>CM057233.1:21749815-23016482 GCA_029891385.1 Erythroxylum novogranatense
ATTGGGGAGATGATGTGAACTTAGATGAGTGCAAATTTTGTGGTCAATCGAGGTTTAAGCCACGAAAGCGTGCAATGAAACAGAAATTAGTTCCATGAAAGCGGATGTATTATTTCCCGCTAACTCCGAGACTGCAGAGACTTTATGCATCTGATGTGACTGCATGTCACATGAGATGGCATGCTGAGCACGATCAGGAAGATGGAGTAATGCGTCATCCATCAGATGCACTGGCATGGAAGCATTTCAATGACACCCATCAGCACTTTGCAGTTGAAAGTCGGAATGTGCGGTTGGGATTGTCGACTGATGGATTCCAACCTTTTGGTCAATCCGGGCAGCAATATTCATCTTGGCCGGTGATAATTACTCCTTGTAATTTGCCTCCGTGGATGTGTATGAAAGAGGCTTACATGTTTCTTACAGTTATTGTGCCAGGAACAACAAATCCCAAGCAAAAAATAGATGTTTACTTACAACCGCTGATATTAGAATTGCAGCATTTTTGGGAAACTGGTGTACAAACATATGATGTATCTTTGAAACATAATTTTGTCATGAGAGCAGCTTTAATGTGGACGATAAGTGACTTCCCGACTTTGGCCATGTTATCTAGTTGGAGCACAGCTGGGAAGTTGGCTTGCCCTCATTGCGGCAATGATTCAGATGTGTTTTATCTTCCATCCGGTGGCAAAATTAGTTGGTTTGACAATCACAGAAAATTCCTTCCTCCTGACCATCCGTTTAGGCGCAATAAATATAAGTTCATGAAAATAGGACGGTCAAACAACCAGCTCCACCTCCAAATGTGGTGTTGAGATTTTGCAAGAGATTGAGGCATTGGGCTTGCTTAAAATCGAATTTGAAGTCGATGAAGTCAATCAAGCATCATCAAAACTTTGGTTGGCGAAAGCGAAGCATATTTTGGGATTTACCATATTGGAAAACAAATATGGTACGACATAATCTGGACGTGATGCATATTGAGAAAACATGTTTGATAACTTGTTCAATACGATTATGAACATCAAGGAAGACAAAAGACAATGCGAAATCCAGAGCTGATTTGAACCGCTCTGTAGAAGACATGAGTTACATAAAGATGTCCGCACGGTAAATATCCAAAGCATGTTACACTTTGGACAAGCAACAAAAGGAGCGTTGTGTGAATGGTTGAAAGGACTCAAGTTTCGATGGTTATGTGTCAAACCTGTCTAGGTGTGTAGATATGAGAAAGTACAAATTATTTGGGATGAAAAGTCATGATTGTTATGTTTTTATGCAAAGGCTAATTCCAATTGCCTTTCATGAAGTTGCTACCTTCTAAGGTATGGGAACCATTAATGGAGTTGAGCTTGTTTTTCAAAAGCTTAACATCATCTGAAATCAATTTAGATGAAATGGAAAAACTAGAGAATGAAATTCCAGTTATTTTGTGCAAGTTAGAAGGGATTTTTCCTCCTAGCTTATTTGACTGCATGGAGCATCTACCGGTGCATTTACCATACGAAGCAAAACTTGTCGGTCCAGTCCAATATCGATGGATGTATCCATTTGAGAGGTAACTCCTGTACTATCATATCGTTACCCATTTGTACATGTTATGTGTACCGAACATTGTAATAACCATATGCTTTATTATAGGTATTTACATCATCTAAAAAAAATGTCAAAAACAAAGCTAGAGTTGAGGGCTCCATATGTAATGCTTATTTAGTTGAGGAAGCTAGTACGTTTTGTGGACATTATTTTGAGCCTCATGTATGCGTACAAAGGCGAGACAAGTTCCTCAGAACGACGATGGGGGAGGAACAAGTGGTGCGGATGGGAACTTGTCAATTTTTACATATCTAGGACGGACATCTGGACGTGCAACAAGACGAATGCTAACAGAGGAGGAAATTGATGCTGCACATGGGTACATTTTACTGAACTTTCAGGAGGTTCTTCCATTCGTACAGTGGTTGAACAACCGGTATGCTCCATTGAAGGTATTATTGTGTTGAACATTTCTGATTGGTGTCATGTCATATGCAGCTTATACGAGGCATTGTTGCACGAGGTAATGCCTGGTATCACACAGGATGACATGAATAACGAAGTTGGAAAACAATTCCCTCGATGGTTCGCACGATATGTAAGTTCTCACTTTAAACTATTCCTATTGTTAACCACCATGTTAACATGTTCGATGACATTGTTCCTTTCCTTTGCTACTTCGTTACATAAGTCGGAGAATCCAATACTGAACAAGTTCATATCTCGATCTTGCGAAGGAACTCATGAATCGTTAACTCAGATCCGGTGTATTTCGTGAATGGATATAAATATCATATGAGTCGCATGGACATACCATGTCAAGTATGAACAGATGGGGTTTCGATATGGGGAGAATTGATGGACTATTATGGGAAAATAATTGAAATACTTGAAGTTGAGTACCCTGCGTTGCCAATTAAGCGATGTGTGATATTTAAATGTGACTGGTATGACCCGACACCAAACGTTGGAACAAAAGTGCATCACCGATACAATGTCGTTGAAATCAACTTCCGTAGACGGTTGAGACAATTTGAACCATTCATCTTGGCTATGCAAGCAAGGCAGTGTGTTATGTCCCTTTTCCAAGCTTGCGGCGTGATAAAGCGGATTGGTGGCGGTGTGCAAAGTTAAACCTGGGGAGTGTTTGAATCCTATACAAACGTAGTGGAGAGAAATGACGATGAAGCGTTTCAAGAAGACGTGGCTTCTATTCATGATACAATAACGTGGGACGATTACGTAACCTTTGCACGATCCTTCTAACGCTTATGTTGATATTTCATCTGCAGAGTCCGACGACGGTAACAATGAATCTGACCAAGAGGAAGTGTTTGATTCTTATTCTTCCGACGAGGAAGATGATTGTAATTTACATTTAAGTTCTGATAGCAATTAAAATATCTTTGTAATAGACTATTTACTGTACCAAATTCACTATTCCTTTTAATCATTGGAATTCTTATTCAAGGATGTCGATGTGGCGAATGGTTCCCGACGATAATAATTCTTTCCGTTGGGAGGAATGTGGAACATTTGTCCCGTCGTGGAATAACCATTGCAGAAACAGCGTTGGAAAGCACTCCAATTCGCTTGCCATCCATGACCGATCTTCTACTGAAGGTGTTTGCTATGATTATTACGTCGTGTTCTTATTCAAGACATCTTATTTCCTTATGTTAAGTGCCCATAACATAATAGTAATTTGATGGTTTTAACTTCATGTTGCTCAAAGCGTCCTTTATTTCGAACGAAGAAATAAGTGCCGAGAGGCCGAGCCATGACACTACGACATATGACCGATATGACAAATCGGTTGTTATTCTCCTTCTAGTAGTTCGGTAACAATTAGTCCTCTGTACTCAAGAGCGCTAAACATTTACAATTTTTCACGAAGTATGGCTATAGCCAAAAGGTTATTGAGAGAAAGTGTCCAAAGGCCTTCACCGTGGAGACGCCCGATTGCTTCCCGAGCTTCTTTTGAACGTGCGGGACGCTTCTCGAAATCCGAATCGGGGACTCATTTACTTATACGGACTCTCATGTCACATGAAACCGACGGAATAATTTACTCATGCATTACATAATTCGACAAAGTTGAAAAGATGTTTGTTGTTGTATATGTTTCAACTGTAAACACAAATGTAATTATATAATTGTTGACATTAATTTGTTGTTGTTAACTTGTTTGTTAACTTTCAATGACATTGGCTTCAATGTAAATAACTTCATTAAACGACTGCTCTTAAGATTGTTATATTTGTACAGAATTCGATAAATTTTGTATTTCATTCATTAATATGGGACCAAAGAGATCACGTGAGGTTATGCGGCCGAGGTTTAGAGGGATGTTTGGCGGGCAGCCGTGTCAAGGTGGATCGTCACAGTCTGGGACTCGCACTGACTCACCTCCTCCTCCTACACATCCTCCAGTTGCAGATGAGCCATCACTTGCTGCTACTAATGCCACACCATACCCTACGCCAACTCATTTATCATCCAATACCACAATAGGGGATGGAGGACATGTCCGGGAACCTGGATCTGTAGGAGATGATGGGCGAAAGTATATCACTTACGTCAATGACCAGTAAGTAATATGATAGGATTACGCACTGTTTCTAGACTTTCTATTTTTGGTCTATTTATACAATACAATGACTTGTTGTTTTAGGTTCGTACCGTCTGGAATGGTTTCCAGGCAGATGACCTCCACTTTTAAGGAAAGGATTGAACCCGATGGATATACGTGGAAGAATATCACTGCAGCTAAGAAACAATTGTACTTTAATGAGTTTGAGGTACAATAATTATTTCTGTTATATAATTAATATATATATATATATATAGTGTCATGATAAATATATTTATAGTTTGACATTAACTAACATATATTTGTTTGTTCTTTAATCAGAAAGCATTTTTCTGGGACGCTACTTTGGATGGGAGCATATACAAATTCTGGGAGAGGCGGGCTCGTACACGTTATTGCGACTTCATTAACACGATAAACAAGGTTGGTGCACGACCCCGCTTTATTTCGGAAGATATATGGAGTCGTTGGTTGGCGATTGGGCATCACTGCAAGAATGTCCATCTCAGACGTAACTTCGCCAATGACGACGGAGGCCTGTGTCATCGTAGTCTTCCGTACATACGGAGGCTCAATAACTCACCAAGAGCATGCAGACAGACTTGTAAGTATCTACACTTTACACTAATTTTGTCGATAGTTAGCCGTTGTATTATGGATAATGATAATGGTCTACCTATCTGGTGCCACTTATGTTGACTTATTTTCGTGTTGACTTATTTTCATTGTCCAACTTGTGGCGAATATCATACAACTTTACGATCCTCTGCCGAGGTTTATACGATTTCTAGTTCACATCTAACGCTTTAGTCTTTCTCATGTAGGAGAAGTCATTGGGCCTGAAGCCTACCCTTCGATTATTTCGCACATTCACACAAAGAAGCATGACGGTGTAACCTTCATCAACGACCGCTGTCGAGAGCTGAATGTATGTCCAGTTATTGCATTTTCTTATTTTTTAAACACTACTCCCGTCCTTCGTCTTAATGTTAACTTCACATACCTTATAGGACCAATTACAGCAAACCCTTGAGCTGCAGTCGCAGGAGGAACAGCCTGTAGACGTGTCTCAGACGTATTTTGAGGCCGTGGGTGGTAGGGATCGCCGTGGCAGGATATTTGGTCTAGGTTCGTATGGGAGCACCTGTTATTCCCAATCTTCCATGTCCAGTATAGCAGCGTCCACAAGGCTATCGAACAACAATGAAGTCATCGAGCTCCGGGCTTCAGTACAAGCATTAATGGACAAGATTGCTAATTTGGAAGAGGGGCAGACTGAGCGTGAGGAACAACGGTTGAGGGAGCTGACAGAGCGGGAGGAACAACGGTTGAGGGAGCTGACAGAGCGGGAGGAACAACGGATGAGGGAGCTGACAGAGCGGGAGGAACAACGGATGAGGGAGCAGATGCAGCTACAAATGAGAGAGCAGATGACGAAGATGAGAGAAGAGTGGTTGCAGATGGCTCAGTTGTCACCACCGTTCGAACAGTCGAAGGGAAGCTCTCCGAAGGACCACCAACGATCATCATAACTTTAGATTTTCGAACTCATGATTTTAAGGTACAATCATATGAATTTATGTTTACTTTGATGTGTTTTTATCCAATTGTATTCCAATTGACATTATTTAAACCTTTGATGTACTGGTTGATGTCTGGATGTCCCATTATGTATAACCAATTGTTATGATTCAAAACTTTGATGTACTGGTTGATGTGTGGATGTCCAATAATACATGCACCTAATTGGTTACACCTTATTTTCACCGACGGTATTACTTGTTCCGTCGGTAAAAATTTAACGACGGAATAGGGCATACCGTCGACACATAAATGGACTCAATTTGGCGACGTCCCTAATTCCGTCGTTAAAGATATAACTTACTACGGAATATTGGCGACAGTTTTTCCGTCCCTAAATAATACCGACGGTCATTTTCCGTTGCTGATAAGTTAATTTCACCGACGTCATTTCCAAAAAAATTTCCGCCGGAACTAAAAAACAACGGATAAATTTCCGTCGGTTAACCATTGAAAAATTACGGCGGAATATTTCCGTCGGTAATAAATAACGACAGCCATGTTTACGACGGTTTATTCTTTCGTCGGATTCCGTCGGTAACTATAATCTCCGACGGAACGTGTCGTTTCTCCGACGGAATATTCCGTCGGAGAACGTGACTTTTCTTGTAGTGAAAGTAGTTGGCTGCACACAACTTTTGAATATGTGCAATTGAAGAAAAGGTGAATCATGTCTCATCCCTTAAGTAGAGCCTTTTGTTTCTCTCGTTCCATAGGTGTAAGTTGTGATTGTGAAAGTTGATTTAAGAAATCTCCAAAAAACTACATTACAATGGCTAGTACAAAAAGTTACACTGCGCACATTTCAAAACAACAACCAAGTTACAAGTTCCATCTTAACTTCATTTTTGTTGACAAGTCAAGTGCTGCTTTCTTTGCCATTGCAAGAGCTCTGATTTTATTAATAATGTTCTCTACCAATCGATATTTGCTTGTCTCATCCCTTAAGTAGAGCCTTTTGTTTCTCTCATTCCATAGATTATAAGTTGTGATTGTGAAAGTTGATTTCAATAGCTTGCCATCCTTCTCCTATTTGGAAACTCAGATGGATCCATGAATACCATCTTAAAAACTTCAATTTCTAGCAAATAACTGGTACAAGATAGGTTTCTTGGATTTTCAATCAAGAGATGTACGGGGATTTTAGAGGTTTTCCTAAACTTGTTGAACACTTACCACAGTTTATTGAAAAGAATAGAGAAGACCTCGTCATTTGGACCCCAAAGTGGAATATTTACTAATGAATCTTGTCATAATATTTTCACAAGCAAATTAGTATATGTTCCTTGGTATAATCTTTTATGGAAATAAACTCTTAATCCTAAAGCCTCGCTAATCACCTAGCTATGCAAATATTCTAAAGTAGTTTGGAGCATAATACTACCTATGATTGCAGTGGACAATTACACATATGAATGGAAGGAAACTTTGAATTGGTTCATCAGCCACTCTAATTATGGAAAGAAAATTGAAATAGTACTCAGAGTAGCTTTCACCACCACCATTTACATTCTTTGGAAAGAAAGAAACAACATATTATGTAAGAACATTGAAGAAGACAAGTACCAGCTAGCTGTAAATATACTCAACTGGATTAGAGCTACTGTCATGGCAAAGAATGCTCAAAATTCACTCCCTTTTGACGTGAAGAACATATGGAACATATGGAACTAACTATTGTTAGAGTTAATACAATTTATTCATTTTTCAATAAAAAAGTCTTAGCTTTTTGTCAGTTGTAGCTTAAGTATGTTGCAGGCTTGTGGAAAACCAGTAAGTTGCATGGCTTGGTTCCCTTTTGTTTACATTTTGAACATTTTTGGGCATTCTATTAATACATTTTTAACTTCCAAAAAGAAAAAAAAAACATTCATTCATTTCATTGATTCCAATAAACAAAAGACATGACTACGTCAAACTTGAACACATGAGGAATAAATGTTTTTTTTTTCCTTTTACATACGATCTTATTATGTATGATAAAGAAAGAACATGTAGATTGGCAGTTAACAAAGCAGGTGAGTGAGACAAAATACTATTTCTGCTTCTTACGAGGTATATAGGCGCGTGGTACTATGTCAGACTTGCGACCTGTCATGTTTTCATAAGATAATGTTTTTTTTAATCCCAAGTGTTTCTGCAGATTCATGCATATTCCCAACGAGTTGCTTGTCTTTTGTCTGTGTTCGTCCTTCTACAAATTGGCAATTTCTCTCTCTGTCTCATAGTTTCAAAACAACTCAATTCTAAAATAATGAAACAAATAAATCAATAATAATTGAAAGAATTCGGGATTCAACACCTAAAAAAAAAGGTGTTTAAATAAGAGATATCCATAAGTATAGTCAGAAACCATTTATAATCATAATGTTCCATAACTTTGCAAATAATTTCATTTCTCCACCTCTAGGATTTATATGCATAATCATCAATCAAAGGACGTTTTAGAGTTATAATGATGGCAAGATTAACGTGAGATGTATTTGGGTTACGTAGTGTAAAAGTCATCAAAACTAGTGTAACAAAAAAAAACACTCAATATACCATTAGGCACAAAAACCAACATTCACTCACAATCATGGAACTTTTGATGAATGCAAAAACTATATTTCCTAGCTCAAATTCAAATTCTCACACCACCAACCATATAAAACATAGCCAACTAAAGGGAATCGCTCATACAACTAATTTTAATACATTGAAACTATAAGAAGTAATCCTTCAAAACCACATCTACCTCATATTCATCATATTCAAATTACCCATTCAATACAACTTTAAGAGGAGAAACTAATTATGAACAACTTTTAAAAAATGTATTTCCTCGTTGAGACTTTTATTTAAACTTTTTTACTTTATTTTTCAATTTTTGTAATAAAATTTGAAAGAAGTGCATTAATATGGTAATGTTATTAATATGTCATAAAATAACATCCTAATAATTATATCCATCCCACAAATATGCATACCCCACAATTAATACTTTTTACATCCACAATCATCAACAATTAACAAATTCTCTAGTATATTTATGGTTTAAGTAGAAAATTTGGTTTAGTTTAATAGCATGTAATGTAGTTAATATACAAAGAAAGGCTAATAAAGCTCAAAGGGGCCTAACAAAGAAAAATTTATATCAATAATTATAAAAACAAAGAATGACAAATCATTTTCATGTTAATGCATGTAATAAAAATGTGATATTGAATAGAAAATCAAAGCAAAGTCAGGATGTACATGTCATAAAGGCCACAAGTAAGCAAAAGACAATGAGATTGATATGAATGTGTCAGTCTATACAAGCTCAAAATATCACTAGCTTGTGTCTTTCACTAGTCACTACTCTTCTAAAAATGTTGCATAATGACCAATCATAAGAGTAAAAGTACATGCTAAAGTTTTTTAATAGAACATAGTGAAATGTAAAATAATGTAAAGGTTTATAATGGAAAAATGTAAATAGATATAATATTAGAAAATTATTAATTAAGAGGATGAAGGTGTTCATAATGTAATATAATAAAATATTGTTTTGAAGATAGATAGAATGGAATATAATGTATGTATAATATTAATGGATGACTATTTAACCATTTATAAAAACAAAATATATGTTAATAGATATAAAGCATAGGGTTGAGTGTATAATTAGTATTATAAAAAATTATTGAAAGTATATTAGGTAGTACTTATTTATCATTTTACATTTCATCTTAAACTCTTCAAATCGGAGCTAACTTATTTTTACTATTTAGGATGAAATATAATCTAATGTGAAATTCTTCTTAAACAATAGAATAATATTATATTTCATTAAATAATATAGTCGATGTGGGTTTAAGACGTGCTTTCTAGATGGATAGGGCATTCGGTGTCCAGTAATGTGTATTTGGGTGATGGGTTTGGAAGATGGGTTTTGAGTAATGTATAACATAGTAGTATTATTGGGCATGCTTAATTGAACCCTTTCTTTTTTTTTTTGACAAATAACTATATGTTATGACTTATAACTAATAAAGCTTTTGCTAGTCACATTAGTATATTAATAACAGATCTAACGTTTCGAATTTAACTGTTAAAGTTATAAAGGGCTTATTACTCACTTGAAAATTTTTAAGACTTAAGCATTGGATCGAGAAAATATAAAAAGATTTGACAATTAAGGAATAATTATTGTTTTTTTTTACTCTTACTTATTACTCCCCTTAAAATGTGGGGTTTGCAAAAGTTCAGAAATACACAACCTTATCTCTACCTAATAGCGAGGTTGTTTCTTTAAATTAATTTAATCTAAATTAATATTTTAAACTAAATTTGAAGGATATTGAAATTCTTTAATTTTTAAATGACCGATGACTATTGTTTATCTATATTAGAATAGAGAACTTCTTTTTTGAAATTGAAGTTATTTATTTGATAATTGAAAGAAAAGTTAAATAATCTGAAGGCTATTTTGCTAATTTCTTCGGATTAAAATTGGCTCATAAATTCCTAGGACAAAACTTAAAAAAAAAATCTAGTGGCATTTCTTATTTATTTATTCATTATATTCACGGAGAGTTATATATATACATATATATAATCATGATCATAAAATAACAACTTTACCTTGGAAGTTACAAATTGTTCGACGTATTATTAATAAAAGGTATTTTCATTGCAATTGCCGGATTTGTAACAATACCTTTGTGGAACGCTACAGGATAATATATTGACATCAGCATTGAGTAAATGTTAAGCTGGTTAGAATCGAGAAGCCATTTATGCCCAAGTCAAAAGTCGTAGATTTGTTGCACTCGTGTCAAAACTCTTACTTTTATACGTGCATTAGAGCGTTGATGAATTCAATAGACGTACTTAACATCATACCTTTGATCCCATAAGATGAAAAACTAACAAATACGCTTTTCCTTTAAGTTAGCGATGAAATACTCGTTAGGATCAAAGTTATTTTTTTAACAGTATTTAGGGATAGTAATTTTGGACAAAATTTAGTTATTTTTTGTACATTAATTCATGGGTTAAACTCAAGTTCAAACTTAATTATTCTAAACAAAATAAAATCGTTTTATTAAGAAGAGTTAGAATTTGAGTAAGCTTGAACATGGACAGCTCAAGCCGGCACTCAATTAAAAATATTATGTTATTTTATATTTTAATTTTAAAATATTATTTTAAAATTGGTAGATTTTACTCATGAGTTAGCTCATTGTCATCCCTAATTTAATATCTACATTTTCTAAATTATTGTTATAATAAAATTAAATTCTTATAATTAAATTATATTTAAAAATTACAGTAGAATTTACTTATCGAGGAACTTACTTTCAAGTTAAATCCGGGTCTACAAATTTGTTCTTAAAGGGGTAGTTCTTTAATTTTTCTGGAGACATTATATTCATTGGATTGGGTGATATTTAGTGAAGAAGTCTACGCTGGAAACAAGGTGGAAAGTTTCATTCAACCGTTGAAATTGAACTGCAATGAGCAGTTGTTATTCTAATGCTATTCTTGATCTCGGGCTAGTGCGCGTGTTGCAAACGCCACCAATGCTGATCTACATCTACCTACCGCATTTGAATTTTGTATAAAACGAAGAAAAGAAATTTAACGAGAAGTCCTATATTGAACTTTAGGCGGTAAAATTCGGTGATTAAATTTGACATAATTTTAGCTAGACATATACAATGGTTACTTTGACGATGCATGTTATGTAGGAAAAAGATATACTACAGCCTAGTCATCTTGAGCTCTATAGTCATACGATGCTTATTAAAGATTCGAGGATCCTCCCCTGATTGACATACTACACTAACCAACAAACTCACAACTATAGGATACTCGTTTAGGTTTATTTTATTTTAAGTATATTGTACATCTTTCTTTTATTTTTATTTTTAAAAAAATTGAAGTAATTTTCCTTGATTATAGTTAAACTATTTACAATATTGCAACGAGATCATCCTTCAAGAAATCAACAAAAAATTACATTACAATGGCTAGCACAAAAAGTTACACTACGCTCATTTCAAAACAAAAACCAAGTTACAAGTTCCATCTTAATTTCATTTTTGTTGACAAGTCATGTGTTGCTTCCTTTGCTATTGCAAGAGCTCTGATTTTATTAAACTATTTACAATATTGCAACGAGATCATCCTTCAAGAAATCAACAAAAAATTACATTACAATGGCTAGCACAAAAAGTTACACTACGCTCATTTCAAAACAAAAACCAAGTTACAAGTTCCATCTTAATTTCATTTTTGTTGACAAGTCATGTGTTGCTTCCTTTGCTATTGCAAGAGCTCTGATTTTATTAATAATGTTCTCTGCCAATCGATATTTGCTTGTCTCATCCCTTAAGTAGAGCCTTTTGTTTCTCTCATTCCATAGATTGTAAGTTGTGATTGTGAAAGTTGCTTTAAATAGTGTTGAGATTTGGTTCCTTTGTTGTCCCATATTGGTTAGGGACAACAATCGAGACACGTCTCTTACCTATATAAGGAGGTGACTATCTCCTTGTCTAGTGCACCAAACAAAGTCAAAGATTTGTAGTACGAATTTGACTCTAGTTAAATTCTTCTTTTGAGGTGAGAGTTGGAGAGTTTGTCTTGTGTATTTCTTTGTGAGTGTGTTGGTATATTTGGGGATTGGGTGAGAGGAAAAATTGTGTGATTGTAAGAATTTTTCACATAGTGAATTTTCTTCTCGGTACCCGTGGTTTGTTTTTTTTTCTGATTTGGGAGTTTTCACGTAAATTCTCTTGTGTTGTTATTTTCTGATATTTTTGTCTATTAAATATCATTGGATGTGGGTTTGAAAGGTCTAAATTCCTAACAAGTGGTATCAGAGCCAAGGTGTGTTTTTCTTAAAAATTCTAAGTATGCTCTGTGATCACAATTTTAACTGATCTTCCCCATCAAAAAAGATTTTCTTGAGAAAGGTTTATTTAGTGCGGTGGAGTTTTGGTGTGGTAGTGTGATAGAACATGTCTAGGAAAATTTTGGCTAAGGAAAGACTTGGTATTTAAGTGTATCCGTTGTGACCCACCTCTCTTTCCTGGAAACTTTCCTAGTGTACTATCTATTTCTACGGTAAAATTTATCAAGACAGACAAGCACAGGAAAAATGTCAGAAAATTGTCCGAGATGTGAAGCGGGTTCGGCAAGAGGCTCTGGGTCAGTTAATGGAGAGACTGACAATGTCGCTAACATTGTCTCCATGGGTGATGATCTTGCTCTCTAAAAAGGGGGGCATATACATCCTCATAACATGCCGCTAATCCCAAAGTTATCATGAAAGAGGATGTGTTACTGTTAGCGAGTCCACAAGTTTACACACAGGCATTGGTTTGGCATTAATGCAAGATGTATGACGGAATTTATGTCAATGACTGATGAATTTCTAGGAAAGTCAAACATGAAAATTGCACCATAATTTTTCAGCAAGGTTATTTTCGACATGTGCCGAAGTAAAAGGCTTAGAATTGGTTTATTCTAAGTAGGCATGCTTTTATGGTAGAGCATGATGCTATAAAACATGATAATTCTCCCCCGTGAGAGTTATGTTATTTTCAGGAGATCTACATTAAGGTGGAATATGATTGTGGGATCAACCAAAGTTGCTAAAGGTGGAGATTGTTGAGATTTGGCTCATTTGTTGTCCCATATTGGTTGGGGACAACAATTGAGACAAATCTCTTATCTATATAAGGAGGTGATTATCTCCTTGTCTAGTGCACCAAACAAAGTCAAAGATTCGTAGTACAAATTTGACTCTAGTTAAATTCCTCTTTTGATGTGAGAGTTGGAGAGTTTGTCTTTTGTATTTCTTTGTGAGTGTGTTGGTGTATTTAGGGATTGGGTGAGAGGAAAAATTGTGTGATTGTAAGAATTTTTCACATAGTGGATTTTCTTCTCGGTGCCCGTGGTTTTTCTCCGGTTTGAGAGTTTCCACGTAAATTCTCTTGTATTGTTATTTTCTGATATTTTTGTCTATTAAATATCCTTGAGTGTGGGTTTGGAAGGTCTAAATTCCTAACAAATAGTTTGCCATCCTTCTCCTATTTGGAAACTCGGATGGATCCATGAATACCATCTTAAAAACTTAAATTTCTAGCAAATAACTGGTACAAGATAGGTTTCTTGGATTTTCAATCAAGAGAGGTATGGGGATTTTAGAGGTTTTCCTAAACTTGTTGAACACTTACCACAGTTTATTGAAGAGAATAGAGAAGACCTCGTCATTTGAACCCCAAAGTGGAATATTTACTAATGAATCTTGTCATAATATTTTCACAAGCAAATTAGTAGATGTTCCTTGGTATAATCTTTTATGGAAATAAACTCTTAATCCTAAAGCCTCACTAATCACCTAGCTAGTGATTAAAAATAGGATTAGGACCAAGAGCAGGTGGTTTGGCACAAATGAATCAACTTGTTTATTATGCGAGGAAGTTGATGAAGATAGGAATCACCTTTTTTTTCTATGCAGATATTCTAAAGCAGTTTGGAGCATAATACTGCATATGATTGCAGTGGACAATTACACATATGAATCGAAGGAAACTTTGAATTGGTTCATCAGCCACTCTAATTATGGAAAGAAAATTGAAATATTACTGAGAGTAGCTTTCACCACCACCATTTACATTCTTTGGAAAGAAAGAAACAACATATTATGTAAGAACATTGAAGAAGACAAGTACCAGCTAGCTGTGAAGATACTCAACTGGATTAGAGCTATTGCCATTGCAAAGAATGCTCAAAATTCACTCTCCCTTGACGTGAAGAACATATGGAACTTATAATTATTAACACATGTTGTAATAGCTGTTGACCTTGTCTTCTGGTGTATCGTTATTCAGTTCCTTAATATATGGTTTGTTTTAGATTTGTTTTAGTTTGAGTTTATCTCCACTTTTGTAGGAGCTTTTATAGAAATTCTGTTGTAACTCTTCTGTATATTTTTCTTCTCTTTAATTGAATACAATCATCATTTTTCAACCCATATTCTATTTTTGTTTATATGGTATCAAAGCTCCATTCTTAACTCTTGCGAGTGTGATCCTGACTATCTACCCACAAAATGACCAACGTGAATGTCATAAATGCAGATGCTGCCAATAGCAACACTACAGTTGTCCAGTTCAATCCACTATCTCAGTTACCAATAAAACTTGTTGGCAGCCACAACTTTTCAACTTCGAAAGCTCAAATCTCCATGCTCATGTGTGGACATAATTTTTTTGGGCATCTGGATGGAACATCTCCAGCTCCCTCCCTCACCATTACCCAAGACAATCGGCAAATTGAAAATCCAAATTTCAGCATCTGGTTCCGCCAAGATCAACTGATCCAAAATGCTATTATGGCTTCTGTAGATCTAACAATTGCTCCAACCGTTGCTGCAGCCTCCACCGCCAAACTTGCATGGGATTCTCTACACACATCTTATGCAAACAAGTCCCAAACTAGAATTTTTAGCCTTCGTGATCAACTTGCTCGTCTTTCCAAAGAAACACGATCTGTAGTTGATTATCTTCATCAAATCAAGTCTCTTTCTGTTGAACTTGCTACTGTTGGTGCCCCTATCTCTAATGATGAACTGATTGTCAAAATTCTCAGTGGTCTTGGACCAGAATTTCGTGAGATCTCCGCTGCAATCCGTGCACGAGAATCAATTATCTCCTATGAAGAGCTGTATGAAAAATTGCTTGATCATGAGCTCTTTCTCAAACATGAAGAATCCAAAAAGATGCCCACTCCAATCACTGCTGCAGTTGCCACTCGCTCAAAGCCCAACAATTATAACAGTCGTAGTTCACGCCGCTCCAACACCAACAGTAGCAATAACACCAACCACAACTTCTTTCAGTCTCGCTCCACCAACAATCATCCAAATACCTCTACTCAGTGGCGTCATGGAAACAATAATTCCAATACCAACTTCATTCGCTATCAATTATGCAACAAGCCGGGTCATACTGCCAATGTCTGTCGGTCTCGATCTCACAATCATCTGGAGGCCAAGGCAAAATTTATCTCTAGTGCACCATCCACAGCCAATCAATGGATTCTTGACACTGGAGCCTCTCACCATGTCACCACTAAGTCTAATAATCTTGAAGAGTACACTGGTTCAGAAGGCATAGAAATGGGAGATGATAAAACTATTCCAATTACTCACACTGGATCTACACAATTAATGGCATCAAACAAAATCTTTAAATTATCAGATACTTTATGTGCACCTGAAATTAAACGCAATCTTGTCTCTGTTTCTAAATTTTGTCAAGATAATCTTACTTCTATTGAATTTTTTCCATCTGCTTTTTGTGTGAAGGATTTGAACACGCGGAATCTGCTAGTTTACGGCCGGAATAAAGATGGACTTTATGAGTGGCCTGACCTCACTACCAATAAGCATATCGTCAACACCACCACAAAAACTCCTTCTTGTCGTACTTGGCATAATCGTCTTGGACATCCACATCTTCAAATTTTTAAATTTATTCTCAATAAATTTTCCTTGCCTATTCTCCCTAAAGACAAATTTACTTTTTGTAACTCTTGCTATTCAAATAAAACTCATCGGTTTCCATTCACTTCTTCGTCTCTCACTAGTGATGCCCCACTCAAAACTTTATTTAGTGATTTATGGGGTCCATCACCCATTCCTTCTATTGACCAAAAACGCTATTACTATATTTTTGTTTATCAACACACCAAATACATGTGGTTGTATACTCTTAAACATAAAAATGAGGTTAGAGATATTTTCTCCAAATTTCATCCATTAATGGAAAAAATTTTCAACACTAAAATCATGTCTCTCTATAATGATGGTGGAGGAGAATTTAAAAGCCTTGATTCCTACCTTCTCTCCAATGGAATTAAGCACTTAATATCACCTCCTTATACCCCACAAAGAGTTGCCATAGCTGAGCGCCGTCATAGGCACATCATTGAAACAGCCAAAACCCTTTGACATGAAGCCTCTATACCCTCAAACTTTTGGTCTTTTGCCTGCCAACATGCAGTATATCTCATAAACCGATTACCTACACCCCTTTTAAACTTTCAACCCCCTTTTGAAAAGTTATTTGGAGTCCAACCTAATTATCATTCTCTCAAAACCTTCGGCTGCATTTGTTATCCTTGGATCAAACCCTATACCACAAACAAACTAGAACCAAAATCCACACCTTGTGTTTATTTTGGGTTTTTCACCAACCCATCACGCCCATCAATGTTTTGATCCCATTAAATCTAAAATCTATGTTTCATGTGATGTCCACTTTATTGAAAATACTTTCCCTTTTCAAACCATCTTTTCTAACATTAAATCCCAATATTCTTCTTTAACTTGGGAAATTATCGATGTCAATTTTCCACCTTCACCTAACCCAACTGATTCACCACGCCTGTTTCCACTCCTGTTGTCCATCTCCATTCCCCCAACCCGCACCTGCCATCAACCGACTTCATCTATCTCTTCCGGCCACAATCCGGCGAGTTTCACGGGTTCAGGTAATTCACTCTTACCTTCTTCTAATTTCCAGCCTACACCTCAACAAACCTTACCTACCACAGCTGCCAACAATCGACCCCTTCTTACCTATCACCGTAGACCTCCAACTCCCTCTCCCAATACCAATTCCACAATATCGACCCCTCCAGCCCAAACCTCTCGCCGTCCCACCACCAAATCCCAAAACAATATCTTCTGTCCTCGTAAACCCTTTGATTACCTTGCTCATGTTCCTATCACATCAACCCCTCACACATTTAAGCAAGCTCAACAACATCCTGAATGGAGATCAGCAATGCAAGCTGAATTTGATGCCTTAATTCGAAATAAAACACGGGAATTGGTTCCCTTGAATTCTAACAATAATATTGTTGATTGTAAGTGGATCTACAGGATCAAAAGGAAAGCTGATGGTTCTGTTGATCGATTCAAAGCACGTCTCGTAGCCAAAGGCTTCACCCAACGTCCTGGCATTGATTATCACTCCACATTCAGTCCTGTTGTCAAGCCTACCACAGTCCGCATACTTCTTTCCCTTGCTATCCAAAACAATTCGGTGTTGAATCAGCTAGATATAAACAATGCTTTTCTCCACGGCACACTTGAAGAAGAAGTCTTCATGCGTCAACCACCTGGGTTTGCAGATCCTAATAACCCAACACATGTTTGTCGGTTACGCAAGGCCATCTACGGACTTAAACAAGCTCCCCGTGCTTGGTACAATGAGTTAACATCACATCTGCTTTCCATGGGCTTCGTTAAATCCAAATCAGATCCATCTCTCTTTGTTTGTCATTGCTCCAAAGGTATTGTATATCTACTTGTTTATGTGGACGACATCATCCTTACTGGTACTGAGCCTGAGATAGTTAAACATGTTATCTCCTCTTTGGCATCCCGTTTTGCTCTCAAAGATCTTGGTCCATTGACATACTTTCTTGGTATTGAAGTTCAACGTGAAGCAAATAGTTTGCTTCTTTCCCAGACAAAATATATTTCAGAACTACTTAATGATCTCAATATGCATGAATGCAAAGGTGTTTCAACTCCTATGAGCTCTACTCAGAGTCTACAACTCAATGACGACACTCCTTCACATGACCCAACTGAGTACAAACAGGTGCTTGGCAAACTTCAATACTTGTCGTTTACTCGACCTGATATCTCATTCTCTGTCAACAAGCTCTCTCAGTTTATGCATGCCCCATCTGAAGCTCATTGGAAGGCTGTTAAACGCCTCCTTCGTTACTTAAAACACACCGCTCATCATGGTCTTCGACTTACTACCAGTAAGAATCTCCACTTATCCATGTACTCAGATGCTGATTAGGCTAGTAATCTCAGTGATCGAAGTTCAACCACAGGTTACATTCTCTTTCTTGGTTCTAATCCTGTTAGTTGGTCTTCCAAAAAACAACGAACAGTTGCCCGTTCCTCTACCGAAGTAGAATATCGAGCAGTTGCAAGTGCTCTTGATGAAACAACATGGGTTCAAAATCTCCTCAAAGAACTTGATGTTACTCTTTCTCAGCCACCGACAATCTATTGTGACAATTTAGGAGTTACATACTTATGTCATAATCCTGCCCTTCATAGTCGAATGAAGCACGTGGCTGTCGACTTCCATTATGTTAGGCAACACATTCAAAATCAGCAGCTTCATGTCACTCACATATCCAGTTCAGATCAGATTGTTGATGCACTCACGAAACCGCTTCCCAAAACTTCTTTCCATCGTCATCTGTCCAAGCTATGTGTTGTTCCTCACCATCTAGCTTGAGGGGGGTATATTAACACATGTTGTAATAGCTGTTGACCTTGTATCGTTATTCAGTTCCTTAATATATGGTTTGTTTTAGATTTGTTTTAGTTTGAGTTTATCTCCACTTTTGTAGGAGCTTTTACAGAAATTCTGTTGTAACTCTTATGTATATATTTCTTCTCTTTAATTGAATACAATCATCATTTTTCAACCCATATTCTGTTTTTGTTTATAATAATTAATATGTCGCATTGGTCATGTAACTAGAGTGAAATGTTTTATCCCTTATTGGCTTTTCCAATCATGTTGTAAATTGATGATAGATAGTCGGTGATTTAGAACTCATTATAATGTTGAACTAACTATTGTTAGAGTTAATACAATTTATTTATTTTTCAATAAAAAAGTCTTAGCTTTATGTCAGTTGTAGCTTAAGTATGTTGCACGCTTGTGGAAAACCAGTAAGTTGCATGGCTTGGTTCCCTTTTGTTTACATTTTGAACATTTTTGGGCATTCTATTAATACATTTTTAACTTCCAAAAAGAAAAAAAATTCATTCATTTCATTGATTCCAATAAACAAAAGACATGACTACGTCAAACTTGAACACATGAGGAATAAATGTTAATTTTTTTTCCCTTTTACATACGATCTTACTATGTATGATAAAGAAAGAACATGTAGATTGGTAGTTAACAAAGCAGGTGAGTCAGAGCTTAATGGATACTATTTCTGTTTCTTACGAGGTATATAGGCGCGTGGTACTATGTCAGATTTGCGACCTGTCATGTTTTCATAAGATACTGTTTTTTATTTTCTAACCCAAACGTTTCTGCATATTCATCTGTATTCCCCAACGAGTTGCTTGTCTTTTGTCTGCGTTCTTCCTTCTGCAAATTGGCAATTTTTCTCTCTCTCTATCTCATAGTTTCAAAACAAGCGATATTGGATGGAATCAGTAGCTGTTGTCGTCTTTGCTTTCTGCATCATTGGTATAGCTCAAGCACAAAATCAAACAGCTAATGCTACTACAGATCCTAATGAAGGTTAATGAAACGCTCCCTTTCTCTTCCTTTCGCTTCACTGGTTTATGTGATCATCGTACTTAATATTCTGTTTATTTTGGTTTAGTTGCTTTTGTTTTCTGCTTTAGATTTTAGTAACTTCAATTCTGAACCAAATGATCGTCAAGAGTAATACTTTCAGAACATTTTATCATCTATATACAAGTAGAATAAAACAGAGTTATAATACAAATACTCTCTAGTTATAAGTTATAAATATTAATTTATAACTTATAAAATTAGAATCCTCACAAACTCTTTACTTTGATGTTTGAATTTTATTTTTGACCTTAAAATAAGCAGATGGATGGGTATTTGTAGATGAATCAAACTAATTGCATCCACATAATTTAATTTGTTATATTAACCACACAATCTAATATTTATTTTTGTATCGTAAATTATTTATTTACCTAGATATTTTGTAAATAATATTTAGATTCTTCTAATTTGAGCAATATCTAGATACTGTGAGTAATTTCTAGATCCTTCTAACAATTTTTTACTTGAAGATTTGATTAAGAATCAATCAATCTTCATATCACTTTTTTGTTATCATGTTTCTTACATTTTCATCATATCGAATAAAGATCTGACACCGAATTAACTTGTCATTGTCATCTCTTTTTGTCATAAAATAAGTTATACTGTCTTTGCTACGAACCTTTTGCATATCCATGGTTCCTTCTTTTACTTTCTCACGGTTAAAATGAAACTAAACTTATATATCTTAGTTTTTAAATGAAACATTAGATTCCTTTTTACATGCAAAGCATTATAACTATCGCAAGATACAAAAACATTTTGTTGTTTGTACTTGAGTTGTTCCAACATCAATTTCGTGTCTATAAGTCTATTATATATTTCATTATTGTTATTGATAGTTTACAGCTTTGAAACTCTGCTTACAACCTTGCTAGTAAGTAAGAACATATCATGTAGTAGATTTTCTTATATTTATATCACATGTATAATCATTTGGCAACGAAATTTGATCCTCCATACTGTAATGTAACACCAGAGATTCCCCTAATATATCATACGATACTCTTTGCAACATTCTAATACTTTTTACCAGGATTTAGCATGTAGCGACTAGCTACTCATACTGCTTCTATAACGTTTGATCTTTTACAAATCATGATGAATATTAAATTCCCTATTGTAGAGAAATACAGTACTTAAGACATCTTGGTCCTCCCATCTTCATTTTTAGGGCTTATACTAGAGGATGATGCTAAATTAACAGAAAAAGACAGATATTAACTTATAGTTTTTTCATATTGAAATGTTATAAAACCTTCTTCACGTAGTTTCTTTAAGAAAGCAAAATGTTTCCACTATTTATGTTTCAGTGAATTTTTATCTCTAAATTCTTGTTTCTTGGTCCTAAGTCCTTCCTTTCACATTTTCTACTGCCTTTAATTCTTTAATAAAGTCTTTGTTGAGACATACAATCAATATGTCATCTATATAAAATAATAAGATATTGAAATCATTATCGATTAACTTTAAATTATGCATAAGGGTTTATATTAAATTTATTGTATTCACTGTTACACCAACACCTTAACACCTATTTAAAACCATACAGAAATTTCTCCAACCTACAAACTAAGTTATCCTTTTCTTTTTCTTTAAAGCCTTCTATTTGGAGTATATAATTTTTTTCTTCAAGATATTAATGAAGAAAATATTTTTCACATCTAGCCATTCTAGATTTAAATCATACATAACATATATTTTCAGGACTACTTTGACTATAGTAAATTGAACCACTGGAAAAAAAATATTGTATTGAGGTGTGTCTACAAGTTGATTTAGGTCATATTTATTTGCCAGCACAATTAACCTTATATTAAGATTGATTAAAGGTGGCTCAGTATAAATATATTCCATTTGATATTCAAATCAAATTAATCCATACAACGGTAAATATTAGGATTTTCTACTTAAATATAGAAAATATTTAGCCGCTAATCATGTTCAAGACTATAAAAGTAATAAATAAACAAAAGAAATTATAAAAATGGTCCTAAATAAAATTATGATAATTTTGATAAGTTGATTAATTGAAATGAATTAAGATCTTGATTTTCTAATACAAAATATCTTTATAATTGAGTTCTGAGCATTAGTGAACCTCCTGATAGCCTACCTAAATTTAGAGAGACAATATATTTAAGATATATAAAGTCTTTTAAAATCTTCCAAAAATTAGGCTTTCACTTTAAATACATTTTAACACCTTGGGATATAGTCTGCCTTTCATTCATGACTTATGTACGAATATTCTTGTTTCTTTTAGGGGAGATATATAGTTTCTGCATGTTCATGCCCAAAACTATAGGTCTTCTTGTTTTTATGAGACATAACTATGGCTTGCGTCATGCAACTCTTTATATTTCTTCAACATTAAATTGTCTCTCGTCAAGTCGTGTCTCTTCCTACACTTAATTTGTATTAGACATGAGTTGGCACACGACGTGGGATGAATTTTACTCTTATAAGAATTATGATTTTCTCCATATTTATATTTAAAATAACCTCTAATTGTTAATAAATCTAATTCCAAAGTTAAATATTCACAATTACTAGGAAATATATCAAAAATTAAGTAAAAAAAGGTGAATGGATATGAAAACTAAGAAAAATATTTAAGAAAATATGTACATATTTCAAGCATATTAGTCAACATATTTTTGGATTCCTTACTTGCCAAACTAGTAATGTCATCTTATGTGGCCCTTAGCGCTTTATTCTTCTTCTTCTTCTTCTTCTTCTTCTTCTTCAATTATTTACCCCTCTTCTTTTTCAAGAACTTGTTGAATTTCTTTATGATTAACTTGATACCATCCTTATTACTCTCATATGTGGAGGTATCCTTATCGTCTTCTTTTCTCATCCATGGAGATTTAAACTCTACACCTCTTCTTGTTGGAGCTATTTCCTCTTTATGCAATCGATTCATTTGCGTCTTATATGTGAGAAGTAATCCAACTAGCTTTTCTACCTATAAGGTGGTCAAATCTTTGGCTTCTTGTATGATCATCACTTTTGCACCCCTAACCTTTAATAAAGACCTAAATAATTTTTTCACTAATTTAAGATTAGTATAAGTATTGCTAAGACTTTAAGAGAATTAATGATATGAAGAGAGCATTCATATTATAAATTGACTTTTTTTTCTATATGTGAAATATCTTATATTAATGCGCTAATAAGCTCATTTTGCTCTCCTTTACTTGAGTAGTTCCCTCGTATGTGATTTCAAGTGTATTCCATATTTTGTGGGCAATTTCACATATAGACACCTTACTAAATTCATTTATACTAGGATTGCAGAATAAAATACACATTAATTTGCTATTTAACAATATGAGTATCTTATCATTATCTCTTTACTCATAAATATCCTTTGATATCTTAATGTCCATTTTTATCTATAACTATAGTTCTCATTGGACATAAGGATCATTCTTTATAATCCCTAAAAAAGAAACCCTTTTGGCTAAAGGAAACTATTTCATCCTAGTTTTCTAATAAATATAATTTTCACCCTCAAAGAAAGTGAATCTACCTATATAATGACTATCTTAGGTAAAACTGAATCAAATTGTACTATAGTGATATTTTTCTCAAATTTTGCTAGAAATACATGTGCAATGAGTGAGACTTTCTCTGACTTTGTAAGTGGTACATAAAAGGGATTGAATTGTGTATGTTCACTTTTTTTTTTACCTTATTTGAAAACTAGTAAATGAAATTGTCTATTGTAATCAATGATTATGAAAATTTTATATATAATAATCACCAAGGGACTAGAATAATAATTAAAGAGATAAAAAAGAAAAATATACTTATAATGGTTCAATTAAACAACAATTGCTCGGTATCCACTCCTCAAGCGTTACATAGGTCTCACTATCTTCTTTCTTCAATAGGTGAAGAAAAATTGTCCATACAAAACTTCTTTACCATAGATGAAGAATAAATATTTACAAATCTTATTCAAAGTCAAAAGGAACCCTCATAATAGTTATCCCAAGTAATTTCACCAATTGCACAATTATATAACTAAAAACATCTATCTCTTGTTCACATTGATGAATAAAGGCTCACTATATGTTATGTCATGCACATAAGCATTCTTTAGCTTCTTAAGACTCTTATCAACTCTTTAGTATGCATAATATCCTCTAAAAAATCACAAATGATCTAATTTATATTAGTGATTGTAGTATTTGTTGACCATTCTATTATATTGATTGACTAATATACCAAATTGGTCAACCAATATATTTACAAACTCATGATCCATGTTATTGAACCACATTAGTTGACCACTCATCTATATGGTTGACCATTCATCTACATTGATCGACTAATGTACCCAAAAATTTAACAACAATCAACCATTGACGTAGATTGGTTGACTATGCACCTAAAACAAGTTTTTCAAACTTATTAAGTTCTTTTAAGGATAAGAACACATTTTTTTTATTGAAACCATTTCAAAAGTTCTCTAAAAGTTTGTTTGAAGATCAAGGGATTTCTTTAAAGATTAAAACACAATTTCCCTTGATTATGAAAATAACTATATATTATGACCTATATGTAAAAGATTAAGTAATGATTGAGTCCTTAATTTATTGAAATGACCAAGATAAAGTTATAAGATGGATTAAATGATGACATGTTTAATTTATCCTTATTCTTGAATCTTTACTTGAATTCTCTTAACTCTTTTAAATTCCAAGTGTGCTCTAGTTTATTTATTTTCTTTATCATTTGATTGCTCAAATGATTTAATTGGCTCCTTTTCTCATTTTAAGCTTCTATTGAACTTGATTTTTATATATTAACATATTAATATTACCAAAGATTAAAAAATCAATAATAACATGTTTTGTTATCATCAAAACTATGAGTTAGAACTTCGCATGATCCAAAATTTTCATTAAAACTATGAAAGATTAAAGGTTCACATCATATTAAAATTTTAAATGATGAAACAAAAACTAAAGCTTTTGAATTGTAAGAACTCAACGAAAAGAAGGGTGAAGTACATACACTAAATTAAAAAGAAAGCCAATGTCACATTTTAAATTTAAATCCAACCATCTTAAATATAGACATTATATGTAAAGCCAAATTTACTCTGTTTCAATAGTAACAATCAAGAGTAAACTCTTATTGTTGAATTTCATATTGTTTTATGTGATAATTATTGACAAATCACTATGATTGCATTTTAAAATTAAAATTAATGATAAACAAGTTTATCTATATTAATTTAAGTTGTAACTCAAATATTAACATCTTAATTCCATTTGATAATATCAAACTTATTAGATATTTTACAATGTACCCTAAAATAGCTAAAATTTCATGTTTAGAATTTTACCAATAATAATATAAAATCTATTGATTTATCATACTTTTCTTAACTGAAATTTATAGATTTGCTCTTGAATTTGAGCCAATGGTAACATGAAATTGCTCTTCACTTGAATAACAAAGTTGTATTATTTAAAAGCTATTGTTTGAACGTGTCCTAACATAAACAGGTTCTCCAAAGGATATTAAGACTATGTATAGGCTAAATATTTTATGGGTTTAGGGAATGAAAGTGAATTTCCTTGATTAAGTTAGTTAGGATCTCTAGTTCTTGAAAAGAAAGTCGAGCGTTTGTTGTGTAGCACATGAATTGCAAAATTTGGCGCCTCATTCAGAATCGTGAGGTGTTTCGTTCGTGCTAAAGAAACTGAAATAACTTAGTTTGAAATGCAAGAAGAGTGTTGAACTCCATCTTCCGAAATGGCGATCTCAATGGATCGGACCCAATGGAACGTCGTGGGAGCTTTGCGGTGGAGATGCACTTGGTGATACCCCCGTCATTGACGAGAAAGGTCACAACCCTTTCATCAAATGCGACTGTTCTTTTCTTAGTGGAACTCTCTGCCACATGACTGCTCTGTATGTTTTCTATCCCTTTTGGCGTTTACTGTCACCCTTATTTTGCTTGAATTAGTTTATTAAAAGATTGGATCTTTGTTATGAATTAAACGGGAATATTTGGGAAAATGATTGAGAAGGTCAGACACACAGAAAGGGAAGAGAGATAGAAGGGAATCACAGCAAGAGAATCAACAGTAAGGAGGGAATAATTTCATTACGGTCATAAAAACATGTCTTTGTATGAAGGAAACAGTGGAATATATTGTCCCCTATCCCCAACAAGTGATAATCCCCTATCCCTGAGTACAGGATATGTTCCCTACATCCGCTACAACCGTTAAGTGTCAATCGCCTCGATGTCCTTTTCTTCGCTCTTGTCTCCCTCACTCGTCATCGTCTGAATTAGCAGTAACAATCCCCTTCCCCTTAACATCCTTATCAATTAAGTTAATCTCTGGGAATCGCCGCTGAAGGTCGAAGATATATTCCCACATTGCATTCGCCTTCTCCCCATCGGACCATTGAATGAGCCATTGCGTAATGGCCCGGTTATTTCACTTGGTAATCCGGCGATCCAGGATAGCCACTGGAATTCGTTCGACATCTGTTAGGAATTCTGGTAAAGCTGTTGTTGTTCGAGGCAAGTTCGTGTGAGCCTTCTTGAGTTGCGACACATGAAACACTAGATAGATCGATGTATGGGCCGACAAGTCTAATCTATATGCCACCTTCCCCACCCTCTGAACCACACAATAGGGACCATAATACAACGGTGATAGCTTCTGATTGCTATGTCGTCGCAGGGAAGACTGTTTATATGGTTGTAGCTTCAATAAAATGTAATCCCCCACTTGGAACTCTCGCTCTGATCTCTTAGCATCCGCGTATTGCTTCATCCGATTTTGGGCCCTTTGTAAGTGGAATCGAGTAAGATTCAACATCGCTTATCGATTCTGTAAAACTCTGTCGACCTCCATAACCTTTGAATCTCCGGCGACATATGGAGTGTACACCGGCGAGGGATATCCATATAAAATTTCAAATGGAGTTGAATTGATTGCAATCTTATGAGTTGTGCTGTACCACCATTTCGCCAACGCAAGCCACTCCCCCCATTTCTGCGGTGTCTCATTACAGAAGCAACGCAGATAGGTTTCCAAGATCTTATTCACCGCCTTTGTCTGACCGTCCGATTGAGGATGGTACGCTGTAGACAACTTCAACTTGAACCCCCTGTAATTTTAATAATTCCTGCCAAAATTTACTTAAAAACACAGGGTCCCGATCACTGATGATGGCTTCCGACATCCCATGTAACTTAAAAACTTGATTAAGAAATAATTCGGCCACATCGTGACCAGAATAAGGATGCTTAAACGAATTGAAGTGTGCATACTTGCTAAACCGATCAACAACCACCAATATCATCGATTTCCCTTTTGATTGTGGCAGCCCCTCCACAAAATCCATACTGATTTTCTTCCAGCTTCCAGCGGGTACTCGAATAGGTTGCAGGAGCCCTGGATAGGCGGCATTGTCGAATTTGTTTCGTTGACAGACCATGCACTCTTGAACATAATTGCGTACATCCCTGTCTATGCCCTTCCAAAAGAATAGAGTCTGCAATTTTTTTGTAGTTGCCACTGCTCTCGTGTGCCCACCCATGGCGTCGTCGTGGCTAATACTGATAATCTGTTGTCGGAGGTGAGGATTACGGCCGACCACCATCCTTCCCTTCCACCTTAACAACCCCTCCTTCCATTCATAAGCACTAGACGGGCCTTTACCCCCTTCTAGTTGTTGAATTAATTCACACATATCCTCGTCTTCTTGCCAGCTTTTCTTAATCTCTTCCAATAGCTCCCCGTGTACCTGCGATATGGACATTGAAAACATTTCAGCACTAGTTATGCGAGAGAGAGAGTCGGCCGCCACGTTTTCCTTGCCACTTCGGTATTGAACTTTGAAATCGTATCCCAGCAACTTTGGCAACTAAGATTGTTGGAAAGTAGTGGATAATCGTTGTTCCAATAAATACTTGAGACTACGATGATCGTTCCGAACAATGAATGATCGAGGGGTTAAATAGTGATGCCATTGTTTGATGGTTTTCACCACCGCAAGGAACTCCTTCTCGTACGTAGATAAGCCCATATGTCTTTGTGCCAATGCCTTACTCAGGTAAGCTATGGGATGGCCCTCTTGTTGGAGGACAGCGCCGATCCCTTGGCCACAAGCGTCGGCTTCAACTATAAATGGCTTTGAAAAGTCCTATAAAGCCAGCACAGGCGCTGTCGTAATAGCTTCCTTAAGAGTTTCAAACGCACTCTGCCCCTCTCGGGTCCAACTCCAATTTACCGCATGCTCCTTCTTCAATAGCTCCGTCAATGGCTTCACCATCGTCCCATAATTTTTAATAAACCGTCGATAGTATCCTGTTATACCCAGGAAACCCCATAGCTCCTTTGTGCTTTGCGGTACCGGCCACTCTACAATCGTATGAACCTTCCGCAATTCAGTTGCCACCCCTGCTTCCGAGATGGTATAGCCCAAATAATCCACCTGACGAGCCCCGAACACGCATTTATTCCCATTAAAAAAAAGCTGATTATCCAATAATATTTGCAAGGCTGACGACAAATGCTCTATGTGAGCTGTCAGTGAGGGACTGTAAACTAGTATATCGTTAAAGAAGATGAGAATGAATCGACAAAGGTACGGCCTGAATAATTCGTTCATCAATCGTTGAAACGTTGATGGGGCATTACCAAGAACTCATAATGCCCTTCGTGTGTCCTAAACGTGGTCTTGGATATGTAGTTGGGTTGCATTCGGATCTGATGGTAACCCGAGCGTAGATCCAGTTTCGAAAACCAACCAGCTCCGTTTAATTCATCCAATAATTCTTCGATTAATGGAATTGAGAATTTCTCTTTAACGGTGAAGCTGTTCAACTCTCTATAATCAACGCACATCCTCCACGAGTTGTCCTTCTTCTTCACCAAGACCACCGGTGAGGCGTACTGGCCGTAACTATGTCGGATAAACCCCTGCTGAATTAATTTCTTCACTTCCTGCTCGATGACGTTCTTCTGTGCTCCCGAATAGCGATAGGGTCGGACATTAATCCTCCTTAAGTACAATCTGGTGATGTCGGGCCCCGGTCCCGAGAACCGGATTCCGATCGCTTTGATGTCGGGACCCGACCCGGAGACCGGACCCCAACTGTTGGATCCGAGACCCGACTACATGGGACTCATACTTATTACACTTGCTTGGACACCATAGATGTCGGATCTCGTGACCCAACCACTTAATTATCGTAATCCTGAAGCCTTGTGCTCATAATCTTGCGAAACCCTAAGCTGTCACTCTGCTTCCGTTTAATGCAAACTTCCTCAATTTAAATTCAATTGTTACTAATTTTGTAGGAGATAGATACATGTCTTATGAAGCTAATGGTCCAAACCTCACCCCATTTGGAGGTCGGACGAAGGAGTTATGACGACAAACTCAACGTGTTCATGTTTTGACTCCTATCAAACATGTTTTGGCGTAAATGTCATAACTTTCACTATAGATGTCGGAATGACTTCGTTCTTGGACGGTTAGAAAATAGACATCTAGATCTACAACTCTTATGAAGACCACAAAATCAAATTCGTCCTCTAACAAGCCCAAAACACTTGACTAATGATCCTAGTCATTTGGAATAGATGCTAGTCGATTGGGATGGGTATTTTTGGTTGTAGTGATCGAAACATTTCATCATTTCGAACTTACGAGAAATATTCTCCGCCCTCCGAGTAGTCGATGGGACACCTTCCAGTCGATTGGAACTCCTAGTCGACTGGAACACCTTCCATCATTGAACCCTCTTTTCAAGGCCACTTGGAATCATCATCTTCAAGACTCATAACTTTTTATCCCTAGCTCCAATTTGTGCATACTATACCTCTATGGAAAGGTAAGAAGCTGAACTACAAATCTTATGAAGGATGCTAAAACTAACTCCATCATTTAATAAGGTAAAATTCACTCAAAGGTCTTTGCTCCATTAATACCTATGTAAGTGCTATGGCTAAATGAACAATAGCTGGTTGTGTTCTAATCCTCATAACTTCTTAACCTAGATCCAAATGAGACATACTATACACCCTTGAAAGCTCTAATCTTCTTCTTCATTCCTCATGAAGATTTATTAATCTAATTCCAACCCGAAGAGGGTCTAATATTGAGGCTAAGTACTGCCAAATTTTTAGGAAATTTTGACAGCACCTCCCCTATTTTATTCCTAACCCAATTCTTCAATTTAGACCATAACCTGCACAACAATTCTACATTCGGAAGCAGCAACACACTCTTAGTTTTCTAGACATTCTCAACCCATAACCAGCTAACACAATCACATTCTTAATCATCTATCAACTCAATCCAACACAAACATAGATCTTAAACAACTATCGCAAACTCAAAGCTAATCAATGCATTCATCAAGCTATTGCATCATTTATCACCTCTCATTCATTAACCCAACCTATCATGCATTTATGGATATCTCAATTTGAAAACATCATCATTCATACATTTTCATTGAAAATCGAATATACTATTTTACAATGCTTTAGAGGGCATTTAAAGCCCAATTACAAAATGATCAAATGCATTGTTTTGCTAAAATGCAACTAAAGCATTGTTACAAAATTCCACTTTAAATGTGACAAAACACAATTCTTGGAGTATTGCCCTTTAATGCTCATCCTCGTGCTCGCGCTCTTCACCTGAATGGGGAGGGACTGGAGGGGGTGAGCTATTGCTCAGTAGGTAGCAAGTTTATATTTAAGCTAATAAACTGAATTCTATCTCATTAAGCATACTTTTAGCAATTTCTACTACAAATTTCACAATTATGAATTCTATACAATTTATCACTTTCCACAATCACAATTCACATGAATTTCACAGCCCTCAATGCTGAATATGCTGATAACACATAACTGACATGTAATGCATAGTTGATGGTTCGGTAAGTCCATAAATCTGATGAGCTACACAAGTGTAGTCATATGCTGAGGAGTCCTAAAAAGGAACATCCTATGCCACAATCGGGCAGCCGGGAGAAGGCTATACTGGGTCAACGTCGACGTGACTATGCTGATGGACTACCTTACCCACATAACATAGATTCATGTATTAAACTAAACTGATCTCATCTAGCTGACTGACTGCTGAAATGGACATTCATGCATCCATTCATTTAATTTACGGCCGAATTTCATGCATTATAAAGCGACTTTTGACGCAATCTATAGCATTCAAGGCATTCAATTTAATTTGCTCAAGACAACTCAATCATCATATCAAATCATGTAAGTGGCATCCATTTGCTATAATTTTCACTTATAGGCAATCATAAATGACAATCATAGATGGCAATCATAAATGTACATTACTAGCATTCTCACACAATTAATGCTCATTTATGTTAGCTATTAATCATTAATTTCACTAATTCATAGTATTCAAATCTTACTAACTTAAAGATAAACAAGAACCTACCTTAAAATCGCTAAATCCTTGCTATATTGGGCTCTTCCACCTGATCAATCCTTCCTCCTTGGTCAACTTCATGGAAATATAAATTTCAAAGTTAACTCAACTTCAATAACAAACCCATACAACATCTTTCAAGAAATTAACTTGATATTCACAATACCCATTCCACAACCAAGTCTTTGAACTAAAATCCAACTAAAACAAGCTAGTGGAAAACATGACTTACCTTGAAACTCAACAACACAATGAGATGCCTAGCTCAAAATGAAGCTCTTGATGTTTTCCACCCTTTTTATACTTGCACTTTCATCAAAACTTACCCAAACTCTTGGAAAATCCCACCTTTCTTCTCTTCTTCTTCTTCTTCTCCTCACTTTGCCGTAACTCTCTCCTCTCCCTCTTCTAATTTCGTTCCTCACTTCTCCTCTCCTACTAATTCACTTAACCTCCTTCTTTTATACTCCCATCCACTTACTTAAGCCCATTTTCCAAGTCCAAGCCCATTTTCACTTAATTCCTTCTCCTTCTCCTCATTTCTCCTACACTTAAGCCCATATCATCCTATCAAGCCCATTTATTCTATCCAAGCCCTAACTAACTTATTAAATTCAAATCTAACCCATTTAATTCAACTAACATATTAATGTCACAAGCTAACTTATTAATTACTAACTAACACGTTAATTGTCACTCTAATTCATATCATATTTAATGCTAACATACTTGAGTGTTAATTGTAATTAATACATTAACTTAATTAACTTAATCATGCTTAATTAAATAAATAAATAAAAAAATTTCGGGCTAATATTTCTCCCCCCCTTAAGAAATTTCGTCCTCAAATTCTTACCTGACTCATTGAAGAGGTATGGATACTTCTGCTTCATAGCATCCAATGGTTCCCACGTTGCCTCTTCAACCGCATGGTTCCTCCACGGGACTTTTACTAATTGAACTGCCTTGTTTCGAGGACTTTCTCCTTACTATCTAGGATCTGATGGCATTTCCTCATAGTGAGATCATCATCTACCGACCTCTAAGGTCCGAATGATGTGAGAAGGATCGATCTGTACCTTCTCAAAGATCGATACATGAAAAACATCATGAATCTGAAGCTAGCTCGAGGCAATGCTAATCAGTATGCTAACGGTCCAATCCTTTCTATAATCTCATATGGACCTATATACCGTGGACTGAGCTTCCCTTTTCTACCAAATCTCATAACCCCTTTCCATGGAGAGGTCTTGAGGAACACTTTATCCCCTACTGCATATTCCATTTCTTTCCTACCAAAGATCTCAGATAGCTCTTCATCCGTCTGGCGCCTTGACCTCTGCTGATCAGACTAACCTTATCCATCGTCATCTGGACCAACTCGTCCCGCTAATCGCCTCTCACCTTCCTCATCCCAACATATGGGAGTTCTGCATTTTCTGCCATATAATGCTTCATAAGGAGCCATCTGTATGCTCGAATGGTACGAATTGTTGTAAGCAAATTCGACCAACGGCAAATGCTCGTCCCATGCTCCCTTGAAGTCCATTGCACAAGCCCTGAGCATCCCTTCTAATGTCTGAATAGTCCTCTCAGACTGACCATCTGTCTGAGGATGGAAAGCTGTACTGAAGCTCAGCTTGGTTCCTAGAGCCTCCTGCAAACTACCCCAGAATCTGGACGTGAATCTGGGATCTCTATCGGATACTATGGAGTCTGGCACTCCATGCAACCTGACTACTTCATCCACATACTTCTTGGCTAGCACATTCAGCGAATCATTCGCTGATCGCTAAAAGTCTACCGACTTAGTCAATCGATCAACGATGATCCATATGGCATCATGCTTTAACCGTCCCGGCAAACCCATCAGAAATCCATTGTGATCCTCCGCCATTTCCATTCGGAATGGACAATGGTCGTAATATCTGAAAGGCGCTGTGTTCAAATTTTGACTTGCGACACACTAAACACCGCCACAAATTCGCTACATCTTTCTTCATGCCTTCCACCGTAAATGCTCTCAAGTCTCTGTACATTCGGTGCTGCTCGGATGCATGGAATAAGGCGATTGTGTGCCTCATCCATGATCTCCTCCTTAATCGCTTTAACATTGAATGCACAATCGCTCCGACTACCATCACCATCATCTCTCACGGCTATTCTCGATCGCTTGCCATTCGAATATCGCGCTCGAGCTTATTTAATTTCGCATCCCGCTCCGCAACTCCTTGACCTTCTCCCTAAGGATAGGTCTCACCTGAATCGAGCAAGAATGCAATCTGGTGATCCCGCTTCACTGCGATCTTAAGCTTTGCCATCCGCTCCAACAGAGGCAAGTAAACCGATTGCACATGCGCCATAGATGATTTTTCGCTTAAGGCATCCGCCACTACATTGGCCCCGCTCGATGATACTCTATCATCGATCATAATCCTTAATTAGCTCTAACCACCTTCTCTCCGCCTCGATTCAACTCCTTCGACTCATAATGTACTTGAGGCTTTTGTGGTGCCAGAAAACTCGGTTTGAACCCCATACAAGTAATGCCTCCATATCTTCAAGGCAAATACTCTGCTGCTAACTCCAAGTCATGAGTAGGGTAATTTATTTCATAAGGCTTCAATCGCCGAGATGCATAAGCTATTACTTTGTCATTCGCATCAATACACGACTAGACCCTTCCTCGATGCATCATCAGAAATGCATAACCACGATCTCCATCAGGCGTACTAAGATTGAGCTTTGGTTAACCTCTGCTTAAGCTCCTCAAAACTATTTCGACACTCATCACTCCATATGAATCTGCGATTCTTCCTAATGACTTGGTCATCGGGCTGCTATTAAGGAGAATCCTTCTACAAATCTTCTGTAGTATCCTGCTAAACCCAGAAAACTTCTGACTTCTTTTACTGTCTTTGGCTCCTGCCAATTCACTACTGCCTCTACTTTCCTTGGATCAACATGAATTCCTCTGCTGGAAATCACATGACCTAAAAACACCACTTCATGCAGCCAAAATTCACACTTACTGAATTTGGCATACAACTTCTGCTCTCTCAATCTCTGCAACACTATTCTGAGGTGCTGCTCATGCTCTGCTTCATCTCTAGAATAGACCAGAATGTCATCTATGAAGACAATGACAAACTGATCTAAGAACTCCCTGAATACCCTGTTCATCAGGTCCATAAAGGCTGCTGGAGCATTGGTCAGCCCGAAGGGCATGACCCTGAACTCATAATGCCCATAACGGGTCCTGAATGCGGTCTTGTTAATATCAGACTCCCTGATCCGGAGTTGATGATAACCTGACCTGAGATCTATCTTAGAGAAGACCATCGCTCCCTGCAGCTGATCAAACAGATCATCTATCCGTGGCAACGGATACTTATTCTTGACTGTCACCTTGTTGAGCTTTCGGTAGTCGATGCACATCCTCCATGTGCCATCTTTCTTCTTAACAAATAAAACCGGAGCTCCCCAGGGTGAGGAACTCGGCCTGATGAATTGCTTCTCAAGCAACTCCCGCAACTGCTCTTTCAGCTCCCTCAACTCAACTGGAGCCATTCTGTACGGAGGTATCGAGATTGGCGCGGTTCCGGGAATCAAGTCAATCTGGAACTCAATTTCCCTCACCGTGGCAACCCCAAGCAACTCCTCCGAAATACTTCAGAAATTCCCTTACTACAATGAAATCCTCCAATCTTCCCACATTTTCGCTGAATCTACCACATGAGCCAAGTAAGCCTCACACCCCTGACTCATCATGCTATCCGCTAATAAAGTGAAATCATCTTTGCACCGCAACTTTCTATCCCTCCGAAAATCACCTTGACCATCACCCAGATCAAACTCGCTTTTCAAAGCTACAATCAAGCTTCACTCTATACTTCTCCATAGTATCCATGCCTAGGATGACGCCTAACCCCTGAAGGTCTAGAGGTAGTAAATCAACTACCAATCTAGCACCACCAATACTGATCTCACAATCTTTATATACTGAACTGATTACCATCTTACTCCCTAAAGGAGTACTAACAACCAGAAAATTGTCTAAAATCTCAGAATTCATGGCATGCATATTCATACTTGAAGCAACAAAGGAATGAGTTGAACCAAGGTTCATCAAAACATAAAGCGAAATCATATAAGCGTGCCATACAGTCCACAACTTCGAGAGCAGACTCTCGCTTCCTCTCCGTCATAAGAAACACTCTAGCATTTGCTTGACCTCGAGCCTGGCCCGCCGACCAGATTGGCCCCTCTGTCACTCGAATCGCTTACCTCGACCCTTGGTCTGTTGCCCATTGTCTTTCTTGGCCTCTCAACTTGAGACTGGATCCCTCCGCCTCGCCTCGAGGACAATCCTTCATCATATGACTCTTTTCTCCACATATGAAACAGCCACCAAACCCTTGAGACACTTTCCGGATGAAACTTCCTGACCGACCACACCGAGGGTTGGCCCTTCCATGGCTTTCTGGGCCTCCTACACTGGAGACACCGCCGAATCGCCTGCAGTCTGCTGACTCATGGCAGGCCACTCTGCCCATGCCACTCTGAGTATCTTTGAGTTCGCACTCTTCTCGGATGCTGAACACTCCCTCCCTTCTCGAGGCTCTCTGCTCTTTCTCTTCTCGTTCACCTCGCCTTGATATTTTCCAGCTTTTACACTGAGTGTCAGATTCACTAACTGCTGGTAATCCACAAACAATGGATCACCACCTTCTCTCTAATCCCCAAATGCAGCCCTCGCTTCAAACTTGCATGCACTTGGCAACTTCAAGTAGCTACAATGTTTGTTGATACCGACAGTTGAGTGAACCTCACTCATACTCACTCCTTGTCGGCTCCCTACATGTGAGACTCAGAAATTCTCGAACCTTCTCTTGAACATAAACTTCGAGAAGTACTTCCCTCAAGGCTTCCAAGAACTCATTCCAGTCAACTCGATGGTGCTCGCCGATCATGAGGCACCGACTCCCACCAAGATGCAGTGCATCTCCTGCAGCAAGCTCTTTGCATAATCCAGCTTCTCTTCCTCTAAACACTTCATCTGTTTCAGACCTCTCGGTCCTCTGAGCCATGCTTCGCTTCCTCGGGATTAGTTGTCCCAAGTCGACGGCTCCATACTTAGGAGCTTGTCATCTTGCCGCTCCTCTCTGCTGAGTGGCATCTGAGCTTGCCCGCCCGCCCATAGCATAGGTGAAAGCTTTGGGCGAAGGCTGGGAAAATTGTGGATCCATAGGATTCACCGAGGAATGGGAGGAGGTGCCGAGGCACTTCATGTTGCACACTGGGTGCCTCAGAATCTGATACAGGGATAGTCCCTGCATCCTGAGGAATCTGGGATTCATCTGTACTCCCCCTCTGTGAGCCTGATCGAGCTTGAGCTTGAGCTCCTCGAGTTCTTCTTCGAGGCGGCATACTCCTTCATGTAAAAATCATTTAGAACTTTAGTTCATGCTTAATCATGTGTAAATCATGCTGAGTACTTTTAAAACAATTCACTGGTTCATTTAAAAACAATGCATCTGACTTATTTAAAACACTGCAATGAGTTGATATGCCATGCTGCATGCTGACTCTACCCTTGGCTACCCACTAGGGTTCCTAGGAAATCATAAACCTAGGATTGCTTTGATACCACAGATGTCGGGCCCCGGCCCCGAGAACCGGATTCCGATCGCTTTGATGTCGGGACCCGAACCGGAGACCGGACCCCAACTGTTGGATCCGAGACCCGACTACATGGGACTCATACTTATTACACTTGCTTGGACACCATAGATGTCGGATCTCGTGACCCAACCACTTAATTATCGTAATCCTGAAGCCTTGTGCTCATAATCTTGCGAAACCCTAAGCTGTCACTCTGCTTCCGTTTAATGCAAACTTCCTCAATTTAAATTCAATTGTTACTAATTTTGTAGGGAGATAGATACATGTCTTATGAAGCTAATGGTCCAAACCTCACCCCATTTGGAGGTCGGACGAAGGAGTTATGACCGACAAACTCAACGTGTTCATGTTTTGACTCCTATCAAACATGTTTTGGCGTAAATGTCATAACTTTCACTATAGATGTCGGAATGACTTCGTTCTTGGACGGTTAGAAAATAGACATCTAGATCTACAACTCTTATGAAGACCACAAAATCAAATTCGTCCTCTAACAAGCCCAAAACACTTGACTAATGATCCTAGTCGATTGGAATAGATGCTAGTCGATTGGGATGGGTATTTGTTGGTTGTAGTGATCGAAACATTTCAATCATTTGGAACTTCGAGAAATATTCTCCGCCCTCCGAGTAGTCGACTGGGACACCTTCCAGTCGACTGGAACCCTCCTAGTCGACTGGAACACCTTCCACCGATCGAACCTCTCTTTCAAGGCCACTTGGAATCATCATCTTCAAGACTCATAACTTTTATCCCTAGCTCCAATTTGTGCATACTATACCTCTATGGAAAGGTAAGAAGCTGAACTACAAATCTTATGAAGGATGCTAAAACTAACTCCATCATTTAATAAGGTAAAATTCACTCAAAGGTCACTGCTCCATTAATACCTATGTAGCAGTGCTATGGCTAAATGAACAATAGCTGGTCAGTGTTCTAATCCTCATAACTTCTTAACCCTAGATCCAAATGAGACATACTATACACCCTTGAAAGCTCTAATCTTCTTCTTCATTCCTCATGAAGATTTATTAATCTAATTCCAACCCGAAGAGGGTCTAATATTGAGGATAAGCACTGCCAAAATTTTAGGAAATTTTGACAGACCTCCCTATTTTATTCCTAACCCAATTCTTCAATTTAGACCATAACCCGCACAACAATTCTACATTCGGAAGCAGCAACACACTCTTAGTTTTCTAGACATTCTCAACCCATAACCAGCTAACACAATCACATTCTTAATCATCTATCAACTCAATCCAACACAAACATAGATCTTAAACAACTATCGCAAACTCAAAGCTAATCAATGCATTCATCAAGCTATTGCATCATTTATCACCTCTCATTCATTAACCCAACCTATCATGCATTTATGGATATCTCAATTTGAAAACATCATCATTCATACATTTTCATTGAAAATCGAATATACTATTTTACAATGCTTTAGAGGGCATTTAAAGCCCAATTACAAAATGATCAAATGCATTGTTTTGCTAAAATGCAACTAAAGCATTGTTACAAAATTCCACTTTAAATGTGACAAAACACAATTCTTGGAGTATTGCCTTTAATGCTCATCCTCGTGCTCGCGCTCTTCACCTGAATGGGGAGGGATTGGAGGGGTGAGCTATTGCTCGAGAGGTAGCAAGTTTATATTTAAGCTAATAAACCAATTCTATCTCATTAAGCATACTTTTAGCAATTTCTACTACAAATTTCACAATTATGAATTCTATACAATTTATCACTTTCCACAATCACAATTCACATGAATTTCACAGCCCTCAATGCTGAATATGCTGATAACACATAACCGACATGTAATGCATAGGTGATGGTTCAGTAAGTCCATAAATCGATGAGCTACACAAGTGTAGTCATATCTTTGAGGAGTCCTAAAAGGAACATCCTATGCCACAATCGGCAGCCGGAGAAGGCTATATGGGTCAACGTCGACGTGACTATGCTGATGGACTACCTTACCCACATAACATAGATTCATGTATTAAACTAAACCGATCTCATCTAGTCGATCGATCATTGAAATGGACATTCATGCATCCATTCATTTAATTTAAAACTGAATTTCATGCATTATAAAGTCGACTTTTGACGCAATCTATAGCATTCAAGGCATTCAATTTAATTTGCTCAAGACAACTCAATCATCATATCAAATCATGTAAGTGGCATCCATTTGCTATAATTTTCACTTATAGGCAATCATAAATGACAATCATAGATGGCAATCATAAATGTACATTACTAGCATTCTCACACAATTAATGCTCATTTATGTTAGCTATTAATCATTAATTTCACTAATTCATAGTATTCAAATCTTACTAACTTAAAGATAAACAAGAACCTACCTTAAAATCGCTAAATCCTTGCTATATTGGGCTCTTCCACCTGATCAATCCTTCCTCCTTGGTCAACTTCATGGAAATATAAATTTCAAAGTTAACTCAACTTCAATAACAAACCCATACAACATCTTTCAAGAAATTAACTTGATATTCACAATACCCATTCCACAACCAAGTCTTTGAACTAAAAATCCAACTAAAACAAGCTAGTGGAAAACATGACTTACCTTGAAACTCAACAACACAATGAGATGCCTAGCTCAAATGAAGCTCTTGATGTTTTCCACCCTTTTTTATACTTGCACTTTCATCAAAAACTTACCCAAACTCTTGGAAAATCCCACCTTTCTTCTCTTCTTCTTCTTCTTCTCCTCACTTTGCCGTAACTCTCTCCTCTCCCTCTTCTAATTTCGTTCCTCACTTCTCCTCTCCTACTAATTCACTTAACCTCCCTTCTTTTATACTCCCATCCACTTACTTAAGCCCATTTTCCAAGTCCAAGCCCATTTTCACTTAATTCCTTCTCCTTCTCCTCATTTCTCCTACACTTAAGCCCATATCATCCTATCAAGCCCATTTATTCTATCCAAGCCCTAACTAACTTATTAAATTCAAATCTAACCCATTTAATTCAACTAACATATTAATGTCACAAGCTAACTTATTAATTACTAACTAACACGTTAATTGTCACTCTAATTCATATCATATTTAATGCTAACATACTTGAGTGTTAATTGTAATTAATACATTAACTTAATTAACTTAATCATGCTTAATTAAATAAATAAAAAAAAAAAAATTTCGGGGCTAATAGGTGATTAAAGGGACGATTCGGGGGCAGTGTTGTTGGCCCCTGAAACACTTCCGCGAAGTTGGCCAGTAGTACATGAAGTTCATCAAACGAACTCCCCTGCTCCTCCGTCAATCTCATCTGCTGAAATTGATATTCGAGTGGAGTCGACAGATGGATCATCAGCAATTGACCCTTCACCGCCCCTTGCATCGCCTTCTAGAAACTCTTGCTTGATACGACTCGAGGTCCACCTTCCGGTCCCCCTTGAAGCATGACCATCCGTCCTTCCCATGTAAACGTCATAGTGCGAGTGCGAAAGTTACACAAAACGTCTTCCAATCCCACCAACCATTGAACCCCCAGCACAACATCACAACCTCCCAACGTGAGCACCAACGCCTCCATGCAAAATGGCACCCTTTGCATTGTCCATTCGAAATTGCGACACCGCTGTGTACATTGCAACTGTAAACTGCCACCCACCGTAATGGTTATGGAGGTATGTCTTGGAGCTCACATGTCCCTTTCTTGATCACCGCCACATCCACAAAATTGTGAGTGCTTCCGTTGTCAATTAATATGTGTATCTGGCGGCGTTGATGAACTCCAACGAGCCGCATTTGTCTGAACTCCGACTCTCCTGAAAAACCCGTCATTGCTTGCAACGAGATCGTAGGAACTTCCTCAATTACTTCTACATTTTTCGGACTCTCATCTCCCCCACCTTCGAGCTCCTTGTCACCCAGCTCCTCAGAGTCACAGAAATATTTCAGCTGCCGCTTGCTACACTTGTGGCCAATAGTGTATTTTTTGTCGCACCAGAAACATAATCCTTTGGCCCGCTTGTCATCTAAGTCTCTGCTACTCATTGCCCTGGACGGGGCTCTTCCCACAGGTGAGTGAAATGTCGGCGCTGGTGTTGGTAAGAGTCCATCTGAGGTAGTACCACTACGAGCAGGCATGGAGGGCGTCGCCTTGCTCCCCTGTAACGCCCTATAGGCTGGAGGACGATTCATTATGGGATGACCTGTCGCCGTGAGAATGGCCTCTTGCCAAGGCTGCGCAAGCTATAGGCACAGTGGAGGACTGAGGCTCATGAAGTTTCACAGCTACCCGGATCTCAGGCTTCAGACCCTTCACAAAGAAGGCCACCAAATACTCCTCCGTCAGTGCCAGCCTATTCGAACAATGATTGAACTGGGCACAGTATTCCAAGACCGTGCCCATCAGCTTCAGCTCCTTAAAGTCTCCGACTGGATCATCAAACATTTCGGCATCAAAGCGCTGCTTTAGGACCTTAGTAAACTCACTCCACAGTCTCCACTCTACCACCTCCATATTAGATCGGTTCCGACTGAACAGTCAGTACCATTCTTGCGCTTTCTCATCCAAATGCAAAATAGCAACGTTTACCCTCATGTCATCCAGTGTTTGATCAATGTGGATAAACTGTTCATAGCGGTATACCCACGCCTTGATATTATTCCCATCAAACGTCGGAAACTCAATCCTACCCACTCTGGCGGATCTCCAGCTCCCTCCTGCCTCGGTTGGGTTGGGTCCATCCTCCCCAGAAGGCCTGAAACACTACTGCCCTCCCCTTGTTTTGACCCTTCTGGTAAGTTAGTAGATCGTAATTCTCCCATGTCACATTCCAGTTTCTCCATTTCCGATAACACCTTATCACTTCGCTCTCGCGACTCCGGAGCGCTTTTTCACCGCCACCTTGGCTTCCATAAGCACCTTCAGGGTCTCCTCCAACCTACGGAAGTCAGCTCCTCGTGTTCCTTCAGCCATGGATAAATTGCCAGGTTCGATTACTCTGATACCAAATTGTTATGAATTAAATGGGAATATTTGGGAAAATGATTGAGAAGGTCAGACACACAGAAAGGGAGGAGAGACAGAAGGGAATCACAGCAAGAGAATCAACAGAAAGGAGGGAATAATTTCATTACAGTCGTAAAAACATGTCTTTGTATAAAGGAAACAGTCGAATATATTGTCCCCTATCCCCGACAATTGATAATCCCCTATTCCCGAGTACATGATATGTTCCCTACATCCGCTACAACCGTTACACCTCAGTCGCCTCGATATCCTTTTCTTCGCTCTTGTCTCCCTCACTCGTCATCGTCTGAATTAACAGTAACAATCTTTTTGGGTTTACACTGTGTATGGCGATCTAAGATGTAAAGGAAACGAGAGTAAATTTAAATGAGGAAACGAAAGCAAAGGAAAAGAAGTGAAATTTAATTTCCTTCGTTTGGATTAAAGTTTCTTAAAATAAGTGAGAGGAAATAGAATTTCCATTGTTTGGATATATAGATGGAAAAGAATGGAAATTAGGTAATAATATATAAATTTAACAAATCTACCCATGCATATAACTGTTTGTAAAAATCCATATTTTTCGACACGTATGTGATTTTTGGTTAGAACATCCAAAGTCTTCAAGAGCATGCAATAATAGCTAGCTAAAAAAATATGTAAATTGAAGATCGAGATTGAGAACATACCTGGTGGCTGCGGGAGAAGAAAAAAACGCCGGGAGACTACAGGAAAAAAAAATTGGAAGACAATAGGGTAGGAGAAAAATAGTCTTTTATAAAGAGGTATTTTAAAAGGGTATTTTTAATAAAATTGTGTCAATTTTTTTAATTCCCTTCATTTCCATCCACTTTTGGACGGAAATTTTTTTTTGATTAAGAGGGAAATTTTGAGGTTTAATTTCCCTCTCTTTACTTTCCTTTCTTTTATTAATTAATTAACCATACAAGGGAAATTTAATTAATTTCCTTTCCATTACTCCCAATTCCTTTCCATTCCCTTGAAACATACGCAGGGTTAGTATTTCTGTTTAGTATTTCTGGAGCAACTTCTTCACCATTGGGTTGTCTCAAGTATTCATCTTCTAATTCAATCAATGCTCTAAGCACACTATGAAAATGACGACTTACAGTTTCACCAGACCTTCTAAAAAAGAAGTTAGTGCTCTATTTCTTACACTATGCCCAATCAAATACAAAAACTTTTCAACTTGTTCTTCAACTGATGCACGTTGAGTTGGTCGAAGACCACCTTTCCTTTGTAATATATCACACAAATTTAAAAATGCTATAGGACCCATCCGTACTATAGCACGACATCTTTCTTCATTATCCAAAAGATGCTTCATTAACCCATTCCGTGCTTGTTCTCTTTCTTCCCTTATAATTTTAGGAAGCTTATTTCTTTTATGTTGTTTTTGGGTCAAATACCATATAACTGCCAAGCAAATTATTTTAATAACACATATAATAAATAGATGTCGTAGTAAGATGTATTTGCACATTATATTTTGATCTGCCATCTATTTCAAAGTGAAAAAAAATATAGTCTAATCAGTAAAATACATAAGATTGTAGGTGCAAAACTTAAATTAAACATAGCCAAAATCACTTAAAAAAATAACAGCATAGATAGTACTCATAATGGGAATGGTTTGATGTAAAATTGAGCAGACATACTATTATGCGCTTTCTAGTTCACAGGAGAGGGGATAGATGTTCATTGGCCCTAGGGTAGAAGTCTATAAAGGTCAAATAGTTGGACTCTGGAACTTATAAAAGAAGTCAGTAGTTAGAATAGGTGGCTACAATTTGAGTGTATCATGTAGGGTACTAATTAAAGATGTATAAATTGCACAGACCACATCCAAACCTAAATAAAACATTGCCATGTACCTATTTCGTACAACAATTCTTCAAATAAACGATGATCGCAGATGACTCATCGAATCGAACAAAAACTGCAGTTTCATCCACATGATACAGATGTAACAAATGTGTTAGGCTAGAGACGTTTTACAGGGCGTCGTTTATGTCTCTCTCCCGAGTATAGATGGCAATCCCTTAATTAAAACAAGCTCGTGCAAATGTCAGATTGAATCAAGAACCTATCTTTAGGCTTGATATTGCTTTCAACCTCACAATAAAGAAACACAGTTTTTTCAACAATTTGTATGGCTGAAGCCGTGAGATTTTAAGATGACAAGAGTGTTCTTGATCATAAAACAGATTGGCATATATCTTAAATAATTGGGGAATTCAGGATTTCATAGGGATTTTAGAAACTCTAAAATCTCTATGAAACATAGTAGAACCTTATCGGTCCTATTCATGTTAAAATCCAACTTATAAATTAAAAGAAATTAACGCCTAAAAACCAAGCTTTTTCCACCAAACTCATTCGTTGATATTGACGGGAAATAGAATCACAAAAAATTATAACGAAAGCAATAGTCAAGCGAATGGAACAAAAACAGATGAATAGTCGATGCTTACCTGATGGAACGAAGACAGATGATCCTAGTAACTGTGGAGGAGTTCGTCAATGGAAGAAGTCAGTTGAAGGAAAAATACAATGGATGTAGTAACATGTAGCTGTGTAGGTTTTTGTTGGACTAATGTTGTAATTTCGTTTATTTTTTAAGGATACTTTTGTCATTAAATTAAAGTTTGGAAGGCAAGTTATGCCATTCCATCCTTGACCTCCCAATTTGGGAGGTTACAAAATATTAGAATTTGGATGGCAAATGATGGCTTCCAAAGCCATCAATTGCCATTCTATCCTATTTCAAAATAGACGCCCAAATAATAGCCTGAGTCATTTGAGTCATTCCATTCCATCCCTCAACCCACATCCTAACATACCCTTAGTCATCGGTGGTGTTCTGATCTCTTTCAGTTTTTTCTTTTCTTTTTTTTTTTGTTTTCTCATGCCACCTATATGAATATCCCAACTGTTTGATACCATGTCTTTTTATACATCAACAGTCCCTACTTTTGTATCACTCTCATTTGTTCTCTTTCGGGCATATTCATCTTGCTTTCCGCTTACTTTGGTTGTAATTTGCAGGAAAGTTTATCGATGGATGTTTCGGAATATTCGGATGAGTGTGGACATTGAGTTACCTCACGAATCTGACGGTGTTGAATTCTCAATATGTTTAAAAATCTTTGACTATCATCGTTATTTCCTTTTGCATTCAACATAATGTTCCATCGTCAACATCTTTGAATGTTTGGTGGATGGTTATCAACCAAAATTACATGTGCCGCGATGGCTTTCATTAAGGTGAATTTGTAATATGCCTTGTGTGTCTTCTCTCGTGAATTTGGCTCGTAATTACTTGACCGAAGCTTTGTCTACAAACATTGAATTTGACTCGTATGCAATACTTGTAGGTTGATCTCAATTTCAAATTCTACTTTCGATTTTTGTGGTTTGTAGCTTACGTCCTTCTATTGGCATAGGTCTCTTGGTATTAACTCATTGTCGGGGAACTTCCTAAGGAACTTGGGCTACTTACCGATTTAAGATCATTGTAAGGACGTTAGCTTTAATTTCGACTATGCAAATTCTACAAAATCTTCCAACTATTTACTTGTTTGTAGATTTTCTTTTTTTTTTTCTTTGTTGAACAAATATGTATATTCATCAAGTATGATTCGTGATTGTGCATTTACATGCGAAATTTGCTATATTTATCCTAAGCAATGCCTATTCACTTGCTAAATGATTGGTGATATTCTGACGTTTTGGATCAAACAACTTCTCCGGTCCTCTTCCGTCGAGCTTGGAAATTTGAAGCTAGAGAGATGTAAGTTATAAAATTTCATGATATCCATTTTCTAAGTACAATTTTGCATTTCTCTTACTTGTTTACGATGTAAAGGAAAATATTTTGGTGATGCAATAAGGTGCAATAATTCCTATCTTGATTACAATGGTTAATATTCGAATCGGGAAATCTGTTAAATCAAATTAGATAAAACACAAGGTGAATCCAAGACAAGATTGTATTTCCTTATTCTTTTACCTATATAGGTATCTCTTCCTCCCATGAAGTGGCTAAATAATTATTGTAAATGCTTCCACATTCTTATTTTGTTCTCATCCTTTTAATAGTTTTAACCTATATTTGTAAATATGTGGAGAAACGGATCTTAAAATCTAATGCGAGTGTTTAATTGGCGATTACTTTGATAGTTCGAGTTAGTGGTGAGATTCCTTCAACATTTGGTAAACTACGAGAGATGGTTACAAATGTAAGGAAATTCGACCATTTCAAATTTTCTAAAGCACATTGTTGAGAACAAAACTTGCAATGCTTTCACCGCTATTTTCATAAGCATTTAATTATATTTGTCTCGATTGGGCTTCAGATAATCGGTTGACAGAAAGATTCCTCCTTCATAGGGAATTGGTCCAAGTGCAAACATTGTAAGACATTTTGAGACCATTTCACTTTGTTTTAGATGTTCAATTATTACGGTCTTCATCTTAGGTTTTACATGAAGTATAGTGGCTGAAAGACCTTGTCTGAAAATGCAGATGATAGATTTTAGTAATTCTCAAAGCATGTCCGATTTAAATTTAAATCGCCTTTGTTTACATCGATTATGTTTTTCTGCAGAAGGTTTGAAGGTAACTCTTTTGAAGGTCCAATACCTTGAGAATTTGCAAACCTAACTTCTTTAAAAGAGTTGTGAGTATTCATGTTGGTTCTTTTCTATACCTTTGTAATAATTTAAATCTTACAACATCACTTGGAATGCAATGTAGGAGAGTCGATGATTTATCCAATGGAAGCTCTTCATTGGAGTTTATTAGAAACTTGAAGTCCTAACGATATTGTGAGTCGATCCATTTTCTTTCCGGATGTCTCTGTATGGGACATCCTACACTTTTGTTTCATTCTTTAAGTTGCCTATTGTGATTATAAAGTCGTGAAATTTCTGCGAGTTCTAAGGAATGATAATATTTCTGCATCAATTCCATCTAATATAGGAGAATACAAGAACTTGGCGCATTTGTAAGTTCCTCGATATGAATGTTCAGACATAAATCTTTTAAGTGGGGTTTGTGATCTTTTCTCAGGTCAACTTTTGTCAATTTTCTAGGTGAAGTTTTGTCAATCCTGAAGATCCATTTGTTCATTATCTGTTTGGGTTGTTAGTTGTTTATCAAGTGTCCTTTAAAGTGCTTAAGATTTTTAAATGATCAATCCAATAAAGACAACAGTTTCTTTGAAGTGAACTATAGTTTAACTGTTAGTTATGACTGAGTAAACTAAGAAGGACTCTTCAAACTCTTCGAGAATAGGCTGCAGAGCTATTTATTGATGTACATAATAATATTATTAGCCTGCGACAATATGGTCAAATGTTTTGAGTCTAAATGAGGAGCTGCTTAAAATTACCAATCTTATATTTCACATTTTGTGACTAGGATAATTAATTTCCTTATTATTCATTCTAAAATTTTATAAGAACTTTAAGTGGGTGTGTTGGAGCTAGAGGGATTCAGTTTATAAGTTTAACCTTCTATTCTTAAAGAAGACTAATTGAGCCTTTTGTCTTATCTTATTTGACGCTGTATAGTTTTTATTTGAATTTATGGAATTGCTTGCAAAATTTATTACCTATTAATATCTATCATAACAATATTGTCATAGGATTTGAGCTTCAACAACATAAATGGTGGCATTCAGATTCACTTTTAATTTGACCTCGCTCTCTTACTTGTAATGTACCCTTGTTTCTTGTTCACATCTTATATTATGTTTATGGCTTATTAGATTAATATTCAAGCATGTTTCATCCTTTCTGCAGTGATTTCTTGGAAACAATAGGTTGAATGGTACCCTTCCTTTATGGAAATATGCAGAGAACTTATCAATATGTGAGTCTTGTCATGTACTAGATAGTTCTTGGTTAATTAGCTTATGTCCTTAATGTTTCAGTATCTCCATTGTTTGTGCAATCATTATCGGTTGGTATGACATATTAATGTATCGATTGATTCTTAACTTTTATGACCTTGTTTTGGTTCTGAGATGTCTCATATAATAACTTAGTGGGTACCTTTCCTTCTTGGATTATTCAAGAAAATTTACAAATGTAAGGATAATGTTACCAAATCTTGAATTATATCTGAATGATTTCTTTACAATTATATCATAGTGGAGGCTTTGATTTACGCCTTACCACTACTACATGAAACTCATTGAGATCTGTATGTTGTCCATGCGATAATTTAGTTGCCAATAACTTCACAATAGATCCTTCAAACAGCAGGTACTTCTTGGCCTATATGTTTACTAAACGCTTAAAATTTTCACCTGATAAGTCAGACAATTTATTAATTTATTTAATTTCTGTAGCAACGCTTTTGAGTATTGTAAAAGAATAGGATACCTAAACTATTCTTATATAGAAATAACACAATAAAAATCAATCTCTTAAGACTTCCCATCAAAATTCTAATATCACGCTGTCAGGAAGTGTGGGGCAAAAGAGGATATCTCGTAGAGAAGTTACAGGCAATCATTAAGGGCATTTATTGGCAGAATAAAAGAATTGAATAGTGATAATAGAATATTAGAATTTTATCAATCAGTACAAGTTGTTACTGTAAGGCTATATGAACAAACTCATGCTACTATTTCCCCTACAGCTCTTCTTCATCTCTCTCTCTTCATTCTTGCTTAACAAACTCATCCTCCCTTCTTCCTTCTCTGTTCTTTCTTCTTCCTCATGAAAACTCTCAGGTCTTGACACACGCCAAATCAAAGAGACTTCAGATTCCTTGCAACTAGATTTCTTCGAAAGCTTTTAGTAAACCCGCCATATTAGCACGGAAGATAGAATTCCTAATAAACAACTAGAACAAAAGTTCTTCCTATTTAAAGAGCCTATTTCTCGATCTTAATACTTCTTTGACACTACTTTAGCTTCTTTGTATAAAAGGAACTCAAACCAGATTTCATTTCTTTTAAGGTAAGTTTCTTAAAAAGAAAATAGTTTCAATTATGCAAATGTTCTGCATGAAATTAGGCTAATGAACCTCGGCTTCTCGATGGATTAAGGAGTTCGAGTACGAGAGAATTATTTGTTCACTTCTTGAATAGCAATGTGTACTTAACCTTCTAGTGCGTCTAATTTTCATTCTTCTTTGACTTTCGAACCTTGCCATCGGGGTGATGTGTCTTGGCGTGACTTTCCTTGCAAACAAGACTCTCCTAGATGTAAGTACAACTAATCATTTTCTTGAGATATTTTAGTGGAATGCACATTGGACAAGCAAGACACGAACTAGAAGATCTTGCTTCAAATCGGTTTAATTATGATAGTGTAGACATTGTTTATCGGCATATCATAAAATGTTCTTTCGACGTAATTAAGCCTTATGAGGCGTTCCTCTTTGCTTCGATTCTCTACTTGGATTTTGCCTCTTCTTCATTATGAACTTATATTATCTTCCAAAGCGCTATTTTAATCTTGTCGAGGATATCATCATTTCTTGTTAAACCTTTTGATTTACTAAAGAAAACAAAACATATGCATTGAACATTGTGAAATGTTTTTATTACTGAATTCTTGAGTAGAAGAATTGCGACGGTTAATATGTTAGTTTAGAGAACTAAAAAGCTACTCGACTTCCTCGTCACAACTTGTACTTTATTTTGTGAAAAATAGAGAGCTGCAAAGCTACTCACTTCCTCCTCACAATGTGTACTTTATTTTGTGAAAAGATTCTAAGTTTGCAATTAAATGCGGTGGTCCACAAATCACATCCTCCATTTGCACTTGTGTATGAGATGGATAATGAGACTCTTAGTCTGCAACGTATCAAGTGGTGACACACACACGGATGGGCAAAGTGAGTAATGTTGGATATTTTACTGGAACCAATAACTCTCAATACAAAATTTCATCATCTTCTCGGTTCACAAGTCCGGACTCGAGTTGTTCTGCATCGCACGAGTCTCTCGCTTCTTCACTAAGGTATTATGGTTTAGGACTAGAGAATGGCAACTACTGATTGTAACACTTCAATTTGCGAAGCTTGACTATTCGGATGATAATACATGGAAGAGTCTTGGGAAGCGTGTCTTTGATGTCTATGTTCGGTACATTTTGTATTAATTGATTTAAAACTTATAAAACCTTTCATTTTAATCAAAATATGATTAAAAATTGTAATACATTTAATATTTTCGTAGTGCATCCTATATAGAAGACTACATAGGGCTTTAAAATGTATTATTTACTAGGCTTAGCTTACATATTTATAATAGTAGATTCTATAACAAGAAAAACGGTATTTCGAAATGGTTCCTAAACTAATTTATGATGGGATACACATAATTTTCCTTATTGGATGGTGATATTATTCTTATTCTAAAAACTAAATGGTCATGATTTTTAACACTGACCCTCAAACCAGTAAGTGGATGCCTGCCTGCACATGATTCTGAATGTGCAAATATAGTATTTTGCAAACAAATTACAAACTTAAAAATAATTTTCTTTCATTCTTTCTTGTGTTTGGCTATTTCCTTTTTCTTTTGGGCCTTTTTTTTTTCGGTCGACTCAAAAATCAAAAAAGGAAAAACAGGAATATCAGCAATTTTTTCCCTTTTTTTTTTCTTTCTGATGAGCTACTGGAAGAAAAGATAGAATACAGTTAATGACACTCTAAACTGGCTGTCAGAAGAAAGGAAAAAAGAAGCATAACAATGCTCTTAGTGTTTCTGCAGAGGAAATGACAAGAGGGATAACAATGCTCTTAATAGGCTACCATACAAAGGACATAATAAGGGTAATGACAATGGTCTGTCAAAAAGAAAGGCAAAGAAGGATAGTGTGATAGGTTCCAGAAAACAGGTAAGACAAAATAAGTATTTGCTATAGATTTTAGTAAACGAATACAAACGATAATCTGGTTTCGAGGATCCAGAACCTCCAGCCTATGGCTCACACACTCACAATATACTCAATCCCCCCTCTCCTCCTGTCTACTGTTTATTTATACTAAGAATCTATTATTCCTAACTGATTCGGTTAGCATAAGGTTATCGACCCCCCCCCATATTTGCATAACATACGAATATATATATATATATATTTACTATATATGTAAATTTATTTTACGAGTTGTCCTGATTCTACCAATACTCCCCCCATCAGATTCACCTTGTCCGCAAGGTGAAGGTCAGAAAATCTAGCTTTCATGTCTTCATATGGGTCTCCTCCTCCTCCAACTCCTCCACTGTTAGGTTTCTTCATCCATGGTCGCCAAAGACTTGAGCTCTACCTTTTGCATCGGTGGTCTGGCTAAATTTCTCATCGCATCTAAAACAAAGCCCCTTATCCTTTTTGTCTTGTAATTCACTCACCGTCAACCTCCTAAATCCTCCCCTGTTCGGACTTCTGCCTTCTACCATATTTGGATGCCTAGTTTCCACAGTGGCCCAATTATTAGCTAACTCTTCCCTCCTTTTCTCCACAATCATGCTATCAATTCTAGCCCCCATATTTTCCAGCCCTGTGCCTGTACCCCATCGGTGCCACCTTAACTCACTCATCCGCCTGAATTTTTCCTCTACTTGTTGGGATAACTCCATCATTTCGGCTAGACTCCGCGGTTTCAGTAACTGCACTTCCAATCTAATTTCTTCCATCAATCCATTCATGAAGGTACTCTCGAAGCATCAAGATCCGTAATTCTGGGAGTGGAGCCGCAAGTTCCAGAAACTTACTATTGTACTCCCCCACTGTCCCCGTCTGTTTCACCGCCAACAACCTCTGACACTGGGTACCTTCGTGGGCGGGGCGGAATTTCCGCGTCACCAGCTTTTTGCATTCCTGCCAGTCCAATATGGGCCGACGACTCTCCACCCATCGGTACCACGTCAGTGCATCCCCCTCCATGCTCATACCCACGAGCTCCATCTTCTCCCCTTCGGTGAACCTTGCCACTGAGAAGAACTGCTCCACTTTGTATATCCACCCATCAGGGTCATTTCCTCCGAACGTGGGCATCTCGATTCTTCGTGGTTGGCAATCTCGCCGGAAGTCACCTGGGCGTGCGAACCCGGTAGTTGGGTTGACGCGGTAGCTGGCTTCGTTTCTCCAGTCGTTGCTCTCATGGTGTTCCTCTGTCCCCACTGGCGCTTTTCCTAGATCTCTCCTTCGACTGGGCTCGGGTGGGAGTTCTTCGGGTGGGTGCTCCACGGGTCGGGTCTCTACAATGCCCCCCTCATTCTTTTTCCACGATTGCAACACCGACAACGTCATACTTTTTATCTCCGACCTCAAACGCTCCCCCATTTCTCTATTTGTCTCTTCCATCTTCCTTTGAAGCTCCTCGCTATGTTCGTCCATTCACCGTTGCCAATCCTGGTGGGCCTGACTTAGCGATCTTTGTATTTCCTCTCCATCTCTTCGCCTCTCTTCTCGAAGAAGCTCCAAATCCTTCTCAATGCCATCCAGCCGGTTATCTGCCTTTTTTGCAGCCATTTCCGAGGATCAACCTGGCTCTGATACCAGTTGATAGGTTCCAGAAAACAGGTAAGACAAAATAAGTATTTGCTATAGATTTTAGTAAACGAATACAAACGATAATCTGGTTTCGAGGATCCAGAACCTCCAGCCTATGGCTCACACACTCATAATATACTCAATCCCCCCTCTCCTCCTGTCTACTGTTTATTTATACTAAGAATCTGTTATTCCTAACAGATTCGGTTAGCATAAGGTTGTCAGCCCCCTCCCCGCAACTGCATAACATACGAATATATATATATATATATTTACTATATATGTAAATTTATTTTCTGAGTTGTCCTGATTCTACCAATACTCCCCCCATCAGATTCACCTTGTCCGCAAGGTGAAGGTCAGAAAATCTAGCTTTCATGTCTTCATATGCGGGTCTCCTCCTCCTCCAACTCCTCCACCTGTTCGGTTTCTTCATCCATGGCTGCCAGCACTTGGAGCTCTACCTTTTTGCATCGGTGGCCTGGGCTAAATTTCTCATCGCATCTAAAACAAAGCCCCTTATCCTTTTTGTCTTGTAATTCACTCACCGTCAACCTCCTAAATCCTCCCCTGTTCGGACTTCTGCCTTCTACCATATTTGGATGCCTAGTTTCCACAGTGGCCCAATTATTAGCTAACTCTTCCCTCCTTTTCTCCACAATCATGCTATCAATTCTAGCCCCCATATTTTCCAGCCCTGTGCCTGTACCCCATCGGTGCCACCTTAACTCACTCATCCTTTGAATTTTTCCTCTACTTGTTGGGATAACTCCATCATTTCGCCAGACTCATGGTTTGATGAATCGCACTTCCAATCTAATTTCTTCCATCAATCCATTCATGAAGGTACTCTCCAGTACCGCATCTGGTAATTCTGGGAGTGGAGCCGCAAGTTCCAGAAACTTACTATTGTACTCCCCCACTGTCCCCGTCTGTTTCACCGCCAACAACCTCTGACACTGGGTACCTTCGTGGGAGGGGCGGAATTTTTGCGTCACCAGCTTTTTGCATTCCTGCCAGTCCAATATGGGCCGACGACTCTCCACCCATCGGTACCACGTCAGTGCATCCCCCTCCATGCTCATACCCACGAGCTCCATCTTCTCCCCTTCGGTGAACCTTGCCACTGAGAAGAACTGCTCCACTTTGTATATCCACCCATCAGGGTCATTTCCTCCGAACGTGGGCATCTCGATTCTTCGTGGTTGGCAATCTCGCCGGAAGTCACCTGGGCGTGCGAACCCGGTAGTTGGGTTGACGCGGTAGCTGGCTTCGTTTCTCCAGTCGTTGCTCTCATGGTGTTCCTCTGTCCCCACTGGCGCTTTTCCTAGATCTCTCCTTCGACTGGGCTCGGGTGGGTGCTCCACGGGTCGGGTCTCTACAGTGCCCCCCTCATTCTTTTTCCACGATTGCAACACCGACAACATCATACTTTTTATCTCCGACCTCAAACGCTCCCCCATTTCTCTATTTGTCTCTTCCATCTTCCTTTGAAGCTCCTCGCTATGTTCGTCCATTCACCGTTGCCAATCCTGGTGGGCCTGACTTAGCGATCTTTGTATTTCCTCTCCATCTCTTCGCCTCTCTTCTCGAAGAAGCTCCAAATCCTTCTCAATGCCATCCAGCCGGTTATCTGCCTTTTTTGCAGCCATTTCCGAGGATCAACCTGGCTCTGATACCAGTTGATAGGTTCCAGAAAACAGGTAAGACAAAATAAGTATTTGCTATAGATTTTAGTAAACGAATACAAACGATAATCTGGTTTCGAGGATCCGGAACCTCCGACCTATGGCTCACACACTCACTGATATACTCAATCCCCCTCTCCTCTGCTCATCGTTTATTTATACTAAGAATCTATTATTCCTAACAGATTCGGTTAGCATAAGGTTGTCAGCCCCCTCCCCGCAATTGCATAACATACGAATATATATATATATTTACTATATATGTAAATTTATTTTCTGAGTTGTCCTGATTCTACCATAGTGATGCTCTCAATGAACTGCCAGAAAGGACAGAAGTGTAACAACACTCTCATTAGGCTATTAAAAGAAACACAAAATAATAGAGGATCTAAAGAAGAAGAAGAAGAATAATGGTTTTGATGAAAAAGAAACCAAAGATATCGTCTCCATAGAATGAGAGCTTCACTTTGATACTATGTGACATTATGAAAGGGAAAAAAATTATACATTGGTTTAATGAGGTTTGACTTTAAAACTTATGTCTGCTCGGACATAAAATAGTATCACGAAGTGTTTAGAGGTGTGTACAATAGATTTAGCCCATCTATTTATAATAGTAGAATAGCATCATATTCTATAATAAGAAAAATACAATGTTGTTAAATAATACCTAAATTAACTTGTTATTGGATATACAAATTATTTATAATAGTAGTATAGCATCATATTCTATAATAAGAAAAATACAATGTTGTTAAATAATGCCTAAATTAACTTGTTATTGGATATACAAATTATTTATAATAGTATTATAGCATCATATTCTATAATAAGAAAAATACAATGTTGTTAAATAATACCTAAATTAACTTATTATTGGATATACAAATTATTCCCATACATAATACTATTCTTATACTCTCAAAACTAAATTTTCATGATCTTGACATCAAATATAGTTAAACCCTACGTCTTTTCTTATTGCCGAAACATTATGTTTGTCTCTTGAAACTGTTACTTCAGGGGAATCGGGTTTTACAAGATTTTGACATAAGCAAAGGCTCTGGAGGTTGAATCGACTGCTCCAAAGGAGTTTCTGACTCGGGTAGTGGAAAATTACCTTGAGATCCATTTGCGGTGGGCTGGAAAGGAACTTGTCGCATTCCTTATCAAGGGACATACGGACCTTTAATTTCTGCAATTAGTGCTACCCTAGGTTGTATAACTACCTGGACTATTGATTTACATTCAAAATGCTATGCGCTTATTAAATCTTGAGCTCTGCCTGATTTGAACCAACCGTGAGCAACACACCTCAAGCAAGAAGAAGGATAGGCGGTCTAATTGTGGGCATTGTTGTTGGCATTGGGGCAGCAAGTTTTACGCTGCGTTTGTGATTTTCTTTGTTATTAGAAGAAAAAGAAGGCAAACGTCCTATCAAAATGAAGGTAACCCAATAAACTAGTGGAACATATGTTGTTTATTTGATATATCAGATATGTGTAGCTTGCATACATGAAATGCAGCTGAACTTGGTCAAGCGGATGAATGGCTGGAAACATATAAGATTTAGTCTTCAAGATGGAAACTCTTTGATCTTTTATAATTCTACAGTTAAGTCAAATTTCAAGAAAATAACCGTTATCTTTTCTTCGATTTCTGTGCAACCCACATCGTGACACCTGCTCCTTTTTATGAAAATATAACCGATTTATGAAGCCTAAAGCTTTGCCTAATTCAAATTCAAAGCTTCCATCTTAAATTACACAATTTGCATATGCAATACTCTTTTTGTACTTTTTATCATTTTCTTGTCTTATATTGTATAAAATTTTCATTTGAATAACTATATTAAGAGGTTTGTTATATTGCATTTAAAACCTGTATGTTCATGCATTTTTTAAAGTTGTTTTGTTGTTTTGGCATCTATTACATCTCTTGAAACAGTTGGTTACTCTTTATAATATCCACATCCTTTGAAATTGCGAGCTCCTAGGTATAGATGCTAGCCCATATCTTGTCGGTTATAGTGAGTTAAAGGCTGCCACAGATGACTTTCATCCTACTAATAAGCTTGGAGAAGGAGGTTTTGGACCTGTATACAAGGTACGTGATTAATAAATCAATTATAGAAGAGGTTTGAGCATAGGCTAGTAATGGCATCATCGCTATTTTAGTAGTTAACCTCTATTCTGCAGTCCTTTTTTATATTGTTAGAGATCAAAGTAATCCAATAACTCCAATTTCTCAATATCTCTATACTTTTTTGGAGCTCTAACCTGTATGCAACATTGGGCACAGAAATCTAAGTTTTCTAAATTCATTGCTTGCTTAAAGTATCATCTGCTAATCAGTCCAATGGAATTTAGGTATTGTGAGGTTAAATTATGCTCATTCTTTGTATCTTAATTTTGTGACCAATAGGGACAGCTTAATGATGGGAGAGTGATTGCTTTGTAAGGCAAATGTCGATGGCATGGAATCTAAGTTGTCTAAATTCATTGCGTCTTAAGTATCATCTCTAATCATTCCGGTGAATTTAAGTATTATGGGATTAAATTATTATCTTTTTTGTATCTTAATTTCATAATCAATAGGGAAAACTTAATGATGGAAGAGTGATTTACGTAAAGCAACTGTCGATTACATCAAATCAAGGAAAGAGCCAATTTGTGGCGTAGATTGCTACTATATCTTACATGTAAAGACCGTAACCTTGTTAAATTGTATGGATGGTGCATTGAGGAGACAACAAGCTCCTTGTTTACAGTATCTTGAGAACAAGAGTCTCGATCAAGCATTATTTGGTAAAGTTCCTTAACATAATTGATTATTTTCCTGTTTAACTATCGAATTTAGAGATAATTACTTGCATGATGCAGAAATGGTGCGATACTTAATTGGTCAACACGTTTTGATATATGTTTGGGAGTAGCAAGAGGTCTAGCATATCTCCATGAGGAATCAAGGGTTGAATTGTGCATAGAGATGTTAAGGCCGGCAATATTCTTCTTGATTACGATCGATCCCCAAAATTTGGATTTTGGTTTGGCCAAACTTTATGATGACAAGAAAACATATAAGCACCCGTGTCGCAGGGACAATGTAAGATTCTGAAGTCTGTGCTTGGCATGAAGATTCTTTACCATCCCAGTGTTTGGCATACGGATTTTTTAGACTAGAAAACAAAATTAATGAGATTTTAGTCTTATTATTTGTTATAAATTTCCTTTTGATAATTATTATCATTAATGAAACAGAATATTATGTTGCAAAATTGAACTAAATTCTATGTCAATTCTTGGTGAACCAAACTGTAAAGTTTATGTTACATAAACTTCATTGTATTGTTTTCTTTGGATTCACAATGATCTCTGACTTTGATGAATGCAGTGGGTATCTTGCGCCAGAGTATGCTATGCGTGGACACCTAACTGAAAAGGCTGACGTCTTTGCTTTTGGAGTTGTGGCTTTGGAAATTATAAGTGGGAGGCCAAATTCAGACTCAAGCTTGGAAGAAGATAAGATGTACCTTCTTGAATGGGTATGACAATGAACTTGTGTTGTACTTTGCATTATGGTGTTAACTCTTCCATTTATCTTTATTTTGAAATTTTTTTTTTGCCTTTAGTTTCTTCAGTTATAATAGTATCATGTCATGAAAGTGCACTTACTATATGCAACATCAATAGTTTCTTCATTTTTTAGCATCAATAGTTGCCACAATATTAGTAAATTGATGGATCAAACTTGGTTAATGATACCAACCCAATACATTGTAATCTTTGTATGCTATAGATAATAGTCTTCTGATCATTAATCTTATGTCTCTCTTTCTCTTACTCTTTCTTGCTACTTTACATTCACGTAGTATCTGAACCTAACATCTTAACAATTTTTTACCTAGACAGTCACCACTGTTAGAATCCACTGTCAGTTTTAGATAAGTTCTATTTTGCTACATTTTGCCACGAGCAGACTAGAATCCACTACAGTCTCTGCCAACCTGATCTTGCTCATCATATTTCCAGTATGAACCTCTATCCTGCCAGCCTAACCTGCTAGATGGATTCCATTGTGAGCCTATGTACTTTCTTCTCTTTTGGTGTTCCTGCCATATAATCGCGAAATTTAAAACTCTGGCAACCCAAAACATAAGTAGAAATGCGGGTGAAATTTGTGAGATCCAGACATCCTTTTTATTTTGCTTGTTAGACTTCCACTGCTGAATCGACACTGGTTTTGCCCTTGTTTTCTTGTGCAGCTCTAGTTCTCTTCCTCTCTCTCTCTTTCTTTTCATGTTTATGGATGCATGTCTAATGTCTTATGAGTGCACCACTTAAATATCGTGTTTCTCTTTCTCTCCGCTTTTCTTATTTAATTTCTCAAACTCCTATTTTTCTCATGTTCCATTTGATATATTTGATTCTTGCCATTCTTATTTTAATAAAAAGTGAATTTACCATGCTATTTCTTTTTTCAACTTGGCATTGGCATGTGGCACACTGAGCTCTTTTCCATATCGTGTTGATGATCTGTAAGAGCATTTTTCCTTTGAGATGAAAAATCTGTTAGATAAATAGGACAAGAATATCTTTCGCTTTTTTCCTTTGATTTTCCTTTGGGATAGTGAAAAAAATACGGAAATTGTCTTTTTTTTTTTTTTTTGGGTGTTTTTAGGCCTGGCATCTTCATGAGAACAACAGGGAAGTTGAATTGGTGGACTCAATATTAACAGAATTTGAGGAGGAAGAGTTAAAACGTGCAGTTGGAGTTGCTCTTTTATGCACACAAACCTCACCTTTACTACGACCATCAATGTCTCGTGTAATAGCGATGCTATCTGGTGATACTGAAGTTAGTAGGGTAACTACTAGACCTGGATACTTGACAGACTGGAAGTTTGATGACAATACCAGCTTTATGAGTGGTAATGCAACTATAGGAGATGGTAGCAGCCAAGACAATTTGACTTCAGTTACAAACGGCACAATAACTGGACCAGAGAATTCACCGAAGATGACCCAGCCCATGCTCCATGATATTATTGGAGGAGGAAGAGGAGGTAGTTTTGATTGTTTCTTCTCTCTTTTATTTGTCTGATTTTTGGGGTTTGCATCTTAAATATGTATTTGCAATCTATGTTTGTTGTAATGAAGCTGTAAGAATTGGTTCTGAAGAAACTCTTTTACGAGTTGTTAATGGAGAACTTCATAAACATATGTAAGAACAATAATAAGCTGGAAATGGAAATAAAGGAAGGAGAGATTGCTTCTCTAAAAGAGCAATAAAGGATCAGACAGCCCAAAAGTTACTGGTCCATCTTTGTGAAATGGCCATAGCTCGACTTTTCTTCAAAACCTAAATGTGTCTTCTCACATTTCTCCTATTTTCTGTCTTCCTTTTCATGTTTTCTTGTCAAGATTCCAACTTTCTTTGACATGGCTATCATAAGCTGATTGTTCAATTCAGAAGCTTTAATTGTTGAATTATTAAACGCCTGAGCAACGCAGATGGCAAACAGCCTTGGAAGAAAAGAAATTCCGATGGGAAAAGTAAAATTTTATTTCAAATTCTAAAAGCAGAACAATATGTTCTGCAGTTCAACTTCGATGAAGGGAACAAAACGATCCAGAACTCTGCTTCGAGAGCAATTGAATGCATTTAACTACACAAAATAATCCTTGTCAAACCCAAAACTAGACACGAAACAGTGAAGAAAAACAGAGTCACAAAATCCCTCGCAGACCATTTCCTCACCACTTTAGCTTCCACACGCAAACTCTTTGCCCTCCTTAGAGCATCAACTTCTTTCAATAAATCGAATTCTAGTCCTTTCTTCTTCAACTCCTCAACACACTTGGCCAACAGCTTCCCGTCCTCCTTTTCCCTGTCCAACAGCTTCTCCAGGAGACACTCGACGTCGGTTTTGTATCGAACTGCCCATATAATCCCTAAAGAGCACAACAGAGAGCACACTGATTGTTACCAATAAAAATGGGAATTTGAGGAAATGAGGGAGAAGGCCGGACACACAGAAAGAGAGGAGAAGCAGAGGGGAATCGCAGAAAAGAGAATCAACATAAAGGAGGGAATAATCTCATTACAGCCATAAAAACATGTCTTTGTACTATATATATATATATATATGTGGTGTTGTGCGGAAACGTTAATAAATTCTGAGTAAAAATAAAACAACAACAAAAGAACACCAAATATTTTTATCTTTGGTTCGTCTAAGAATCTACGTCAGGTTGGAGGCGAGTCGAAGATTTCACTATAATGATGAGAAGATCTGATAGTGTTTATCACTCGATTTTTGAGGCTAAAATAACCCAAGCTCACAGAAAAGAGAAACAAAAAAAATATAAAAGTTTTTTTTCTCACTATTCTTCTCTCTCCTCTCTTCTGGAGATTTTTCTCTCTCACTAAACAACACTCTCTTCTCACTCCCGAAACCTTAAGCTCTCCTCTTGTATTCTGCATCTCCTCCTTCATTTGCTTCCCTTTTATAGAGATCTTCATGGGTGTGAAAGCCTCCAAGCCTCCATTGGGTGTGAAAGCCTTCATTGGGTATGAAAAACCTTCAAACTTCCATTGGGTGTGAAAGCCTCCATTGGGTGTGAAAACCTCCAAGTCTCCATTGGGTATGAAAGCCTCCATGAAAGCCTCCACGCCACCATTTTTTATCATCGAAAGTAGCTGAGATTTCTGACTTTTCATTTGAGCCAATATTCAACAATGGGTTCCTAGCCCCAACAAATGATAATTTCCTATTACTGAGTACCTGGTATGTTCCCTACATCCCCTACATCCGTTACGCCGCCGTCGCTCTGATGTCCTCTTCTCCACCCTTGTCTCCGTTACGGATCATCATCTGAATTAACCGTAACATTTCCGTTCCCCTTAACATCCTTGTCAATTAAGTTAATCTCCGGAAATCGCCTCTGAAGGTCGAAGACATACTTCCACGTTACATTTGCCTCCTCACCATCGGCCCATAGGATGAGTCATTGAGTAACGACCCTATTATTGCGTTTGGTCATCCAGCGATCCAGGATAGCTACTGGAATTCGTTTCACCTCTGTTAGAAATTTTGGTAAGGCCGTCGTCGTTCGAGGCAAATGTGTGCGAGACTTCTTGAGCTGTGACATGAAATACCGGATGGATCGATGTATGGGCTGGCAAGTCCAATCTATATGCCACCTTTCCCACTCTCTGGACCACATAGTAGGGACCATAATACAACGGTGATAGCTTCTAATTGCCATGTCGTCGCAGGGATGACTGTTTATATGGTTGCAGCTTCAACAACACATAATCCCCCACTTGAAATTCTCGCTCGGATCTCTTGGCATCCGCGTATTGCTTCATGTGGTTCTGGGCCCTTTGTAAGTGGAATCGAGTAAGAGTCAGCATCGCTTCCCGATTCTGTAAAACCCTGTCGACCTCCATAACTCTCAAATCGCCGGCGACATATGGAGTGTACACTGGCGGGGAATAGCCATATAGAATTTCAAATGGAGTTGAGTTGATTGCAGTCTTGTACATTGTGTTGTACCACCATTCTGCTAACGCCAGCCACTCTCCCCATTTTTGTGATGTCTCATTACAGAAGCAACGCAGATAGGTTTCTAAGATTTTATTTACCGCCTTTGTCTGACCGTCCGATTGAGGGTGGTACGTCGTCGACAGCTTCAGCTTGACCCCTTGTAATTTTAACAATTCCTGCCAAAATTTACTTAAAAACACAGGGTCCCGATCACTGATAATAGCTTCCGGCATTCCATGTAATTTAAAAACTTGATTAAGAAATAATTCGGCCACATCGTGAGTAGAGTAAGGATGCTTAAGTGAATTGAAATTTGCATACTTGGTAAATCAGTCTACGACCACCAATATCACCGATTTCCCTTTTGGGGGCGGTAGCCCTTCCACAAAATCTATACTGATTTCCTTCCAGCTTTCGGCGGGTACCCGAATAGGTTGCAGGAGCCCCGGATACATGACATTGTCAAATTTGTTCCATTGACAAACCAAATACTCTTGAACATAATTGCGTACATCCTTGTCCATGCCCTTCTAGAAGAATAAAGTTTGCAATTTTTTTGTAGTCGCTACTGCTCCTGCGTGCCCACCCATAGCGTTGTCGTGGGTAATACTGATAATCTGTTGTCAGAGGTGGGAATTACGGCCGATCACCAACCTTCCCTTCCACCTTAATAACCCCTCCTTCCACTCATAAGCACTAGACGAGCCTTTACCCTCTTCCAATTGTTGAATTAATTTCCGCAGATCCCCGTCTTCTTGCCAGCTTTTCTTAATCTCCTCCAATAGCTCACTGTGTACCTGCGAAATGGACATTGAAAACATTTCAGCACTAGTTATGCGAGAGAGAGAATCTGCCGCCACATTTTCCTTGCCACTCCGGTATTGAACTTCGAAGTCGTATCCCAACAGCTTTGGTAACCAAGATTGCTCGAAAGGAGTGGATAATCGTTGTTCCAATAAATACTTGAGGCTCTGGTGGTCGGTTCGAACAATGAAAGACCGCGGGGTTAAATAGTGATGTCATTGGTTGATAGCTTTCACCACCGCGAGGAACTCTTTCTCGTACGTAGATAAACCCATATGCCTCTGCGCCAATGCCTTACTCAGGTAAGCTATGGGGTGGCCCTCTTGTTGGAGGACAGCGCCGATCCCTTGGCCACAAGCATCAGCTTCAACGATAAATGGCTTTGAAAAATTCGGCAACGCCAGCACCGACGTTGTCATAAGGGCTTCCTTAAGAGTTTCAAATGCACTCTGCGCCTCTCTGGTCCAGCTCTAATTCACCACCTGTTCTTTCTTGAAAAGCTCCGTCAAAGGCTTCACTATCACCCTATAATTTTTAATAAACCGACGATAGTATCCTGTTATGCCCAGGAAACCCCGTAACTCCTTTATGTTTTGCGTTGCTGGCCACTCGATAATCGTATGAACCTTCCACAAATCAGTCGCCACTCCTGCCTCCGAAATAGTATAGCCTAGATAATCCACTTGACGAGCCCCGAACACACATTTTTTTCCCATTTAGAAAAAGCTGATTATCCGATAATATTTGCAAGGCTAATGACAAATGCTCTAGGTGAGCGGTCAGTGAAGGACTATAAACCAGTATATCGTCAAAGAAGACGAGGATGAACTGACGAAGGTATGGCTTGAATAGTTCGTTCATCAATCGTTGAAAGGTCTATGGGGCGTTCGTCAGACCGAAGGGCATTACCAAGAATTCATAATGCCCTTCGTGTGTCCTAAACGCCATCTTGGTTATGTCATTGGGTTGCATTCGGATCTGATGGTAACCCGAACGGAGATCCAGCTTCAAAAACCAGCTAGCTCCGTTTAGCTAGTCCAATAATTCTTCGATTAATGGAATCGAGAACTTGTCTTTAACGGTGAAGCTGTTCAATTCTCTATAACCACGAGTTGTCCTTCTTCTTAACCAAGACCACCGGTGAAGCGTACTGGTCGTAGCTATGCCGGATGAAACCCTGCTGGATTAATTTCTTCACTTCCTGCTCGATGGCATTCTTCTGTACACCCGAATAACAGTAGGGACGGATGTTAATCGTATCAATCCCCTCCTTAAGTACAATCTGATGGTTAAAGGGACGATCCGGGGGTAATGTCGTCGGTTCCTGGAACACATCCGCGAAGTTGGCCAGAAGTGCATGAAGTTCATTAGACGCACTCCCTTGCTCCTCCGTCAATCTCATATGCTGAAATTGATATTCGAGTGGAGTCGACAACTGAAGCATCAGCAACTGACCCTCCGCCACCCCTTGCATCGCCTTCTGGAAGCCCTTGTTGGATACTCCTCGAGGTTTGCCGTCCGGTCCTCCTTGAAGCGTGACCATCCTTTCGTCCCATTTAAATATCATGGTGCGAGTGCGAAAGTTACATAAAACGTATTCCAATCCTACTAACCATTGGACCCCAAACACCACATTACAACCCCCCAACGTGAGTACCAGACCCTCCATGCAAAACAACACCCCCTGCATTGTCCATTTGAAATTACGACACCCCTGTGTACACTGCAACTATAAACCGCCACCCACTGTAATGGTTACTGGAGGAATGTCCTGGAGCTCACATGTCCCTTTCTTGATCACTGCCATATCCACAAAATTATGAGTCCTTCCGTTATCAATTAGTATGTGAATCTGGCGGCGTTGATTAATCCCAACGAGCTTCATTTGTCTGAACTCCGACTCCCCTGAGAAACCCTTCATTGCTTGTAATGAGATCATGGGAACCTCCTCACTTACTTCGACGTTTTCCAACGTCTCATCTTCCCCACCTTCGGCTTCCTTGTCCCCTAACTCCTCCAAAACACAGAAATATTTTAGCTGTCGCTTGCTACACTTGTGGCTGATGGTGTATTTTTCGTCGTACCAGAAACATAATCCTTTGGCCCTCTTGTCATCGAAATCCCTGCTACTCATTTCCATGGATGGGGCTCTTCCCGTAGGTGAGCGAAATGCCGGTGCTGGTGTTGGTAAGAGCCCGTGTAAAATAGTACTACTACGGGCAGGTATGGAAGACATCGCCTTGTTCCCCTGCAATGCCCTATAAGCTGGAGGGCGATTCATTGTTGGTTGGCCTGTCGCCGTGAGAATGGCCTCTTGTTTCCGTGCCAGACTATAGGCCTGATGGAGCGATTGAGGCTTGTGAAATTTTACAGTCACCCCGATCTTAGGCTTCAAGCCCTTCACAAAGAAGGCCACCAAATACTCTTCCGTCATTGCCAACCTGTTCGAACAATGATCAAACTGGGCGCAGTAGTCCAAGACCGTGCCCACCTGGTTCAACTCCTTAAAGTCTCCGACTGGATCGTCAAACATTTCAGCATCAAAACGTTGTTTAAGGGCTTTCGTAAATCGCTCCACTCTACCCCCTTCGTATTCGATCGATTCCGACTGAATAGACGGTACCATTCTTACGCCTTCTCATCCAGATGCAGAATAGCCACATTTACCCTCATGTCATCCGATGTTTGATCAATGTGGAAGAACTGTTCGCATCGGTATACCCACGTCTTGATATTACTCCCTTCGAACGTAGGAAACTCAATCCTTCCTACTCTGGCGGATCGGCCGGTTCCCTCCTGCTTCGGTTGGGAGGAGTTCATCCTTCCCATAAGACCTGAAACACTACTGCCCTCCCCTTGTTTGGACCCTTCCGCTACGGTAGTCGATCGTAACTGTAACATCCCGTTACTGTTAGCAAGGGTATTTTGGTATTTATGAGCCATACTGATAGGTTTCACTGCATTCATCGATCGAAAGATGATATCGGCCTCTAATTATAGAGGAGCAGGCTTATTGCATATGCATTTATTCTTAGGTACGCATTCATGATTTTCCGATTTGATTGTGACTATGGACTCGATCGGACTGATTGGATTGGGAGTTAATTGAGAAATTAGAGTAATTAAGTTCAACTGATCGATTTAATATCTTGTTTATGGGTGATTGGTAATTTATAGAGACTTTTAGAAAATTTTCGAAATTCGGGAGAAAATACGGATGGAAATATTTGAGTGATCAATCGATCGATCAGATAGTATTGAAAGGGCGTCCAATGGCAATGGAAAATTAGAATTTTTCGATAGAAAATTTATGTGTTAAGCCATTGAAATTCGTAGATGAAATTTGGACCGATTTGGAGAGTGGGCCTATAAATACTAGGGTTGAAAGAAATTTGGGAAAAGTTTGCTAAGGCATTTTCCGGTTTCTCTTCTTTCCCTTTACGGTGATTTCGATTCCTCCCAACGGTGAGAGATCCTTTGATTTCTTTGGCTTCTTCCTTATGGTAATTAGTCTAATATGTCTCTCTTGATTGATAAAGGTTGGAAGCCTTGAGATTGGTAGATCGAGGATTTTGAAGGATTTCTGTGGTTTCGTGATTTTGAGAGATCTGTGGATTCGATCTGTGATTGGTAAGTTTTATGGTTTTAATGTTGTCATTAATGGTTTCTCTGCATTTATGGCATTTATTATGTCCGATTGGGTGGTTGAGAGTGTTTCTTGAGGGTTCTACTCTGGGTGTTATCGTGAGTGTGTAAGAGTTAAAGGGATTGGTGATCGTTGTAAGCTTGAGGCTTTCATCAAGAAAGTTTGCTTCTTTCTTGCCTTAGATAGTACTGATTCGTTGACCGATTGAGTTATATTGATGATTGGTTTAGATATTTGATGATTATATATATATTAAGGTTTAAACGATGAAATTGATGAGTTATGTGTGTTGATAAATTAAGGAAATGGTTCTTGGAAGGAATAGAAGCTAAGGATTTGTTGTATTTTGTGTATCGAATTAATTGAGAGTTGTTCACAGAGGAAAATTTGGGTTAGAGTTTGAGTCGGGGATGGAACCTTTGGAATTGTGTTTAAGGATGTGTTGGGAAGAAGGAGAACGGTAGAGGAGGCGAGGCTCGGTAGAGGAGCGAGAGCTGGTAGAGAGCGAGAGCTCGGTGAGACAGGCGAGAGGCTGGTAGAGGAGCGAGAGCTCTAGAGGAGCGCGAAGCGGTAGAGGAGCGAGGCTGGTAGAGGAGCAATAACTCGAGGCGGCTATGGGCATCTGGTGAGCACCAGGCGCACCACAGTCGCGACCTCCACCCTAGTTGTCCAAGAGGTGTGTTTGAGGTTTTGGAATTGGGACTTAGAAAATTACAAATTCGATCGACTAAGGATTAAATTCAAATTGGAGTTTTAAATTGGAAATTGCAATAGAGGTTTTGACCGAATGAATAGGAAATGGTTATAGAGAATATGAATTGAGGAAATTGGTCAATTCTAGGAATGGAGCAATTCTTGTCGATCAATCGAACTAAGAGTCGTGAATTGGACCTAAGAGTCCAAAATTGGGTATTAGCTTAGGAAATCGTGAACATGCATTGTACATCATTTCATTGAGACATATGCATTCTTGTCACGGTAAATTGAGCATCTAGTAATGGACATGTATTTCATCGTTACAGAGGCACCGTTGGACCGTCGCTCCACGGACATTCTTTGGGACTTCCAGCGTGAGTTCGGAAGTTCTGGTGAGTAACCTAGTTGGTTTCTCAAATTTCGGTGCTTACATGCTTCTCGTGAATTACATGCAAAGGTGAATTATATGATTACCGTATGACTCTTGGCATGTAATGGATTGAATTGCATGTTTTATGAATTGAATCGTCATCATTACGTGATCTTTGGATCAACTTGGGCTTTATAGCCACACATCGTAAATTCTTGAACATGGTATCGCATGCATAAATGCATGATCACATAATGGAATGTGTCCCAGTTGCTATTTTCACCGAAATGAGCTTTGAGCTCATACATTTGATCTTGTCGGGCTTAGCAGGGAGAAATCTCGACGCGCGCCCACCGTCAGATATCGACCGAGCACTTGGGCACAAAATCGAATAATCGAAAGCGTCACATATGCATTGCATTTACATGATTGATTGTGTTGTGACGACTCATTGAAATACGTGATAATATGAAATATGTAGTAGATCGCATTGTTATTGCAAATTGTTCTAAATTATCGCTTATTGTTACTTGTCTTTGTAAGTGGCTACCGATCGCAATCGTTATAGATCGTTATATTATATTGGTAATGAATATTATCAGATATTATCAGACGCCAGCGCGTAATGCATGATTTGAGCGAACCATCGATGATGGTTTCTCCTTCGAGTTCGCAAACTCACCCCAAATTGCCACCTATTTTTCAGATTTGTTAGAGTAGACTCTAGCTCAAGACCTTTCTTTCTGCCGCAGGCGAGTCTTGGCGAGGATCGTGATGGCTCAAAGGTCGGTCGGTGAGTTAGCATTTGAGGATGACTTAGGATAGACGCAGTGTCGCTTTTCCTTTTGATTTTGTTAGGAGACCGATAGATTTGTCTATTCTGGTTTGAATGATTGTATTGGATAAATTACATTTTGGATATTAATTTTCTGATTTACGATTTATTGCAATTATTCTCGCGATGCCATGTGGATTTTAGCGAAATTTTACGGTAGTGAACCTTTATCGTGGGATACGTGTCGGGCGACCTACGGGTTTCTCGATGTGTACCTACGATGAGGGGCGCCACATTAGTGGTATCGAGCATGGTTTGGCATCTTTTGGGCATAGAGTGTTATTATTTGGAATCTTTGTGTAAGAATAGCGGTGATCCGAATTTCTTATGCATTTTAGGTCATCCGTACTGGGAGATCGAGTAAAGCAGCCAGCTGACCAAGAATCTGTAGGAGCTAGTAGGGAGTCCCCTATGCCTCTTTCAGAGGAGTTACCTCCTCGAGTTCTGTGAGGCGGAACGACGGCACGTGCGATCGGCTAGCATGGCGGCGATTGATTTCTATGGTAGCACTGACCTGCGGAGGCTGAGGGATGGCTTGAGAGGACTGAGCGAGTCCTCGACCAGATGGACTGCGACCCTGAGGAGAGGTTCGATTACTCTGTCTCTTTGCTTCAGGGTCCTGCATATCGGTGGTGGAGGGGCTGTCGGCAAGTACCACCAGCCCACACTCGACATGGGATGATTTTCTGAGGGCCTTCAGGGACAATTTCATGCCCAAGGTCTATCTGGAGATGAAGATGCAAGAGTTCTTAGAGTTGAGACAGGGACAGATGACTGTGGCTGACTATGAAGTTCAGTTCAACGAGTTGATGGGCTATGCTTCAAGACCGATTGCTCTCGAGGCCGACAGATGCCGGAGATTTGAGGTGGACTCAATTTGAGATTCGCTTTTGGTGGCGGATCGATATGAGCTCATTTCTGAAGTTGAGAGCTGCGGTTGTCGAGATAGAGCATTACTGCACGATGAATCGATCGAGACCGGACGGGGACCCGACATAAGAGACTAGTGATAGCTGCAAAGTCTTGGCAGAGGTTATAGTAAGCGTCGAGCAGAGGCCCTTGGTCATTGGAGGGGCGAACAGACTGGTATGGGCAGAGGAGGCGATTCGCCTGATCGCTAGTGGTGGCAGAAGGCCAGAGGGTCGTGACAGATCGTCCCAGATTGAGAAACTGTGGCAAGAGGGCGATGGAGAGTGCCGATGGTTATCGGGAGCTGCTGAGGTGTGGCTCGATGGAGCACCTAGTGAGGAACCGCCGAGACTTTGGGAGCCCGTCTACTATGGTGGCGGATCAGTAATACCACGGCCCGGTGGAGCCGTGGTGGTGGATCGAGATGGAGAGGCCGAGGTCGAGGCCGAGGCCGAGTAGGGTTCTATAGTGAGGTCCGAGGGACCGAGTGGCGGCAAAGAATCACAAAGTAGGGTCTATGCCATGACACGGCGGGAGGCCAGGACTCACCGGATGTTGTTGCGGGTATGCTTCTTATTTCTGGCATAGAAGTATATGCATTGTTGGATCCTGGATCCACCCATTCCTTTATTGCACCGCATTTAGCATGTAGACTGCATGGGAATAGGCAGAGGTTACAGTATGGGTTGGAGGTGAGTACACCTCTGGGTAGTACGACTGTATTAGGAGAGGTATGTATAGGATGTCCGATCCAGATTGACCGAGCAGTTTTGAGTGCTGATTTGATTATATTGCCTCTGAGAGAGATTGACGTGATATTGGGGATGGATTGGTTGATTGTGCATAGGGCTGTTATGGACTATTACGCCAAGGAGGTCGTGTTGGAATCTCCTGGCCAGCCAGTGGTGTTTAGAGAGTCGGTCAGCAAAGCGCTCTGCGAGGATGATATCCTTTATGAGCGCCCTGAGATTGATTCAGGGAGGATGTGAGGCCTATTTGGCTCACGTAGTGGATTCTAGAGTGGAGCGGAGATTGGAGGAGGTTCCCGTAGTGAGGGACTTTCCGGATGTATTTCCCGAGGAGTTATCGGGTTTGCCGCCAGAGCGAGAGATAGAGTTTGAGATCGATCTCGCCCCTGCATCGCTCTATATCGATCCCTCCGTATAGGATGGCACCGGTGGAACTGAGAGAGCTTAAGGCTCAGTTACAAGAGCTATTGGACAAGGGGTTTATCAGACCGAGTGTTTCGCCATGGGGAGCTCCGGTACTGTTTGTAAAGAAGAAGGATGGGACTCTGAGACTGTGTATTGACTATAGGCAGTTGAATCGGGTGACAGTGAAGAATAAGTATCCACTGCCTAGGATTGATGATCTATTTGATCGCCATGAGGAGCTCGGTGTTCACTAAGTTGGACCTTCGATCCTGGTTACTATCACCGAGGATCATGGAGGCCGATGTGCCTAAGAGTGCTTTCCTGAGTAGGTATGGGCACTTGAGTTCTTAGTGATGCCGTTTGGGTTGACTAATGCCCCAAGGCCTTTTATGGCTTTGATGAATAGGATATTTCAGCCCTACCTGGATCGATTTGTGATTGTATTTATTGATGACATACTGGTTTATTCGAGGGATAGTCAGGAGCACGCCGAGCATCTGAGGATTATACTGCAGGTCATGAGAGAGAGGCAGTTATTCGCTAAATTTGCTAAGTGCGAATTTTGGCTTGATGAGATTGTATTTCTGGGGCACGTGGTGTCTGGTGAGGGTATCCAGGTGGATCCTCACAAGATAGAGGCAGTGATGAGCTGGGAGGCCCCTAGGACTGTGCCAGAGTTGCGAAGTTTTCTAGGATTGGCCGGATATTATCGGAGATTCGTCGAGGGGTTTTCGTTGATCTCCGCCCCTTTGAAGAAGTTATTGAGGAAGAATGTACCGTTCAGATGGACTGAGGAATGCCAGAAGAGCTTTGAGGAGCTGAAACATCGGTTGACGATCGCGCCGGTGTTAGGTATTCCTTCCGGGACTGGAGGCTTTGTGGTTTACAGTGATGCCTCGCATCAGGGATTGGGATGTGTATTGATGCAGCATGGGAGAGTTATAGCGTATGCCTCGAGACAGTTGAGGCCTCACGAGGTAAATTATCCAGTCCATGACTTGGAGTTAGCTGCAGTGGTATTTGCCCTGAAGATCTGGAGACATTATTTGTATGGTGAGATGTTCCAGATCTTCACTGATCATAAGAGTCTGAGGTATCTGCTGAGCCAGAGGGATCTCAATCTGAGACAGAGGAGATGGGTAGAGTTACTGAAGGATTATGATTGTACGATTGAGTACCACCCAGGAAAGGCCAATGTGGTGGCCGATGCACTGAGTAGGAGATCTTATGGGAGTGCAGCTCAGATTCAGGTTGATAGATTGCCTAGTCTGATTCAGCTGAGAGCGCTGAATGTACAGTTGGATCTGGGTCAGGATGGAGCACTGATTGCTACTCTGAGGCTTAGGCCGATGCTGCATGACAGGATTCGGAGGGTTCAGGATCAGGACCCGGTACTAGTGAGACTGATTGATAGAGTTCGCATCGTGTCGATTCGAGTTCGAGTTGAGAGATGGGACATTGTGGATGGGACAGAGGTCGTGTGTGCGGATATTGATGATCTGAGACAGGAGATCCTAGAGGAGGCTCATGTGGCCGCGTACGCTATGCATCCTGGTTCGACCAAGATGTATAATACTCTGAGACGGCATTTCTGGTGGCCTGGTATGAAGAAGCAAGTGGCAGAGTACGTGTCTAGATGTCTGATATGTCAACAAAGTTAAGCGAGCATCAGCTCCGATGGGAAAGTTGCATTCGTTGCCCATTCCGGAGTGGAAGTGGAGCGAATTACTATGGACTTCGTGATGTGGTTGCTTAGACACCGAGGCAACATGATGCTATCTGGTCATAGTGGACCGATTGACTAAATCGGCTCACTTTTTGCCAGGAAGGGAGAGTAATACTCTCGATCAGTTGGCCCAGAAGTATGTTGCAGAGATTGTACGGTTGCATGGGGTTCCGTTGTCAATAGTTTCAGACAGGGATCCCAGGTTCACATCGAGGTTCTGGAAGAGCCTCTGATCGCTATGGGTACTAGATCAATTTCAAAGACCGCATTTCATCCTCGCACAGATGGATGAGTGAGAGGACGATCAGATCGCCGAGGACATGCTTCGGGCATGTGTACTGGAGTTCAGAGGTGCATGGGATCAGTACTTGGCATTGATAGAGTTTGCATACAACAACCAAAGATCGAGCAAAGATTGGATGGCACCAGATGAGGCCTCAGTATGGCGGCGTGTAGATCACCATTGTATTGGGATGAAGAGGGTCGAGATTGATAGAGGACCCGAGCTGATCCAGATCTGAGAGATAAGATCTGATTGATTGAGTCGCATCAAGGCGGCTCAAGACAGACAGAAGAGTTATGCGGATCAGCATCGGAGAGATATGGAGTACAGTGTGGGTGATCGAGTGTTCCTTCGAGTGTCTCCTTGGAAAGGAGTATTGAGATTTGGCCTCGAGGCAAGTTGAGCCCTCAGATATTGGTCCCTATGAGATTATCGAGAAGATTGGACCACCGGCTTACTGATTGACTTTACCGAGCGAGATGTCCCGGTTGCATGATGTATTTCATGTAAGTATGCTCCGACGGCACCGATCGGACCGACACATGTGATTCAGGCTCCAGACATCGAGATAGCCGATGATATGAGTTATGTAGAGGAGCCGGTACGGATCATTGAATCACGGGTCAAGCAACTGAGGAACCGTGTGATTCCATTGGTGAAAGTCCTTTGGAAGAACCACTCTTCTGAGGAAGCTACATGGGAGACGGAGGAGCTTATGAGGAGCCAAGATCCTCATTTATTTGATGGGATAGTATGAAATTTCGAGGACGAAATTTTTATTAGGAGGGTGAATTGTAACATCTCGCTATCAAGTTAGCAAGGTATTTTGGTATTTATGAGCCATCTTGATAGGTTTCACCGCATTCATCGACCGAAAGCATGATATGGCCTCTAATTATAGAGGAACAGTGCTTATTGCATATGCATTTATTCTTAGGTACGTGCATTCATGATTTTCCGAGATTTGATTGTGACTATGGGGTGATCGGATCGATTGGATTGGGAGTTAATTGAGAAATTAGAGTAATTAAGTTCAACTGATCGATTTATCTTGTTTATGGGTGATTGGTAATTTATAGAGACTTTTAGAAAATTTTGGAAATTCGGGAGAAAATACCGGTTGGAAATATTTGAGTGATCGAATCGATCGATCAGTTGTATAGTATTGAAAGGGTCGTCCAATGGCAATGGAAAAATTAGAATTTTTCGATAGAAAATTTATGTGTTAAGCCATTGAAATTCGTAGACCGAAATTTGGGTGATTTGGAGAGTTGGGCTATAAATACTAGGGTTGAAAGAAATTTGGGAAAAGTTTGCTAAGGCATTTTCCGGTTTCTCTTCTTTCCCTTTACGGTGATTTCGATTCCTCCCAACGGTGAGAGATCCTTTGATTTCTTTTGGCTTCTTCCTTATGGTAATTAGTCTAATATGTCTCTACCGATTGATAAAGGTGGAAGCCTCGAGATTGGTAGATCGAGGATTTTGAAGGATTTCTAGGGTTTCGTGATTTTGAGAGATCCGTGGATTCGATCTGTGATTGGTAAGTTTTATGGTTTTAATGTTGTCATTAATGGTTTCTCTGCATTTATGGCATTTATTATGTCCGATTGGGTGGTTGAGAGTGTTTACCGAGGGTTCTACTGGGTGTTATCGTGAGTGTGTAAGAGTTAAGGGATTGGTGATCGTTGTAAGCTTGAGGCTTTCATCAAGAAAGTTTGCTTCTTTCTTGCCTTAGATAGTACGATTCGTTGGTGATTGAGTTATATTGATGATTGGTTTAGATATTTGATGATTATATATATATTAAGGTTTCCGACGATGAAATTGATGAGTTATGTGTGTTGATAAATTAAGGAAATGGTTCTTGGAAGGAATAGAAGCTAAGGATTTGTTGTATTTGTGTATCGAATTAATTGAGAGTTGTTCACAGAGGAAAATTTGGGTTAGAGTTTGAGTCGGGGATCGGAACACCGGAATTGTGTTTAAGGATGTGTTGGGAAGAAGGAGGCTGGTAGAGGAGCGAGAGCTCGGTAGAGGAGCGAGAACTGGTAGAGGAGCGAGAGCTCGGTAGACGGGCGAGAACTGGTAGAGGAGCGAGAGCTCGGTAGAGGAGCGAGAACTGGTAGAGGAGCGAGAACTGGTAGAGGAGCAATAACTCTGAGGCGGCCTATGGGCATACGGGTGAGCACCAGGCGCACCCCTGGTCGCGACCTCCACCCTAGTTGTCCGAAGAGGTGTGTTTGAGGTTTTTGGAATTGGGACTTAGAAAATTACAAATTCAGTCGACTAAGGATTAAATTCAAATTGGAGTTTTAAATTGGAAATTGCAATAGAGGTTTTGACCGAATGAATAGGAAATGGTTATAGAGAATATGAATTGAGGAAATTGATCAATTCTAGGAATGGAGCAATTCTTGTCGATCAAGTCAACTAAGAGTCGAATTGGACCTAAGAGTCCAAAATTGGGTATTAGCAGGAAATCGTGAACATGCATTGTACATCATTTCATTGAGACATATGCATTCTATCTGCACGTAAATTGAGCATCTAGTAATGGGATGCATTTTATCGTTACAGAGGCACCGCTGGACCGTCGCTCCACGGACATTCTTTGGGACTTCCGTGCAAGAGTTCGGAAGTTCTGGTGAGTAACCTAGTTGGTTTCTCAAATTTCGGTGCTTACATGCTTACCGTGAATTACATGCAAAGGTGAATTATATGATTACCGTATGACTCTTGGCATGTAATGGATTGAATTGCATGTTTCTTGAATTGAATCGCATCATTACGTGATACCGATCAACACCGGGCTTTATAGCCACACACCGTAAATTATCGAACATGGTCTTCGCATGCATAAATGCATGATCACATAATGGAATGTGTCCCAAGTTGTTATTTTCTTTGAAATGAGCTTTGAGCTCATACATCGCATCGACGGGCTTATTTCGAGGGGAGAAAATCACGCGCCCACATCGTATCTTCGATCGAGCACTTGGGCACAAAATCGAATAATCGAAAGCGCCACATATGCATTGCATTTACATGATTGATCGTGTTGTGACGACTCATCAAATACGTGATAATATGAAATCGTAGATATCATCGTTATTGCAAATTGTTCTAAATTATCGCTTATTGTTACTCAGATCGTAAGTGGCTCTTGATATCGCAATCGTTATAGATCGTTATATTATATTGGTAATGAATATTACTGTATTATGCTGTACGCCAGGCGCGTAATGCATGATTTGAGCGAACCATCGATGATGGTTTCTCACTGAGTTCGCAAACTCACCCCGAAATTGCCACCTATTTTTCAGGAATGTTAGAGTAGACTCTAGCTCAAGACCTTTCTTTTCCGCCGTCGAGAGTTTGGCGAGGATCGTGATGGCTCAAAGGTCGGTCAATTTGGGTTAGCATTTGAGGATGACTTAGGATAGACGCTTGATCGCTTTTCCTTTTGATTTTGTTAGAGACCGATAGATTTGTCTATTCGGTTTGAATGATTGTATTGGATAAATTACATTTTGGATATTAATTTTCTGATTTACGATTTATTGCAATTATTATGCGATGCCATGTGGATTTTAGCGAAATTTTCTGGTAGTGAACCTTTATCGTGGGATACGTGTCGGAGCGACCTACGGGTTTCTCGATGTGTACCCTACGATGAGGGGGCGCTACAGTAACTCCCCCGTTTCACGTTCCATTTTCTCCATCTGCGATAACACCTTATCACTTCGCTCTTGCAGCTCCCGGAGCAGCTTTTCCTGCCTTCCTTGTGCCTCCATAAGCACCTTCAAAGTCTCCTCCAACCTTCGAAAGTCTGCTCCTCGTGTTCCTTCAGCCATGACTAAGGTGCCAGGTTCGATGCTTTGATACCAAGTTGTTACCAATAAAAATGGGAATTTGAGGAAATGAGGGAGAAGGCTGAACACACAGAAAGAGAGGAGAAGTAGAGGGGAATCGCAGAAAAGAGAATCAACAGAAAGGAGGGAATAATCTCATTACAGCCGTAAAAACATGTCTTTGTACGAAGTAAACAGTTATATATATATGGGTTCCTAGGCCCGACAAATGATAATTTCCTATTACTGAGTACATGGTATGTTCCCTACATCCCCTACATCCGTTACGCCGCCGTCGCTCTCATGTCCTCTTCTCCACCCTTGTCTCCGTTACGCATCATCATCTGAATTAACCGTAACACTGATGGAATCCACGATCTCTTACATAAATATCCACTTGCAAATGAAGATGCGTTAAAGAGAAGAAGCAACACAATGGAGTGGAAGAGGAAGAAGAAGGTGTGGAGTTGGGTGATCTCTCTACGGACAGAGTCGATCTGTGTTTCTTTGAGGTAGATTCTGTTGAGTATGAGTTCCTCTTCTTTGAGCCATTGCTTCAACAGAATCTTGTGGGTCGACGTTTCTGCTATTTGGTGAAGTGGGTGAAGTGGCCTTGCCTCCATTATTGCTTTTAACTCTTGCCAAAAGCTTAATCCATTGGTAAAAGCTAAATAGAAAGAGCAGGAAAGTCTTTTAATCAATAGCATCAACGTAACAAAAGATTTCCCAAGTCTATCGACAAAACTATTTTCTACATTTTTTATAACATTTTTCTAAAAGTTATTAGGTGTTCTTGTTCATTTTTATGTTAAAAAATGATTAAAAATATAAAAAAGAAATACAAAGTATACTTTCTTTTATTAAAAAGCCAATTAATATCTAAGGTAGATCTTTTCTTAAAAAATTAAAATCGTTTAAAGGAAATATGGGTTGATACATGAAAGGTATATCTTTTTAGAATGGTCACTATTAATAAATTGAATTCCATACCGTATCGGTTGGAAAACAGTACGAAATTATGTTGTTTGGTACTGACCGTAGGTATCAGTCAGCATCGACAATTTTGTCAAGTACTTGCCGGTACTGGATGGTGTTTGAAGTATTAGCTAAATATTAGTTGTTACTGTAAAGTTTAAAATGTTAATGGACTGATTTGCAAAAGAAATTTCAATTAACAAAATTAATCCCCCGTGTTTGCTCTCCCTCTCTGATTTTTTATTTTACTCTTTCTCTCCTCTTTGTCTTTACCCAGCATCCCAGCCTAGCCCTAGCATCATCTTCAATCCCTCTCGTGTAGACAACATAGTATTTATTAATCACCACTACTCCGCGAGTTGTGCTACCGCCCGCCATCCCAACAACACAGTAGTCAAACCACTTACCCAATGCCCGACCTGTTGGACCCCACCCCCCACACCTGGGCTAATATTTCCCACCCAGCGTGTGTTTGCGGGTTATACCACGGTGGTGTTTTGGAGTTATCATGACATCCAACTTAATCGATCTTGTCCTCTTTGGTCGAGGTGAGGCCACGCCGCTTCGAACCATTCGCTAGTTAGCCAAATGGTAAGAGGCAGCATGTGGCCTCTATAACCTCGAGGTCAAATGGTTCGAGTCGGCCTCACCTGACCAAAGAGGACAAGATCGATTAAGTTGGATGTCGCAGATAACCCTGCAAACACCACCGTGGTATAACCCGCAAACACACGCTGGGTGGGAAATATTAGCCCAGGTGTGGGGGGTGGGGTCCAACACGACCACACTTTGCAAGCTTTTACCTCTGGTCGGATCTCCTACCGCTCTCTCTAATGACCACTGCCACTACACCTTAAGTCCTCTGGTCGATGCAAGTTGTCTTCTCTAGTCCAACCACTCGCTGAACATATTGCACTCTATAGATCAAGATTTCCAATTTTTTAGAACCAAATTCAAACTTGATCTGACCAACTCGACTTGATCTTTAATTGCAATTTTCTAGTTTTTGGTGTATTTTAAGTTGCTTGTTTTTGCTTTGAATTGTAATTGCATTATATTTTGGTTATTTCATGTATGTATTGTGAATGGTTTGAAAGTTGAAATTGTTTGTGTGAATTGAAAATTTTGAGTTTGAAAGTTAGAATTGTTAGTGTGAGTTGGTTCAATTTTAATAACATTTAGGCACTATGAAGAAATGAGATCAAAATAACATTGTATATAAATTGTGGAAGATATTTAAGTATTGTGAAATTTTGATTGTGGATTATGTATCATTCAAGAATATGTCATATTATTTGTTATTTTAATAATCATAAAAGTGAGATCAAAATTAATGCATTAAGTTGTTATTTTGTTAATTAATTTATATGAAACACATAGTTTACTGATTATTTTAAATAAAAAGAATATAACATATGATTAATCATTTAAATATAAGATTTAATATATATTTAATCATTAAATATATGAAATTAAGTTAATAAAATTAAATGTTTGCATTTTATATTGTTTATTATTGTCGGAAATAAAATTATGAATATTAATCTTTTCTTATAAGTAGAAAATACACATTTATCATCTTATCTTATAGGTAGTTCAATGCAAAGTAGAAAATACTATGTAAATCTATTAATTTAATTTTGATAAGTCTTCATTTATTTTTATAGATAAATGGAATAAAATTCAAATACTCCTGATAATTCAACCACTTCAGGGAGATTCAATAATCTGTAAAAATAATATGGCAGTGGCTAGAAGGTGGTATGATTTAAGTATAACATTCAATACTTCTCAGTCTTATTATTATCAGCTTATGAAAGATGCTATTATCTCTTACGGTCCAGGATAAAAAGCTCCTTCAATTATTGACTATAGAGGTAAACTTTTGAGTAGCTTTGTTTATGAAATAAAAAGTTATTTAGAGGAAAGAAAAATGACTTGGGCTACTTTTGGATGTTCAATCATGTGTGATGGTTGGATTGATAGAAGACATGAACCCATTATTAATTTTTTGGTTTATTCTACAAAGAATACAATGTTTTTGAAGTCTATTGATGCATCTGACCTTGTTAGGAACATTAATACTCTATTAAATTTTTTTGATAAAGTTGTGAATGAAGTTAGGCCAAAAAATATTGTTTAGTTCATTACAGACAATGATTGCGCTTATAAAATAGATGGAAGAAGATTGCAAAGCACGTTAATTGTTTTTATTGGACTCATTATGCTGCATATTGCACTACGTGGAAAGTATAAGGGATGCTAGGTATTTTCTTATTATTGATGCGACTATGCAAAAAGCAAAAATGGTGACCAAGTTCATTGTAACACCTACATACCCCTTAAGAGGATATAGAGATGCCACACAAAACAGTACTAAAACAATCCAAAACATGTTAAAGCATTTCCAAGACTTAAGTAATGTACATTTCATTTTATAGGTTAGGTCATATTCAGAATATAACATACACATGCTACTTATCACATACAAGCCTTAAATCCAAATCTGACCTGTATTAAGGTTATTACAAATCATCAAACAAAATAAAAATTTCAGCATGTCTCATTATATTAAATATAACTCAAAAACAAACTGAACATTTCCAAAACAAAACACAATCTCCTTGGCGACTGCTGTTGTCTTTGTCTTAGTTTTTAAACATTTTTTATCAAAACCTACATGGAAAAAAAACCACCATATTAAACATAAAGCTTATTGGGGAACTAACTAAACAAGATCTAAATTGGCAACTGTTTCTAACAACAGTCTAACATTCACATATATAAAATCAAAACTTCAATAGACAGCTCCACTTTCCTTTCAGGAGGGAGTCCGGGAAGCTTTTTAAGAAAAACATCTGGAAATTCACTCACCACTGGAATATCTTGTAGTTTAACACACTTTTTCTTATAATCAATCACAAAATCTAGAGAAGCTTTACATCCCTTCCTAAGAAACTTCCAAGCTTGCATAATAGATACCACGTTAGCCAGAGGACCGGTGCAGATGCCATGTATTACTATTTCAGGTTGATCAAGTTTCCTAAGCACAACTATCTTAGCACTACAGTCAACCACTACCTGATGCTTGGATAGCCAATCCATACCAAAATCAAATCAAATTCACGAAAAGGCAATCTAATTAGATCCGCCACATAATCACTTCCTTGGATATTAACATGACAGTTCCTATAAACCTGATTAACCAATATACTACTACCTAGAGGACTGATTACACAAATATCATACTCTAATTAATCTACAGGCATCATTTTATCAAAAATTTCTCCAACACAGATGTAAGAATGAGTGGATCTAGGATCAATCAAAGCATGTATTTTAGAATCACAGACAGAAATAATATCTACAATGACTTCAGTACATCCTGACCCTCACGAGCTTCTAAAGCATAGGCTCTAGCTGGAGCAGAAGGTATTGTAGGTTGATTAACAATATCTGAATTAGTACTAGGATTAGGCTTGAACTAGTTAGATCTTCCACAAACTCTACTGCGTCCTATGTTTCTAGCAGGTGCATAAGAGACCTCTCTACTAGCTTGTGATGTTTGAATCTATCTCGTAGGCCAACTTGCTATCAAATGATTAGTGTCGCCACATAAAAAACATGCACCCGTAGCTTTCCAACGAGTACCCCAATGGTATTTGAAGCAATGAGGGCACTTCAGAATACCAGAACCTTAGCCCACAAAGGAACCCCTACATACCCACATACCCACCAGGAGGATATGCAGACGCTACACAAAATAATACTGAAACAATCCAAAACATGCTAAAGCATTTCCAGAAACTCAAGTAATGTACATTTCATTTCATTGGTTGGGTCATATTTAGAATATAACATACATATGGTAATTATCATATACAAGCCTTGTACATATGGTACTTATCATATACAAGCCTTAAATCCAAATCCAACCTGTATTAAGGTTATTACAAACGGTCAAACAAAGTACAAATTTCAATATGTCTCATTACATTAAATACAACTCAAAAACAAATTGAATATTTCTAAAACAAAACATAATCTCCTTGGCCACTGCAGTTGTCTTTGTCTCTATCTTTAAACATTTTTATCAGAACTTACACAGAGGCAAAACCACTGTGCTAAACATAAAACTTAGTGGGGAGATAACTAAACAAGACATAAATTGGCCACTGTTTCTAATAATCATCTAACATTCATATATGCAGAATTAGATCACATCTCAAGCAATCTTTAATTGTTCATATTAAAGCGTAATCCAAGCAATATGTATCTCAAAGCATAATATAACATATCAAAAGAGGATATATTGGCTTATAGCAAAACTTATAAGTATCAAAACAGAATACCATAATATCATAACAGAACTTTAAAATACCAAAACAGAACTTGACCGTGTCAAAACAATATCTGATTATATCATAACAAAACTTAGTTATTTCAGAACAAAGCTTGATTATATCAGACCTGAGCATGTAACAAAATACAAAACAAGTTAGCCTGCTAATCTTTCTTACAAAGTGTATAATAGGACCAGAACAAAAGATACTCATGATTGGTATCTAAAATGAGACTTAAGTCTTTGAAATAAAAGACACGGAAGTGTCTAAAATCAGAAGATACCAGAGTGTTTAGCATAGCAGACACCAAAGTGTCTGGTTATAGAAGATACGTTAGTTTCTGATTACAAACGACACCTTAGTGTCTGGTTACAGAAGTAACTGCAGACCCTTCTAGGCATGCCTATTTTTCCACGATTAGGACTTGGCAATTTTAAAACAAAACATTTCAGATTTCAAAATCACATGTAAAAGATGTAGTGCATGAACATAATATTTCATATCCAACAACTTAACATACCTCATAAACATAAACATTGACAATAATGTACCAATAATACATTATGTATTTACACATTACATATAAATCCTTTGAAACACATTTGTGCTCATAAGGACACATTCATCTTTGAACACACCATACATTTCAACATTAGACACATTATTTACTAACCACATATTCCTTAAGTAATTACCTCAATTAACAATCCATAACTAAATTAACTTTTACTCGATTAATCTAACCTCGATTTTAGTTCATTTTACACATAATCACATGTAAAAGATGTAATGCATAAACATAATCTTTCATATCCAACAACTTAACATACCTCATAAACATAAACATTTGCAATGATGTACCAATAATATGTTATGTATTTACACATTACATATAAATCCTTTGAAACACATTTGTGTTCATAAAGACACATTCATCCTTGAACACACCATACATTTCAACATTAGACACATTATTTACTAACCACACATTCCTTAAGTAATTACCTCAATTAATAATCTATAACTAATTTAATTTTTACTCGATTAATCTAACCTCAATTTTAGTTCATTTTGCACCTTAAACAAGTCCAATTAAGTCCCAATGTACCAAATAAAATGACCTAACCTTATATAGTTCAACAATTGCACAAAACCAAGTTTTTCACCTTTCTAACCATTTCCCACGGCTGTGACAATGTGCCTTATAAATCCCACGATCAGTTTGTTTCTAAAACCTAACTTCTTCACTTCCGTTCGACACACCTTCACCAAAGTCCATCAATTTAACTTCAATTCTACCTTATTCATGCTTCAATACCTCATCAAATTCATGTCCAAACCAATTCATAAATCATTCATTAAGCATGTCACAAGCCATTATCTTTCAGGTATCATCATCCAAAGCAAAAGCTATCAAACAAGTATCATGTTCCAGACCTCATTTTATGCTATCAAGTTTAGCATTCCCTTACCTTCTTAACTTCAAATTTTAAATCCAAAGAACTAATTAATCCAGCCTTTCAAGCATTCAGCGTATATCTAAGATCAAGATGCAAATTTTAACACTAACCCCATGTATGGTTACTGTCCCTGTATATGGGGACAGATAACAAAACAAAATAATCCTGTGATCCATATGTGATTGATTGATGTTTCTGATTTTTTGTCCTCTGTCTCCGGTAGACAGAGACAAACTAATCCTGTCCATTTCAAAAGCGAAAGACAAAAGAAATTGTCTCTGTCTCCGTATGAAAAACGAAGAATGTTGTCCAAGTTGCCCCTGATTTCTGTCTCTCCCACGCCCATCTCTCCTCTGTTGCATGCTTGACATTGCTCTCTGTCGCATGGTGGGACTATCTTCCGGAAGACGTTCGAGAGGTTAGTCAATTAAAATGGTTGGTTTCATTTGTTGAAAAATGTCGCTATCCCCGTTAGAAATACATTTGTCTGGGCACGCAAATTTGCTCCACCTTCTCTCGTTCTTTTGCGATTTGTTGTCTTGAATGGGCATTGTGGATTTTCTCCTGTAGGTCTTCTTATTGTTGGGTGTTTGGGACTTTTTTTCTTTAATCAGATTACCGAGAGCTTTTTCGGCGTTTATTTGCAAAAAAGTTGCTGGATTTTTCATGTTGGTCTCTGATTTCCTTTCAAAATATGTAACTTTTGTCTTCGTTTGTGTTTAGGTTGCATAAGGCATTTGATTGAATCTGAGAAGCAAATTATATATCTGCAAAGAATTTCTTCCGTAACCTTTCACAGGTATTCCCTTGTGTTCTGAATTCTATTTGCATTATACTATCATAAATCTATTGTTTTTGCCAACCACGAATTATGCCTTGTTTGTTTGAAGATGAGGATTGTTATTGACTGTTAGTTGTAATGGAGTTCGATTGAGGCTAATTATATATGAAATAATGTTGATCTGTATAGTTACTGCCACTAAACTTTGTTTTGAGAGTGATTGGTTTGGTTGAGTTAGTTGTGGAGCAGATGCACTTGCTCCTAATAGCCTTCCTCAATACAAGTGCAATGCAAATTTATGTGTAACAACAGTACAAAATCTTAGTTTCTAATTTAAAAATAGAAAATCTTGGTTTATTATGTTTTGTTGCCTTGAGAATCTAGTTGGACTTGCTTCCTGAAATTGTGGGTGTTGGCAAATTGAAGTTTCATTTTTTACTTAATGGATCTGAGATAAGTGATAATCAAAACCTAGAGTTTTGTCACTTTCTTAGGAAAGTGAAAAAGAAAGTCACGTAAACCGCAGTTGGTTTCCTATATATTTTCTTGATTCAATTTAAAGAATGTTTGGTATAATAAGAATTAGGAATGTTGTGTTTTTGTGGGTCTTGATTGTCAATGGAAGAGAAAGAATTAGGAGGAAGAAAGAATGTTAATGAGTTGAGAAGGAATTACAGAAATTTAGTAGGAAGAAATAGAAGTGTGGTTTCACCTTTGATGTTATATCTGCAACTATTTCTACAAAACTTGCAACATTCTTATAGGTCTGTCCAAATTAGTGATCAGATGAATTAATTATAAGTATTTGGATACTTGATGGATGAGAACATGAGAAAGTAGCTAAAGAACAGTAAGTCCTCTAAGTTGATTGATAATTGATATCTCCAATCAATTGGTTACTACTTCAATGAGTGGCGAATACATCAAAGTGCTAAGTTTACAACTAAGTGAAGAAAACATTTAAACAATAGGTGCTAAGTTTACAACTAAGTGAAGAAAACATTTAAAAAATAGAGTTTTGACATATTACACCACTATTTGATATTCTTTTCCAAGTTGTTTGTCATGTCATTCACCAAGTATGTCATTTCTTCCTTACTTCAAGTTACTATTTTTATCACATTACTTATGACAACTATCAAAAAATGATGGTTGAGTTGTTGGAATTCTACAATATAACATTATGAATCCGCATCCATATATAACATTACATTGCATATATAACATTACATTTATAACATTAGGTGAGTTGTTGGAATTCTATAATAAGTGAGTTGTTGGAATTTTGCAATAGGTGAGTTACTAGAATTCTGCAATTTTACTTCTCATCCAAAACATGTTTAGCCAAAAGCATGAAACCTTTTAACAAAGATTTCAAATTCGTTCACCTACCTTGTTATTCTTTCAACATCAATCAATTGGTCGTGATGGTATAACTCATTTTGTGAAACTTTGATCATTTTTAGGTGGAGCACCACTTCTGAAAAGGCATGTCCAATTAGAAAGAAGTCAATCTCTGTTGAAGTATTTAAGGGTTGAAAATTTTGTCAATGAGAAAATTAAGCACCAATATTATGAGATATGCAGAATACAGTCCGGTAGGAAATTCTTAGATGGCTTTATGTGGAAATGTCAGAAAGTGTGCTTCTTCGAACTTGAGATGACCCTTTTTCAAAAACACTACTTCCTGTTAATTAAACAAGCCTCAAAATCCTAAGATCATGAGCAAGGTAATGCAGTACTGCTAGTAATGGACTTGGACATATTCATCTTAAGTGAAAGTTTAGAAATTAGTTCCAACTTTAAAGCTTTCCCTATTAAGACTATTAACTTATTCCCCATATTCAAGTCATTTCATTTCCTGTAGGGAAATCTTTTCCCTAAAATGTGGCCATCTGCTGTTATTAGCAGTGAGAAAAGAGTTTATTCTAGTATTTTGCTTCCTTTGCCAGTTAGTGTCTCCCTCTACTTTCTACCATTTTCTCTCTCTCAATCTTACCCTTCCTCACCCTCTTTTCTACTATGCTCTACTACTTAAATACTGAGTTGCACAATTGTGGTAGACTCAGAAAGACTAGACCTAAAGCAACAATATGCATCACTTAGATTCCGTAAGGCTAGAGGGTGCCATGATCCCAAAAGATCTGTATCTACAACATGTATAAAACGTGTGGTGTCATCTTTGAGTCCACTAATCTAAAGAGATAGTTCCAAAGACCACTAATCTCTAAGGATTAATGTTGGACCCCGTCTCCGAGACCCAACATTCGGACCCATAAAACATGGAAGACCCAAACCAGACACAAAATTGGCCGCAAAAGGAGAAAGCTTGCAATAGAAAATTTGGATTTGTCTTTTTAAGAAAATATGCTCCTTAAGCTCTCACGGTTCCAACGCCACTGAAAACGCTCAATTCGGATTAGAAATGAAAAAGTTATAACCAAAATAGTCAAACTGAACACTTTACTGACTCCGCGTCAAAATTTGAAAACCTTAGAGGCTAGTTTGCTGATTGGTTCCTTCATAAAACTTGTAGGTTTAGGTCTCTAGTTTAATTTAAGACAAGAATCGTCTCAATCGGAGCTCTATAGCTCAAGATATTTCAAAATTAGTAAAGTATATTCGGACTTGATCAGCAGACCTCCACACTTTGTTTCAAACCACCTTTTTCAATTTAAAAAAAAAACTGATAAATCAGGTGTAAAAAGATAGAAAATTTTCTTATAAATCCAACGCTTCGAAAATCGAGTCAATCGGAGGTCTACACAAAAAGTTATGGCCAAAAGAAGAAAGAGGGGTCGATAAACAGAAGTAGACGCAAAAGTCAACTGAGACGTAGAAAGTCAACTGAGACGCAGAAAGTCAACTGAGATGCAGAAAGTCAACTGAGACGCAGAAGTCAACTGAGACGCAGAAAGTCAGCTGAGACGCAGAAAGTCAACTGAGACGCAGAAGTCACCGAGACGCAGAAGTCAATCGAGACGCAGTAAACAAGAATCGCGCCTCACTTCTCTCGTAACGCCTCTACTTAAAAGATACATAACTTTCTACTCAGAACTCCAAATTAGATACGGTTTGATTCGTTGGAAAGCTAAGAGAAAAATCTACAACTTTCGTGAAGACTACCGACCTATATTCCAACTCTAAGGAGGTCAAAAGTGGACTCAAAGCTCTGCCTGGCAACCTGTCATTTTGACAGCACCTGCATTTAGCTCCAACGACTCACACCTACCAATTTACACATCATAAATAGCTCATAACATCATGGGAAAAGCTCTAAAGCTCGACTAACACTCTCAACAAGTCTAAATGATCTTGTTCAACCTAAAACAACCCAGAATTTGCAGAACTTCAAAAGCTCACAACCCTTTTCAAAATCCCCAGCAAGCTCTCCCAAAGCAAAATCCCAGCAGCAACTCAAAAATAAAAATACTCATACCCATACTCTTTCAAGGCCATATACAAGCCGCAAAACAACAAGTTCACATGAAGAGAGTGCTAGAGCTCTCATTCTCATTCCAAATCATAACAAAGATTCATGCATAGCTTTGGTTACATATTGGCATATTCACCAAGATCAAGTACAAAATACAAAAGATGAGATGCTCAATGATCAATATGCTTACAAAGCTATTCCAAAAGCTAGTTACTAACTTAATACAAAAGTTTCTAGGATTCTTGGAGTTATGTCCGATGCCTTGCAAGGTTCTACAATCAACTAGAATGTGCACCTGAGGAGGGAGAATGGGGTGAGCGAAACACGGCTCAGTGGCTAACAAGTTTATAGCCATCGAGTAATGAGCCACACAACAAATCATTAACAATCCGAAACAATAGCAGTTTATCATATAAAGCTCAAATAATCCAAAATCATCACACAAGCATAATATGAGAGTTCATATCAATCAAACACATGTTATGCATCATAAACACAATAAATGATGGAATGCACACATTTGGCTCGAGAGTTCCTTAAACACAACGAATAAACCGAAGTTTATCGTAAACACAACGAGTCTATTTTCGAATCTCGTGGGCCACAAGCGGGCTGCCGGGAGAAGGCAAAAGGGGTCAGCGTGCACGTGACTTATCGAAGTAGGTTCTCTCTCGCCCAATCACAACCAATTTATGATCACATATTTAAGCGCAAGGCTAGCATTTTATGCTTCTTTCATTCTTTCGAATCCTCATAGTTTCACACTTTACTTTCAAATCAAAGAAAATACACTTTCAATATGCACATAATTATCAAAGATAGCATACGTAGGGCATTTTTCCATTACACAACAACTATAAAAATGTTACCCACCTATAAATCAGTATCCCAATTCAAGATTTCCTTCCTCCTTGTCTTGAGTGGGGTTTTCTTGAGTTCCTTCAATTAAATCATACTTCATTCAATAAATACATTTTCAAAGAAGGCCATAATACTCATAAATCAAGCAAGGATGAAAATAAACTTTAAACCTAACCTACCCATAGGACATTTAAGCTAGAATACCCAAGATCTTAGCTTAGAAATCTCAAAAATCCATAGATCTCACATTCTCTTCTTTCTTTCTACAAACCCTACACAAACCCTAACTTCCATCCTACACCATTTTCGAACCTATCATAAACAAAGATGGAACTTACCTCTAGCAAGTCGATTTCTTCTCTTTTTCTCCTTCTTTCTTCCTCCCTACGACTCTCTTCCACTTAGTCGAAGGTCCTCTTCCTTCTTCTCTCATGTTTTCTTCTCTCTTCTTTTCTTCTCTACTACACTTCCTCTTCTCCTTAACAACTTAACTCATTTAACTCCTCTTAAAGCCCTACCTCAAAACTATGTAGTTTTGATACCCTTCTTACAATCCCTTTGGGCTCTCCTCCTCACAAGCCCACTACATCAATCCACTTATTTCTAATCCTCCTTATTATTCCACTTATTCCATAAAGCCCATTCTTTCCAACATTTAATTCTAACCCTCCATTTAATTCCTAACTTCTAATTCCTAAGCCCAACATAAAAATGTCTATGTAAACGCATAATTAAATCAATTAAGGTAAAAATAAAAATAATTAATGAATAAATCCATAAATCAATAAATAATTAATTCAAATAAAATATAAAAAAATTTCGGGGCCCAACAATTAACATAAATTACATCAGTAATTTACGTAAATCCTTAAAAAAACTAAAGACAAACTTACAAGTCAGTTACCTTATGTCTGAAACAGAGAAATAGGTGGGATATGCAAAAGTGAATGAAAATGGCTTCCCATCACTGCTAGTATTCCTAATACGAGAGGTCAACTTTAGATCTCCTCCAGGTCCCAAAGCTACCCTCAGACGGAATTCAAAACTAAAAAAAAAAAAAAGACAATCCACTAAGCTGTTGAATGTAGGGAATGGACTTGAAGGATCTAACCTTCTATCTAGAGTAAAATAAATGTCATGAAGTTCCAAGTATTCCACCTGTGAGGCCAGATTTTCATATCCTCTTCAGTGGGCCTAAGAATCAAATCAATAAAAGCTCTACTGGAAGAATTTGTTGGAAAAGGAGGAGTGTAACATCCCGTTACCGATGCGATGAGCATATTGGTACGGATAGTCTGTTATTGCATAAATTGTGATCGAGTGCTTTGTGGCCTCTGATTTTAAAGAGATAGATCATTTTGCACATGCATACATAGTGACATGCATTCATGATTGTTTCAGCATTTAAATTGTGATTATGAGTTGAATTGTGAATCTTGAGATAATTAGGTTAGGTTGTGACTTGATTGAGAATTTAAGAATAATTGGGTTATATAGTTGAATTAGAGTGAAGATTGAATTTTAGGGAATTGGAAATTGAAAATTGAGTATGGGATTGAGTGTTTTATATTTTTGAGTAATTATGGGAATTTTTTTCGAAATTTTTAGAGTTATGTGTCCAGACCGAAAAAATGACCTAGAGACTGATGATTTAGATTCCGGTTCCGATATTGACTGAAAAATAGCTTGGAAAATTTAGATTTGTGAGTTTATGAATTTTTGCGATGAGCCATTGAATTTAAAGACTGAAATTAAAAGAAATTGAGGGCTTGTGAATTTGTGAGCAATAGGTTTAAATCTTTATATAAATGAGTTAGGTTTTGAATATTGGAGATAAGCTTTTCCTTCTCCTTTCTCTTCTCTCCCCGTCGACATTCCGATCTTGCCCCCTTGGAGGTTTTGCTTGTTTGTTCCTTTGTGGAAGCTTTGCTTGTGGTGATGTTTTCGTATGGTTTGAGAGTGAAAACCTTGGGTGTTGAAGTTTGAAGGAGTTGGCGATTTTCGGAAGTTTTAGGGTTACCGTTCGATTCTTTGATTTGGTAAGTTTATTGTGTTAAATGTTGTTATTTATTGTGGTTGTTGCATTTATGGTGTTTAATGTGTTAGATGTGAGTATTTAAGTGTGTTTAATGTTGGTTTATAGAGAGAGAATGGCTGAAAATGGCGGAAAAATCAATCGGAGAAGAAGAAGTTGAGCCGCACATCGCGACGTTTGAAAAAGGGCCACACTGCGGCGAGAAAAGGCGTGCTCGCCGAGGCGAGTCGAGTGAGATGTCGCGGCAAACGAATGGATTTAGACGCCGCGGCGAGTTAAGTGGTAGGCGTCGCGGCGAGGAGATGCGAGGTGTTCGCCATGAATCTGTTCCACGCCATGTGAGCGCCCCTCCAGATTTTGGTTTTAGGGTGTGCATGCAAGAGACGAAGAAGTCGCCATGAGGGACAAAATTTTGAATGGATGTGTTTTGGTTTTTAGGGTATATCTTTTGGTGTAGACCTCCAATTGAGGTGATTCTGGAACCGTTGTGAACTAGAGAAAGAGGTCTACAATTGTGATAAAGACTGAGAGTTTGAATTTTGGTTAGCGGAATCGAAATTATCTAGAGAGAGTCAATTTCAGTTCCTAGTATAACCTAAGAATTATGTTCTGACTACTCGAAGTTTAAATTGGAGATTTATGAAATTGATGGATATTATTGACCTAGTGAATAGTAAATTTTGGGTTGTGAAGCGAGGGATAGCGGAATGGGTTAGAGCGCTGGAAAATCATGATCATGCATCGTACAATTTTGAATTAAGACATGTGGATTATCGAATTTATTTGATTGAGCATATAGTGATGAAAATTCGTTTGAATTGTTATAGAGGCGTCGTTGGATATTGCTGGGACTTCCAGGCAGTAGCTCGGAAGTTACAGGTGAGTAACCTAGTTGGTTCCTCAATCTTTGTGTGTTAAATGCTCTATGAGTGTGTGATTGTTTGCCAATGTGAGTGCTTGAGCTGTGAAATAAATGTGTTGTGATTATGAGTAAATGTGATGAATGCTATAAGTGGAATTGATCGATATATGTGCTATTGAATGTGCAAGTGTAAGTGCATGCTAGACATGATTAGAATCGCTTAATAAACAGTTGTAACTGGAGCAATTAGTGATCAAAGCTTTAAGCTCGACTATCAGTGCAAGGGCCTAAGGCCAAAAAGGGAATAGTGCATACCCTGAGGGCTCTCCTATCCCTAAAATGAGCGGGCAGTAGTGCATACCTTGAGGGTCTCCTACTTGCCAAAAAGTGAATATTGACGCTCAGTCACAACACTGACATAAAATGAGAAGTGGCATGCATTATGCATCAGATTGTAATGTGAAAAGTGAAAGTGCGTGTATTAAGTGATGATTGCTTAGTGATATATCAGATTTATGTTGTGGTGAAAATGTGAAAAAAATTTTATAGTGTTTTGAGTGTGTTATTGTGACTATGTGATATATCGTATGTATATGCATGATTTGGGTGAACCATCGATGATGGTTTCTCATTGAGTTCGCAAACAAACCCAACATTGCTAATATTTTTCAGGACAACGTTAGTAGATTCTTAGCTCCCGTGATAGAGTTTTCCTGCAGTGTGAGTGCTTGGTCAAGTGAAGCGATGGCACACAGGTCGGTCAGCTGGGGCGATTTTTGGGGGTGACTTAGTATAGATTTTTGTATCTGTTTTCTTTTTGGGATATTGTGTTAGACTGTAGGGAACTGATAGACCTGTCTATATTTTGGATTGATATTATGAAATGAAAGATTATTTTGGTTTTAAATTTTAGTGATCTGCATAATGTGGTTTAATTATATTGATGCCATGCGAGTATTTAGTGATAGTTGCGAGCGTAGCACTTCCTTGCTGTAGGATATGCGTCGGAACGACCCACGGGTGTCCCGGTGCGTACCCTATGATAAAGGGGCGCTACATTAGGTGGATCATTTATAAAATTGCAATGCAATACCATTTCTACATAACATAGTTGACAATAACATGTACCACAAACATAACAAATCCTATTACAATTCCAAAAACCAAGTATTATTTGTATTCAAGGGTAATGGCTTTAATTACATGTTTCCTTTAACTGTTGTGCTTTGAATATATTTGGTATTAAACAAATATTGAGTTGTTATATTTTCTTGTATTGTGGGTTGTGGCTTGTGTATGATCAATGTTTGGCTTTGAATCTTTGCAGACAATATTTATTTACAAAAATGGATAAACGTGATGCTATCTTTAAGGCTCTTGCATTTTTTGAGTTTTGTAATGGGCAATTGAACTTAATGTGAATGGTGATGTTGCTATGCTTGTATGTATACACACAAAAAAACTCAGGAGGAGTGAAAATGCTAGAGGTAGTAGGGCGTTGACAGTACCAAGTAGGCAAGCTAATATAGATAGGATTTTGAATGAGGGTGATTGGAATAGCAATGGGATTTAAGGATGGACTTAAATGCATTGAAAATATTATGTGAAATGCTTCAAGTCCACGATGGGTTGCCGAATAATGGTCATGTGCCAATTGAAGAAAAAGTATTAATCTTCCTCAAAATATTAGCACAAAATGAATCTAATAGAGTATTATAAGTTAGGTTTATGAGGTCTGGAGGAACCATTAGTAGGGTCTTCCATAGTGTGCTGAAGGCTGTACTAAATCTCCAACATCTATTATATGTGAAACCTATACCAATTTCAGAGGATTGCACAGACAGTCAATGGAAATGGTTTAAGGTTAGTATATGTAATTAGCTACAATGATTTGCAATATTGACTGTATTACATGACTAAACTATAACTTTTTTTGTTGGAAATTTTTTTCATAGGGTTGCCTTGGTGCGCTAGATGGAACCTATATAGATATAATAGTTTCCCATTTAGACAAACCCAGATAAAGAGGTAGGAAAGGGCGAATATGCACGAATGTGTTAGGGGTGTGTGATAAGAACTTAAACTTTGTTTATGTTCTTGATGGATAGGAGGGTTCAACATCTGATTCTAGGGTTTTACATGATGCTGTTACTAGGCGTAATGGACTTCAAGTTCCAATGGGTATGTAAGATAAGAACTATCAAAAATTTTCTATTTTTTGGAAATGTTTGATTACAATTACAATAGTAATAGTGTGATTTGTTTATAGGGAATTACTACTTAGTAGATGCTGGCTATACCGATGGTCCTAGCTTTTTTGCACCTTATAAAGGCACAAGATATCATATTCAAGAGTGGGAAAGAGATGGAAGGGAACCTAGGAACCCAGAAGAGCTTTTTAATAAGAGACATTCATCTGCAAGAAATGTCATTGAACGTGCATTTGGTTTGTTGAAAAAAAGATGGAAATCCTCATAAATCCATCGTTTTATGCAGCAGCCATACATGTTCACATAATTCTTGCATGTTGCCTGTTGCACAACTTTATTAGGTTGCATATGACTTCTGATCCTGCAGAGCTCACTCCTCTTCAAGATAAGGATCTACCAATTGGGGAAGATGCATCCTTGCTCCAAATGGTTGATCGTGTTGTTACAACTAATGAATGGAGTCAATGGAGAGAGGATTTAGCTCAGAACATGTTTGAGGAATGGAGAAGAAACCATTAATTGTGTACTTTCATTTAGTTTATGTGATGTTTAAAGTATTGAGGGTTTGTAATGAGATGGGCCCTAAACTATTTACTTTGTTTGTTCAATTGAGACAATTAACTGTTGTGCTTACTTCTTCTTCTATCCAACTTGATCTTTAACGTTTTAACTTCATTACATGTTTCCTTTAATTCAATATTATATTCGTTACAACCATAAATGTTTCAATGTATGTTGCTTAATCATTTATGGAAATGGAATATTTTGGGAATGACATTGCATGGTTTAGGTGCAATGTCAAGGATTTGGACTGAGGCTGAAATAGAGGCATTTGTCACCTTCATGGAGGAGGTAGTTGTTGCTGATCACAGAGCTGATAATGGCCAGTTTAAGCCTAGTTCTTTCCAACTCCTTGCCAGAATGATGGATAAGAAGTTTTATGCTTGTGGCATTGACAAGAGACATGTATCAGACAGCCTTTGACATGTTAAATTGCAATGGGTTTGGTTAGAATGAAAGCAAGCAAAGTGTTGAGGTAGACAACAAGCAAGTGCTGGATGAATGGATGAGGGTAATTATTTTAAATTGTTGTTTGTGTATTAAATTATCGTAATAATGAGAAGTTTGTAATGCTGACATATTCTGATGTTTTTCTCAGGGGCACCCCAACAAGTATTATACTCCTGGCAAGCCTTTCCCACTTTACCCAAGACTTGAGTTTGTGTTTGGGAAAGACAGAGCAACGGGGGCAGGTGCTCAGGATGCTGCAGATGTTGTTGCTCAGCTTGACACTGATGACACTGAAGGTGAAGGACCAGCTGATCCAATAGCGTCTGCTACCCAATTTGATCGCACAGCCCCATCGGTCACTCCTCCCCCAACTACTTCAGCCCATGTCTTTGGTTCTGTTGCCTCTTCGAGCAAAACTAACGGAATCCGACAAAACAAAGGGAAAAGGAAGATGAGGGATATCGAAGTATTAGAAAACATTGCTGCCTCTTTTGTTCTTGCGATTGACAGTGGGAAAGAAAATGCAGGGATCATTGCGGATGCCATTGTAGGGCTACATGGGTAGAGGCTAGGTGATGAGCTAGGAAATTTGGGTTTCTCAACTGAAGAAGTTATCAAGACTGCAAGGATATTCTCTAAGAATGTTCCTGCTGCGAATCTTTTTTGGGATCTAAATGAAAAACAGAGATCGGGTTATGTCAGGAGCCTGCTAGATGAAGATGTTTGACTTCATCAAGATGTTTTCCTTGATGTTTTTTATAGAGCTACTACCTTTGTAGTAGCTTAATAGGGAAGCTAGGATTTGTACTGTTATGAAACTGGAAATGTGATGTTGACTTTGTTTTGATGATGTGTTGACTTTGTTTCTTCAGATGACTATTTATGATCAATGCTTGGTTTACTAACTTCTTAATGTTTGTCATTTTTTTGCGTGTTTGAATGATGATAGTATGATTCATTTTTTGGTACCTAAATATAGGCAGATACAACTTTTATGTGATCTTTGTTAGACGTTAAGTTGGTATTTTTACCAATTGGGATGATGTAAAATTGGCTACTAAGGGGTTTCCTAATGCTCGATTCAAGGGGTATCGGACATTGGATGAAGCACAAAGTGTGTATGTCATGGATCCATATAGGCCAGCTCGTCGCATTGAAGACATTACTCCTACTGCCAATGAACCATCCTCAATTCCGAATCCATTTGCACTTCCAACAAATGAACAAGTCAATGAAGTTCCAACTGTGCAGACAAACATGGCATTGGCTCATGCATTTTTACTCATAGCCATTGGAGTCGTTTTGGGGATGGTTGTTAAGGACATTATTAATAAATTCTAAGACATTAATAAATGTTGAGCCAAATATGTCATTAGTTCTATTAATGCTTAGATGTTTTTTTTAATATACGTTGAAGCTATTATGTAATTAATTCTACGAATGTATGTTGAACCTATTATGTAATTAATTTTATGAATGCTTAGATGTTGTATTCGAATGTATGTTGACCCTATTGTTACTAATTTTGTATTGATTATCATTAATATTAACATAAGAATTATTGCACATAATTATTATTATCAATATTATTATAATTAATTTCTTATTATCATTATTATTACTATTGTTATTATTATTAGTATTATAACATACTATTTATTATTATTATTCTGATTATTATTATTACTATTTTTGTATTAATTATTGTTTTTGTTAATATTATTATTATTGTTATCATACATTTTGTTTTTAATTATCAATTTATTATTACTATTATTATTATTATTGGTAGTAGTAGTAGTAGTAGGAGTATTATTTATTTATTTATTTTATTATTATTATTATATAATTTGTATTTATTATTATTCAAATTTATTATGATTATACATTTTAACTTATTTATTAATTGAAATTAATTTTGTTGTTATTATTATTATTATTATTATTATTATTATTATTATTATTAAAATTATTATTATTATTATTATTATTATTATTATATAATTTGTATTTATTATTATTCAAATTTATTATGATTATACATTTTGAACTTATTTATTAATTCAAATTAATTTTGTTGTTGTTATTATTATTATTATTATTATTAAAATTATTATTATTATTATTTGATCTTAATTTGAAATTGTTATTATTATTATTTGTTAATTTTTTAACTAAAACAAATCATTCGTAATAAACTTATCAACTAATAACATATTTTTAATCATCTTAAGGACCAGGGGTATTTTTATCATTGACACAATTTTTTCGTTCTATCCACTGCAACAAACACATTCTGTCCTCAAGACGGAGGCAGTTTTTTCTGTTCTGTCCACCACAACCAAACAGTTCACTGTCTCCAGTTTTTGTTCCGTTCCGTCTTCAAATTTTTGTTCCGTTCCGTCTCTAGAAACTAGAGATAGCAACCATATGGACAGTAACAAGACAATAACACAGAAAATAGTAGGACCTACTTCTTGATGCAGTAACTTAAAAAGATTATAAGTGAAGATGATCTAAAATCAGGTAAAATTCCAAAAGTTGAGTGGGAGTAAGAGGTTTCGGTGGAGAGGAACAAAGTGTAGAGAGGAGGTTGTAGAAACTTCAAAGGTGAAGATGATTCATCCTTTGCCTAACTCTTTGAATGAAGGTGTCTTAGTTTACAATGACCACATGTCACACATGAAAATGTGATACTTGTTCTTCATTAAAGCAACCTACATGTCTTCATATGTGGTAGCCAAATGTCATAATTCAATTAGGCCACTTGTCACTCAACCAATGTTGCCAAATGTCAATCCATTATCTATGTTAAATATCACTAACTGATAGGCTTGTCATTCTAGTTTTTCACATACCAACTTGACTTGCCACTTGACAATTTTCGTAGTCCAAATGAACATTTTAATACATTAATTTTTTAATGGTATCAATTAATTCGAAATCACTATTTGAGGCCTCACATTCATCTATAATCATGTATGGGTTTTGAATTTAATGAGAAAGGGCTTCAACAATGGTAGGCCTAAGGGAGTTGTGGCTAAGAAGAAAGCTAAAGAGATTGCTCCTAAGGGAACATGCTTCCACAGTGGCAAGGATGGCCATTAGAAGAGAAACTATAAGACCTATTTAGAGTTATTGAAGTAGAAAAAGGCATCAAATGCGCCATTTATGTCAGGTATGTTTGTTATTGATATTAATATTGTTTCTAATAATAACATATGGGTATTAGATACAGGTTGTGGCTCACACATATCTACTGATATGCAGGGCCTCAGGAATAGTAGACAACTCAACAAAGGAAAGTAGGACTTGTTCGTAGGCAATGAAGCAAGAGTTGCTGCATTAGCCATAGGAACTTATGTATTAACAGTCCCTAGTGGGCTTGTAATAGAATTGGATGATTGTTTTTTATGTACCAGTATTGACTAAGAATATTATTTCAATTTCTAGTCTTAAAAAAGTTGGTTTCATTTTAAATTTTAGTAACAATGGTTGTTCTATTAGTTTAAATGGAATGCTTTATGATAAGGGTACATTATGCAATGGAATATACATAGTAGATATGTCCAATCCACTTTTAAATATCAATGACGATAAAATACAAAAACAAGATAATGTGAAATCATCTTCCTTATGGCATTGTCGCCTTGTCTATATAAGTGAGAGACATATAACTAAACTATACAAGTATGGTAGTTTAGGGTCATTTAATTATGAATCATATGACACATGTGAATCTTGCTTATTAGGCAAGATCACAAAGTTACCTTTTAAGGGAAAGGGTGAACAAACTACAGGGCTATTGGACTCAATACATTCAGATGTATGTGATCTAATGTCCATACATGCCAAAAGTGGTTTCATGTATTTCATTACCTTCATCGATGATTATTCACAATATAGGTATTTGTATCTAATAAGATACAAATCCAAGGCCTTTGAAAAGTTCAAAGAATTTAGAAATGAAGTTGAGAAATGGTTGGGTAGAAGTATTAAAACACTTCGATCAGATCGAGATGGTGAATACTTAAGCCAATAGTTTCTAATTTATCTAAGTGATAATGGGATAATATCCCAGTAGACTCCACCTTACATATCACAATGGTGTGCAGAAAGGAGAAATTGAACCTTATTAGACATGGTGAGGTCAATGATGGGCTTAGCTGATCTACCAAAATCCTTTTGGAGATATGCACTCGAGACTGTTTTTTATGTGTTAAACAAAATCTCTTTAAAGTTAGTTGATATTACTCCGTATGAGATGTGGACTAACAAGAAACCCTATCTTTCTCATATGAAAGTTTAGGGTTGTCCAGTTTATGAGAAGCATATTTTGTAAAATAAGTTAGAAGTTAAATCGAACAAGTGTCTATTTGTATAGGATATCAGTTTTACAATGTTTGGAACAAGAGTTGTTTGTTTCAAAGTATGTTGTTATTTTAAGAGTTTCTACTAAAAGAAGACAGTAGGAGCAAAATGAACTTATGGAAGTTCAAGATGCTCAAACAGATGCAAGTCAACTGTTTAAACCTAAGACTATTGTTCATAATGATAAAACAATAGTTCAATCTTCTGACACATAAGAAGTTCTTAGGTCAAGTATGATACATCATGTTCCAGAGAGATATGAATTACTCATAAGTGAACATAATGACATATTGCTCATAGAAGATGATGAGCCCACTACCTATGAAGAAGTTCTGAAGAGTTCAGAATATGAAAAATGGCTTCAAGCCATGAAATTTGAAATAAATTCCATATATGAAAACCAAGATTGGACTTTGATTGATACACCCGAAGGGATACAACCCACAATTAGGTTTTCCACAAGAAAACTACCATGGATGGTAACGTAGTTATTTATAAAGATAAGATTGTAGCTCTAGGTTGTCGTAAAAGACAAGGAGTTGACTATGATGAAACATTTAGCCTAGTAGCCATGTTTAAATCCATTAGGATACTCCTGGCCATTACTAGTCATTATGATTATGAGATATGACAAGTAGATGTAAAAATAGCTTTCCTTAATGGAAACCTAACCGACGATGTGTACATGACATAACCCAATAGTTTCATATCCCATGATGGTGAAAATGTATGTAAGCATCAAAAATCAATTTATGGATTGAAACAAGCATCTAGGAGTTAGAATATTCAATTTGATGAGACAATAAAGAGCTTGGTTTCTCATAAAATCCAGATGAACCTTGTGTGTATGGATAATCTATTCTAGTGTCAACGATAATCTCACTATAGCAACAAATATCCTGGGACTTAAGGTGCTTAAGGATGTCTTGGTTACTAATCATGTACTTTGACTCCATTCTTAGTTGGCCCTTAGAGATTGCTCATAGAGTGGTGATTGGGTACAACTTGAGGTATTCAAAGGTAATTGAATAGCTAATAAAGGATATATCACTCTTGAAAAAAGGAGATGATACCCACAGCCTCTTATTGGGGTCATTACTAGGGAATCTTTAGCTAGAGTGGAAATGCCATAAAGATAGCCTTTGATTATGTAATAGTTTAGGGTCATATGATTGTGAATCATATGACACATGTAAATCTTGCTTGTTAGGTTAGGTGATAAAATTACCCTTTAGTAAGTAAGATAATAAAATTACCCTTTAAAGAAAGGGTGGAAGTTTTATGCTAAATTAAATGGGATTAAAAACTAATTAATTCCCACTACCTCTCTATTGATGTTAGGGGTTAGAGGAAGGCCAAAAGGTGTAAGAAACATCAATTTTTGTGCAAGTTAAGTGAAAGAAAGAGAACTTTTGGTAAAGTGTTCATCATCTTCTCTCAATCTCTACAAACACTCTCTTAAAGAATACACCATAAAGCTAACACTTTGTATGTGTTCTAGCCATTCTTGTTAAGAGGTTTTAGGCTTAGCTCTTCGTGTGGATATCATTAGAGAAGTCCTCCTTTGGTTATTATAGTTTATGACAACCTAAAGAGGTGAAGACAATGAAGAACGAAGGAGATTGTAAGGTACACAACTTAAGTTCATGTTTTGTTAAAGTTACATCTAATGGCACTTGAAAGTTTTTGGCTTTTTGGGTTTTGTTTTATATTTCTACTTATGTTTTCTACTTTTGATGCATATGATGCAAGATCAAAATCTAGTAATTTGTGGTTTCCCAAAATCTTCCATTGTGGATCAGCACGATGACTTTCGTTCTTCTCGCTATTGGAACGAGCTCACTAGGCTAGAGTAATTCAACTTCAGGAAAGACCATAACAACATTATATGAAGCCATGAGCACTTGTTGTTACATAAATTCATGTGTCAAATGGTCTTTGAAAAATCAAAAACCAGCAAGTGCTTAACAAAGGAACTTTTTTTATGGTGCATGGACCACAACATCCTAGTGTATACCCCCACACATGTTCTGAATGCTATTATTGTGACTCTATGTAATAGAAGCAGCAATTTGGGTATAAATTACTGGGTTTCTGCCATTGCTTAGTACTATGGTGCGAATTATCATGGTTTAACTATTCATTACCCTTATTTTCTAAATCACCATATGCGTCTTGACTAAGGATCAATTGTTGTTGTATGCTAAAACATGTCAAAACACAAGTAACTTGATACATATTTCCAAAAATGCCCATGTAAGATCCTAATTTTAGGCTATGATACCACAACCATTGGGCACCAGTTTCGAAACCCAACTCTTGCTCTGATACCACAACTGTTGGGCACCAGTTCTAGAGCCCAACCCGCACACAACTGTTGGACCCGCTTTCGGATTCCAACATTTGGAGTCATAAAACGTATGCTTGTGCTTGATCCCATGTATAGTTATTCCAATTAACCCTCATTAGTCATCCTCGGTTCATCTTCATTCTCTGATACTGTAAGTGTCGTGCCCTATATTTCAAATCATTCTTATATTAAAGCAAATATTCTATGTTTAACTTCTATCCAGATATTAAACATCTTGGAGGTTGGATTAGAATTCGACCTCTTTATATAATTTGTAAACCTACATCTCTAGTTTACTCCATATTGAAAATCATCTCAGTTGGAACCCTACAGATCCAAATATATTCAAAATGCAGAAGCATGTTTAGTAAAATAATATCAGTTCATACTATTCCAACAGATTCCTTCACTTTCCTTCAATCAAAACCTTTTTCCAATCAATTTGGAATGCTACCAATTTTTTGTGGAGAGATAGCACAATGTGTGTGGAATCTATTGTCTCAAGGATCACTTCATTTAGAGGTCGGATAACAATTTTGTAAGTCTTTGGGATTGGGTTAAAATTCTATTTCTTTAGATCATTTGTAACTCTATGTCTCTAGTTTGTTTAGACATAAGATTCATCTTATTTGGAGGTCAGATAACAAAGTTATGGCTGAAGGAAATCAAATAAGGTTCTGTCCTCAACCATATTAAACCTATTTTGGGATAAAAGGCATAACTTTCTTTAGGGATATCAGATCAAGGTCATTCTTACAAAAGAGGACTTCAATATCTACATCTTTTATGAAGACATTGAAGTGAGATTTTGTCATCTAAAGGATCAGAATTGGACCAGACTATATGAACAGTGACTAGAAGAAGGTTATGAATAGTCCACAAAAGATATCTTGTAATTAGCATAGCTTTCTGTAGAGATATCAGATTTGGGTATTCTTTAGTTAGTTTGAAAGAGAACTTCAAGATCTACAACTTTTATGAAGACCTCAAAGACAAATTCGATTGTTTATAAAGTCAAAAATGTGACCATCAGATGATATGACGTCATCACCAGACGATATGACGTCACCAGATGAAACGTCCTCACCAGATGAAGTGTCCTTACAAAATAATATGTCTTCACTAGATGAAAAGCCCTCACCAGACGATGCATCTCACCAGACGAAGTGCCTTTACCAGACAAAGCGCCCTCACCAGACGATACGTCTTCACCAGACAATATATCATCACCATACGTCTTCACCAGATGATACGTCCTTACAAGACAATGTATCCTCACCAAACGACACGTTATCACTAAACGATACGTCATCACCAGACAATATGTCCTATACTCCTGAGCATCTCCACTTATAAGGACCATAACTTTTGACTCTGATATCCAAAAATTTCGTACTTTATAGTGTTAGAAAGCTAGAAAGACAAGCTACAACTTCCATGAAGACAACTTGTCAAATTCATTTTAGATCAATCCAGATTTTGCCTTAAAGTTAGAACGTGATTTTTTTCTTTATGGAAGATTTGAGATTTTGCAATTCGCAAACTTGGAATATCCTGAGCTTAACTGTTCAGCTACCAACTTGACTTCATTAAACTCTCAAATCTCAACTCATTTTTCTCATCACCTTCAACTACATCTGATCAATTATAATTCCTATCTTCCTTTCCATATTATCTCGCTTATGCATATATATATATATTCCAAAATAATCAACTTAAGTTGATTTTTTCTTCACGTATATTTAATTTCAACTCACATCATCCATACACTATTCACATTTCGTTAACATCAAAAGTATAAAGTTTTACAAATCTTTAATGACATTCCAAGCCATATTATATTATCGTCTCAAAATCTCAAATTACAAAAGGTCCTTGAACAAACAAACTTCTTGCTTTTCTAAAATCAATCCAAACTACAAAATAAGCAAATTTGGAGAAATGCCCTTAGGCTCTTGATCACTTGGTCTCTTAGCTATTACCTGAAGATGGGATAAAAGGAGGGGTAAGCTTGAAAGCTCGTGGGTAACAAGTTTATAACAAAGAATAAGCAAAATTGCTGAAATGTTCATTTGTCTTATAAAAGTCATAATGAATTTATAAAACACTTTGTTCTCAAATTCTCAGTCAATTTCACGATCTTTTTGCTCAAAACTTATAGTTAAAAATGTCGTCACCTTAACATAGCAAAGTACATTTAACCATTACTGTAGAACACTCAAGTTATGCAACAAACTTGACAAATCAATGATGCAATGCACAAACAAATGGCTCGAGAGTTCCGTGAAACGAAACGAAAAAACCAAAGTTTGCACCGTGAACAAAACGAGTCCGATTTCTCGGGATCTCATGGCCTCAAGCAGGTAGCCGAGAGAAGACTATGGGTCAACGTGCACATGACTAACGAAACGGGTTCCTCTCTTGCCCAAACAAAAGCACATAATCATGCTCAAATCATTTGCTCATGTGTTCATACTTTCATGTTTTCACATCTTTTTATTCATACAAAATGCCATGACATGTTTCAAGACATAACATGAATATTTCAAAACCATTTTCCATTTTATAATTAAAATTCATGCACCAACGTGTAGCAATTTGTCAGATCACTCAAAACATTAGAAGCAACATTTATGAAGTAATTGAAATCATTTTACTTTCTTAATTTGCAGAAACGTTAATGGCTCATAACTCTATTATAAACATGTAACCAACCTTGATTTTCCTGCTTATAGACTTGCTCAAACTGCCTCTTCTCTTATTCCTCTTGCCTCTTTGATCCCCTTGGTTCTTCACTAAAGGAAGAGATATTTGGCTCAAATGGAAGCTCTTCTCTTCCTATACCTTTTTCTCTTCTTGAACCACTTCAAAATCTCTCTCAAAAGCTAAGAAATGAAGAAACCCTAGCTCAACTCTCTTCTTTTCTCTCAACCACCGAAATCTCTCTTTATTCTCTCTTTGATTTGTTATTTCTCTTCCTCTCTCCCAATTCACGCTTTTTTCTTCTTCTTGTTAAATAAGACCACATTTTGGTCTTGTCCTTCCAAAAATACCCCTCCTCTCCTTTGATCTTCCCATTTTGCCCCTTCTTTCGTTTACCTCCTAACTCTTTTAATCTTCTTAAATACCATATTAACTCTAACTTAATTCAAATCTTTCCATCTAATTTTAAATTTCTATTTATACCATCAAATTAATGACTCAATTCTAAAATAATGAAAAAATAAATCAATAATAATTGAAAGAATTCGGGGTTTAACACTTAGAAAAAATGTGTTTAAATAAGAGATATCCATAAGTACATTCAGAAACCATTTATAATCATAATGTTCCATAACTTTGTAAATAATTTCATTTCTCCACCACTAGGATTTATATGCATAATCACCAATCAAAGGACTTTTTAGAGTTATAATGATGGCAAGGATTAACGTAAGATGTATTTGGGTAATGTAGTGTAAAAGTCATCAAAGCTATTGCAACAAGAAAAACACTCAATGTACCATTAGGCACAAAAACCAACATTCACTCACAATCATGGAACTTTTAATGAATGCAAAAACTATGTTTCCTAGCTCAAATTCAAACTCTCACACCACCAACCATATAAAACATAACCAACTAAAGGGAATCGCTCATATAACTAATTTTAATACATTGAAACTATAAGAAGTGATCCTTCAAAACCACATCTACCTCATATTCATCATATTCAAATTACCCATTCAATACAACTTTAAGAGGAAAAACTAATTATGAACAACTTTTCAAAAAAATTGTATTTCCTCGTTGAGACTTTTATTCAAACATTTTTCTTTTACTTTATTTTTCAATTTTTGTAATAAAATTGAAAGAAACTACATTAATATGGTAATGTTATTAATATGTCATTAAATAACATCCTAATAATTATATCCATCCCACAAATATGCATACCCCCCACACTTAATACTTTTTTACATCCACAATGATCAACAATTAACAAATTCTCCAGTATATTTATGGTTTGGGTAGAAAATTTGGTTTAGTTTAATAGCATGTAATGTAGTTAATATTCAAAGAAAGGCTAATAAAGCTCAAATGGGCCTAACAAAGGAAAATTAATATCAATAGGTAGGCCATTTGGCTAATTTAGCTTATAAAAACAAAGAATGACAAATCATTTTCATGTTAATGCATGTGATAAAAATGTGGTATTGAATAGAAAATCAAAGCAAAGTCAGGATGTACATGTCATAAAAGCCACAAGTAAGCAAAAGACAATGAGATTGATATGAATGTATCAGTCTATACCGGCTCAAAATATCACTAGCTTGTGTCTTTCACTAGTCACTACTCTTCTAAAAATGATGCATAATGGCCAATCATAAGAGTAAAAGTACACGTTAAAGTTTTTTAATGGAACATAGTGAAATGTAAAATAATGTAAAGGTTTATAATGGAAAATTGTAAATAGATATAATATTAGAAAATTATTAATTAAGAGGGATGAAGGTGTTCATAATGTAATATAGTAAAATATTGTTTTGAAGATAGATAGAATGGAATATAATGTATGTATAATAATAATGGATGACTATTTAACCATTTATAAAAAAATATGTTAATAGATATAAAGCATAGGGTTGAGTGTATAATTAGTATTATAAAAATTATTGAAAGTATATTAGGTAGTACATATTTATCATTTTACATTTCATCTTAAACTCTTCAAATCAAAGATAACTTATTTTTACTAATTAGGATGAAATATAATCTAATGTGAAATTCTTCTTAAACAATATAATAATATTATATTTCATTAAATAGTATAGTCGATGTGGGTTTAAGACGTGCTTTCTAGATGGATAGGGCATTCGGTGTCCAATAATGTGTATTTGGGTGATGGGTTTGGAAGATGGCTTTTGAGTAATGTATAACAGAGTAGTATTATTAGAAATGCTTAATTGAACCCTTTCTTTTTTTGGCAAATAACTATATGTTATGACTTATAACTAATGAAGCTTTTGCTAGTCACATTAGTATATTAATAACAGATCTAATGTTTCGAATTTGACTGTTAAAGTTATAAAGGGTTTATTACTCACTCGAAAATTTTTAAAACTTAAGCATTGGATCGAGAAAATAGAAAAAGGTTTGACAATTAAGGAATAATTATTGTTTTTTTCTCTTACTTATTGCTCTCCTTAAAATGTGGGGTTTGCAAAAGTTCAGAAATACACAACCTTATCTCTACCTAACAGCGAGATTGTTTCTTTAAATTAATTTGATCCAAATTAATATTTTAAACTAAATTTGAAGGGTTGAATAGTGACTAGAAGTAATTAATATGAATTAGCTTTCAATTCATAGAAATAAATAGTCTATAATACTTTTGATATCATCTCCTAATCAAAGTAATTTTAGTATTTATCAACAATGTTTAGTATAAGCTATTATATTTTAGAATTTTATTACCGTAATTAATATAATATCTGAGATCTTTCGAATTAATGTCTCATTAGGTTGAGTCTAGTACAAAATAATATCATCCCATAAGGCGAAAAATCTTAAATAGTTTATTTAAATTCTATTTAACTATGATATTGAAATTCTTTAATTTTGAATGACCGAGCGACTAGTGTTTATCTACATTAGAGTAGAGAACTTCTTTTCCGAAATTGAAGTTATTTATTTGATAATTGAAAGAAAAGTTAAATAATCCGAAGGCTATTTTACTAGTTTCATCGGATTAAAATTGGCTCATAAATTCCTAGGATAAAACTAAAACAAAATAAACTAGTGGCATTTCTTATTTATTTATTCATTATATTCACGTAGAGTTATATATATACATTAGAGTAGACTAGTATTTATCAAGTTTAAGCTGACTTGAGATTTAATAATTCTAAAAATAATATTATTTTATTTAGAAAGGTTAAACTTCAAAAGCTTGAGTTTAGGCACTTAATTAAAAATATTCTGTTGTTCTATATTTTAATTTTAAAAATTAACAAAATTGGCTCATAAATTAATTAGTTCATTATCATCCCTAAGTCAATATCTCCATTTTTCTAAATTGTTGTTTATATTAAAATTAAATTCCTATAATTAAATTATATTTAAAATTACAGTAGAATTACTTACAGACGTCTACAAATTTGTTGTTAGAGCGGCAGTTCTTTAATTTTTCAGGAGACATTAGATTTATTAGATTGGGTGATATTTAGTGCACTTGTCTACGCTGGAAAGCGAGAGCCGCAGACAAGGTGGAAAGATTCTTCGGATGTCGAAACAACCGTGGAAATTGAACTGCAATGTGATACTTAGGACCGCAAATTTGAAGTTTCTTTCCAAAACCCGTACACTTGCCATTACTATAGTTATTATTATTACGACGGAACAACCGTTGCAATTGATGAAATTGAATGCGATGTGATATTTAAGACCACAAATTTGAAGTCTATCGAAACCCCTACGCACATTTCAAAACAACAACTAAGTTACAAGTTCCATCTTAACTTCATTTTTGTTGACAAGTCAAGTGCTGCTTTCTTTGCCATTGCAAGAGCTCTGATTTTATTAATAATGTTCTCTACCAATCGATATTTCCTTGTCTCATCCCTTAAGTAGAGCCTTTTGTTTCTCTCATTCCATAGATTATAAGTTGTGATTGTGAAAGTTGATTTCAAAAGCTTGTCATCCTTCTCCTATTTGGAAACTCGGATGGATCCATGAATATCATCTTAAAAACTTCAATTTCTAGCAAATAACTGGTACAAGATAGGTTTCTTGGATTTTCAATCAAGAGAGGTACGGGGATTTTAGAGGTTTTCCTAAACTTGTTGAACACTTACCACAGTTTATTGAAAAGAATAGAGAAGACCTCGTCATCTGGACCCCAAAGTGGAATATTTACTAATGAATCTTGTCATAATATTTTCACAAGCAAATTAGTAGATGTTCTTTGGTATAATCTTTTATGGAAATAAATTCTTAATCCTAAAGCCTCGCTAATCACCTAACTAGTGATTAAAAATAGGATTAGGACCAAGAGCAGGTGGTTTGGCACAAATGATTAAAAATGGAAGGAAACTTTGAATTGGTTCATCGGCCACCCTAATTATGGAAAGAAAATTGAAATAGTACTCAAAGTAGCTTTCACCACCACCATTTACATTCTTTGGAAAGAAAGAAACAACATATTATGTAAGAACATGGAAGAAGACAAGTACCAGCTAGCTGTGAAGATACTCAACTGGATTAGAGCTACTGTCATTGCAAAGCATGCTCAAAATTCACTCTCCCTTAACGTGAAGAACATATGGAACTTATAATTAATATGTCGTATTGGTCATGTATCTAAAGTGAAATGTTTTATCCCTTATTGGCTTTTCCAATCATGTTGTAAAGCGATGATAGATAGTCGGTGATTTAAAACTCATTATAATGTTGAACTATCTATTGTTAGAGTTAATACAATTTATTTATTTTTCAAAAAAGAATGGTAGGCCCAACTGTTATATAAAAATTGAATTGAAGAAAGCCTACGATTGTGTGGATTGGGATTTCATCATTAATGTATCTCTACTCCTTGTTATAGCATCCTTGTTAATGGTCTACCTACAAATACATTCAAAAGTACTAAGGGGATCAGACAAGGTGATCCAATATCACCTTACCTCTTTAGTTTAGGATCATCTTACCTCTTTGGTTTAGTTATGGAAGTCTTCAATAGAATGCTTCATAAAGTGGTAAAGAGCACCAAGGGCTTCAAATTTCATTCTAAATGCAAAAGATTCGATTATCTCATCTATGCTTTGCTGATGACCTTATTTTGCTATCCAAAGTCTCTAATGAAAGCTCTTAAAATGCTTAATACGATGTTTGGCCTTTAAGTGAACTGTTTCAAAAGTGGCATATATCTATCTCACAAAGTTTCTAACTTGGTGGTGGCGTGTCGATCCAACAAAAATAAATTCCTACTCTAGAACACTTAAGCGAGTAAAGTGGTGAGTAGGGTCGAACCACAAAGACCAATGTAGTAATTATTTATTTGTGTGAAATCAAAAATAAAAATAAAACAGATGAAAATAAAAATAAAAATAATAATAATAAAAGTAATTTGATTTGGGAATGATTGATTTTAGAACACGAAATTAAAGCACGAAATCACGTCGAAGGAAATTAAAAATAAAGATTGAAAGCAATATAAAGAAAAGCCTAGCCAAGGTAATCTCCCGTTTGATACTGTAATTCGATCATAGACTCAAAAATATAAATTTCGTTCATTCTTATGGACAAAGTTATAGCAGACAGTGAACATCACATATCAACCAATCCATTCGTAGTTATTCGATAATCTCGAGTAAAGTTCCGCATAATATAATTTATGGCAATACTAGGCTCTAATGGACCTTTGTCTTAGCCAACAGAATCGGAAAAGCCACAATCTATTTAGACTAAATTATTTAATCTCACTAATTTCTTAATTAAAATTAATTCGCCACTTTGATAAACAGCAATCACTGATTAACTAATATGTTCGGCAATTTATTATCAAGTCAATCAATTAACAGGCCTCATTAATCAACAGACTCGACAATAATAAATCAATTAAAGAGCAGATATGAAATAAACATAAGAAATAAACGAAAACAATTAAACCACGAGAGTCTCACGAACTACATGAATCAAACGTAAAGTACCTTGTCTAGATTTAAAACTTAGCCACACATAATGCTAGTCTCTATCTATTATAGCTGAAATTGAAAAATTAATGTTGGAGTTCAACCTTCACGATTACCGAATTAGCTTCAACTCTCCTTAAATGTCGCCCTTCTCACTTCGCGCCTGTAATCTTCTGTTCCTAGCCTCTTGTGAAAAATATCAACCTTTCTTAAAGCTACTGCCCACTGTCGTGCGTCGTTACTGTGCTCAGATGAGCTGCCGCCTGTGCTAGTCTTCAAACGCAGCTGCAGACTCTAAGCCACAAGCTCCAGTCGTGCATCCGCGCCTCACTTTCAAGTCCCCTGCACTGATGCATTCTTCCTCTAGCTTACTACACCGCAGCCCTCTTTTCTTCTTCTGTACTGTCGATTCCTTAGACAATTAAGGGTCTATGTCAATGTAAAACCCTTAAAGCCTCTCTGCTCCACACTGCGTATTACTCCTTGCTATGGCGTTTTTTTAATCTGTTGCGTGTTCCTCTCTACTGTGCCGTTTTGCTTGCGTGTTGACGTGTCTGCGCTCTCTTCTTATTCTTATGGCTGCTCTTGTCTCTGCGCTCCACTTGCTTTGTTTCTCCTCTACGCAGCGTTTCACTCTTGTAGCTTGTGATGTACTGTTGATGATTGGACAATTAAGTTTGGTGTCTCCTCTTAAAACCCTTGCTCTTTGTTTCTTCTCCTGTGCGTTTTTCTCCTTGTGCGCTGCGTTTTTGCTGTGGCCTTCGTTCCTTCCACGCTAGCCTACTGTTCCCTCTTGATTTATATCCTCCATTTAATTTGTTACTCCCTTGCATATGCATGTTATACGTGTCTCTAAAAAATCCCTTCTAATTAATTTGCAACCTCTCTGCGTCTACTGTTTGGTGGATGGGACAATTAAGGGTCTCAATCACTTAAACCCTTAAAACATTCTGCGTGCACTTGGCTTCATTGATGTCCGTAGCTCCCATTTCCAATTCAAAACATAAAAGTTGTTATCCTCGTGCTTGTGGACTTATTTACGTCAGTTTTTACAAATTTACTGCTCTCAAATGACAGCTCCAAAAATTCTGAAATTTGGTGGAAACATTCTTTAATGAGTCAAGATTATGCCTGCCAAATCTTAGAATTTTCTAATAAACCAATCCCGAGATAAAATTTTCCAAAGAACCAAAGATCAAATTTGTCAGAAATTGAAAAACCGTGTTAATTTCGACCTATTAAGGAATTTTTGTATTTTATGTGTCCAAAGCTCTAATAATTATAAAACATGATGAGAAAGGCCATAGATATCCATAAAACACATGCAAAATGCTAAATATAAGGTTCTAAAAACATATAAAATATAATTGCATCAAAATCCCCCACACTTAACTCTTGCTCGTCCTCGAGGAAGGTTAAAAACATAAATTTTGAAAGCCAAGAAAACCGAGAATACAGAAACTAAGTATGGATGCAAAAACAAAAAGAAATAAATATGTAAATGCAAGGGAAATTTTCTTAAGTGTCAAAGTTTTTCTCTCAACCTCCCAACAACATCAAAGACATACAAGGATTATAAACAAGAAGGAACCCGCGACATTTAATCCATAAAAGTAATGAACTCACTTTAAATGTAAGAGCCAAGCAAGATAGCACAATAGACTTAAAGGAAATCTACACCATGTCAAAATAATAGGTCCTCTCATTGTCATACACTCCAACACTCAAGTGTTTATGGCTCAAATGTGTTTTAACTCTCATAAATTCAAACAATGCAATGCTCTACCATAGGCTTGCTCTTCAATCTTGAATACACTACTAAGTATTACATGCATAACATAAATCAAAGGTCTTAAATAAGGATGTAACTTGGTTGGGTTAGGGGTAAGGTAAAAGAAAGGTAAGAAAAGGCTAAGTATCAGAGTGAGTAGAGCATAACAGATAATCAATAACACATATGTGCGCATCCTGCATATCATCAAACAATTAAGTACATCTCTCTCTGTGTTTTTTTTTTCTTTGAACTTTCCTTTTCTTTCTTTTCTCTTCTTGGCCTCAAACTTTTTCATTTTTTTCATTTTTTTTGGTTTCTTTTTTTTTTTCGATTCCTTCCCCATTGACAACAAGTACAATACAAGTCATATACCACTGATATTCCTATATGCGCAACCTTCACAAGTTTAACTCAACAAGCATGCTCTACTAACCATGATAAGGGTTAGAAAGATAAATCAATTAAGAAAAGGTTAAGTTAAACATGGTAAAGCAAAGAACAGATAATAAGCTCAAATGGGCTCACTAATGGATAACATGCTTTGGGTTGGCTTTTTGGTCAAGTGGTTAAAATCCTAAGTGCCTTTATCATCTTCATGCATACATGTAAAAGTGTAGTCTCAACAAGATATCAAGCAAGTTCTAGAGATACAAAGCATTGAATGAACACACATCAAAGAATTGCGTTTAAGGTTCAAAAGCTCACATGGGAAAATCATCTATTAAGTTAACACAGTGTAGTTTCAAAATCAATCCAAAAGCTATCAAGCTTAAAACTCACATAAAAACACATTCATCAAGTTAATGATTCAAATATCACAGATTAACTCTCACCTATAATGCTCATATTCTTATCAATCATTGGGAGATCAAAAGACAAAACTAAATACTTAAGGTGCAAAAACATGCAAAAATGAAAAATCATTTTGTGTTTTTCAAAAGTTTTTGTTTCAATTTTTTATGGGTTTTTGAACTAAAACATGCAAGTACAAGTGAAAATCTTCAAGTTCAAGCAAGAGCAAAGGTGTGACACTTTGAAGCACAAAAATCAAGAAAAATCTGAACCATTCATCCACTAAAACCTGAAAATTTCATGCAAAATTTAACCTAAATCCTTCCCCCACACTTTAATGAAAGACAAGAACAGTAAAATAAAAGGAAAGAGTGAGAGAAAGCTTCTCTAAGGTGATGTGCTAAGGTGATGGTGGAGGGGATGGTGTTGGTGCTTGACGTTTGCGAGTGGACCGTGGGATAGGGACGGATTCTGCGGGTTTAGTGGTGCTACTGTCGGATTTCCTAGGCATAGTTCCAAGATGGGAAAATCAACCTGCAAAATCAGAGAATCACGCAACACAACAAGGAGCAGAAAATTAGCTATGGAAAAGAAGTCAAAACGCTGGAGAAAATACGAAAAAATGTAGCAACGACAACGCGCAAGACAAGGAGCAAAGCAGCAAATGACATTAAATCAACAGTGGCAAATGAAATCAAATCAGCACATGAAATTCAATCAGTAAATGAGATTAAAGCAGAAGTGAAATTAAATGGTGTTAAAATTAAATGGTTGTAGCGTTGGTGGTGCGTTAGGCGTAGCTCCTGCGTTGGTGGTGCATGCTGCTAGGCTGGAGTCGTGCGATGCTGGGCAGATGTGGAGGGAAGGAGGATTTAGGGATTTTGGGGATTTGAAAAGAATTGATTTTATCCAATTAAAAACCTTCCACGCAAGCCCTCTCTTTTGTTTCTTGATTTCCATCCAATTCCCTTCATTTGCCAACAACTGATCAAAATATACCTTCCTGCAAGGCAATAAAATCCTCTCGACCAAGTGATATTCAACAAAATGTTGGAATGGACTATTAAAAAAAACAAAAAAATGCCAAAAAACATAAACCTGACAGAATTATGAACAACTAAAAATTAAATTGCGAAGAATAAAACGAAAGCAAACCTTGGGTTGCCTCCCAAGAAGCGCATTTGTTTAACGTTATTAGCTCGACACAGTCCCCATTCAGTTATATGAAGGTTCATTCAAAGTATTAACTTCGACGGATTGGGGCTGAAATCCTTCGTAAAATGGCTTCAAACGATGGCCATTCACCTTGAAAATCTTTTTTGTTTCCATACTTTGAATATCCACAGCACCGTATGGATAGATCTTTGTGACCACGAAAGGCCCAATCCATTTGGATCGCAATTTCCCTACAAAAAGTTTCAAAGTTGAATTAAATAAAAGTACCTTCTGTCCGACTTTAAACTTCTTCTCAGCAAGCTGCTTATCGTGAAAAGCTTTAGTTTTGGCCTTGTATGTAACAGCGTTGTCAAAAGCATGGTTTCATAGTTCTTTCAATTCCTGAATCTGCAACTTCCTTTGTTGCCCCGCAGCATCAAAATTCATGTTGCACTGCTTCACGGCCCAAAACATTCGATGCTCAACTTCCACTGGCAGATGGCAGGCCTTGCCATAAACAAGTCTGTAAGGAGACATATTTAATGGCATTTTGTAGGCAGTGCGGTAGGCCCAAAGAGCATCGTCCAATCGGCAGCTCCAATCTTTCCTGCTGAAGTTTACAGTCTTCTCCAAAATACTCTTTACCTCTCAATTGGACAATTCAACCAACCCATTGATTTGAGGATGGTAGGCCGTGGAGGTCCTATGCATAACTCCATATTTCTTCAACAATGTAGCAAACACTCTGTTGCAGAAATGAGTCCCGCGATCACTAATGATTGCTTTCGAAGTGCCGAACCTGACAAAGATATTAGCTTTCACAAAATCGATAACAACCTTAGAATCATTAGTTCGAGTAGCTTTTGCCTCTACCCATTTCGAAACATAATCGATAGCTAACAAAATATATTGGAAACCAAATTATGATGGAAAAGGGCCCATAAAATCAATACCCCACACATCAAATATTTCACAAACAATGACCGGGGTCTGAGGCATTTCATTTCTTGACCTATGTTGCGGTCATTTGGCTTTGTCACATGCTTTACAAAATGCATAAGAATCTCAAAAATGTCGGCCAAGTAAAACCAGATTCAAGCACTTTCTTAGCTGTCCTATTAGGGCTGAAATGGCCACCACAAGCAGATGCATGACAAAATTGCAATATGGAAGAAATTTCAGATTCAGGTATGCACCTTCGCACAATTTGATCAGAACACAGTTTCCATAAATATGGATCATCCCAAATATATACCTGGCATCATTCTTCAATTTATGGCACTGGGCAGACGTGATACCAGCTGGGTATCCATTCTGGGTGATAAAATTGACCAAATCTACGTACCATGGGTTTCTACATGGCCATGTTGAAGTCAATGCAAATAACTGTTCATCAGGAAACTCCTCAGTAACGACCAGATCATCTCCAAAAGTGTGTTGCAGCCTACTCAGGTGATCTGCGACCAGGTTTTCTACTCCTCTTTTATCTCGGACCTCAATGTCAAATTCTTGTAGCAAAAGAACCCATCGGATAAGTCTTGGCTTTGCATCCTTTTTGCTCATTAGGTACCGAAGAGCAGCATGGTCTGAATACACTATCACCTTTGTACCAAGTAAGTATGATCGGAATTTCTCTAATGCAAAGACCACAGCAATCATCTCCTTCTCTGTGGTTAAATAGTTTTGTTGAGCACTATCCAACGTCTTTGATGCATAATAGATCACATGAGGGTCACGGCCTACCCTCTGCCCAAGAACTGCTCCTACAGCGTAGTTACTGGCATCGCACATGAGCTCGAAAGGGAGGTTTCAATCCGGTGGTTTGATGATAGGTGCGGTAACCAGCTTTTCCTTCAAGATGTCAAACGCCTTTATGCAGTCTTCATTGAATTCAAACGGCACATCTTTTTCTAGAAGGTTGCTCATAGGATGAGCTATCTTCGAAAATCCTTGATGAACCGCCTGTAAAAACCTGCATGACCAAGAAAGGAGCGTACTTCCCGCACACTTGCGGGGTAAGGTAGCGAGCTAATCCCATCAATTTTTGATTTATTCACTTCGATGCCCCTAGCCGAAACTATATGTCCCAATATGATGCCTTGATTAATCATAAAATGACACTTTTCATAATTAAGCACAAGATTTTTTTCAATGCATCTTTTTAACACCTTCTTCAAATTTTCTAAACAAGATGTAAAGGAATCTCCGTACACAGTAAAATCATCCATGAAAACTTCAATAATTTCCTCTACATAGTCAGAAAAGATACTTACCATACATCTCTGAAATGTCGCCGGAGCGTTGCAAAGACCAAATAGCATGCGTTTGTAGGCAAAAGTGCCAAACGGACAAGTAACCGTCATCTTTTCCTGATCTTCAGGCGCTACATGAATCTGGTGAAAGCCTGAATAACCGTCTAAACAACAATAATGAGAACGACCTGCAAGTCTCTCAAGCATTTGATCAATAAACAGTAAAGGAAAATGATCTTTACGGGTAGCAGCATTTAACTTTCTAAAATCAATACACAAACGCCACCCGTTTTGAACTCTATTGGGTACTAATTCACCTTTTTAATTCTCAACAACAGTAAAGCCAGTTTTTTTAGGAACTACCTGTGTTGGACTTACCCATTTGCTATCTGAAATAGCATAGATCACGTCCGCAGCCAATAATTTCAATATCTCCTTTTTTACAACCTCCATCATTGGTGGATTCAATCGACGCTGAGGTTGCCAGCTGGGTTTGCAATCATCCTCCAACAGGATTCGATGCATGCAAATGGTAGGGCTAATTCCCTTGATGTCTGCAATTGACCATCCAATAGCTTCTTTATTCTCCCTGAGTACACGGATAAGTCTTTCCTCCTCCAAATCGCTCAACTGATTGGAAACAATCACAGGTAATGTTTCGGCCTCCCCCAAGAAGATATACTTGAGGTGCGTAGGTAATGCCTTAAGCTCCAATGTCGAAGGCTGAAGAATAGATGGGAGTAATTTATTGCCGTCAATCTCAGTGGTTACTGTAACATGCCAGATGTAACCTGTAATGCCTGCAAATCATGTACTGCATGGACCATACCTCGCGGAACTACCCATTCAGTCTCGATCTCTGATAGCTTCGCAGGAGTAATGTTATCAGTTATCACAGCCTGCAAAAAATCATCAACACACAACTTAAGAACTTTCTCGGTTAAGGGGTTAATACAATCAACAGCAAAAGCTATACAATAATCAACAGGATGCTTAATGGTGTTATTAATATTGAATGTAACTTTGGCACCATCAAACTCCATAGTTAAAGTCCCCCCGTGAACATCAATTTTTGTCCTAAAAGTGCTCAAAAATGGGCATCCTAATAACATTATTCTAGACGCAGGTGACCCCTCATCCTCCATTCTCATCACATAGAAATCCGCAGGAAATACCAAATCATCCACCTGCACTAAAACATTCTCTAACAATCCTTCGAGGTACCTAGTGGTGCGATCAGCCAGTGTTAATATCACCCCATCTTGCTTCAATGGACCAGCATTCAATGTAGTATAAATGGACAATGGCATAAAATTTATAGAAGCCCCTAAATCTAGCACAGCCCGTTCTATACCAACATTGCCAATTTTACAAGGAATGGTAAACATACCTGGGTCCTTCTCCTTTATCAGTAACTTGCCCTGCAACCCTGTCGAGACGTTCTCACTCATCACCACACGCTGATTACCTCTCATCTTGGTCATGCTAGTAACCAAGTCCTTCAGAAATTTGCAGTACCTTGGCGTTTGTCTAAGCAATGTGAGAAGGGGGATATTGATCTCCAGTTTCTCAAAAATCTTTAAGATCTCCTCTTCATTCTGCAATTTCTTCTTCTTAGCCAACCTGTGTGGGAATGGTGGCCTTTCTGGATTAGTTGTCACGATTTCCTCAATTTCTGCTTCTCTTTCTAGCTCGACAATTTCAACATGGTCATGTTGAAGTTTCTGCGATCCTCCAGCACTTTCGATTTCCTTTCCGCTACGCAAGGTAATGGCACTGATATTCTGCCTAGGATTGTGATGAGTGAGAAGGCAATTTCCTTGATTTTGAGCGTGACCGATTGACTAATTTGCTACCTCAGCTCTTGAAGATTTTTACTAGTCTGAGCCTGGAATTGTGCAGAATCAGTCTGAAACTGAACCAAACTTTGTAATTGTGTATTGGTCGTCAATTGGGCCGTAGTCAACTGTGACATGAGATCCTCCAAGGTGGAAATTCGATCGCCGTAATTAGGCATCGGATATTGTTGCTGTTGCTGAGGTTGACGCTGTTGACTACTCTAACCTTGTTTCCCATTCCCATATCTCATATTGGGATGATCCCTCCATCCTGGGTTGTAAGTATTCGAATAGGGATCATATTTCCTTTGAGGCTGATAATTATCATTGATCGCATTGACTTCAGCTTCCAAGGTATCATCTTGCAGAGTCGGACAAGCATCAGTAAAATGGCCCTAAAATCCACAAATGTGACAAATAGGGACTTGTGGTCCCTTGGTTACAGCATTTGCATTGACATTATTAGCATTAGAAGAATTAATAACTTGTCTTTCTAACAATTCAACAATCTTGTCAAGTCTACTTTCGAGTTTAGAATTACTTACCTTATGGACACCTCGAGTGTGTGTGTCCGAACGATACCCGAACTGCTGAAGATTTGCAGCCATTGCTGCAATTAAGTTTCTGGCCTCCTGAGGTGTCTTGTTCACTATGGCTCCCCCACTAGCAGTATCAAGAATCTTCCTATCATTTAGTAACATCCCGTCATAGAAGTACTGAATAAGGAGCTGCTCTGTAATTCCATGCTGAGGACAACTTGCGCAAAGCCTCTTGAATCTCTCATAATATTCATACATGTTTTCTGTATCTCTTTGTCTGATGCCACAAATCTCTATACGCAAACTAGCGGCTCTGGACGCTGGGAAGTATTTTTCTAAAAATAACCTCGTCATATCAGGCCATGTATCCACTGTCCCAGGGGAAAGATAGTACAACCAATCTCTAGCTGCGCCCTCTAAAGAAAAAGGGAAAGCACGTAGCTTCAACTGATCCTTAGTTATGCCTCTCGGTTTAAATCCAGAACATACCACGTGAAAGTCCTTGAGATGTCTGCTCAGGTCGTCAGAAGGTAACCCGTGAAATTTCTACAAGGCCTGAATCAACCCAACCTTCAACTCGAACCCATCATCTGCAACTCGATACTGTATACATAGAGGTTGATCCTCTACTGGTGGTGCAAGCATATCCCTCAGAGTTGTAGGAGCTCGATTTCTGACTGGTTGCACAGGTGGAATAGGTTGCTGATTTGCCATCGTTGCTTCTTCAAAATCTTCCAATAACTCAGTCTCAAAGGCAGACAAATTCTCAGTTTGGTTAGGCAAGACTTGGGCAGAAGTAGAAGCTTATCTCTTACATAATTTAGTAGCTTTTCTGAGTTGTTTTGCAGTCTTCTCTATCTCTGGATCGAACAATAAATCACCTGTAAAAACACAACGTCGCATGCAAACAACTAAAGAAAAATTGATTAGCAACACAAATAAACAAAAACTTGAACACCGGTCCCCGGCAACGGCGCCAAAATTTGGTGGCATGTCAAACTAACAAAAATAAATTCCTACTCTAGAACACTTAAGCGAGTAAAGTGGTTAATAGGGTCGAACCACAGAGATCAATGTAGTAATTATTTATTTGTGTGAAATCAAAAATAAAAATAAAACAGATGAAAATAAAAATAAAAATAAAAATAATAAAATTAATTTGATTTGGGAATGATTGATTTTAGAACACGAAATTAAAGCATGAAATCACGTCGAAGGAAATTAAAAATAAAGATTGAAAGCAATATAAAGAAAAGCCTAGCTAAGGTATTCTCCCGTTTGATACTGTAATTCGATCATAGACTCAAAAATATAAATTTCGTTCATTCTTATGAACAAAGTTATAGTAGACAGTGAACAGCACATATTAACCAATCCATTCGTAGTTATTCGATAATTCCGAGTAAAGCTCCGCAGATTATTACTCTAACCAATTAAACTATTCCTGAGTAAAGCTCCGCAGAATATAATCTATGGCAGCACTACGCTCTAATGGACCTTTGTCTTAGCTAACAGAATCGGAAAAGCCGCAATCTATTTAGACTAAATTATTTAATCTCACTAATTTCTTAATTGAAATTAATTCACCACTTTGATAGACAGCAATCACGGATTAACTAATCTGTTCGGTAATTTATTATCAAGTCAATCAATTAACAGGCCTTATTAATCAACAGACTCGACAATAATAAATCAATTAAAGCGCAGAGATCAAATAAACATAAGAAATAAACGAAAACAATTAAACCACGAGAGTCTCACGAACTACATGAATCAAATGTAAAGTACCTTGTCTAGATTTAAAACTTAGCCACACATAATGCTAGTCTCTATCTATTATAGCTTAAATTGACAAATTAATGTTGGAGTTCAACCTTCACGATTACCGAATTAGCTTCAGCTCCCTTTAAATGCCGCCCTTCTCACTTCGCGCCTGTAACCTTCTATTCCTAGCCTCTTGTGACAAATATCAACCTTCTTAAAGTTGTTGCCCACTGTCGTGCGTCGTTACTGTGCCCAGATGAGCTGTCGCCTGTGCTAGTCTTCAAACGCAGCTGCAGACTCTAAGCCACAAGCTCCAGCCGTGCGTCCGCGCCTCACTTTCAAGTCCCCTGCACTAATGCGTTCTTCCTCTAGCTTACTGCGCCGCAACCCTCTTTTCTTCTTCTGTACTGTCGATTCCTTAGACAATTAAGGGTCTATGTCAATGTAAAACCCTTAAAGCCGCTCTGCTCCACGCTGCGTATTGCTCCTTGCTGTGGCGTTTTTTTAATCTGTTGCGTGTTCCTCTCTGCTGCGTCGTTTTGCTTGCGTGTTGATGTGTTTGCGCTCTCTTCTTATTCTTGTGGCTTGTCTACTGTACAATCGATGGGACGAATAAGGGTCTTCTCAATTTTAAAACCTTACTGTCCTCCTGTGCGACGTCGTTCTCCATAGCTGCTCTTGTCTCTGCGCTCCACTTGCTTTGTTTCTCCTCTACGTAGCGTTTCACTCTTGTAGCTTATGATGTACTGTTGATGATTGGACAATTAAGTTTAGTGTCTCCTCTTAAATCCCTTGCTCTTTGTTTCTTCTCCTGTGCGTTTTTCTCCTTGTACGCTACGTTTTTGCTGTGGCCTTCTTTCCTTCCACACTAGCCTACTGTTCCCTCTTGATTTATATCCTCCATTTAATTTGCTGCTCCCTTGCATATGCATGTTATACGTGTCTCTCAAAAATCCCTTCTAATTAATTTGCAACCTCTCTGCGTCTACTGTTCGGTGGATGGGACAATTAAGGGTCTCAATTACTTAAACCCTTAAAACATTCTGCGTGCTCTTGGCTTCATTGCTGTCCGTAGCTCCCATTTCCAATTCAAAACATAAAAGTTGTTATCCTCGTGCTTGTGAACTTATTTACGTCAGTTTTCACAAATTTACTGCTCTCAAATGACAGCTCCAAAAATTCTGAAATTTAGTGGAAACATTCTTCAATGAGTCAAGATTATGCCTGTCAAATCTTAGAATTTTTTAATAAACCAATCCCGAGATAAAATTTTTCAAAGAACCAAAGGTCAAATTTGCCAGAAATTGAAAAACAGTGTTAATTTCGACCTATTAAGGAATTTTTGTATTTTATGTGTCCAAAGCTCTAATAATTATAAAACATGATGAAAAAAGCCATAGATATCCATAAAACACATGCAAAATGCTAAATATAAGGTTCTAAAAACATAAAATATATTTGCATCACTTGGGTTCCACTCTAGTCTCTATCGTAGGTTTTGATATTCAGACGCTTCCAATAAGGTATCATGACATTCTAATCTCATATTTAAGATTTAAACCATCAGATTATACTTGTTTGATTAAAAAGATTATTTAGAGAATTAATTTGTGGAGCTCTAAGAATCTCCCTACAACTGGAAGGGCCTAACTTATCACATCTATACTGAACTCCATTAGTGTCTACTAGGTTGCTCACCTTGTTTTTCCAATGAAAGTCATCAAAGCAATTTACAGAATTCTTAACATGCTTTTGTGGACTGGTTACAAAGGTAATCCTTGCAAGGTAAAGATGAAATGGGGGGAATGTTTGCATCCTTAAATGATAAGGGGGACTTAATATCATTTTCCTTAAATCCTTAAATGTTGTCTTGCTTTCCAAAAGGCTATAGAGACTCCTTACTGATAAGCAGGCTTTGTGGTGTAGATGGATTCACGTCTATTTCATTAAAAACAAAAACATATAGAGAATTAACTCAGATAATCTATCCTCTACCACACTGAAAGATATCCTTAAGCTGGGGGGCAAAATGAGGCCTCATTAATTCATCCACCTCATTAGCAACAGGGAAACTCCTTCTTTCTGGGTTAATAACTAGCTATCAATTGGTCCTTTGGAGGAAACTGATGATGTAATTCCTTTAAAATCTCTTATCCAATAACATCTTACAAGGGCTCAGGCTTTTACAAGCAAGGATATAATTAGCGTTGCTCCAATTCCAATTCCCTTAAAGACTAAAATTTTGCAGACATGTGTTAACTCTAATAATGACATTATTATTTGGGAACAATTTATGAATGGTGTCTTCTCTAATCTATTATGTAAAAGGGTGCTTACTAGTAACTTTCCAATTCTTCCATAGACAAACATAGTTTGGTCTAAGCTCTTCAACTCAGAGCCTCCATAGCCCTTTGGCTTGCTATATTAAAAAAGCTACCAACTGTGGATAGGATTGCAAGATTTAATTATCTTACAAATTGGTGTTCATTATGCAGAATGGATGAAGAGACTATGAATCATTTATTCTTCAAATGCAGATTTATCAATAATACATGGAAAGCATTGATGCTTAAGTGTTTGATTGGTGCTTGTCTAGATGACTTAAGCCAATTAGAGATTAGTGTGCCAATCTGAAATTTCAGAATAAAACAATCAAATGGAGTTTCTGTATTTCACTCTCCTCTTTAGTCACTACCATATGGGATGATAGGAATAACAGAATTTTTCATGACAAATGTCACACCAGCTAGCTTTTCAACACTCATCTATTGCAATTGATTAGATTTCACATTAGCATGCACATGTATAAGGATGTGGATTTACATTTTCTCTGCGCCACCTAGAGATTATAATCTCAAAGACTAGAGTTTTTGCTCTATTTTATGTCTAAGTTGTAAAGATCTTACAGACATATTCCTCTTATATTTTGCAAGTTGATGTATAGGATCTATGTTACTTAATTACTTTTTATGGTTTAATTTAATTCAACTTTTCTCAACAGAAAAAAAAAAAAAGTAACAATACCCAATTAGCCTTTACCCAGACACGTCTAAGTTGTAAAGATGTAATAGACATATTCCTCTTGTATTTTGCAAGTTAATGTACCGGATCTTTGTTAATTATCACGTCTAAGTTGTAAAGATGTAATAGACATATTCCTCTTGTATTTTGCAGCCTAATGTACTGGATCTATGTTAATTATCTCTTATGGCTTAATTTCAGTCAACTTTTTTCGACAGGAAAAAATGACAATACCCAGTTAGCCTTTACCCAGACCCATTATCCAAACCTATTACCCAAACCCATTTGGCCTCCTCGTTTACACAAGTGATTCTCGCGTCGTGTTCAGACGCTATGAAGCTCTTAAGCTGTTCTTTTATGCTGCTTCTTATTGCACGATTATGAATTTATAGGAGCTGAAGGACGTAATGCACTTACGTAAATAAGAAACTCGGTGATGTTAATGAAGAAAAGCCAAAGACCAATGTTACTTAATAAATCCCCCGTCAAGGCCAAAAAGGCCAAATCCATGGCACAATTTATAAACGCCATGCCTTGATCACCTGAGCTTTGAGTTTTCTTCTCGTCTCTCGCTCCTTCACTCTGCAGAACCACTGTTTTCCAAACCCTTCGCCATACTAGTAAAGACTTGCCAAAAGCCTTCGCTTCTTTTATTGAGCTTGCCGAATGGGGTTCAATCATGACGCCCTGTCCTATTTTATAATGCTCAGAATCTTGGGTCGTTCACACTATCTCAACATCGCTCATAATTTTCTTTTCTCCATAGAGAAACAATCCGGTGGTGCAGTTAGGCTCGAGGATAAGTTCTTCAATAGCTTCATCAGGAGCTTTGATCAGGCTGTCTGAAGCTTTTTACGTTGATGAAATCAATGGAGGATGGATATGTTTAATACTTTTTATGACCTTACTTAAGGCTACTTTTAGTTGACATAAGTTTTTTTTAACGGAACATAGTAAAATGTAACATAATGTAACGGTTTATAACGGACAAAATACATAAATAGATATAATATTAGAAAATTATTAATTGAGAGGGATGAGAGTGTCCATAATATAATACAGTAAAATGTTATTTGAAGATAGATAGAATAGAATATAATGTATGTATAATAATAATGGATGATTATTTAACCATTTATAAAAACAAAATACATGTTAATAGATATAAAACATAGGGTTGAGGGTATAATTAGTATTATAAAAATATTAAAAGTATATTAGGTCGTACTTATTTATCATTTCACATTTTATCTTAAACTCTTTAAATCACAATTAACATATTTTTACTATTTAGGATGAAATATAATATAACCTAAAATTCTTCTCAAACAATAGAATAATATTATATTTCATTCAACAATATAGTCGATGTGGGTTTTTGATGTGTTTTCTAGATGGATAGGGTATTCAGTGTCCAATAATGTGTATTTGGGTGATGGGTTTGGAAGATGGTTTTGAGTAATGCATAACAGAGTAGTATTATTGGGCATGCTTAATTGAACCCTTTATTTTTTGGCAAATAACTCTATGTTATGACTTATGACTAACAAAGCTTTTGCTAGTCACATTAGTATATTAATAACAAATCTAACGTTTTGAATTTAACTGTTAAAGTTATAAAGGGTTTATTACTAGCTTGAAAATTTTTAAAACTTAAGTATTGGATCGAGAAAATATCAAAAGGTGTGACAATTAAGACATAATTATTGCTTTTTTTTAACTCTTACTTATTACTCCCCCTAAAATGTGGGGTTTGCAAAAGTTCATAAATACACAACCTTATCTTTACCTAACAGCGAGATTGCTTCTTTAAATTAATTTGATCCAAATTAATATTTTAAACTAAATTTGAAGGGTTGAATAGTGACTAGAAGTAATTAATATGAATTAGCTTTCAATTCATAGAAATAAATAGTCTATAATACTTTTGGTATCATCTCCCTAATCAAAGTAATTTTAGTATTTATCAACACTGTTTATTATAAGCTATTATATTTTAGAATTTTATTATCTATAGTTAATATAACATATAGATCTTTCAGAATTAATGTCGCATTAGGTTGAGTCTAATACAAAATAATATCATCCCATAAGACAAAAATCTTAAATAATTTATTTAAATTCTATTTAACTATGATATTGAAATTCTTTAATTTTTGAATGACGGACGACTAGTGTTTATCTGCAACAGAGTAGAGAACTTTTTTTCCAGAATTGAAGTTATTTATTTTATAATTGAAAGAAAAGTTGAATAATATAAAGGCTATTTTACTAGTTTCTTAGGATTAAAATTGGCTCATAAATGCCTAGGCTAAAACCAAAACAAAATAAACTAGTGGCATTTCTTATTTATTTATTTATTATATTCACGTAGAGTTATATATATATATAATCATGATCATAAAATAACAACTTTATCTTTAAAGTTACAAATTGTTCGACGTATTAATAAGCGAATTGGCATGGGAAAAAAAAAACGCTTTCATTGCAGTTGACGGATTCATTACCTTCCTGGAAAGCTACAGGATAATAACAAACATGGCGTATCTCAAGGTTTTGAAATTTAGGCCGTTGAATAGAAGGTTTTATTGATTATCGGTTCGATCAATTCGACCGGTTCAAACACTGATCGAATCAGTGTGACGTTATAATTATGAAATAATTATATTTAATTATATATAATATTAGTAATATTTAAAAAACAGAAAATAATAAATGATAAAAATAAATAAAAATAAAAAATTCATTTGACCGGTTTAAATAATATAAATAAATATAAATAAAAAATGTGATGTCTTTTAAAAAAAAGATAAAATAAAATAAAATTATTAAACCAGTGGCCAACCGGTTTGCACACCGATTTAACCGATCATTTAACCGATTCTCTAATTAGAGACTAATTTTTAGATATCACTGAGACCGGATAGTTTACCGACTATTAATCAAACCAATCGAACCAACCGATCCAGTCTAAGTTTCAAACCAACGTTGCGTAAATGTTACGCTAGTTAGAATCGAGAAGCCATTTATGCCCAAGTCAAAAGTCGTAAATTTGTTCACTCGTGTCAAGACTCTTACTTTTATACGTGCATTGATGAATTGAATAGAACTCTTACTTTTAAGCGTGCATTAGAATAGACATACTTAACATCATGCCTTTTATCTCATAAGATGAAAAGCTAATAAAAATGCAATGAAATACTCTTCAGGATCAAAGTTATTCCTTAAACAGTATTTAAGGATGATAATTTTTTTTGCTAAATTTTGGTTTTTGTTTTACAAACTGACTTAGGGGTCAGGTTCAAGTTTAGACTGACTCAAGACTTGATTATTCTAAAAAGATAATATCGTTTTATTTAAAAAGGATAAATTTCAAGTGAGCTTGAGTCTAAGTACTTAATTAAAAATATTATGTTGTAATATATTTTTAATTTTAAAAATTAGCAAAATTGGCTCATAGATTAGTTCATTATCATCCCTAAGTCAATATCTCCATTTTTCTAAATTGTTGTTTATATTAAAATTTAAATTTCTATACTAAAATTATATTTAAAAATTACAGTAGAATTACTTGGAACTTACTTTCAAGATAAATCCGGGTCTCAAAATTTGTTGTTAGAGCGGTAGCTCTTTAATTTTTCAGGAGACATTAGATTTATTAGATTGGGTGATATTTAGTGAAGAAGTCTACGCTGGAAAGCGAGAGACGCAGACAAGGTGGAAAGATTCCTTCAACCGTGGAAATTGGACTGCAATGTGATACTTAGGGACCACAAATTTGAAGTTTCTATCCAAAACCCGTACACTTGCTATGATTATAGTTGTTATTATAATGTGATACTTTTAGGACCACAAATTTGAAGCCTCTATCGAAACCCCTGCACTTGCCATTTCAGCAGTTGTTATTTAGAACTCATTATAATGTTGAACTAACTATTGTTAGAGTTAATACAATTTATTTATTTTTCAATAAAAAAGTCTTAGCTTTATGTCTGTGTTCGTCCTTCTACAAATTGGCAATTTTTCTCTCCCTATCTCATAGTTTCAAAACAAGCGATATTGGATGGAATCAGTAGCTGTTGTCGTCTTTGCTTTCTGCATCATTGGTATAGCTCAAGCACAAAGTCAAACAACTAATGCTACTACTGATCCTAATGAAGGTTAATGAAACGCTCCCTTTCTCTTCAATGGTTTATTTGATCATCCTACTTAATATTCTGTTTATTTTGGTTTAGTTGCTTTTGTTTTCTGATTTAGATTTTAGTAACTTCAATTCTGATCCAAATGGTCGTCAAGAGTAATACTTACAGAACATTTTATCATCTATATACAATTAGATTGATAGGCACATGTATAATCCTTTGGCAATAAAATTTGATCCTCCATATTGTAATGTAACACCAGAGATTCCCCCGATATATCGTAAGATACTCTTTGCAACATTCCAATACTTTTTACCAGGATTTAGCATGTAGCGACTAGCTACTCATACTGCTTATATAATGTTTGATCTTTTACAAATCATAATGAATATTAAATTCCCTATTGTAGAGAAATACAGTACTTAAGACATCTTGGTCCTCTCGTCTTCATTTTTAGGGCTTATACTAGAGGATGATGTTAAATTAACATAAAAGGACAGATATTAACTTAACAGTTTTTTCATATTGAAATGTCATAAAACCTTCTTCACGTAGTTTCTTTAAGAAAGCAAAATGTTTCCACTATTTATGTTTCAGTGAATTTTTATCTCTAAATTCTTGTTTCTTAGTCCTAAGTCCTTCCTTTCACATTTTCTACTGCCTTTAATTCTTTAATAAAGCCTTTGTTGAGATGTACAATCAATATGTCATCTATATAAAATAATAAGATATTGAAATCATTATCAGTTAACTTCTTAAATTATGCAAAAGGGTTTATATTAAGTTTATTGTATTCACAGTTACACCAACACCTTAACACCTATTTAAAACCATATAGAAATTTCTCCAACCTACAAACTAAGTTATCCTTTTCTTTTCTTTAAAGCCTTCTATTTGGAGTATATAAATTTTTCTTCAAGATATTAACGAAGAAAATATTTTCACATCTAGCCATTCTAGATTTAAATCATACATAACATATATTTTCAGGACTACTTTGACTATATCAAATTGAACCACTGGAAAAAAAAATTGTATTGAGGTGTGTCTACAAGTTATTTTAGGTCATATTTATTTGCCAGCACAATTAACCTTATATTAAGATTGATTAAAGGTAGCTCGCATAAATATATTCCATTTCATATTCAAATCAAATTAATCCATACAAAGATAAATACTAGGATTTTCTCTACTTAAATATAGAAAATATTTAGCCACTAATCATGTTCAAGACTATAAAAGTAATAAATAAAAAAGAAATTATTAAAAAATGGTCCTAAATAAAAATTATGATAATGTTGATAAGTTGATTAATTGAAATGAATTATGATCTTGATTTTCTAATACAAAAATATCTTTATAATTGAGTTCTGAGCATTAGTGAACCTCCTAATAGCCTGCCCTAAATTTAGAGAGACAATATATTTAAGATATATAGTCTTTTAAAATCTTCCAAAAATTAGGCTTTCACCTTAAATACATTTTAACACCTTGGGATATAGTCTGCCTTTCGTTCATGACCTATGTATGAATATTCTTGTTTCTTTTAGGGGAGATATATAGTTTCTGCATGTTTATGCCCAATACTCTAGGTCTTCTTGTTTCTATGAGACATAACTATGGCTTTGGCCATGCAACTCTTTATATTTCTTCAACATTAAATTCTCTCTCCTCAAGTCGTGTCTCTTCCTACACTTAATTTGTATTAGACATGAGTTGGCACACGACGTGGATGAATTTTACTCTTCTAAGAATTATGATTTTCTCCATATTTATATTTAAAATAACCTCTAATTTTTAATAAATCTAATTCCAAAGTTAAATATTCACAATTACTAGGAAATATATCGAAAATTAAGTAAAAAAAGGTGAATGGATATGAAAACTAAGAAAAATATTTAAGAAAATATGTACATATTTCAAGCATATTAGTCAACATATTTTTGGATTCCTTACTTGCCAAACTAGTAATGCCATCTTATGTGGCCTTTAGCACATTATTCTTCTTCAATTATTTACCCCTCTTCTTTTTCAAGAACTTGTTGAATTTCTTTTTGATTAACTTGATACCATCCTTATCACTCTCATATGTGGAGGTATCCTTATCGTCTTCTTTTCTCATCCATAGAGATTTAAACTCTGCACCTCTTCTTGTTGGAGCTATTTCCTCTTTATGCAATTGATTCATTTGTGTCTTATATGTGAGAAGTAATCCAACTAGCTTTTCCACCTGTAAGGTGCTCAAATCCTTGGTTTTTTTGTATGATCATCACTTTTGCCTCCCTAAACTTTAATAAAGACCTAACTAATTTTTTCACTAATTTAAGATTAGTATAAGTATTGCTAAGACTTTAAGAGAATTAATGATATGAAGCGAGCATTCATATTATAAATTGACTTATTTTTTTTCTATATGTGAAATATCTTATATTAATGCACTAATAAGCTCATTTTGCTCTCCGTTACTCGAGTAGTTCCCTCATAAGTGATTTCAAGTGTATGCCATATTTTGTGGGCAATTTCACATATAGACACCTTACTGAATTCATTTATACTAGGATTGCAGAATAAAATACACACTAATTTGCTATTTAACAATATGAGTATCTTATCATTATCTCTTTACTCATAAATATCCTTTGATATCTTAATGTCCATTTTTATCTATAACTGTAGTTCTCATTGGACATAAGGATCATTCTTTATAATCCCTAAAAAAGAAACCCTTTTGGCTAAAGGAAAGTATTTCATCCTAGTTTTCTAATAAATATAATTTTCACCCTCAAAGAAAGCGAATCTACCTATATAATGACTATCTTTGGTAAAAAGTGAATCAAATTGTACTATAGTGATATTTTTCTCAAATGTTGCTAGAAATACATGTGCAATGAGTGAGACTTTCTCTGACTTTGTAAGTGGTACATAAAAGGGGTTGAATTGTGTATGTTCACTTTTTTTTTTTTACCTTATTTGAAAACTAGTAAATGAAATTGTCTATTGTAATCAATGATTATGAAAATTTTATATATAATAATCACCAAGGGACTAGAATAATAATTAAAGAGAGAAAAAAAAGGAAAAATCTATTTATAATGGTTCAATTAAACAACTATTGCTCAATATCCACTCCTCAAGCTTTACATAGGACTCACTATCTTCTTTCTTCAACAGGTGAAGAAAAATTGTCCATACAAAACTTCTTTACCATAGATGAAGAATAAATATTTACAAATCTTATTCAAAATCAAAAGGAACCCTCATAATAGTTATCCCAAGTAATTTCACCAATTGCACAATTATATAACTCAAAACATCTATCTCTTGTTCACATTGATGAATAAAGGCTCACTATATGTTATGTCATGCACTTAAGCATTCTTTAGCTTCTTAAGACTCTTATCAACTCTTTAGTATGCATAATATCCTCTAAAAAATCACAAATGATCTAATTTATATTAGTAATTGTAGTATTTGTTGACCATTCTATTATATTGATTGACTAATATACCAAATTGGTCAACCAATATATTTACAAACTCATGACCCATGTTATTGAACCACATTAGTCGACCACTCATCTATATAGTTGACCATTCATCTGCATTGATCGACTAATGTACCCAAAAATTTAACAACAATCAACCATTGACGTAGATTGGTTGACTATGCACTTAAAACAAGTTTTTCAAACTTATTAAGTTCTTTTAAGGATAAGAACACATTTTTTTATTGAAACCATTTCAAAAGTTCTCTAAAAGTTTGTTTGAAGATCAAGGGATTTCTTTAAAGATTAAAACAAAATTTCCCTTTATTATGAAAATAACTATATATTATGACCTATATGTAAAAGATTAAGTAATGATTGAGTCCTTAATTTATTGAAATGACCAAGATAAAGTTATAAGAAGGATTAATTGATCCTTATTCTTGATTCTTTACTTAAATTCTCTTAACTCTTTTAAATTCCAAGTGTGCTCTAGTTTATTTATTTTCTTTATCATTTGATTGCTCAAATGATTTAATTGGCTCCTTTTCTCATTTTAAGCTTCTATTGAACTTGATTTTTATATATTAACATATTAATATTACCAAAGATAAAAAATCAATAATAACATGTTTTGTTATCATCAAAACTATGAGTTAGAACTTTGCATGATCCAAAATTTTCATTAAAACTAAGAAAGATGAAAGGTTCACATCATATTAAAATTTTAAATGAAGAAACAAAAACTAAAGCTTTTGAATTGTAAGAACTCAATGAAAAGAAGGGTGAAGTACATACACTAAATTAAAAAGAAAGCCAATGTCACATTTTAAATTTAAATCCAATCATCTTAAATATAGACATTATATGTAAAGCCAAATTTACTCCTTTTCAATAGTAACAATCAAGAGTCAACTCTTATTGTTGAATTTTATATTGTTTTATGTGAATAATTATTGTCAAATCACTAAGATTGCATTTTAAAATTAAAATTAATGATTAACAAGTTTATCTATAATAATTTAAGTCGTAACTCAAATATTAACATCTTAATTCCATTTGATAATATCAAACTTATTATATATTTTACAATGTACCCTAAAATAGCTAAAATTTCATGTTTAGAATTTTACCAATAATAATATAAAATTTATTGATTTATCCTACTTTTCTTAACTGAAATTTATAGATTTGCTCTTGAATTTGAGCTAATGGTAACGTGAAATTGCTCTTCACTTGAATAACAAAGTTGTATTATTTAAAAAGCTATTGTCGGAACGTGTCCTAACATAAACAGGTTCTCCCAGTGATATTAAGACTATGTATAGGCTAAATATTTTATGGGTTTAGGGAATGAAAGTGAATTTCCTTGATTAAGTTGGTTAGGATCTCTAGTTACTGAAAAGAAAGTCGAGCGTTTGTTGTGTAGCACATGAATTGCAAAATTTGGCGCCTTAGTTAGCAATCGTGAGGTGTCTCGTTTGTGCCAAAGAAACTGAAATAACTTAGTTTGAAATGCAGCAAGAGTGTTGAACTCCATCTTCCAGAAATGGGGCATCTCAGCGGCTCAGACTCAGACCCAATGGAACGTCAGCGGGGAGCTTTGCAGTGGAGCTGCACTTGGTGATTCCCCCGCCATCGACGACTACAACCCTTTCATCAAATGCGACTGTTCTTTTCTTAGTCGAACTCTCTGCCACATTACTGCTCTGTATGTTTTCTATCCCTTTTGGCGTTTACTGTCACCTTGTTTTGCTTGAATTTGTTTCTTAAAAGATTGGATCCTTTTGGGTTTTTTTCCTTTTCTTTTTCGTGCCACATATATGAATATCCCAACTGTTTGATACTATGTCTTTTTATACATCAACAGTCCCTCCTTTTGTATCACTCTCTTCCCTATTCTCTTTCTGGGCATATTCATCTTGCTTTCAGCTTAATTTGGTTGTAATTTGCAGGAGAGTTTATGCGATGGATGTTTCTGGGAATATTCCAGATGAGCTGTGGACATTGAGTTACCTCACGAATCTGTACGGTGTTGAATTCTCAATATGTTTATAAATCTTTGACTATCATCAGTTATTTCCTTTTGCATTCAACATAATGTTCCACTGTCAGCATCTTTGAATGTTTGGTGGATGGTTATCAACCAAAATTACATGTGCCGCGATGGCTTTCATTAAGGTGAATTTGAAATATGCACTGTGATGGATGCTAAACTTGTGTGTCTTCTCTCTCAGGAATTTGGCTCAGAATTACTTGACCGGAAGCCTGTCTACAAACATTCGGAATTTGACTCGTATGCAATACTTGTATGTTGATCTCAATTTCAAATTCTACTTTCTGATTTTTGTGGTTTGTAGCTTACTTCCTTCTATTGGCATAGGTCTCTTGGTATTAACTCATTGTCAGGGGAACTTCCTACGGAACTTGGGCTACTTACTGATTTAAGATCATTGTAAGGACGTTAGCTTTAATTTCTGACTATGCAAATTCTACAAAAATCTTCCAACTATTTACTTGTTTGTAGATTTTTTTTTTTTTTTCTTTGTTGAACAAATATGTACATTCATCAGTATGATTCGTGATTGTGCATTTACATGCCGAAATTTGCTATATTTATCCTAAGCAGTGCCTATTCACTTGCTAAATGATTGGTGATGTTACAGACGTTTTGGATCAAACAACTTCTCTGGTCCTCTTCCGTCTGAGCTTGGAAATTTGACGAAGCTAAGAGAGATGTAAGTTATATAAATTTCATGATATCCATTTTTTAAGTACAATTTTGCATTTCTCTTACTTGTTTCTGACAGAAAGGGAAAATATTTTGGTGATGCAATAAGCAGGCAATAATTCCTATCTTCAGTACAATGGTTAATATTCCCAATTGGGAAATCTGTTAAATCAAATTAGATAAAACACAAGGTGAATCCAAGACAAGATTGTATTTCCTTATTCTTTTTACCTATATAGGTATTTCTTCCTCCCCATGAAGTGGCTAAATAATTATTGTAAATGCTTCCACATTCTTATTTTGTTCTCATGCTTTTTAATAGTTTTAACCTATATTTGTAAATATGTGGAGAAACGGACCTTAAAATCTAATGCGAGTGTTACACTGGCAGTCACTTTGATAGTTCTGGAGTTAGTGGTGAGATTCCTTCAACATTTGCTAAACTACGAGAGATGGTTACAGTGTAAGGAAATTCTGACCATTTCAAATTTTCTAAAGCACATTGTTGAGAACAAAACTTGCAATGCTTTCACTGCTTTTTTCATAAGCATTTAATTATATTTGTCTCAGTTGGGCTTCAGATAATCAGTTGACAGGAAAGATACCTCCCTTCATAGGGTATTGGTCAAAGCTGCAAACATTGTAAGACATTTTACAGACCATTTCAGCTTTGTTTTAGATGTTCAATTGTTACGGGATTCATCTTAGGTTTTACATGAAGTATAGTGGCTGAAAGACCTTGTGCTGAAAATGCAAATGATAGATTTTAGTAATTCTCAAAGCATGTCTGATTTAAATTTAAATCTACCACTGTTTACATCAATTATGTTTTTCTGCAGAAGGTTTGAAGGTAACTCTTTTGAAGGTCCAATACCTTCAGAATTTGCAAACCTAACTTCTTTAAAAGAGTTGTGAGTATTCATGTTCAGCCCTTTTCTATACCTGCTGTAATAATTTAAATCTTACAACATCACTTGGAATACAATGTAGGAGAGTCAGCGATTTATCCAATGGAAGCTCTTCATTGGAGTTTATTAGAAACTTGAAGTCCCTAACCATATTGTGAGTCGATCCATTTTCTTTCCAGGATGTCTCTGTATGGGACATCCTACACTTTTGTTTCTGTTCTTTAAGTTGCCTATTGTGATTATAAAGCTGTGAAATTTCTGCAGAGTTCTAAGGAATGATAATATTTCTGCATCAATTCCTTCTAGTATTGGAGAATACAAGAACTTGACGCATTTGTAAGTTCCTCAGATATGAATGTTCAGACATAAATCTTTTAAGTGGGGATTGTGATCTTTTCTCAGGTCAACTTTTGTCAATTTTCTAGGTGAAGTTTTGTCAATCCTGAAGATCCATTTGTTCATTATCTGTTTGGGTTGTTAGTTGTTTATCAAGTGTCCTTCAAAGTGCTTAAGATTTTTAAATGATCAATCCAATAAAGACAACAGTTTCTTTGAAGTGAACTATAGTTTAACTGTTATTAGTTAAGCAACTTTGAGGTGCTTTTCATCCGGTTAGTTATGACTGAGTAAACTAAGAAGGACTCTTCAACTCTTCGAGAATAGGCTGCAGAGCTATTTATTGATGTACATAATAATATTATTAGCCTGCGGCAATATGGTCAAATGTTTTGAGTCTAAATGAGGAGCTGCTTAAAATTACCAATCTTATATTTCACAATTTTGTGACTAGGATAATTAATTTCCTTATTATTCATTCTAAAAATTTTTATAAGAACTTTAAGTGGGTGTGTTGGAGCTAGAGGGATTCAGTTTATAAGTTTAACCTTCTATTCTTAAAGAAGACCAAATGAGCCTTTTGTCTTATCTTATTTGACGCTGTATAGTTTTTATTTGAATTTATGGAATTGTTTGCAAAATTTATTACCTATTAATATCTATCATAACAATATTGTCATAGGGATTTGAGCTTCAACAACATAAATGGAGGCATTCCAGATTCACTTTTTAATTTGACCTCGCTCCTTTACTTGTAATGTACCACTGTTTCTTGTTCACATCTTATATTATGTTTATGGCTTATTCGATTAATATTGAAGCATGTTTCATCCTTTCTGCGCAGATTTCTTGGAAACAATAGGTTGAATGGTACCCTTCCTTTATGGAAATTTGCAGCAGAACTTATCAATATGTGAGTACTGTCTGTGTACTATATAGTTACTGGTTAATTAGCTTATGTCCTTAATGTTTCTGTATCTCCATTGTTTGTGCAATCATTATCGGTTGGTATGACATATTAATGTATCTGATTGATCTGATTGATTCTTAACTTTTTATGGCCTTGTTTTGGTTACAGAGATGTCTCATATAATAACTTAGTGGGTACCTTTCCTTCTTGGATTATTCAAACAAATTTAACAATGTAAGGATAATGTTACCAAATCTTGAATTATATCCTGAATGATTTCTTTACAATTATATCATAGTGGAGGCTTTGATTTCTGCCCCAGTCACTACTACATGAAACTCATTGAGATCTGTATGTTGTCCATGCAGTAATTTAGTTGCCAATAACTTCTTAATAGATCCTTCAAACAGCAGGTACTTCTTGGCCTATATGTTTACTCAACGCTTAAAATTTTCACCTGATAAGTCAGACAATTTATTAATTTATTTCATTTCTGTCGCAACGCTTTTGAGTATCGTAAAAGAATAGGATACCTAAACGATTCTTATACAGAAATAACACAATAAAAATCAATCTCTTAACACTTCCCATCAAATTGGAGCATCGATGCTTCAAGTTGTTACAGGTATTCTAATATCACGCTGTCAGGAAGTGTGGGGCAAAAGAGGATATCACGTAGAGAAGTTACAGGCAATCATTAAGGGCATTTATTGGCAGAATAAAGAATTGAATAGTGATAATAGAATTTTATCAATCAGTACAAGTTGTTACTGTAAGGCTATAACAGCCTATATATAGACTATCATTGTAAAAGCATGCACGTTGATGAAATATAACAAACTCATACTACTATTTCCCCTACAGCTCTTCTTCGTCTCTCTCTTCATTCTTGCTTAAGAAACTCATCCTCCCTTCTTCCTTCTCTATTCTTTCTTCTCCCTCATGAAAACTCTCAGGTCTTGACACACGCCCAATCAAAGACAGACTTCCAGATTCCCTTGCAACTAGATTTCTTCCAGAAAGCTTTTAGTAAACCTGCCATATTAGCACAGAAGATAGAATTGCCTAATAAACAACTAGAACAAAAGTTCTTCCTATTTAAAGAGCCTATTTCTCGATCTTAATGCTTCTTTGACGCTACTTTAGCTTCTTTGTATAAAAGGAACTCAAACCAGATTTCATTTCTTTTAAGGTAAGTTTCTTAAAAAAGAAAATAGTTTCAATTATGCAAATGTTTCTGCATGAAATTAGGCTAATGAACCTCAGCTTCTCGATGGATTAAGGAGTTCGAGTGCAGAGAGATTTATTTGTTCACTTACTGAATAGCAATGTGTACTTAACCTTCTAGTGCAGTCTAATTTTCATTCTTCTTTGACTTTCAGAACCTTGCCATCAGGACTGAACTGTCTTCAGCGTAACTTTCCTTGCAATCGAGACTCTCCTAGATGTAAGTACAACTAATCTGTTTTCTTTGAGATATTTTAGTGGAATGCCTGTTGGACAAGCAAGACCTGAACTAGAAGATCTTGCTTCAAATCAGTTTAATTATGATAGTGTAGACATTGTTTATCAGCATATCATAAAATGTTACTGGACAGAATTAAGCCTTATGAGGCGTTCCTCTTGCTTCTGATTCTCTGACTTGGATTTTGCCTCTTCTTCATTATGAACTTATATTATCTTCCAAAACTGCTATTTTAATCTTGTCGAGGATATCATCATTTCTTGTTAAACCTTTTGATTTACTAAAGAAAACAAAGCATATGCATTGAACATTGTGAAATGTTTTTATTACCGTTACTGAGTAGAAGAATTACTGACAGTTAATGTGAAGAATAGCAACTATTAAAATGTACCCCATGTTAGTTTAGAGAACTTAAAAAGCTACTCAGCTTCCTCGTCACAACTTGTCCTCTATTTTGTGAAAAATAGAGAACTGAAAAAGCTACTCAGCTTCCTCCTCACAATGTGTACTTTATTTTGTGAAAAAGATTCTAAGTTTGCAATTAAATGCGGTGGTCCACAAATCACATCCTCCACTGGCACTGTGTATGAGATGGATAATGAGACACTTGGTGCTGCAACGTATCACGTGACTGACACACACAGATGGGCAGTGAGTAATGTTGGATATTTTACCGGAACCAACAACTCTCAATACAAAATTTCATCATCTTCTCAGCTCACAAGTCTAGACTCAGAGTTGTTCCAGACTGCACGAGTCTCTGCTTCTTCACTAAGGTATTATGGTTTAGGACTAGAGAATGGCAACTACAGTGTAACACTTCAATTTGCAGAAACAGCTATTCCAGATGATAATACATGGAAGAGTCTTGGGAAGCGTGTCTTTGATGTCTATGTTCAGGTACATTTTGTATTACTTGATTTAAAAACTTATAAAACCTTTCATTTTAATCAAAATATGATTAAAAATTGTAATACATTTAATATTTTACGTAGTGCCTCCTATATGGAAGACTACATAAGGCTTTAAAATGTATTATTTACTAGGCTTAGCCTACCTATTTATAATAGTAGATTCTATCACAAGAAAAACAGTATTTCAAAATGGTTCCTAAACTAATTTATGATGGGATACACATAATTTTCCTTATTGGATGGTGATATTATTCTTATACTAAAAACTAGATGGTCATGATTTTTCACACTGACCCTCAAACCAGTAAGTGGATGCCTGCCTGCACATGATTCTGAATGTGCAAATATAGTATTTTGCAAACAAATTACAAAACTTCAAAATAAAATCTTTTTCTTTCATTCTTTCTTGTGCTTGGCTATTTCCTTTTTCTTTTGGCCTTTTTTTTGGGTCAACTCAAAAATCAAAAAAGGAAAAACAGGAATATAAGCAATTTTTTCCCTTTTTTTTTCTGATGAGCTACTGGAAGAAAAGATAGAATACAGATAATGACACTCTAAACTGGCTGTCAGAAGAAAGGACAAAAGAAGCATAACAATGCTCTTAGTGTTTCTGCAGAGGAAATGACAAGAGGGATAACAATGCTCTTAATAGGCTACCATAAAGAAGGACATAATAAGGGTAATGACAATGGTCTGTCAAAAAGAAAGGCAAAGAAGGATAGTGATGCTCTCAATGAACTGCCAGAAAGGACAGAAGTGTAACAACACTCTCATTAGGCTATTAAAAGAAACACAAAATAATAGAGGATCTAAAGAAGAAGAAGAAGAATGGTTTTGAAGAAAAAGAAACCAAAGATTTCGTCTCCATAGAATCAGAGCTTCACTTTGATACTATGTGACATTACGAAAGAGAGAAAAAAGTTATACATTGGTTTAATGAGGTTTGACTTTAAAACTTATGTCTGCTCGGACATAAAAATCACGAAGTGTTTAGAGGTGTATACAATAGATTTAGCCCATCTATTTATAATAGTAGAATAGCATCATATTCTATAATAAGAAAAATACAATGCTGTTAAATAATACCTAAATTAACTTATTATTTTATATACAAATTATTCCCATACATAATACTATTCTTATACTCTAAAAACTAAATTTTCATGATTTTCAAAATCAGTGTGTTCCTAAAATGTACACAATTGGTGCAATGAAACAGCAAATCTGACAATCAAAATGTTTATTGTAATCTGTAGTTAAACCCCATTTCTTTTCTTCTTGCAGAAATATTTCATTTTATTCTCATTATGTTTGTTTCTTGAAACTGTTACTTCAGGGGAATCGGGTTTTACAAGATTTTGACATAAGGAAGACTGCTGGAGGTTTGAATCGACCTGTTCAAAAGGAGTTTACAGCTCAGGTAGTGGAAAATTACCTTGAGATCCATTTGTTTTGGGCTGGAAAGGGAACTTGCTGCATTCCTGATCAAGGGACATACGGACCTTTAATTTCTGCAATTAGTGCTACCCTAGGTTGTACAACTACCCTGGACTATTGATTTCTGTTCAAAATGCTATGCAGTTATTAAGTACTGAGCTCCTGCACAGATTTCGAACCAACTGTGAGCAACACACCTCCAAGCAGTAAGAAGGATAGAACTGGTCTAATTGTGGGCATTGTTGTTGGCATTGGGGCAGCAAGTTTTCTGCTTACATTTGTGGTTTTCTTTGTTATTAGAAGAAAAAGAAGGCAGACGTCCTATCAAAATGAAGGTAACCCAATAACCTAGTGGAACTTATGTTGTTTATTTGATATATGAGATATGTGTAGCTTGCATACATGAAATGCAGCTGAACTTGGTCAAGCAGATCAATGGGTGGAAACATATACGATTTTAGTCTTCAAGATGGAAACTCTTTGATCTTTTATAATTCTGCAGTTAAGTCAAATTTCAAGAAAATAACCGTTATCTTTTCTTCAATTTCTGTGCAACCCACATTGGGACACCTGCTCCTTTTTCTGAAAATATAGCCGGTTTATGAAGCCTAAAGCTTTGCCTAATTTAAATTCAAAGTTTCCATCTTAAATTACACAATTTGCATATGCAATACTCTTTTGTACTTTTTATCCTTTTCTTGTCTTATATTGTATAAAATTTTCATTTGAATAACTATATTAAGAGGTTTGTTATATTGCATTTAAAACCTGTATGTTCATCCATTTTTTAAAGTTGTTTTGTTGTTTTGGCATCTATTACATCTCTTGAAACAGTTGGTTACTCTTTATAATATCCTGTCACTGAAATTGCAGAGCTCCTAGGTATAGATGCTAGACCATATACTTTCAGTTATAGTGAGTTAAAGGCTGCCACAGATGACTTTCATCCTACTAATAAGCTTGGGGAAGGAGGTTTTGGACCTGTATACAAGGTATGTGATTAATAAATCAATTATAGAAGAGGTTTGAGCATCTAGTAATGGCATCATCGCTATTTTAGTTCTGCAGTCCTTTTTTATATAGTTAGAGAGTAAAGTAATCTAATAACTCCAATTTCTTTATATTTATATACTTTTTATGAGCTCCAACCTGTATGCAACATTGGGCACAGAAATCTAGGTTGTTTAAATTCATTGCTTGCTTAAAGTATCATCTGCTAATCACTCCAATGGAATTTAGGTATTGTGACGTTAAATTATGCTCATTCTTTGTATCTTAATTTTGTAACCAATAGGGACAGCTTAATGATAATCATTCCAATGAATTTAAGTATTATGGGATTAAATTATTATCTTTCTTTGTATCTTAATTTCATAATCAATAGGGACAACTTAATGATGGAAGAGTGATTGCTGTAAAGCAACTGTCAGTTGCATCAAATCAAGGAAAGAGCCAATTTGTGGCAGAGATTGCTACTATATCTGCTGTGCAGCACCGTAACCTTGTTAAATTGTATGGATGCTGCATTGAGGGAGACAACAGGCTCCTTGTTTACGAGTATCTTGAGAACAAGAGTCTTGATCAAGCATTATTTGGTAATGTTCCTGAACATAATTGATTATTTTCCTGTTTAACTATCGGAATTTAGAGATAATTACTTGCATGATGCAGGAAAAGGTCTGATACTTAATTGGTCAACACGCTTCGATATATGTTTGGGAGTAGCAAGAGGTCTAGCATATCTCCATGAGGAATCAAGGGTTCGAATTGTGCATAGAGATGTTAAGGCCAGCAATATTCTTCTTGATTCTGATCTGATCCCCAAAATTTCAGATTTTGGTTTGGCCAAACTTTATGATGACAAGAAAACGCATATAAGCACCCGTGTCGCAGGGACAATGTAAGATTCTGAAGTCTGTGCTTGGCATGAAGATTCTTTTCCATCTCAGTGTTTGGCATACGGATTTTTTAGACTAGAAAACTCTTCATGATAGACAAACATAGAAAACAAAATTAATGAGATTTTAGTCTTATTATTTGTTATAAATTTCCTTTTGATAATTATTATCATTAATGAAACGGAATATTATATCTTGCAAAATTGAACTAAATTCTATGTCAATTCTTGGTGAACCGAACTGTAAAGTTTATCTTACATAAACCTCATTGTATTGTTTTCTTTGGATTCACAATGATCTCTGACTTTAATGAATGCAGTGGGTATCTTGCGCCAGAGTATGCTATGCGTGGACACCTAACTGAAAAGGCTGACATCTTTGCTTTTGGAGTTGTGGCTTTGGAAATTATCAGTGGGAGGCCAAATGCAGACTCAAGCTTGGAAGAAGATGAGATGTACCTTCTTGAATGGGTATGACAATGACCTTGTGTTGTACTTTGCACTATGGTGTTAACTCTTCCATTTATTTTGAAATTTTTTTGTTGCCTTTAGTTTCTTTAGTTATAATAGTATCATGTTATGAAAGTGCACTTACTATATGCAGCATCAATAGTTTCTTCATTTTTTAGCGTCAATAGTTGCCACAATATTAATAAATTGATGGATCAAACTTGGTTAATGATACCAATCCAATACATTGTAATCTTTGTATCCTATAGATAATAGTCTTCTGATCATTAATCTTATGTCTCTCTTTCTCTTTCTCTTTCTTGCTACTTTACATTCACGTAGTATCTGAACCTAACTTCTTAACAATTTTTTACATAGACAGTCACCACTGTTAGAATCCACTGTCAGTTTTAGATAAGTTCTATTTTGCTAGATTTTGCCGCGAGCAGACTAGAATCCACTATAGTCTCTGCCAACCCTGATCTTGCTCATCATATTTCCAGTATGAACCTTATGGAAATTGTCCCTTTTTTTGTGTGTGTGTGTTTTTAGGCCTGGCATCTTCATGAGAACAACAGGGAAGTTGAATTGGTGGACTCATTATTAACAGAATTTGAGGAGGAAGAGTTAAAACGTGCAGTTGGAGTTGCTCTTTTATGCACACAAACCTCACCTTTACTACGACCATCAATGTCTCGTGTAGTAGCGATGCTATCTGGTGATATTGAAGTTAGTAGCATAACTACAAGACCTGGATACTTGACAGACTGGAAGTTTGATTACAAAGCCAGCTTTATGAGTGATAATGCAACTATAGGAGATGGTAGCAGCCAAGACAATTTGACTTCAGGTACAAACAGCACAATAACTGGACCAGAGAATTCACCGAAGATGGTCCCCAAGCCCATGCTCCATGATATTGTTGGAGAAGGAAGATGAGACAATTTTGCAGAATCTGAATTTTCTATTTGTTTCAAAAGTAAAGGATCAGACAGCCCAAAAGTTACTGGTCCATCTTTGTGAAATGGCCATAGCTCGACTTTTCTTCAAAACCTAAATGTGTCTTCTCACATTTCTCCTATTTTCTGTCTTCCTTTTCATGTTTTCTTGTCAAGATTCCAACTTTCTTTGACATGGCTATCATAAGCTGATTGTTCAATTCAGAAGCTTTAATTGTTGAATTATTAAACAACGCAGATGGCAAACAGCCTTGGAAGAAAAGAAATTCCGATGGGAAAAGTAAAATTTTATTTCAAATTCTAAAAGCAGAACAATATGTTCTGCAGTTCAACTTCGATGAAGGGAACAAAACGATCCAGAACTCTGCTTCGAGAGCAATTGAATGCATTTAACTACACAAAATAATCCTTGTCAAACCCAAAACTAGACACGAAACAGTGAAGAAAAACAGAGTCACAAAATCCCTCGCAGACCATTTCCTCACCACTTTAGCTTCCACACGCAAACTCTTTGCCCTCCTTAGAGCATCAACTTCTTTCAATAAATCGAATTCTAGTCCTTTCTTCTTCAACTCCTCAACACACTTTGCCAACAGCTTCCCGTCTTCCTTTTCCCTGTCCAACAGCTTCTCCAGGAGACACTCGACGTCGGTTTTGTATCGAACTGCCCATATAATCCCTAGGGAGCACAACAGAGAGCACACTGATGGAATCCACGATCTCTTACATAAATATCCACTTGCAAGTGAAGATGCGTTAAAGAGAAGAAGCAACGCAATGGAGTGGAAGAGGAAGAAGAAGACGTGGAGTTGCGTGATCTCTCTACGGACAGAGTCGATCTGTGTTTCTTTGAGGGAGATTCTGTTGAGTATGAGTTCCTCTTCTTTCAGCCACTGCTTCAACAGAAGCTTGTGGGTCGGCGTTTCTGCTATTTGGTGAAGTGGGTGCAGTGGCCTTGCCTCCATTATTGGTGGACTCGTGCTCTGTTCGGTCATAAGTAAATGCAAACCAGCGCAGTTTGAGAGAGAGAGATAAAACGAGGGGTTGTGCAACGGCGTTCTTTCACAAAACAGTAAGGCGAGTGTTTGTGGAATCAAACTATGTTTATTGTGGTGTTTGGGCAACGGTCGAATCTTGAGTGTTTCAAACGTAGGTGGAACTACAATAATGCCCTTAGACGGTAATTTAAATTGTAGGAGCCTCCAAAGTTCCGTTAGAGTCTCGCCTCGTCCGTAAAATGACAAGTTTGCCCTCGGGCATTTTATCATAACTTGCATGTCGCTGTCCCAGCAAAATATTAAAGTCTTATTAATCCAAAAGGGGTTATATTTGTTACATAATTTGCTTTTAACTCTTACCAAATAGAAAGAACAGGAAAGTCTTTTAAACAATAGCGTCAACGTAACAAAAGATATTCCACGTCTATCGACCAAAACATTTTCTACTTTTTTATAACATTTTTCTAAAAGTTATTAGGTCTTCTTGTTTGTTTTTATGGTAAAAAAATGATTAATTAATATAAAAAAGAAATAGAAAGTATACTTTCTTTTATTAAAAAGCCAATTAATATCTAAGGTAGACCTTTTTCTTAAAAAAATTAAAATTGTTTAAAGGAAATATCGGTTGATATGTGAAAGATATACCTTTTTAGAATGGTCACTATTAATAAATTGAATTCTGTATCGTATCTGTTAGAAAACAGTACGAAATTATGTTGTTTGGTACTGACCGTTGATATCAGTCAATATCGACAATTTTGTCAAGTACTTGCCGGTACTGGATGGTATTTGAAATACTGGCTAAATATTGGTTGTTGCTGCAAAGTTTAAAATGTTGATGGAATGATTTGCAAAAGAAATTTCAACTAACAAAATTAATCCCTCATGTTTGTTCTCCCTCTCTCAGTTTTTATTTTACTCTTTCTCTCCTCTCTGTCTCTACCCAACATCCCAGCCTAGCCCTACCATCATCTTCAAAATCCCTCGTGTAAACAACACAGTATTCATTGATCACCACTACCTCGCGAGTTGCGCCACCGCCTGCCATCCCGACAACACAGTAGTCAAACCACTTACCCAATGCCCAACCGCACTTTGCAAGCTTTTACCTCTGGTCGGATCTCCTACTGCTCTCTCTAACGACCATTGCCACTGCACCTCAAGTCCTTTGGTCGATGCAAATTGTCTTCTCCAGTCCAACAACTCGCTGGACATATTGCACTCTATAGATCAGGATTTTCAATTTTTTAGAACCAAATTCAAACTTAACCTGACCGACTCGACCTGATCCTTAATTGCAATTTCTAGTTTTTGGTGTATTTTAAGTTGCAAGTCCTCTGGTTGTTTCATGTGTGTATTGTGAATGGTTTGAAAGTTAAAATTGTTTGTGTGAGTTGGAAAATTCGAGTTGGAAAGTTGGAATTGTTAGTGTGAGTTGGTTCAATTTCAATAACATTTAGGCATTGTGAAGAAATGAGATCAAAATAATATTGTATATAAATTATGGAAGATATTTAAGTAATGTGAATTTGGGATTTGTGAATTATGTATAATTCAAGAATATGTTATATTATTTGTTATTTTAATAATCATAAAATGAGATCAAAATTAATGCATTTAGTTGTTATTTTGTTAATTAATTTATATGAAATACATAGTTTACTAACTTTTGTAAAAAAAGTATATAACATATGATTAATCATTTAAATATAAGATTTAATATATAATTAAATCATTAAATATATGAAATTAAGTTAATAAAATTAAATGTTTGCATTTTATATTGTTTATTATTGTCGGAAACAAAATTATGAATATTAATCTTTTCTTATAAGTAGAAAATACACATTTATCATCTTATCTTATGGGTAGTTAAATACATAATAGAAATTAATATGTGAATCTATTAATTTAACTTTGACACGTCTACATTTATTTTCTGAGATAAATGGAATAATGCTTAAGTACTCGATAATTCAACTACTTTAGGATGATTTAATGATCTATTAAAATAATATGACAATGGCTAGAATGTGGTATGATTCAGGTATAACATTTAATACTTCCCAGTCTTATTAGTATAAGTTTATGGTAGATGATATTGTCTCTTATGGTCTAGGATAAAAAAGCTCCTTCAATTAATGACTATAGAGGTAAACTTTTGAGTAGTTTTGTTTATGAAATAAAACAGTTATTTGGATGAAAGAAGAATGACTTGGGCTACTTTTGGATGTTTAATCATGTGTGATGGTTGGATAGATAGAATACATGAGCTCATTATTAATTTTTTGGTTTATTCTGCAAAGGACACAATATTTTTTAAATCTATTGATACATCTGATCTTGTTAGGAACGTTGATACTCCATTTGAAAATTTTGATAAAGTTGTGAATAAAGTTAGGCCAAAAAATATTGTTTAGTTCATTACAGACAATGATTCCGCTTGTAAAATGGATAGAAGAAGATTGTAAAGCAAGTTAATTCTTTTTATTAGACTTTTTTTTAAGAGCAAAATACTCAAATTTTCATTCATGATGATAAAACTCAGTCAGAAACTGAGGAATAGAAACCCAAATTTGTAGATGCACAAATCAAATAGATGCTCGAGCTAAAGAATGAACATGTCTATTGGTTTGCCTACGAATCCACCTATAAGAAATATTTGGTAACGATAATAACAAAGTCTTACAATCACAAATAATAGTACCCAACTCGGAAAGATCAAAGTCCGGTGAGCTAAGTGAGAAAAATAAAATTTGAGAATTCATAAAAATAATGCCACCGCTTTCAATGTGTTGCTGTCTTAGAATTTGCAAGGATTGTCGAAGTGCTAATGCTTCTGTAATCAAGGGATCCACACCACCAACATAATGACCATAAAAGCTCTAATAAACTCTCCCTCAACGCTCTACAACATTGCTCCAAATCCAAGCTTACCTTCATGATGAAATACCGCTCCGTCAATGAAAAGTTGCCAACCGTTACTGCTGCTGTCTGTTGGAAAAGAAGATGAAAAACGCTGCAATAATCTACTTGTTGATGAAGAAGAAGCCGACACAAGTATCCTAGAATGATTCCAAAGCTCCAAGTAATTTAGAGCCTCTAAGTGCATTGTGTAGCAAGTTGTATTTTTGTGAGACCAAAGCATATTATTTCTTGCCATCCAAATGTGTCTTGCATAAATCACAAATTTTTGGACCTGAATTTTATCACCGCCCTTGAGTACCTGCAAGAAGAAATTAATAAAAGAAGGGTTAGTGTCTTCCTTCACAAACCCACCTTGCCTCCAAACTCCATGTGCTTTACAACACGACACAAGAACATGATTCAAATCCTCCTCCTCACCACACCATGGACAACCTAAATCCACCTCAACTCCTCTCCTCTTTAACCTCTCCTTGATTGGTAAAATATGTTAAGTCAAAATGACTTTACATAAAAATGATTTTGATGTATAACAAACATAGTGAGATCAAATACAAGAAAAACAAAAGCGATCACAGACGATATCTGAGCGAATTCGGAGGCAGGCGAAGATGGCGTATCTGAGGCGAAGTTGACACAGACAAATCAAAACACAGACGAAGTTTGTCAAAGTAAAAAGTCAACACAGACGCAGATGACACAAGACAATAAAAGACACAGACACAAATGTAGATCTGAGCCTTGAAACAAAAGCAGACGCAGACGCAGAAAAGAAACAGACGCAAGAGTCGATTCGAGTTAGTTCTGTAACTCAAGTGATTAACCCGTTTTTTAAAGATTTAAGATTCAAGAATCAAGAAGCGATTAGAGACGAAGGCTATAAATACAAGTCAAGTCGGCTCAAGTGCTTCTGTTTTGAGAAAAATTACACAAAGAGAAAAAGCGATTAAGTGCGAATTAGTGAATGCTATCCTTCACATACAGAGTGTTCAAATATTTTCGAAAAGAAAAGTTATGCAGATAACTGCAGAGGCTAAGTGTGAAAGAATCTGGTTGTAGAGACACAAGAGGCTCGTGAAAGAATATCGTAACGTTTGAAGAGATAGTGAAATCTCATAAGAAACTCGAGGATCGGACGTAGCCACGGTTTGGGGTGAACCAGGATAAATCTGCGTGTCTACTACTCTCACTCTATCTCACTTTTAGTTTCAAAGTTGATCTTTATTTACTATTCATATACTTAGCATTGAAAAGTTTGATCAATCAGATTAATAAGAATTCGTAAAGAATCTTAATTCTAACAAGTAATTCTAAAAGATATTCAAAAAGGGGAATACACAATTCAACCCACTTCTCATGCATTCTATTGTGTTTTTAAGTGCTGTATTAACGTGTGATTCACTTCAATTGGTATCAGAGCTTGGTATCCAAGAATCACTTTGGCGAAGTGTGGATTAAAGATAATGGCGAGTCACATGTATACATCGTTGAAGGAGCCTCGATCACTAGACCTCCAAACATTCAATGGAGAAGACTATCATTCTTTGGAAAGATAGGATGCGGTTATTCATCGAATCTACACATGTAGACCTTTGGGACGTAATAGAGAACGGACCTATATACCGTAGATGACGAAGGTAGTTCTATTCCACGAAGCGATGGACGGTGATCGAAAGCAAGAATACAACTGAATTCAAAGCGAATTTTTCTTAACGTGCCCTAAGTAGAAGCGAGTACGACAAAGTGCATGGTTGCGACACGCAAAAGAAATGTGGCACACATTGTCCATTGCTTATGAAGGCACAAGTCAAGTTAAGGAATCCAAGATAAGTATTCTTGTACATCAATATGAACTTTTCAGGATGGAAGATGAAGAATCTATTGATCAAATGTTTGGAAGATTTCAAAAATTATCAATGGATTGAAAGCTCTTGGAAGGACATACAATAATCAAGATCACGTTCAGAAGATTCTAAGAAGTCTTCCTAAGAGATGAAGACCAAAAGTTCTGGCGGTCTGAAGCCAAAGACTTGAGCATATTAAAGCTAGATGAGTTCTTGAGATCCTTAAAGATTCATGAAGTTGAACTCAACGTCGAAGATAAGCCCAAGCGAGAGAAGTCAATAGCGATGAAGGTCGGACAAAAGAATCATAAGACTCGAGAAGGAGGAAGTCATCAAAAGCATTAAAATTGAAGAATCAAGGGATGACAACTCTAGCCAATCGATTGAGAATCGAGTGATGAAGATGACGAATTATCTTTCATTTCCGAAAGATAAGACGATGTGGAAGAAGAAGCCCGAGTAACCGGACATTCGAGAAAGAATGGAAAAGATGAAGCTAAGCCGGAAAAGTCTTCTATCATTTGTTACGAGTGCAATCAGCCTGGACACTACAAGTCCGAATGCCCTACTCTCAAGAAGAAACCCAAGAAGAGTAGAAGGCAAGAAAAGCATGATGGCAACATGGGAGGACCTAGATTCATCTGAATCGATCTGAGCTCGAGTCATCGAACATGCAAACATTTGCCTAATGGCCGAGGAAGATAGTGATGAGGAGGTAAAATCGACTACGAAAATTTGCATAATGCATATTCGAGCTGTTAGAAGATTCTTATGCTATTACAAACAAGACAAGCTGTTGAAGAAAAGTATCAGAGAATATTAGAAATATTGAGAAAATAGAGAGAAAATATTTGCTTAAAAAGGAGTTAGAAGTTAAAAGGAAACTTGTAGATAGATCAGATGAGATTAATCAACTCAAACTGAGGATCAAGAATCTATCAGCTGATCTAGTTACTTTCACAGAGAGTACAAAGAAAATGAATGATATGCTAGGAAAATGTAGACATCCTAGTGATAAGATTGGATTAGGGTTTACTGGAAACAATACTCAGTCTCGTAATAAATTTGTCTCTAAAAAAGGAAGAAATATGATAACATATTTTAATCAACGTCCGAGTAATATGCATCAAAGATCATATCATGTGCATACTACTAACCTTAAAGGACCCAAGAAAATTTGGGTACCAAGAAATAAAATAGTTTCTCCTGCAGATATCCTTCCTTGGAAGATACGACAAGCACCATTGGTATTTAGACAGTGGATGCTCGCGACACATGACGGGAAGAAGGTCTATGTTCCTAGACCTTCAGTATAAGAAGGGAGGATCAGTAACTTTCGGAGATAACCAGCAGGGCAAAATCATTGGAATCGGGAAAATAGAAAGTTACAGAATGAAAAAGGAATGTCTATAGCTAGTATCAGGAGTGATCATGGCGGAGAATTTGAGAATGAGAAGTTTAGAGTTTTCTGTGAGGAGAATGGAATTTCCACAACTTCGGCCCTAGAACTCCTGACAAGAATGGAGTTGTTGAGAGAAAGAATAGGACGATTCAAGAGATGGCAAGGACTATGCTATGTGAGACGAATCTTCCTAAGTATTTCTAGGCAGAAGCTGTGAATACAGCATGCTATATTCAGAATAGGATCTTGTTGCGACCTATGTTGAAGAAAACTCCTTACGAGTTATGGAATGGAAGAAGACCAAGCATATCCTACTTTCATCCATTCGGGTGCAAATGTTCCATTCTGAATACGAGAGAGCTGTTGGATAAATTCGATTCAAAGACCTATCCAGGAATATTTCTAGGTTACTCATTATAGTCTAAGGCATTTCGAGTTTACAACCTGACTTCAAAGACTATTGAAGAGACGATCCATGTCAAATTTGATGATAGTTCTCAAACCCATAAGGAAGATGACATGGAGATTGAAGGTCCTTCAAAGAACCTAGATGATGCCTCAGAAACTCCCTCGTCAGACACTCATGAGAATAAGATTGAAGATATTCCAGAAACTATAGAACTAAGACGAGATTGGAAGTATAAAAGTTCTCATCCAGAAGAGTTAATTATCGGTGAGACCTCAGAAGGAGTTAGGACAAGGTCCAGATTCGACAAGAAGCTAATGTAGCTTTTATCTCGAAGTAGAACCTAAGAAGGTTGAGGAAGCTCTTGAGACGAAGCTTGGGTGTTAGCCATGCAAGAAGAGTGAACCAATTCACAAGGAATAACGTCTGGTCCTTGGTTCCAAAACCTCCTAAGAAATCCATTATAGGAACAAGATGGGTTTTCAAGAATAAGTTAGGCGAATCGGGAAGAGTAAGTCGTAACAAGGCCGATTAGTAGCACAAGGTTACAATCGCAAGAAGGAATAGACTAACGAAACATATGCTCCAAGAGCAAGACTTGAAGCTATAAGGATTTTGTTGGCATATGCAATCTGTCACGATATAAAGTTGTTTCAGATGGATGTTAAGAGTGCATTTCTGAATGGTTTTATAGACGAAGAAGTCTATGTGAAACAACCTCCTGGCTTTGAAGATGTTAAAAATCCAGATTATGTCTATAGACTTCACAAAGATTTATACGGCCTAAAGCAAGCCCCTAGAGCTTGGTATGATCGTCTGAGTATCTTCTTAATAGAAAATGGTTTCAACAGAGGTCAAGTTGATAAGACGCTATTTAGAAAGAGTTTTCAGAATGATTTTATCTTAGTACAGATCTACGTTGATGATATTATCTTTGGTGCTACTGCAAAAGAGTTGTGTTTAAAGTTTAAGAGACTAATGAAAAGAGAATTTGAAATGAGTATGATGGGTGAATTAAAGTTCTTTCTTAGGTTGCAAGTTAAGCGGACAAAGAGAAGATCTTCATTCATCAATGTAAGTATGTGAAAGAGTTTTTGAATAAGTTTGACATGAATAATGTGAAGCCAATGGCAACTCCGATGCATCCTTCAAACCTTTTGTCTAAAGACGAACTTGGTAAGAAGGTGGATCAAACCCTATATAGAGGATGATCGGTTCTTTATTGTATCTTCTGACAATTAGACACGATATTACATTGGGTGTATGCTTGTGTGCAAGATTTCAAGCCGATCTAGAGAGTCCCATTTTTCTTTGTTAAAAGAATTTTGAGATATCTCGCAGTACTACGATCTTTGCTTAATGTTTGAGAAAGGTAAAGATTTGAGTTAATCGGATCTTGTGATGCGGACTACGCCGGAGATAGAATCGAAAGCAAGAGCACAAATGGAGGATGTCACTTTCTTGAGGAAATCTAGTCTCTGGTCAAGCAAGAGACAAAGCTCAATTTCTCTATCAACCATCAAGCGAATACATATCCGCCAGAAGTTCTTTGTTCACGACGATGTGGATCAAGTATCACTTGAAGACTATTGATTAAGGAGGAGAAGATTTCAATTTATTGCGACAACACCAAGGTAATAAACCGTCAAAGAATCCAATTCACATTCGAGTAAAGCATATAGAAGTCGACATCATTTCACGAGAGACTACGTTCAGAGAAAGGTGGTGCTTCTAAAGTTCGTGAAACAGAGCTTCAATGGGCGGACATCTTCACTAAACCACCGAGTGAAGAACGTTTTGAAGATAAGACGCAATCTCAATATGGTGATGCTAAATGAGCGGTTAGGCTAAAATAACGTGAGAAACTAACGGCGTTATACGATGAGTTACAATTGGTAACTTTTCTCACAAGGAAGATTTTGAGGAAATATCGATAAACTCGAGGTTCTTAATGATTCGAGAACCCATCAGTCCATAACCCTATAAGTAGACTGAAGATGATATTATACCAGTCTTTTCATCATCTCCTGACGGTTCATTTCTACTTTACCAATTCTCTCAAAATCTTCTCACTCAAAAGCTTTCCAGAAGATAATCTTTCGCTCTATACAATGGAAGCAGCAATGATTTATGGAAGACTTGTGAACTTTGAATCACTAAGGGGTGACGGCATGGATGTAGAACCTGAGATTATAAAAGTTGGCTGGAAGAAATTCTTTCAGATACAAGAACCTGTCTATATAAATGAGGTATATGAGTTCTGGAAGAACGCTCGTTTCATAGAAGACACTATTGTATCCTCTGTGGATAGAATATCAGTTATTGTCACAAAGGATTTGATAAGGAAAGTGGCGATTGCCCATCCGTTGGTGAAAACTGTCTACCAAGGCGGATGGATGTCCTCGATTGGAATGAAAGAAGAAGATGTCAAGAGGCTACATGGCACAAATGATTCAAGAGAAAGGAAGACATCAAATCGATTCCAAAGGCTTGGGTTACGCATGCAATCTGTTCAATTGCATTCTTCCTAGAGTTGGTTCAAGGCATTTGGTGACTACTTTAGAGCGAACAATGTCATTCTTTCTTCTCAATCGAAATCCTATAGATCTACCCTTCTTAATCTTTCACTATATGGTTAAGGGTTAAAGGAAACTTCAGATTATCCTTATGGTATGATTTTGACGAGGATATTTATGGAATCCAAGATTCGCGCACAAAGGTATAAGACGAACTGTTCGATGAAGAGCAAGATTGATGCTCATACTATTCGTGAATGGGTCCGAATCTGAAGAGAAAAGATCACGCCGGTTCTTCAAAGAAACCAAGGCGAGGGGGCGTATATTGAAGAAGACTCCTGTCTCAAGTTCTCAATCGCCTGTAAGTATCAAATCGCCTACTGCCGAATTAAGGAGAGTGCTAGGGAGACCTCTCATGAAAATGACGAGTCCTCTTGTCGCAGAAAGTCAATCTCAGAGGGCAAAGCAAAGTGCGCCAAAGAGACAAGGAGAAAGTCTCTTGAGCGAAGTTGTGAAGAAAGCTAAGAGATCTCCAAGAATAAGGACTCTGAGGCAACAGGAAGAGAAGATTGCCAGAGAACAAAGGAGAGAAGAAACTTCTACATCTTGTGCAGCCAAAGCCACAAGATCCTTAGTCTCTATTCTGGAAGAGGATACGGCCAGAAGATCTAAAGAGACTGAGAGGAAGAGAAAAGCAACATCTGTTAAAGGAAAATCTCCTGTGAAGAAATCATCAAAACTAACTGAAGCAGAGAAAAAGACTAAGAAGGTTAGTCAAAAGAAGAGCATCTCAACTGCTGAGGACGTTAGTCTACAAAAAGAGACTACTGATACTGTTCAAGTTGAAACAGAAACTGAGCATTGTACAGTTCAAGAAATTCCTAGTGCTCAACAAGAAGAACCAGTGGATGAATGTTGGACCCCGAACCTTGAGTGACAATTTGACTATGATCAAGTGGATGAGTTGATTGAAATTAAGTTGAAGATCATGAAATAAAGAGAGAAAGTATGAAAATATGAAAAATTGTGTAATAGTTGACTTTCTGGCCTTTGAAGGTTGACTTTTGATTGAGGCAAAATTTGAGAAAATGATCTACATGAAACTTGTAGATTATGTTGAGAGCTTTTTGTGGACATAAAGTTTGTAATTTTTCGATATCGGGAGTGAAAGTTATGATCAGTCAAAGTTTATGTTTGATCGGGTTTGACTTTTATTATGGTTGAAACTTTGACTGAGAAATTAACCTAGTTAGAGGTTATTTGAGCTTTGATGTTCTTCATAAGAATTGAAGGATTTGTTTTGATCTTTATTTCGATATAAAGTATGCAATTTTTCGATCTCGGAAAATTAAGTTATGATTTTTACAAGTTTGTATAGAGGATAGTATATTTGACCGGAAAATGGACTCCCGTAGGAGTCGAATTGAGTTTTATGTTCTTCTTGGAAGATTTAGAGCTTCTCTCAAGCTTTCTATAGAGATTAAGTTTGTCAAAATCGGAGTTCGGGAGTAAAAGTTATGAATTTTGGGAGTTTAGAGGAAAAAAAAAAAAAAAGAAAAAAAAAAGAAAAGTTTTAGCGTCTCGCTAGAGGCGACGGCTCGCCTAGCGAAGGCGGCGTCTGCGCCTCGCTAGGCGACGCCGCTCTAGCGAGGAGGGCGCGCTTCGCCTCTCGCGGTGTCTGCGCCTCGCTAGGCGACGCCTCGCCCTAGCGAGCGGGCGGCTCGCCCTCATGGGCGTCTCGCCTCATGAGTTTAGGGCGTCCGTCGCTCGACGCCGTTTTGTTCTGAAATTTTTGATTTCTTTGTTTTAATCCGACCTTTGCTCACTATTTTGCCTATATCTTTTCCGTCCGACATCCGATTGAGTTGATTCTTTTTGCGTTGGATTCCTAAGACAATGAATTTCATTTGATAAGAAATTTGTGAACTTTTGAGATTAAATTAATGGTGATTAATTTAATCAAAGTGAGTCGGGAAATTTTCCGAACATGATTCAGTGTTTTGTGAAATTCGGGATCTGTAGAGATCCGATTGAAGCGATTCTTGAGGCAAAATAAAGATAAGACAAGGGGCTACAAATCATATGAAGACATGAAATGTCAATTTTGCCCTTAGGACTTTTAATTTTTGAATTTAAGTTCGGATTAGGGTTTAATTTTTGGATTGGGAACACCTGTGAGTAATTTGAGTATAACTTTTGATCTGGGAATCGAAATGAGGCGATTCTTGTTTTGAATTAAACTAGAGACATAAGGCTACAATTGTGATGAAGACATCGAGTTTCAATTGTCGGGCCCCGGTCCCGAGAACCGGATTCCGATCGCTTTGATGTCGGGACCCGACCCGGAGACCGGACCCCAACTGTTGGATCCGAGACCCGACTACATGGGACTCATACTTATTACACTTGCTTGGACACCATAGATGTCGGATCTCGTGACCCAACCACTTAATTATCGTAATCCTGAAGCCTTGTGCTCATAATCTTGCGAAACCCTAAGCTGTCACTCTGCTTCCGTTTAATGCAAACTTCCTCAATTTAAATTTAATTGTTACTAATTTTGTAGGGAGATAGATACATGTCTTATGAAGCTAATGGTCCAAACCTCATCCCATTTGGAGGTCGGACGAAGGAGTTATGACCCGACAAACTCAACATGTTCATGTTTTGACTCCTATCAAACATGTTTTGGCGCAAATGTCATAACTTTCACTATAGATGTCGGAATGACTTCGTTCTTGGACGGTTAGAAAATAGACATCTAGATCTACAACTCTTATGAAGACCACAAAACCAAATTCGGCCTCTAACAAGCCCAAAACACTTGACTAATAATCCCAGTCGACTGGAATAGATGCTAGTCATTGGGACGGTATTTTCTTTGGTTGTAATGATTGAAACATTTCGATCGATCGAAACATTCAGTCGATTGGAACACTTTATAGTCGACTGGAACTTACGAGAAATATTCTCCGCCCTCCGAGTAGTCGACTGGAACACTTTCGATCATTGGAATTCTCTAGTCATTGGAACACCTTCCAATCATTGAAATCTCTTTTCAAACCCACTTGGAATCACCATCTTTCAAGACTCATAACTTTTATCCCTAGATCCAAATGAGACATACTATACACCCTTGAAAGCTCTAATCTTCTTCTTCATTCCTCATGAAGACTTATTAATCTAATTCCAACCCGAAGAGGGTCTAATATTGAGTGGCACTGTCAAATTTTTAGGAAATTTTGACAGCACCTCCCTATTTTATTCCTAACCCAATTCTTCAATTTAGACCACAACCTACACAACAATTCTACATTCGGAGGCAGCAACACACTCTTAGTTTTCTAGACATTCTCAACCCATAACCAGCTAACACAATCTCGTTCTTAATCATCTATCAACTCAATCCAACCCAAACATAGATCTTATACAACTATCGCAAACTCAAAGCTAATCAATGCATTCATCAAGCTATTGCATCATTTATCACCTCTCATTCATTAACCCAACCTATCATGCATTTATGGATATCTCAATTTGAAAACATCATCATTCATACATTTTCATTGAAAATCGAATATACTATTTTACAATGCTTTAGAGGGCATTTAAAGCCCAATTACAAAATGATCAAATGCATTGTTTTGCTAAAAATGCAACTAAAGCATTGTTACAAAAATTCCACTTTAAATGTGACACAACACAATTCTTGGAGTATTGCCCTTTAATGCTCATCCTCGTGCTCGCGCTCTTCACCTGAATGGGAGGGATCGGAGGGTGAGCTATTGCTCGATAGGTAGCAAGTTTATATTTAGGCTAATAAAAATGAATTCTATCTCATTAAGCATACTTTTAGCAATTTCTACTACAAATTTCACAATTATGAATTCTATACAATTTATCACTTTCCACAATCACAATTCACATGAATTTCACAGCCCTCAATGCTGAATATGCCGATAACACATAAGCGACATGTAATGCATAATGATGGTTCGGTAAGTCCATAAATCGATGAGCTACACAAGTGTAGTCATATTTGAGGAGTCTAAAAGGAACATCCTATGCCACAATCGGCGCAGGGAGAAGGCTATCTTGGGTCAACGTCGGCGTGACTATCTTGATGGACTACCTTACCCACATAACATAGATTCATGTATTAAACTAGGTGATCTCATCTGGTCGACCGATTGTTGAAATGGACATTCATGCATCCATTCATTTAATTTCTGAAAACTGAATTTTATGCATTATAAAGCTGACTTTTGGCGCAATCTATAGCATTCAAGGCATTCAATTTAATTTGCTCAAGACAACTCAATCATCATATCAAATCATGTAAGTGGCATCCATTTGCTATAATTTTCACTTATAGGCAATCATAAATGACAATCATAGATGGCAATCATAAATGTACATTACTAGCATTCTCACACAATTAATGCTCATTTATGTTAGCTATTAATCATTAATTTCACTAATTCATAGTATTCAAATCTTACTAACTTAAAGATAAACAAGAACCTACCTTAAAATCGCTAAATCCTTGCTATATTGGGCTCTTCCACCTGATCAATCCTTCCTCCTTGGTCAACTTCATGGAAATATAAATTTCAAAGTTAACTCAACTTCAATAACAAACCCATACAACATCTTTCAAGAAATTAACTTGATATTCACAATACCCATTCCACAACCAAGTCTTTGAACTAAAATCCAACTAAAACAAGCTAGTGGAAAACATGACTTACCTTGAAACTCAACAACATAATGAGATGCCTAGCTCAAAATGAAGCTCTTGATGTTTTCCACCCTTTTTATACTTGCACTTTCATCAAAAACTTACCCAAACTCTTGGAAAATCCCACCTTTCTTCTCTTCTTCTTCTTCTTCTCCTCACTTTGTCAGTAACTCTCTCCTCTCCCTCTTCTAATTTCGTTCCTCACTTCTCCTCTCCTACTAATTCACTTAACCTCCCTTCTTTATACTCCCATCCACTTACTTAAGCCCATTTTCCAAGTCCAAGCCCATTTTCACTTAATTCCTTCTCCTTCTCCTCATTTCTCCTACACTTAAGCCCATATCATCCTATCAAGCCCATTTATTCTATCCAAGCCCTAACTAACTTATTAAATTCAAATCTAACCCATTTAATTCAACTAACATATTAATGTCACAAGCTAACTTATTAATTACTAACTAACACGTTAATTGTCACTCTAATTCATATCATATTTAATGCTAACATACTTGAGTGTTAATTGTAATTAATACATTAACTTAATTAACTTAATCATGCTTAATTAAATAAATAAATAAAAAAATTTCGGGGCTAATATTTCTCCCCCCCTTAAGAAATTTCGTCCTCGAAATTCTTACCTGACTCATTGAAGAGGTATGGATACTTCTGCTTCATAGCATCCAATGGTTCCCACGTTGCCTCTTCAACCGCATGGTTCCTCCACAGGACTTTTACTAGCTGAACTGTCTTGTTTCTGAGGACTTTCTCCTTACTATCTAGGATCTGGACTGGCATTTCCTCATAGCTGAGATCATCATCTATTTGGACCTCGAGGTCCGAATGATGTGAGAAGGATCGATCTGTACCTTTCAAAGATCGATACATGAAAAACATCATGAATCTGAGCTAGCTCTGGAGGCAATGCCAATCTGTAAGCTAACGGTCCAATCCTTTCTATAATCTCATATGGACCTATATACCGTGGACTGAGCTTCCCTTTTCTACCAAATCTCATAACCCCTTTCCATGGAGAGGTCTTGAGGAACACTTTATCCCTATCGCATATTCCATTTCTTTCCTACCAAAGATCTGATAGCTCTTCATCTCATCCCGAGTGCCTTGACTCGCTTGATCAGACTAACCTTATCCATCGTCATCTGGACCAACTCGTCCCGCTAATCGCCTCTCACCTTCCTCATCCCAACATATGGGAGTTCTGCATTTTCGCCATATAATGCTTCATAAGGAGCCATCAGATGCTCGAATGGTACAATTGTTGTAAGCAAATTCGACCAACGGCAAATGCTCGTCCCATGCTCCTGAAGTCCATTGCACAAGCCCCGAGCATCCCTTCTAGTGTCTCGAATAGTCCTCTCGGATCGACCATCTGCTCGAGGATGGAAAGTCGCATCAAGCTCGACTTGGTTCCTAGAGCCTCCTGCAAACTACCCAGAATCGGACGTGAATCGGGATCTCTATCGGATACTATGGAGTCGGCACTCCATGCAACCCGACTACTTCATCCACATACTTCTTGGCTAGCACATTCGGTGAATCATGCTCGCTGATCGCTAAAAGTGCGCCGACTTAGTCAATCGATCAACGATGATCCATATGGCATCATGCTTTTAACCGCCCTGGGCAAACCCATCAGAAATCCATCAGGATCCTCTCGCCATTTCCATTCGGAATGGACAATGGCTGTAATATGCCTGAAGGCGCTGGTGTTCAACCTTGACTTGTCGACACACTAAACACCGCCACAAATTTCGCTACATCTTTCTTCATGCCCTTCCACCGTAAATGCTCTCAAGAGTCTCAGACATTCGGTGTTGCTGGATGCATGGAATAAGCGCGATTGTGTGCCTCATCCATGATTTCCTCCTTAATCGCTTTAACATTCTAATGCACAATCGCTCCGACTACCATCACTTATCATCTCTCGCCTATTCCCGATCGCTTGCCATTCGAATATCCGCTCGAGCTTATTTAATTTCGCATCTTGCTCCTGCAACTCCTTGACCTTCTCCCTAAGGATAGGTCTCACCGAATCGAGCAAGAATGCAATCTGGCCGATCCCGCTTCACACCGATCTTAAGCTTTGCCATCCGCCCAACAGAGGCAAGTAAACCGATTGCACATGCGCTTATAGATGATTTTCGCTAAGGCATACGCCATTACATTGGCCCTGCACGATGATACTCTATCATCGATCATAATCTTAATTAGCTCTAACCACCTTCTCGCCTCGATTCAACTCCTTCGACTCATAATGTACTTGAGGCTTTGTGGTCCAGAAAACTCGGTTTGAACCCCATACAAGTAATGCCTCCATATCTTCAAGGCAAATACTCTGCCGCTAACTCCAAGTCATGAGTAGGGTAATTTATTTCATAAGGCTTCAATCACGAGATGCATAAGCTATTACTTTGCCATTCTCGCATCAATACACGCACTAGACCCTTCCTCGATGCATAATCAGAACCGATAACCTCGATCTCCACTGGCAAGATTAAGATTGGAGCATTGGTTAACCTCTCGCTAAGCTCCTCAAAACTATTCGACACTCATCACTCCATATGAATCGCTGATTCTTCCTTATGACTTGGTCATCGGAGATGCTAATAAGGAGAATCCTTCTACAAATCTTCAGAGTATCCCGCTAAACCCGTAAAACTTCGACTTCTTTTCCGTCTTTGGCTCCCGCCAATTCACTCTCGCCTCTACTTTCCTTGGATCAACATGAATTCCTCTGCTGGAAATCACATGACCTAAAACACCACTTCATGCACCAAAATTCACACTTATCAATTTGGCATACAACTTCGCTCTCTCAATCTCGCAACACTATTACGAGGTGCCGCTTCATGCTCGCTTCATCTCTAGAATAGACCGAATGTCATCTATGAAGACAATGACAAACCTGATCTAAGAACTCCCTGAATACCCTGCTCATCAGTCCATAAAGGTCAGCTTTGGAGCATTGGTCACCAAGGGCATGACCTGAACTCATAATGCCCATAACGGGTCTGAATGCGGTCTTGTTAATATCGACTCCACGATCCGGAGTTGATGATAACGACCGAGATCTATCTTAGAAGACCATCGCTCCTGCGGTGATCAAGCAGATCATCTATCCGTGGCAACGGATACTTATTCTCGATTGTCACCTTGTTGAGCTTTGGTGAGTCGATGCACATCCTCCATGTGCCATCTTTCTTCTTAACAAATAAAACCGAGCTCCCTGGGTGAGGAACTCTACCGATGAATTGCTTCTCAAGCAACTCCCAGAATCGCTCTTTCGGCTCCCTCAACTCAACTGGAGCCATTCTCAGACGGAGGTATCGAGATTGGCGCGGTTCGAATCAAGTCAATCTGAACTCAATTTCCCTCACCGGCAACCCCAAGAACTCCTCCGAAATACTTCAGAAATTCCTTACTACAATGAAATCCTCCAATCTTCCCACATTTTCGCTGAATCTACCACATGAGCCAAGTAAGCCTCACACCCCGATTCATCATGCTATCCGCTAATAAAGTTGAAATCATCTTTGCACCGCAACTTTCTATCCCTCGAAAATCACCTTGACCTCACCCAGATCAAACTCGCTTCTTTCAGCTACAATCAAGCTTCACTCTATACTTCTCCATAGTATCCATGCCTAGGATGACGCTTTAACCCTCAAGGTCTAGAGGTAGTAAATCAACTACCAATCTAGCACCACCAATACCGATCTCACAATCTTTATATACTGAACTGATTACCATCTTACTCCCTAAAGGAGTACTAACAACCAGAAAATTGTCTAAAATCTCAGAATTCATGGCATGCATATTCATACTTGAAGCAACAAAGGAATGAGTTGAACCAGTGTCTATCAAAACATAAACCGAAATCATATAATCATGCCATACCACCACAACTTCGAGAGCATTGCTGCTTCCTCTCTGGTCATAGCAAACACTCTAGCTGTTGCTTGACCCTGAGCCCTTGGCCTGCCAGCCAGATTGGCCCTCCTGTCACCTCGAATCGCCTACCTCACCATCGGTGCAGTTGCCACTTGTCTTTGCCGCCTCTCAACTTGAGCTGGGATCCCTCCCGCCTCGCCTCGAGGACAATCCTTCATCATATGACCCTTTTCTCCACATATGAAACAGCCACCAAACCCTTGAGACACTTTCCGGGATGAAACTTCCCGCACTGACCACACTGAGGGTACTGGCCCTTCCATGGCTTTCCTGGGCCTCCTACACTGGAGACACCTTTCGAAGCGCTCAGTCTGTGACTCATGGCGGGGCCACTCACGCCCATGCCACTCTGAGTATCTTGAGTTCGCACTCTTTCAGATGCTCGAGCACTCCCTCCTTTCGGAGGTCTCTGCTCTCTTTCTCTTCTGCTCACCTCCGCCTTGATATTTTCCAGCTTTTTCGCTCGAGTGTCAGATTCATCAACTGTTGGTAATCCTCAAACAATGGATCACCACCTCTCTCTAATCCCCAATGCAGCCTCGCTTCAAACTTCATGCACTTGGCAACTTCGGTGGCCACAATGTTTTTGCCGACACCGACGATTGAGTGAACCTCACTCATACTCACTCCTTGTCCGCTCCCCTCTGTGAGACTCAGAAATTCTCTAACCTTCTCTTGAACATAAACTTCGAGAAGTACTTCCCAAGGCTTCCAAGAACTCATTCCAGTCAACTCGATGGTATCGCTCGATCATGAGGCATCGACTCCCACCAAGATCAGCAGCATCTCCTGCGCAAGAAGCTTTGCGATAATCCAGCTTCTCTTCCTCTAAACACTTCATCATTTGGGACCTCTCGGTCCTCCCGAGCCATGCTTCGCTTCCTCGGGATTAGTTGTCCCATTGAAGTCGACGGCTCCATACTTCCGGAGCTTGTCATCTGCCCGCTCCTCTCGCTGGAGTGGCATCTCGAGCTTGCCCGCCTGCCCATAGATAGGTGGCTTTGGGAAGGCCTGGAAAATTGTGGATCCATAGGATTCACCGAGGAATGGGAGGAGGTCTGGGCACTTCGTGTTGCACACGGGTGCCTCGTAATCGATCTGAGGATAGTCCCCGCATCCCGAGGAATCTGGGATCCATCTGCATTCTCCGTGAGCCTCGATCGAGCTTGAGCTTGAGCTCCTCGAGTTCTTCTTCGAGGCATACTCCTTCATGTAAAAATCATTTAGAACTTTAATTCATGCTTAATCATGTGTAAATCATCGCCGAGTACTTTTAAAACAATTCACCGGTTCATTTAAAACAATGCATCCGACTTATTTAAAACACTGCAATGAGTTGATATGCCATGCTGCATGCTGACTCTACCTTGGCTACCCACTAGGTTCCTAGGAAATCATAAACCTAGGATTGCTCGATACCACGGATGTGGGCCCTGGTCCCGAGAACCGGATTCGATCGCTTTGATGTCGGGACCGACCCGAGACCGGACCCCAACTGTTGGATCCGAGACCCACTACATGGGACTCATACTTATTACACTTGCTTGGACACCATAGATGTCGGATCTCGTGACCCAACCACTTAATTATCGTAATCCTCAAGCCTCAGGCTCATAATCTTCGAAACCCTAAGTTGTCACTCGCCCGCTTAATGCAAACTTCCTCAATTTAAATTTAATTGTTACTAATTTTGTAGGAGATAGATACATGTCTTATGAAGCTAATGGTCCAAACCTCATCCCATTTGGAGGTCGGACGAAGGAGTTATGACCGACAAACTCAACATGTTCATGTTTTGACTCCTATCAAACATGTTTTGGCGCAAATGTCATAACTTTCACTATAGATGTCGGAATGACTTCGTTCTTGGACGGTTAGAAAATAGACATCTAGATCTACAACTCTTATGAAGACCACAAAACCAAATTCGGCCTCTAACAAGCCCAAAACACTTGACTAATAATCCCAGTCGACTGGAATAGATGCTAGTCGATCGACGGTATTTTTGTTGTCAGAATGATCGAAACATTTCCGCCGATCGAAACATTTCCAGTCGATCGAACACTTTATAGTCGACTGGAACTTACGAGAAATATTCTCCGCCCTCCGAGTAGTCGACTGGAACACTTTCCAATGATCGAATTTTCCTAGTCGATTGGAACACCTTCCAATGACCGAACCTCTTTTCAAACCCACTTGGAATCACCATCTTCAAGACTCATAACTTTTTATCCCTAGATCCAAATGAGACATACTATACACCCTTGAAAGCTCTAATCTTCTTCTTCATTCCTCATGAAGACTTATTAATCTAATTCCAACCCAAGAGGGTCTAATATTGAGGTAAGCACTGTCAAATTTTTAGGAAATTTTGACAGCACCTCCCTATTTTATTCCTAACCCAATTCTTCAATTTAGACCACAACCTACACAACAATTCTACATTCGGAGGCAGCAACACACTCTTAGTTTTCTAGACATTCTCAACCCATAACCAGCTAACACAATCTCGCTCTTAATCATCTATCAACTCAATCCAACCCAAACATAGATCTTATACAACTATCGCAAACTCAAAGCTAATCAATGCATTCATCAAGCTATCAGATCATTTATCACCTCTCATTCATTAACCCAACCTATCATGCATTTATGGATATCTCAATTTGAAAACATCATCATTCATACATTTTCATTGAAAATCGAATATACTATTTTACAATGCTTTAGAGGGCATTTAAAGCCCAATTACAAAATGATCAAATGCATTGTTTTGCTAAAATGCAACTAAAGCATTGTTACAAAATTCCACTTTAAATGTGACACAACACAATTCTTGGAGTATTGCCTTTAATGCTCATCCTCGTGCTCGCGCTCTTCACCGAATGGGAGGGATCGAGGGGTGAGCTATTGCTCAAGAGGTAGCAAGTTTATATTTAGGCTAATAAACCAATTCTATCTCATTAAGCATACTTTTAGCAATTTCTACTACAAATTTCACAATTATGAATTCTATACAATTTATCACTTTCCACAATCACAATTCACATGAATTTCACAGCCCTCAATGCTGAATATGCCGATAACACATAACCGACATGTAATGCATAGTGATGGTTCAGAAGTCCATAAATCGATGAGCTACAAGTGTAGTCATATGCCGAGGAGTCCTAAAAGGAACATCCTATGCCACAATCGGGCAGCCGGAGAAGGCTATCTCGGGTCAACGCCGACGTGACTATGCCGATGGACTACCTTACCCACATAACATAGATTCATGTATTAAACTAGATCGATCTCATCTAGTCGATCGATCGTTGAAATGGACATTCATGCATCCATTCATTTAATTTCTGAAAACTGAATTTTATGCATTATAAAAGCTGACTTTTGACGCAATCTATAGCATTCAAGGCATTCAATTTAATTTGCTCAAGACAACTCAATCATCATATCAAATCATGTAAGTGGCATCCATTTGCTATAATTTTCACTTATAGGCAATCATAAATGACAATCATAGATGGCAATCATAAATGTACATTACTAGCATTCTCACACAATTAATGCTCATTTATGTTAGCTATTAATCATTAATTTCACTAATTCATAGTATTCAAATCTTACTAACTTAAAGATAAACAAGAACCTACCTTAAAATCGCTAAATCCTTGCTATATTGGGCTCTTCCACCTGATCAATCCTTCCTCCTTGGTCAACTTCATGGAAATATAAATTTCAAAGTTAACTCAACTTCAATAACAAACCCATACAACATCTTTCAAGAAATTAACTTGATATTCACAATACCCATTCCACAACCAAGTCTTTGAACTAAAAATCCAACTAAAACAAGCTAGTGGAAAACATGACTTACCTTGAAACTCAACAACACAATGAGATGCCTAGCTCAAAATGAAGCTCTTGATGTTTTCCACCCTTTTTTATACTTGCACTTTCATCAAAAACTTACCCAAACTCTTGGAAAATCCCACCTTTCTTCTCTTCTTCTTCTTCTTCTCCTCACTTTGCCGTAACTCTCTCCTCTCCCTCTTCTAATTTCGTTCCTCACTTCTCCTCTCCTACTAATTCACTTAACCTCCTTCTTTATACTCCCATCCACTTACTTAAGCCCATTTTCCAAGTCCAAGCCCATTTTCACTTAATTCCTTCTCCTTCTCCTCATTTCTCCTACACTTAAGCCCATATCATCCTATCAAGCCCATTTATTCTATCCAAGCCCTAACTAACTTATTAAATTCAAATCTAACCCATTTAATTCAACTAACATATTAATGTCACAAGCTAACTTATTAATTACTAACTAACACGTTAATTGTCACTCTAATTCATATCATATTTAATGCTAACATACTTGAGTGTTAATTGTAATTAATACATTAACTTAATTAACTTAATCATGCTTAATTAAATAAATAAATAAAAAAAAATTTCGGGGCTAATATCAATTCTGGGATTAAGAATGTGAAATTTTGGACGGAAATAATCGTATATGAAAAGTGTGTTAGAATATGGATATTCCTAACTGTTTTGCACATAACTTTTGATGTAGTGCTCGGAATTGAGCGCGTCAGTGGCGTTGGATTCAGATGAGTGAGAGGAACATTTCTAGAAGGAAGTTTTGACAAACTCCTTCAAATCGATAGTGCGAATCAAACCGCAAGTAAGCGTAACTTTAAGTTTTGAATGGAGGGCAATTTGGTCATTTGACCATCAATTAATGAAACACACTTGAGGAGTGTCGTTTTGGCTTATTTAAAAGCCACGAATGGGCTGGAGAAGTCTGGAATTACAGAAGAAGAGAAAGAAAATAAGAAAGAGAAGAAGAATGGAGAAGAGTTCGTATGGAGAAAGAAGAGGGAGAAGTTTAGTTTTAATTTTTCTACTCAATTCTTCAAGCTTTTGGGATTTTTCCAAGAAGGAAAAGAGTGGAGAATGAAGAGAGTTTTTTCATGAGCCAAGAAAATTCGAATTTGGAGGATAAATGAGGTAAGAGAAGATTTTCAATTTGAAGTTTTTGTTGAATTTTTAATTGAGAAGTATGGAAAAGGACTTGGGTTTGTGGTTTATGAAGTTGTTTTTGATGTATATGCTTTAGGTTGGGTTTAATTTTGGATGAAAAATTGATTAAGGTTTAGGTTAAATTTTATGATTGAGAATTTTGAGATATTTTGGTGTAGAATTATAGGAAATATGATGAATTGATGATATATGAAATCAATTTCGAAGAATTTGTATTTTATGATATTGAATTGGGATAAATTGGTTTAGGCCAATTTTAAGATTTGGGGATTTTTGAAATTGAGGATTTAGATGTCTTGGAATTAATGTGAATTGAGGAATTGTGAGATTAATTTTGAAGAAATTATGTTTTATGAGATTGAATTGAGTGTTCAGTTTAGGCCAATTTTGAAAATTGGGGATTTTCAAAATTGGAGATTGAAATAGCTTGAATGTAAATGGAATTGGTGAATTCCTAAGTTGATTGTGAAAATTAAGTATTTTCTGATGTGAAAATTGGATGATTATGGTTTAGGTTTTGGTAATTTGGAAGAGAGAGAAAAGCAAGGATCAATTGGAGCTTGAAATCAAGTTTCCGGCAATAATTCGAGGTGGGTAGCATATTTATATTTTGATTTGTGAGCATTATGCAATTTTGAAAAATTAAAGAAAGCAATTTTCAAAATTGAAGAAAGCAAAATTTTGGATTTTGATACATTATTGTTTTAGTAAGTGTTTGAAAAGAAAGGTTGGTTAATGTTTGAAATTGTGAATTCCAAAGGATTTGGAAAAATTATTACAAGTCAATTATGTTTGAAAAGAAAATAGAAATTTCGAAAGTTCATTTTGTTATGTATGCATTGCTAAATTATGTAAAGTCTTTGAAGTTATTGATTGATTGATTGAGTGATTTAATTGTATGTATTATGTGAATGTGTGAAAATATCAAGATTTGAAATTTGTGCCTTGAGCAATTTGATTTTCGCCAGGAATGTGTTATATGGGTTTGTAGGTCCTTGGTGAGTCAACATGTCTCTATGTGTATAGCCTTCTCCAGTGCTGCTCATTAGGGCACGGAGTCTCGATTCGGACTCCTTCACGGCTATACTGGACCGCAATGCGAAAGTGTAGTACGTTTCGTTTCACGATCGCAGGACCGCTATCTTGGGACTATGCAAGACGCTCTGTTGGACCTAGCTGCACCATTTCGATGTGTAATATGTTTTGATTTGTTTATGTGTTCTGCATTCATATTTATGAAAAATTCAAGAAGTTTTGAAAAATGAGAAAAAAATGAGATTATTATGAAAAGTTTGAAAATATGAAAAAAATGGGTTTGAGGAAATTGTTTGAAAAATTATAAAGTTTGAAAAAAAATTCGCCCTTTTTGGCAAAAAGAGTATTAAAAATGATTTCGGCTTATTTATCATCTTATAAATGTGTTATCCACGAGCTTTCGAGCTCACCCCCCCTTTCATCCCCATCTCCAGGTTTCGAGCAGGAGATCGGATGAAAGAATGTGAAGACGTATGTCAAGACGTCAGTTTCGACATTTGAATACGTTGGTTTTTGAGAAATTTGGATCTTGTGTATGAATATGTTTATGACTTTAGATAAGTTTGGAAAAATGTATTTGTGTATAAAGTTGAGTATTGTGAATGAATGAGAAATTTGTATATGAAATTATGAATAATTTGGGAATATATATGTATGACTGATTTGGGAATTTGATCGAGTTATGAGATTGGTATATTGATTTGAGAATTATGGAAGTGTTAGGTTTAAATGTGCGTTCATTGGTGTTCGGATTCGGACGGAGTGTCCGATGATTTTGAATGTATTTGGGATTATAGAAGTGTTTTGAACCTTGCAGTTTGGGTTAGGATAAAGGCGTACCGTTATCCAAATTTCGATAAAATCTGGGATAAAAATAGTATTTGAGATTTGTATGGATGAATAAGAATTTGTATGATTGTTGAGTTTCGGGTTTAAGAATGAATTTTCCTATGAGAAATTATATGGATGTGATTGATGTGAGAAATGAGAAGAAGAAAGAAAAAAAAAATTATATCAGATTTTGGAACGTCTGAGGAATTCCCAACGCGATTCTGTTTCCTGTTCTTTGCTTAGTCACGGATGTCGGAAAATGTTTCAGTTTACATTGATTTGTTTGCTTACTTTGTTTTCTATCCGAATTCAATTTGCATTCGATTCGATCCCGCTTTCGCTTATTCGTTCCGCTTTGTGATTCGTATTCGATTATTTCGCTTCGCTATATTCGATTGAATCTGTTCGTTTGATTCGATTAGTATTTGCTTCCGCTTGCATTTGCTTCCGCTTCGCTACTTTCGGATTTGTTCGCTCGCATTTTGTTATTGATTCGCCTTGGGTTCAATTTATCCTATTTGAATTCGCTTGTCTCCTTCGTTATCCGCTCGCTTATGTAGTTGGGTTCGAATCTGGATTCAACATTTATGGTATCGAGCATAGAGTGAAAATGTTAAGGTTATTCGGTTGGGATCCGGTTCCCTGATCGGGTCCCAACAATGAAAGCACTGATTCATGAGACACTGGCATTATAAAGGAGGAACCAAAGAAAAGAATGGCGGTTCAGAGACTTCTAAGGAACACAACCGTATAAATCAGTAGTACGATTTGGTGATGATGAACCAAGTCCAAGGTATATAACTACTAGAAGTTCTTGAGGAAATATAGGCTGGAAATCAAATTGGTAGAAGTTATTACCAATCGAGCAATGCTATTATAATCGGTGTTGAACCATGAAGAAAATAGTAGCTCTGTGCAACCTATGTTGATTAATGGTATCACGTGGCGCTTACTAAATGAAAAGAGAAGTCTTTTACGATACTCGAGGCTTACCGATCATTTTCCATATCCCTCAAGACGCCCCTGCCCACCGTGTACTATGTTCCCAATCACAGAGAACACAGAGATAAAGGTTGTTCCAGATATTCAACCAAGGTGTCCAAAAGATTTTACAAAGGGAAAGTCAAAATTATTTCCTGAAGATAATGTTGATGATGATCTGTCCGCAGATCGACATGTAAAAGTGCGAAAAATTGATGAAGCATGCATTCCTGCACAAGACCCAGATCAAGCGAGCTGCAGCCATACAAATCGTGCGGAAGACTGTCCAGTAGGGGGAAGTATAAAAACATGAACATTTATTGAGTTCCTTGTTCAGACAGTTCTTCATATTAGCCCTTTGTCTAATATACTGTCTATCGAAGAACATGCCCTATCCCTGCAACGAAGATAGTTGTTGATGCTGCCAGTTCCTTTTGATCTAAATCTTCCTGAAGCTGCAACATTCATTCGTCCACCGACTTTTGAGATTAATGAAGACTACACTCCATCCTCTGATGCCTATACTACTACAATTCCTTTCGCTCCTCCATCAGCAGAAGCAAATCAAGCCTCTTCTTCAGATGAAGTCAGTAGATTACGTGGTGAACTTAATGACGTGAAGGTGACGGTGAATGATCTAAAGAAGATGATAGCAGAACTGCTGAAGAACCAGAATCGATAATCATTTTTGATTATAACAAATAGGGGGAGAGCAGGAAAAGAAGAAAATAATCAGAAGAGGAGAGGATGTTCAGATGAAGAAGGTGTGACCACAATGTATCTAAGACAGAAGAAGATAAGTTTTGCAACATCTTGTTTTGTTTTTTTTGTTTTCTTGTATGTAATTTGTTATATTCAAAAGGGGAGATTGTTAAGTCAAAATGACTTTACATAAAATGATTTTGATGTATAACAAACATAGTGAGATCAAATACAAGAAAACAAAAGCGATCCTGAGCGATATCGCATTTAATTCGGAGATGTATTTAAGATGACGATCTGACGAAGTTGACATGCATAAATCAAAACACGAGGCGAAGTTTGTCAAAGTAAAAAGTCAACATGTATGCAGTATGACACAAGACAATAAAAGACACAGACGCAAATGTAGATACGACGCAGAAACAAAAGCGACGCAGACGCAGTAAAAGAAACAGACGCAAGAGTCGATTCGAAGTTAGTTCTGTAACTCAACCGATTAACCTGTTCTTTAAAGATTCAAGATTCAAGAATCAAGAAGCGTTAGAGACGAAGGCTATAAATACAAGTCAAGTCGAAACTGAAGTGCTTGCTGTTTTGAGAAAAATTACACAAAGCTTAAAAGCGATTATGCGAATTAGTCAACGCTATCCTTCCGTAATGAGTGTTCAAATATTTTCTGAAAAAAGTTGTATGAGATAGCTGCAGAGGCTAAGTGTGAAAGAATACTGGTTGTAGGGACTCAAGAGGCTCGTGAAAGAATATCAGAACGCTTGAAGAGATAGTGAAATCTCATAAGAAACTCGAGGATCGGACGTAGCCCACGGTTTGGGGTGAACCAGGATAAATCTGCGTGTCTACTACTCTCACTCTCTATCTCACTTTTAGTTTCAAAGTTGATCTTTATTGACTATTCATATACTTAGCATTGAAAAGTTTGATCAATCAGATTAATAAGAATTTCAGAAAGAATCTTAATTCTAACAAGTAATTCTAAAAGATATTCAAAAAGGGGAATACACAATTCAACCCCCTTCTCGTGCATTCTATTGTGTTTTTAAGTGTTGTATTAACGTGTGATTTACTTCAAAATATTCCGTAAAGCACGCCACATAAACTCCTTATCCTTTGGTGGAAGTCTAACTGCCAAAGTTTCCCCCACCAATCTCCCTCAACTACCTCCCCACTCCCCCTAATCAAACGCAATGCTACTTGGTACCCCGATTTGACACTATATTTCCCTTTCTTATCCCAATGCCACAATAGATGATCTTGACAAGCATGTAAACTAATAGGAATGCTAAGGATAACCCTAAACTCCCTCAAACTAAACAAGCGCATGATTTTCTCCACATCCTAACGCCTCTCTCCCTCCACCAACAACTCACTCACCCTCATATTGGGCACAATAAGGGCCTTACTATCGTCCACCAAAAAATTATGATCAATAGGTAACTAAGGATGCTTTGTAACCACTATACTCTCCCCATTCCTAACCCTCCACCTCACTCCCTGTTTCAAAACTCCAATGGAAGCATGAATACTCCTCCAGATGTAATTAGGAGACCACCCCAGAAAAGCCTCCAAAAAATCCCTATTACATAAATATTTTTCTTTGAAGATCTTAGCAAAAAGAGTATTGGGTTCCGTCATAAGACACCATCCTTGTTTTGCTAACATGGCCAAATTGAAACAATAAAGATCACGAAAGCCCATACCGCTCGATTTCTTCCCACCACACATCCTATCTCAAGCTAACCAGTGGACACTTATCCTCCTATCCGCCTTATCACCCCACCAATATTTATTCATCCGCTTCTGCAAATCATCACAAATAGTAATGGAGATTTTGAACACACTCATACAATAAAAAGGAATGGCTTGGGCAATTGATTTAATAAGAATCTCCTTTCTTGCTCTCGAAAGGAATATGCTAGACTAACACCCCATCCTTTTTTCTAACCAATCCCGTAAGAAACCAAAAACTTGCTTCTTAGACCTCCCAATCAAAGATGGAAGCCCCAAATAATTACTGTCACCCAGTGGATTAGAAACATTAAGAACATTAGAGATACCTTTTGTGACTTCTCTACTAAGATTGGGACTAAAGAAAATTCCCGACTTAGTAAAATTGATAGACTGCCCAGAAGCCCTTTCATATTTCCGCAAAATATCTCTAACAGCAACGACATTCACCACCGATCCCTCAAAAAAAGAAAGAGTCATCCGCAAGAAGGAGATGAGTGACACTAGGACAACCATGTCCAACTTTAACACCCTTCAACAACCCTACTTTACTAGCCTTATAAAACAAGAGAGAAAGGCCTTCCATATATAATAAGAAAAAATAAGGATATAATGGACACCCCTTCCCTAATCCTTTACCCGGAATAATAGGCCCATCCTCATCCCCATTCAGTAAAACATAATATTTGACATTTTTCACGCACATCATAATCCAGTCCACCCATTTACTCGAAAAACCTAAGCGAATCATCATATTTTGCAAGAAGTCCCAATTAACTATACCATAGGCCTTAGAAATATCAATTTTCAAAGCACAAGCCCCTCTCTTATTATTTTTTCGACTCTTAATACTATGAAGCAACTCAAACGCAATTGCCACATTATCAGATATCAACCTCCCCGGGACAAATGTCGACTGACATTCATCAATCAAATTATGCAACAAAGCTTTAAGCCGATTAGCTAAAATTTTAGCTACTATTTTGTAAAGCACATTGCACAATGAAATAGGCTTATAGTCTTTCAAGCTCAAAGGATAATCACACTTAGGAATAAGAACAATATGAGTATCGGTTAAATTATCTGAAAGTATCTGCATCCAACTACAGTTTGCAAGCTTTCCACACATCCTCTCCTATCACATGCCAATATTTTTGATAAAAAGCTGGATTAAGTCCATTTGGTCCCGACGATTTATCCGGTTTCATAGCAAACACCGTTGTTTTCATTTCATCTAGAGTCACCGAGGCAGTATGCAAATTATTTTAAACCCCTCCTATTTTGGGCCAAACCAGATTGAGAATGTCTTCACCATTCGAGATCCCTCCTTTAAAAATCTTCCCAAAATAATCTTTAATTTCCTCTTCTAACTCAACTCTATCAGTAACCACTCTTCCATCTTCTTTTTGTAACATTTCAATCGAAACTTTCTTTCTACGGGCACAAACCGTTGCTTAGAAAAACTTTGAGTTCCTATCACCAAGTAACAACCACCTTTGCTTAGCATTCTGTCAGTTCCTGCACTCTTCTTTGTACAAAATAACATTCCACTCTTTTCGAAGCCTCTAAACCTTCCTATTGTCAAACATGTTCCTCGTCGCCTCCAACAACGACTGTAACTATTTTTGTTTTTTCCAGAACGCAGTGTTATGCTTTCTACCCCAACGTTTAATCTCTTCTATACACGCATCACGACTTCTTATAAAATCGGTAGCAGAGACAAGGTTCTGTGAATTTTTGATTACCTGTTCCAAACCAAAATCCCTCAACCAACTGTTATCAAACCCAAACTTCTTATAATTTGCACCAACTTGCCTTCCATTCAAGCGAACCAAAATTAGAGAGTGATTAGAAACTGGGGCTACAACAGACTTAGAGACAACATTAAGGAAAAGGGATGACCAACTTAAAGAAGCCATTGCTCTATCCAATTCTTTACGACAAACCACCATGTTATCCCTCTCTTTTTTATTAGACTTGCTGTGCTGCACATTGCATTAATTTGATGTTGGGAAGTATAAAGGATGCTAGGTACTTTCCCATTATTGACGTGACTGTGTAGAAAAAAAAATGGTGACCAAGTTCATTGTAATACCTATATACCCCTTGGGAGGATATGCAGATTCCATACAAAACAGTACTGAAACAATCTAAAACATGCTAAAGCATTTCCAAAAACTCAAGTAACGTACATTTCATTTCATAGCTTGGGTCATATTCATAATATAACATACACATGGTACTTATCACAAACAAGCCTTAAATCCGAATCCAACCTTTATTAAGGTTATTACAAACCATCAAACAAAATACAAATTCCAATATGTCTCATTATATTAAATATAACTCAAAAACAAACTGAACGTTTCCAAAACAAATCACAATCTCCTTATCCACTGCGGTTGTCTTTGTCCCGGTCTTTAAACCTTCTTATCAAAACCTACATGATGGAAAAACCACTATGCTAAACATAAAACTTATTGGGGAAATAACTAAACAAGATCTAAATTGGTAACTGTTTCTAAAAATTGTCTAACATTCACATATACAAAATCATAACTTCAATAGATAGCTCCACTTTCCTTTTAGGAGGGAGTCCGGGTAGGTCTTCAGGAAACACATTCAAAAATTTGCTCACCACTAGAATATCTTGCAGTTTAACACTCTCTTTCTTAGAATCAATCACAAAATCTAGATAAGCTTCACACCCCTTCGTAAGGAACTTCCGAGCTTGCATAGTAGATACCACGTTAGTCATAGAACTAGTGTGGATGCCATGCAATACTATTTCAAGTTGATCAGGTTTCCTAAACAAAAATGTCTTAGCATTACAATCAACCACTGTCTGATGCTTGGATAACTAATCCATACCCAAAATCAAATCAAATTCATGAAAAGGTAATCTAATTACATCTTCCATAGAATCACTTCCTTGGATCTTAATATGACAGTTCCTATAAACCTAATTAACCAACATACTACTACCTAGAGGACTGGTTACACGAATATCGTACTCTAATTGGTCTACAGGCATCACTTTATCGAAAGTTTCTCTAACATAAATGTAAGAATGAGTGGATCCAGGATCAGTCAAAGCATGCATTTTAGAATCAAAGACAGAAACAATACCTGCAATGACTTCAAGTGCATCCTGATCCTCACTAGCTTTCAAAGCATAAGCTCGAGCTAGAGTGGAAGGCATTATAGGTCGATTAACAATCTCTGAAACAATACTAGGATTAGGCTTGAACTGGTTAGATCTTCCACGACCTCTACGACGTCCTTTGTTCCCAGCAAATGCATGAGAGACCTCTCTACTAGCTTGTGATGTTTGAATCTATCTCATAGGCCAACTTGTTATCAGATGATCAGTGCCGCCACATCGAATACATGTACCCATAGCTTTCCAACAAGTACCTCGATGGTATTTGGAGCAATGAGGGCACTCCAAAATACTAGAACCTTGGCCCAAAGAGGAACAACTACATCCCACATACCCCCTAGGAGGATATGTAGATGTCACACAAAATAGTACTGAAACAATCCAAAACATGCTAAAGCACTTCTGGAAACTCAAGTAATGTACATTTCATTTCATAGGTTGGGTCATATTCAAAATATAACATACATATGGTACTTATCACATATAAGCCTTAAATCCAAATTCAACCTGCATTAAGGTTATTACAAACCATCAAACAAAATACAAATTCCAAAATGTCTTATTACATTAAATACAACTAAAAAACAAACTGAACATTTCCAAAACAAAAACACAATCTCCTTGGCCACTGTAGTTGTCTTTGGCCCAGTCTTTAAACCTTCTTATCAGAACCTATACGGAGGCAAAGCTACTGTGTTAAGTATAAAACTTAGTGGGGAAATAACTAAACAAGATATAAATTGGCCACTATTTCTAACAATCATCTAACATTCATATATGTAGAATCGTATTACATCTCAAGCAATCTTTAATTGTTCATATTAAAGCGTAATCCAAACAATATATATCTCAAAACATAACATAACATATCAAAATAGGATATATTAGCTTCAGAGAAAAACTTACAAGTATCAAAACATAATACCATAATATCATAATAGAACTTTAAAGTACCAAAATAGAACTTGACTGTATCAAAATACTATCTGATTATATCAGAACGAAACTTAGTTATTTCAAAACAGAACTTGATTATATCAGACTTGAGCATGTAACAAAATACAAAACAAGTTAGTCTACTAATCCTTTTTGCAGAAGTGTGTAATAGGACCAGAACAAAAGATACTCATGTTTTTTATCTAAAATAGAAGAGACTTAATTCTTTGAAATAGAAGACACAGAAGTGTCTAAAATCAGAAGACACCTGAGTGTTTGGCATAGAAGACACCGAAGTGTCTAGTCATAGAAGACACCTTAGTGTCTGGTTACAGAAGCAACTGAGGCATTCTTATTTACCCACGATTAGGACTTGACAATTTTAAAACAAAACATTTCAAATTTCATAATCACATGCAAAAGATGTAGTGCATAACATGTCTTTATTTCATTTTTCTCAAGTTGAACATAATCTTTCATATCCAACAACTTAACATACCTCATGAACATAAAAAATTGCAATAATGTACCAATAAATACATTATGTGTTTACACATTACATATAAATCCTTTGAAAAACATTTATGTTCACAAGGACACATTCATCCTTAAACACACCATATAATTCAACATTAGACACATTATTTACTAACCACACATTCCTTAATTGATTACCTCAATTAATAATCCATAACTAAATTAACTTTTACTCGATTCATCTGACCTCAATTTAAGTTTATTTTGCACCTTAAACAAGTCCAATTAAGTCCTAGTGTACCAAATAAAATGACCTAACCTTATATAGTTCAAAAATTACACAAAACCAAGTTTTTCACCTTCCTAACCATTTCTCACGACTGTGAGAATGTGCCTTATAAATCCCACAATTGTGGGATGAGTGAACCGAAGGGAGTACCCAAAACCTTCAGTTTGTTTACAAAACTTAACTTTTTCACTTCTATTCGACACATCTTCACCAAAGTCCATCAATTTAACGTCAATTCTACCTTATTCATTCTTCAATACCTCATCAAATTCATGTCCAAAATAATTCATAAATCATTCATTAAGCAACTCACAATCTATTATCTTTCAGGTATCAACATCGAAAGCAAAAGCTATCAAACAAATATCATGTTCTAAACCTCATTTCATCATCAATTCAATTAATATTCTACCCAATTCAAGCATCAAATAATTCATATTATAGCATGCTATCAAGTTTGGCATTCCCTTACCTTCTTGGCTTTAAATTTTAACTCCAAAGAACTAATTAATCCAGCCTTGCTAAGCATTTAGCACACATCTAAGATCAAGGTGCAAATTTCATAACTACACATCTAAGATCAAGGTGCAAATTTCATAACTAACAAGACAATAACACAGAAAATAGTAGGACCTACTTCTTGATGTAATAACTTACAAATATTCCAAGTGAAGATGATCTAAAATCAAGAAAATTTACAAAAATTGAGAGGGAGTAAGAGGTTTCAGTGGAGAGGAGCAAAGTGTAGAGAGAAGGCTGCAGAAACTTCGATGGTGAAGATGATTCATCATTTGCCTAACTTTTTGAATGCAAGGTGTCTTGGTTTGTAATGACCACATGTCACACATGAAAGTGTGATAATTGTCCTTCATTAAAGCAACCTACATGTCTTCATATATGGCAGCCAAATGTCATAATTCAATTAGGCCACTTGTCACTCAACCAATGATGCCAAATGTCAATGCATTATCTATTCCAAATGTCACTGACTCATAGGCTTAGTCATTCTAGTTTTCCATATACTAACTTGACTTGTCACTTGATAATTTTCCTAGTCCAAATGTACATTTTAATACCTTAATTTTCTTATGGTATCAATTAATTCCAAATCACTAAATATAATCCATTATACCAAAATTCTAGACATATGAAATTCACATTCAAATCATAGCACAATTTTAACAGCTATAACATATGTACTTTCATGAATATGTAACATTTCAACTATGGTATAATTTGGGGCCTCACATTCATCTATAATCATGTATGGGTCTTGAATTTAATAAGAAAGGGTTTCAACAATGGTAGGAGTTTATGTCGTCTTGCCATTAAACTTCAGTGTTTTATTATAACGAAGAAAGACTTGAGACAAATGTTTATAAGTGATAAGTAAGTTACATCTTAATAGGTTAGATTTAATACTGGATTGGAGGTTTCTAAAATTATAATTGAAGATGCTAAATTTTGGTCATAATGTCAATTTGTCATCCGAGTTTATAAGCTTTTGAGGTACTTAATCTAGTTGATAGTGATGAGAACACAATAGAGGGTTATTTTATGATCTTATAGAGAGGGCAAAGGAAGTAATAAAGACCAATATGAAAATAGGCCATCTTTATATACACCTTATCTTACAATCATTAATGAAAGATGAGAAAGGCAACTTTGCTCTCCATTCTAATATTAATAAAAATAATAAATTGTTGTTATTTTAAATTTCTATTATTATGATTTTTGACCATAGGGTTAATGTAAAATTATAAATTATACAGTATAATATATTAAAAGACTATTTTGCAATTTTAAAAAATTGAGGGACTATTTTATAGATTTAAAAATTATCCAAAACAGTACTAAATATTGACCAATATTAGTATAATACTGTACCAAAACCAAATTCGATATACCACCTGCTAAAGATCTTGGAAATTTTCTTAGAGACCATATTGCAACACATACCACGATCACATCGCGATACAATCCCGAAACACTCTCTCATATCTTGAATCACTTTTCAAAACCATTTTACTCATCCTTCGGATCTCTTGTGTTTGTGACTCATTAGGTTCCCAGTTATGTTGGTCACTTGAATTAATACTTAATTCAAGTAAGTTAAGAGTGGTATCTACTAACACGTTATGTGTAACATCCCATCATCGATAGGGAGGGTAAAATAGTAATTTGAAACGGGTTAGGAGTGTATAAAATTATTTTGCTATGTTCATGCATTCATATATACACGTAAATAGTAAATTTTGCACATGTAATGATTGTACATGCATTCATGACATTTCCCGTATATGTGTCTCTAATGTGTTTATTGTGAAAAATATGATTTTTGTGCTTGAAAATTGAATTGGAGTGGGTCTTTGTGAGTTTTGAATTTTTGGAGAATTTTAGAAATTTTTTTGAAAATTTTGGGGTATTTTTTCGGACTAGGAAAAATGCCAAGTGGCAGACTGACTGGTTACCAGTAGTAAAAAGTACTGTCCAATGACACTGAAAATTAGATACATGATTTTAGGATTTATTAATTTTGAGTCATTGGAATTTTGGGGAGAAATTAGACTAGAAATTGGAAGTGAATTGGAAGGAAATTAAGTGAGTAATTGAGAGGTTGACATGTGGCAAGTGACATGTGTCACTTGCCTAACATGCCACCTTGTCATAAGTTTATATAAATATCAACTTTGCCTTGAGTCTCTCACGATGCCTTCATTTAAGACCTAAAATCATTTGTTTTTCTTCTCATCCGAAGCTTCCCTCTTTCTTTCTTCTTCGTGGTCTTCTTCTTCTTGTTAATTGCTACTTATCTCCACCTACACAAGAGCTCTCTTATCTTACTTTTTCTCTTCTTTTGTTTTCACAAAACACAAACCTAAGCTTTCCCCTTAACATGATGATGATCGTATGTGGTAGGGAGAATTAGAGAGGATTGTGAGTTTTTGAAGTTTAGAAGATTGGAAGCTTGATTAGGTAAGTAATATGTTTTATATGATGGTTTGGTAGTTAATTACATTATTTGTGATGTTATTTAAAGTTAATTGCATGAAATTGTGTTTGGTGTATATGGGTTTATTTGCTTGTTTAATTGATGATTGATGAGGTAGGATGTGATGAATGTAAGTATAACATGTGTTGTATGAAATTTGAGATGGTTTGAAGTGAAGTTTGTGATTAAAGATGAGTGTAAAAAAATGATGGATCGTGGAGTGTGTGTGCCGAAATTTTGTGGACTGATGTTCAAGTATAGGTTATGAGTTAATTATGGTGCATATATGGAATGAATTGAGTGTTGGTTGGTTTAGAAATGGTATGGAAGATGTAGAATGTGAGTTAGGTTGTGAATCTGGAAAATTTGCTTTGTGTATGTTTCAATGTTTTGGTCATAACTTTTTATATGGTTAAGAAATTGAGATGAGGTTTAGCTTGAATTAAACTTGAGGAGTTTAGCTAGAATTCTTATGAAGGAAGTGCTGTCCAATTTTGACTTGAAGGGTTCTGAATTATGCCTTGAAAGTGGGCAATATGTGCAGGATGAATAGTGCCATATTTGTGATCCTAACATTGAAAATTTGTGACCTAAAATTTTGGGAAATTTTTCTAGGATGATTGAGATAGATTTTGCTAAATTGGTCTTCATGAAAATTGAATATTTTCTTGTTAGCTTTCTATCGCCACTAAGTATGATATTTTTTGATTTTGAGGTTGAAAGTTATGACTTGTGAACTTTTAAATGGTATTTCAAAGTATTAATGTGCTTTGTGTGTGAAATGTCTCTAAGTATGAGTTTTGTGGTTATTGTACTTTGAAGCCAATTCTGGACTATTATGGTTTAAATTAGCTCAAGTGGTCTTATGGAAAGTTGTAGAGGAATGTCTTAGCTTTGTAATGAGGTATAATATGCTAATTTTGGATGTAGGGATTGTAAGTTATGAATTTTAAAGTTTGGTTATGGTTTAGGGTGAAATTATGGGGGGCAGAAACTTTGATTGAGATTTTGACCCATTTAGAGGTTGAAATTACATTTAAGTGCTTCATGACAGTTTTAGATTATGTTTTGATCTTTCCATGGATGTAAAGTATGGAATTTTTGGACCATGGAATAGGAAGTTATGATTTTTAGAAGTTTCTATTACTGTTTGACATTATCATTAGTGAACAGAAACTTCGAAGTGGTTTTTGACTCCCTTAGAGGTCAAATTGATTTTTTTGTCCTTCATGAAAGTTGTAGGTTGCATTCTGATCTTTCCATTGATATAAATTATGAAATTTTTGGCTAAGGGTATAGGAAGTTATGATTTTTAGATGATTGTAGTACTGTTTTGGAGGTGAATGTGTAGGCAGTAAATTTGATCGAGTTTTTGATATCCTTAGAAGTGGAATTGGTTTTCAAGCTCTACATAGAAATTGTAGAGCTTTCTTTGCTCTTTCCATTGATACCAAGTTTGCAAAATTTGGACTTCTTGATTGCAAGTTATGTATGTTGAAAGAAGAGCGGATTAAGTGGAAATTTGAAAAAAAAAATTTGGGCGATTTCGCCCTCGTGAGATTGTGAGGGTGCGAGAAGTTGGGTGCGAAACCCAGCTTCTGATTTTTTATTTTATTTTATTATGTATTTATTTATTTATTTTTATTTTTAGGAAATGTGACCCTTTCTCATTCTTTTGTGAATAACTTTTTCATCCGACCTCCGATTGACCTGATTTTTGAGGCATCAGATTCGTGAAATATTTAATTTCATTTCTATGTGAAATTGTGAATTTTTAGAGATGAAATTTACATGGATTGATTAGGACAAAGTGAGGTGACCGAGTAATTATTATTTCTGGTCTGTGTTTTAATAATAATTGGACCTATAGAGGTCCGAATTGAGTGATTTTGTTGTCTATTAATTTCTAAAATTTAGAGGATAATTTTGTGATGAGAATTTTTGGAATAATGCTGGGAATGTCACAAACAGGCATTGTACACATTTTAATTTCTCCATGTGCATTATTAAACATTTCTGATTGTACACTTGGTAATATTTGTGTATTTTAACTGTTATAGAGACGCATTTGGAACGTCAACGCACAGACGTTGCCGATACTTCCAGACATTAGCTCGGAAGCTATTAGTGAGTGACCTAGATGGTTATCTAAATTATTGATTGCTTATAATTTTGTGGTGAATAATGGTGGGTTAGAGATTGATTGTGATTGTGGATTCCGGACAGAAGGTCCGATGTATTGGGGAGCTATGACATAGAAGTGCTACTTGTATGTGAATTTGAGAACTACTTGCTTGTGATGTGATAAATTGTGAAACATGTGTTGATTGTGATGTATATATTGCTTAATTGTCACATATGCATTTAATACATGAATGCATGATCAGATAATGACAGTTGTGACCGGAGTAGCCACCGAGAGCTGAAAGCTCAACGATTGTATTCGGGCCTCAAGCCCCACAGTGAATTAGAGCCTCGGGCTCAATGATTAATGTGCCCATATTGGGACAGTTTAGGCATTCGGTCACAACACCGTAATAAATTGGAAAAGTGTCACATGCACATTTTATATGCATTTGGTTTAATCTCTTTGATTGAGTGAAAAGCAAAATGCCTTATACTTATGTGAAAATAAAAGTGTTAATTGTGTGACCATATGATACTTATGATAGACATGAAATTATGAAATACTTGTGATATGCTTGATTGTTGCATGAATTGAGTGAACCGTCGATGATGGTTACCTCACTGAGTTCGCAAACTCACCCAAAATTGCAACATATTTTTCAGGACCGAGAGTAGACTCTTAGCTCCAGAGGGACTTTTCTAGCCGTGTAGATCGTGTTGGCGAGAGAAGTCATGGCTCACAGGTCAGTCAGCTGGGACTTTTGGGATGGCATAGATAGAATTGATGTATTTTTCTTCTTTCATGTAGCATGTTGTACTGGGTTTTTAGAATTGATGTATAGACAGTAAATGATGACAAATGTGTAAATTCCTGATTTTGATGAAATGAAATGAGAAAAAATTATGGTTTCAAAAAGTTCGTGATTTTATATTGATGTTTTATTATGATGCCATGTGAAGTGAAATAGTGATCGTTTGTAGCTCGCCCTTATCGTAGGATATGTACCGGAATGACCTGCGGGCGTCCCGGTGTGTACCCTGTGGTAAGGGGGCGCTACATTATAACCCCCAATTGACTGAAAAGTCAGTGGTTTGACTACGAACAATTCCATACACAATGTTGCAATGCAGTTCGTCCTTTCACCATCTATACCCCACTTGGTTCAGAGTATGGTCAAAGTGTCAACTCCCACAAGACTAACTATGTCATATCTATTCCAAGTGATATTAGGTCTTGTCCTGAGGATCTCATTATTTTATGTATCATTGAAGACTCTCTTTATGACACATATCTCCTCTGGGCAGAGACTCCCATGTAATGACCCTGACAAGAGGTCATGGGTATCATCTCCTTCTATTAACAGTGGTGAATCCTTTATTGACTACTCAATTACCTCTGAATACCTCAAGCTGTACCTATTCACCACCCTATGAGTAACCCCTAAAAGGCACCAATGAATGGAGTCAAAGCACAAGATCAGTATCCGAGATATCTTTAAGCACCTCAAATCAAAGGATACTTACACAATTGTTATGAAGAGACTATCATTGACATTAGAATAGAATATCCATATGATTATCTCATAGTAGGTCAATCCAATGTACTTACTACCCTTAGTAAGCATCCATATGTTAACTCTAAACAACTCATGTCTGCAGTTTATAAGATCTATTGCTTGATCCAATCAAGGAGTATAACATGTTCCAGTCTATTCGGGTTAATGATATCCTATCTCATTAATCTTATGACTAGAGAAAGTTTAGATACTAACACAATTACACATGATAGGAATCTCATTATCATGATATCATCATGATTTCCTACATGCTATGTTTTGTATTAAGGACTTCGTTAATCAATTTAAGATCAACATGAAATCCATAAATGTATGAACATCGAAATAATGGAAAAAAATCTTTATTAAGCATAAAATGATTTGTACCATAAGTGCTAAAGGTGATTGCCTTTAAAGCACTTCTCTAACAAACTCCCACTTGCACTAAAGCCAATTGCCTTGATATCAATACCATAGGCATGTACATGTGACACAAAACTCTTTTGGAAAATAGGCTTAGTCAACAGATCAACTATATTCTGATCGGTGGAAACTCTCTTTATCTTAACATCATTTACATACAGTCTAACACCATTTCTCTTTTTGACAATAGGTTGTAAGAATTGACACCATGACCACTAGTGTGAATGTTGGACCCCGATCTTTTGATGGAAATTAAGATTATTAAAATGGAATTCAATGAGTGTGTTTGTATAGGTATTGTGTTGTAGATGTTATTGTATTTAAAGGAGATTGATGAGAAATGAAGTGATTGATTTTGATGACTTTGAAAATTTAGTACAGTTGTATGAGTTATGAAAGTCAAAATGAATTAGTTGATTGAAATGGAAGTTGAAAATCAAGAAATAGAAAGTGAAAGTGTAAAATTTTGAAGAAATTAGAAATTTTGACTTTTTGGAGTAAAGAGTTGACTTTTGATTTAGGCAGATTTTGAGAAAATGATCTACATGAAATTTGTAGCTTATGTTGAGAGCTTTTTTTAGCCATAAAGTATGCTATTTTTTGATTTCGGGATTGAAAGTTATGATCTTTGAAAGTTAAGTGTATTTTGCCTTGATTTTGGAAAATGCTCTAAGTGTAGGATTGTATATGTTGTGTTTTGAGGCAATTTCTGTACTGATGTGGTTTGAATTGGAGTAAATCGTTATGTGAAAGTTATAGAGAATTTGAATAGCTTTAAAATGATGTATAATATGCGATTCTTGGTTGTGGAGGTTGAAAGATATGATAATGTGAAATTTGGATATTGCTTAGGTGATGGCTATCAGGGCAGAAACTTTGATTGAAACATTAACTTAGATAGAGGTTGAATTTGCTTTAGAGTTCTTCATGAACATTGTAGAGCTTGTTTTTATCTTTCCATTGATATAAGGCACGAAAATATTGGACAAGGGAGTAGAAAGTTATGATTGTTAGAAGTTCTGATGTTGTTTAGGGTGAAGCTGATTGATCCGTCAGTTTGTGTGGAGTTTTTGACTTATTTAGAGGTCGATCTGATTTTTAAGGCCTTAATGGAAGTTGTAGAGGGTTATTTTTACCTTTCTATAGACACTGAGTTTGTCAAATTTGGAGTTCTGGATCAAAAGTTATGATGTTTGCAAGTTTTGGTACTGTTGAGAAATTATCGAGCAGTCATCTTTGTGTAAACATTTGATCCCTTTCGTGTCCGAGCTTGCCTTTGAGTCCTTCTTGAAAATGGTAAAGCTGTCTCTTAGCTTTCCAACGAAACAAACCGTGTCTAATTTGGAGCTCGAAGTCAAAAGATATGAATGTTTGAAGTTTGGAGGTCGGATCGCATGGTTGATCGCCCACCAGCAAGCCCGCTGAAGCGATCGACTGGTGTGAGGCGATCGACCTGAAAGGGAGACCGACCAAAGTGGCGATCGACTTCATTGCATGCGACCTTTGCGATCGATTTTTAGCCGACCGACCTCTCTTCCTTGTTTTGGCCATAACTTCTTCGTCCGACATCCGATCGACCTGATTTTTGAAGCGTTGGATTCCTAAGACCTTTTTCTATCTTTCCATACTAGATAGGTAGGTTTTGGAATTAAATGGAGAAAGATAGCTCGGATTATAGTGAGCTGATCGGTTGTAAAAGTTTGAACAATGTTTGGTATTTTTGAGATATCTCGAGCCATAGAGCTCAGATTGATTTGATTCTTGTTGGAAATTAAACTAGATATATGGGGCTACAAATGTTATGAAGGAGCCGATCGACAATGTAGCCTTTAAGACTTTCAAATATGGGTCGGAAGTTAGGTATAGAGTTTAGTCTCAGCTTTGTAATGGTATGAGTAGTGTTCAGTATTTTGGATATATCTCGATCGATAGAGCTCCGATCGATCTGATTCTTTTTGGAAATTAAAATAGAGACATGAGGCTACAAATGTTATGAAGGAGCCGAGCTATGATGTGGCCTCTAAGACTTCCAAATATAGGTCAAAAATTTAGTGTAGTGTTCAGTCTCGATGCTGTAATGGCTGAACAATGTTCAGTATTTTGGATATATCTCGATCGCTAGAGCTCGGATTGAGCTGATTCTTTTTGAGAATTAAACTAGAGAGATGAGGCTACAAAAGTTATGAAGGAGCCAATCGACACCTCTAAGACTTCTAAATATAGGTCGGAAGTTCAGTGTAGTGTTCAGTCTCGGTGCTGTAATGGCTGAACAATGTTCAGTATTTTGGATATATCTCAATCGATAGAGCTCGGATTGAGCTGATTATTTTTGAGAATTAAACTAGAGAGATGAGGCTACAAAAGTTATGAAGGAGAAGATCGACAATGGAGCCTCTAAGACTTCCAAATATAGGTCAGAAGTTCAATGTAGTGTTCAGTCTCGGTGCTGTAATGGCTGAACAATGTTTAGTATTTTGGATATATCTCGATCGCTAGAGCTCAGATTGAGCTGATTCTTTTTGAGAATTAAACTGGAGAGATGAGGCTACAAAGGTTATGAAGGAGCTGATTGACAATGGAGCCTCTAAGACTTCCAAATATAGGTCGGAAGTTAGATGTAGTGTTCAGTCTCGGAGTTGTAATAGTTGAACAGTGTTCAGTATTTTGGAGATATATCGATAGCTAGAGGTCGGATTGAGCTGATTATTTTTGAGAATTAAAATAGAGACATGGGGCTACAAATGTTATGAAGGAGCCGATTGACAATGTAGCCTCTAAGACTTCCAAATATGGGTCGGAATTTAGGTGTAGTATTCAGCCTCGGGTCTGAAGAACAAACTTCAGTATTTTGGAGATATCTTGAGCTATAGAGCTCCGATCGATCCGATTCTTGAAGCGATGGATTCGTAAGACATAGAGGAACATTTCTTTAGAAGAAAGTTTTATCAAATGACTTCATTTACCTGATTGAAATAATCAGACAACATGTCAGTTTTAAAGACCAATGAAGAGGCAATTTTGGAAGTTTACTTAAAGGGTTAAGTTTATAGGCTTAAATGGAGGGGCTTATGGGTCATTCCTTATTCATTAATTTACCTGGCACTATAAAAGCAAGGGGGCTGTAGTTGTTTGGAGGAGAATCACGATTATTGCCCAAAAGAATTAAAAGAAATAAGAGGAGAGAAGAGAGAAAGCTTGTTTCGGTGGAGAAGAACCGAAGAGAAGAAGAAAAGAGCTTCAAAGGTTCAGTTTCCTCCAAGTTTCTTGAGTGATTTTTGGTGCTTTTCAAAGGGAAAGGTGAAGAAGAAGATGAAAACTTCTTATGGAGCCCAAAAATCCAAAAATGGTGTGAGAGAAGGTAAAATGCGAAATTTTGAGATCTGTGAATTTTGATGAATTTCTGGTTTAGAAATATGAAAAACGGTATGGGTTTGTGGATTATGAAGTTAATTTTGTTGATTGCTTAATATTATGGGTTTAGTTTTGGATGTAAATTAATTAGGGTTTATGCCCAATTTTGTAAATTGGGAATTTTGGAAATTTGTGATTTAGATGGCTTGGTTACATGTGGAATTAGTGTGTTCTAAGTTCAATTTGAGGATTATGTTATTTATGAGATTGAATTTGTGGGAAATTGGTGTAGGGAATTTTTCTATTAGAAGGAAGAAAGACACAATGGTCAAATTGAAGTTAAGGACAAGCTTCTAGGCAGGAAATCGAGGTGGGTAACCGTTTATAATAGAATTTATAAACCACTACTACTTTCTTTAAACAAAAAGATTTTCTGATTTCAATTGCATCATAATTGTTGCATCATTGTATGAATGATTTGAAAAATCATTATTGATTCAATACATGAACTTTTGATGAATTGCAAAATACATTGTGTTATGCCTTGAAAGATTTCATGGCATTTTGTGTATTCGGAAAAGAGCATTCGATAAATTGATTTAAGCATGATTATGTGATTGTGATTGTGCGAGAGAGAACCTATTTTGTTAAGTAACGTGCACGTTGACCCCCTTAGCCTTCTCCCGGCCGCTTGCTTGAGGCTTAAGAGATCCAAAAAATGGACTCGTCGTGTTTACGGTAAACTTCGGTTTCCATCGTATTTATGGAACTCTCGAGCCACTTGTGTGCATCGCATATGTGATTTGCCATTGCATTTATGAATTGTCAAGTTGATGCATTCATGTTTTGCAACCTATGGGTTTATGGATGAAAGCCTAAAAATCATACGTTTTGTAATTGTGATTTGACTACAGCAAGAGCGGAACTTTTAGAAAATGTGCTTTACGGATTTCAAAGAAATGTTTTCTAAGACCAGAAAAGAAAAAGAATTTCAAGGATTTTTCTTATTTATTTATTATAAATTGTTACCCACGAGCTATAAGCTCACCCCCTTCATTCCCATCCACAGGTGATAAGAAGAAGATCGGGTGAAAGAAAATGAAGATTTCTATTTGCATGTGTTTATATTGTATTGCTGTTAAGTAAGATAGTGTTGAGAAATTCAAAATTTGTTGTGTGTTGCGTACTTTGGATTTTGGTGTTGATATTGTATATGGACTGAATTGCCACGAGTGTATGAAGAGTAGTCATTCCAGGACATATGTGATTTATGAAATTGTGTATATAGTGAGTATAAGGTGTATGGACTTCTGGAATTATGTATTGATTTAAGTTATGCTTGGGATGTGTGTATGAGTATGAATGTGATAATGTATTTTGGATTGAGTTTGGTTATGAAAGAAATGAAAAGGAAAGGAATAAGAAAGAAAGAAAAGAAAAGAAAAATTTATACCGGATTTAGAATGTCTTAAGGTTTCCAACGCGACAGTGATTTCTAAGATTTTATTCGCGGATGTCGGTACTTGTGTTTCAGTTCGAATGCTTCAATTCGATTTGATTTGATCCGATGTTTACTTCATTTCGATTTGCTTCCGCTTTGTGTTATTCGATTTCGCCTTTGGATTCGATTTATCTGATTTGACAATTGATTCGTATATGATTTTGCTGCCGCCTTGTGTTCCTTTCGATCGATTTAGATTTTGCTTTCTTTTCCTATTCGTTTTCTGTTTCTCTGGTTGGGATCCGGATTTTCAGATCGGGTCCCAACATTTGTGGTATCAGAGCCCAGTAACATGATCTTACTTGGGCGTATGTGTATGAGTAAGAAATGGATAAGAGTTTGTGAGGATAAGATTGATCTTGTGAGAATGTGAGCATGATGTGTTTGTCTTTCATAAATTATTTGATGAATCTAAATGATTGTATATTGGAGGTGATGAGTTATATGATTGAATTAGTGAGAGTGGGATATTGATGTGATTAAGTGTTCATGAATTATTCGAGGAAATTATAGTGACTATTTGATTTAAGTGTCAAGAGTATGATTGATTTTTAGATTGTGTGTATGGAAATTAAGATTAGAAATTCACGATGAGGTTGGATGATTTGGCTTCGAATATATAGGAGATGCAATAGCAGAATACTTGGAAGATGAGCTTGATGATAGAAAAATGTGTATTGATATGGTATGGGTGCTATGTGACTCAAGAATTGAGAAATTGTGAAGAGATTGAGAATATGTATGATGGGGACATTAGATGAGAAAAGTGATTGATTATAATTTATTGAAAAGAAATTAGTTAAGAGATTGTGTCACTTGCTAATGTCTAAGAGGAATTTCGTGGGCGAAATTCTTTTAAGAAGGGGAGAATTGTTGGACCCCGATCTTTTGATGGAAATTAAAATTATTAAAATGGAATTCAATGAGTGTGTTTGTATAGGTATTGTGTTGTAGATGTTATTGTATTTAAAGGAGATTGATGAGAAATGAAGTGATTGATTTTGATGACTTTGAAAATTTAGTACAGTTGTATGAGTTATGAAAGTCAAAATGAATTAGTTGATTGAAATGGAAGTTGAAAATTAAGAAATAGAAAGTGAAAGTGTAAAATTTTGAAGAAATTAGAAATTTTGACTTTTTGGAGTAAAGAGTTGACTTTTGATTTAGGCAGATTTTGAGAAAATGATCTACATAAAATTTGTAGCTTATGTTGAGAGCTTTTCGTAGCCATAAAGGATGCTATTTTTCGATATCGGAATTGAAAGTTATGATCTTTGAAAGTTAAGTGTATTTTGCCTTGATTTTGGAAAATGCTCTAAGTGTAGGATTGTATATGTTGTGTTTTGAGGCAATTTTCGTACTGATGTGGTTTGAATTGTAGTAAATCGTTACGTGAAAGTTATAGAGAATTTCAATAGCTTTAAAATGATGTATAATATGCGATTATTGGTTGTGGAGGTTGAAAGATATGATAATGTGAAATTTGGATATTGCTTAGGTGATGGCTATCAAGGCAGAAACTTCGATTGAAACATTAACTTAGCTAGAGGTTGAATTCGCTTTGGAGTTCTTCATGAACATTGTAGAGCTTGTTTTTATCTTTCCATTGATATAAGGCACAAAAATATTGGACAAGGGAGTAGAAAGTTATGATTGTTAGAAGTTCTGATGTTGTTTAGCGTGAAACTGATTGATCCGTCAGTTTATGTGGAGTTTTTGACTTATTTAGAGATCGATCTGATTTTTAAGGCCTTAATAGAAGTTGTAGAGGGTTCTTTTACCTTTCTATAGACACTGAGTTTGTCAAATTTGGAGTTCTGGATCAAAAGTTATGATGTTTGCAAGTTTTGGTACTGTTGAGAAATTATCGATCAGTCATCTTTGTGTAAACTTTTGATCCCTTTAGTGTCCGAGCTTGTCTTTGAGTCCTTCTTGAAAATGGTAGAGCTGTCTCTTAGCTTTTCAACGAAACAAACCGTGTCTAATTTGGAGCTCGGAGTCAAAAGATATGAATGTTTGAAGTTTGGAGGTCGGATCGCATGGTTGATCGCCCACCCGCGTGCGCCCGCGCGAGCGACCGACCTGGTGCGGGCGACTGATTTGGTACGGGAGAACGACCTGGTGCGGGCGACCGACCTGCTGTGCGACCTTTGCGATCGATTTTCAGCCGACCGACCTCTCTTCCTTGTTTTGGCCATAACTTCTTCGTCTGACATCCGATCGACCTGATTTTTGAAGCGTTGGATTCCTAAGAAATTTTTCTATCTTTCCATACTAGATAGGTAGGTTTTGGAATTAAATGAAAAAAGATAGCTCGGATTATAGTGAGCTGATCGGTTGTAAAAGTTTGAACAGTGTTTGATATTTTTGAGATATCTCGAGCCGTAGAGCTCAGATTGATTTGATTCTTGTTGAAAATTAAACTAGATAGATGGGGCTACAAATGTTATGAAGGAACTGATCGACAATGTAGCCTCCAAGACTTTCAAATATGGGTCAGAAGTTAGGTATAGAGTTCAGTCTCAGCTTTGTAATGGTATGAGTAGTGTTAAGTATTTTGGATATATCTCGATCGATAGAGCTCCGATTGATCTGATTCTTTTTGGAAATTAAAATAGAGACATGAGGCTACAAATGTTATGAAGGAGCCGAGCTATGATGTGGCCTCTAAGACTTCCAAATATGGGTCGGAAGTTAGGTGTAGTGTTCAGTCTCGATGCTGTAATGGTTGAACAATGTTCAGTATTTTGGATATATCTCGATCGCTAGAGCTCGGATTGAGCTGATTCTTTTTGAGCATTAAACTAGAGAGATGAGGCTACAAAATTTATGAAGGAGCCGATCGACACCTCTAATACTTCCAAATATAGGTCGGAAGTTCAGTGTAGTGTTCAGTCTCGGTGCTGTAATGGCTGAACAATGTTCAGTATTTTGGATATATCTCGATCGCTAGAGCTCGGATTGAGCTGATTCTTTTTGAGAATTAAACTAGAAAGAAGAGGCTACAAAAGTTATGAAGGAGGTGATTGACAATGGAGTCTCTAAGACTTTCAAATATAGGTCGGAATTTAGATGTAGTGTTCAGTCTCGGTGTTGTAATGGCTGAACAGTGTTCAGTATTTTGGAGATATATCGATCGCTAGAGGTCGGATTGAGCTGATTCATTTTGAGAATTAAAATAGAGACATGGGGCTACAAATGTTATGAAGGAGCCGATCGACAATGTAGCCTCTAAGACTTCCAAATATGGGTCGGAAGTTAGGTGTAGTATTCAGCCTAGGGTCTGAAGAACAAACTTCAGTATTTTGGAGATATCTTGAGCTATAGAGCTCCGATCGATCCGATTCTTGAAGCGATGGATTTGTAAGACATAGGGGAACATTTATTTAGAAGAAAGTTTTATCAAATGACTTCATTTACCTGATCGAAATAATCAGACAAGATGTCAGTTTTAAAGACCAATGAATGGACAGTTTTGGAAGTTTACTTAAAGGGTTAAGTTTATAGGGTTAAATGGAGGGGCTTATGGGTCATTCCTTATTCATTAATTGACCTGGCACTATAAAAGCGAGGGGGCTGTAGTTGTTTGGAGGAGAATCATGATTATTGCCCAAAAGACTTAAAAGAAATAAGAGGAGAGAAGAGAGAAAGCTTGTTTCGGTGGAGAAGAACCGAAGAGAAGAAGAAGAGAGCTTCAAAGGTTCAGTTTTCTCCAAGTTTCTTGAGGGATTTTTGGTGCTTTTCAAAGGGAAAGGTGAAGAAGAAGATGAAAGCTTCTTATGGAGCCCAAAAATCCAAAAATGGTGTGAGAGAAGGTAAAATGCGAAATTTTGAGATCTGTAAATTTTGATGAATTTCTGGTTTAGAAATATGGAAAATGGTATGAGTTTGTGGAGTATGAAGTTAATTTTGTTGATTGCTTAATATTATGGGTTTAGTTTTGGATGGAAATTAATTAGGTTTATGCCCAATTTTGTAAATTGGGATTTTGGAAATTGTGATTTAGATGGCTTGGTTACGTGTGGAATTAGTGTGTTCTAAGTTCAATTTGAGGATTATGTTATTTATGAGATTGAATTTGTGGGAAATTGGTGTAGGGAATTTTTCTATTGGAAGGAAGAAAGACGCAATGGTCAAATTGAAGTTAAGGACAAGCTTCTAGGCAGGAAATCGAGGTGGGTAACCGTTTATAATAGAATTTATAAACCACTACTGCTTTCTTTAAACAAAAAGATTTTCTGATTTCAATTGCATCATAATTGTTGCATCATTGTATGAATGATTTGAAAAATCATTATTGATTCAATACATGAACTTTTGATGAATTGCAAAATACATTGTGTTATGCCTTGAAAGATTTCATGGCATTTTGTGTATTCGGAAAAGAGCATTCGATAAATTGATTTAAGCATGATTATATGATTGTGATTGGGTGAGAGAGAACCTATTTTGTTAAGTCACGTGCACGTTGACCCCCTTAGCCTTCTCCCGACCACCTGCTTGAGGCTTACGAGATCTGAAAAATAGACTCGTCGTGTTTATGGTAAACTTTGATTTCCATCGTGTTTATGGAACTCTCGAGCCACTTGTGTGCATCGCATATGTGATTTGCCATTGCATTTATGAATTTTCAAGTTGATGCATTCATGTTTTGCAACCTATGGGTTTATGGATGAAAGCCTAAAAATCATACGTTTTGCAATTGTGATTTGACTACAGCAAGAGCGGAACTTTTAGAAAATGTGCTTTACGGATTTCAAAGAAATGTTTTCTAAGACCAGAAAAGAAAAAGAATTTCAAGGATTTTGCTTATTTATTTGTTATAAATTGTTACCCACGAGCTATAAGCTCACCCCCTTCATTCCCATCCACAGGTGATGAGAAGAAGATCGGGTGAAAGAAAATGAAGATTTCTATTTGCATGTGTTTATATTGTATTGCTGTTAAGTAAGATAGTGTTGAGAAATTCAAAATTTGTTGTGTATTGCGTACTTTGGATTTTGGTGTTGATATTGTATATGGCCTGAATTGCCACGAGTGTATGAAGAGTAGTCATTCCAGGACATATGTGATTTATGAAATTGTGTATATAGTGAGTATAAGGTGTATGGACTTACGGAATTATGTATTGATTTAAGTTATGTTTGGGATGTGTATGAGTATGAATGTGATAATGTATTTTGGATTGAGTTTGGTTATGAAAGAAATGAAAAGGAAAGGAATAAGAAAGAAAGAAAAGAAAAGAAAAATTTATACCGGATTTAGAATGTCTTAAGGTTTCCAACGCGACAGTGATTTCTAAGATTTTGTTCGTAGATGTCGGTACTTGTGTTTCAGTTCGAATGCTTCAATTCGATTTGATTTGATCCGATGTTTACTTCGTTTCGATTTGCTTCCGCTTTGTGTTATTCGATTTCGCCTTTGGATTCGATTTATCCGATTTGACAATTGATTCGTATATGATTTTGCTGCCGCCTTGTGTTCCTTTCGATCGATTTCGATTTTGCTTTCGTTTCCTATTCGTTTTCTGTTTTTCCGGTTGGGATCTGGATTTCTGGATCGGGTCCCAACAGTGAACCTACACTCACTTATGAAAGCTAATAAGTTGACTGGACCTAACTTTCTAGACTAGCTTAAGAACTTAAGAATAATTCTCAAGTCAGAGAAACTAGGTTATGTCTTGGAAGAACCACTTCCTGATCCCTCTGCTACTAATGCTTCTGATAGTGATTAGAGGGTCTACAGAAAGCATCTCGATGATAGTGAGATGGCTAGCTGCATAAAGTTGCCCACTATGTCAGTGGAATTACAAAGCCAACATGAGACTATGAATGCTCATACCATAGTTTAATCCAGTTATTCACAGTTTGTGTTTAACTATCAAAAGAACAAAATATCCATAATGATTCTTATGCTAATCAACTTGTTCAAAGTAGTTGAGCCATCTATCCGCAAGGACAGTAAGCGTATAATGTTGGTGGACTTTTTTGGTTTGAGGAGGAAGAACTAAAAGAAGAAGAAGTTCATAAGGCCTAAAGGAGGTATGGCTAAGAGGAAAGTTAAGGAGATTTCCCCTAAGGGAACATGCTTCCACTGTGGCAAGGATGGCCATTGGAAGAGAAACTATAAGGCCTATCTAGAGACATTGAAGCAGAAGAAGGCATCAAATGCCCCATTTACATCAGGTATGTTTGTTATTGATATTAATATTGCTTCTAATAATAACATATCGGTATTGTGTTAGGTACCATTTTCGGAACCCATCTCTTTCTTTAATACCACATCTGTTGGGCACCGATTCTAGAACCCAACTCTTGTTCTGATACCACAAACTGTTGGATCCCACTTGTTTCTAGAATCCAACTTTTACGAAAACATGAAACATGAGCGTATTCCCATGAAATGTGAGCGTATTCTCATGAAATTTCTTTAACCATCATCGATTAATCTTCATTCTCATAACATCCCAATAATTTTCTTCACAATTTGTTCAATGGTGTGCCCACGTAAATTAGTCACCATACTAGAACTCATTTCTCCTATTTGTGAACAAAATTTGGAAATCTTCATACCAGGATTTCACTTTTGCTTCTTCAAAGAAATCATAGCTTTAAGTCTCTAGTTTTCTTAGAAGAAAGAATCATCTCAATCGGACCTTCACAGCTCAAGATATACTTAAAAATCCAAAGTTTGTTCCTACCTCAATCATGATCTCTCAATTGACCCCTCACTATCTTTCAATTAGAATTTTTCATCCTAAAACTAAAAGCTACCAAATTTCATGGAGAGGTAGATACATGTCTTAGGAATCTATCGCTTTAAGAATCACTTCATTCAGAGGTCGGATAAGGAAGTTATGTGCAAAAGAATCCAATATGTTTATGTCCACAGTCACTTTGTACCTCTCTTGGAGAAATCATCATAACTTTTTCTAAATATGTCTGATTGAGTTCTTTCTTAGACCATTTGAAATTAGACTTCAAGATCGACAATTTTCATGAAGACTATAAAATGAGATTCGGCCTCTAAAATGGTCAAAAATTGCAATTTACTGAAGCTGACTCTTGAATGTCCGTTTAACGAACATTGTCGGGGTTGGGAGTCCATTTTGACCGAGAAGGTCCGTTTAACGGACGTGGACTAGCTTAGGAGCCCTTTTTTCACCCGAGAAGGTCCATTTAATGGACCTAAAGTCTGCCTAATGGAAATAGGGGTTCCCAAAACCCCTTCAAAGCCTCTCCAATGCTTCCTACATCCAACATAACATCATATTCACTCATATTCTTCCCCATTTCACTTCTTCTAATGTAATAACACTCCTAAAACATTCAATTACCAATTTGGGTGCATCAAACTCACAAAATTCAACTCAAATTACTCATCACAAACACACACTCTCATCATTCGCCATGATTGTCATGTTTAAACTTCATATGCAGCATCTTCACTTATAATACTCATATCTTTTCACTCCGATTTCCTAAATTTTCATACTTTATAGCGTCGGAAAGCTAAGAGGATCATCTATAACTTTTGTTAAGACAACTTGGTCAAAATCATCATAGATTAATACAGAATTTCTCCTAAAGTCAGAACACACATTTTACCCTCATGTAAAACTTGAAATTTATCCCAACTTCACTTTCTCTATTGCACATCATTAATAATAATTTAACTACCAATTGGAATTCATCAAACTATCAACCTCAATTCATTTGACTCTTCATATTCAACAACATCTCATCATTTATACCATTCCTATGTGTCTTTTCCATAACATCTCATTGAAGTGAATATATATGTGTATATACCAACCATTCATGCTCAACATTCATCATAGTCATCCATATACAAATTCACATTTCATGTCCATACACAAATCCATTTTTCATCAACATCATAAATTAAGAGTTTTACAAACTTTAATGGCATTTCAAACCATATTGCATCGTCAATACATTAATATTCCAAAATTCCTAAATTACACAAGATACTTGAAAGATAATTTTTCAAAATGCAATTACAACTTTGTTTACATAAATCACTCCAAAACAAAACAAAACATGCAAAATTGGGTTTATTCCTTGATCACTTTCACTTGATCTCTTGCTTGTCACCTAAATAGGGGAAAGAGAGTAGGGGTGAGCTTTAAAGCTCGTAGGTAACATGCTTATAATGAATAATAAGCAAAACCGTTCAAAAAGTTCAATCTTATAGAAAATTCTTATTGAATCATAAAACACATGTTTCTCAAAATTCTTGTCATGCAATCAAAATCCACAACAACATAATTCATGCAATTTTCAAATTGTTCACAATTCATAAACACATAAGCAAATTAGATATGGTTTGGATAGATCTAAAACAGAAAGTATTACACATTTCTCCTAAGGGTCCTGTGTAGCTGTGAACAGAACATACTATCGCAATCCCACAAAATGGTCTTGCGTAGTCGTGAACTTATAGGAGTCTGCGAGGGAGCTCCATGCCACTAGTGGGCAGACGGGAGAAGCCTTTAGACAAGTGTATTTGACATACTTAGGGGACCACCACAAACCCACATAACATGTAATTCATGACTTGAAAAACAATTGCCCAAATGGCACATTTTTGAAAACTTGTCTTTCATGAGCATGACATATTTCATATGCATATCTATCATCATTACACAATTCATTATCAAAATTCATACATCAAAACATATAACAATCTCACAAATCATTCAAAAGCAATAAAAGAAACATTTTTGAAGTAATTGAAATCATTTTTCTTTCTTGATTTGAACAAAACATCAATGGCTCATTACTTAATTATAAACATGAAACCTACCGTGATTTCCTTGCTTGAAAACCTTCTAAAAAAACTTTTACTCTTGCTCCTCTTGCCTCTCTTGATTTTCTTCAACATTGACACAAAAATTCTCAAATCAATAGGGATTCCAATTAAGAAACCCATAAGACATATTCACTAAAATTGATCATAGAATCCTTAAATCCATACATTTCTAAGCTATTTGAACTAAAACCCCTTTCAAAACACCAAAGATTAAAATCCCACTTACCTTGGATCTTCACCAAATGAAGAGTTTGTTAGCTCATATGGAAGCTTTCATCTTCTTTCACCTTTTTCTCTTCTTGAACAACCATAAATTCGCTCTTGAAAGCCAAGAAATGATGAACCTAGTTTCTCTTTCTTCTTTTTCTCCTCTTCTCCACAATCTCTCTCTCATTTCCCTCTTCTCTTTGTTTCTTCTCTCCCATTTTCGTTCATGCCTCTTCCTTAAAAGCAAGCCCACACTTCTATTTACAATATTGCGATTAATTAGTGTACAAAGACCCTTAAGTCCTTCCTTATATGCCTTGTAACTTAAATGACTTAAGTGATCTTCCCAAAAAGCCCTCATACATACATACATACTCTTACTACTTAATTCCACTAAACCATATTTTAAAATCCTACCAACATTAGCGCAATAATGAACTCCAAATAAAATAATTAATCTAGCAAAACCTCAAAATTATTTAAATCATGCTTAACTCCTTCCAAAAATCAAGACCTTTTTATAATCATGTAATTGAAGGAATTTGATAGCACTTCCTTCTAGAAAAATGTTCCTCATTGTCTTAATTTTCTAATGACACCAAAATCATTCAATTTGGTCTAGAAATCTGAAAGTTATACCCAAACATTTCTGAACTACTCTTATACTGAAATAATATTATGTGCTCAACTTCCACACAAAAATTGAAATTCTTAGAGACTGAATCAAAACTCAATTCCATCATACAATTTGTATCCCTAGTTTACTCCAAATCAAAAATCATCTCATTTGGATAACTAAAGACAAAGTTATGGCTAAAACATTGAATCATACTCAATGAACATATTTCACTTATAACTTCCATCATTTCACACATAACCCATCTTATACATGACTATCTTTTCTACTTCATTTCAAATTCAAGAATTCTTCTTTTCTTTACACATGAATAATCTGCAATAATTTCTCATTTCATATTTATAACTTCCTAGAAAATTTGGGGTCCAACATATTGGATACTAGTTGTGGGTCACATATATGTATTGATATGCAGGGCCTCAGTAATAGTAAACAACTCAACAAGGGAGAGTAGGACCTGTGCATAGGCAATGGAGCAAGAGTTGCTGCATTAACCATAGGAACTTATGTATTGACACTCCCTAGTGAGTTTATAATAGAATTGGATGATTGTTTTTTATGTACCAGTATTGACTAAGAATATTATTTCAATTTCTAGTCTTAATAAAGTTGGTTTCATTTTAAATTTTAGTAAAAATGGTTGTTTTATTAGTTTGAATGGGATGATTTATGCTAAGGGTACATTAAGCAATGTAATATAAATATTAGATATGTCCAATCCAATTTTAAATATCAATGACAATAAAAGACAAAAATGAGATAATGTAAAATCATCTTACTTATGACATTATCCCTTTGTCCATATAAGTGAGAGATGCATGAATAAACTATAAAAGTGTAGTAGTTTAGGGTCATTTGATTATGAATCATATGACATATGTGAATCTTGCTTATTAGGCAAGATGAAAAAGTTACCTTTTAAGGAAAAGGGTGAACAAACTACTGGGCTATTAGACTTAATACATTTAGATTATGTGGTCTAATGTCCATTTATGCCAAAGGTGGTTTCATATACTTAATTACCTTCATCGATGATTATTCACGATATGGGTATTTGTATCTAATAAGATACAAATTTGAGGCCTTTGAAATTCAGAAATGAAGTAGAGAAATGGATGGTTAGAAGTATTAAAACACTTCAATCAGATCGAGATGGTGATACTTAAGCCAAGGGTTTCTAAGTTATCTTAGAGATAATAGGATGATATCCGGGTGGACTCCACCATTCATGTCGCAAAATAATGGTGTGCAGAAAGGAGAAATTGAACCTTATTGGACATGGTGAGGTCAATGATGGGCTTAGCTAATTTATCAAAATCCTTTTGGGGATACACATTTGAGATTGTTGTTTATGTGTTAAACAAAGTCCCTTCAAAGTTAGTGATGTTACTCCATATAAGACGTGGACTAACAAGAAACTCTATCTTTCTCACATAAAAGTTTGGGGTTGTCCAGCTTATGTGAAGCATATTTTGTCAGATAAGTTAGAAGTTAAATCTGACAAGTGTCTATTTGTAGGATATCTTAAAGAGATGATAGGATATCAGTTCTACAATGTTTTGGAACAAGAGGTGTTTGTTTCAAAGCCTGCTGTTTTTTTAGAGAAAGAGTTTCTTCTAAAAGAAGACAGTGAGAGAAAAAAAGAACTATATGGAAGTTCAAGATGCTCAAACATATGCAAATCAACTGGTTGAACCCAAGACTATTATTCAAAATGACGAAACAATGGTTCAATCTTCTGACACAAAAGAACTTCGTAGGTCAAGTAGGATACGTCATGTTTTAGAGAAATATGAATTACTCATAAGTGAATATAATGACATATTGCTCACATAAGACGATGAGCCCACTACCTATGAAGAAGTTTTGAAGAGTTCAGAATAAGAAAAATGGCTTCAAGTTATGAAATTCGAAATGAAAATCAAGTATGGACTTTGATTGAAACACCTGAAGGGATAAAACCCACAATTAGGTTTTCCAGCAGAAAACTAACATGGAGGGTAATGTAGTTACTTATAAAGCTTGGATTTTAACTTAAAGTTGTCATAAAAGACAAGGAGTTGACTATGACGAAACATTTAGCCTAGTAGACATGTTTAAATCCATTAGGATACTCCTGACCATTACTGCTCATTATGATTATGAGATATGGTAAGTGGATATGAAAATAACTTTCCTTAATGGAAACCTAACTGAGGATGTGTACATGACATAGCCCAATGGTTTCATATCCAATGATGGTGAAAAGGTATTCAAGCTTCAAAAATCTATTTATAGATTGAAACAAGCATCCAGGATTTGGAATATCCAATTTGATGAGACAATCAAAGAGTTTGGGTTCTTATAAATGCAGATGAACCTTGTGTGTATAAGAAGGTTAGTGGGAGTGCAATCGTATTCCTTGTGTTGTATGTAGATGACATACTACTAATAGGAAATGATGTCTTAGCTATACAATTAGTCAGCATTTAGTTGTCTAAAAATTTCTCCATAAAATACCTTGGAGAAACAACTTATATTTTGGGTATAAGAATCTATAGAGATAGATCTAAGAAGTTGTTTGACCTTTCTCAGTCTACATACATAGACAAGATGCTAAAGAGGTTTAGTATGGTGTAGTCCTAAAGATGTTTTCTTCCTATAATGCATGAGATTACACTATTAAAATCTATGTGTCTAAAGAATCAAGATGAGAGGACTCACATGAATTTGATCCCATATGCTTCGGCTATAGGATTAATCATGTATGCTATGTTATGTACGAGACTCGATAAATCATATGCTTTAAGTGTTATGAGCAAATATTAGTCAGATCCTAGAGAGGGTCATTGGGTAGCTAACAAGAATATCCTTGAGTACTTGACAAGAACTAAGGATGTATTTTTAGTATATGGAGAAGGAGATCTTATTGTGAGTGGTTATATAGATGTCAGTTTCTAATCCGACATGGATGACTTCAGATCCTAATCAGGATATATTTTCGCACTGAATGGTGGAACAGTCAGTTGAAAGAGTTTCAAATAAGAAATAACTGCAGATTCAATAATCAAGGCAGAATACATTGCTGTTTCAAAAGCAGCAAAGGAAGCAGTTTGGATTAAGAAGTTCATCATAGGACTTGGAGTGGTTCCTAGCATTGTTGACCTAGTATAGTTGTATTGTGGCAACAATGGTGCCATAACGCAAGTAAAGGAACCAAGGTCTCTTTATTAATCCAAACATGTACTCAGGTAATACCATTTGCTTAGAGAAGTCATTTATAGAAATGATGTCAAGATAGAGAGAGTACCCACCAACTGGAATATTGTTGATCCTTTAACTAAGTTGATTCCTCAAAAGAGATATGAATCTTATATACTTGCCTATGGTATTAAATACAAAGGTGATTGATTTTAGTATAAGTGGGAGGTTGTTAGAGAAGTGTTCTAAAGGCAATCACCTTTAACACTTATTCTATAAATCTTTTTGATTAATAAAAAGGTTTTTTCCTTAATTTGATGTTCATGTTCTTTATGAATTGATAGTGATCTTAAATCGAATTAATGAAGTCCTTGATACATTACATAGCATAAAGGAAATCATGACACTACAAGAAATTAATACAATCCGCGACGTTTTATTGATAAAACATCACATATTGTAAAGATTTTTTGTGACGTTTAAAAAACGTCACGAAAAATTCAACTTTTTTACGACGTTTTAAAAATTTTCGCAAATTTATAATATTTTTGTGATGTTTTTTTAAAACGTCACAAAATAAACACCACCACGTTTTGCAGAGTAAAACGTCGCCTATTGTTTAATTAATGACCTAAACAAATATAAGCAGAAAACCGTAAGAGAGAGGGAGGAATGAAATTTTGATTTTCGGCAGCCGGGAAAGTAGAGAAACAGGAAGAAAGATATATGGGAAAGAAAGCAACAAGGCTTAAGAAAGGGAAAGAAAGCATAGAGAGCCAATATAAGCAACGAAGACATGGACAATTTTCTCAAAAAATCGACAAGGGACGCTCTCTCAAGCAGCTCTCTTTCCCACATCTAACAATTCCCTCTTCTTCGTTGACAAATCCAAAGGTGTTTCCTTATAAATTTTAGAAAACTTTTCCTTTTTATGTCTTGATTTTTGTTGTTTTGGGTTGATTTTTTGGTCCCTTGGGGGTTTTGGGTGACATCTTTAGTCCTTGGTATCGTGATTTCTAAGGGATTGAAGGATAAAAGAGCTGCCTTCAATCAAATTATTGTGGAGTTTGGGATTTAGAGGACAGGTCGTTGACTCTTTGGTATTCAACTCTAGGAGATATAATAATAGTCTTGTTTGGAATTATGGCCGAGCAAGAGGGTTTTATTGGGTTTTTCTTTTTCATTTTGTTCTAAAGGTTGAAGTTTGAGTGCACATTTCAAGTGTTGAAATTTGGGTTTTCGGGGAATTCAGTGATTTTCGGTCCCTACATCAAGGGTTTCATATTGATTGCTCGAAGGTGACAAATGCGTTGAACAGGTAAGAGTTTTCCATATGACTGATTTCATTGTCATCTTTTAACTTTTCTACCTCAATAGAACTCTACCACATAATTTTTCCAGAAATAAGAATATATAAATAGCGACATCTTATTTTTTTCTAGCGAACATCGCGATTTCTTCAGTCCTAGTTTAACATAGAATCGAGCACCAATTTGAAGGAATATGTAATGATGATATATGAGAGATTTCTTGCTGGGATGGTGCGTAAAAATATTCTGATGAACACACACAGAAAATTGCAATTATGTCTTGCTGCTCTTGCACCTTTTTAGGTGAAAGAACTATACTTATCTTCCCAATGAATGATTTTCATACCAGTTTTTGCAAGTTATTTCCTCATTGTTATTGACTTGTTGAATACTGTATAAATACGTGTATGCATTTGTGTGTTATTTGCATCTATTGTACAACCATTTAAGTTAATTTCTCCATTTGAAAGAACACTTTTTTACAAGGTAATTTAAGCTAATATTTGATAATAACTTAGCAAAATAAAGTCCTGCTTGTGTCGTCAGATGGTATTCATCAACTCCACATCTTTATCTTCGTGTTAGCAGCTTCTCACAACATTTATTGCGTTCTCACTATGGCTTTGGGCAGAGCAAAGGTATTCATAAACTAGTAATATATTACTTTATTTTAATGGTCAAGTAAAAGTCTCTGTTCTTGTCTTATGTGAATTTATGATCATGAATGAGTTCTCCTACAATACCTTCTTGTTTTTGAGGGGCTTGTGAATAGGTACTGTTTCTCAATCTCCATTTCTTTAATACATTTGTTGGTTTGTTCACAATTTTAGATTCTATGAGATTTCCATGATGAATAGTTTGTTCTGATTGACGACTTTGTTGAACATATATACAGGTTTAAGCAAATGCTAAAAGTTGTAGTCCTATCTTTGGATTAATCTAAATCCTTGTGCATGGGATGATGGATTATAAATTTATAATTGATATCTTCAAGGAAAATAATACCTGTTGTTCATTAGCTACTTGGCTTTGGTAAAAAGTTCCAAGATGTAGTCATATCAATTGTCAATTTTGTTTTGGAAAGAAAATTGAGATTTGTTTTTATGCTAAGGCCTTGCTTGGTTAAAAATCTTAGAGACGAATCTTATATTATAGTTTCGTATCAAAACTCTATTTTGTTGGGTATCATTAAGAACATCTACTTGAAGAGTTGGATAGTTGTTGCACTTCGTACGACTTTGTAAAAATATGTTTGTTTTGGTGTTTATAGGACACATAGACCAGAATCAAAATCATTTTTCCTATGCATGAAGTATGGTTGAAGAGTCTAAATATTCAGCAGTATAGGAGGGAAGAATTATTGATTTTGTGATCCAACTCTTTTAGTCTATTTTGATTTAAAATCCTGAAGTGGATCCAAAACATCCACCAGGATTCTGTTTGGGATACTAAGTAACTAGTGAGAATTTGAACTCGAGCTTTCCAATCTTTCTATTATACATCATTTATCTAAGACACCTTGGGTGAATGATTTTTGTCTTTTAGGATCTTGGGATCGAACAAGGACTGTGTTTCACTAATTGCTTTCACATCATATATGGTTATTGAAGTTTTCTCTTTGTTAATTCCAAGTTATGTAATTAATGTTGCGGGGTTAAGCATATATGTAAGAACACGGTTACTTTTGGAAATTTAACCTTCATTTCCTTGTAATTACTGGTGAAGGGTTTAAGTTAATCATATATGTAAGAACGCAGATACTTTTGGAAATTTAACCTTCATTTCCTTGTATGTTATGCCTTGTGATTCCAGTTGCCAAGTGAAGCTCTGGTTAGTCATGTACTTGAAGTTCCACAGCTACGTGAATGGATTGAAGGAGTCGCTGCTATTGGGAATCCTGATACTTTGCTTTCAGCTTTGGTTAGTCATGTACTTGAAGCTCCGCAGCTGCTATTGGTGAAGACATAGTGTCAGCTTGTAGTAATCAAAAGAAGCATAAGAAAAGTCGGAAGTCTAATTTATTTAAGGAAGAAGTTTCAAACAATATCCAGTGTATTATGACATGTTTGTGAATTGCGATTAGTGTATTTTGATATTAATTAGTGTACTATGAAATGTTTGCAAATTGCAATTAAATAATATATTATCTGCAGTTATGAAATTCTTGTGATATATGAATAATTATTAAAATTAATGATATATTAAAAAATTGAAAAATTATTAAATAAATAAAATTCATAAATAATATTAAATAGTTATTAAAGAAATAAGATTAAAAACTTGTATTTTAAAAATTAATTATTAAAATTAAAAAAATTATTAAATTAATATGATTTTTGAAAAAATAAAAAATAATAATAAAAACGTCGCGAAAGACATTCTACGACGATTTCAAAAAATCGTTGCGAATTCCTTCACATTTTGTGACGTTTTAAAAACGTCATGGAATGTTAGACAATCCACGACATTTTTTTAAAACATCGCAGATTGTCCAAATTTTTATTGACGTTTTTAGAAACGTCGCAGATTGTCAGTATTTTTTGTGACGTTTTACATAAAACATCGCAAAAAACTTTTATCTACACCACATTCCGCGACGTTTTTTGTAACTTTTTTTAAAACGTTGCATAATACATTCTACGACGTTTTTGGAAATTCTGTGATGTTTTAAAAACGTCGCAAAATGTCCTATTTTCTTGTAGTGTGATGAGATCATAATAATGAGATTCCTATCATGTGTAATTATGCTAGAATCTAAATTATCCTTAGTCATAGGATTAATGAGATGAGACATTATTAGTCCAGGCAGACTAGCACATGTTATACTCCTTGATTAGATTAAACAGTGGATCTCATAAGAAGCAAGCATAAGTTGTTTAGAGTTAACATATGGATGTTTGCTAAGAGTAGTAAGTACATTGGATGACCTGCCATGAGAAAATTATATGGATAATCTATTCTAATGTTAATGATAGTCTCATCATAGCGATGGTACAAATATCTTTAGACTTAAGGTGCTCGAGGATACCTTGGTTACTAATCATGTACTTTGACTTCATTCTTGGTTGGCTCTTAGAGATTGCTGATTGAGCCCAAGTTTACCTTATAAATTGGCTACACTTTCATGGCTGTTAATATACTTTTTGACTCTTAATTCGTGATTTTGTGCTTAAATTTGTCCCTTACAGTGAGCTTATATTTTATGCAATTTGTTAGTAAAATTGTTGCAAATTGACATTAATTGCATTATAATTTTTGTAAGAGCAATTGATACTGCAAATTGTTATTTTGTATTGTAGGACAAAAGGGAGTCAAAAGGATCAGAAAGCCAACAGGACGTGAGCTCCTCCACGCACGTCGCGACGCATCCAGAAGAAGGCACGTTGTGACGAAAACTAATTATCTCGTCGCGGCGCATCAATAGGCAACAACGCACTGCGGCGTCGATTAATTGTTCCGTTGCGGTGAGCGATCCAAGAAGTACACATCGCTGCGCAGCTCCTTCCTCATCGTGGCGAACGATCGGGTATCCAGACTTAATTTAGAAAATCCTCTCACTATTCTGACCTGACCCGCGACCCATTCTATAAAAAACCTTGCCAAATTAGATTAAAAGGGGGATCGAAATTCGGCAGAAGAGAGGATACATGCGAGTTAAGAGAGAACAAAAAAGAAAGAAGAGAGACTCAAGACCTTACCACCCCCGGTTCCCTTCAGGGTTCCTTAGGGACAATTGTTGCATAGGTTTATTCCTTCATTTCCACCGCCAACTCCATCATGAGTAGCTTGGATTCATTACGAGTTGTGAATTTTTCGGTTGCAATGCGTGGTTAGGCATTTATTTTCTCCTGAAGATGTAGTGGCGATTGGAGTTTATCGAGCTTCAAAGGGAAGTAGCTTAATCTGTAGTTTAGCTATGGTTTATGGATGCCTAAGTCTAGGATTTGTAACTTGTAGTGAAGCTACTTGATTATAATCTAATCAAATGTTGGACATTTATTGTATTGTTTGGATTAGTAGTTTACATTGTCACATTTAACTACATTGTTATGAACTTCTGAGTTAGGGTTTATTACTTTGTAGTTAGATTTGCTTGCTTAAGAGTTTAATCAAGTGTTGAACATTGTAATGTGTTATGGATTTGTTTATGTAGAACTTTGAGCTTAAATATATGAAGTATCATATATTTCCACTTGTGATCTTGTTGATTCTCTTTTATCTTCCTAGTTGTGTTTGATATTGAGTTGATGCTAGATTTCATTTGACCCATTACATTGGCAATTCCACCGCACACATTAAGATGCGCTTAACAAGGTTTTAAAAAATGGAGTTCATCGATTAAAACCTTGGACTTAAAGAGTCCTTTAAGGTTCTAAGGCTTAAGAGCACTTAATGGGATCTTGAGAAATGAAGTTCATTAATCAAGATCCTGGACTTAAAGAGAGTCCTTTAAGATTTATCATTTCAAACTTAGTGTTTGCTAATCCCATCAAATTAGTTTTGAACTGTGATAGCTAGAGCTCATTTTCAAGAGGATTTTATCACTTGTCTTAATCTTTTCATTTTCTATTTTCAAAAACCCAAAAATAATTTTTACATGCTTTTTACAATACTTTTTAGTTCATTAATATTTTCAAAAATCAAAACCCCCTTTCCTTGTTGATTTCACTTACGTTTTATGACATATAGGCTAGCTTAGGTCCATTTCATTCGGTTCCGATTAAGTGAGACGACCCGAGGTTGCATCCTGTACTACAATCCTTAGAATTAAATTGTTTTTGACTCGGCTTCTAAGGGTTTGATCTTAAGATCGATATGAAGAGCCGATCAAAATGGCGCCGTTACCGGGGAACCAAGAATTGGTTCTTTAGGTTAGCTTTTGTCATTTTGTTGCTATGTGAAGTTAGGAGTCTTTTCTTTTAGATTGCATTCTAGATAGTTTAGTTTCATACTCATTGATAGTTTTCCTTTATCTTTGATAGCTGGCATTTCTGATTTCACCTACGTAGAAGTTTATTTGAGCCTAACTCTTACCTTTTCTGCGATCAACATTTCAGGTGAATCTGGCATAGTGGAGGCTGACACCAATATGGCGATGGATGAAGTTGTTTTGCCACAACATGGCCATCTGTCGAAGGTTTACCGGGAGCATCCATAACTCCCAGGTTGTTTCTTTCCTTCACCTGTTTACTTACTTATGCCTCGTGATTGCTCTTGATATATATTGGTGCATTAGTTTGTTAAGTCAGTGTCAGGGAGAAACAACCCTAATAGGAAAATAGCTTAGCTTCTAGTTTAATCAGTAACCTTTCAATTCAATAATTTCCCCTTTGAGTTCTGTCTCTTACCCTCCTTTTGTTGTGTTGAATTTTCCTTTGTGCTTTCTTACCTTACGCTTTATCTATCCTTGTTTTTCATTGAGGACAATGTGTTGATTACGTGTAGGGGAGCTGTTCCCATTTTGTTACTCTTGTTGTGCTCCATGTTGACACTTTTGATGAGTGTGTTAGCCAATCTTGCATAATGTTACAAATTTTTAAACTTGGTATTTTTTTTTGCCATTCTGCTGCTCCTCGCCGAGGCGAGGCTAGTGATTCACGCACACACGTTGTGGCGTACATGTTGCACGTCACAACGTCCACTCTTTTACAGAATGCTTGTGAAAATTTTTCCTCAATTCCAACTTCTTCCACACTAGACTCTTATAATTTTGTTTTTCAAAGACCTTATAAGTTTCAAAGTGGTACTTGAGTTTATGAAAATACCTTCCATTCTTTTAACGATAGTTGGTATTGGCTAATTTTACTTTCGATGTTTTCAACACAAAGTGAATGGAGGCATGCTAATAAAGTAGCACTTTAAGTTTTTGAGGCTTGAGATTGTTCATTGAGATAATACTCTTGTTGGAAGGATATTTGGGCCTGATTTCTTTTCTTCAATCTTTGTGTGCATCTGCTTATTTCATAACTCTCTAGAACTTGTTTCAATTCTTACTCAAAGCTTTATGGACTAGAATTTTATTGATGTGATAGAGGCGTTCTTTCATTAACCCTTTTCCCAAACACAGTCTCACAACACTTATCCCTTGCTAGCCCATTGAGCCTTATTATTTATGAGCACTTACATGCATCCTTATATATATATATATATATATATATAAAGTGTGTTCCAGAAAGGGTCAGAGAAATGTTTAAAAAAAATAAAGGAAGAAAAAGAAAAGAAAAGAAAGAGCAAGAACAATTCAAGCAGTGTAAATATAAAAAAAAAAGTGTCAATATTAGTTTATCTTTTGACATCCAGTTCATAATTTTAATGCATATGTTCATACTTTTTCTTTCTTTCGTCCTATCCATTCATCTAGCCCTTTATACATTACAACCCTGAAAAGTCCTCTTCATCTTCAAAATCATAGTTTTTGTAATGGAAAAATAGAACTGATACAAGCTTATGGTAGATAATGGATTCAGTAGATTGAGAGTAAAAATATCCCCAATATACGTGAGGAGAGAGCAAACACTTTATCTTGAGTGACATCTCTTTTGTCCAATCTCTTGGATTGAATTCTTTTAGTGTTTGTTTTATTAGCACTCTTTCAATTTGCTATGATTGAATTTTGAAAAAGTGATTTGTGCCAATTTCCTGTTATTGTTTTGAGCATGGACAAATTTTTCTTTTACACTTGTATCTTTTTGACTCTTATAAACTTTGTCCAGGAGTACAAAGGTCTAAGTGTGGGGGAATTTGATTAAGCCCAAGTTTATCTTATAAATTGGCTACACTTTCATGGCTGTTAATATACTTTTTGACTCTTAATTCTTGATTTTGTGCTTAAATTAGTCCCTTACGGTGAGCTTATATTTTATGCAATTTGTTAGTAAAATTGTTGCAAATTGACATTAATTGCATTATAATTTTTGTAAGAGCAATTGATACTGCAAATTGTTATTTTGTATTGTAGGAGAAAAGGGAGTCAAAAGGATCAGAAAGCCAACAGGACATGAGCTCCTCCACGCACGTCGCGACGCGTCCAGAAGAAGGCACGTCGCGGCGAAAACTAATTATCTCGCCACGGCGCATCAACAGACAACAACGCACTGCGGTGTCAATTAATTGTTCCACCACGGGGAGCGATCCAAGAAGTACACGTCGCGGCGTAGCTCCTTCCTCGTCGCGGCAAACTTTCAGATATCCGGACTTAATTTAGAAACTGCTCTCACTATTCCGACCCGACCCGCGACCCATTCTATAAAAACCTTACCAAATTAGGTTAAAAGGGGGATCGACATTCGGCAGAAGAGAGGATACATACGAGTTAAGAGAGAAAAAAGAAAAAAGAAGAGAGACTCACAACCTTACCACCCCCGGTTCCCTTCGGGGTTCCCTGGGGACAATTGTTGCATAGGTTTATTCCTTCATTTCCACCGCCGACTTCACCATGAGTAACTTGGATTCATTACGAATTGTGAAGTTTCCGGTTGTAATGCCTAGTTAGGCATTTATTTTCTCCTGAAGATGTAGTGACGGCTGGAGTTTATCGAGCTTCAAAGGGAAGTAGCTTAATCTGTAGTTTAGCTATGGTTTATGAATGCCTAAGTCTAGGATTTGTAACTTGTAGTGAAGCTACTTGATTATAGTCTAATCAAATGTTGGACATTTAATGTGTTTTTTGGATTAGTAGTTTACATTGTCACATTTAACTACATTGTTATGAACTTCTGAGTTAGGGTTTATTGCTTTGTCGTTGCTTCATTAGAGTTTAATCAAGTGTTGAAAAATGTAATGTGTTATGGATTTGTTTATGTAGAACTTTGAGCTTAAATATATGAAGTCTCATATATGTCCACTTGTGATCTTGTTGATTCTCTTTTATCTGCCTAGTTGTGTTTGATATTGAGTTGATGCTAGATTTCATTTGACCCATTACATTGGCAATTCCACCGCACACACTAAGATGTGCTTAACAAGGTTTTAAGAAATGGAGTTCATTGATTAAAACCTTGGACTTAAAGAGTCCTTTAAGGTTCTAAGGTTAAGAGCACTTAATGGGATCTTGAGAAACGGAGTTCATTAATCAAGATCCTGGACTTAAAGAGAGTCCTTTAAGGTTTATCATTTCAAACTTAGTGTTTGCTAATCCCATCAAATTAGTTTTGAATTGTGATAGCCAAATCTCATTTTCAAGAGGATTTTATCACTTGTCTTAATCTTTTCATTTTCTATTTTCAAAAACCTAAAAATACTTTTTACATGCTTTTTACAATACTTTTTAGTTCATTAATATTTTCAAAAATCAAAACCCCCTCTTTCCTTGTTGATTTCACTTGCGTTTTATGACATATAGGCTAGTTTAAGTCCATTTCATTAGGTTCCGATTAAGTGAGACGACCAGAGGTTGCGTCCTATACTGCAATCCTTGGAATTAAATTATTTTTGACTCGACTTCCAAGGGTTTGATCTTAAGATCGATACGAAGAGCCGATCAATTGCTCATAGAGTGGTGATTGGGTACAGATTGAGGTATTCAAAGGTAATTGAGGAGCCAATAAAGGATTCACCACTCTTGATAGAAGGAGATGATACCCACAGCTTCTTGTCTAGGTCATTACTAGGAAATCTTTAGCTAGAGTGGAAATGTCATAAAGATAGCCTTTGATTATGTGATAGTTTAGGGTCATTTGATTGTGAATCATATGACACATATGAATTTTGCTTGTTAGGTAAGATGACAAAATTACCCTTTAATAAGAAAGATAACAAAATTACTTTTTAAAGAAATGGTGGAAGTTTTATGCTAAATTAAATGGGATTAAAAACCACTTAATTCCCACTAAGTCTCTATTGATGTTAGGGGTTAGAGGAAGGCCAAAGGGTGTAAGAAATATCAATTTTTGTGCAAGTGTTAAGTGAAAGAAAGAGAATTTTTGGTGAAGTGTTCATCATCTTCTCTCACTCTTTACAAACACTCTCACAAAAAATACATCACAAAGCTAGCACTTTATGTGTGTTCTGGCCATTCTTCTTAAGAAGTTTCATGCTTTGCTCTTCGCATGGATATCATTAGAGAGGTCCTCGTTTGATCATTGTGGTTTACGAAAACCTAAAGAGGTGAAGACAACAAAGAACAAAGAACAAAGGAGATTGTAAGGTACACAACTTAAGTTCATGTTTTTGTTCAAGTTACATCTAATGGCACTTGAAAGTTCTTGTCTTTTTGGGTTTTGTTTTATATTTTCAATACTCTATTTTTGATGCATATGATGCAAGATAGAAACCAAGTAATTTGCAGTTTCTTGAAATCTTCCATTGTGGATCAGTATGATGACTTTCATGCTTCTTGTTATTGGAACGAGCTCACTAGGCTGAGCAGTTCAACATCAAGAATGACCATAAAAACATTATATGAAGCCATGAGCACTTGTTGTTACATAAATTCATGTGTCAAACGGTCTTTGATAAATCAAAAACTAGCAAGTGCTTAATAAAGGAACGTTTTTTGTTATGGTGCGTGGATCACAACATCCTAGTGTACACCTCCACACATGTTCTGAATGCTATTATTATGACTCTACGTAATAGGAGCAAAAAATTGGGTATGGGTTACTGGGTTTCTACCATTTCTCAATAGTACAATGTGGATTATCATGGTCTAACTGTCCATCACCCTTATTCAAATGCCATAGAATTTCCTTGTCCAAAGCTGTAATATGATTGTTGCTCGCCTTCTTGGGATATATCTGTGAACAACTCTGAATATTCACTATGTCCCAGTTCAACCCAATCAAACTTCATGGAAGGAATGAGAACTTCATTTTTCAGTACCTTATAATAAAGATTTTGAGCCTCTCTTGACACAAATCTGGACTCTACCTCTTCATTTTCACGTTCTACCCCACCCCTTGAAGAAGACCCACGTACTCTTGGTCTTTGAGGTATGTCATCTACTTGCTTTCCTTTGCCATTTCCCTTTCGTGGAGTCATTGTAGAAAACTTAAAGAGATTTTGAACCGAAAACAGAGAATTTATACGTGGAACAGGGATTTCGTAGGTTAGGGTTTTGTAAATAAAAAAAAGGATTTTTGAGATGAAGAGAGGAAATAAGATAGGGTTTCGACTATTTGAAAGTGGGTGGATGGAGTAAGTGTCGAATTTGGAGAAATTTTCCAGATCTAGTCGACTAGAAGATAAAATCGCAAAAGGGAGAAAAGAGATGGGATTTTCGAAAAACAAGAGATAATGGGTTTTTGAGAAAAATGAGATAAGATCTTTAAAGAGGAAAGAGTTTTGATGGTTTTATAAGTAGATTGAAGATGAAAGAGTCGGTTCTTTGGAGAGGTTGAGAGGTTTGTAGGTAGGAGAAGATAAGGAAACTTGAAATAAGAAGAATGGGTTTTAATTTTAGAAGATCCGTATGAGTGCTAGTCGACTTATTGTCTTACTTAGTCAACTAGTACTTCCTCCAGTCAACTTATCGATCATCACTAGTTGACTGATACATCTTTTTCTACATCTCTAGTTGACTTGTACGTCCCTCTAGTCGACTGGAACAACTATTTACCTCAAAATCGATCGACTTGTTGTTATTTTCTAAACTTTAATGACTTCACTAAATGTAAATTATGATGATGTATCTCCGATGGAATTGCTTATTTTTCCAGACCATTTTGATATGATAGTGTATGCAAGTAAATAAAATCAACCAAGAGAATTTAAATCACACATTCCAAGTTTCAATTTAATGTTTATGAAAACATCTTCTTTAAGAGGTTTAGTAAAAATATCAGCCAATTGATCACTAGACGAAACATGTTTCAAAACAATGTCACCTTTCAAACAATGATCACGAATAAAATGATGTCTAATTTCAATGCGTTTTGTTCTACTATGCAAGATTGGATTCTTACTCAAACAAATTGCACTGGTATTATCACAATAAATTGGAATATTTTTAATCACAATACCATAATCAAGCAATTGATGTTTAAGCCAAAGAAATTGGGCACATGCACTTCCAGCTGCTACATATTCAGATTCAGCAGTGGAAATAGCTACACTTACTTGTTTCTTACTAGCCCAAGAAATCAAAGATGATCCTAAAAAATGACAAATACCACTAGTACTTTTTCTATCAATTCTACAACCACCATAGTCAGCATCACTATATGCATATAAATCAAAAGAATCACAACAAGGATACCATAAACCATGATTAACAGTTTTACTCAAATATCTAAAAATTCTTTTGCAAGCAGTCAAATGAGAAATTTTAGGACATGATTGAAATCTAGCACATAAATACGTAGCAAACATTATATCTGGTCTAGAAGCTATTAAATATAAAAGAGAGCCGATCATACCTCTATAGAGTTTTTGATCAATATCCTCTTCATGTTCAGATTTTTCCAAGACCAAATTTGATGCCATTGGAGTAGCTGCTACTTTGCATCCATCCATGTTGAATTTCTTTAAAAGCTCTTTGGTGTATTTGGATTGATGAATAAATATGCCATCTCTATATTGCTTGATTTGCAATCCAAGAAAGAATTTAAGCTCGCCCATCATGCTCATTTCGAACTCACTTTGCATTAAATCACTAAATTCTTTACACAAAGATTCATTAGTAGCACCAAAAATAATATCATCAACATATATTTGGAAAATTAACATATCTTGATTAACATGCTTTATAAATAAAGTATTATCAACTTTACCTCTAATATAACCACTTTGAATAAGAAAATTACTTAACCTTTCATACCATGCCCTTGGTGCTTGCTTTAATCCATAATGTGCCTTCTTGAGCTTGTAAACATAATCCGGATGTTCATGGTTTTCAAAACCAGGTGGTTGTTTGACATATACCTCCTCTTGGATGTAGCCATTGAGAAATGCACTTTTGACGTCCATTTGATTCAACTTAATCCTTTTATGTGAAGCAAAGGCGCATAATAATCTGATCGCCTCTAATCTTGCCACTGGTGCAAATATCTCATTATAGTCAAGTCCCTCTTCTTGATAAAAACCTTGAGCTACTAACCTTGACTTATTTTTTACTGCTTCACCATGCTCATCATATTTTATCCTATTTACCCATTTGACTCCAATGATGGTTTTATTCTTTTGTGGAGCTACCAAATCCCATACATTATTCCTCTTGAATTGATTCAATTCTTCTTGCATAGCCAACAACCAATTCTCATCTTCAAGAGCTTCTTTAATGTTTTTGGGTTCTACCAGTGAAATAAAAGCTAAGTTGTTCATATATTCGCATGTATTCCTCCTAGTCCTTAAACCATCATTTAAGCCACCAATGACTTGCTCCATCGGATGATTCTTTACTTTTGCCCAAGTTTTCATGATAGGAACATGATCTAATTTTTCTTCTTCAACATTGGTTTCTTTTTCTTCAACGTCATTTCCTAAATTTCCTGCATCATCCTCAAAACAAACCTTCCTCGGGGGTGAAACCATATCATCGAATTTAACATGAATATTTTCTTCAACAGTTCTAGTTCTATTATTATAGACTCTATATGCTTTACTAGTTAGTGAATAACCAAGAAATATACCAATATCAGATTTCGGATCAAATTTTCCTAAATTGTTCTTTCCATTATTATGAATAAACACTTTACAACCAAAAGGATGAAAATATGAAATATTGGGTTTCTTACCTTTCCATAACTCGTATGGTGTTTTGTTTTTGTCTCGTTTAAGATGTACTCTGTTGATAACATAACATGCGGTATTGATTGCTTCTGCCCAAAATGCTTTAGGAAGATTGTATTCATTCAGCATCATTCTACTCATCTCTTCAAGTGAACGATTTTTCCTTTCTACTACACCATTTTGTTGTGGAGTCCTCGGTGTTGAAAAATTGTGTTCCATTCTATATTTATCACATAAGTTTTCGAATGGTTCACAATCAAATTCTCCGTCGTGGTCGGTCCTTATTGCAACAATTGTCAAGTTCTTTTCATTTTGCACCAACCTACACCACTTAGTAAACTTGTTAAAAGCATCACTTTTATGAGCAAGAAATCTCACCCAAGTAAATCTAGAAAAATCATCTACTATTACAAGAACATATAATTTTCCACTTAGAATAACATGCCTAGATGGTCCAATTAAATCCATATGAACAAGTTCTAAAATTCTAGAAGTGCAAATTTTCTTCTTTGGTTTAAATGATTCTCTAACATGTTTACCTTTCAAACATGATTTACACAAATGGTCCTTAACAAATTTTATCTTAGGCAAGCCTCTTACTAAATCATTTTTAGAGAGTTTAGAAATCAGAGGTAATGGAGCATGTCCTAATTTTCTATGCCATAAAAATGCATTTTCTTCTAATGTCACTAAACACTTTTCATTAAAAGAACTATCATCATGTAGATCAACAACATATGTATTTCCATGCCTCAAAACAATGAATGCAATATTTTCATCTTTCTTAACTACACAATGAGATGATTCAAATGAAACTTTAAAGTTCATATCACACAATTATGAAACACTTAGCAGGTTATGTTTCAATCCATCAACAAGTAAAACATTGTCAATGGTAGGCAAAGGTTCCTTACCCACTTTACCAATGCCAATGACTTTACTTTTATTGTTGTCTCCAAATGTCACATACCCTTGATTCTTTAGTTTGATTTCTGCAAACAAGTTCTTGTCTCCACTCATATGCCTTGAACATCCACTGTCAATGTACCATGTACTTGGTGGATTATCATTCCTTGCTTGTACCTGCATCAGAAATATTTTTTCTTCTCATTGGTACCCAAGCCATTTTGGGTCCATTAAGGTTAGTCAAATAAACTACATTTGATGGCTTTGTTCCTTTTACTACCTATATTTTCTTCACATTAATACACCTCCTAATACTTTTACAAGCAATTTCATTATGACCATCTCTTAAACATCTAGCACATTTAGCAACTTTTCCATCTTTGGTGAATTTTGAAATTAGTGAGCAATCTCTATCAAAAGGATCATATCCTAAACCATGTTTGGAAATTGAATATCTTTGTAAAGATAATATCTTTTCAAACTTCTCATTTCCATTAACAAATTTTCCAACCACATAAAAAAAACTCTTTTCTAAGTCTATCAAGTTCACAAGATAAATTTTCTTTTTCAGCAAGGCATGCAGAGTGGTCTATCTTAGTACTATCTAAATCATCAATAGTTTCATGCAGAACACTATTTTCAGCAACAAGTTCTCTTATCCTTTTTCTCAATTTCTTGTTAATATCAATAGCTTCCTCAAAATCAATTTGCAAAGCAGTAAAAGAGTCTCTAAGATCTTGATCAATAATCATTACCTTATCCTCATCATCACTTGTCATGGAGCTTCTTGCCATTAGAGCTAAATTTTTTTCATCGTTGCTTTGATAAGCTTCCTCATCATCGCTCCAAGTAGCTACAAGACTAGCTTTCTTTTTACCTTTGTCATACTTATCATTTTTCTGAAAAACGGAAGAACTTTTGCATTCTCTAGCATGATGTCCTTTCTTTCCACATTTCCAACATTCTTCATTGCTCTTCTTTTCCTCATAACTTTTGGTCCTTCTTTCCATGGTGTACTTCTTTTTATCATCATTTCTTCCACCACGTAATTCTCTTTTTCTATTTTTGAGTAGTCCCTTGAATTTCCTCAAATTTCTAGCATACATTGCTAGCTCTTCATCTTCTTCCTCCTCATTTAATTCTTCATCACTTTCATCCACAGAAGAAGTGTTAGCTTTAAAAGCAATAAATTTTTGTGGCTTACCTCTACCTCCTCTTGATTTGAGGATTATCTCATAATTTATGAATGATCCCACCAACGCATTGAATTCCAAGCGATTGAGATCTTTAGACTCCATAATTGTTGTGACTTGAGAGTCCCATTCTTTTGGTAGTGACCGAAGGATCTTTTTCACCTTCTCGCTATCCGTCATGTGCTTTCCGAGATGCCCTAAACTATTAATAATTTTTGCAAATCGATCAAGCATAGTAGAAATAGACTCACCTTCCTTCATGACAAACATTTCGTAATCATGAAGTAGCATGTTGATTTTGGTTTCTCGAACTTGGTTGGTTCCTTCGTGAGTGATCCGAAGTCTCTCCCACATCTCTTGAGCACTTGTGCAAGAATTCACTCGATTTCTCTCCTCAACAGTAAGAGCACAATAAATCCACTTCATGGCTTTGGCATTGTTGTAAGCTTGCTTCCAATCATTGTCGTCATACTCCAGCTCCGTCTTTACCTGACCGTTTTCGTTCAATGGAACATGGGGGCCGAAGATGATGATCTTCCAATACTCTACTCCCTTGCTTATGATATGGTACTTCATAGGATTTTTCCAAGAAGAATAGTTAGAACCATTAAACAAAGGAGGACGGTTATTAGTGTTACCTTCTTCCGCTAGATTGTTATGTGTCATACTGAACGCCATCCCTGGATGAATCTGCTCTGATACAAATTGAAAGCGATCTAGAAGGGGGGTTGAATAGATTGTCTAAACTTTTTCGTTGAGTTCTACAAAAAACACGGAATTAATACACAATAAACAATCAAATTAAACAAATGAAAAAGAGTAGGGAAGAAAGCAAACACTGTTTTTATAGAGGTTCGGTGCTAAGACCTACGTCCTCTACCTAAGCTCCCACTTAGGATTTGGCCAACCACTATATTATACATTTTTTAGTTTAGTGTGAACTTTTACAACTACTTGAATTCCAGCTCAAGTAAACCTTACAATCCGATTTGATTTCCAGCATAAATCTAACCACACCAGTGATTTTTCGTCTAATCACTCAACTCACAATGACAATGATTGAAATTGTAGCACCCCACTCCCGCACGAACCGAACCCGACATCGACGGTGATATCCAGGTCCTTGCCCCGCGAGTGTGGCGTGCTACATCACTCAGTATAAAACATTCATTAATGCGACATAAACAGTAAAAAACTTGAGCCCATGTTCACCATTAATCATTTCAATTATTACAGTCATCCAATAATAATTTTACAATCAGTTAATGTAAAACAATAGAACCACAATGGCTCATTATAAATACAAAGCATTATTGCACAATGATTGCGGAATACTATCCGATAAGACACTAATGCAGACACGAACTGATCCCGACCTGTATCCTTCACTTGCCTACAGTAAACATACTCCCATATCAAACGGGGTATTCTTCAAGACCTGAAAAATAGATGCAAATTTTGGGTGAGTTTTGCGAACTCAGTGAGTGACCGTCATCGATGGTTCACCCAATCACATAACATATAACACATACTTTCATTTCCATTAAGCCACATTTCATATTCCCTATCACACCTCACATTCACATACAGTTTCATATTTTCATTATGTCGATACAATGCCATATTCAATATAATCAAATCAATCATTCAATCAAATTTATCATTTCCATTCAACACAATGTCACATTCCCATTCAATACAGTGTTGCAGTCCCATTCAATACAATTAATTCAACCATTCTCATTCCGTACAATCAAATCAATCATGTTATGCATATGTGCATGAGACCCATTTTCTATTTAACTACTTTATTGTGACCGAGTGCCTAAACTGTTCCGTACCCATGGATATCGGGCTCATTGAAACTGTCCCATATAGGGCTCATTGTGAACTATCCCATAAAGGGCTCATTGTGAACTGTCCCATAAAGGGCTCATTGTGAACTGTCCCATAAAGGGCTCATTGTGAACTGTCCCATAAAGGGCTCATTGTAAACTGTCCCATAAAGGGCTCATTGTCGTTGAGCCTGAGGCTCTGAATCAGTATCTGAGCACGAAACTCTTTACTCATTGTTGACTACTCTGGTCACAACTCTCATTATCTTTCATGTATTCATGCAGTGGAATGTTTTATGCATATTTGCATGCGCTCAGTCAATCATAATTACTATCATCGGACCGTAGTCCGGCATTCGACATCAATTAAGAAGTCACATTTCATTTATGTGCAATTATGCATGCAAGACATTTTAACTCAATATATACACTTAGGTCATCCCAATCACATTCAAGGAGCACTTCAATAACGCAATTCTAAATACATAATCAATCACCGGACCTCCTGTCCGAAACCCATATTTAATCACAATCAATAAAATAAATCAATACTCATTCAACATATATCAAAAGCAAATAACCAATAAATAAGACCATCTAGGTCTACTCACGAGACGCCCAGATTTGCATTGGTTTCCTCTGAGAACGCCTGAGTGCGAACATTTATCCTGCACTACCAATTTATGCCACATGCACACATTAATCACTCTGCATAAGAATTCCCATTTATGCACAATTATAGAATAAGGACAATGCATGTTCATGATATTCCCGGTCCTAATCCTATTTTTTAATCAGAAAAATCCATTCAAAAATTAGAAACCTATTGGCGCTGACAGTGCGCAATTCGGACCTCTATAGGTTCCCAATTAAACAAAACAGTGATTAAAGGCTTCGTTACCCGGGGCCACGTCAATTTCTCGTCCGAAAATCCCCAATCTCTCAGAAAATGAAATTAAATATTCAGTGAATCTGATACCTCAAGAATCAGGTCAATCGGACGTCGGACGGAAAAGTTATTCACGAAAGAAACCAAAATGTAACAATGAATATATATATATATATATATAGCTCTTATTTCCTTCTCTTTTTCCTGTTTTCCAACCAAACTTCCAACACCCATAACTCTTTGCACACAATTAAGTAAATTACAAACCATACCTCGTTAGAAAGATCATGAAATCCTCTACAAGTTTCATGAAGACCAAAAAAATCAAGTTCACCCCTAAGGGTGTCAAAAGTCCCATTGAAACTACTGCCCACACCTTCACTTCTTAAAATAGAACAGTCATTGGAAATTCACTATCTTTCATTCTATGCATTCAAAAAAATTATACAATAAATATGCTCATCAAGATCACAATGTTATCTACAACTTTCATGAACAACCCAAAATCAGATTCACTTGCTAACTATGTCAAACAATTCACCAAAGCATTAGCCCTCAGAATTCTGAACAACACATTTCACAACAGTATATCTCTTAGCACAAATGTCACCAAATTCACTACCTTATATCCCTGAAAAGATAAGATCTCAAACTTCAATTTTCATGAAAAACTCAACATCCAATTCGATCTCTAACAATTTCAAAACTGTTATGTAAGTTTCTGCCATGATCAGCAATCTATGACCTAACTTAGGTTCAGTTCTTTTCAAAATCATAACTTCCAAATCTGATCTCCAAGAATTACGTTCTATATACCCTTTTCAATATAAATGTTTCCTCTACAACTCTTCATAAGATCACTCAAGCTAATTCAATCCACAGAAATCGTTAAAATTGCTACTAATCAGAATATGCACCAAATTCAGACTTAGTCTAGGTTTCCACAAATGACAGAAAATCAGTCAACACTCCACAATGCATAACTCCCAATATACTGATCTAAAAATTACAAGATTAGTGGCAATGGAAAGCTAACAATGTAGGCTTCAACTCTCATGCAGACCATTTTCCCTAATTCCATATCAATTAATTTAGAAAAATCAGTAAAACTCTAGGTTCTATGTCTCAGTTACTGTTCACACAAGTCCCAGCAGCAACTTTCCAAGCCAAATTTCAATCTCTTAGAGTTACAATTAGACAATACCTATTTCACACAAAAATGTAGCCAACAAACCAAAGTTTCATTGGGCACAAACCTCACCTCATTTTCATAACCACACAATGAGTTATGCTCAAAACAGTACAGTAGGTCAAATATCAATTTTCCAGCTTTACTTCTCTATTCACTTCCTTTCATTCCAACACCCTTCCTACATCCATAAGCATCTCAATTGGACACAAAATCAGTCCCTATATCATGCCTACATTCACTAGGAATAACCACCATAATTTGGCAACACTTACCTCTTACATTTCATGCTAGTTTAGTCATCAATATACAATCCAAAATCAAGCTAAAACACTTCAATCATACAACTTTCAAGTCATACTTAAACTTAGTCTTAAACCCAACAATTTAAACCATAGGTTTCAAGACCTTCATGCATCATACATCATCATTTAGAATGAACAATAACTTCCAATTCATGCATTAAAAACAACCAATTGATTCATTAAAAACATAATGAAAGCTTAAAACCAAACTTACCAAATCAAGCTTTTTCCCCCTTCAATACTACACCAACTTCTCCACTTTCTCTACTTTCTAATTCTCACTTTCCACCCACAACATTATCATCCACTCAAAGCTTAAGCTTGCAAGTATGAGGGAAGCATTAAATAGGAGAAGAAAGAGTGAACCAAAGCCAAAGCAAAAGGAAGAACCAAAGAAAGAGGAGATGGGAATTTCGGTTGGCTAAGGGAAAAATGAAGGAAAAAGTCATCTTTCATATGTTTAAATGGGAAGGATCGAGAATCACAATGGGGATGTGTCACCATGACACATGTCCAAATTTTAAAGAAATAAAGACAAAAATTAAATAATAACTTTAATCATTTAATCCTAATATTAAAAATTACATCTTTAATACATTTTCAAAAGGTCCCATGGACAATTCCAAAATATTAAACCCAATATTACAGTGCCATTGGATAGCAATTTTCGCTACCGAAAATCAACCGGTTCGCCACTTGGCGATTTTTTCGGTCCAGGAATTTTCTTCGGAAAATTTCAGAAAAATTCCTAAAAATCCCTTAAAATATAAAACACACAATAAATTACTCCAATAAATTTTTCAAACACAATTTTCACATTATTCACAATAAAATGTCATTTAGGCCCAATACCGGGAAATAATCATGAATGCATGTACAGTTATTTCATGTGCACCTATTTCATTGTTGACCAATACCAATATGCATGACAAATTCTAATTAATCCAAATCACTCTTATCCTTTGCTAAATTACTATTTTACCCTTCACAGCCGGTGGGATGTTACAACTCCCCTCCTTATAAAAATTTCGTCTTGAAATTCTCATCAACAGATTCGATTTACGGTGATCATATGTCCCTACGGTTCCCATACACTACGTCACCAATACTTCCGCTACTAAAAGATCGCGAGAAGGCAATCCGTTTCCTCTGTGGCTTTCTCATTGCTTTTACCTATCTCACTTGTCATTATCAAAGTAGCCACTACCTTTAGTTCCGATGCTACGACTCAGTTTATTATTTCTGAATCTATTCACTTATCTCGTTTTATCAATCTAATACCTTTCTCTCTAGTAATATACAGACTAATCCTGGTCCTTTGATACTATCTTTGCCACTTCTATTCTGAGTACACCTTTTTAAGGTGATACGTACAATACAATAATTTCACTATAATCGGTGGTATCCACCTGATGCATTTATCCTTCATATTTCATTGACTCTTAATCCAAATTCAGTTTTCTTTTTACACTCCCTGTTCTTTATACATTTAATTCTATTTCATATGTCCGATCCTGATCCACTTCAGCTAACCCATGCAGTTTTCCTAAGTCCTGTCCTTTGTTTCACTCATCACAAGCATCTCGACTCAATATTGGTCTTTGCCTCTTATTAGGTTTTTTTTTCGTGTAATACAAGCGTGTACAATTCCATCTTGTGATCACCATTAGTTCTATAATCATTCAGTCAAAACTATATCATGAGGTTATAATTATATAATCCTCTGCAGTCCAAACACTTAAGCACTTTTCCTATCGAACCTTCAAATCTCTACGCACGTGAATCTAATCACTTCATTCTATACCCATAGTTATTCAATTTCACTTGTCGCATATACTTATTAGAATGTCTTGCTTCGACTGTTCACTTTCTTGTTCTATCACTTTTTGTCAGGTACACATACTTCTTCTTCGAATTATTCAAATTTTTTTTTATTTCACTCGCATATTCAGACTCCTTATAGGACTCACCACTTTAACTCCTGCACTCTTAACCTTTCTTACCTTTATTCAGTATCTCAATTTTCCAGAAACACTTCACAATTACCCATTATCTACTTGACATTGTTTGGAAATCCCACTATCTGTGATTGGTCTGTCCATTGCAACATTATCTGTTCACTATTTGAACTTAGTAGGCAGAATTGTTTGTTCATTTCGGAATTGTCGGTATAGTAGTCATTTATGCCCGTCTTTTTTCTCGAATTAACACAATGTATCCTTATAGGAATCTAAAGTCTCCAATACCATTTATCAAAGTCAGTTCAATTTATCTTAAATTAAAATTCCACTCACGTAGGTGGATACACACAATGCAGATAACCTTAGTCGTATATTTCACTTGTTATGTCTAAATCTCCTCTTGCAGCCAATTAGTGTCCCTAATTGCTTTTCAATCATTCTTAACTATACGCACTATTTCAATCAGAACAATTTTATGCCATAATTTAAAGATCAGAACAGTCCTTGCACTAAGGTTCCATGTGATAGTCACATAAACATTTCCTTTAACACTTATTCCATAATTTACACCTCACCAGAACTTATTTCATCTTATCCGGAAGCCAATTAGTAACCTATACAATTCAAAGTTCCATAAAACTCTTTTCCGTTTATGCTAATCCTCAAATAGAGGACTGATGCCATAATTTTTTTTTGGTTCATTTCCTCGCATAAAGGTACATTCAATCCTCTTATGTCTTACTTTAACCCATTATGAACTTTACACTTATAGCCACTCTAATCATTCACCGATCATCTCCTCTATGATCTCCATGTATCTTTCACATACGTTTCATTAATCATGATCAACTTTACTATCCAATAGATACTCCCAACGGTAAACCGACTTAAATGCAACAACTCTTTTCATATATTACTATCATTGTTTCATTTATTTTTTTCCATTTCCCTAATTTCATTCTCATATCATTCCTGTGTCAACTTGACCTTTTAAGGTCATATCCACTTGGCTTATACAATGTCATCGCATTATTGCTACGTCTCTCTTTATTTTCCTCAAACAATCCACTATAGGGTATTCACATTGATAGGACATTTGGAAGCACATCACTGAAAACACGATATTGAAATAAATACATTGTATCTCTATTTATTTTCCCATTCGTTTACTATTTCTGTTTCCATATAGACAGATTCAACTAATCCAGAATTTTCCAATGCTCAATCAGTAGAAATTTCTAGTCTTCCTTTTTCCCCTACTATCTTCTTATACTGATTTACAAACTCTTAACACAATTTTTTTTTCACATAACCATTTTGGTCATGATCACAACCGTTTCTTGAGTTCATTTCAGTTTATCTGTACACTTTCATCTCACCATTTCTATCTCTTTTCAACCTTAGAATCACTTCGCCCTTTTTTTTTTAAAGTAGACCATTACGGTACAATATTGATCTCATTCCAATCTCGCTATCATCATCTACCTATGATATCTATTGATATCGAACACAAATGCAGTGTAACAATATTTGCCTGATCTGACCATCTACGTTTTACTCAGTTCCCATGTTTTCCATTTCATCTCATATACAAGTCACAACTCTCATTTCCTAATCAGCTCGAACTTCTAACCTCACATAGGCCTACTTTAATCAATATGTTTCTCATATCCATAGTGGACCTCTCTATGCTATAGAAATTGTTCGTTTTCTTTCACCGTAATATTGCCACTTTTAATCAGGGGATTCATTTTGATATCATTTCTTTCCTTAATCAGTCTAGGCCAACATAGTCATTCTAACCACAGTACATTATAATTCTCATTATCGGTGTTGTCTTTTTCCCTTTCCCAATTGCTCATACCCTTTCATGGGTTCACATTCTGATACATTCTCATTTTTCTCACACTTAATCACGAAACACATGTTCACACGTAGGATTTCTACTCGTGCAACTCAGACTGGGGATCAGTTACTATAGTCTGCAACGACACAACTCAAATGAATGCAACTTAACCTATGTTTCAAACTTTGCCCAGATAAATTCGTACTTCTGGGCTCTGATACCACCTAAATGTAGCACCCCACTCCCGCACGAACCGAACCCGACATCGACGGTGATATTCAGGTCCTTGCCCCGCAAGGGTGGCGTGTTACATCACTCAGTATAAAACATTCATTAATGTGACATAAACAGTAAGAAACTTGAGCCCATGTTCACCATTAATCATTTCAGTTATTACAGTCATCCAATAATAATTTTACAATCAATGAATGTAAAACAATATAACCACAATGGCTCATTATAAATACAAAACATTATTGCACAATGATTGCGGAATACTATCCGATAAGACACTAATGCAGACACGAACTGATCCCGACCTGTATCCTTCACTTGCCTACAGTAAACATACTCCCGTGTCAAACGGGGTATTCTTCAAGACCTGAAAAATAGATGCAAATTTTGGGTGAGTTTTGCGAACTCAATGAGTGACCATCGTCGATGGTTCACCCAATCACATAACATATAACACATACTTTCATTTCCATTAAGCCACATTTCATATTCCCTATCACACCTCACATTCACATACAGTTTCATATTTTCATTATGTCGATACAATGCCATATTCAATATAATCAAATCAATCATTCAATCAAATTTATCATTTCCATTCAACACAATGTCACATTCCCATTCAATACAGTGTTGCAGTCCCATTCAATACAATTAATTCAACCATTCTCATTCCGTACAATCAAATCAATCATGTTAAGCATATGTGCATGAGACCCATTTTCTATTTAACTACTTTATTGTGACCGAGTGCCTAAACTGTCCCGTACTCATGGATATCGGGCTCATTGAAACTGTCCCATATAGGGCTCATTGTGAACTATCCCATAAAGGGCTCATTGTAAACTGTCCCATAAAGGGTTCATTGTAAACTGTCCCATAAAGGGCTCATTGTGAACTGTCCCATAAAGGGCTCATTGTAAACTGTCCCATAAAGGGCTCATTGTGAACTGTCCCATAAAGGGCTCATTGTAAATCGTCCATAAAGGGCTCATTGTCGTTGAGCACGAGGCTCGAATCGATGATTCGAGCACGAAGCTCTTTACTCATTGTTGACTACTCTGGTCACAACTCTCATTATCCTTCATGTATTCATGCAGTGGAATGTTTTATGCATATTTGCATGCGCTCAGTCAATCATAATTACTATCATCGGACCGTAGTCCGGCATTCGACATCAATTAAGAAGTCACATTTCATTTATGTGCAATTATGCATGCAAGACATTTTAACTCAATATATACACTTAGGTCATCCCATTCACATTCAAGGAGCACTTCAATAACGCAATTCCAAATGCATAATCAATCACCGGACCTCCTGTCCGAAACCCATATTTAATCACAATCAATAAAATAAATCAATACTCATTCAACATATATCAAAAGCAAATAACCAATAAATAAGACCATCTAGGTCTACTCACAGTACGCTCCAGATTTGCATTGGTTTCCTCTGAGAACGCCTGAGTGCGAACATTTATCCTGCACTACCAATTTATGCCACATGCACACATTAATCACTCTGCATAAGAATTCCCATTTATGCACAATTATAGAATAAGGACAATGCATGTTCATGATATTCCCGGTCCTAATCCTATTTTTTAATCAGAAAAATCCATTCAAAAATTAGAAACCTATTGGCGCTGACAGTGCGCAATTCGGACCTCTATAGGTCCCCAATTAAACAAAACAGTGATTAAAGGCTTCGTTACCCGGGGCCACGTCAATTTCTCGTCCGAAAATCCCCAATCTCTCAAAAAATGAAATTAAATATTCAGTGAATCTGATGCCTCAAGAATCAGGTCAATCGGACGTCGGACGGAAAAGTTATTCACGAAAGAAATCAAAATGCAACAATGAATATATATATATATATATATAGCCCTTATTTCCTTCTCTTTTTCCTGTTTTCCAACTAAACTTCCAACACCCATAACTCTTTGCACACAATTAAGTAAATTACAAACCATACCTCGTTAGAAAGATCATGAAATCCTCTACAAGTTTCATGAAGACCAAAAAAATCAAGTTCACCCCTAAGGGTGTCAAAAGTCCCATTGAAACTATTGCCCACACATTCACTTCTTAAAACAGAACAGTCATTGGAAATTCACTATCTTTCATTCTATGCAGTCAAAAAAATTATACAATAAATATGCTCATCAAGATCACAATGTTATCTACAACTTTCATGAACAACCCAAAATCAGATTCACTTGCTAATTATGTCAAACAATTCACCAAAGCATTAGCCCTCAGAATTTTACCAATCTGAACAACACATTTCACAACAGTATATCTCTTAGCACAAATGTCACCAAATTCACTACCTTATATCCCTGAAAAGATAAGATCTCAAACTTCAATTTTCATGAGAACTCAACATCCAATATGATCTCTAACAATTTCAAAACTGTTATGTAAGTTTCTGCCATGATCAGCAATCCATGACCTAACTTAGGTTCAGTTCTTTTCAAAATCATAACTTCCAAATCTGATCTCCAAGAATTACGTTCTATATACCCTTTTCAATATAAATGTTTCCTCTACAACTCTTCATAAGATCACTCAAGCTAATTCAATCCACAGAAATCGCTAAAATTGCTACTAATCAGAATATGCACCAAATTCACACTTAGTCTAGGTTTCCACAAATGACAGAAAATCAGTCAACACTCCACAATGCATAACTCCCAATATACTGATCTAAAAATTACAAGATCAGTGGAAATGGAAAGCTAACAATGTAGGCTTCAACTCTCATGCAGACCATTTTCCCTAATTCCATATCAATTAATTTAGAAAAATCAGTAAAACTCTAGGTTCTATGTCTCGGTTACTGTTCACACAAGTCCCAGCAGCAACTTTCCAAGCCAAATTTCAATCTCTTAGAGTTACAATTAGACAATACCTATTTCACACAAAAATGTAGCCAACAAACCAAAGTTTCATTGGGAATAAACCTCACCTCATTTGGATAACCACACAATGAGTTATGCTCAAAACAGTACAGTAGGTCAAATATCAATTTTCCAGCTTTACTTCTCTATTCACTTCCTTTCATTCCAACACCCTTCCTACATCCATAAGCATCTCAATTGGACACAAAATCAGTCCCTATATCATGCCTACATTCACTAGGAATAACCACCATAATTTGGCAACACTTACCTCTTACATTTCATGCTAGTTTAGTCATCAATATACAATCCAAAATCAAGCTAAAAACACTTCAATCATACAACTTTCAAGTCATACTTAAACTTAGTCTTAAACCCAACAGTTTAAACCATAGGTTTCAAGACCTTCATGCATCATACATCATCATTTAGAATGAACAATAACTTCCAATTCATGCATTAAAAACAACCAATTGATTCATTAAAAACATAATGAAAGCTTAAAACCAAACTTACCAAATCAAGCTTTTTCCCCCTTCAATACTACACCAACTTCTCCACTTTCTCTACTTTCTAATTCTCACTTTCCACCCACAACATTATCATCCACTCAAGGCTTAAGCTTGCAAGTATGAGGGAAACATTAAATAGGAGAAGAAAGAGTGAACCAAAGCCAAAGCAAAAGGAAGAACCAAAGAAAGAGGAGATGGGAATTTCGGTTGGCTAAGGGAAAAATGAAGGAAAAAGTCATCTTTCATATGTTTAAATGGGAAGGATCGAGAATCACAATGGGGATGTGTCACCATGACACATGTCCAAATTTTAAAGAAATAAAGACAAAAAATTAAATAATAACTTTAATCATTTAATCCTAATATTAAAAATTACATCTTTAATACATTTTCAAAAGGTCCATGGACAATTCCAAAATATTAAACCCAATATTACAGTGCCATTGGATAGCAATTTTCGCCATCGAAAATCAACGGTTCGCCACTTGGCGATTTTTTGATCAGAATTTTCTTCGAAAAATTCCAGAAAAATTCCTAAAAATCCCTTAAAATATAAAACACACAATAAATTACTCCAATAAATTTTTCAAACACAATTTTCACATTATTCACAATAAAATGTCGTTTAGGCCCAATACCGGGAAATAATCATGAATGCATGTACAGTTATTTCATGTGCACCTATTTCATTGTTGACCAATACCAATATGCATGACAAATTATAATTAATCCAAATCACTCTTATCCTTTGCTAAATTACTATTTTACCCTTCCTGTCGGGGGTGGGATGTTACAGAAATATAGAATTGACAAGGCTTTAAACAGCTTGATAGAATTGAATGAGCATTATGCAATTTGAGAACTATAAAATGATGATCAAGAATCAGTATGCTTTTCTGTGGCTTCCGTAATTAATCTCTTGAATGTTCTTCTATTTATTTGCAGGCTTCTGGATCAATATAGACGTTGGAAATACTCTTGTAGTCGTTAAAGATCTCTTATAAACGTTGAGAATGATTTTCTTCCCGTTTTAGTATCATTGACTTCGTCAGAATAGCTGCTAGTCGACTGGAACATGTGATAGTCGACTGGTCGACTTGGGCTAGTCGACTGGAACCAGAATTAGTCGACTGGAACATGTATTTTGCTGATTATAGTCGACTGAAAATACTTGTAGTCGACTGGAACAGACATCATTACTGATTATAGTCGACTGGAAATATGTGTAGTCGACTGGAACTTACGAAAAATAATCTCTGCTCTCCGAATAGTCGACTGGCATGATTTATAGTCGACTGGAACTCTTTGTAGTTTACTGGAACCCTTTGTAGTTGACTGGAATGAAGCCCACCATTCAGAAATGATAATTTTCAGTCGACTGGAAATGCTTGTAGTCGACTGGAATTTCTCCAACGGATAAATTTGAGGATAAACTTCGATCTTTCAAGATTTTTATCCATAATCTTCACAAGGATCTTCTTTTACACGTTGTTTATCTTCTCCAGATCATAGTAGATTATTTCTGACTTGATTTCTTGATATTTTATCTCCTTGACATTTATAGATTGAACTTTGAACATTGTATATCACTTGCATCTTTGAAAATTATCCCTTGAAATTGCATTGGGCCTTTAATTAAAATCCTGAAATAATTTCTTAACCAATTTCATATATATTTTATAATTATCAAAACATAAAGGGATTTTTATTTGTCAACCACCATTGGTCTAACAATTTTCTAAATCACCATCATTTGTGGCATGCTGAAATCCTAAAGTCCCATAATATGGAACTCCAGGATATCAGCCAAAAATCTCATATGAAGATCAGGGCCAATCAGGCATAAGTGAAGAGAAACAACTTTTAAAACCATAGCAAGAAATTAACATTCATCGCTTCTACTCATGACAAATCAACATTCATCACCTTTAGAAACTAAGCAATCTAGGGGTAGACTTAGACAAAAGGTGTTTAAATAAGAGATATCCATAAGTATAGCCAGAAAGCATTTATAATCTTAACATTCCATAACTTTGCAAATAATTTCATTTCTCCACCACTAGGATTTATATGCATAATCATGAATTAAAGGACTTTTTAGGGTCACAATGAGGACAAAGATTAAGGTGAGATGTACTTGAGTGATGTAGTGTAAAAGTCATCAAAGCTAGTGAAACAAGAAAAACACTCATTGTACCATTAGGCACAAAAACCAACATTCACTCATAATCATGTAACTTTTGATGAATGCAAAAACTATATTTCCTAGCTTAAATTCAAACTCTCACACCACCAACTATATAAAACATAACCAAATAAAAGGAATCACTCACACAATTGATTTAAGTACATTGAAACTATAAGAAGTGATCCTTCAAAACCACATCTACCTCATATTTATCATATTCAAATTATCCATTCAATACAACTTTAAGAGGAGAAGCCAATTATGAACAACTTTTCAAAAAAATTGTATTTCCTCGTTGATACTTTTATTCAAACATTTTTTTTCGCTTTCTTTTTTCAGTTTTTTTGAATAAAAATTGAAAGAAGTTACATTAACATGGGAATGTTATTGATATGACATAGAATAACATCCTAATAATTATACCCATTCTACAAATATGCACGCCCCCACACGTATACTTTTTGATATCAACAATTAATAAATTTTCCAGTATATTTATGGTTTAGGAAGGAAATTTGGTTAAATTTAATAGTATGTAATGTAGTTAATACACAAAGAAAGGCTAATAAAGCTCAAAGGGGCCTAACAAAGGAAAATTCATATCAATAGGTAGGACATTTTGTTAATTTAGCTTATAAAAATAAAGAATGCCAAATCATTTTCATGTTAATGCATGTGATAAAAATGTGGTATTGAATAGAAAATCAAAGCAAAGTCAGGATGTGCATGTCATAAAGGCCATAAATAAACAAAACACAAAGAGATCAATATGAATGTGCCAGTTTATATAGGCTCAAAATATCACTAGCTTGTGTCTTCCACTAGTCACTACTCTTCTAAAGATGATGCATAATGACCAATCACAAGAGTAAAAGTGTATGCCAAGTTGCCATGGATTTTTCTAATCAATTCACTCTCTAATCATAACTATATAGTCTTAGAAGCAATAGAAAAAGAGAAAATATTTATGTGTTTGTTTGATTCTCTCTCTCTCTCTCTCTCTTTATTTAAAATTTAAAACAAGTAACAAACAAACAAACTTCACATGAATATAAGAAACATATGTAAAAATGTAAAGGAAAAGAAATGAACTTCCCTTGGGTTGCTCCCAAACATCACCTTTTTTTATTGTCACGGGCTCGACTCCATACTTTTTTCCTCATATGACAAAATTATGATCTTTAAGTGTCATAGTTTGTGCTTTCTCCATATGAGGTTCTCCAAGATAGGGCCTAAGTTGATGATCTCTCATATTTAACATCTTCCCTATCTTCAAATTCTTAATCTCTATTGAGTCCAAACATGGAATAAATGTATAATCAATTAAACATATTTCTATAAAGTAATTTTTTTAAGCTATTAACATCAAAGCTCAAGTTAATATTGACTGTTTTGATTTGTCCATGCCAAAGGCCTTCATCTATAGGAGAAACATAGGTGACGATATCTTAATTGTTTAAGAAATATTTAAAAAATTCCATAGAAGCAAAGGAATTAAATGTTATGTATTAAAAGTATACTTTTATAAAGCATTCGACTTTATAAACTAGAATTTTCTTTTCCACTCTTGAGAGTTTTTTTTTACCAAATTAATTCTTTAATATGGTGTGCTAATATGTCTCAAAGGTCTCTTGTAATATTCTTATCAATGGAGAGTCTACTGACTTTATTTTGGAATCTAAGGGTTTTAGACAAGGGGATCCATTATAATCTTATCTATTCGATTTCTTTATGGAGGTTCTAACTTGAATAATATTTTGGAAAATTAGGAGAGAAAGAGCTCCGGAGTTTCAATATAAATGTGATAAACTTAAAAAACATAAATTTTCTTCTGCAAATGATTTATTGCTTTTATAAAGAGATATCAAGGCCTTAATTCAAGTCTATTTAAATCCCTTGAAAGAATTCGAGAAGCTATTAGAGCTCACCATCAATATATATAAAAATAGCTTTTATGTTTCAATTAGAGCTCTAAAGATCCATATTACTTATGAAACATGATTCCAAAGTGCATAGCTTCCATTCAAATTCTTAGGTGTCCCTATCATAACCATAAAATTAACTTTTAGAGTTTGCCATCCCCTCCTTGAATCTCTAAAAATTTGAATTGACCATTGGAATAACAAACTCCTATCTTATATATAGGGCAGACTTTAATTAATAAATACTTTTTTATAATAATTTTAAAAATGTTAAGTCTTAATATTTTCATTGCTTATCATTAAACCAAAGCAAAAGATTATTAAAAACTTTCTATAGACTTTAGAGGAAAGCATAGTAAAAAAGGGAAAGACGAAATGGATGGATGTTTTCTTACTAAGAGACCAAAGAGGATTAGGAATCAAGAATATAAGAACCATGAACAAGATGTTACTAGTCAAGAGGATATGAAGGCATTATATAGATAAGGAATCTCTATGGATAGAATGGTTGCTCCTAAGATTTCTTAAGGGAGGAATTTTTGATAGATCAAACCCAAAGACAATACTTCATGGACATTTAAGACAATGTTGAAGATGAGGGACTAGTATGGAAGTTCTTTAATTTTAAAATTGGTAATGAAAAAAACATATCCTTTTCCAATTGGGACCATCTTGGACCTTTATATAAACTACCACAATTCAACTATTTGAAAATGATTATTCCTAAAAGTAGGAATTATAAGCAGTAATTAAACGAAATATATGGTACATCTCTCTATAATTTTTTTAATAATTGAGAATATGTCATATTATAATCCTAATAAAAGGCTAGATGACTCTTTCAAGTGGCTTGACCATCATTTATATCAATTCACTAATAGATCTTACATGTAAGTTTTTTTAGGATCTCAACTCAAAGTGCCATGGCAAACATTGATTTGGGGCTCCAAAAGCTTACCTAAAGTGACTTTAATATTTTGGCTTACTGTTAAAGGTAGACTAAGAACTAGGGACAAGATTACATATTATGTGTCTATTAACACTTACTGCTTTCTTTTGTAATCATGATGTTAAAACTATAAATCATTTATTCTTTATTTGCTAGTATTCCTTGAGTTTATAGACAAAAGTCTAAACCTAATCCAATCTGTCATGTGATAAACATAACAAGGATAAAGTTGTGAAATGGTCATACAACTTGAAAAGACTAAAAAAAACTATTCCAACTAGTTTGCATATGCTATATAGAGGAAAAGAAACCAATTGAGTCTTTAAAGTTACTAAATAAAATATTCAACTATTTTATAAAAAGGTGTTCAATTGGATTAGGGAGATTGTTATTTCTAAATGACTTAAGGGGAAGCTCAGTGAAATAATGGCATTAAGCTCGGATATCTAAAGATGCCAATATTGAATCTCCCTACTTTTTCTGAATTCTATTGTTGTATTAGATCTTGCTCAATTCTATAGACTAATAGGTATCAACTTTGTTTAACTTTTGGTTTAGTTCATTGCCTTGGTTTAGATCTTTATTCATGTTTAGGCTACACTGGGTTTTTTCTGACTTTTCTTTGATGTATGAAATAAAATTTTTATCCTTTTAAGATTTACCAATTTCAATTTTCCAAAAAAAAAAAGCTATCAATCTTTTTTTAATGACCTATTGATCTATTATTTTACCATAAGCATACGACATGTCTATATCTATCATAAGCAAGTATAAGTTTGTAGCACTTCACTCCCGCGAGACCCGAACCCGACATCGACGGTGATATCCGAGCCGCGACCATGAGGGTAGTATGCTTTAGGCGATCCTTTGCGTGTCAAAACTCATTATGATATTTTTTTGAAACCAATGAGTGCGTGAAATTAAAATAAACGATTCGGCCCGTGATACAAAAAAAACCCTTTTAGTCATACACTTTATCAAAGATCACATGTCAAATAATATTTATCAATTAGGGCCTCAATCAATTCAATACAATTTCATGGAATATAAATTTACACATAAGTCAAGATAACACGAATGCAGACGTGAACTGATCCCGACATCGGACACCGACTCTCTTGTAGTAACCATACACCCGGTTCACTAACGGGGTACTCTTCAATTCCAAAAAAATAGTTGCAATGTTGGGTGAGTTTGCGAACTCAGTGAGAAACCATCATCGATGGTTCACCCAACTCATGCATTCACCAATCATATTAGCACACAGTAGCATTAACAGAAATATCACATATTATCACATTTCAGTTCCAATTTCATATACACATGCAATTTCATCATTCACATATTTCAGTCATTTACAGTCATATATATATGCAATGCACATGTGACACTGTTCCATTTTCATTTTGTTGTTGTGACCGTGCGCCTGAAACTGTCCCAGTAATGGGCACATTGCGTTGAGCCAGTGGCTCTGAAAACATTGGGCTTGAAGCCCTGATACATTGAGCCTGAGGCTCTGAATACGTTGGACCTGAGGTCCTGTGCGTTGAGCTGAAAGCTCTCATATACGTTGGGCGTAATATGCCCTGATACGGTGGCTGCTCCGGTCACAACTGTCTTTTATCTGATCATACTTTTATGTTTATGCATGCAATGTACAAATTCCAATTTCCATTTACATGTCAACGCTATTTGCCAGTTCTTCGGACTTTCGGTCCGGTATTTCAATTATCTACATTTCCAATTTATTGCATCCTACTATATCACATTGACAGTCCCATCCAATGTATCGAAACAGACAATTAACACTTCAATATCAATTTCCCATTTCCTCGGACCTCTGGTCCGAGACCTCCAATGTAACATTCACAAACAGTAGCACACAAGTAGCACTTCATTATCTCATTCCAAATATTTCAGACACCTATGGTCCGAAGTCAATCAAAATCAAACACACATAAACCCTCCATTATCTCCACATGGCATAATTGCAAAATCTTAAACACATAAAGGTTGAGGAAACAACTAGGTTACTCACCTGTACTTCCGAGCTAATATCTGGAAGTCTCAGTAACGTCAGTAGATCGACGCTCCAAATGTGCCTCTATAACAAACAGAGAGGAATCCGATCACTAATTATCCAATCCGAACTAGTATAATGCATATGTAAGTGTATAATGCATGTTCATGAGATTTCCGGCCCTAAATCCAAATTTTTCCCCTCATAAAAATTTCATCAAAAATTAGAAAACTATAGCCATCGACAAGATTTCAATTAGGACCTCGATCGGTCCAAAAATAAATAAAACAGTGACCATAGAACAATTTCCCGGGGCTACGTCAATTTCCCGTCTCAAAATTTCCAATTTCTCATAAAATAAAATTTAATATTTCACTAATCCGATGCCTCAAGAATCAGGTCAATCGGACGTCGGACGGAAAAGAAATTGACAAAAGAATCACCAAATACCAAATAATCAAATAATAATAAATAATAATAAAAAAAATCAGATGGCCTCATCACTAGGGCGAGGCGTCGCCCTAGTGATGCCGTCTGATCCGGCGTCGTCACTAGGGCGACGCGTCGCCCTAGTGACGCCGTTCAAACGAGCCTCGTCACTAGGGCGAGCCGTCGCCCTAGTGACCGGGCAATATACCACATTCTCATTCCTTTTTTTTTCAGATTTCTAAACCAACTTTCAATACCCATAACTCTTAGCACACAAATCAGAAAAATACAAATTATACCTTGTTGGAAAGAGCATAAAAAGCTCTACAATTCTCGAGAAGACCATAAAAATTAATTCCAACCCTAAGGGTGTCAAAAATCCCATCAAAACTACTGCCTACTCAAAACCCATCAACACTGGACAGCACCTTGCAAATTCAAAAACTCACTGATTTTTCAGCCAAAAATTACCAAATAAATATGCTCAATAAGCTCATAATGTCATATACAACTTTCATGAACAACCCAAAATCAAATTCCATTGCTAAGCAAGTCAATTAATTCACTCAATGTTGCTGTCCTTGAAATCATTCAATTTGAGCAGTACACTTATAACAAGCATAACTCCCTGTACACAAGTCAGAAAAATCAGAACTTTACATCCCTGAAAAGATAAATCCTCAAACTTCAATTTTCATGAAGAACTCAAAATCTAATTCAATTTCTAACAATTTCAAAACTGTCATGCAAGTTACTGCCATGAACAGAAAATCATAACCTAATACAGGTTCAATGTTTGCAAAATCATAACTCTCAAATATGACCTCTAAAACTTACATTCCATATATCATTTTCAAGATACTTTCTTCCTCTACAACTTTGTAGAAGATAACTCACACCAATTCAGTTCACATAATTTGCTAAAATTGCTTTCAATCTGCAAGCTCACAAACTCAACACTTAGGCTAGGTTTCATCAAAATGCTCAAAACCATTCAATAGTAATCAGTTCATATCTCCCAATATACAACTCGAAAATTATCAAGATCAGTGGCAATGGAAAGCTAACAATGTAGGCTTCAACTCTCATGAAGACCATTTTCCCTAATTCCATCTCAATTAAGTTAGAAAAATCAACAAAGTAATCAGGTCATATATGCGGGTACTGTTCACAGACCCTACAAACAGAAACTTTCCATGCAAGGATTCACCCTTCTAACATTACAATTTAACATCACCTATTTCACACAAAGTTGAAGCCAACATCCCAAAGTTTCATTGCGCACAAACCTCACCTCATTTGCTCACTTACACATATAGTTATGATCAAAACATTACAATAGGTTCAAAACTCAATTTCCAGCTTTCATCAACAACCTAACTTCTATCACTTCTAACATCAATAACACATCACTAAGCATCCAATTGAACACAAATTCAGCCCTATATCATTAATACATTTACTAGGAAATACCATCTCAAGTTGGCAGCCCTCATCTCTCCATTTCCATGCAAAATTAGTCAATCAAAATCAAGCTAAAACACTTCTAAACCACATCATTTATGTTCACTTTATCAAACCATACTTAACCTAGCCTTATACCCACCAATTCCATCTACAATTTTCATTCAAATCATGGATCAATAATCATAATAAGTGCATCATAGTTCTCATTAAAAGCCTCTAACAATCATGGTTCAATAAATACATAATCAAAGCATAATGAAAACCTAATAAGAAACGTACCAATTCAAACTTTCAAGCTTCCCCACTCTCCAATCACTTCACTTTCTTCCTTCACTTCCAAAACCCATACATGGCTATCACCTTGGATAAAGACTTAAGCTCATTTGCAAGTAAAGAGGGCTCTTAAGGTTGGTGGAAGGTGACTTAAGAGAGAAACAAAAAGAAATCGATGGAGATGGCAAAATGGAAGGTAGGTTTCGGATGAGTGAGTGAAATGTGGAAACAACTTTGATTTTTCATTCCTTTAACCATAAGCCACCGAAAACTCTAGGTTAGAAACAAACAAAAGCATTTAATCCTTTTAGGACAAATGGCATGGATTGGAGAAAGGGACAAAATAGAAATAAGACAAAATTTAGCTAATCCTAGTTAATTAAGCACTAATCCCAATTAAACTCTAATCATGGCACTAAAATAATTCCCTAACACCATTTAGCCAATAATCTAATGCCATTAGGCAATCCTTCTCAGTACAAAAGGCTCACTCAATCAGTCAGTTGGAATTTTCCGGTCCGGAAAAGAACCCTGAAAAATTCCAAAAAAATTCCCATAAATCCCTCAAAATGGAAAACAATTTATAACGCACTCCAAATAATTTTCCAAATACAATTTTCCCATGAATTTCACAAAAGATCTCACTTTGAAACCTAAGCCGGAAAATGTCATGAATGCATGTTTACCATGTGCAAGTGCCACAACCCATCAATCATAGAGGCGATAAGTTGTATGTTCATGCCGAGATATAAATTAATACTCCTACCCCGTCCCAATTTACTAAAATACCCTTCCCATCGGTGATGGGATGTTACAATTCTCCTCTCCTAATAAAAATTTCGTCCTCGAAATTTCCTATATGATTTATCAGGAAGGCAGGGGAGTCTTTTTGATTAATACACTCTGTTTTCCCACTGTTTTCACTACACGACCAAATTCAGTCAATGAACAGAGATCCAAAACAATCAATTACTCTATTTTCCTTTCTCAAACTCTCCATTATTTTACTGCTTTCTCTTGATTACGCGCAATTCGTCACTTTCAATATCAATAACATATATATCGGATCCTAACAATATTTCCAATTCTATCTATGAAACACTTTATGAATCCGAATCATCTTTTAGGTTTTAGTCTAGCTTTCCAATCCATAATGCTATATATACTACAATCGCATAGAAACCCCTCATCACGAATTCAATTTCCCTTAACTACACCTTTGTTTCCATCCAAGTACATTTTGGCCGAGGCGACACACTTCAAACTATTTCATTTATTACTTATCAGATTTCGTTATTATCAAACCACAAATCTCATGAGGTTTATGACCTCAGTGTGAATCAATTCGGCTCATTGTCACCCTCTTAAATTGCTTAATCTATCGCTTTATTGCCCTAATCACATAATATAGGGATAACGACTCCTTTTGGACAGTAAGACTCCTTATACCCTTTTCGAATGGTGACACCAATATAATGATTGTCATGCCATAATCCCTTTGCACTATACAACAATTTCATATCCCAATGAAATCTAAAAATACCTGTTGGTTAATCACACATGTCATCGTTCACTGTGATAGACTATACCATCAATTTCTTTTCCACAATCCTTTTACTAGAGCATAACGCTTCGATTGTTTCTTATGCTTTCTCGAACCATTCACTTATAATCATTTGATTTCCTATGTTAACCTTTCAATTACTCTTTCAATACGCTCTTGCTAGAACATAAAGCTTCGATCATTCCTTACATTTTCACTAACATTTCCCGTAATGAGTATCACCCATATTTCTTAATCACTTTCCTCACAATTGGAGTTATCTTCAGTTCCTCGATACGGTTTACAATTTCTACATCCTCACTTCGGGTTTTGCCAATCCACTTTGATGCACACCAACTCTGAAATTCCCATAGCTAATAATACTTTCTTTTGCCCCTTTTTGTCAGTTCAACTATAACACTTAAGAATAATACACTAGATTTGGTAACCTTATTACCCAAATTTTGATCTTCTGCAATTGAATTTATTTCTTTCTTTGTTCAATCTCTTAAATTGCACCATTAGCTTAGTTTGGAGTAAGCAGCCACTACATATATAACTCAATCGTTATCAATTTGCATATTCATAGACATCTCCAAACTCTTTCTGTACGATTAATATCTCCAAGCTTTTAGGCCACACTCAGTATAACAAATTGCAAATCATCAATCATAATACCGCCCATAGAATCATATTTACCCCAAGGTACATAAAATCACTTTGTCCAATTTCCATAGATCCATCAGAACTTTTACTGGAACACTTCAGTATAGATAGTGAATTCTTCAAATGTCTCCTTTATGATCATCAGTCATAACATTTACATGTTTTCCTCAATTATTCTCGTCAATTTGCTATAACCAGAAAATCTTTGACAATTTCTGAATGCATCTAGCATTCCATTAGTTCTAATTAATTCCAAATTCCGCATACACATATCTTTTAAACTGTCACATTTTATCAATACTTATATCTTCATTAATTCTCCCAATATCCCATGTTTCATTCAATTAGGTTAAGATTCACTCTTATGAGACTTGTATATCGACCAATTTCCTCAACTATACCCATTCATCTATTTCTTTTACTTATATCCATTATCCGTTCCAAACACAATTTAGACCTGTTCCTTTTCAGTAATACAATAAACTTATACCCATAGTTGACTCATATAACTCTTTCATGATCAAACGTCTCCAATGAGGAACAATTTCCTTATAATTTTCTCATCCTAAACATATTCTGCCACATGTTCCTTACCTAAATTTCTCCACATAACTCAATTTATTCACGATAGATCACTCACTTCCTTGAATAAACAATCGTTATATCGATCTCGTACTTTCAGAACATAAACTTTTAATCCCCTCAAATTCGCAATTAATATTCAGTAATTCTCTTCAATAATCAGAACAATTAACATAATATACACTCTTTCAGTAGCATAGTTTAGCTCTTACGCTAGAGTCTCTGCCAGATATAATACAAATCATAAAACTTTATCAATCAACTATTTTTTTTTCACTATATAAATATACATATCAATTACTCTTGATACTTCACGAAGATCAATCTCTGAAGAGCACTTAAACAATTTCTTTTCCTCTACTATCTTGCCATCATCACCCTAATCATCACATCCTATCTGACAATATATCTCTATAGTCCCATCAATTTGCCCGTTAATAGATCATCCGCTAAGAATACCTTAATTGTATTTAATTCTCGATAACCATTCTCTTTTGGTACCCATTTCTTGATCACGGGAACCTTACTATATTCATGTCCCTCTTTTTATTCCCTCAAGCTCATTACCAATGCGAACATCTTTAACTGTCTCACTTCTTTCTCAATTGATCATTCTGAGCATTCTCATGCCTTACTCCCACTCATTTTGAACTTGAGCTACTGGCATCATAATCGGAGCTTACGTAATAGGCCACTGATTACCTCCTATATCATGTTCACGCAAATTATTCATTTATGCTTGCTCATTTCACCCATGAGGGTAATCCCACTATCAGAGATACACTTACAGTGATCATATAATCTGAACCCAATAATCTTCCTATTTACACCCGTCCTCGCTCGTGAGGATCATATACAATCTCAATTCATTCACAACTGATCATTATAAGTACTTTCATTTCTTCTTCTAACTCATAGAGGAAATTTTTTTTTTTACAAGACTTCTGGCTAGCAAGTATCCATTAACTCATCAATTACAGGTAACATTTTCACTTAACATAGGGCTTCCATAATCGGTGTGCATTTACTTAAGCGGATCAATTGAACCGAACAACTTTGTCATCTACCAATTTCATTGTCTTACATTTCAATCTTTTCATTATTGCATTATATCCATATATTGCGACTCAAATCAATATCACAGATATGAAATCATTCTTGATTTTCGCACTTAATATATTTTGACTCCAAATCACCAATCCTTATTTATAACTCTCATCACGGTAATCAATCCCAATTGTAACTTTTCTATATCGTAAAACACTTTATTTTCATTTACCTTATACACTGTAAATCTTACCGTAATCACATCTCTATTTTCCTCGAAGAATTTACAACTATAATCTTTATTTCTAACTCAAATTCAAGGATATTCCCAATATAACTCCAATATTGTACTTCACAATATACCCGTCAATATCAATACACTAAATATTCGCCTGTCTGATTAAACCATACAGTCTTTCCTATTTTGCAATATCCATCCAATTCTTCCTTTTGTCACATTCTAACACATTATCCTTTTTCTCACTTTTTCTAACCGTTTAAACGACTGAGACATACGTATGCATACGACTCGCATACTACACTGGGGATCAGTTGTCACTGTCTGCCGTGACATGACTTAAATGCACCTAACTTGACACACACATTTTTTTTGAAAGCCCATGTAAGATTGTACTTCTGGGCTCTGATACCACAAATGTAGCACTCCACTCCCGCGAGACCCGAACCATACATCGACGGTGATATTCGAGCCGCGACCATGAGGGTAGTATCTTAAGCGATCAACTGCGATGTCAAAACTCATTATGATATTTTTTTTGAAACCAATCGAGTGCGAAATTAAAATAAACGATTCGGCCCGTGATACAAAAAACCCTTTTAGTCATACACTTTATCAAAGATCACATGTCAAATAATATTTATCAATTAGGGCCTCAATCAATTCAATACAATTTTTGAATATAAATTTACATAAGTCAAGATAACACGAATGCAGGCGTGAACTAATCCCGACATCGAACACCGACTCTCTTGTAGTAACCATACACCGGATCACTAACGGTACTCTTGATTCAAAAAATAGTTGCAATGTTGGGTGAGTTTGCGAACTCGGATGAGAAACCATCATCGATGGTTCACCCAACTCATGCATTCACCAATCATATTAGCACAATAGCATTAATGAAATATCACATATTATCACATTTCAGTTCCAATTTCATATACACATGCAATTTCATCATTCACATATTTGGTCATTTACGATATATATATATGCAATGCACATGTGACATTGTTCCATTTTCATTTTGTTGTTGTGGATGTGCTACCGATCTTGTCCCGAAAGAAGGCACATTACGTTGAGCCGATGGCTCTGAAAATATTGGGCTTGAAGCCTCGATACATTGAGCCCGAGGCTCGAATCGTTGGACACGAGGTCCTGTGCGTTGGTGAAAGCTCATGCTCGTTAGGCGTAATATGCCCCGATCGGTGGTGCTCGATCCGATCACAACTGTCTTTTATCGATCATACTTTTATGTTTATGCATGCAATGTACAAATTCCAATTTCCATTTACATGTCAACGCTTATTTGCAGTTCTTGGACTTTCATCCGGTATTTCAATTATCTACATTTCCAATTTATTGCATCCTACTATATCACATTGCGGTCCCATCCAATGTATCGAAACAGACAATTAACACTTCAATATCAATTTCCCATTTCCTCGGATCTCTGGTCCGAGACCTCCAATGTAACATTCACAAACAGTAGCACACAAGTAGCACTTCATTATCTCATTCCAAATATTTCAGACACCTATGGTCCGAAGTCAATCAAAATCAAACACACATAAACCCTCCATTATCTCCACATGGCATAATTGCAAAATCTTAAACACATAAAGGTTGAGGAACCAACTAGGTTACTCACCTGTACTTCCGAGCTAATATCTGGAAGTCTCGATAACGTCGATGAATCGACGCTCAAATGTGCCTCTATAACAAACAGAGAGGAATCTGATCACTAATTATCCAATCCGAACTAGTATAATGCATATGTAAGTGTATAATGCATGTTCATGAGATTTCCGGCCCTAAATCCAAATTTTTCCCCTCATAAAAATTTCATCAAAAATTAGAAAACTATAGCCACTGACAGCACTCAATTCGGACCTCGATCGGTCCAAAAATAAATAAAACAGTGACCATAGAACAATTTCCCGGGGCTACGTCAATTTCCCGTCTCAAAATTTCCAATTTCTCATAAAATAAATTTAATATTTCACTAATCCGATGCCTCAAGAATCAGGTCAATCGGACGTCGGACGGAAAAGAAATTGACAAAAGAATCACCAAATACCAAATACCAAATAATCAAATAATAATAAATAATAAAAAAAAAATCAGATGGCCTCATCACTAGGGCGAGGCGTCGCCCTAGTGATGCCGTCTGATCCGGCGTCGTCACTAGGGCGACGCGTCGCCCTAGTGACGCCGTTCAAACGAGCCTCGTCACTAGGGCGAGCCGTCTTCTAGTGACCGGCAATATACCACATTCTCATTCCTTTTTTTTTCAGATTTCTAAACCAACTTTCAATACCCATAACTCTTAGCACACAAATCAGAAAAATACAAATTATACCTTGTTGGAAAGAGCATAAAAAACTCTACAATTCTTGAGAAGACCATAAAAATTAATTCCAACCCTAAGGGTGTCAAAAATCCCATCAAAACTACTGCCTACTCAAAACCCATCAACACTGGACAGCACCTTGCAAATTCAAAAACTCACTGATTTGTCAGCCAAAAATTACCAAATAAATATGCTCAATAAGTTCATAATGTCATATACAACTTTCATGAACAACCCAAAATCAAATTCCATTGCTAAGCAAGTCAATTAATTCACTCAATGTTGCTGTCCTCGAAATCATTCAATTTGAGCAGTACACTTATAACAAGCATAACTCCCTGTACACAAGTCAGAAAAATCAGAACTTTACATCCCTGAAAAGATAAATCCTCAAACTTCAATTTTCATGAAGAACTCAAAATCTAATTCAATTTCTAACAATTTCAAAACTGTCATGCAAGTTACTTCCATGAACAGAAAATCATAACCTAATACAGGTTCAATGTTTGCAAAATCATAACTCTCAAATATGACCTCTAAAAATTACATGCCATATATCATTTTCAAGATACTTTCTTCCTCTACAACTTTGTAGAAGATAACTCACACCAATTCAGTTCACATAATTTTCTAAAATTGCTTTCAATCCGCAAGCTCACAAACTCAACACTTAGGCTAGGTTTCATCAAAATGCTCAAAACCATTCAATAGTAATCAGTTCATATCTCCCAATATACAACTCTAAAATTATCAAGATCAGTGGCAATGGAAAGCTAACAATGTAGGCTTCAACTCTCATGAAGACCATTTTCCCTAATTCCATCTCAATTAAGTTAGAAAAATCAACAAAGTAATCAGGTCATATATGCGGGTACTGTTCATAGACCCTACAAACAGAAACTTTCCATGCAAGGATTCACCCTTCTAACATTACAATTTAACATCACCTATTTCACACAAAGTTGAAGCCAACATCCCAAAGTTTCATTGCGCACAAACCTCACCTCATTTGCTCACTTACACATATAGTTATGATCAAAACATTACAATAGGTTCAAAACTCAATTTCCAGCTTTCATCAACAACCTAACTTCTATCACTTCTAACATCAATAACACATCACTAAGCATCCAATTGAACACAAATTCAGCCCCTATATCATTAATACATTTACTAGGAAATACCATCTCAAGTTGGCAGCCCTCATCTCTCCATTTCCATGCAAAATTAGTCAATCAAAATCAAGCTAAAAACACTTCTAAACCACATCATTTATGTTCACTTTATCAAACCATACTTAACCTAGCCTTATACCCACCAATTCCATCTACAATTTTCATTCAAATCATGGATCAATAATCATAATAAGTGCATCATAGTTCTCATTAAAAGCCTCTAACAATCATGGTTCAATAAATACATAATCAAAGCATAATGAAAACCTAATAAGAAACTTACCAATTCAAACTTTCAAGCTTCCCCACTCTCCAATCACTTCACTTTCTTCCTTCACTTCCAAAACCCATACATGGCTATCACTTTGGATAAAGACTTAAGCTCATATGCAAGTAAAGAGGGCTCTTAAGGTTGGTGGAAGGTGACTTAAGAGAGAAACAAAAAGAAATCGATGGAGATGGCAAAATGGAAGGTAGGTTTCGGATGAGTGAGTGAAATGTGGAAACAACTTTGATTTTTCATTCCTTTAACCATAAGCCACCGAAAACTCTAGGTTAGAAACAAACAAAAGCATTTAATCCTTTTAGGACAAATGGCATGGATTGGAGAAAGGGACAAAATAGAAATAAGACAAAATTTAGCTAATCCTAGTTAATTAAGCACTAATCCCAATTAAACTCTAATCATGGCACTAAAATAATTCCCTAACACCATTTAGCCAATAATCTAATGCCATTAGGCAATCCTTCTAAGTACAAAAAGGCTCACTCAATCAGTCAGTTGGAATTTTCCGGTCCGGGAAAAAACCCTGAAAAATTCCAAAAAAATTTCCCATAAATCCCTCAAAATGGAAAACAATTTATAACGCACTCCAAATAATTTTCCAAATACAATTTTCCCATGAATTTCACAAAAGATCTCACTTTGAAACCTAAGCCGGAAAATATCATGAATGCATGTTTACCATGTGCAAGTGCCACAACCCATCAATCATAGAGGCGATAAGTTGTATGTTCATGCCGAGATATAAATTAATACTCCTACCCCGTCCCAATTTACTAAAATACCCTTCCCATCGGTGATGGGATGTTACAAAGTTGATCCTACAAAGTTTATTGGTGAACTACCCACAAACTTAACAAGCTAAATCGTCCATTACAAATGACTGGATAAAAATGAAACAAATAAAAAATCTTAATACTATTGTAAAGCAATGATTAATATTATATCAATCTATGAATTAACCAGATTTAGTCCAGGTTCCCTTAAGACTTTACAATTTTTAATTTTACCTTTGATTAATGAAATATTCAAACCTCTTGAGCCAGTAAGAGTTCCCAACTTAGATTATATTCTCTCTCTCGACAAATAATCCCCATTCAATGGCTACTCAATAGAAATCATTTTTAAATCTAGACAATCAAAAAAATACTTTATTTTAATCTATGGACTGTATTTAATAGGTTTTACCCTACCATAGGAAGATCTGATGGCTTTCTCTCAAATAGCTTATGTTTAAGCCTCTTTATTCACACTGTTACCTAAACTTACGTCTCATCTATCAAATCTTGATGCATGAATCAAATTATGAATCTTCTATTTCTTGGTCCTTTAATATGAATAAATGATAAGAAAACTAGAAAACTTTCATTAAATCAAAGAATTAAGCAAAATATATCATAGTCTAGGTTATTCCTACTTAAATCTATATCTTTATTAGTTAATAATTAAGCTAAGAATATCAATATGAAAATTATAAGGAAAGCAAGACAAAGAAGTCATGTTCTTGAATCTTGAATCTTCAAAGAGTTGTTGAATTCCTCCTCTATATTTAAAGAATGTTGAACTCTTAATCAACATTAATGCAAAATAGTTTCAATGTGACTTTAGGATGTTTCTTAGCTAAGAACATTCTCTTTTCTGCCTACTCTTTTCTTTATAATTCAAAAACCTAATCATGCCCTTTATGTATTCTTTCAAAAATAATAATGTCAATGCAGGTGCATATACAATTGTGTAGTGTATCATTTTCTTCATCTAAAGGGACAACATGGGGCATATAGGGTGTACCATATTTTGACACGAACTTTAACATGGATTCATGAATGGTATCGTGTTCTATAATGCTCCAAATCTTCCAAAATTGCTCCAATTCGATCTAGTTATTTTGCAAATTTGCTTTTTTCCCTTAAACGGGCAAAAATATAACTTGTTATGACAAAAAATTTTAAATTAAGTGTTAAATCCTTAAAAAATAATCAAAATTAGAAGCAACACACCATAAAATTAATTCTAAAATATTGTATGCATACTATGCATCACCTATTTAAATTAAAAAAATAATGTTCATCCTATACGAGTAATGCTAATAAATAAAAGTAATTATTTAATAATTTATTTATAATAGTAATAAATTTTTTCTCGTAGTTTGTGTTTTCTTTTCAATTGTAGTCTTAACTACTAATTCTTTTTTCTTTTTTAGCATATAGGATTTATTAAGCTTGCTTTTAAATGGAGACCCACTTGATATCGATAAGTATAGATGACAACATGGTCCACAAGTTTAGTTTAAGATCAAGTTCGTTTTATATTAATAAATTTATTTAGTTCTTTTACATGGCAAACACCACACTTATGGCCCTGCATATGATTTTTCCATAATTATAAATAAGATGATAAGATTTTGTTTTGGAAAGAAGATGACAAAATTATTGCAAAAAGAAATTGATGATTTTTATGATGGATTACTTGTTCTCTAGTTCTAATATTTTGGGCATTTAAAATATTTGCAGACGTATTATATAATAAACTAGTGAAGGACGTACAAGTAGAATAAGTTTGAAATAAAACCTAGTATAATCTTTCGCAAAATGCATCAATGCGATATAAATAAAAGCGATAATAATAATGGATACAATCGTTACTTTTTAACTAATGAGCTGAAAACAAAATCAATATTGGAGTGTTTAATTAATTGCCATAATATGTGTTTCATATCTGATATTAAAACAAAATATTTTCATGTATTGAGACGGCGTTCAGAATTTGAAGATGAGATCTGGATTTGATGTTGGAATGACATGAATATAAAAGTTTATGTTGTTGAGTTTTAACCACGTTTGTCGGTGTTGTTCATAAAAAAACAAAGCACAGAATGTGTGGTTTGCCAGTGTTAGTTACGCGGACGACGAAGTCTGTGGAGCATATCAGTCAGAAGCATTAATGTCACAGCTCAACAGTAACTTTCACAAATAAAAACCTGTCAATTATGCATAGGAATTAGTTGGCAAGATTCAGCTGTACTTTCGTTGTGTCAATTAAATGCTTTTCTTCTTCTTCTTCCAACTTCTGTGACCAACAAATACCAACAAATAACTCTACATGTCCATCTGATAATCAATATTTGGGCCCATTTTAGATAAGGAGTTAGGACATTGGCAAGCAGCTACTTATAATTTATATTATATGCATTGCTTCTGCAGTCTCTTTCTATTTAAATTTCTGGGTGATGAAGTGATCACATTCAATGAAATAAGCTTTTTTTTGAACATATTTAAAGAGTATCTCTAAGATTATTGAATGTATCGCTAATCTAGCGTATTGACAGCAACATCTTAAACCAATGCGTTTCACGAATGAGACCCATTATTAATTACATCAATCTAGTCTTTATAACATATTTGAAGTCTCAACTACATAGCAATTATTTAGAAAATAAAAAAATAACGATGAAAACTAAACTTCTATGAAAATGAAAATATGATAAAAGAACTGCAAATGAAGAAGAATTGCCAGTAAGAGCTAGTTAATGCAAGGGAAGGTTCCATCAAACCAAAACCAAATATAGAACTCACAGGCATTTTCTTGTTCCTTCGGTGCAGAGACCCGAAAACGCTTATTCTACGCTTTTACAGGCAAACGCGAACAGGCATTTTCATGAGCATATAAGCATTGACTAACAGTAGAAATAAAGGGAAAAACTTAAAAATGAAACAACCAAAAAAGATGACAGAGCTTTTTCCGAGTTACTATCCGCCAGTATCCGCAAACCTTGCCGGACCCAACTGCCGAAACCCTTGTTGTTAATTCCATCGGGGACGAAATCAGCAAGGCACATCTCATTTTACCATACAAGAAGATATATAACCTTAATAATAAGGAAGTAAACAGTGGATTGAAGTCATCTTCTGACAACCCCGGACAATAAGGGACCCTTGAAGTAGGATATGTTAGGATTATGATGGAGTAGATGGTTGTCTGCGAACTGTAAGAACACCAAGTTCGTCGCTTCTTGATTCCACAACCAAACTGCTTCCCTTTCTGCATCTTTCATGCTTTCTAGGAGTGCGTAAACATAAAACAAAGACAACAGAAGTAGAGACAAAGCATACATTACTTTAAAGTAATTTACGTACACGTAATAAGCAACCAAAGATAGATAGTACATATTTCCACTGATGACTTCTTTGCTGCAGAGAAATACGCAAAACTGAGAACAGAATGAGTGTGAAGACAGCTCGTAGCACTTAGCAGGTTAGCATATTTTAGTATATATAAAGATAGTCGAGTGGGGAGAGAAGGTTTATCGTTCATGCCAATTTGCCAAATCACGTTCACAACATATACACGTGGATTTTATGTGCTCTTTAGTGGGACAACAAAATCATATGAGTACTGATTCTATTTTCTCTTTTTCTACATTCCCAACAACTATATAATATTTATATGGGGGAAAATGTTTTGTGGCTCCTGTGTAGTCTGCGAATGCCACCTAAGATATAACCACATAAACAATGTTGAAATTAATAAGGACGAATATGTTGGTCTCTTCATTTTGGCAAAATTTTTTCTTTTTTTACTCCACCTTTATAGCAGATATTAATTGAGTTGGTAAGACTTGAAGGTAGGAATTACTTGTTAGAATCTAATTGTGATCAAATTATGAAGGCAGCAAAAAAACAAATCTTTTTACATATTACTAGCGAATCCTAATAATTAAGTAACTTGAATAAAAACACCATGGCGAATCATTCATTTTTCTTATTGAAATCCTTTGAAAGTTGTTCGATATGACAACCACAAGTTGTTTAATTATTCAACCTCTAACAGTATCCATAAAGTAGCTTAACATCTTTGAGAAGAAGAATATAAGAGTGCTGGCTCATTTTTTTCTTCCTATTAATAGAAAAATTATTAGGGTGGTTTTGTAATTTTATTAAAATTAAATTCTTTAATTAGAATTAAAGTCATACTCTAATTAAATTAACTTAATTTTAATAAAATCAAATATCTTATATTTATTCTTTAAAGTTTCTCAAACTTTATAGTTAAGTCCAGCTTAATTAAATTGATTTTTCTTTCACAAACTGCCCTTTAATGTGTGACCCATTAGGTTCCTAATATATTGGTAATGATTATAAATTCTAATTCTAATTTGTAATTAGAATCAGATAAATTAAAACTCTTTTTAATTTATCTTTAACTCTCCAATTAAGTAATTTATAATCATATGTCAAGATTGAAGTCTAGCAATATGTCATGACCACCTAAATATCAGGATTATCAAAGTGGTTTGACTTAACCTGTCCATATATGATTATGATGTGTAATGCAATCCTTTTGTCATCTAATATTCTAATTAGACAGAGTATGGATACAATGTCTATTTTTTTATCCAATCATGTTCGTTCTTGCTAATTAATAATTGATTTATAATTGATATTTCAAAACTCTTTTTCAAATATCAATTTACTCTAGCCAGAAAATTTCATAAATCACTACTACTCAAGAACATTAGACCATTCTCTCTAATTACTTTAAAGTAATGAATCCTTTATTGACTTACTCAACTATATCTATATGGTTCATACTGCATCCAATTACTACCGACTGAATTATCCTAGGATAGTTGATAAGTAACATCAAAACACAGCAGTTTCCATACAAGATGCCTTGGTAATCTCAAGTGTAAATATCAATTATACAACAATCATTATAAGAAAATTAATAAACATATAAGTAATATTTCATTTAGGATTCTCAAAATCGGGTCAATTCAATGAATTATTCTTTAATTATATATTGAAACAAACAATTTGTTCATGTAAGATTATATCCAACCTTTGGATATATCATAACCTTCTATTATCCAATTTAGTTCTAAACTTAAAGGATAATATATGTAAGCATTACATCCTTAAATTATCAACTTTGACTCTTTCAAAACTTATCATTTCATATCTAATATGAAATCTTATTAATTGTTTCAATTGGAACAATTGAAGTTAAGTCATTGTATTAGACATCACTACGTAAGAAATACAACTACATTATATAATATCTTATATTATATTTTCTCCTTACATAAATCCATTCTTTTATAAAATTTATTTGTGAAAGTATTCACCAGATAATATCATTCCTATAGATAACAAAATTTAAAACTCACCACAATGAACTCATTCTGATTTTTCGACATTCTTAATGCTTAATTTTTTACTTAGATTTACAGTTTGAATTTTTCAAAATTTTAAATCATTATTAATACATATAACTATATCACATAAATCATTAGTAATCTAATGACTTTAAATTTAAATTCATATGTATAAATTTAAATTTTCAATACCATCATCATCCTTTTCCCAAAAGTTGATTTGGTTATTCTTCAACTTTATAAGTTTCACAAGTTCCATATGACTCATAATCAAATGGATACACATATCCTTATATGTAACTTTATGATTCTCGTTGTATCAATTTAGCCAGCATGATATAAAAGGATAGTCTTAGTTATCCCACTTTGTATTCTCGCCATTTATGTTAAGCATAAATCTCCTTTGATCCAACATATACAAACTATTCACATAAACTTTGATAACTATTTTGACTTAACAATCTATTTCTTATCATACTTTCAACATTATAATAATATTGAATCCAAATTTTGTATCAAATACCCCATAAGCATAAGCTAGAAATATATATGATCATTATCATATCTCTTATAGGCAAGAAAAGTTATGCAATCATTTTCTTCTAATGATAACTATTATCATTCTACAGCAAATGCCTTTAATTGTAGTCGATAATTATACTTCTAGTAGGCTAAATTAAGTGAAACAATTCCAGCAAGGTACTATACCTTTTATCTCTACTCTATGTAACCTCTTGCATCTTGTTATCATGGTGTTGACATATATCTTACATATTGTCATCAAAGTTTATGAGACATTAGCCAACTCAAAATGTTAGTACATTTTGTCATTCATATGATTTTGACATATCTATAAAACTTTAATACCAAATCCTCAACAAGGATTATAACAAAATTGTATAATGCGTAACAATTTTCTTTCTAACTTTTGAGAACTCTTCTCAAACATAACTCGTCTCATCAAACAAAAATTGCATGTAAAATATCACACATATAAAACATAAAATTTAACATACATCCAATATTTATATCAAACATATAAATAAAGTTTGCAATTTATACACTTATAATCAAATCATATACTTAAATTATGAAACTTTGATTTTAATAATCTAAAGTAATATTTTCAACTCATTGAAAAATTACATTAAATTAAACTCATTAATTCCTAAATAAAATAAATTTCTATTCCAAATAAAATTTATTTTGATTTGAAAAATTTTCAAATCCAATTGGAAACTATTTCCAATTATCTTGACTCCTTTAACAAAATTTAATTGAAAACAATTTTAATAAATTATGTTACTTATTATAATTTAGAAAACTCCTTTCTCAAAATTATATAAATAAAACATTCTAATCCAATTAGAAAATTATTTCTAATCAAATTAGAAATAACTATTTCTAATATAATTAGAAATTGCTTTGCCATAATTTAAAACTATTTTCTAATATTAAAGGAAAGTACTTTCTAAATTAAATAAAAATTTTTAAATTTGATTAAGAAAGTCATTATATATTTATTTAGAGATTGATTACCTAATTAATTAGAATTTTTTAATAGATTAGAAAGCTATTTTTCAAATGTATTAAAGAAATCTCATTTTCTTAATTAATAAATAAAACATTTTCAAAATTTTAATGAAGAAAATTACTTTTTCTAATAAATCAAAAAACTTATTATTCATAAATAAAGAAATAATTTCTAACTAAATCGAATAATAATTATTTAAATAAATAAAATCATAAATTTAATTTTTATCATCCATCTTTGTCTTCCATCGCCTGCGTCGTCGACGCTGCCACTGTTTCTGTCCTTTTCATTGCCATGGTTCGCGTTCGATTGGTGATGAACGTCAATCGTCTTGTGGTGATAATCGCTCCAACAATGCCACTAGCCAATGGCAGATTGCCACTGGTTGTAAGAGCCACTAGTGATTTTCAAAGACCCAAAATGCAATGGCCGTAAGCCCAAAAAATGCAAAACACATAGAGAAAGCAAATTCTCTAGTTCCAGAAAATAAACAACACCACAATGGCAAATTCTCCTTGAAATCGCAACGCCCCCTATACCTCGATATTTGCCTAATATTGCTTCATTATTATGAGCTCTCCACACGTTTACGTTTTAGGCTTTGTGGGTATCTGGTCGGTTGAATGTGCACATGTTTCGGATCGGTCGAAACGACGACGCGAACCGAAGCGATCCACTCTTCAAAAGACGCTTTACGCCAGCCCACGCTCCCCTGGCTCATCCGTAGAAGGAAGCCTCCCATGCAAACACGTAAAGACTCTAAACCTAATTGCAAAACCATATATAGGTACGAGTTTTCCCATAATCGAGTACAAAATCATAACCTAGTTGTTTTCTCTCGTTGATTAATCTCACCTTCACAAAAAGCCTTACTGAGCGTTAGAGGCTGTCGGACACAACCTCCAAGACGAGCCTTCCTTGTTTTGCGGTATCTTCGCGTCGGACTCATCACGATGTTAGCAGACTCATGGAGCGAATCAGCAACGTCTGATTCGGTAAAATCCGCAGAACCAATTGGCGCCGTGGGGCCCGACTTCCGCACCACGCCCGTAAACACTCAGATCGGCCAAGTGGCGGCGATGAACTCGATATAGCGGCTGTCGCGCTCTGGCGATCAACGTATAGGTTTCATAGCCACTGCGACTCTGCCCAGACCGCAAGTTTCGCAGACGGAATCCTCGATCCCAACGATCAATCGCAACCTCAAACCTTGGAGCAGGAAACAGAGCGTAGCTTTGGAGGATAACGCCGCACCCAATACACACGAACCTCCAACACCGATCGGTGCAGAACCTATTCCTACCAGTACACCACCCTAACCCAAAACAGATCGAGAAGTGATGATCGTTGATTCGCCAGATCTTGCAGTCTCAACCAAGACAACAAAGAACCATCGCACGCAAGAAGTCTTCGACAGATCAAAGATGACGACCGATCATCGCCCAACCAAAGCCTAGAAAAATCGTGGATGATCGGATTAACGCGAAGAATGAGCTTCCGTCCGGATCTCCGACGGGCATCTGACTCTCCCTTTACTCCGAAATCTTGGATAGCCTCCAAGACCAACACAAAAATATTGACCCCCGAGAAATATACTGGGAAGACCGACCCCCTGGATTACCTACAGCACTTCCAGTCCATGATGAACCTACATTGTGTTCAGGACGCTATCTAATGTAAGACTTTCTGCACGGCTTTCCAAGAGGGAGCTCGGCGATGGTTTAACAACTTGTCCCCGACATGATCACATGCTTCAAGATTTGAGTTGTTATTCTGAACCGGTTAAATACTAATGTTTACCACGAAGACAACTTTGAGGTGATGCAACTTACCCAAGGAAGGAATGAGAGTTTACGGAGTTCATCACTCGGCTCAACAACGGCGGTCGAGGTTCCCGATCTCACTTGCTCGTCCATCGGGGCGCACTCATGAACAACACGAGGATGAGGAGTTCAGAAGTCATTAGCCCTCGATCAGCCCGATCTGCTCAGAAATAAGAAGCAGGCGGATAGGTACATTCAGCTTGAAGAAGTGCTGAAAAATACGAGGCGTCGGACGGATGATCACTCGCCAAATGACAGGGCGGACAATTCGCACAAGCGACAAAAAAGCCAGTCGAGCTGGAGAAGGCCAACCGATCGACAGGGATATCGACAGGAGTTCACCCAGCTCAACAGGCGATATGCAAAAGTACTGGCGGCCATGAGAGCGAATGGAGAAACCATCCGAAAACCCGAGAAAATGAAGACCCCCTACAAGGATAGGAACCCCAATTTATATTGTCGTTTCCACAAAGAGGTCGGTCATGATACAGAAGATTGCTGGCGATTGAAAAAAGAAATCGAATTCCTCATACAAAGGGGACGGTTAGGTCGATTCATGAAGCGTGAACAAAACGTCGATCGGGATAGTCATCGCAGGACAGGTCGACCAGACAATAGGCGACCGCCTCTAACGCAAAATGATAGGAATGATGGGGGTAGGCAGAATGCAAATACAGATAGTCGACAGGAAGAGAGAGGGCGGTCAAGGGAAAGAAACGACGGAAACACTAGGCAACAAGACGACCGACCGGCTGGGGTCATTAACATGATATTCGGTGGAAATGTAGCAGGGGGATCCACCACCAAAGGGAGAAAAAGATATGCCAAACAAGTCGACAAAGACTCACCCATCAAAAAATTGAAGGAGAACGACGGGATGATCTCATTCGATAAGTCGGACCTCGATGGAGTAAGTTGCCCTCATGATGACGCCCTTGTGGTAAATCTGAACATGGACGGTTATGAGGTAAAGCGGGTGATGATTGATACGGGTAGCTCGATCGACCTGTTGTATTATGAGGCCTTCAAGCAAATGAAGGTACCCGAAGATCGACTACTACCTACAGACGGCCCCATCAAAGGAGTAACCGGGGCGTCAGCATACCCGTTCGCCCGGGTGTATTTGAAAGTGAAGTTTGGATAGAAGCCGTGTCAGATAGAAAGGGACGTTGAGTTCCTAGTCGTAAAGTTTCAAGGGGCGTACAATGCAATAATCGGGTGGGCTACTCAAAATGTCCTCAGATCGGTCATCTCTACCTACTACCAATCAATGAAGTTCCCGACACCCCACGGAGTTGGTATTATTAGGGGTCAACAGAGAATCGCCAGAGAATGTTACTTAGCGGAGACTAAAACATTAGGCAGGCAGTAGTCTTGACCACTCCTCGATGTGAGAACCGATGAAGAGCGGATAGGATGAACCCGGTGGAAGAAACGCGGGCGGTGTCGCATTCGACGGCCGACCCTCTAAGTTCACAAACCTAGGTTCCGAAATGCAGAAGGACTGGTTAAAGAAATCCTGATCGCTTGGTGGAAAATAGGTCGGTTTTAAGCTTGGGTACCGAGCGACATGTTCGAATTGCTCGATCGATCGATCGCACTCCTGGTATTGCACGATTGCGAGTCGATCGATGAAAAGCGATGGCATGCAAAGGCGGCGAGGGGTGATCGAGAAAGAAGTAGAGAAGTCGCTATAGGCGGGTTCATCCGGAAGTTAAATACCCCGAATGGTTCGCCAATGTGGTCTTAGTGAAAAAGAAGAACGGGAAGTAGAGAATGTGCATAGATTTTACCGACCTGAACAAAGCGTGCCCAAAGGACAGCTTCCCCTTGCCTAAGATCGACCAATTAGTAGACTCTACCTCGGGGCATGAACTGTTCAGCTTCCTGGATGCCTTCTCAGGCTATCACCAGATTCAAATGAGTCTGGAGGACGAAGAAAAGACTGCCTTCATAACCGACCAAGGTACATATTGCTACCAAGTAATGCCCTTCGGCTTGAAGAACGCAGGAGCGACCTATCAGCGGCTCGTCATGGAGGTCTTTAAAAAACAGATCGGCCGGTCGGTGGAAGCCTATGTGGATGATATGGTGGTCAAAAATAAGACGTTCGCGGAACATGTGGAAGATCTTAAGGAAGTCTTCCAGACCCTGAATAAATTTCAGATGAAGCTGAACCCGAAAAAATGCATTTTTGGGGTGGCATCCGGAAAATTCCTAGGGTTTATGATCACTCAGCGGAGATTGAAGCTAATCCAGAGAAGATTGAAGCCGTCATCCAAATGTCCTCACCGCGATGCTTGAAAGATGTACAGATATTGACCGGTCGGATAGTCTCGCTGAGCAGGTTCATTTCCAGGTTGGGGGACAAGTGCCTCCCATTTTTCAAGATCTTGAGGAAAGCGAACGTGACTCAGTTCCAATGGCCGGACGAGTGCGAGAAAGCTTTTCAACACTTAAAGCAATACCTGTCTAGTCCGCCTATCCTGCAAAGCCCGGTAGAGGGGAGAACCTGATTATATACTTGGCGGTTACGGAGGGGTCGGTCAGCGCGGTACTTATTCGATCGGAGGGAAGCGAACAACACCCCGTCTACTACGTCAGCAAAGTGTTGACCGGACCGGAAACGCGATATACGCCCATAGAGAAACTAGCCCTCTCCTTGATAATGGCAGCCCGGAAGCTAAGGCCTTACTTCCAAAGTCATACCATCGAGGTATGGACCGACCAACCCCTCAGGCAATGCCTTCAAAAGCCCGAAACTTCGGGTCGGTTGATAAAGTGGACGGTAGAGCTGGGAGAGTTCGACATACAATACAAACCCCGCACGACCATTAAAGCGCAGGTGTTGGCAGACTTCATCGCAGAGATGAGCCAACCGAGCACGAAGGACGAGCAGTTCCCCGCTTGGAGCTTATATGTCGACGGGTCGTCCAATGTCGAGGGATGCGGAGCGGGAGTAGTACTAATCAGCCCGCATGTGGAAGAAAAGTGGAATACGCCCTTCGGCTAGAATTCAAGGCCTCCAATAACGAGGCAGAATATGAGACTCTGATAGCCGGCCTCCAACTAGCTAAGGAGATGGAGGTTAAACAGCTGAAGATATATAGCGATAGCCAAGTGGTGGTCGGCCAAATCACCGGGCAGTATGAGGCCGAGGGAACAAAGATGATCAAGTATCTGAGTCGGTAAAGGTGAGTTGAGCAATTTTGAACAGTACTCGATCAGCAGAATAGAACGAGCTCAAAATGCTAAAGCGGATACGCTCTCCAAAATGACTTCCGACCGCGATGCCGTAAACAATGTTATGGTCGAACGACTAGACCGGCCTAGCATTCAGAAAGCCGAGGAAGTTCTCAATATAAGTACCGGTCGGTCGAGTTGGATGGAACCGATCGCGCAGTACCTTTTAGAAGAAAAACAACCGGAAGACGCATTAGAGGCCAAGAAACTAAGAATAATGGCAGCCGAGTACACGGTCGTCAATGGTACTCTATATAAGCGGTCTTACGACTGGCCGCTGCTTCGATGCTTGAATGAAGAAGAAGCCGAGCAAGCAATGGTCGAAGTCCATGAAGGGATGTGCAGAAATCATATAGGGGGCAGAATGTTGGCTCACCGATTGATCGATAGGTAGAATCGTCTTGGCCGACAATGAGAAGAGACTGTCAGGAAAAGGTCGACCGATGCGAGGCCTGTCAGAGAAATAACAGCCTATCCCACCAGCCGACCGAAAGGATGAAAATTGTGAGTCATCCTATCCCGTTCGCTCAATGGGGAATAGATATACTGGGGCCTTTCCCTCTCGGTCCAGCGCAAAAGAAGTTCCTGATAGTGGCAGTGGAATACTTCACTAAGTGGGTAGAAGCGGAAGCGGTCGCTACCATCACCGAAGGGAAGCTAGAAAGTTTTGTCAAGAAAAATATACTATGTCACTTCGGGATGCCTATGGTGTTGGTTACAGATAATGGTCGGCAGTTCGACAGCGACAAGTTTAGAGATTTCTGCGAACGACTAAAGATCAAGCTACGATTGACTTCGGTAGCCCATCCCCAAAGTAACGGTCTCGCGGAAAACACCAATAAAAAGATAATGAGTGCTCTTAAAAAGCGGCTAGATGGCCGAAAGACCTGGGTGGAAGAACTAGACGAAGTATTGTGGGCGTATAGAACCACAATCGAACGAGCCATTGTGGGAAACACTGCTCAGGATGACCTTCAGGCGAAGCTTTAGTTCCAGTAGAGGCGGCATTGCACAATCAAAGGGTGTCGGGCTATGAAGAAGAGCGGAATGATGAAGCCCGCAGAGCAAAACTCGTTCTTCTCAGTGAGGATAGAGAAAGGACAGCCGCTCGTTCAGAAGCCATCAGGCAAAAGGCAACCAAATTCTACAACAGAAGGGTTAAGCCGAGCGATGTAAAGGTAGGTGGTTACGTCCTACGAAAAGCCGAGGCGGCTGGGAAGCATCCTGGAAAGCTCGGACAGATGTGGGAAGGACCTTATCGAGTGATTAAGCAAGTCGGGCATAGTTCTTACATCCTCAGCGATGCGAAAGGGAAGGTTCTATCAAGGCTTTAGAACTCCCAGAACTTAAAGGCGTTCTACCAGTAGATAAGTCTTATTCTAGTTAATCTTTGTTTATTATCGTTTTTGTATACATGTGGGTACCTTTTTCCTGTCCCTGCCAGGCAGGTTTTTTAACGGCCCACGCCCTCGTTATCATTAATGAAGGGGTTTCAGATTTCTTGGCAATAAAGAGTTGCATTATATGTGGCAAAAAGTAGAAAATCCAATCAGCCATCGCCCGACATCTCCATAGACCGACCACGGTCGGTCGGGTCGCCAAGACAAGATCCTTGGGACCTCGCTCGAAATCTCCATAGATCGACTACGGTCGGTCAGGTCGCCAAGACAAGATCCTTGGGACCTCATTCGCCATCGCTCGGCATCTCCATAGATAGACTACGGTCGGTCGGGTTACCAAGACAAGATCCTTGGGACCTCATTCGCCCTCGCTCGCCATCTCTATAAGCCGACTACGGTCGGTCGGGTCGCCAAGACAAGATCCTTGGGACCCTCGCTCGCCATCTCCATAAGCCGACTACGGTCGGTCGGGTCGTCAAGACAAGATCCTTGGGACCCTCGCTCGCTATCTCCATAAACCGACTACGGTCGGTCGGGTCGCCAAGACAAGGCTCTTGGGACCCTCGCTCGGCATCCACACAAATCGACTGCGGTCAATCGGTCGCCAAGATGAGATCCTTGGGACCTCGGTTCGGACTCTACTATAAGTCGACCTCGAAGCCGATCGACTATGAGCAACTTCATCAAAACTCAACATACATCGAAAGTAAAGAGCATAAATACGAAAGAAGACATCAGGAAAAATGAGGCAAAAGTAAAGTTTCATTATTAACAATTTGTCCTGGTCACAAGCCCGACCAGGTGAGCCTCAAAAGTCTACAGAAGGGGAAATGGGAGGATGCCCAGGAGAACACTCGGAAGCGAGCGGAAAAGCTGAAGCAGGAGCAGGATCCAAGGGAGCGGTCGGAGAAGTATCCTCACGAGGAAGCTCGTCCTCCTCGGCAGAGCTAAGATCCAGCTCCTCATTTGGGACTGGCCCCCGGTCCTCCATGGCTCTCTACGTCACTTCCTTCAGAGAAAGGCCAGGGGCGGTAGGAAGCAACGGCTTGGTAAACCTCTCAAACGAAGGACCGTCCGACCCCTCAGGAACGCAGGCGTTATAACAATTCTTCAAGATCATGAGGGCCAGGTCACAGGAGAACTCCAAGCACTCCTCCTGTAAGAACCGCCTCTGCCATCGCAGGATCGCCTCAATCCTTTGTTCCTTCACGGAGGCTTGCACCCTCCTCAACGTATCCTCAGTTTGGGCATGGTCCCGGAGGGATTTCTCCTTGACCGCCCTCTCCAACTCAAGCCGCCCTCGCAACGCCGCATATTCCTCGGACAGCTTGTTCCTAGCTGCCATTACCCTTACCCTTTCGGCCTCCTCCCCGGTGAGCCGAGCCTTCAAGGAGCTCCTCTCCTCCTCTCCCGAAGCAAGCTGGGCTCTCAGGACATCGCGCTCCTCCTCCCAGAGTTTCTTGTCCTCCTCTAAGGAAGAAAGTTGAGCCCGGGAGAAGTCTCTTTCCTCTCTGACCTCCGAGAGCTCTGTTTTCAAACCGTCCACCTGCTCCAGGAGGGAATTGATCTCCCGATTCAACAGATCGATTCACTGATGCGTGAACAAAGTGAGAGCCACATCCCTCATGGAATTGCGAATAGCGCGGCTCATCATCTCCTCAAGACTTAACTCACCAAAGCGCTCCTCGTCTGAAGGAGGAATAACCTTCTCAGCGAGATGACGAGCCACTTCGGCATCAGCGATCGAGGCAGTCTTCTCGAGGCTAATCGCCACCTCCCACTTGTCGGCGCTCCCTATCGGCTTCTTCCCTTTACCCTGGGCAGACGGGGCAGCACAATCTCCCACTTTCCCTTTCCCCTTGCTTCGGTCCAAGGGGGAAGGAGGTCGGTCGACCACTTGAGAAGGTCGGTCGACTACTTGGGGAGGTCGGTCGACTACCTGAGCCCCCTTCTCCTCTTCAGAGGTCGTTCAACCTCCTCCTCCTCCTCCTCCTCCTCGATCACAACCAGGTACTCACCAGGCGGGACGACCACAGCAGGGGCCACGGGCGGCTCGGAGACGGTCGAAGGAACACTCCGTTGCCCGGAAGTAATTGGTCGAACAACCATCGAACCGGCCTCCCTCCTATCTCCCTGACCTCTGACTCCCGAAGGCCCCACGACCTGACGCTTGCCCTTGGCGGACTTAGGAAGGCCGGGGAAAGCATTAACCTTGACCATGGCTGCACAAACAAAGAAAGCAGGTTAGAAATCGAACCAAAACTTACAAGTAAGAAAAACAAATCAACCACGAAGGGTCAACCAGGCGGGGCAGTTCCCTCTCCTAGCCCTCCAACTTGCGGCGGGGGGTCAATCAGAAGAGAGCTGGCCGAGGCCCCCCCGTCGTATCCCGAAATAAGCCGAGCGAAGTTATACTGGCCGAGCTCCTTTATACGGCTGACCACCTCTCGCTCCTCCCTACACAGGAATAGATTTGACGAGTCATTCCATCGCTCGGCTAGGGGATACCTCCACGGCTGGGACTCGGAAGAAGACCCCGGAGACTTCACGAAGAAATACTTCATTCGCCAACCGGTAATTTTGCCAGACGTCCCTGCTGGGCGATACCGGGCATCCTTATACATCAGGGAAGGGATCCCACCCCCAGAACTCGGACTCTGGTTCATTCTTAAGAAGTGGCGCAAGATGTTAACCGAGGGCAGACAGTCAAATTGGTGGCACAGCAGCACAAGTTCATTAATGAACCTCTACCCGTTCGGAGGAATCTGACTTGGCCTTAACTGGTAGTCAGCACACACTTCATCCACGATCTGCATGTACAGTAGTCTCAAGCCCCCGACCGAGAAGAAATACTCAGAGACGACAATCCACCCACCTCTGCTGCTGTCAATCCTTTCATCACCCGAGGACAGCCTAGGCCCCCAAGACCGAGGGATACCGTTCCTAACAATCAACCTATTCAACTCCGCCGCAGACATCTTCGATTTGCCTTTGGGCAATTCTTTTACTATCAGCCCATCTCTCCGTTCCCTTGTCATAATCTCTTCAACATCCCCCAACCTTGACACCGCCGTCACTTCAGCCATAACTTCTGACGACCTCTCGTCAACACAATCCCTTGGAGAAACCCCACTCCGAGAACCGATAAACGACATGCTCACTAAGAGGAAATTTAGAAGAGAAAAATAAGGAAAAGGGACGTACCTATTTGGTGGTAAGAGTTCGGAAATTTGAGCAACACCGAAGAAAACCTCTGGGAACTGAGAATAAGAAAAAGCAGAGGAAAGCAAGAGAACAGCAAGAATGAAATGAGCGTGAAGAAAAGCAAACCGTCTGTCAACTTTGAAAATTTATAGGGAAAATGTTCGAATTGCGATCCATCCAAAACTCGACGCGTGGAGAAAATCTGAGCTGCTCCTGGACACGCGGCACGATCTGAATGGAGACAAATTAGGGTTAATCGAAACCCGAAAGGGCGCGAACGGTTGAAAGGACGTCTGAGACAGTGTGCTGCAATTACATAAAGACGATACGTTTGATTCTCGAAAAGGCCGACAAAGACGCCGTCAAATAATAAATGCTTCAAGTACCTTCACGCGCCCGCTAATGATGACCATCCGGCCTATTTTAGCTCGACCTGTCGTGCAATTAGTGCTGAGGCCGACCAGTTGGAGCACTCAGCCAACCGACCCCAATACGAGCGGTCACCCTCAACTAGTCGGCACCCGACCGATCGAAACTACCCGAGCTATCTCATGACCGAGCTACAACAACAATGCCCGACCGATCGACTACTCCATTCAGCTGATCTACAGACGAGCTATACCTCAATGACCAACCGATCGCCCCAATCATAAGTCATTCTATGTACGAGCTATGAAACCTCTACATACTCCTCCGACCCTTCTTTACGCCGGGGCTCGAGGAGTAGGGGCTTATGGTGGTCGGTAGTGTCGAGCCGGATCAATAAAGCGACCCGTGGGTCGAGCGGTCCACTCTTCAGAAGATCAATTTTATGCCTAGGCCCATACCCCCCTTGGCCCATCCGTAGAAGGAAGTCTCCCATGCAAACACGTAAAGACCTAAACCTAACTGCAAAACCATATATAAGGTACAGTTTTCCTATAATTGAGGTACAAAATCATAACCTAGTTGTCTTTCTCTGCATTGATCAACCTCACCTTCACAAAAAGCTTTACTTGAGCATCGGAGGGGCTAATCGGGACACAACCTCCGACGAGCCTTCCTTATTTTGCAGGTATCTTCGCGTCGGACTCATCACAGTAAGCAGCAGACTCATGGAGCAGAACGACAACGTACAGTTCAGTCAAAATCCGGCAGAACCAGTATCCATCCAAGACTTAGTCTCAAGGCAATTTTTTTCTAATTTTTTTAAACAGTTTTTACAATCTTTTCAGTTAGCTTTTTTTTATTAGCCCTATTCTTCTTTTTTTGTTATTGTTAATAGTGTTATTATTATTTTATTATTTTATCTTATTTTACTTATTATTATTGTTATTTTTGAACTTATTATTATTTTTATTGTTATTTCTATTTACTTTTTTTTTGGCCGAGCTATGTTTATCTTTTTTTTTAAAACCTGCATCATTTTCATCTTGTCTCATTTGCATTGTTGGTCTACCGAAAACAGTCTTTCTATTGTGTAAGAGTAAGGCTACGTACTATCAGATCTCCCCAGACCCCGCTTTATTGCGGGACTTCAAACTGAATGATGATGATGATGATGATGATGACGACGACAACGACGACAATGGCAATACACACACATACATATAGAAAGCAATTTTAAGAACCATCACATCCTTATATTTCTATAATTGAAAGGGCAGGGTTTTAAAGTGTCAAAAATGAATAGTCGTGAAAACATTTTCTTCTTAGACAAATAAAATAGAAACAATTTCTAGCATCGTATGAACATAGGCTTAGGCATAAAAGCATAAGGAAAACTAATTCCAAAAATAATCAGACAAAATTACATAAATAAACAGATGCAAATCAATTGGTTTTCGACTCTATATATGGGTTTCAGAAACCAAAAACATGCACAATCAAAATTTTAGATACAATCAGACACAAATTTAGACAGTGCATAAATGCATAATAAGTGAGCATTCTTCAATATTCCAGAATATACACATATAAGTTCGTGGAAACAAGTTCCAGAAATAAAATAGAGACCAAAACATAGATGTTTTTCAAAACATGCATAAGCAAGTTTCTAGACATATAAATCTTATTCTTTCCAATTAATTAAAAATTTAGAACAGACAAGAACACTAGCAAAACAGTAGCATAAACAGATTCAAAATTTGAAAGCCTTAATCTTTATCAACATTAATAACAATCAAGCCACTAATTGAAGATAAACAATTAAAAGAGGCTTTGATACCATTGTCGAAATCCAATCATGATCGAATCACTGGCTCAGCAAAAAACAAAGTTTTTACAAATTCCGAGTAGATCTCAATAAGAGAGTAACTTGAATAAAAACACCAATGTGAATCATATGAAATCATTCCTGATTTGCTTTTCTTATTGAAATCATTAGAAATTTGTTCAATATGTCAACCACAAGCTGTTCAATTTGTCTAGCATCTAACGGTCTCCACAGAGTAGCTTCTCAACACCTTTAAGAGGAAGAATGTAAGAGTTAAATCATTTTTCTTCTCTTCCTATTAATAAAAAAATCATTTGGGTGGTTTTATAATTTTATCAAAATTAAGTTTCTTAATTGTAATTAAAGTCATAGTCTAATCATAATTAACTTAATTTTAATAAAATCAAATATCTTATATTTGACCTTAAAGTTTCTCAAACTTTATAATTAAGTTTAATTATGTTCATTTTTCTTTCACAAATTACCCTTTAATAAGTGACCCATTAAGTTTCTAATATATTAGTAATGATTATAAATTCTAATTTAATTGCAATTAGAATCAAAATTCTAAGATTTTAATTTATTTGATTCTAATTATAATTAGAATTAGAATTTATAATCATTACAAATTTTAAAAAGTCACAACATTTTTAGAAGAAAATGTTTTAACTTGTTTTCTTTTTGACAACTCTCAAAAGAAATCTTTGTTAAAACTTATTTTTGGTAATCCTCTTACCAAATCATGTCTAACCAACGTGAAAATATGTTTAAAACTAACATGACCTAGTTTTTTTATGCCAAATTATTTTTCCTCATTTGTTGATATAAAACATGAAATATTTTGACTTTTCAAATCTTCTAAATTAATCTTATAGAGATTATTTCCAAATGGGGTGATTTTAATTGTATATTAAACTAAATACATATGTCTAAAATTTTGTGAAGGAATATAGTTTTATTTCTAACTCTAAGGGTTTTGAATTTTTTCTTGAACTTGAGTTTTGGATTTTGTCACTATTTGAGAATAGTCTATAGCATTTTTCGTATATCTCTAGGAATAAAGTACCAAATCGTATGAACATTGGTTTATTAGAAACTTATGACATAGAGGAACATTTATTTAGAAGAACATATTACATAGAAACCTCATTTTCTATGTCATAATGGCCATACAAAATTGACCCATAACTTGTCTTGAGAAAATCTGGAAACAAATTGTAAACACCACTACCATAGGATATATGCCCAAAATTCTTGAGAATATCCAAGCACATACCCTATAGGAATGGCATATTAGAGCAATCACATTCACTTAATATGGAATCATACACATCATAAGTAATCATAAAAACAACTTATCTCATTTCATTAACAAAACATGTTTTACACTATTATTTCATTACAAACCATCCATATATTTACAATACAAAAACAATCTGTGATCACATTGTTTTAAACAAAAGATTCTACATGAAATGAAAAATATACAAAGTACTCTATCTAAAATATTTAGATGAAAGCTAACCAGACCTTTGAGCCATATCTTGATCCAAAATGAATAGTACTAAACTTCAATTAGTTTGTTCTACTAGCAAGGTCTCCTTTTAGTACCTGAAAATCAACATTACAATTTTGATGAGTTTTGCAAATTCAGTGAGTGAACCATCATTGATATGTTCACTCAAAATAGAATGCATATATATCAATGAATATCATTCAGCTCAATCAAAGTAACACTTCATTTAGAGCTATAACTCATATTCTACAATTTGCATCATAATACAAGAAACATTTAAAAATACAATCACTTTTTAAGTCATTCCAGAAGTACTTTCTGAATGCAGGAATATCATGTAATCATTTCAGAACATAACACTCATTTATCCAATTCTTCATATCACCATCAAAGTTATAAGCATTTCTCAATATCAACACAACATAGTTCAACATTCATTTGCAATCAATATTATGAACACATTTAAAGATACAAATTCAAATGCAAATGAGACTTCCATTGTAACATTGTTATGACCGAGTGACTATTTTACTATCCCGTATCCATTGTGGATGTCAAGCTCTTTTTAGTACTGTCTCGTATTTGTTATAGATACCAGACTCATTAAACGTTAAACCTGAGGCTCTGATGCACACAACTAACCTTAAAGCTCTTTTCACATTGGCTACTTCGGTTATAACTCCTTTATGTGAACATGCATGATGTAATGGTGTATAACAGTTCACATAATATATCATTAGCCACTTTTAGTCAATGACCACATACAATTTTCACAGTTTATTAGATCTAAGTTCGGCATTCAACAAATAGTTGAGTATTCAATTTCCTTATTCACATTCAAATCACAAATACTCTCAATATAGTCCTAAATATCGAAATCTTCAGATAATCAATTGTCCGAAATCAGTAATATCACAATTATATCAATATTAATTCAATATAGAGGAATTAAGCTTAATCAACACAATTTGAACATAACACATTACCAATTGAAATCTCACATCTAGGTTACCCATTATACATATAATTCAAATAGAAGCATAAATATTTGAGTTTACAAAACTAGGTTAACTCACAGTATACTCCAATTAGCTATTGGCTCAACATGCCGGCAATGACTAGATGGTGTCGATTGATATGTGCCTCTAAATCAAACAATACATATATGTACACATTACTAATTGATCAGTCAAATGAATGCTCAAAGTTACACATGTATATATGTCATATTTAATGCATGCTCAATTGTTTATTCCAAGTATGAAATCTTTTTCATAAATTATACTTGCCTTAATACACTTGATCACTTTCAATTCATCACTCAAACATTTATCATTTTTTTCCTAGGATTATACACTCACACAATTTCCTATTTCTCATTCAACCATTCCTCATTCATCACTTACATACTTTAAATCACATTACATTCATAAAAACATCTTTATATCATTATCAATTCATAATTTACACTTATCCTTAAACAATTTTCATGGTCCAAGGCCTATTATAATGCACATACAATTGTTGTTTTAAATCTAGAATTTTAATAAGCTAAATTTATACATTCACCAAACATTTTATAGTAATATATATTTATACATTTACCCAATTCTCATTCATAATTATCCCAAGTTCTTCAATGCTCATTCGTCCATACCTTATACATATTTCTCATGTTCTAAAGATCATGTTTGCATTAAAATAATTCAGTTATTCCTTAAACAAATCATAATTTCTAGATTTGAACTCAACTACATCAAAACAGTCCATTCTTTAGGTTATGACTTCAATAATTACATAAACTTATCAAGATATCTTCTAGCCAAACTGTTTCATAGAAGCATTAATAAGACATCAATAATCAGGAAATAATATAAGGTTCTACATAGGGGTCTATCACAGGCAGTATTAGCGAAACAAGCATAACTCAAGCTCTAGTCACTATTTTATCAAGCCACTTTCACAGGGGTCAAGCTAAGACCTATATCCACAACTTTCAATCTTTTAGTTTCTTCAAATTCATGCTCTAAAGATACATAAAATAGATCGAAAGAGGAAGATGAAATTGAAACTAGAATTTCGACCTACAACTCTAATTTTCCAAATTCAAGAACACTTGAATAAGACCTATCTTTGAATTCTTCATCAATTTTTACCTCAAATCCCAACTTAAATCATACATATAACAATCCTTAACTTAATATTTTCTTATACAAAAACTGTAACATCCCATCACCGATGGGAGGGTTATTTTGGTAATTTGGGACGGGTTAGGACTTTCTACTGCATAATTACTGATTGAGCATTTTTTTAGCCTCTAATATTAGAGGAATAAAATCATTTTGCACATGCATATTTAGGTACATGCATTCATGGCATTTTCCGGCATTTAATTGTGAACCTGATTTGGTTTGTGAATTTGCGAGATGATTATGTCAGATTGTGATTTATTGGAAATATGAGAACAATTGGGTCTGATTAGTTGAGTTAGAATGTTTTAAGAGTAATTGGCAGTTGATAGTGACCCATAGGAAATTTTCTGGAAAAATTGGGAGTTAATATCCAGACCGAGATTTTTTCGAGTGACAGACTGGTTGACTGGAGGGTACTGAACTAACTGTCCAATGGCGATAGAAAATTAGATTTATGATTTTAGGAAGGAGAATATTGAGCCATTGAAATTTAGAGACTGGAATTAATAGAATTTGGAGACTATGAGCTATAGGTTGAAATCAACCCTTTAAAATGCCCTAAGTTTAAATTTCCCTTTGTCAAACCTTGAAAAAAACTAGGGCTTCTTCTTTCTCCTCTCCCTTCGACGTTTTCGACCCCCACTTTTGAGATTCTTGCTTGCTCCATTCTCCTTGTGCAAATCTTAGTTTAATCCTTGAGGAAGATGAAGTTTTATTTGGTTTTGGGTGATAACCGTGAGTGTTAAGGCTTGGAAGAGATTTTCGAAGGTTTGAAGATTTGAGGTTCGATCGGTAAGTTTAATGGTTTTAATGTTGTTTGACGCATTTATGGCATTTATTGTGTGATTGGGTAGCTGAGAGTGGGTTAGGACTGGTTTTAGTGAGAGGAATGGAAAAAAATGCGTCGGAGAAGACGATCGGAGCTTCGCACGTCGCGACATGAGCTGAGGGCCTCGTCGCGACGAGTAAATAGTTACTCGCCGCGGTGAGCTCGGCTGGACGTCGCGGCGAGCGTGTAATTTTACGCCTCATCGAGTCCTTTCTCATGCATCGAGGCGAGCCGAAAGGTAGGTGTTCGCCGCGACAAGCGATTTCCACGTCGCGACGAGCGACCCTTTTTACGCTGCGACGAGGAGCCTTTGGTCGCGACGAGGGGCAATTTTCTGAAAGAGTGTGTTTTAGTTTTTAGGCGTAACTTATGGTGTAGACCCTCAATTGAGGTGATTCTTAATTCATTATGAGCTAGAGAAAGAGGTCTACATATTGAGGTAAAGAATGAAGGTTCGAATTAAAACTTGTAGGATTCCAATTATGGAAGTAACGTTGACGATAGGTTTGTATTGAAATCTAGGGATTTTCTTATTGAAATCGGAGTATGTTTTGGAGACTTCTGAATTAAACGAAATTCTTTTGAGACTTGAGAAATTTAGGGTAATGGGTGAAATTGACCAAATGTTTAGTAATTTGGCTTTGAGGTCGTTCTTGAGAAATTAAGGGTATTGCCTAAATGTGATAGTGTGCAGAGAATAAAAAGTTGGTTTTGAGGCAAAGATAGTGAAATTGGGTTTTAGCGCCGGAAAAAGTCACGAATACGCATTGTAAATTTCTGTATTTCAGCACGTGCATTTATGGAATCTTCTGAATATGCATTTAGTAATGGGAAATTGTTTGACTGTTATAGAGACACCATTGGATCATCATTCCACGGATATTGCTAGGACTTCCAGGCAGTAGCTCGGAAGTTACAGGTGAGTAACCTAGTTGGTTCCTCAATTTCTGATTTGTTAAATGCTCTGTGTGAACTGTTTGTGAATATGAATTGTATGATCACTGGTAACTGTGAATTGGTGTGCAGACTTGTGAATCATATGTCTGATTTCGAAAAATATTGTTGAGTGAAATGTGCTATTAGGCAATTGTGTATGCATACTAGGCATGATTGGAATTTGGAAATTTACAGTTATGACTGGAGCAATTACTGATCGGAGCTATAAGCTCAACCACTAAGAAAGGGGCCTAAGGCCCGAAAGGGAATAGTGCATACCCAGAGGGCTCTCCTATCCCTAATGTGCATGGGCAGTAGTGTATACCCAGAGGGCTCTCCTACTCCTAAAATGCGACATCGTTTAATGTGCTGAAAATGGGAAGATCTTGATGCCTGACCATAACATCGAAATAAAATAGAAAACGTCTTGCATTAAGTATCTGATTGTGCTGTGAATTTGGAAATGGGTTAAACACATATGTGTGATAACTGTTTAGTGAAGTTTCTGATTGTTGTTCTGAATGTGTTATTGTGTTAATCTGTGCGTAATTTGTGTAATGCATGAATTGGGTGGACCATCGATAATGGTTTCTTATTGAGTTCGCAAACTCACCCAAAATTGCATCTATTTTTCAGGATTGATAGAGTAGACCCCTAGCTCCAGAGATAGACTTTTCCTGTCGTGTGAGTGCGTTGGCAAGGATAGTCATGGCACACAGGTCGGTCAGCTGGAACGATTTTTGTGGATGACCTAGTATAGACTTTTGTATCAGTTTCCTTTTTGGAGTATTGTATTTAGACTATAGGGAACTGATAGACTTGTCTATATTTCTGTTCGATGTTTTGAAATGAAAGAGTATCTTGTTTTCTTTAAGTGTAGTGACTTTTATATTATGGTGTTATTGTATCGATGCCATGAGAGTACTGTACTGATTGATCAATCGTAGTGCACCCTTATTGTGGGATATGCGTCGGAACGACCCACGGGCATCCCAAGACGTACCCTGCGGTAAGGGGTGCTACATTAGGTGGTATCAGAGCATAGTTTGGCATCTTTTGAGCATAGTGCATTTTAGGCTGGAATTACAGTGAGAAAAGAAAAAAATGATCAAAATTCTTGTTTGTTTTAGGTCATCCGTTCTTGGTGATCAGGTAGATCAGCTAGCTGACCAAGGATCAGTCGGAGCGAGTAGGGAGTCACCGGTACCTCATTCTGAGGAGTTGCCTCCTAGGGTTCCAGCGAGACGGGAGCGGAGGTACGATAAATTGCGTAAACAGGGAGCCGTAGATTTTTATGGTAGCACCGACCCCGCAGAGGCTGAGGGGTAGCTGGAGAGAACTGATAGAGTCCTCGATCAGATAGATCGCGACTCGATGGCGTTCGATTCGTGATCTCTCTTCGTAGGGACCAAAGATATCGATGGTGGAAGGCTGTGCAAGCGGTACCACGGACCACATGACTCGATTTGGGATGATTTCCTGAGGGCATTTAGAGACAACTATATGCCCAAAGTTTATATGGAAATGAAGATGCAGGAATTTCTAGAATTGAGGCAGGGTAGGATGACTGTAGCTGAGTACGAGGTGAGATTTAATGAGCTCATCGGATATGTTACTGCCCTGATTGCTACTGAGGCTGATCGGTGCCGGAGGTTCGAGAATGGCCTCAATTTGGAGATTCGCACCAGAATAGCCAGATCTGATATGGGCACATTTGTGGAGCTGAGGGCTGCTGCTGTTCGAGTTGAGCAGCTGCTGAGACAAACCTAGGCTGAGTTTGGTCAGGGGCCTAGGGGCAAGAGGCTGAGTGATAGTCTGGACACTTCTAGCAGGGGATATGGCAAGCGCCAGAGTAGGACCTTCAGGTCATCTGGAGGAGCTAGACAGTCTGGATTTGGGCAGAGAGGGAGATTCGTTGAAACTGGTAGTGGCAGTGGCAGTGGTAGAGGTTCAAGTCAGATTCTCCCGTTGTGCGAGTATTGTGAGAGGAGACATAGTGGAGAGTGCTGGAGATTTACCAGAGCTTGTCTTAGGTGCGACTCCTTGGAGCATCAGATCAGGAACTATCCAGATACTGTGGGAGCCCAGTCCACTATGACCGGGCGTTTAGGCAGTAGTACCACAGTACAGTAGAGTCGAGGAGGTGGATCCGGATTTAGGGGCAGAGGTAGAGCCCAAGGCAGAGCCAGGGTGCATTATGAGGACAAAGGGGTGAAAGCAGATGTAGTCGAGTGCTGAAGTCTATGCCATGACTCGGCAGGAGGCTCAGGATTCCCCAGATGTTGTTGCGGGTATGCTTTTGATTTCTGGGTTTGAAGCATATGCATTGTTAGGTCCTGAATCTACTCATTCTTTTATTGCACCGCATTTGGCAAATAGACTGCATGGGGATAGGGAGAGATTACAGTATAGGCTAGAGGTGAGTACCCCTCTAGGTAGTACGACTATTTTGGGAGAGATCTGTAAGGGGTGCTCGATTCAGATTGATCGAGCGGTTTTGAGTGCCGACTTGATTGCACTGCCTCTTAGAGAGATAGACGTAATTTTGGGGATGGACTGGTTGACTGCTCATAGGGCCGTCATGGACTGTTATACCAAGGAGGTCGCTTTGGAGTCTCCTGGTCAGCCTAGAGCAGTGTTTCGAGGTGTTAGTCATGCAGTGTCAGCCAGGATGATCTCTTTTCTGTGTGCCTTGATGTTGGACCCCGATCTTAGAGTAAAAATTTAGAAATAATAAATGAAATCAAATAAGTGTTTTGTACGTGATTTGTGTTATAGATGATTATGATATTGGAATGTAAATCATGTATGGATGGTGAGTTAAGAAGCCTTAAGCATGAATCATGATTAGATATGTAAGATATTATGCAAAAGCAAGAGAGGAATTTAGTAAATGACATGATGCTTTTGAATGTAAGAAATCATATGCATTGAGGTTAAGTGTAGAATAAAAATGTGTATGCCGATTCGTGAGGAATTCGGGAATAATTGAAATAAAATTGGCCAAAGTTGCCTTCTTTGAAGTTGTAGCTTGCTTTTTAATCTTTCCAATGAGATCAAGTATGCAAGATTTCGAGATCGGAGTTAAGAGTTATAGTTAATACAAGTTATGATGTTATATAAGATTGATCTTAGTGACAGCTTTGATGAATGTTTGAGAATTGTGGTTTTGAAGAACCAATTTAGTTGAGATTTGAGAAGTTCATGAATTGATTTTGTTGCTTGAATTGTTATGAAGTGTTTAGGCCTTTGAATAAGTAAATATGTGAAGATTTTAAGTGTATATGATGTTAGTTTTGATGTAAGAAGTATTGGAAAAAGGTTTGCATGGGTTTGGAAAACCCATGTCCGTTAAACAGACATGGGAGTCCGTTTAACGGACAGCCTCAAGTCAACAGGACCCCTCCCCTTGCTCATGTCCGTTAGGTAGACATGGATGTCCGTTTAACGGATATTGTCGGATGGTTTGATACATTTTGGGCCGTATGTGTCCGTTAAACAGACATGCATGTCCGTTTAACGGACATCCACGGGTCAACTTGGGAAAAATGCGATTTTGACTATTTTAGAGGCTGAATCTGATTTTGTGGTCTTCACAAGAGTTGTAGATATAGAAGTCTAATTTCAAATGGTCCAAGAACGAAAGCAATTAGATCTCTATATTGAAAGTTATGGCATTTGCGCCAAAAGAGTTTCAAATCGATTTAGGGTTTGAACATGTTGAATTGTTTTGATCATAACTCACTCATCCGACCTCCAATTGAGGCGATTCTTGAAGCATTGAATTCCTAACACATGTTTCCTTCCCTTCATGAAAATTTGTATCAATTGTAGTTTAATTGAAAGAGTTTGATTGAATCATATGATAATCGGAATGATTTGTTTCATTCTGATCTTGCTATCTTCCTTCCTCATCCGACTTTGTCAAATCATTTGCTTATATCTTTTCTATCCGACATCCGAATGATTTAATTCTTGAAGCGTTGGATTCCTAAGATAATTAATTTCATTTTTATGGAAATTTATGAATTTTAGAGATTTAATTGAGCAAGATTATTTGAATCAAAGTGAGACAGGAAAGTTTCTGAACATAATTCAGTATTTTATGAAATTCGGGATCTGTGGAGATCCGATTGAAGCAATGTTTGAGGAAAAATAAAATTAAGACATGGGGCTACAAGTCATATGAAGAAATAAAATTTCAATTTGGCCTCTAAGAATGCCTTTTTGTGGAAGGAAGTGAATTGTTAGAAAAAGTGTTAACAAAATGATATGTCCGACATGTTTTGAGCATAACTTTTGGTGTAGTGCTCCGAATTGAATGATTTTTGAGGCATTATGAAAGTAAGACATAGAGGAACAATTTTCTAGAAGGAAGTTTTGACTAATATCTTCATTTTGATGGTGAAAACAATGTCCTAAATTAGGATAAATTTCAGGGGCAGTTTTGGAAGTCCACTTAAAGACTTAAGAGTTTAGCCTAACATGGAGGGGCAATTCAGTCATTGACCACCCATTTTAATGTGCTGGCACTATAAAAGAAGAGAATAACTTGGGAAAAGAAGGAAGCCTACGAAATTTTAGAGAAAGAAATAAAGAGAGAGGAGAGAAGGAGATATCGTGGAGAAGAAGGAGAAAGAGGAAGAAGAGATAGGTTTTGGATTTTTGAGAGTTTCAAGCTGGGTTTTTCATTGATTCATGAAGGAAAAACATGGAAGGAAGTAAGAGCTTCATCTTGAGCCAAGCAATTTCGAAATTCAAGAAGATAAAGGTAAGAGCTAAGTTTTGATCTTTGAGTTTTAGTGAAGTTTTTAGTTGATTTGGCTTAAGATGAATATGAGTTTGTTAATTATGAAGTTAATTTGAATGATTATGCATTGGGTTATGTTTAATTTTGGATAGTTGATTTAATTAGGGTTGTGATTTGAATTGGGGCAAAGTCAAGAAAGGATTGGAGAAATTGAAGCTCTAATCAACTCCAAGCATGGATAAGAGGTGGGAAATATGTTTATCTTTCAAATTTTAAGCAAATTATAAATGTTGATTTTATAAGCTATTGTTTTACAAATGGTTGAATCAATTACTTTTGGAATGATTATGAATCGTTAAAGTTATTGTTTTCAAATGATTTACGAAAAAGTTCTACCATTGTTTTGGACAATTTTCCATAAATGACTTGAATTGTTATTCAATAAACTTGAAATACTTATTTGAGCTCATTGTGTTAAATTCATTGATAATTTGATTATGTGAACTTGTGTGATATTGTGAATAATTGACAGCATGTTGAATTTGAGATTACATGAAAAATTGAATTTTGAAGTATGCCTTCGGGCATTTAGTTTTTCATACATGAATATCTGATTATATGGGTTTGGTTAGGTCCTTCATGTGGAGTCAGTGAACTGGTCTCATTTTTAAAGCCCGCTAGTGACATAGGAGCTCCGATTTCGGACTCCTCATGTGTTTCACGGCTGCACAGGACCGCTTTGCGGGAATGTGCAGTACGTCCTGTTTTATAGACCGACCCAAACCGTTTGATGTGCTACGTGCTTTGTTTTGTGAAAAATGTGCTGCATTTATATGTGATTCATTTCATGTTTTCAACTTAAATTATAAATTGTACAATGGTTTGAAATTTCGACGAATGAGAAATTGGGATTTTCAACTACGAGAGTTTTGAAAACTGTTTGTAAATGTTCATGAAAGATTTTGGAATTGAGAAGTTTTTGAGAAATGAACCTTCGCTGTTATCGATCAACTGAAAATAAGGTTTGAAAATATTTTTGCTTATCATTTGATTTATAAACATGTTATTCACGAGCTTCCGAGCTCACCCCCCCTTTCATCCCCATCTCCAGGTATTCGCGCAGGAGATCGGATGAAAGACAGCAAGACATTAGTATTTGTGCATGTGTTTGTAATTTGTGTAATTTGGTTGATGAGTTTTGGTAATGGGGTATGGCTTGAAATGCCATTAGAGTATTGTAAGCTTTTGGTTCATAATGTATTTTGGATTATGCAATTGTAGAAGAACTTGAGTTATAGAATTGGAGAATATGTATGACTATGGATTGTGTAAATTGGTTTTGTACATAAAGTAAATAGAGTTATGAATGTATTTGGGATATATATATTTATATGGATATAGATGAATGTGTTGATGATGAAATATGAATTGTGATGATGGATGAATGCAATTGGATATGAGAAATGACTTGAAATGGTGTAGAATTTAGGTTTGCGTTTGCTGAGATCCCGGACGGAGGGTCCGGTAGATTATGATGTATGTGTGATTGGTTGAAAGTTATAGAAGTGAGTTTACAACTTGCAGGTTTGGGTTTTGTTCTTGTGCAGTCGTTATGCTGCCCAATTTTCGATAAGACAATTGGTTGTATGGTAATGATAAAATAATAATATATTTGTGATTAGCAGTCAGATTTTGAGAGATGAGAATTGTATGAGGAGTAATTTCCAAAAGTGGAAATCACTTGTTTGATTTTGAATAAGATGGATTAAGTGATGAAAGAAATGAATAAAAAGAAAATGAAAGTTATACCGATTTCGGATTGGCTAGTCCAAGGTTTCCAACGCGATAAGTTTTCTAAAGTACACGCTTCGGATGTCGGATATGTGTTGATGCATTATTTCAGTTCGAAATGATCCACTTGTTTCACATTTGTATTCGATCCTATGAGCTTCGCATTCGTTTCTTTCCATTCTATTTGAATTTTGATTACGTTTGTTTCGAATCAGTTTCGACCCACTTGTCACATATGTTTCGATTTTCTGTTATCCGCTTTTCATTTCCGATTCATGTATTTGCTTCGCTATATGATCCGATTCATTATTTTTCGTTCCGTTTCGGATTCGATTTAAGAGTGATCGTGTTAAGTTTATTTGTTTCGTTTCATTCGCTGTGGATTTCGATTTTTCGTTCTGCTTCAAGAGTGATAGTGTTCAGTGGAAGAAGTTGGGTTCCGGAAATAGGATTCAACATTTATGGTATCAGAGCGAGAGGTTAAGTGTTAAGTTTTAAACAAGTTGGGTTTCGGTCCCAACACTTGAGGTTGATGCAGGGAGGATGTGAGGCCTATCTGGCCCACGTCATTGATTCTAGAGTTGAGCAGAGGTTGCAGGATATTCCCGTGATCAGGGAATTTCCAGATGTGTTTCCCGAGGAGTTACCGGGTTTACCGCCGGATCGGGAGACGGAGTTTTCGATTGACCTCGTTCCTGGTACCGTGCCTATATCTATACCTCCGTATAGGATGGCATCGGTGGAATTGAGGGAGCTTAAGGCTCAGCTGTAGGAGCTTCTGGATAAGGGATTTATCAGACCTAGTGTTTAGTCGTGGGGAGCCCCAGTGTTGTTTATGAGGAAGAAGGACGGGACTTTGAGGCTGTGCATCGATTATAGGCAGTTGAATAGGGTGACAGTGAAGAACAAGTATCCACTGCCTAGGATCCATGATCTGTTTGATCAGTTGCAGGGGGCTCAAGTGTTCACTAAGTTAGATTTGAGATCGGGATATTATCAGTTGAGGATAACAGAGGCCGATGTACTTAAGAGCGCTTTTAGGAGCAGGTATGGGCATTTCGAGTTCTTAGTGATGCCGTTTGGGTTGACAAATACCCCGGCAGTTTTCATGGCTTTGATGAATAAGGTCTTTCAGCCCTACCTGGATCAGTTTGTGATAGTATTTATTGATGACATTCTGGTGTACTCGAGGAGTAGACCGGAGCACGCTGAGCATTTGAGGATTGTTTTGCAGATCATGAGAGAGAGACAGTTGTATGCCAAATTCACTAAATGTGAATTTTTGCTAGATGAGGTAGTGTTTTTGGGGCACATTGTGACTGGTGAGGGTATTCAGGTGGATCCTCGCAAGATAGAAGCAGTGCTTAATTGGGAGGCCCCAAGGAATGTGTCTGAGATTCGGAGTTTCCTAGGATTGGCCAGATATTACTGGAGGTTTGTCGAGGGGTTCTCGCTGATCTCAACCCCTCTGACAAAACTTCTGAGGAAGGTTGTACTGTTCAGATGGACTGAGGAGTGCTAGGAGAGCTTTGAGGAGCTGAAATATTGGTTGACTTCTGCACCGGTGTTGGGTATTCCATCTGGGACTGGAGGTTATGTGGTATATAGTGATGCTTCGCATCAGGGATTGAGTTGTGTGTTGATGCAGCATGGGAGAGTGATTGCTTATGCCTCGAGACAGTTGAGGGCTCACGAGGTAAATTATCCTGTGCATGATTTGGAGTTAGCTGCAGTTGTTTTTGCTCTGAAGATCTGGAAACATTATTTATATGGTGAGACGTTCCAGATTTTCACTGATCACAAGAGTTTAAGGTATTTACTGAGTCAGAGAGAGCTAAATCTGAGACAGAGGAGATGGATAGAACTGCTTAAGGATTATGACTGCACGATTGAGTATCATCCAGGGAAGGCTAATGTGGTAGCTGATGCTTTGAGTAGGAGATCTCATATCAGTGCAGCTCATATTCAGATTGGGAGATTACCTAGTTTGATTCAGTTGAGGGCTCTAAATGTGCAGATGGATTTGGGACAAGATGGAGCTCTGTTAGCTACTTTGAGGCTTAGGCCGATGTTGCATGACAGGATCAGGCGAGTTCAGGACCAGGATCCTATATTGGTGAGGCTAATTGACAGAGCGAGGTCTAATCGGGATTATGATTTTGAGTTGAGAGATGGGACTTTATGGATGGGTCAGAGACTGTGTGTGCCTGATGTGGATGATTTGAGGCGTGAGATTCTGGAGGAGGCACATGTGACCGCCTATGCTATGCATCCTGGTACAACCAAGATGTATAATACTCTTAAGTTGCATTTCTAGCGGCCCGGCATGAAGAGGCAAGTGGCAGAGTTCGTTTCTAGATGTTTGACGTGCCAGCAGGTTAAGGTTGAGCACCAGGCTCCAGTGGGGAAACTGCATTCGTTGCCCATTTCGGAGTAGAAATGGGAACGAATTACGATGGATTTTATTATGGGACTGCCTAGGACGCCGAGGCAGCATGATGCGATCTGGGTCATAGTGGACCGATTGACTAAATTGGCTCACTTCTTGCTAGTGAGAAAGAACAATACTCTCGATCAGTTAGCCCAGTAGTATATGGCAGAGATTGTGAGACTGTATGGGGTCCCAGTGTTGATAGTCTCAGATCGAGATTCCAGATTTACTTTGAGATTTTGGAAGAGCCTGCAGACTGCTATGGGTACCATACTGAACTTCAGTACAGCTTTTCATCCTCAGACCGATGGGCAGAGTGAGAGGACGATTAAGACTATTGAGGATATGTTGCGTGCTTGTGTATTGGAGTTCAGAGGTGCTTGGGATCAGTATTTGGCGTTGATAGAGTTTGCATATAATAATCTGTACCAGAGCAGTATTGGGATGGCACCGTATGAGGCTTTGTATGGGCAACAGTGTAGATCGTCTCTTTACTAGGATGAAGAGGATATAAGGATGTTAGAGGGTCCCGAGCTGATTCAGGATACCGTTGATAAGGTGAAATTGATTCGGAGTCGCATTAAGGCAGCTCAAGATAGACAAAAGAGTTATGTAGATTAGCATCGGAGAGAGATGGAGTACAATGTAGGAGATAGAGTGTTCCTCCGAGTGTCTCCTTGGAGGGGAGTTCTGAGATTTGGCCGGAAGGGCAAGTTGAGCCCTCGGTATATTAGTCCTTATGAGATCCTAGAGAGGATTGGACCGTTGGCTTACCGATTAGCATTGCCGAGTGAGATGTCCCAGTTGCATGATGTCTTTCACGTGAGTATGTTCTTACGGTATCGTTCAGACCCAACCCATGTGATTCCGGCTTAGAAGATTGAGGTAGCTAGTGATTTGAGTTATATTGAGGAGCCGATTCAGATTTTGGGGTCTCGGATTAAGCAGTTGAGGAGCAGGGTGATTCCATTGGTGAAGGTCCTATGGAAGAATCACTCATCTGATGAAGCAACTTGGGAGACTGAGGAGCATATGAGGAGTTAATATCCTCATCTATTTGATCTGTCAGGTATGAAATTTCGGGATGAAATTTTTATTAGGAGGGGAGAATTGTAACATCCCATCACCGATGGGAGGGTTATTTTGGTAATTTGGGACGGGTTAGGACTTTCTACTGCATAATTACTGATTGAGCATTTTTCTGGCCTCTAATATTAGAGGAATAAAATCATTTTGCACATGCATATTTAGCGCCCTCTAATGTTAGAGTAGTGCCCTAAAGGCAATCGCCTTTAGCGCGTTTTGTACAAAGTTCAGTACATACTTTATGAATAAATAAATAAAGGCATATTTCATTAATTTGATGTTCATTATTTATGAATGGATATTGATCTATAAGCAAATTAATGAAGTCCTTGATATATGACATAGCATGAAGGAAATTATGATGTGATCATACTATCGAGATTCCTATCATGTGCAATTATGTCAAGATCTAAATTATCCTAGTCATAGGATTACCGAGACCGGACATCAGAATCCGAAAGACTAGCACATCTCAAGCTCCTTGATTTGATCAAGCGGTGGATCTCGTAAAGCGTAAATATGAGATATTTAGGGTTGAGATGTGGATGCTTACTAGAGGTAGTAAGTACATTGGATGACCTATTATGAGATCATCACATAGATGTCCTATTCTAATGTCAGTGATAATCTCATCATAGAATGGTGCAAGTATCCTTGACTTGAGGTACTCGAGGATATCTTGAATCCGATTACGCTTTGACTCCATTCTTTGTTGCCTTACAGAGGTCGCTCGTAGGGTGGTGCTTGGGTACAGTTTGAGGTATTCGAAGGTAATTGAGTATCCAATAGAGGATTCACCACTTCTGTGATAGCAGAAGATGATACCCATGGCCTCTTGTCAGGGTCATTACTTGGAAATCTCTTATTAGAGTACATATGTCATGAAGAGTGTCTTCATTGACATATTAAGTAATGAGTCCCAGGACAAGAACTGAAATCACTTGGACTAGATTTGACGTAGTCAGTCTAGTAAGAGTTGACACTTTGCCCATACTCATAACCAAGTGGGGTATAGCATGGTGAAAGGACGAATTGCACGGTAATTGTCTATGAAAAGGTTTGTGATATGGTTCATGATGAATATAGATTCATTCGTCAAACCAATTACTTTCCGGTCAATTGGAGGTCATGATGTGTTGCTAGATACCGCTCATGACTTGCTTGGATTAAGTGTTAATCTAAGTGGCCAACATAACCGGGAACATAATGGGTCACACGCATAAGAGTGACTCGGAGAATTCGTAAAATAGTTTTGGATAGAGATCCAATATATGGAGAGCAATCGGATTAAATAGATCCCGATGAGATCGAGATATGTCCCGATGAGATTGCGACATCGATATTGCTGAAAAAGGTTTCCGGTGGTTTTTTCATACCGGGACCCGGTAGGACCGACCCCAGTGTGACTGGACCACCTCAGCATTAATATACATATATATATATATCATATTAATTAATTAAAGAATTTATATATATATATATATATAGCATTTACGTGGATAGATGAAGAAAGGAGAAGAACCTTCTTTTGGATGCTTAGTCATTAAATGCATTAAATGACTAAAGACAAAAATGAAAGGATGAAGAGGCATGATCGTTGGTTTTGGGATATAAAGAAAAAGAAAGAGTTTCTTTCTCCAATATATTGATCTTCGTGGCTTTTAAGAAAAGAAGAAAGGTTTTTGGAAAACCTAAGAGAGAAAGTTGTTCTCTCACCATCGATCATCAAACTCTCCATCATTTTCAAGCTTCTCATCCTCCTCTTCATCATTTCTCAAGCTCTTCAAGGACAAAGGTAAGAGCTAGCACTCTTTAATTTGTTCTAGCTATTCCCGGGTCAAAGGGTTTGTCTCGGTTAGGTTCTCCGATCTCTGCGTGGATACCGTTAGAGACGGTCTCCTTTGGTCGTTTTGGTTTGACTTTGTTATATAGTCACATAGATCCTGGCTTTCGGGAAGGTTCCGAAACAAAAATTTTTGTTTTCCGCACCGTGGGCATGTGATGCTCACACCGGGATTTTCCTACAGCAGCGAGGGGCAATTTTCTGAAAGAGTGTGTTTTAGTTTTTGGGCGTAACTTATGGTGTAGACCCTCAATTGAGGTGATTCTTGATTCGTTATGAGCTAGAGAAAGAGGTCTACATATTGAGATAAAGAATGAAGGTTCGAATTGAAAATTGTAGGATTACAATTATGGAAGTAACGTTGACGATAGGTTTGTATTGAAATCTAAGGATTTTCTTATTGAAATCGGAGTATGTTTTGGAGACTTCTGAATTAAACGAAATTCTTTTGAGACTTGAGAAATTTAGGGTAATGGGTGAAATTGACCAAATGTTTAGTAATTTGGCTTTGAGGTCGTTCTTGAGAAATTAAGGGTATTGCCTAAATGTGATAGTGTGTAGAGAATAAAAAGTTGGTTTTGAGATAAAGATAGTGAAATTGGGTTTTAGCGCGGGAAAAAGTCACGATTACGCATTGTACATTTCTGTATTTCAGCACGTGCATTTATGGAATATTCTGAATATGCATTTAGTAATGGGAAATTGTTTGACTGTTATAGAGGCACCGTTGGATCATCATTTCACGGATATTGCTAGGACTTCTAGGCAGTAGCTCGGAAGTTACAGGTGAGTAACCTAGTTGGTTCCTCAATTTCTGATTTGTTAAATGCTCTGTGTGAACTGTTTGTGAATATGAATTGTATGATCACTGGTAACTGTGAATTGGTGTGCAGACTTGTGAATGATATGTCTGATTTCGAAAAATACTATTGAGTGAAATGTGCTATTAGGCAATTGTGTACGCATACTAGGCATGATTGGAATTTGGAAATTTACAGTTGTGACTGGAGCAATTACTGATCGGAGCTATAAGCTCAACCACTAAGAAAGGGGCCTAAAGCCCGAAAGGGAATAGTGCATACCCAGAGGGCTCTCCTATCCCTAATGGGCGTGGGCAGTAGTGTATACCCAGAGGGCTCTCCTACCCCTAAAACGCGATTACTGTTTAATGTGCCCAAAAATGGGACAGTACTGACGCCCAGTCATAATACTGAAATAAAATGAAAAAACGTCTTGCATTAAGTATCTGATTGTGCTGTGAATTTGGAAATGGGTTAAACGCGTATGTGTGATAACTGTTTAGTGAAGTTTTTTTATTGTTGTTCTGAATGTGTTATTGTGTTAATCTGTTCGCAATTTGAGTAATGCATGAATTGGGTAGACCATCGATGATGGTTTCTCATTGAGTTCACAAACTCACCCAAAATTGCATCTATTTTTCAGGATTGATAGAGTTGACCCTTAGCTCCAGAGATAGACTTTTCCTGCCGTGTGAGCGCGGTTGCAAGGATAGTCATGGCACACAGGTCGATCAGCTGGAACGATTTTTGTGGATGACCTAGTATAAACTTTTGTATCAGTTTCCTTTTTGGAGTATTGTATTTAGACTATAGGGAACTGATAGACTTGTCTATATTTCTGTTCGATGTTTTGAAATGAAAGAGTATCTTGTTTTCTTTAAGTGTAGTGACTTTTATATTATGGTGTTATTGTATCAATGCCATGAGAGTACTGTAGTGATTGATCAATCGTAGTGCACCCTTATTGTGGGATATGCGTTGGAATGATCTACGGGCGTCCCGGGGCGTACCCTGCGATAAGGGGGTGCTACAAAAACAGAATAGAAAAATACCTAAGTTCATTCAAAATTTTCGAGCACAATTAATCATTAACATAATATGTAATTCATCCTAATTCAACATCATCAATTCTCTATCATAACATGCTATAAACACTAATCATTTACTTACATGTTTAACTTCAATTCTAGCTCAAAAGATCAAGCCAATCCAGTACTCTAAGTAATCAGAAACATCACACATTTAAGGTAAAACTTAGATGGATTTCGACTAGGTTTAGTAAGGAAACTTCAAGCTGGTCTTTTACTTAACTCTGTAAGGCTAAAATATGGATTATTTGTGTAAAAATGAGGCATAACTATAAACAAGTTCAGGGAGGAGAAAGAAAAGAGTTTCAGTGGTGTGAGTGAGAAAAGAAAGAACTAGAAATGAGTTGAACCAAGTTTGCTCTTGCTGGATGTTACACCTAAAGCGTTAGGTGTCATCTAATGGAATGGACATATGTCTAAAGGCATGTTCAATATTTATCAAATATATATGCTGCCATATGTCACCATTAAATCTAGGTCATAGGTCATGTATTATAGCTTCCACTTGTCCATTAAACTATGCAATTTGTCATCAACTTACCAGCCCATTTGTCAAACAATGATCAATGCTAAATGTTACTCAATTATAAGCTAAATCATCCAAATTTTTCATGTATCAATTTATCTTATCACTTAGCATTTTCCTAGCCCAAATGTACATCTTAATCCCTCAATTTTCCTATCATACCAATTAATTCTACTACTTGTCATCAATCAAACCAAAATGCAAGGTATAAATATTTCACAATTCACATCATGAACATTTTAAACTTTTCATACTCCGAAACGAATCAATTGAGTACATAAGTTATCTTTGTAATGTGTGTAAAATCATAATTTATGTGTGTATATGTTAACAATATACAATTCATTAATTCTAATAACAAGCTAAAGTTCTAATCCTCAATATGAAAACGGGTTATTACAATTCTTCCCCCTTAAGAAATTTCATCCTTGAAATTCTTACCTGATTGACTAAATAGGTGGGGGTATCTTCATATTCTCTTTAGATTCACAAGTGGCTTCTACTCTTGAATGATTCTTCTAAAGAACTTTAACCAACAAGGTCACTCAGTTTCCCAACTGTTTGGTCTGATAACCAATAATTTGGATTGGTTCCTCAACATAACTCAGGTTAATTGCAACTTTAACTTCCAGTGTAGGTAAGATATAAGTTAGATATGATCGGTATCTTCTAAGCATAATCACATAGAACACATTGTGAATTTGAGCTATTTCTACTGGTAATGCTAGTCTGTAAGCCAATGATCCAATTCTCTTAGTAATCTAATATGGATCAATGTATCTAGGGCTTAACTTACCTTTTTTACTAAACCTCAATATTCCTTACTAAGGTGAAACTTTCAGAAATACTTTATCACCTACTTGGTATTCCATATACCTCCAATGCTGATCGGCATAACTCTTCTGTCTATCTTAAGCCGCCTTAATTTGGCTACGAATCAATTTTACTGTATCCACAATATCCTGAATCAATTCGGGACCTTTAATGATCCTTAAATCTTCTTCATCCCAATATAGTAGTGACCGACATTTCTTACCATATAAAACTTCATAGGGTGTCATACTAATATTACTGTGATAATGATTATTATATGCAAATTTAATAAGTGCTACATACTAATCTAATGCTCCTTGGAACTCCAAAACTTTTTCATATATATCTAATGCTCATATAGTAAAGAATATCTTTAATTAATTCTCACTAAACTACAAGTAACTAATTGACTGTTATGCATGAGCCAACGGAACTTTTCGACGAAACCAAACTCGCTAGTGAGTAGAGTGCTTAAAGGAAATTACTTTCCTACATAGAAAGCTGAAGTAGTGGTAAACCGAACCTTTACATAGATTAATATGATAGCAACGCGAGATATTCCGAGGAGGGCTCACATTGGCTTAGATCCCTAGTTACCTGATTATCAACATAAAAAGCTGAAGTATCTTTTACCACAAAAAAGGTTAATAAAATGGTTGTTATGAGTATATATATATATATATATTGGTGTGAAGAGCGACTGAGTTGTCATCTTTCAAAAAATTGTGAATAAGGCTAATAATACATAGCATTGATGGAAACAAGCTTGCCAAATAACAGATGATAGGAGGCTTAATAAGGAGAGTGACAGTAATATATTGTGGCAAAAAACTAGATATTGAAATGTTGAGGACGAACGGGGACGCTGCTTATCTTACGCACAATAATTATGTTGGCGCTGCAATGGGCATTCGTAATTCAGAAGAAAGATGCATCACAAACGTGACAATTGTTCGTCTTTCACATGCAATAGCTGACCTGCGACCAATGAAAAGGGCTTTTTTTTTTTTTTTCGCTTTTGTGGTTGTTCATGAGATGTTTGCTATCTATACACGACCTAATTTTTATTAGAGTCAAGTAGGTCCCTTATAGAAGGTAAAATTCTAACTCTAAATTTTAAACGATTATATATGTAAAGAAGATTCAAACTTGTAATTTTGGTTTACCCAAGCTAATCCTCACTGGAGCCGGTAGGTCCTTTGTAGAAGTCAAAGTTCTAACTCTAAATTTTAAACAATCACATATATAAAGAAAATTCAAATGTATAATCTTACTTAAACCAAGAAAGTTTCTTACCGATTCACATTAACAGTTTTAACATGGCTAAACTAACAATGTTTAACTCGATGGGATCGAAATTTAACTTACAGGACTTTCAATAGCATTGCTCATTTATATTGAATCTTAGGATAGTCGTTGTTTATCGATACGGGTACGGAATTGGTCATTGTCTTGTTAGGACAACCTATAATGTCAAGTCACCGAGTCAAAAGAAAGGGGGGGAAAAAAAGGAAGATTCTAGGATTAACCTTACTATATAACGTCCCAAAGGTCGCAAAATCGTGTCTTCGTAATTTGCTTTCTCACTCAAATCAAACCAGCAGAGAGACGTAGAGGATTCGAGGGCTCTGATGGTGGATATTGGCTGATCGGGGGAGTAATGATGGCAGCTTCACCTTTGAACAAGATTGAGACGGCCCACCAGATGTACAGAGACGGAAACTACGAGGAAGCACTTGGGTTTTACACGGAAGCACTTTTGACAGTCAAAACCAAACCCCAAAAGATCGCTTTGCATAGTAACAGGGCCGCTTGTTTTCTCAAACTTCATGATTTCAAAAAGGTTGCTTCTTTTTCCATTGCTTTTCTTTATAATTTAACTTCCATTTATTCTTTGTGTTATATTATTTGGAACTTCTGTCTGCATTTTGAACGTTTATCCGGTCTTCTTGAATTGATTATTTATATGGTTATTCTTTCTTTGTCTTTTTTTTTAATTGTTTCGGGTTTGATGTCCGATTTAGTTTTCTACTTTTTGTTTCTGAAACAAAAGTTATGTAGAGATGTTTTTGCTGGTTACTTGACATCGAAAATTGAGGGTTGTCATGTTGGAATATGAGTACTGAACAGACTACCCAGTGAGCTTCAATAGCTCAATGATGCTAAAAGATGGTTTTGGTTGGTCTATTTATTTAACATCAGACAAAGGGTTAAAGTGCGTCAATTGTATCTGTTTGTCTGTTTCATGCTTCAGGACATCGAATGCTTAAATAAGAGGTAACATCTTTAGGTTTGGTTTTAGTGTTGTTTGATTTCTTAAAGTTGAAAAAATAGCTTCTCTTAGAAACAAGAAGAGAAATTTGAATTTTTCAAGGACAGATCGTGATGGAACTGATATTGGATTGTTTGTGCTATCAATATATTTTACCATTAACCTTTCGATTTTTTCTTCATCTTTAGTGTATTTCATTTTTATCAAAATATGTTGGGTCCTTAGGTTTTACTATCACCCTTTTCAAATTCATATTTGAATCTATGGTGCTGGAACTTAATAATTCTTTCCAGAAGTTAGAAGAATAAGGTTTCTATCTTAGGCTAATTTTTCTTCATGGCATAAGCGTCTAATAGGAGCACAAAAATGATTCCTTTTGTAATGCTTAATTTTGATTTGAAGATTCTTTTCTTTTGGAAAATAAGTATTTATTCATTCAAACAAAGGTGGACATTACAATGAGAAATGAAATTCATCCCCAACAATTGGAGTATAATAGAATGACAAATTACATATTAAGATAACACGTGTGAAGCATTGCTACTTTATGAGAAACTATTAATCAAGTAGAGATAAGTATCGCAATCTTCAATCTAAACTTGAGGTAAAAGCCCATCTAGTTGAATTTGTTGAATTGTTCAGATTTCCCAAATAACTCGGTGTTTCTCATCATCCAAACATAATGAACTAGCATAGCAAAACCAGCCCTAAACACCTAGCAATCTTCCTTACTTTTCCATTTCAAACCCATAATCCAAGATAGACATCCCAACTAGGTGAGGCTTCTATCATACATATCAAATAAGTTGAGAAATTTTCTCCATAACTAACTTGTTTGACAATACTTAAAAAAGATTCTTAGAAGAAGCTATAATGAATCTTCATTAGACCATAAATATGATGTAGGTTTGTTTTTTCGGTGAAGACTCTTGCTAAATGGGAGTAACAGAGGTATCTATCTAGGTGTAAAAAATTGGAAATGAATAAGGACTGCAATCTATGGAAGATGGTGAAAACAATAATTTTACTGTTGAAATAGCAGTTATTAGTTGTAACAAAACAATTTGAAACAAATTTCATGCAGAATGCTGTAGAATTTTAACTTTCATTTCCTTGGAATTATTTTTATCCTTTTATAATAGCTTATGAACTCTTTAGGGACTAGATGCATGAATTAGTGATAAGGACTTTAGGAGAACCACACCCAAAAGCTAGCTTATGAGGGTGGAGAGCCCAAAGTCCTTATAAATCCCATATCAACTTTGTATTTAATCGATATGGGATTCAAGTCCCATACCTTGCAATTAGATCAAACCGTAACATTCGTCCCCCCATAAGGACCAATGTCCTCATTGGTCACGGCCATGTTGGTCACGGCTGACACTTTTCAGGTCACCACTCTGAGGTCCTTATTGGTCACGACCACATTGGTCACGACTGGCACTCCCAGGCCACCACTCCAAGACCGGCTCTGATACCAATTGATAAGGACTTTAGGAGAACCACACCTAAAAGCTAGCTTATGAGGTGGAGGGCTCAAAGTCTTTATAAATCCCATATCAACTTTGCATTTAATCGATATGGAATTCAAGTCTCATACCTTGCAATTAGATCAAACCGTAACAATTAGTTGGGATAACTTCTTTTGTATTGTTCTCTCTCTATCGTACACACACACACACACATGCTTAAGCTTGCAACATTCTCAAGTACATACAATCATACCTTTGTGTATATGTGCACATATATATACAGGAGCACATTTAGTTGGGATCTGTTACTTAATGGAAACAAAACCTTAAATTGGTGCTAGTGTTAGAATTCACTGTGATTGTGAATTAGGAGTGGAGCATATAGATATCTTTCATTGTATTAACAGCGTATGATAGCATCCTTCTTTTGTCATTCTGCTCTTTTTTTTCTCCGTGAATTGACTGGTTATGTGTGCTAATGCATGCCTTTCTTTCATCATAGGCGGCTGAAGAATGCACATCAGTTCTTGAGCTTGATCACAACCACACTGGGGCACTGATGTTACGGGCACAAACTTTGGTGACTCTTAAGGAGTACCATTCTGCACTTTTTGATGTCAACAGACTTAAGGAATTGAATCCATCATCAGAAATTTATGAAAATCTTGAAGCTCGATTGAGGACTCAACTGGTATATTACCTCTTATTCCTTTTCATTGCATCAGTTTCATTAATCTCACATGTACATACGTAATTTATACTTCAGCATGGATGGCCACAAAAGGAAGGGTAATCCTCTTCTCACAGGCAGTCTTCTTAGTTGAAACGCCAATCAGGAAATTATGTTATCAAGATGAATGTGATTTTAGGATTTTGTTGATTAGGAAATAACATTATCTATCAGCCTCATAATTTGCTGTTTGTTTGCAGTTGCTTTTGTTTCACTTTCATGTAATCTCCCTCGATCCTTATAATTGGGATGTAACTAGACTTCACTTCAAATTTCAGTGAACAGTTCTTGCTTGGTGTGCTAACTGGCCTTAATTTGTTGTATTTGTCATCTATGTGGGCCCTCCATACCAAATCATGGAACTATAAGACTTGAATGTCATGTGATGCATGAGTTTCATAGAGGTTCAGGCAAGAAGGCTTTGCTATGATATCTACATGCAAATATGGAAGAATTTGTTATCCACCAATCCCTAGGTTTCTTCATGAGCAACATTTTTTTTATTTGTTGCAACTTATTTAAGGCTTTGGCCTTTGCACTGGAAACCTCAAACATAACTTAACTGAGATGTACATTTTTTCCCCCCTTTCTTGGCTGGAGTTAGGATTCTAGCCATGAGAATCATTAAACACAAATTTTCTGCTTAACTAAAACTAGAAGTATGGATACACTTTATTTGTCTTTTAAGGATGTACCCTTTAAGTAGTGGTTATTTGAGTTACATCAGCGTTATGCATTTTATTCTCCTGCATGCTATGTAAAAAATTCTTATTCTTTGCTCAAGGAAAGTCACTTGCCCCAATACCTGAATCCGAAGTTGAAACTGAAGGGGAAGAAGATGGTGAAGAAGATCTATTTGGACATGGGGCAGATGGAAAGGATAAAGTAGGCAACAATATTATACATGGAACTAAGCGGGAAGATGCTAATGCTACTAGTGTAGTTACTACCTCCATAGCACCTATTTTCAAGGAATCTAATCAAAGTACGGATACAACATTCCAGCATAGAAAATCAATAACAGCTGAAGTAATTGCTCAGGCACAGAGGAAATCTGAACCCAGAAGAAGTATTGCTGCTGAAGTTATTGATCAAGCACAGAGAGCAAAGGCATCTTCTGAACAACATTCTAAAGGATGGAAAGCTATACCAAAACCAAAGGGACACTCAACTCTGGATTATGCACGTTGGGACAAAGTTGAGGATGACTCAAGTGAAGATGATGATGATGACGACTTTGATGATGGAGATGCTCAACTTCAGTATCGTTTCCGCGTGAGAACATGTGGAGACCGATCAGTGAATTGAAATGAGTTCATAAACAGGCAGAAACATATGGCAGCTCTGATCAAATAGTTCCACCATATTCACAAGTGAAGATGCTAATCTTTGGCTAGTCATTTAAAAGTGTTGTGATGATGGATCATCCAAACTTTGAGATCCAGTAGGAACCATCTTTCACTGTACATTGGCTTGGGTAGAGATAGCGCAATTATTAGTAATGCCCATGAAAAGAGGTTATGCATCATAGACTTGATCAAGTTACACAGTTTCAGCAAGTTTCTTGATCTAGGGCTCTTGTTACAGTACTGTGTTTCTGATCTGTAGAATGGCAAGACAGAACATGCCACAAGAAGAGGTTTTGCATCGTTCAGAAGTTTTTGTTTCAGTGATTACCTTGTTACTGGTCAACCAATAATATTTAAGGGAAGACTGCAAAAAACTGCAATATTTCTTCCGCTTGAAAATGCTGCTACTCAGGGTCTGGTGTCTGTTGTTTCTGAAGATTGTGAACTCAGCCCTCTCCAAAGCACCCCATTTGTGTTTCTCATTTTTGGTGTTTGATTAATAGGGTCGTATCATGGGGTTGGAAAGGTTATTAGTACCGCTATACACATTTTGTTTGGCAATTTATACGGGTGAATCCGATATATAAAGGTTTCTGATGATATCTGTTCATCTGATGACAATGAAACCCCCAGTGAATACTGGAAAGCTTAGCCATGTTTAATAACAAAAGTGGTTTGTGTTGGCATGTATAGTTGTTCCTTTATGTCTTTCATGGTTGCCTTTGTACCAAGTCTTTTGCGTTGAAATTATCATTTCAGTCTTGTCCCTTTTTCAGATTTCTTTTGAGCTATTGACAGGTCAAGCTTGGATGAAGGGGTTAATCTGCGTTCAATGTGTGTGATATGTTTCAAGCAATTATTGTTTGAATTGTTAAAATTTTAGTTCCGGAGGTGAGATACATAACAGGTTCTTTTAACTTAATATCATGCACATTTTTAAACATTTTTGTTTAAAAATGTTTTAGTTACTAAAACTTGAGGAGCAGCATAATTTTGGTATAACACTCCTTTATCTTTTGTATTGGGTAGTTAGTAAGCGTTTAAATGAATCATATTTTATTTTTAGATTAAGCTGAACAAAGGGGGTGTTTGTAACCTGGTGAATTGAATTCAATCTTGATCTGTTTGGAAGTAAAAAACATGCACGAATTGAATTCAACTATGAATTCAACCATCATGCAGCTACCTCACTCACAGCCAGTCAACTCTTTTTTTTTTTTCAATTTCACTCCTCTTTTAATTAAACTCATCAACTTGAATTGAGTTTTATAATTCAATGATATATTTTATATTTTTATAATAAATATACAAAATTATATTATTAATTCAATTGTTTTATATTCAATTCAATTATATTTTTATTATATAATTTCTGTTAATATATTATTAAATTATCTTCAAAATATGTAAACTTCAATTTATATTTGATTTAATAACTAAAACTAATTTAAATAAATATTAAAGATAAAACGTTAATTTTACAATATTTCATTTTATTTAATTAATAATTTATTTATAAATATTATATAAGATATTGAAATAAATTTAATTAATTAAAATAAATAAAAATTAAAACATTAGAGCTTGCTTAGTTTTTGTTTTTAAAATTAATTAAATTTATAAATTATAAATAAAATAAAATGAAACATTTTAAAATAAACTTCAATTTATATTTGATTTAATAACTAAAACTGATTTAAATAAGTAATAAAGATAAAACGTTAATTTTTACAATGTTTTATTTTATTTAATTAATAATTTATTTATAACTATTATATAAGAGATAAAAATAAGTTTAATTAATTAAAATTAAAAACTTAATATTTATTTAAATTATTTTAATTATCTAAAACTTAATATTTATTTAAATTATATTTAATTATTAAATCAAATATAAATTAAAGTTTATATATTTTGAAGATAATTAAATTTAGTGTAATTGAATTCAATTCTAATATTACTGGATTTGTTCCAAACAGTGTAATTGAATTCAATTCTAATATTACTATATTTGTTCCAAACAGTGTAAATTGAATTCAATCCCAACTTCATTAATGTAATTGAATTCAATTCGTTAATGAATTCAATTCGAAAGTTTCCAAACAGCCCGAAAATGAATTAATACACAGCAAAACTCCAATCCTTCCTACCACGTATTGTTACGGGAATATCTGAGTCTTGGCCAACTCCCAACAACAAGAAGTAATGAACATGATGTTTTCTTATACTCTTTGTTGTATAAGACGAGGGGCTTTTTATTAAAAAAAAGGTAAGTAATAAATTCATTTAAAAATTGGAAATTATGGAGTGTATGAAGTTACATCTCCTAAGAATGGAGCTTGTACACATTAAGGAAACTATAAATTAGAATATATCCAGCAACAACAAATTGTAAATGTTAAGTTGCATTTTAATATAATTAGAAATGAGTAATTGATTAGCATTGATCATGATAGTCATCCTTAGCTTAAGCCAAAATTGGTTCCAACTGTATTCTTTGTACTTTTAAACTTTTCCAAATATTTTGGTATTTCTCATCCTCCAAATATAATGCACCAGCATAACAAACCAACTTTGGAGACTCTTTGGTCTCTCTATTAGACATCGTTTTCGAAACCCTACTCTTGCTCTGATACTACAAGATGTTTGACCCTATTTTTGGAGCAACCCAACTCTTGCTCTGATACCACAAGATGTTGGACCCCGTTTCTGAAGTCTAACTATCGTTCCGAATATCATAAGACGTGAGCATAATTCCTATAGGGTTAATTCCATGGAATCTCTTTAGTCATCATTGGTTCATCCTCATTCTCATAACATTTCAAACCACAAAGGGCGAGCCCACACTAGTCAAACACCCAAATCACCACTTGAATTGTTCAAGAAAATTGTAGCTCCAAGTCTCTAGTTTACTTTAAAGCAAGAATTATCTCAATGAGAGCTCTACATTTTAAGATATAAGTAAAATACCAAAGTATTTTTGTAAACGACCAATTCATGCTCTTCCAATCAATTTCCTCACTTCTCACCAATACAAATGGAGCTCTATAAATGAAGTTGTGCTTAAGAAGTCATAATATGTTCATACCCCAATCATGCTCTCTTAATCGACCCCTCACTATCTTTCCATCAATCTTTTCCAAATCAACACCAATGGATACCAATTTTTATGGAGAGGTAGAAAAGTGTGTTAGGAAACCATTGCTTTAAGAATCACTTCATTTGGAGGTTGCATAATGAAGTTATGGCCAAAAGATTCAAACATGTTTATATGCTCAATCATATTGTACCTATCTTGGGAAAATTAGCATAACTTTCTCTAAAAACCTTGGAACGAGGTCATTCTTTGATGGTTTGAAAGAATACTTCTAGATCTACAACTTTCATGAAGACCACAAAGCGATATTCAGCCTCTAAAGGGGTTAAAATCGCGAATTTTCTGTAACTGTACAGTGTATGTCAATTTAACGGACATATATGTCTGCCTAAAGAACATAGACGGGCTTGGGAGCTATTTTTCACCCGAGAAGGTCCATTTAATGGAGGGTAAGGCTGGGGGTCCTCACAAACCTGAGAAGGTCCGTTTAACGGACCTGAAGTCCGTTTAACAGACATAGGGGTTACCCAAACCCCTCCAAAGCCTCTCCAATGCTTCCTACATCTATTCTAACATCATATTTACTCATAATCTTCCCAAATTCACTTCTTCTAATGCAATAACACTCCTCAAACATTCAATTACCAATTTGAGGGCATTAAACTCCTAAACCTCAACTCAAATGACTCATAACAAACACAAACTCTCATTATTCACCATAGCTGTCATGTTCATACTTCCAATGCAACATCATCACTTATAATGCTCATATCTCTCAACTCCGATACCCAAAATTTACATACTTTATAACGTTAGAAATCTAAGAGGATAAGCTACAACTTTTTAGAGATAACTTTGTCTAATTCGGCCTATATTAATGCAGTTCTTCCCCTAAATTCAGAACACAATTTCTATCTTTCTTTTCCATAATATATTTCACTTATATGTAACAACAATTCGTATTCAAAACTTATCATCTCAATTTGATAAATTCTCCAAGTGTACCTAATTTTCAACTTAACCTCATCCTTAATTAATTCACATTTCAACTCCACCTCATCCATACACAAATTCACATTTCGACTTAACAATCATCCATACACAAATTCATATTTCATTAACATCATAAAACAAGAATTTACAAAGCCTTAATGACATTTCAAGCCACAATACATTAATATTCAAAAATCCTCAAATTACACAAGATACTTGAATACTAATTGGTTAAAATGCAATTACAGCCTTGTTTTACATAACTACTTCAAAACAAAATAAAACATGCAAATCCGGAGTAATGTCTTGACTTTCTTTTACTCGGTCTCTTGCTCATCACCTAAATAGGGGAAGGAGATTGGGGGTGAGCTTAAAAGTTCGTGGGTAACAGGTTTATAACAAGAAACAAACAAAAACTATTGAAAAAGTTCATTGTTGTAGAAAATTCTTGTTGAATCATAAAACACACGTTTCTAAAAAATCTCGTCATGTAATCAAATTCACAACCAACACAATGTATGCATTATTCAACTTGTTCACAAATCATAAACACATAAGCATATCAAAATGGTTTGGTTAGATCCGTAACAGAACGTATTACACATTTCTCCTAAGGGTCTTCTGTAGCCGTAAATAAAACGTACTATCGCAATCCCACAAAATGGTCTTGCGTAGCCCTGAACTTATAGGAGTCCGTGAAGGAGCTCCATGCCACTAGCGGGCAGGTAGGAGAAGCCTTTTTAAATCAAGTGCACTTGACAGACATAACATACCACCATAAATCCACATAACATGTAATTCATGACTTGAAAACAGATTACCCAAATGGCAACATTTTAGAAACTTATTTTTCATGAGCACGAAATATTTCATATGCATTTATGAAACTTAATTTCATAACCATAAAGTCATTTCAAAATCATTTCCATATCATAATTCATCATCAAAATTCATACACCAACACATGTAGCAATTTTGCAAATCATTCCTAGTTGTGAAGCTTCCGGGTGCAATGCGTGGCTAGGTGTTTCTTTTCCTCTTGAAGGTGTAGCAATGGTTGGAGTTCAATGAGTGTCAAAGAGGAGTAGTTTAATCCATGATTCAACTAAGAATTTATAAATTCCTAGGTCTAGGATTTGTAATTTGTAATTAAGCTACTTGATTATAGTTGTAATCAAATATTGGATATTCATTATATGTAGTTTGGATTAGTTTATGTAGAACTTTGAGCTTAAATATATGAAGTTTCATATATGTATATTTGTAATCTTCTTGATTCTCTCTTATCTTGTATGGTTATGTTTGATATTGAGTTGATTCTAGATTTTATTTGACCTATTGCATTGGTTGATCCTACTACACACATTAAGAGCACTTAAAAGGATATTAAAAAATGGAGTCCCATTGATTAAGATCCTAGACTTAAAGAGTACTTTAAGATTTACCATTTACTCTTTAAGATTTACCATTTTGAAGCTTAGTGATTTCTACTCCCTTTAAAACTCAATTTCGAACTATGATAGCAAGAGCTCACTTTCAAAAGGATTCTATCACTGTTTATTCTTTTGTTTTTCATATTTTTGTTTTCTATATCCCAAAAATCCAAAAATACATTTTACAATTCAATTTAGTTCAATTAATGATTTCAAAAATCAAAACCCCCTTTTCCCATTTAGCTTGCATAGCATGACATATAGGTTAACTTAGGTCCATTCATTTTAGGTTCCAATTAAGTGATATAACCCAAGGTGCACCCTATAGTGCAATCCTTGGATTATTTTGATTTAACCTCCAAGGGCTTTATGATAAGGTTCGAATCAGAATATCAACACAAAAAAGATAGAAATGAGAGATTGAATTATGAAATTGGTAGTGGAAGTTTGTTTGTTGGTTTTCGTGATGATAGTGAAAATGTTGAAGGTGGTATAGGTAGTGGTGGTGTTCCTTCCCAGCAATAAGTGAATGTTATACCTAGACCTGATGTTAGGAAAAGAAGAAGGCAAGTGACAAACTTTTTGGATCACAAACAACCCTTGGGGCTTAGCCTTCAATTTATAATGTCATGCAATCAAGAGATGTAGCTCACGATGTAGATCTGGTAATGGCTAGATGGTTGTATGGTATAGGTGCAGCATTTATTGCTTCCCAGTCATACTATTATCAGCCTATAGTAGATGTTATAGCCTCTTACGGTCCCATATACAAAGCTCCTTCAATTGATGGCTATAGAGTTAAACTTTTTAAGTTACTTTGTTTTTTAAATTAAAAGTTATTAGGAAAAGAGAAGAGTGGATTGAGCCAATATAGGTGTTCAATCATGTAGATGGCAAGACAAATAAGAGATATGAGCCTATTATAAATTTTTTAGTTTATTCTGCAAATGGTTAAATGCTTTTGAAGTCTGATGATGCATCTGGCCTTGTTAGGAATACTGGTACTTATTTAAGATATTTGATAAAGCTATTAATGTAGGGCTAGAAAGTATTATTCAGTTTATTACTGACAATGATTTCGCTTATAAAGCGGTAGGAAGAAGGTTACTAAATAAGTATAATTCTTATTTTTTTAACTCCTTGTGATGCATATTACATTGACCTAATGTTATAAAATATAAGGGATGCTAGGTATTTTCTTATTATTGATGAGACTGTGTAAAAAGCTAAAAAGGTGATCAAGTCCTTCTATAATCGTGCATGGGTGTTAAATTTAATGAGAAAAGAATTTACCAATGGTAAAAATTTATGTCATTTTATTGTGACAAGATTTGCAACGAATTTCTTATCATTTCAGTGTTTTGTTACAATGAAGAAAGTGTTAAGACAAATGTTTATAATTGATAAGTGGGTTGTATTTCAGCATGCTAGGTCTAATGCTAGATTGGAGGTTTCCAGAATTATATTGGAAGATAGTAAATTTTGGTCTCAATGACAATTTGTTATTCAAGTTTGTGAGCCTTTGGAAAGGGTGCTTCGGTTGCTTGATGTGAAGAAAAGGCGATAATGAGTTCTATTTTTGATTTCATAGAGAGGGCAAAGGAAGCAATTAGGCCAATCTAAAATATATGTCTTCTTTGTACACATCGTATCTTGCGGTCATCAATGAGAGATGAGAAAGAAAACTTTCTTCTATGTTGTTTGCAGTTGGGGTATTTTTGGATCCTAGTGTCTATTTTAGATCGGATTTTACAAAAAAGCTGAAATTAATAGGGGAAAGTTATTAATTATCACTTTATTTTGTTTATAATGCTACCTTTGTTATTTTATAACTTACAATTTCTTAGTAGGATAAATTCGAAATTAGTGTATCAGAATTACAAAGGTTTGCAATTCAAAATTTAAGTCAATGTGTGAATGCAACAAGCTATCAATGGAAGTGGAGTACATTTGAATTTATCAATTCCAAAAAAATGAATAGATTAGAGTGTAAGAGATCGAATGACTTGGTTTTCGTTCGTTACAATTTAAAGCTTCAATAAAGGTATGTTATTATCATTATTAATTTCGATATAATTTCTTATAATTTTTTAATAATTAAATTTTATTACTTACTAGGACTCTTAAAAGTACAAGTAGTTTAATATATCCAATTTGCATTGATAAAATCAATGTTTTGGCAGATCGAGTTTCTAAGGAACTAAATTTGGTAGATGTGAATGACTTAAAAGATAATTTTGGATAAGAAAGTATTGATATATCATTTGGTTCATTGATTTTGAATGATGATGATGATGACGCTCCTCTTAACAGTTTTATATCAAATGATAATTAGGGTCAGTGCAATTATGGCGAGTATCCTCCCGTAGACGATTGAGTGAACTTCCAAGTTTTTGTTTTTCTTCTTTTTTATTTTATTTATATTTGATGTATATATTAAATTCAAAATATGTGATGTAATTGTAAATGTTTTTGTTCCAGATTTTACTTCTACTTGGTTATTTCCTTATAACGAACTTTTGTCATAAATTGTAAAGTTTGAGACCTAAGAATATTTATTGTTCTTTTTATTTAATGTTTTGATGTAATTATTATTTATTATAAGATAAAATTGTAATATTTTAAATACTTTGTATTGTTCTTAATTTTATATTTATATGATGTTGATTTTTTATATTAATTGTGGCGATTATTTATATATAAAATATTTAAAATTATTATTATTTTATATTAATTGTAATTATTATTTATTATTTTGATTTTGGAGACGTGATTGATGTAAACTTATAGAATATACAGTACAATATAGTAATGAATTATTTTACAAATTTTAAAAAATTAAAAACTATTTCATAAATTTTAAAATTTTAAAAAGTAAGCTTAAACGATATCCGGTATTGATTAATATCAGTACAATACTGTGCTAAAATCTAGTCTAATACTAAAATTAATACAATATTTATATCATTGCTTGATAAGCATAATAAAGAAAGACCAAAAGAAACATCATATCATTGTCATAGGCTGCAGTGGCCATTTGGAGGGAAAAACTCCAAAAATTCGAAATTCAAAGAGCAGCCCCTTTCCCAAGCGACAACAAATCCAACCAGCAATCACGCAACCAAACCTCACCGACCGCTCAACTTAACAAAGAAACAAACAAAATAACATTATAAGCCGATTTTGACATTTTGTTTGTTTAAATACCATTTGATTTTGTACTATAAAAGAACAATTTCTTACCGAAACAAAATACTTAAAATATTATGCAAACGTTGTTTGAATGGTCCTGTCCGAACTCCCAAGTCTTTTTCTCGTCTCTCTCCTCTTAAATGCAAACATGATGTGTTTTGAAGGCTATATTAAGAGAGAGAGGAGAGAGAGAGAGAGCGCGTAAAAAAAAAAAGAAGATAGGAAATGGCGCAGGTGCAGGACTTTGAGTTGCCGGAGAAGGTGTTGGCGGTAATACCCATTGATCCATTCGAGCAGCTGGATTTGGCCCGAAAGATTACTTCCATGGCAATAGCTTCGCGCGTGTCGAAGCTTGAGACTGAGATGGGTCGGATGAGGCAGAAAATGCAAGATAAGGACCGGACTATTTACGAGCTGGAAGAGAGAGTTTCACAATTGCAACGCGCTTGTCAAGAGGCTGACTCCCGATTCAAACTCACTCTCGATGATAATGTATTCTACCTCTGTCTCTCTCTCTCTCTTCTCGATGATAATGGTGTTAGAAGGCTAATATAGTGTTTACACCTTTCGTTCATATCTAAGCTTTGACTGTGACAAGGATTTCTAATTTTTGTTTTGGTATGAGTGAAGATGAAACTTTGTGCGGAGCGGGATTCGTTGACAATGACTGTGAAGAAACTTGGTCGCGATTTGTCCAAGGTAAGCTGATGTTCTTATAATTGAGTTACGTTTTTATCCACATTAAATTTTCTGAGTAGTCTCTATTTGTGATGCGCCTACTTCCAATCACTTTCAGTGCAATGAAACCATAATTTATTGTTTGCTTGGTCACATATTATTGGTCTCCTTGATAGTTAAATATAGAAGGTATAGGCCAAACAATCTTGATGTCAATGCTGGGAATTCTTTTCGAATGAGCATGTGGATTTAGATTTTTCAATACGCATATCCCCTAAACCTTGAGCTTAAAATATTAGGATTTTAGGTTTGGGAAGTAGACTGAAAAGGGAAGTTTTAAATGTTTGATTGGGTTGATTCAAAGGTTTTGAGGACGAAAAGGACTGCATGTTTGCTTGAATTTTATGGAAGATTTATTGGATCTTATGGCTGCAAATGGAAAAGGACGAGAGCAGAAGAACTGTTTCACATAGAGAAATGAGTTAAAAGGGGGAAGTTGAGTAAGGTAATCCTTATTTTTAGGTCTGGAAAGAGCATTCCTAGTTTCTGACTGTCAACATTGAGCCTCTTCCTTCTGAAAATGTCCACTTAATGAAGTTTAGAGCAAGAAAGTATTTTCAAAAGCATATGCATATTTGTTGAAGAGTAACCGACTCATTCTCACTGCCAATTTGAGGAAGAGACATTTTTTTTAGGTATTGACATGGTGACAATCAAATCATGTTTTGTTTAAGCAATATCTCTCTTCAGTCTACATGGTAATAGGATTTGAGTGTTTAAGTCATCATCTTGGGTTGTTCTATATGTTAAGAGTTCTTATCAGCGTTGAATTAAATTGATTTAAAAATGCTAGTTTGTTATATTCTCTCAGTTCTAAGCCAAAGACTGTTACATTGAACTCGAGATTACCCCTAGTATGGAGTGTGATAATGATAAGTTTGGCTGTGAGAATTCAAAGGATTCATTCTTTATGTTCTTGAAGTTGATATATATCCTGTTATTGTTCCATTTTTTGCAAGTGATCTCATTGAAATATTATAATTTCCCTTGCTGACCGTTGCATTATGGACTGCTTTGTTTGGTGCTTCATACTATTGTCTTCCTAAGTTAATTTTGATGATTTACCATCTGGTTATTTGGTTAGCCTGACAAGATCACCCATCCCTTCCCTCTTTAGCTTTGTAGAATCTTCACTTTTGCTTGTTTCACTATTAACAAGTTTACTTATCTACAGTTGGAGACTTTTAAAAGACAACTGATGCAATCACTAAATGACGACAACTTATCGGTATAATTACATGCTTATCAATTCTATTCAATATTTGTCCTCTTATTTATATAATCATGTACCAAAGAAGTGAATATTGCAGCTTTACACATCTGTTTTCACTTTCCAATTTTAGATGCAATAACTTCTATAGTTTTTGCACAGCAGCAAACTGAAACTGTTGATATTGGTACCTGTGATCAATCAGTTCCCAAAGCCTGTCCAGAGAAAGGTACTGTTGATCTGAAAATATGTATCCCTTGATCATTCTATTAAATAATGACTTGTAGCTACATGACCTCTTAATTCAAGAAATATGAATCATTTCTTTCCAATGGTGCATTATTTGGTCCAATATTTCAATTTCTTGTTTCATAGACGATGGTGCAAATGGCTATCATACCCAAGTTCCTTTTGGAAGCCATGCTGATGTTTCAAAAGCCGCAGATGATGGTATTGCTCTAATCTATGGCTATATTGTCACTGTTTTATGTTCTTTGTTGTATTCTCATAAGGGCAGTAATAGATGCATTAAATAAATGGTAACTCATATCTACTACAGATGTTTTACCTGTGCAACATGTCATCCATTTTATCATACCTGAACCTATTACATGACCTAAATTTAGTTTTTTATACAGACCCGTGGCCTTGAAAATCCATGTAAAAGGTGGTCTGAATTTTCACTTTAAACATTAAATTATATGTGACTATACGCTGACTTTTTTTGAGCTTGATGTTGCTTTCACGTATATGAATCATTTTCACAGCTGAGTATGATGTTGTTAAGGATTAGACCTCTCCAGCTCTGAGTATGACGTTGTTTAGGATTAAAGCCTTTCCTTCTTGCACTCTATGTGCATAGGATTATCAGTCTTGGTAAATTTTGACTGTTCATTTACACATCTCCAACTAAACCAGTTCATCAGCTTAGCTCCCCCAATAGAAAAGTTTCCTATTAACAATAGGATAGATTTTGAATTTATAATTTGGCTCTTAACTTGACCTTACCATGGACCATTCCTAATTGGCACTGAAAAGCAGGTGAAAAACTATTCTTATAAAGCTTCAAAATTTGTTTGTAATTGCACGGGGAAATATACCTGTGAGGGTGGTTAAATTTGATTTTAATCCACTTAAAGCTGATTGTCTTATTAAACGCCCTTAGGTTATGCTGCACAAAGATTCTGTATAACCCCTTACATCACGCCACGGCTGACTCCATCTGGAACTCCAAAGATCATCTCAGCAACTGTCTCTCCTAGAGGTTATTCCGGATCACCTCAAAGGCTTTCTGGTGCAACCTCACCAACAAAATCTCAATATGAGGGACGTACTTCACTTTCTTCTTGGTACCCATCAAGCCAGCAGTCATCAGCAGCAAACTCTCCTCCTCGTGTGCGTTCAATGCCAGGTTTGGACTGTACTACAAAATTGAAATGATTCCATGGTGTGGTTTCAAAAGTATTGTTGATCTTTCTGGAACATTTCTACTTCCAAAGATTTGTTTGCCTTCGAAGCTTGCCCATAGATTCTTACTCTGGACTGTTTTCTAGCACGGACGCCGCGGATTGATGGAAAGGAGTTCTTTCGTCAAGCTAGGTGAGTTTGAATTTTTTTTCAACATTTTATATTTAGTTAGGAATATACTGCTGGGTTTGTTGGGCTTTTATATCGACTGATTTGAATAATTTCTGATGACAGAACTCGCTTATCATATGAACAATTCAGTGCATTTCTGGCAAACATAAAGGAACTAAATGCCCAAAAGCAAACAAGAGAGGTAATTAAGTTGATTTCCTTCAGTTGTTGTGCATGTTGGGGTTGTTCATCTAAGATCCTTTGATTTGTGGTATACCTTTCAGGAAACTTTGAGAAAAGCAGAAGAGATATTTGGGATCGATAACAAAGATCTTTATTTATCATTTCAAGGGTTGCTTAATCACAATGTTCGTTAGACATCCACTCAGATTGTTTCCTTAATTTGGTATGCTTATTTTTGCAGATCTGCTTCTCTTTGGTTGGATGTGTTTGTGCTTATATGCTTTTACAATCTTTCAGGGAGTATATGATTCACTTTCCATCCGTTTCTTTTTTTGTTTAGAATATAAAGTAACATGTTCAAATGAATCTTATCTTTTGAATAGCAAAAGAGAAAAGAATCTCAGGGATAACTGTTGTAAGGATCACGCTCTTTGTTATATTTTCAAATGCATCAGGAGAACTACTAGCAATGGAATAGGGTTCTCTACGGCAAGATGCCATGGTATTGCCAGTCTATCTAGATGATGACTTACAGGGTAACATCTCCGCCACATGGGTCTTTTGACATGTAATACCAGAAACTATTGAACGTGCTATATAGCACCTGCATGATGACTGAGACCATTACTTAAGGGTTTATATCTTGGGCTCGGCTAATGTTCTGTCGATAGTTTCTTGGGTTGAGGTGTAGAAATGTTAGGAATATATTTTGAGCTGAAGTTGGAGATCAATGTGGAATGAGGCCTGTTACGTTTGTTAAGGTCTTGCAGTGTCTTGTTTGAATTTACTTGACCATCAATTTTTGTTTTCAGAGAAGTATCAAGGGTTCATAATCTTTTGGAGGACGGCTTGTGATAAATATGAAGGAATGTGACATTTAAGATTTTAGCAGCTTGGTTTCAAGTAGATTATGGGATCCATTACTGCAGCCATGCTGTTGTGTAAATAGTGATTCTGAGCTGCCCGCTTGATTTCTGTCAATTGACTTCTTGAACTGGTATAAAGGAAATTTCTTCAGTTTGTAGTATCCAAACTATAAAGGTTGTTGGTATCATCTCGATTTGCAACTGGAATTAGTGCCTATTTAATAAGATTATGTGATAGTTTTACTAATAATCTATGCAATGGAGTTTGTTTCAGGAATCTATGAATTGGAATTCTGTTTACATTATTTCATTTTTTATTTGTTTTAAGTTTCCTTTTTTTAGTTTTTATCACTGTTTTGAATTCCATTTTGTACCAGCTCAAAATTGGTACGGAATTTTAAATTTTAGTGCCGGTTTTAAATATCGGTTGGTATCGACTGATTTTAGCTTTAGGGGATTTTTTTGCAAAATTTTTAAAATCTCCATCCTTCTTTTTTTTTAAAGTTTTTAAAATAATAATAAATATTTTATTACTAATAATAATTATAAATTAAATAAAACTTAAAAATAAAATATTTTTTATTTTAATTACTAATAAATTATTACTAATAAATTATTTTTATTTAAATTTATTTAAATGTTTTATATAATATTTATTAATAAAGTATTAATAAAAATATTTTATTTTAAAATAAATAATTTAAAATTATTATTTATAAACTAATATTTATTATATATATTTTAATTATTAAATCAAAATTTATTTAAATTTTAATTATTTGGAAAATTTATTTTAAAATATATTTGAAATTTATATATTTTAAAATATATTAAATTTAATTATATTTAATAATAATAATTAAATTAATTTTATATATTAAATTAAAATTGTGATTATGTCTAATTAAATATAAAAAGAAATGAATGTGAAAAATAATAATTCTAAAAATAATTCAAAATTTTAAATTATTTTTATTATTTTATAATAAATTATTATATTTAGATAATTATTATATATAGATAATTAGTATATATAGAAATAATTAGAATATAATAAAGATATATATAAATTAAAATGAATATGATATAAAAAAGTTAAATGAAATAAACTACAATTGTTCAATATGATAATGAATTATTTTGTAATTTTTAAAAATTTAAGGACTATTTTATAAATTTAAAAATTACTTGAAATGACACTCAGATTAAATAGATTAAGATGCAAGATCGTCTTTAGAACTCAATCCAAGACGATATTTATAATATTGGTTTTATTACTTACAAAAAGTATAAAATTGATTTGATTTTGGTTATAATTTTATTTTATTATTAGCTAAATATATTATTTAATATTAATAAATGATATAATATAATTATTTAATTTAATGTATAACTATTTTACAATTTAAATTATTTTGAAAATAAAAATCAATAACTAATAAATATATTTAAAATTTAAATATTTTTGTTTGGAAAAGGAAGCTGAAATTAGGAAATTAAATTAAAATTACAACATAAAAAGAAGTAAAATTAAATGGGTTTTAAAATTTAATCTAATATCTATAATTTAGACTAAAGGCTATAAGAATATTTACAAGTGCAGTTGGAATTGCAATTTTAATTTTGTCTGAAATCGCATTCCAATTCAACAAACAAAACTGACCGAAGCGATTTGATTTGATTAGGGGAAATGTTTATGTTGGGAGGAAAATGCATTGCTCAGTGATATTGGGCATGATAATCTACGACCGAGATAGGATTTGGTAAATGCTTCGATGTAGTGACAGGAACAGATACATGTAGAAGAAAAGCATGACATATCTTTGAATAAAGGTTCGCAGGCCGCAAGCGGAAAACAAAAGCAGTGTACTCTATAGAACAAGAATATATAGTTATTACAAAAAATGGAAGAAAAAAAGAAAAAGAAAAGAGAATAGAGAAAAGTGCTGTAGTGATTTTATGCCCAAAAATCAGCTCAGATTCACTTAATCGTTGCAGCCAACATGCATCAACATGACATTGTTGGACCGTGAACGGCAAGCAAGAAATGAAGAGAGAGGACAGAGGCAATTATGTCAGATCATAAGCATGCTTTTCAAATTTTTTAGCAGCCAAGGGATTCATATATATCATAGCAGAAAGTCTGTACAAATTATCTCAAAGTAATTGGATCCTTTTTGCCTTTCAAAATAGAGGACTCAGTTCTTGAGGGAAACATAAGTACCGTCAAAATGTGCTCAATTATAGAAAGACACTTTTAACCCATCTATTTTCAGACTGATCCCCGCTCGAACTGGGTAGCTCCCTTGTAGAAAGCAAAGCTCTAGTTCTAAGTTTTAAACAACTGCATACATGAAGATGGTTCGAACCCACAACCTCACTTAAGTCAGGAGAGTCCCTTATCAACTCACTTGCACCCTAAAACGTGCTAATTTTAATAATGAAATTAAAGTTTTAATGGAATCATTAAATCTTTTCAAAAGTGCTACAAGCATAATTCACCAGTGCCTCTGCCTGATGATCAGTCCAAGGTTATCTCGTGAATGATAATGAATAGATGATATTATGTTTTGTATTATATATATACATATTTTCCGTTTGTGAGGAGGAGCATTGTTGGTGCAAGTGGACACTAAATCTCAGGCTTGCCTGCTAAGTTGGTTGATGGAATATGGAGGGAAAGGCAAGCAGAGGCACCTGATACTAGAGCTATACTGTCTGAATAAAATCCTCATCTTTCTTTCTGACCTCCATTAACCTTCTTTTCACTTTTTGTGGCAATTAGATTGTGGAAGGGCAGAGCAATGAGCTACAAGCAACCTCCATATATCTGATTTAGTTACAGTAGAATAGTTAAACCCAGGAATCATTTTTAAAGATAACAAAAGATTGTTCAAAGATGTGCAGATACCTCTTTTTGACCGTGATACCCTCTTGAAGATGTGTTTAGGTGGTGGGATGCAATAATGATTTAACTGGAATAACTACCACAATATATCACAACGCTGTATGCAAAAAGCTGGTTTGAGAAAAGCAGAGACCTGTAGCTTGACACCACTATGTCAGTAATCAATTTAGGTGACATTTCCATTTGGTAGGAAGTGATGAAATGGAATCAAATAAAAATGGAGTATAATTAGTAATGTAATTATTATATGTCTAAAACATTTGAAACCTACTCTTGCTTAGAGCAACTCAATAAATAGTATTTAGATGTAATACAAATTATTTGATTAATCAATATATGTTTCATTACTTTTTTTTTTCATAATTATAATTATTTGGTCAATCTTGTGATATTTTGGAAGGGTAATTACAGATATGACCCTTAATATATGGAGGGGTATATCTTGTGCTTGATTGTCGATACATGTGGTGCAAGCCCATGTGTTGGATTCTAAGGCTAGAGGTAGGCTTATCTTTAATTGTACCTTTGATATACAGCTTTTAAAGAGTATAGGAATAGTAATCACATGACCGAGGTCATTTCAGCTTTTCTTCCCAGTTGCATAAATTCTTATCCTTTTTCTTATATCTATCTTTGGAGGCCCTTCAATTCCCACACGGTTGATGATAAAACCCTTTTCTCGAATTTCCCAGGCTGTAAAAAAGGATAAATTGTCTGTATCAGTAGCATCAACATAAAAAAGTACTATTAGCTATGGTATAAACTATGAATTACAAGTCCATTTTTCTTAATATTTATGTATTCAGCTTATCAACTATCACGCGTTTTCCAGCTTAATCAAACAGTAAACAAGCTAACATACGAAGGAAACAGTTAATTGGTTCGACTCTTTGATTAGTTAGCCGTTACTAATAGCGTCTTAAGCTAAACCTGCTTTTGCTGCCCGAACAGTTCCGGGAATCAACAACTTGTCCCCTAGCTAAATGTACTAAAACCTTCCTATATATATACGTACAAGGCCCAAAATCTTAGGATGAGTAAGTGACACACGAGGCAAAACCTTTTGAGTATTCAGTTTTGTCTTCAATGGCTTCGACCCCTTATTTCTACGATTATCATTTCACTCACGATGAGTTTTCCGAGGTCATGTCGACTATGGGACATGAAAGCTATGGTAGTTCGTTTTCTAGCACGTTTCCGGGAGGCATAAGTTCAAGAGGTTCATCCACCTTTGGCAGTGAAAACCTACAGTTGATGTTCGATAATGTTGATCAACTTGATGTTGCTCCGACGGAATCTGAAACCTCGTCGCCCATTCCGGTGGCTGCATACCCCGAACGTCTTGGGATTTCAGATACATTCCTGGATTACCAAAGGGGTTGGAATACTGGCATTTCCAAGGTTGAGAACATTGGATGCGGTTTCCAATTATCTGATGTTTATGATTATGGAGACGAATGCTGCGGATTCATCCCAAATTTGAAGCCTTTAGTCTCAGTATGTCCTACTACTCAAGAAAATTGGGTATGTATTCTTAATAAAAATCCTGAAAAAATTAAGGAGCTTTTTCAACCTGAAAGCTTGATTTGTTTCATGTAGTTTAGTAGAATATATATATGTATCAAGTAACAGCGTGTTGCTTTAAGGAGTTAATTATATCCTCTCAACTATTCTGTGTACAGGGACTCCGGTGCAACGAAATGACTGGAATTGGACATAACAGTTTCAAGATTGGTCAGTACACGGTTGAAGAAAGGAAAGATAGGATTCTAAGGTACTTGAAGAAGCGAAATCAGAGGAACTTCAATAAGACCATAAAGGTCTATATATGTTACCTCTATTTACGTACTTTCTTTATTGTAGTTTGCCACTCATCAATCAGTTACCATAGTCCCTCCTCTCACAAATTATTTCATGCAGTACGCTTGCCGAAAAACCCTAGCTGACCGGAGAGTTCGGGTGAGAGGAAGATTTGCGAGAAACAATGAACTACGGGAAGAAGAAACTGAAGAGAAAAAGAATGAAAGTTCCCAACAAGAAAAACAATCATACTGCAGTGATCTTATCGTGGTATTTGCTTCAAACAGTTCTTCTGATTGGACTTATCAATTAGACGAATATGCAATTAAAAAAAAAAATACTAGGAATAATCGGTATTAATCTCCATGAAATATAAAGTTGGATGTTCTGTGCTTTACTGTTGCAGATGAAGAATAATGATGACGATGAGTGGATGCAAGAGGCTATGGCAAGTCTTATGTATGCGCCATATATAGCTGGTTGACTTGGGGCTTGATGGATCACTAGCTAGGAATTAATTACGAGAAGCAGAAAGGCTGATTTAACCCATGCTGTTTTCCTTAACCAAACCAACCTAAGTCTGTGATTCCCACTATTTTTTTCTTGATTAGTTGCTTTCGGCTATGAATTTCAGACGTGGTTTTTACGTGCATCAATGGCTCTTTGGCACCTAAATATTCTATGTATGCAAGCAATCACACGCGTACCAAGTGTTCAACAAACTTATCGGTTAAGTTTAAAATCGAATAAACGCTGCATGTTAATTATTACCTCAAGAGCTGAGGTTAAATTCTAGCCGAAGGTAACAGGAATCCATCACGAAAATATCCAATCCATTGAAAGATAAACTTGAAATATTATGTCCACTTGGAGTTTGGAGGTAGCTGTGCGTCGTTTCCCATCTTTTCCAAGGGAGGTCTCATTCTCATCTCGACAAGGCACATTTATCTAATCCAATACAAGCGAATTGACCGCTAGAGCACACACTGGGGTGGGGCAATAAAGTGAAAGACCGATTCGTCTCACAGTAAATATACGCTGATGTCTACGTCTGATATATTCTATACCGCAGGCAGTAAGCTGTGTTTGTAACTTTTCCAATGTTATTTGACTTTATTATTATTATAATATAAAAAAGTTTTACAATTATAAATTTTACAGTACAAATATGATCTAAATGTAGAATCTCCCTAGAAAAGTTCTATGCTTAGATTTATCCTGATTTAATGATTGATCATACTTTCTTCGACAGGTAGAAGTTCTAAAGTTGTAACCATATTTTTCTTAAGAAATATAATTCCTATCATTAAGTTGATTGATTGAAATATCTTTTAATCAAAACCTTCAAAATGCATTAACTTATTCTATGAATTTTCGTAATAGATTTGACCCTAACTTTGAAGATTTATATGATCTTATCTCTAGGATTTTTTGCAACTTTTATTATTCATGCCATGATTTATTCATACATGTGATTTCTTAATCTTTATATATGAAATATGCAATTGAATGAAATGCTAACAAATGTCAATTCAACATATTAAGTAATCATGTATAATTTGAAATAAAACTTAGATTTTTCATTAAACCAAGATTTCAATTTGAAACAGAAAATTTAGGGTTGGTCGATCTAATCTGTCCTAATTTAGTTCATATTAAGATAAAAGAAACTAGCAACAATAAAGAAACAAAATATGATAAAAGAAATCATTCTTACAGATGTTGAAATCTTGATGTTCTTTCGTTGAATTTTGATGGAATCCCTACTTTCCTCCATATTTGCTTCATTTCCCTCTTAGTTAGCTCCCTAAAGCTCTTTTATATTCTTATAAAATCCTGAAAAATTTTAAGAGTGTCAACCAATACTAGTCCAACACAAACTCGTTTTGATACCATATTCTTCTTAGTCGTGGAAAATTTACACAAAAATATCTACTAATATGAGTCTCTAATAGGAATCTATATTGCACCCATATTGGCTTAGTAACTCCTTTATTATGCATTTGAGAGTTTATCTTCAGAATATAAGTTTGAAGGCTAGGAACACAATTATATGTTTAGATTATATTTCTTCAAGTGCCAGTCCTTAAAGAAGCATGATGGACTAGGGACTAATACAGGTTAGAACACTAATATGTGTTTTACCCATATTCTAAACATAAGGTAAAGATACATCATAAAGATGGTTTGAGTTTCAAACATTTTCATACCCCTTATTGAAAGAAAGTAAAAAACTATCTTTAAATTAAAATAAGAGCATTTTGAGGCTTGTTTGAAAAGTCAACTAACGTTTTGACCCTAGAGTTACACCTTTCATGAATACTCCCAAATACTCAATTAGATCACTATTTTAAATGGCTACTAACACCACCTTTAAACTTTGATGTTTTTACTTGGTTTGAAGCTAACAAGGTGATTTATTTATGCTCTTATTCAATAAAATAAAATATCTTTTTTTTTTCATAAGAAAACTTAGTGGGATATTGAAAATACTTAGAAAGAATCCACTTATGATTCAATTGTACATCTTATCATAGTGCAAATTAAGTATCTGTCTTCAAAATTAACAAAGCAGATTAAAATTAACTTAATCATCAACGTTAAAGACTATTTGCCTAAACAAATCAAATTGCTTTAACAAAAGAAAATAACTTATAATGAATCATCTCGACTAATATCCTTTCAAAGGTAAAAATTTTCGAAATTATTCCTATTAAGCTAATTATGAAAAATGATAAGCATAAAAATTTTAATTTCTTTATGCTTAAGTTGATTGATTGAAATTTTTCTAAGAAAAACTCTTAAAATGTATTAAATTGTTCTATTAATTTCCATAATAGATTTAGCTTTACCTCAAAAGATTTATATAGTTATATCTCTAAGATTTTATGCAACTCTTATTATTTATGATATAATCTATTCATACATATGATTTCTCAACTCCTTTGTATGAAATTAGAAATTGAATTAAAAGCTATCATATTTCAATTCATTATAATAAGTAATCGTGCATAATTTGCAACGAAATTTAGTTCTTTCATTAAATTAAGAAATAAATCCAAAATAATAGTTCTAGGATTTATCTGATCTAGGTTTATCTCAATTTAGTTCATACTAAGAATAAGAAACCCCCCACAATAATTAAAAAATAAAACAAGATAGAAGAATTCATTCTCATAGATTCCTTAAATCTTGATCGAATCCCCCTTCTCTGTCTCCAAAGTTGCTCTTTCCTTATCCCGAGACATTCTAGTTTGCCCTCCTATGACCTTTGTAATCTTTTGTCCCTGATATCCTTTTAACAAAAAATCCTAGAATTTTTGTAAACATTATTGTCGATACAAGACCAATAGGGGTTCGTATTGCTTCATGTGCTAGTTTTAGAAGAAACATAATAGAATAGGGACTAATTCAAGTTGAAACTACAATGCCCCAACATATACCCTGGAAGTATTATAGTATGTCTAGGAGGTAAAAAGAAGTGAATATAATGAATGAATTGAGTGCATCTAAGTATAGTAAAAAACATAGTGGTACTTGATGTAAACGACATGGGTAAATGGGTAATTTGTTCATTTCGACATGGACATACATACTTGGACAAGAAATATGTATGGGAATTTTTGATAGGTTTGCTTGGATTATGAGCATGATGTGAGTGGAATTGATAAAAGAAGTATTTCATAATTAAATGGGATGTTTTTGGTTAAATTGGATGTATTTTTGTGTTGCTCTTACAAGATAAGACCGACGTTAGCTAATTTGGGATGTGTACCTCGCTGAATGGATAGGTTCTATTGAATAGACTTCTGTAATTTGGCTATATCTTAGCCTATAGACCTCCAAATTGGATAATTCTAATTGGAAATTAAACTAGAGACATAGATGTAAAACTTTGATGAAGGAACTGAAATCTGATTCTGCCTATAAGAGTTTTGAATTTGAGTTCTGGCTGTTATCCTTGTTTTCAAACAGCCTGTAGTTTTTGGGGTATAACTTCTGATATAATTATCAAATTGCATAAAATTTATTCCATTAGAAACTTAATAGGTAGGGAATGAAATAAATTGACAAGATTATAGGCCAATGTAGGCATTAAATGAAGAAGAATGTCCAATATGCAATTTTCCTAAAGTCAAATCACGAACCAATAAGATTAAAGCATGTGTGTCCATTAGAATTGTAACACATGGTCTAATAAATTGTATCACATGGTCCAATAGAATTGTAACACATGTTCCAATAGCATTGCAAAACTTGGTCCAATAGAATTGTAAAAGATGTTCCAATGGGATTTATCACTTGGTCCAATATGATTGCAACATGTGATCCAATGAGATTGAAACATATGTATAAGACTAGAAAAATTCATGAAAAGGCATATGGAGAGGGGAGATGGACGACAATTTGATGGCTTAACTTCAGATTTTCTCCTCTCCATTTCACTTTGTTCATCCCATCATTTTTCATTTGGTGATTCAAGCAAAGTCAAAGAGGAAGGAAGGAAAATTATTAGAAGAACTACTTTGCTAGTTTTAAGTTTTGGGAATCCATTTAGTTAATTTATGTATTTATGCATATTTGAATGTGTAAATGAAAGACTAGACGAAAGGCTAGACGATACCAAATGAAAGGTCAGACGAAAGGCTTCAGTTTAAGACCTATTTTGGGACAATTGGCATAACTTTATAAAAAGATATCAAATCAAGGTCATTCTTAGATAGTTTGAAAGAGAATTTATAGATCTACAATTTTCGTGAAGACAACAAAGCGAGATTTTGTCATCTATGGGGCCAAAATTGAACTAGGCGATTCTCTCTGGGATGCATTAGATGATTCAGTTTACAGTGGATCAGACGATTCAGTATGAGATGCATCAGATGATTCAATCTAAGATGCATAAGATGATTCAGTTTACAGTGAATTAGAAGATTTATGTTGGCCCTCGAATTTTTTTTCTTGATGAATAAGCATGATTTGAATGATTTTTGAGGTTATGATAGATTAAATTTTTTTCAAGTTAATTATTATGTCAAATTTAGTAGAATTTATTGAATGGGTCAGTGGAATTAAAGTGTTAAGGTTATAAGAATGTTCAAGGGTATTTTTGTCAAGACACTTAAGGATAAAGAACATAAGGCATATAAGGAAGGGTAAAATGGACATTGCACACTCATTAAGGGTAGCATTGGAAGAAGAAAATATGGTCTTACATTTAAGAGAAGGAGAAAACGTGAATTGGGACAGAAGAAGAGATATAAGAAAGAAAAAGAAGAGAGATTTCGGTGGTTGAGAGGAAAGAAGAGAAAAAGAAGCTAGGGTTTCAATTTTCTTGGCCTTCAAGACAGATTTTGAGGTTGTTCAAGATGGGAAAAAAGTTGAGAAAGAGAAGAGCTTCCATTTGATCCAAAGATCTCTTCATTTGGTGAAGAATCAAGGAAATCAAGAAAGACAAGAAAAGCAAGAGTAGAGACATTTTGAGCAAGCCTATAAGCAAGAAAATCAAGGTGGGTACATGTTTATAATAAAGTAAATAAGCCACTACATGTTTTCTTTGAATCAAGAAAGTTTAATGATTTCAATTGCATCGTAAGTGTTGCATCTATCGCTTCTTGAATGAATTGAAAATCTGCTATATGTTTAATATATGAATTGTGTTGATATGTGAAAAGATTTTGAAAATGAATTTTTGTGAAAAGATGCATGTTTATGGAATCATGTTTTTAGAAATGTTTTTAAAATATCTCATGTCTATGAAAAGTCAAGATTAAGAAAAGTGTCATTTTGGGCAATATATTTACAAGTATATGAAATCAAGTTTCCAAGAATGTGCCAATTAGGCAAACTATTTTCCGTTCATGAATTACATGTTATGTGGGTTTGGTGTAATCCATTCAAGAATGTCACCTGCACATTGACCAAGTTAAAGGCTTCTCTAACCTGCTTGCTAGTGGCATGGAGTTCCTTTATGGACTTCCTCAAGTTTACGCCTACACAAAGTCACTATGTGGGATTACGATAGTGCCTCAAGTTTACGACTATACAGGACTATTATGTGGAAATGTGTAGTTCGTCATGTTCATGGATTTACCCAAACCATTCTGATGTGCTTATGTGCTTATGATATGTGAACAAGTTTGATGCATTTATGTTTTGTAGTTTGAGGATTTGACTATATGATAAGAATTTGAGAAACATGTATTTTATGAACTCAAAGAAAATTTGTCTACGAAAAGTAAATGTTTTCAAGGGTTTTTGCTTATTTTTCCGTTATAAACTGTTACCCACGAGCTTTAAAGCTCACCCTTTTTCATCCCATCTTCAGGTAATAGCTAAGAGATCAATTGATCAAGAGCCTAAGGGAATTTCTTCAAATTTGCTTATTTTATATTTTGAGTTGATTTTGGGAAAGCAACAAGTTTGTTTGTTCAAGGCCCTTTTGTAATTTGAGATTTGAGATGATGATGTAATGTGGCTTGAAATTTCATTAAAGATTTGTAAAACTTTATTCTTTTGATGTTAATGAAATATGAATGGTGCATGGATGATGTGAGTTGAAATTAGACATACATGAAGAAGTAATCGACTTGAGTTGATGATTTTGGATATATATATATATATATGGATAAACGAGATACTAAGGAAAGGAAGATAGGAATTATAACTTATCAGATGTAGTTGAAGGTGATGAGATAAATAAGTTGAGATTTGAGAGTTTAATGAAATCATTTTGGTAGCTGAATGGTTATTCTGAGAACATTTCAAGTTTGTATAGTGCAAAATTTTAAGTCATCAATAAGGGAAAAATTCATGTTATGAGTTTAGGGCAAAATCTGGATTGATCTAGGATGAATTTGACAAGTTGTCTTCATGGAAGTTGTAGCTTGTCTTTCTAGCTTTCCAATGCTATAAAGTATGAAATTTTTAGATATCGGAGTCAAAAGTTATGATCCTTATAAGTGGAGATGCTCAGGAGTATATGACGTATCGTCTGGTGAGGACACATCATCTGGTGAGGACGTATCATCGAGTGATGACATGTCATCTGGTGATGACGTATCATCTGGTAAGGACACTTTGTCTAGTGATGACGTATCGTCTGGTGAGGACGCTTTGTCTAGTGAAGACATATCGTCTGGTGAGGACGTGTTGTCTGGTGATGACGTATCGTCTGGTGATGATGTCATATCGTCTGGTGCATTGTTCATTTGATCCTATCGTTTGGTCCCATTTTTGACCCTGTAGACGATTGAATTTGTCTTCAAAGTCTGCATGAAAGTTGTAGATCTTGAAGTCCTCTTTTGAACCATCTAAAGAACACTTTAATCCGACGTCTCTAGAGAAAGCTATGCCAATTGCAAGATATCTTCTGTGTACTGTTCATAACCTTCTTTTGATCGCTGTTCATCTTGTATCGTTTGGTCCAATTCTGACCCTTTATATGACAAAATCTCACTTCAATGTCTTCATGAAAGTTGTAGATATTGAAGTCCTCTTGAAAGCTCGTGGGTAACAGTTTATAACAGAAAAATAAGCAAAACCTTTGAAATGTTCATTTGTAAATACAAAATTCAAATTGAAATCATAAATTGTATCGTTCTCAAATCCTTAACCAAAGTTCACGAATTACAAAACATGAATTTATCAAACTTGTTAACATAACATAAGCATATAGGCATATCAGAATGGTTTGAGTGTATCCAAAACAGAACGTACTACATATTTTCCATAAGGGTCCTGTATAGTTGTGAACAGAACGTACTAACTCTTCCCTTTCTTAATCCCCTTATACACTAACAAAAATCCTACTTAATAGGGTTTTTAATTGAAAATCCCATAAAGCACAATCACTAAAATTGGTTTTAGAATACTTAAACCCATGCATTTTCTAAACTCCATGAACTAAAATCCTTCCACAAATCCAAAAGATTCAAAATGATCTTATCTTGATTATTCATCAAATGAAGAGATCTTTGGTTCATTACACTTTAATTACACTTACCCATTCAATAAATCCTACTAACTTTGACATAATTAAGCAAATAAATTCCAAAACTAATATATCATGTCCTCATAATTTATTTAAATCATGTCTAACTCAACAAAATAATAAGAGTATAATCAATGTATAAATGAAAAGTTATACATTTTCATTTTAAGAGTATAATCAATGTATAAATGAAAAGTTATATAAAAACCTAGCCAAATAACCATCTTAGAGTATTCACATTTTTTTAAAATAAATTATAAAATAATTATGAATTATAAAAAGTTTTAAATAGAACATGTCCTTTATTTATTGGTAACAAATATCATGACCTTATCGGTTTAGTGCATATATTCCATAGCTAACATTTATTAATAATAATGTAAAAATTGGTGATATGACCTATTTTTTTTAATATAGCTCAATGAAAATAATCTTAATACCTTTCTCCATCTAAAATCCTTAAAATTTCTTCATTTTCTTTCGAGATCTATAATGTAGAAAATTGAGAGTTTCTAAAATCCTTAAGTTTATCCCTTATTTTCATAATGGATGACCACTTATTATATCAAGAAGAATGTAAAACAAGAGATTCAAAAGTCGCCACTAGCCTACAAATGAACACTACTTCCTTTGAAAAGAAGCTAATTGCTCATTATACAGAATGACCAAATAAATGATGAATATTTGCAACTTTATGATTGTCAAACATAATTTTTTAACTCCTTTAATTTTTTTTTTGAATAGAATGTTAGAGAAGATTACTATAACAAAGGTTCTAGCATAACTAGAAATTGAAGAAAATAAATTGACAAAGATGAAGCTCAAGGGTTATGTCTAATTTTTACAATAGAAACTCAAATTGTAAGGAAAACATTTCCTAACAAGAATGATAAGTATTAGAGATTGGAATAGTTTTACTAAAAGACATATGGAATTGAAGAAGTTAATTAATGCAAAGGAGACAAAGTTTATATCTATGACCATTAGTTGATGAGCTTAAAAGAAATAAAAGAAATTTAATGATTTTGCATGGAGAGGTTAGATAAAGAATAAAATCTTTAAGGTAAAGCTACAAAACTTAAATGTGTTTCCATCTATTTCTTAATATCAACATGTTTAAACTTATTATGAATACATGTGATAGATTTATTTCAATTTGTATGGTTATGTTATAAGAAAATGAAGAAGATACACTTAATAATTTGCTTATCATTAAAAATTTTAATAAAATTTAACCTTTAAAACATCATTACACTTTTATAGATTAATTATATTATTTAATTAAAATGATTGATTTATGGAAATTATGAATTTTTTATTCCACTTCTACTTGTGATAGGATTGTGTCTAGATATTTCAACATGTTGCACTATATGGTAACATTGGGAACATGTAGAGCATACGATCCTACGATATTCCCACCTTTAATTATGCATGTTTACACTTTGTATATGTTTGTTTGTTTATGAATATGATTGAGCACAAATTTCTCATCTTTGCAAGAATATTTAGTTAGTATTTATAAGGAGAAAAAAATGTGATGGGAGAAATAAGGATAGATGCAGTAGAAGTGACCCACCAATTGCTCGATACAATAACAATGTGTTATGCATGATCCCAGATATACATTAATTCTCCCTACTTGGGTAAACCTTTAAGAAATAATTAGGCAATAAAATAATCCAATACAATACCTAATAAAATCAAAACCAAGATTTACATGAAAATCTCTTCGATGTGAGGAGTAAAAACCATAGGACCGAAGTTAGCAAAAACTCCACTATCAACAAATAATGGGTATAACAACAAGTTCTCTCTAGTATCCCACTAGAGGTAGCATCAATAACATCAAGAATACAACAATTCTCGCAACAACATCAATAACAACAATAAGAGAAATCAACAAGAGAGTTTGCAAAATCACCCAGAATCACACTTTCCAAAATAGCTCGAGCATATCACCAAAATGGTCTCCAAAGAAAAAACCCATCATTGGATATCAAGCTTGTTGGGACCCGATCCGAAAACTGGATCCCAACCGAAAATCGAAACAAAAAACGAACGAGAACGAAAACGAAAGAACATAACATAAGCCGAAATCAAAGCGGATACGAATGACGAAATGGAAACAGAAAGCGAATCACAGAAATACGGAAACAAAATCGGAAAGAAAATAAACAAACGGATCAAAACAAACGAAATCGAATTGAATACGAATTTCCGACATCCGAATTCTGAATCTTAGAAAAGCAATCGCGTTGAAAATCCTAAGACTAACCGATCCGAAATTCGGTATAATTTTTTTTTCTTTTTCTTATATTCATCTTTATTCGAACTAAAACAAATCAAAATACAATGAATTCCCACTTTTGGAAATTCATTCTCATGCAAATCTCAATATTTGAATCATATTCTTATATATCCATACAAATCCCAAATCTCATTTTTATACCCATTTTACCAAAATTTTGGCAGCATAACGGCTGCCTTTCATAAAACCCAAAACCTGCAAGGGTCTAAAATACACTTATGTATTCTCACAAATAACCAGTATCATCGGACTCCCCGTTTGGAATCCAACACAATAAACACAAACCTATATCTACATATCCATATCCAAACACATTATACAAATCCAATTCTTATTAAATCCTCAATTCAATAGACAAATCATAATTTATTCTACATAATGTCATAATCTAAATCTTTATACAAAATTCATAAATCAATCATTCCAAACCCAAAAATCCATCTTATTTATATACCATCACAAATCATATCCATAACTTAAATCAATACACATGTCCAGAATTCATATACATCCCGCAGTAATACTTGTAATACAATAATGGGCAAATCCAGTCTTATACAAACCGATACAGAAATCTCAATTTACACATACAAACGATACAAAATCAAATAACACTGTAACATCCCACCCCCGACGGGAAGGGTAAAATAGGAATTTGGTCAGGGGGTGAGAGTGATTAGGGCTGATTTGGCATTTTCATGCATACTGGTATTTGTGAACAGTGAATTTTTGCACATGAAAAATAACTGTACATGCATTCATGATATTTCCCGGTATTTGGGCCTAAACGGAATTTTATTGTGAATAATGTGGAAACTGTGTTTGAAAAATTTATTGGAGTGAATTTTTGCGTGTTTTATATTTTAAGGGAATTTTAAAAATTTTTCTGGACTTTTCGGAAAAATTCCTGCATCGAAAAAAAATCGCCAGTGGCGAACCAGGTTGGTTTTCGATCTTGCAATTTTTCATTAAATGGGCTTGGGCTATTGAGTTTAATATTTTGGAATTGTCCGTGGGACCCTTTGAAATTGTATTAAAGATGTAATTTTAATATTAGGATTAATTGATTAAAGTTATTCCTTGAATTTTGTCTTTATTCCTTTAAATTGGACATGTGTCATGGTGACACATCCCATTTCATTAAATGCTTGCTTGTGTTCTCGATTCTTCCTATTGAACACATGAAAGATGACTTTTCTTCCTTATTTTCCTTAGCCAACCGAAATCTCCATCTTCTCTTTCTTTGGTTCTTTTCTTTTTCTTTGGCTTTGGTTCACTCCTTCTTCTCCTACTTAATGCTTCCCTCATACTTGCAAGCTTAAGCCCTCTATCTTCTTTCCATGAGAACTATGCATGAGGATTAAGTAGAGGAAGTAAAGTAATTGGAGAAGTTAAGAGTTGGAGTTGGAAGCTTTAATTAGGTAAGGATTTAATTATGTTCTTTTCTTAGTAGTTTGATGCATTAATTGGGAACTATTGTTCATTAAATATGAGTTATGATGTCTTGATTTCATGAAAACTATAGTTTGAGTTGTTGGGTATAAGGTTATTGTTGGACCCCGAACTTTCGGTGAAAATTGGAAATATCAAAATGAATTCAATGGGTGTTTTCGGATATGAATCGTGTTATAGAAGTCTTTATGCCTTGAGGAAATTGATGAGAAAAAGAATTTATTGGTTTTGATGACTTTGAAGATTAGTTTTAGTTATGAAAGTTTTAGTGGATGAGATGATTGAAATGGAAGTTGAAATCAATAAATAGAAAGTGAAAGTGTAAAATTTTGAAGCAATTAGAAAAATAAAGACAATTTTTTTAGTTATGCATATCGTGTTTTAAGTTAGATTATTTTAAGAATAAGATTTCAGTCATATGTGGAGAATGGTGGAGTTTTGTATCTTTTGTATTTGGACTTGAATACTGATGTTGTAATATGGCTTGGAATGCCATTTAATTTTATAAACATTTATCTTATGATGTTAATGAGACATGGATTTATATATGGATATGAAAGATCAATTGTGTATGGATATGACATGTAAATTGTGTATGAATGGCATGAGTTGTTGAAGTTGAGTGTAGATGATGCAAATTCTGGGCTGATGTGCTCATGTGGTCAATTTTGGGTATGTTGTGTTGTGCTACAATTTCTGGACTAATATAGATCAGATAGGATCATTTATACTTTCAAAGGGGGTTAGCCGAGCTGTAGAGCTTGTCCATGATGTGTATGAGCTAGTTTTGGAGGTGTTAAATTGCATTATGTGAGTTACTAGAGTTGAGTGCAAAAGTCTTTGTCTAAATGGCAGATCTCAGACAGATCTCTGAAGCCACTTTTGACCTTTATAGAGTTAGAATTGGGGTTGGTGACCTTCATGAAAGTTGTAGATCTTTCTTCAAGCTTTCCATAGACACTAAGTTTGTCAAATTTGGAGTTCTGGATCAAAAGTTATGATGTTTGCAAGTTTTGGTACTGTTGAGAAATTATCGATCAGTAATCTTTGTTTAAATTTTTGATCCCTTTAGAGTCCGAGCTTGCTTGTGAGTCCTTCTTGAAACTTGTAGATCTGTCTTTTATCTTTCCAACGAAACAAACCGCGCTGATTTGGAGCTCGGAGTCAAAATTTATGAGGGTTTGAAGTTTGTAGGTCGGATTGGGTACCGACCGACCTCTGTTGGCCGAGCCGACCTATGTTGGCCGACCGACCTGTGATGGCCGATCGACCTATGTTGGCCGACCGACCTGTGTTGGCCGACCGACCTGTGTTGGCCGATCGACCTGTGATGGCCGACCGACCTGTGATGGCCGACCGACCTCTGTTGGACGACCGACCTGTGATGGCCGACTGACCTCTCTTTCTTGTTTTGGCCATAACTTCTTCGTCTAACATCCGATTAAGCCGATTTTTGAAGCGTTGGATTCCTAAGATATTTTTCTATCTTTTCATACTAGATAGATCAGTTTTGGAATTAAATGGAGAAAGATAGCTCGGATTATAGTGAGCTGATCAGTTGTAAAAGTTTGAACAGTGTTTGGTATTTTGAAGATATCTTGAGCTATAGAGCTCGGATTGAGTTGATTCTTTTTGCAAATTAAACTAGAGAGATGAGGATACAAATGTTATGAAGGAGCCGATCGACAATGTAGCCTCCAAGACTTTCAAATACTGGTCGGAAGTTAGGTAGCTTTGTAATGGTATGAACAGTGTTTAGTATTTTGGCTATATCTCGATCGGTAGAGCTGAGATTGAGTTGATTCTTGTTGCTAATTAAACTAGAGACATGAGGCTACAAATGTAACATCCCATCACCGATGGGAAGGATATTTTAGTAAATTGGGATGAGTTAGGAGTATTGAATTAGAACTCGGCATGCGCATACAACATTTAGCCTCTATGACTGATGATTGTTTTGCATATGCACATGGTAACATGCATTCATGACATTTTCCAGCTTAGGTTTCAAATTGAGACCTTTTGTGAAATTTATGGGATAATAGTATTTGGAAAATTATTTGGAGTGCGACATTAAGTGTTTTACATTTTTAGGAATTTATAGGAATTTTTCTGGAATTTTTCGGGATTCGTGCTCGGACCGGAAAATTCCAACGGACTGACTGAGTGAGCTGTTTTGTACTGAACAGGATTGCCTAATGACATTAGATTATTGGATAAATGATGTTAGGATATTATTCTAGAGCCATGATTAGTGTTTAAGCAGGATTAATGAAAGTTTGTAATTAAAGTAGGATAATTAACTAAGATTATTAGTTTTGTCTTTTTCCATTTAACAAGCCATGTGTCCCCTTCCATTTATTGATTTTGTCCCATCTTATCATCATCCACGATTTTTCTTCTTACATATACTTAAAATATTCATTTGGAAAGCTTTGGAAAGTTACTTTTCTCTTCTCATCCGAAGCTTGCAAGTTCCTTTTCATTGAGTTTGTTTCTTCTCCATCGAAAATTCCTCTTCCTTCCATATAAGTTCCACTTATCAATTGCTTGCTCCTCTCCACAAACAAACCAAGTTGAAGCCTTGAGTTGAAGATGGTCCTTGTGAGGTTGGTGATAGCCGTAGGTGAAGGATTGATATAGAAGTTAGTGTGAACTTGAAGAAGTAAGGAGTATCTAAAGCTTGAACTTGTTTAAGGTAAGAGTTGAGTTTGTATTTATTCTTTTGATTGTTAAAAGCATTTATGGGGATCATTAATGCATGTATTTGATTATGGAAGTGGTAGGTTTGAATGAGTTTAATGCATGTTTGTGTAAGGGGATTGGTTATGGTAGTTAAAGTATGTAATAAGAATGTTGTTAATGATGTTTGTGATGTGTAATGAAGGGAAATAAAGTATGGAAGAGTGTAGGTTTGTGCTGCCAATTTTTGTGTCATTATAGAAGTGTATGTTGTGATGAGTTTGTGGTTGAATTAGTGGTAGAAATGGATACTTAGTGATGTGTAATTGATGTTAGAAGTGATAGGAGATAGGTAGGGTTGAAAAGCTGGAAATTTCATTTTGACCTATTGGAATGTTTTGTTCATAAATAATTGTATAGGAATGAAAATGAGGTGAGGTTTGTGGCCAATTAAACTTTGGGATGTTGGCTTCAATTTAGTGTGAAATAGGTGTTGCTAAATTGTAATGTTATAAGGTCGAAAATTTGCATGGAAAATTTCTGTTTTGGGGTCTGTGAACAGTACCCGTATTTATGACCTAATTAGTTTGGTGATTTTTCTGAATTAATTGATATGGAATTTGAGAAAATGGTCTTCATGAAAGTTGTAGCATATTGAGTTATTTTTCCATTTCCACTGATCTTGCTATTTTTCGAGTTGTCTATTTGGAGATATGAACTGATTACTATAGACTGGTTTTATGCTTTGTGATGAAACCTAGCCTACTTGTCGATTTTGGGAGTTTTCGGATTGAAAGCATTTTTGGTAATTTTTGTGAATTGAATTGGAGTTTGAATTGTACTGAAGAGTTCTAGATGACACATTGATCTAGAAAATGATATATGGCTTATAATTTTTGGAAAACAGATGTGGGAGATATGGAATTTCAAAAACTGAACCTACATTGTGATGTTAAGTGCTGGTTAGGTCAGAAACTTCCATAACACATTTGAAACTGTTAGAGGCTGAATTGGAGTTTGGTTATTTCAGGAAGAATTGAAGTTTGAGGTTTTATCTTTTCAGGGATAAAAAGTTCTGAGTTTTTTGACTTGTGTACAGGGAGTTACGTTTGTTATAAGTTTACTGCTTAAATTAAATGGTTTCAGGGACAACAACATTGAGGGAATTCATTGACTTGGTTAGCAATGGATTTTGATTTTGAGTTGTTCATGAAAGTTATAGATAACATTGTGATCTTGATGAGCATATTTATTGTGCTATTTTTGACTGAACAGAATGAGAGTTACTAAATTTACCATGTACTGTTCTGTTTTAGAGGTATGGACTAGGCAGCATCTTTGATTGGGTTTTTGACACCCTTAGGGGTGGAATTGATTTTTATGGTCTTCTTGAAACTTGTAGAGGTTTTTATGATCTTTCCAATGAGGTATGGTTTATGATTTTTAGAGTTGTGTGCAAAGAGTTATGGGTGTTGGAAGTATGGTTGGAAATCAGAAAATAAAGGGGGAAATAAGAGTTATATATATATAGGTATAAATTGGTTAATGTGAATTTTGTTTTCTTTCGTGAATAACTTTTCCGTCCGACGTCCGATTGACCTGATTCTTAAGGCATCGGCTTCATAGAATATTTAATTTCATTTTGTGAGAAATTGGAAATTTTTAGACGGAAAATTGACGTAGCCCCGGGTAATTGTCCGGTGATCACTGTTTTAGTTATTTTTGGGCCGATTGAAGTCTAAATTGGATGCCGTCAGTGGCTATAGCTTTCTAATTTGTAGATGGAATTTTTATGATGGGAAAATTTTGGATTAGGGCCGGGAATGCCATGAACATGCATTTTACACGTTTTAATTATTCCATGTGCATTGTTTGGTCATTCTAACTATACAGTTGGTAATGTTTACCTATTTTAATTGCTATAGAGGCTCAGTTGGACCGTAGATCTACGGACGTGGCAGAGACTTCCCGGCATTAGCTCGGAAGTTATTAGGTGAGTAACCTAGTTGGTTCCTCAACCTTATGTGTTTAAGATTTTGCAATTATGCCATGTGGAGATAATGGAGATTTTATGTGTGTTTGATTTTGATTGATTTGGACCATAGGTGTCGAAATATTTAGAATGAGATAACGTAGTGCTACTTGTGTGTATGTGTGTGAATGTTTATATTGAGATCTCGGACCAAAGGTCCGAGGAAATGGAAATTGATATTGAAGTGTTAATTATGCATTTCAATACATTGGATGTGACTTCTAAATGCGATATGGTGTGATGCAATAAATTGGAAAAATATATGATTGAAATACCGGACCGAAGGTCCGAAGAAATAGGAAATGACATTGAATGTAAGTGATAGAAATAACTGTAAATGGAAATTGGAACATATGCATTCATGCATAAGGACATGATCAGATAAAGGCAGTTGTGACCGGAGCAGCCACCGTATCAGGGCATATCACGCCCAACGTATATGAGAGCTTTCAGCTCAACGCACAGGACCTCAGGTCCAACGTATTCAGAGCCTCAGGCTCAATGTATTAGGGCTTCAAGCCCAATGTTTGAGCCACCGCTCAACGCAATGTGCCGATTCTTGGGACAGCCAGCGCATCGGTCACAACAACGTAATGAAAATGGAAAGGGTCTCATGTGCATTGCATATATGGTATGATTGAATTTGGATTGTATGAAAGGTGATCGCCTTACATTTATGAAATGTAATGGTATGTATTATTTGAGATTACATTTGTGAATCGTGATCGTATGTGATATTTGGTGTCGATTGAACATGCATGAATTGAGTGAACCATCGATGATGGTTTCTCACTGAGTTTGCAAAACTCACCCAAAATTTGCATCTATTTTCAGGACTTAGAAGAATACCCGTTAGGCAATGGGCGTATGACATCATTGGTTGAGGAAGCGAGAAGTGGTGGGGATCGGCCAAGCGTCTGTCTTAGTATTTCTATTCTTGGACTTTTGTATTACTAAATTGGACAAGTTGTAAAGTCAATTGACTGAAATAAATTGTAAATGTAAACAGGGTCCCAAGGCCATTGAATTGTTTATATAAATTGTTTTCCGCATTCACGATAATATGTGTGAGTATGTGTTTTTTAAAAAAAGTTATACTGAGTTTTCTACTGGGTGATGAAGCACGCCACCCTCGCGGGGCACGGACCTGGATATCACCGTCGATGTCGGGTTCAGGTCTTGCGGGAGTGGGGTGTTACATTTAGGTGGTATCAGAGCCCAGAAGTACAATCTTACATGGGCTTTCTGAAAAAAAAAAGTGTCAAGTTACGTGCATTTAAGTCATGTCATGGCAGACAGTGACAACTGATCCCTAGTGTAGTATGTGAGTCGTATGCATAAGTATGTCTTAGTCGTTTAAGCGGCTAGAAAAGGTGAGAAAAAGGATAATGTGTGAGAAGGTAATTAAAGAAAGATATGGATCTCGCAAAATAGGAAAAAGTGTATGGTTCGACCAGACAGATGAATAGTAGTATACCAGCATTGACGGATATCTTGTGAAATACAATGTTAGAGTTATATTGGGTATATCATTGAAGTTATGAATTAATAGAGGTGTAATAATGAAAAGATTGACATGTATGACAATGAAATTGGTAGATGAAAACGTTGTTCGGGTTTAATTGATCTGTCTAAGTAAATGCACACTGATTATGGGCTCCTATGGTAAGTGAAAAATTAAACCGCAATTGATGAGTTAATGGATAAGCGCTAGCGAATTCTTGTCGGAAAAAAAACTTTATGAGTTAGAAGAAGAAATGAAAGTGCTTATAACGATCAGTTGTGAATGAATTGAGATTGTATATGATCCTCACGAGCGAGGACTGGTGTAAATAGGAAGATTATTGGGTTCAGATTATATGATCACCGTAAGTGTATCTCTGATAGTGGGACTACCCTCATGGGTGAAATGAGCAAGCATAAATGAATAATTTGCGTGAACATGATATAGGAGGTAATCAGTGGCCTATTACGTAAGCTCCGATTATGATACCAGTAGCTCAAGTTCAAAATGAGTGGGAGTAAGGCATGAGAATGCTCAGAATGATCAATTGAGAAAGAAGTGAGACAGTTAAAGATGTTCGCATTGGTAGTGAGCTTGTGGGAATAAAAAGAGGGACATGAATATAGTAAGGTCCCCATGATCAAGAATTGGTACCAAAAAGAGAATGGTTATCGAGAAGTAAATACAATTAAGGTATTCTTAGCAGTACGATCTATTAACGGGCAAATTGATGGGACTATAGAGATATATTGTCAGATAGGATGAGATGATTAGGGTAATGATGGCAAGATAGTAGAGGAAAGAAATTGTTTAAGTGCTCTTGAGATTGATCTTTGTGAAGTATCAAGGGTAATTGATATGTATATCTATAGTGATGAAAAAAAGTTGATTGATAAAGTTTTATGAATGTATTAAATCTAGCGAGACTTAATCGTGAGAGAGAAAATATATTCTTGAAAAAGTGTACATTACGTTAATGAGATGACTTTGATTATGTAAGAGAAGTACTGCATATTAAGAAAATATTAATTGCGAATTTGAGGGGATTAAAAGTTCGGGTATACTTTGTGTAATTATGTTCTGAAAGTACGAGATCGATATAATGATTGTTTATTCAAGTCAGTGAGTGATTTATTGTGAATAAATTGAGCTATGTGGAGAAATGAAGGACTTTGTGGCAGAATATGTTATGATGAGAAAATTATAAGGAAATTGTTCCTCATTGGAGACGTTTAATCATGAAAGAGTTATATAAGTCAACTATGGGTATAAGTTTATTGTATTACTGAAAAGGAACATGTCTAAATTGTGTTTGGAGTGGATAATGGATATAAGCATAAGGAATAGATGAATTGGTATAGTTGAGGAAATTGGTTGACATGCAAGTCTCTTAAGAGTGAATCTTAATCTGATTGAATGAATAATGGATGGATTAGTATGCGAACATGGGATATTGGGAGAATTAATAAAGATATAAGTAGTGATAAAATGCGAAAGTTCAAAAGATATGTGTATGCGGAATTTGGAATTAATGAGAACTAATGGAATGCTGGATACGTTCGGAAATTGTCAAAGAATTTCTGGTTGTAGTAAATTGACAAGAATATTTGAGGAAAACGTGTGAATGTTATGACTGATGATCATAAAGGAGACAAAAAATTTTTTTACTATATTTACTGAAGTGTCCCAGTAAAGGGTATGATGTGATCTATTGAAATTGTATAAAGTGATTTTATGTACCTTGGGGTAAATATACTTCCATGGGCGGTATCATGATGGATGATTTGCAATTTGTTATACTGAGTGTGGCCTAAAGGCCTGGAGACATTAATCGTACAGATATAGTTGGGAGATGTCTATGAATATGCAAATTGATAACGATTGAATTAGTTTATGCATTTAAATGATTTGAAAAGGATTTAGCGGCTGATTACTCCAGACTAAGCCAATGGTGCAACTCAATGGATTGAACGGAACAAAATCTCAATTGCAGAAAATCAAAAGTTGGGCACTAAAGTTATCACAAAAAGGGGCAAAAGAAAGTGTTATTAGTTATGGGAATTTCAAATTAGGTGTGCATCAAAACGGATTGGCAAAATCCGAAATAAGGATGTAGAAATTATAAACCATATTAAGGAACGGGAATTAACTCCAATTGTTGAGGAAAATGATAGGTATAGTTCAAATTAAGAAATATGGGTGATACTCATTACGGGAAAACTGTTAGTGAAAACGTAAGGAATGATTGACGCTTTATGTTCTAGCAAGAGCGTATTGAAAGAGTAATTGAAAGGTTAGAATGAGAAATCAAATGATTATAAGTGAATGGTTTGAGAAAGCACAAGAAACAATCGAAGTGTTATGTTCGAGAAAAAGTATTGTGGAAAAGCAATTGATGGTATAGTCTGTCAAAGTGAACGATGACATGTGTGATTAACCAACAGGTATTTTTGGATTTGGGATATGAGATTGATGTATAGTGCAAAGGGTTTATGGCATGATAATCATTATATTGGTGTCACCATTCGAAAAGTGTATAAGGGGTCTTACTGTCCAAAAGGAGTCGTTATCCCTATATTATGTGATCAGGGCAATAAAGTGATAGGTTAAGTAATTTAAGATGGCGACAATGAGTTAAATTGATTCACACTGAGGTTACAAATGTCATGAGATTTGTGTTTTGATAATAACGAAATCTGATAAGCGATAAATGAAATATTTTGAAGGGTATGGCCTCGGCCAAGAGGTACTTAGATGGAAATAAAGGTGTAGTTAAGGGAAATTGAATTCGTGATGAGGGCCTCAGGTGATTGTGGTGTAAATAGCATTATGGATTGGTAAGCTAGACTAAAACCTAAAAGATGATTCGGATTCACAAAATGTTTCATAGACAGAATTGGAAATAGTGTTAGGATTCGATATATATGTTATTGATAGTGATGATAGTGAAAGTGATAAATTGCGCATAATCATGAGAAAGCAGTAAAATCATGGAAAGTTTGAGAAAGGGAAAAAGAGTAATTGATTATTTGATCTCTATTCATTGACAGAATTGGGTCGTGTAGTGAAACCAATAGGAAACAGAGTGTATTAATCGAAAAGACTCCCCTGCCTTTCAGATAAACCGTATATGAAATTTCGAGGACGAAATTTGTATTAGGAGGGGAGAATTCTAACATCCCATCACCGATGGGAAGGATATTTTAGTAAATTGGGACGGGTTAGGAGTATTGAATTAGAACTCGGCATGCGCATACATCATTTAGCCTCTATGACTGATGATTGTTTTGCATATGCACATGGTAACATGCATTCATGACATTTTCCGGCTTAGGTTTCAAATTGAGACCTTTTGTGAAATTTATGGGATAATAGTATTTGGAAAATTATTTGGAGTGAGACATTAAGTGTTTTACATTTTTAGGAATTTATAGGAACTTTTCTGGAATTTTTCGGGATTCGTGCTCGGACCGGAAAATTCCAACGGACTGAGTGAGTGAGCTGTTTTGTACTGAACAGGATTGCCTAATGGCATTAGATTATTGGATAAATGATGTTAGGATATTATTCTAGAGCCATGATTAGTGTTTAAGTAGGATTAATGAAAGTTTGTAATTAAAGTAGGATAATTAACTAAGATTATTAGTTTTGTCTTTTTCCATTTAACAAGCCATGTGTCCCCTTCCATTTATTGATTTTGTCCCATCTTATCATCATCCACGATTTTTCTTCTTACATATACTTAAAATATTCATTTGGAAAGCTTTGGAAAGTTACTTTTCTCTTCTCATCCGAAGCTTGCAAGTTCCTTTTCATTGAGTTTGTTTCTTCTCCATCGAAAATTCCTCTTCCTTCCATATAAGTTCCACTTATCAATTGCTTGCTCCTCTCCACAAACAAACCAAGTTGAAGCCTTGAGTTGAAGATGGTCCTTGTGAGGTTGGTGATAGCCGTAGGTGAAGGATTGATATAGAAGTTAGTGTGAACTTGAAGAAGTAAGGAGTATCTAAAGCTTGAACTTGTTTAAGGTAAGAGTTGAGTTTGTATTTATTCTTTTGATTGTTAAAAGCATTTATGGGGATCATTAATGCATGTATTTGATTATGGAAGTGGTAGGTTTGAATGGGTTTAATGCATGTTTGTGTAAGGGGATTGGTTATGATAGTTAAAGTATGTAATAAGAATGTTGTTAATGATGTTTGTGATGTGTAATGAAGGGAAATAAAGTATGGAAGAGTGTAGGTTTGTGCTGCCAATTTTTGTGTCATTATAGAAGTGTATGTTGTGATGAGTTTGTGGTTGAATTAGTGGTAGAAATGGATACTTAGTGATGTGTAATTGATGTTAGAAGTGATAGGAGATAGGTAGTAGTTGAAAAGCTGGAAATTTCATTTTGACCTATTGGAATGTTTTGTTCATAAATAATTGTATAGGAATGAAAATGAGGTGAGGTTTGTGGCCACTTAAACTTTGGGATGTTGGCTTCAATTTAGTATGAAATAGGTGTTGCTAAATTGTAATGTTATAAGGTCGAAAATTTGCATGGAAAATTTCTGTTTTGGGGTCTGTGAACAGTACCCGTATTTATGACCTAATTAGTTTGGTGATTTTTCTGAATTAATTGATATGGAATTTGAGAAAATGGTCTTCATGAAAGTTGTAGAATATTGAGTTAGTTTTCCATTTCCACTGATCTTGCTATTTTTAGAGTTGTCTATTGGGAGATATGAACTGATTACTATAGACTGGTTTTATGCTTTGTGATGAAACCTAGCCTACTTGTCGATTTTGGGAGTTTTCGGATTGAAAGCATTTTTGGTAATTTTTTTGAATTGAATTGGAGTTTGAATTGTACTGAAGAGTTCTAGATGGCACATTGATCTAGAAAATGATATATGGCTTATAATTTTTGGAAAACAGATGTGGGAGATATGGAATTTCAAAAACTGAACCTACATTGTGATGTTAAGTGCTGGTTAGGTCAGAAACTTCCATAACACATTTGAAACTGTTAGAGGCTGAATTGGAGTTTGGTTATTTCAGGAAGAATTGAAGTTTGAGGTTTTATCTTTTCAGGGATAAAAATTTCTGATTTTTCTGACTTGTGTACAGGGAGTTACGTTTGTTATAAGTTTACTGCTTAAATTGAATGGTTTCAGGGACAGCAACATTGAGGGAATTCATTGACTTGGTTAGCAATGGAGTTTGATTTTGAGTTGTTCATGAAAGTTATAGATAACATTGTGATCTTGATGAGCATATTTATTTTGTTATTTTTGACTGAACAGAATGAGAGTTACTAAATTTACCATGTACTGTTCTGTTTTAGAGGTATGGACTAGGCAGCATCTTTGATTGGGTTTTTGACACCCTTAGGGGTGGAATTGATTTTTATGGTCTTCTTGAAACTTGTAGAGGTTTTTATGATCTTTCCAATGAGGTATGGTTTATGATTTTTAGAGTTGTGTGCAAAGAGTTATGGGTGTTGGAAGTATGGTTGGAAATCAGAAAATAAAGGGGGAAATAAGGGTTATATATATATAGGTATAAATTGGTTAATGTGAATTTTGTTTTCTTTCGTGAATAACTTTTCCGTCCGACGTCCGATTGACCTGATTCTTGAGACATCGGCTTCATAGAATATTTAATTTTATTTTGTGAGAAATTGGAAATTTTTAGACGGGAAATTGACGTGGCCCCGGGTAATTGTCCGGTGATCACTGTTTTAGTTATTTTTGGGCCGATTGAGGTCCAAATTGGGTGCCGTCAGTGGCTATAGCTTTCTAATTTGTAGATGGAATTTTTGTGATGGGAAAATTTTGGATTAGGGCCGAGAATGCCATGAACATGCATTTTACACGTTTTAATTATTCCATGTGCATTGTTTGGTCATTCTAACTATACAGTTGGTAATGTTTACTTATTTTAATTGCTATAGAGGCTCAGTTGGATCGTAGATCTACGGAAGTGGCAGAGACTTCCCGGCATTAGCTCGAAAGTTATTAGGTGAGTAACCTAGTTGGTTCCTCAACCTTATGTGTTTAAGATTTTGCAATTATGCCATGTGGAGATAATGGAGGGTTTATGTGTGTTTGATTTTGATTGATTTTGGACCATAGGTGTCTGAAATATTTGGAATGAGATAACGAAGTGCTACTTGTGTGTAACTGTGTGTGAATGTTTATATTGGAGATCTCAGACCAAAGGTCCGAAGAAATGGGAAATTGATATTGAAGTGTTAATTGTCTGTTTCAATACATTGGATGTGACTTCTAAATGCGATATGGTGTGATGCAATAAATTGGAAAAATATATGATTGAAATACCGGACCGAAGGTCCGAAGAAATAGGAAATGGCATTGAATGTAAGTGATAGAAATAACTGTAAATGGAAATTGTAACATATGCATTCATGCATAAGGACATGATCGATAAAAGCGGTTGACCGGAGCAGCCACCGTATCAGGGCATATCACGCCCAACGTATATGAGAGCTTTCAGCTCAACGCACAGGACCTCAGGTCCAACGTATTCAGAGCCTCAGGCTCAATGTATTAGGGCTTCAAGCCCAATGTTTCAGAGCCACCGCTCAACACAATGTGCCCGCATGGGACAGCCAAAGCACGGTCACAACAACGTAATGAAAATGGAAAGGGTCTCATGTGCATTGCATATATGGTATGATTGAATTTGGATTGTATGAAAGGTGATACGCCTTACATTTATGAAATGTAATGGTATGTATTATTTGAGATTACATTTGTGAATCGTGATCGATGTGATATTTGGTAAGTCGATTGAACATGCATGAATTGAGTGAACCATCGATGATGGTTTCTCACTGAGTTCGTAAAACTCACCCAAAATTTGCATATATTTTTCAGGACTTAGAAGAATACCCCGTTAGGCAACGGGCGTATGACATCTGTTGGTTGAGGAAGCAGAAGTGGTCGGGATCGGTTCTGCGTGCATTTAGTATTTCTATTCTTCGACTTTTGTATTACTAAATTGGACAAGTTGTAAAGTCAATTGACTGAAATAAATTGTAAATATAAACAGGGCCCCAAGGCCATTGAATTGTTTATATAAATTGTTTTCCGCATTCACGATAATATGTGTGAGTATGTGTTTTAAAAAAAAAGTTATACTGAGTTTTCTACTGGGTGATGAAGCACGCCACCCTCGCGGGGCACGGACCTGGATATCACCGTCGATGTCAGGTTTAGGTCTTGCGGGAGTGGGGTGTTACAACAAATGTTATGAAGGAGCTGGTCGACAATTGAGCCTCTAAGACTTCCAAATTCGGATCGGAAGTTAGGTGTAGTGTTCAGCCTCGAGTCTGAAGAACAGACTTCAGTATTTTGGAGATATCTTGAGTTATAGAGCTCCGATCGATCTGATTCTTGAAGCGATGGATTCTTAAGACATATATGGACATTTATCTAGAATAAAGTTTTGTCAAATGACTTAAGCTACCTTGTCAAAATGAGCAGACAAGATGTCAGTTTTAAAGACCAAGGAAGGGGCAATTTGGGAAGTTTACTTAAAGGGTTAAGCTATAGGCTTAAATGGAGGGACATATGGGTCATTCCTCACTCATTAAATGACATGGCACTATAAAAGCAAGGGGCTGTAGTTATTTGGAGGAGAATCACGATCTTTGCCCAAAAGACTTAAAAGAAATAAGAGGAGAGAAGAGAGAAAGCTTGTTTCGGTGGAGAAGAATCGAAGAGAAGAAGAAGAGAGCTTCAAAGGTTCAGTTTTTTCCAAGTTTCTTGAGGGGTTTTGGTGCTTTTCAAAGGGAAAGGTGAAGAAGAAGATGAAAGCTTCTTATGGAGCCTAAAAATCCGAAAATGGTGTGAGAGAAGGTAAGATACGAAATTTTGAGATCTGTGAATTTTGATGAATTTTTGGTTTAGAAATATGAAAAATGGTATGGGTTTGTGGATTATAAAGTCAAAATTGATAATTGCTAAGTATTATGGGTTTAATTTTGGATTTATGTGAGTTAGGGTTTAGGTCAATTTTGTGAATTGGAGATTTTAGAAATTTTTTCTTTAAAAAGCTTGGAAACATGATGATTATGAGTTTCCTATAGTAAATTGTGAGGATTATGATTTTTATGATGTTGAACTTGGGTGAAATTGCTTTAGGTGAAGTTAAATTGGAAGAAAGAAGGAATCAATGGACAAATTGGAGCGAGGAATAAGTTTCTAGCATCGATTCGAGGTGGGTACCTGTTTATAATAGAATTTATAAGCCACTACTGCCTTCTTTAAACAAAGGAATTTTTTAATTTCAATTGCATCGTAAATGTTGCATCATTGTATGAATGATTTGAAAAATCATCATTGATTCAATACATGAACTTTTGTCGAATTGCAAAAATACATTGTGTTATGCCTTGAAAGATTCCATGGCATTTCGTATATTCGAAAAAGAGCATTCGATAAATGATATTGAGCTTGAATATGGTAAAGGTTTGAAAAGTTATGATTTTCGATTAGTTTTAAGAGTGTTTATAAAATATGGTTTTATGTAAAGGTTTGAAAACTTGTGATTTCCGCATAAATTCAGAAGGGTATAGAAAATATTATTTATGGAAATATTTGAAAGTTTTGATTCCTAAAAATGCTTTGAAATTGTCTAGAAAATGGTTTATGCAAATGTTTAAAAATTTACGATTTCTGAATATTTTCGAAATTATTTGGAAAATGTTGTTTATAAAAGTGGTTGAAAGATTTCAATTTCCGAATATCTAATGTTTATAAAAAGTATTTGAAAATTTATGATTTCCGACATTGTTTATAAAAGTGTTTGAAAAGTTTACGATTTCTGAACTTGTTTATAAAAATGTTTGACAAAGTGTGATTTCCGAAATGCGTTTGAAATTGTTTAGAAAGTAAGGTTTATTAAAATGTTGAAAAGTACGATTTTCGAAATGCGTTTGAAATTGTTTAAAAATGTTGGTTATGTAAATGTTTGAAGTCTTTGATCTTCGTATGATTAGATTCCTTACTTTTAAAATGGTTTTAGAAATTGTTTTAAGAAATTATACAAGTTTTAAATGTTTGATAAATTAATAAAATTTCTGAAGTTTTGAAAAATGACACAAAGGTTCAATTTCTGGTTTTCAAATGATTTGGCGATTGATTGAAAATTTAGAAAGTATTGAATTTTATTGTTCGAATATTTTTGGAAAAAGGGTTACGAGTTTTAAAATGAATTGAGAAATGAAGAAAGATTTTGAAATTCATTTCATGGTTGGGATTTAAGAAATCGTAAATTGTTAAATTCGTTATTTTCGATAAATTCGATAAGTTATGAAAATGCTTTCGGAATGTTTCTTTAGAAAATACAAGATTCATGCAAATTATGTTTTTGAATAAATGTTCTTTATGAATTTGCATACGTTTGGTTTATGTTTTAAAGAAATAACTTGCATACATTGTTCTGGCTTTGGTCTATACGTGATTAAATTGTTGAATTATTATGATCATTGAAATTGCATTGCAATTAGTGAGTTATGCTCATGTTATGCCATTAAAATATGTTATGGCATTTTGCATGAATGAAAAGATAGAAAAGCTTGAAAGTATGGAAACATTCGATAAATTGATTGAGCACAAATTGTTATGTGCTTTTATGTGGGCGAGAGGGGAACGTTGTGTTAGTCACGTGCACGTCGACGTATGGAAAATTATAGCCTTCTCCGGCTGCCGCTTGTGGGCCTACGAGATCCAAATCGGACTCGTTGTGTTTACTGATATAAACTTGGTTTATCCGTCGTGTTTACTGAACTCTCGAGCCATGTGTTGTGCATTGCATATGTGATTTGCCATTGCATTTATGAACTGTCAAGTTGATGCATTCATGTTTTGCAACCTATGGGTTTATGGCTGAAAGCCTAAAAATCATACGTTTTGCAATTGTGATTTGACTACAGCAAGAACGGAACTTTTAGAAAATGTGCTTTACGGATTTCAAAGAAATGCTTTCTAAGACCATAAAAGAAAAAGAATTTCAAGGATTTTGCTTATATTTTTGTTATAAACTGTTACCCACGAGCTTTAAGCTCACCCCCCTTCATTCCCATTTATAGGTGATGAGAAGAAGATCAGGTGAAAGAAAGTGAAGGTTTTCGTATATTGTGTATTGTGTATTCAGATTTTATTATCGATATTGTATTATGGAATATTTGGTAAGCACGTATTCATGACGTATATACTCTATGGAATTGTCTATGGAATGCTAAAATGAATTGTGATTTGAGTATGGAATTGAGATATAAGTTCGTGTATGATTATTGGGGATTGTGTTGATATACTATATTAAAGGATATGGATATGTAGATATAGGATTGCGTGTGTTGAGTTGGATTCCGGACGGGGAGTCCGATGATTCCGTTATTGTGTGAGAAATATAGAAGTGTATTTTGAACACTTTACGAGTCAAGTTAGTTAGGATGCAAAAGTTATTTCGAAAATTTTGGTAAGATGGGTATGAAAATGAGAATTGAGATTCAAATGAGTGTATAAGAAAATGATTATGAATTGAGAAATTGATTAAGGAAGAAGAAAAAAAAAGAAGAAAAAAAAATTATACCGGATTTTTCAGATCGGATAGTCTAGGTTTCCAACGCGATCATATTCTCTAAGCTATTTGTTCACAGATGTCGGAAATCGATTTTGATTCTATTTGTATTCGATTCGTTTCTTTCGCATTTTGTTATTGATTCACCTTCGGATTTAATTTATCCAATTTGAATTCACTTTGTTTCCTTCGTTTTCCGGTTGGGATCCGGTTTTCTGATCGGGTTTCAACAGTTATGTTTGTGCATGACTTGATAAAGTTAGCATGAATCATGTGTTTTTAACTTGGTTTTAGCTTGATTTTGGATTGATATTGATGACTACTATTGAATGGAAATTAAGAGTTAAGTGCTGCCAAATTGTGGCTATTGGTCTAAGTGAAAGTATTGATGATCTAGGGGCTGATTTCTTGTCCAATTGGTATGCTTATTGAAGTAGAATTGGATTTGGCATGATAGGAAGTGAATGGAGTACCAAAGCTGGAAAATTGATTTTGTACCTATTGCAAGTTTTTGTTCATAACTAATTGTGTGGTTGAGCAAATGAGGTGAGGTTTGGACCAAATGAAACTTTAGTTGTTTGGCTAAGATTTCTTGTGAAATAAGTGTTGTCTAATTGTAGCTTTAAGAGGTTGAATTTTGGTTTTGAAAGTGAAGTTTTGGTGCAGTATGAACAGTAATTTGAGCTTGATGACCTGAAACTTTGATGAGTTTTCTAGGTTGATTTATGAGGAATTGGTGAAAATAGTCTTAATGAAAGTTGAAGCCTATCTTGTTAGATTTCCATTGCCACTGATTTTGCAATTTTTCGATATGTACGTTGGGAGTTATGAACTGTTAACTATTGACTGACTATGTGCATTTTGGTGAAACCTAACCAGAAGTATAGGTTTTGTGAGTATTGTGATTGGAAACAAATTCAGAGATTTCTGTGATTTGAATTGGTTCAAGTCATCTCTGAAAAGTTGTAGAGGAAGTAACTATCTTGAAAATGAGATATACTATACTATTTTTGGATGTCAGAATTGGGAGTTATGAATTTTCAAAGACTGGACCTAAGTTAGGTCATTGACTAGTGATCAGGGCAGCCACTTGTATGACAGTTTTGAGTTTGTTAGAGGTGGAATTGACTGTTAAGCCCTTCATGAGAAGTGTAGTATTCTATTTGATCTTTTCATAGGTATAAAGTATGCAATTTTATGACATTTTTGAAAGAAGTTACGCTTTTTATAACATTGCTATTCAGTTCAGGTGGTTTCAGTGGGTAGAATCGTTCATTGAATTGTTTGACCTACTTAGAAATTGAATTTGATTTCATGTTGTTCATGAAAGTTGTAGGTCACATTTCTGATCTTTCATTTGGCATAAATCTTGTAATTTTTAGCAAAGGGAATGAGAAGTTATGGATTTTACAAAATGTTGCACTGTTTGGACAAAATGTTGCACTGTTCTAAGAGGCTTTGTGAAGGTAGTAAATTTGAGTGTATTTTTGACACCCTTAGAAGTGAAATTAGTTTTTATGTCCTTCATAAAACTTGTAGAGCTCCTTTTTCTCTATAAAATAGACATCAAGTTTGTCCAATTTGGAGTTCGGAGCAAGGAGTTATGCATTGTGAAAGTTGGGATGTCGACAAAAAGAAAGAATAAAGCTTCCAGTCGACTACAACCTGCACTAGTCGACTAGGACATGTATTTTTCCTACACTAGTCGACTATAACCCCTGACTAGTCGACTATGATGCGTATATTTTTCTTCTTTTGCTTATAAATTTTCCGTCCGACATCCGATTGACCTGATTCTTGAGGCATCGGATTCGTGAATCATTGAATTTCATTTTATGAGAAATTGGGAATTTTTGGACGAAAAATTGACGTGGGTTCCAGATAATGATTCTTTGGTCACTATTTTATTTATTTTTGGACTTATAGAGGCCCGAATTGAGTAATTTCGGTGCCGTTAGATTTCTAATTTTTAGATAGAATGTTTGTGATGAAAATTTTGGATTAAGGCCGAGAATATCATGAACATGCATTGTGCACCTTCTAATTGCTACATGTGCAATATTAAATAGTTCTGATTGAGCAATTGGTAATATTTATATTCAGAATCATTATAGAGGCACTTTTGGAGCGCCGATCATCGATGCCACTAAAACTTCCTGTATTAGCTCGGAATGCAGTGTGAGTAACCTAGATGATTCATTCAATTATTATATGTCCAATGTGGGGAATAATGGAGGGATTAAGATTGTGTTTTTGTTTATGCCTAGATTTCGGACAGATGGTCCGTTGAATTGGGAGATCTGACATAGAAGTGTCTCTGTTTGTGATTTTGTGAGCTGACTTGCTTCTACTGTGTGATCAATTGTGATTGGTAGAATTGTGCTATATGAGTACATTTTGAACTGTTTGCTATTACTGTGATATACTGTGATCAACTGCTTGCTATATTGTGCTTCATTTCATTGCCTCTACTGTGGCAGACTGTGTTATATGGACTGTTAAATTGAGCATGTGCATTTCATACACAAATGCATAAATGGATAATAGCAACAGTTGTGACCAGAGTCGCCACTGATACTGAAAAAGAGCCTCGAGCTCGAAGGGAGATAGTGCATACCCAGAGGGCTCTCCTACTTCCTAGACGCGTCTACTGTATACTGTTACTATTTAAGCGCTCGGTCACAACATTGCAATAAAATGGGAAAGTGTCACATATGCATTGCATATATACTTGAATGACTAATTGAAATGGGAAAAAGGCATGAGTGCCTTATTCAATTGCGATTTACTTGTATGTAATGATATGGTACTTCTAACTGTGTTATTGCAAACTAAACTGTGATTGCCTGTGTGCTGTGTTATTACTGTAACGCGATTAAGTGATGTTAGCCCCGAATTTCTTTTATGTTAATTAAGCATGATTAGCTTAATTAAGCATGATTAGTGTTAGTATTTAATTAAGTTGTTATTGATTAAGTAAGGAGGCATAAATAAGTTAGTCGACTAATGATTTAAAGTAATAAAATGTGTTAGATAAGTTGTGAAGTAGTAGTGAAAGAAGAATAAGAGAATAAAGGTGGAATGGGCTTTAGTTGTCTTGAATTAGAAAGAAGGAAAAGAGTGGGCTTAAAGAGAACCAATGGGCTTAAGTTAAAGAGAATATGATGTAGGAAAATAAGAAGGAAGATGAAGAAGGAAGTAGAAGAGAGGAGATGGGCTTAAGTGATTGGGCTTGAGAATTTAGTGAGGAGTATAAAAGAAGAGTTAAATGAGTAAGTAGGAGGATTTAAAGAAGGAAGAAACGAAAATGTAGGAGAGGAGAGAGGAGTTTACTAAGAATGAGAGGAAAAGAAGAAGAGAAGAAGAAAATGCTAGGTCATGGGATTTCTAATGGTTCAAGAGCTTGTTGAAGAAAGTCAAGAAGAAAAGTGTGGAGAATGCTCCAAGCTACAATCTAAGCTAAGAAACTCTTTGGGAAGTTGGAGATTAAGGTAAGCTTGGATTTTAGTTTGATCTTTTGTTGGGTTTTGGTTGAAAATGCTTGGAAATAAGATGGGTATAGTGATTCCCAAATCAATTTCATGAAAGAGTTGATATAGTTTTCCAATTGAAGTTGTTTTGATTTGGGTTTTGTTGTTCTTGAAGTTGAACAAGAAGAAAGAGAAGAGCTAGGGGGAGAGCTCCATTAGACAAGGATTTAGCAATTGATGAGGTAGGTTTTATGTTTATAGTTGAATAATGGGCCATTTATATGTTTTCTAAATTTAAAAGGTTAAATGATTTCAAATTTATAGTTTATGAATGCTTTGAGAAATTAGCATCATTGATGTAATTGTTTTAAAATGATTTGAGAATTATCATGAGAAGTTGATTGATTGAATGAAAATTGTTAAGTGTTGTTATGTTAAATAGTTGATTGATACTTGTGTTGGATGAAATGATAAATGCATATGAAATGCTTCATGTTCATGACTTAAGGTATGAAGATTTGCATGATTTATGCAATACAAGAATTTGCAAAATATTGCCATTTTGGCAATCATGATTTCAAGCACATGATTGTATGTTAAGTGGGTTAGGTTAAGTCCACCCAAGAAACGTCTCGCACGATGACCATGAAAAGCCTTCTCCGGTTGCCTGATTGGGCTAGGATGTTCCTTTTTGGACTCCTCAAGAATTTGCCTACATAAGACCATTAAATGGAATTATGTAGTTGCCATGAATTGTGGACTTACCGAACCATCATGATGTGTTTAAGTATTATGTGTTATGTGTTACATTACAAGATCATTTCATGAATTGCATTCATGTCTTTATGACTAATTAGAAAATGCATGAGTTTTATTAAAGATTTCATGAACGTTTGAAGAATGTGGGAATTGCAAATATGACCCTATGAACGATTTAAAATGGAGTATAAATTGCCTTTATGATTTACAAACAAGTCGAAAAGTGGTATGGTTTAAAATTTTAAGTAAATGACAAGAGGTTTTATGGAAACAAATGTTTCATGATTTCAAAAGGAAAGTTTTATGGAAATGGATTTTATAAACTGTTTTGTTCATTATTATGATTATAAGCATATTACCTATTGAGCCCCAAGCTCACCCCTCTTTTCCCAAATTCCAGGTATTAAACAAGAAAATCAAGAGATGTGAGATCAAGGCACAAATAGCCTATTTTGTTGTGTATTTAAAGTTAGATGATGTAACATAAGGTTAAAATTGTATTGTGAGCGTTTGAATGAGGTAAATTGAGATGATTGGGATTTGTGTATATGTAATTGGGATATTGGTATTGGTAATGAAATCTTGGCTTGGAAATGACATTGGGATATGTAAACGTTGATCTTATGGTATTCATGAAAGATTGGTTTCAGATATGAAATTGAATTAGATAAATTATATATATATGAATGGTCATGATGATGGTTGAGTATGAATGGATGATATAAGTTTGGATATATATATATATACGTATGCAAAGCAGTGGAAAATAAGTAGGTTCAAAGAAGTAATCAATTGAATTGATGAGCATTGAGTACAAGTTGCCATTGTTGGAAATCGAAACTTTATGAATAAGAAAAGATGGGAATAGTATGAAACATGAAATGTTGTTGAATATAAAGGATCATATGGATTGAAGTTGAGAGTTAGCTTGTGATGGGTGAAAGTTGCTTGAGTGATGGCTTGGGTCATGTGGATGGATCCATTGGCAATTGGGATTAAATTGAGAGTAGATGAGTTGAATAAAAGTATCAAAAGTTGTGAGGGTTAGAACACATGCCGTCCTTATTCATTCAGTCATATTATTATTTCAGTGGTCATGATCGAGTAGTGACCTTTGAGTGGACTTTACCTTACTAAATGATGGAGTTAGCTTTACACCCTTCATAAGATTTATAGTTCATCTTCTTACCTTTCCATAGAGGTATAGTATGCCCCAATTGGAGCTAGGGATCAAAAGTTATGAGTCTTGAAAGATGATGATTCCAAGTGGTTCTGAAAAGAAGGGTCCCAGTCGACTGGAAGGTGTTCCAGTCGACTAGGAAGGGTTCCAGTCGACTGGAAAGTGTTCCAGTCGACTACTCGAGGGCGGAGAATATTTTCGTAAGTTCCAGTCGACTATAAAGTGTTCCAGTCGACTGGAAATGTTTCCAGTCGACTATAACCAGCATAATACCTATCCCAGTCGACCAGCACCTAGTCCAGTCGACTAGGATTGTTAGCCAAGTGTTTTGGACGTTATTAGAGGCCGAATTTGGTTTTGTGGTCTTCATAAGAGTTGTAGATCTAGATGTCTACTTTCGTATGGTGAAAGAATGAACACATTTGAACCTCTATATTAAAAGTTATAGCAATCGCGCCAAAAGAGTTTCAATTTGATTTTGAAGTGAGCAGGGTCCATTGTTTGGGGCATAATTCACTCATCCGACCTCAAAATGAGGTGACTTTTGAACCATAGACTCATGAGACATATAGGTACCTCTACATAAAATTTTATAGCAATTGGAGTTGAACTGAGCAATTTTGTATTGTATCAAGTAAGAGGTCAGCTAAGAAAGCATAATGAAGGTTTTGTACACATTATGGTTTTTCGGGATATCATGAGCTATAGAACTCCAAATGAAGTGATTTTTGAGCCATGGATTCATGAGACATGTAGGTATCTACCCATAAGAATTTGTGCCATTTGGAGTTAAATTGAGGAACTTTTCTTTAATGCAATTGAGTGGTCGGTCAAGAGAATATGATCCGTTATGAATAAACTTTGGATTTTAAGCGTATCTTGAGTTGTAAAACTCCAATGAAGGTATTTCTTATGTCAAATTTAACAAGGATTAGTATTATGATACTAGGAAGAAGTCAATTGAAATTGAGTTCTCAAAGTCTTCCCAGTTGGACCACAAGTAAGCAAGTTGAGTTCAAGGATGAGACATGTTTGAATGGGCCCGACATCAAGATGTCGCAAGTGAAATTCGAGATGATAGAATATGAACAAGGTATGATTCATGTCTATTAAGGGTTTTCAAAATGTAAATAGTCCAAAAAAAAAAAAAAAACGACGGCTAATTAGGGTTAATGGCATAAACCCTACAAGGTAAAATGGCTAAGTTTCATGTTACATGATCCGAGTTGGACTCGAGAACGGGTCTAACATATGTGGTATCAAAGCGCTAGTATTACGATCTTACATGGGCGCATGAACACGAGTTAGGTGCATAAGAAACTATTACGAGTCCGAGGAGATGATGATAATGATTCGATGCCATTACATCGGAAATGTCGAAAGTCTTTGATTAAGGATATGAGTCTCGGATCGTTAAGTTGACGCCCTTAACGGTCGGATGATTTTGACCTCGATCGAGTACTTATCGACATTCCTTTTGATGGTAGGGAAATATGTGAATTATGAGCATGGATTGTTTGAGGAAAAGTAGGGGACAAGGATTACAAGGATTAAGGGATTCAAGTAGAACTTCATGAAAGTCGAAATTTTATGGTTTTAAGAAGATGAAACCGTAACCCCGGTGGGTGTATGCTTATAATAAATTCAAAAGGCCAAGTTTGTTTTCATTAAATTAAGCAAGAAAATTTCATAATTTTAAATTGCATCATAATTGTTGCATCGGTTGTGCATTGAGTGCATTATGAAATGTTACATGTTTAATATGTGATTATGTGAATGATTGATGAAATGAATTTAAAAAGGGTTTTTCTTTTAAGAAATACAAGTTTATGAAATTATGCTTTCAGACATGATTTGTTCAAGAATATCACGTTGTGAAAAGCAAGTTTACAAGAAAGTGCCATTCTAGGCAACAAGAAATCTATGTGATGTATGATCTATGCAATGATTTTTCATGAATAAGTTTGTATTAATGATCAAAATATATAGATAGAGATAAATGCAAGATATGCAAGCTATTATATGGGGGAAAACGGGATGATAATATGAATGATAAAGTAGATAAGTACAAGAAGGTAATTTGTTTTCTATTGAGAGTATCAATATGATGATCCAAAGTTTGTGGAATTCGACACATACAAGTGAGTTTGTTATGCACGAAGGTAGTACGTGTATGGACATGATCGAGGACACAACCTAAGACCTAGAATTATTATGTTAATATAGCTCCCATGTCTAAAGTTTAAGGGGAACTAGAGTATCACATGACAGTGCTCCCAATGATCATGCGGGGACCACTTGAAAATTTTCAAAAAAAAAAATGTTGCCCTAAGAAATGATTTGACGGTCCAGATAAGAATATTATCTGGAATGATAGAAATCAAAGTGGCAAGAATGTAAAGCAGAATTTGTAAGTGGGCAAAATGGGATGAAATTTATGATGCCACCCACGTATAGGTGGTAATAAGTGTGTTCATTTATTCCTTTAGGTTTGGGCAAATTGGACATGATAACTTTGTGAGGATGCTGGAAATTGATTTTCCAGAGGTATTAAGAATATCTAACATGATGATGAAATAGGCAATTGAGCAAGGTTGCATAGATAGTATAGATAATTGTAGCAAGAAATGATTAAGTTGGAATAAGCGGATCGGATATACCAAAGAAGGAAGCATAATGTATTATTGAATAAGTATGTAGATATTACCCTCATGCTAAGGGATCGCATGAGTGAAATTATGAAATTGAAGAGACAATGATTTCTACTACAAGGGATATATATATATGCCTAAGTTCAAGCTAATACCATGTGAAAGTATCTAGGGAGATACAGTTATGACTCGATGAATATGTTGAAGTCATAAGAAGGTAAGTTACAAATGAGTTTCAATATGAGGAGAAATTGACACGAATGAGCAAATATGAGAATAAGTCCCGGTGAAATCGGAGGAATTACAGGGAATGAAGAGAAAAGTCATTCAAGGAAGAAAATCAATAAGGGAAATTGAAAAGGAAGTGAGGCAGGAAACATGAAAAATGATGAGGGAACACATGGAAATTGATACAAATTGTTTGGGTTAACAAAGGCCCGATAGCACTATGGTATTGAAGACTAATATGATCCAATATTTGATGGCGTATGGATGAAGACATGAAGAAAAATGTTTAAAGTGTATGAGTAATATAAGTAAAGGTAATGTATATCATATGAATTTGGAGGTTCTATGGTATGCACTGATATGATATAAGAGATTTGGTAAAATCCAATGCAGGACAATAAAGTGAATTCATATGTATCAAGAAAACGAAAGTCGTATGGGTTAATGATTTGGTACAGGATTTAGAATGACTACATTGATAATTGTTATGTAAATTTGGAGATAAAATATGTGAGAACATCTTAGATATGCACATGCAAGTGCACATCGTAATGATTTGATGCAATTCAAGAATCGAAAAAAAAATGTGTAATATGAGACCGAAGGTCTAGGGTTGTACAAGTGAGAAGCTCCAGGTAGAGTTGAGTGATATATCAGATACATTAAGCATGAGTTCGATATCATGATGACCAGAACTAGAGCAAAAGTAAGCATAGCTGGTGGGGTTTAGTATATCCCAAATTGAGAAAATAAGAAGTACGTAGAGTAAATGGAAATGAATGAATAAATAGATTGTTAACAAAGTACAAGTGGTAGCCTAAGATTATGTATCCTCGTAGGGAAATATTGAATGGTCTTCCAGTGATTAAGAATATCACGTAAGCAAGTAAATATTTGAATTAATGGGTTTAATTATCAAGAATATGTTTAAGGCAGATAGTTGAAGTTCATAAGACTATGAGATCCAAGTATAGGTCTAATTGACTTTAAGTGCAAAAATCACGATACTAGTGAGTTCAGTTAAACTTTGTATGAGGAATTATAGGGATCAACGACAAGAGCGCGGAAATTGGTAAGAATAAGCAAGAGCGTAAGAACGTTAGTCTCGAATCACTTAGCGTTTTCATGATGGGATCATTAAGTGCATGACAAGTTACTCGGTGATACTCCGAGAACTACATGAACATGAATACATGATTATGAATATATATATGTATGAATACAATCATGCTAAGTTATGCTCAAGATAAATCAAGTAGGTCGGAAGGCATGATATCTAAGCAAATCACGATATGAATGGCTGAATCATTAATTTGGGGTTATGGAAAGAAAGAATTTGAGTGAGGAAAGGAATAGAAGAGCAAAAGAGTCCAAGAGGAAGTAACCCTTAAGACTCTATCAAGAAGATATGAATTTCGAGGACGAAATTTCTTAAGGGGAAGAAATGTTAGCCCGAATTTCTTTTATGTTAATTAAGCATGATTAGCTTAATTAAGCATGATTAGTGTTAGTATTTAATTAAGTTGTTATTGATTAAGTAAGGAGGCATAAATAAGTTAGTCGACTAATGATTTAAAGTAATAAAATGTGTTAGATAAGTTGTGAAGTAGTAGTGAAAGAAGAATAAGAGAATAAAGGTGGAATGGGCTTTAGTTGTCTTGAATTAGAAAGAAGGAAAGAGTGGGCTTAAAGAGAACCAATGGGCTTAAGTTAAAGAGAATATGATGTAGGAAAATAAGAAGGAAGATGAAGAAGGAAGTAGAAGAGAGGAGATGGGCTTAAGTGATTGGGCTTGAGAATTTAGTGAGGAGTATAAAAGAAGAGTTAAATGAGTAAGTAGGAGGATTTAAAGAAGGAAGAAACGAAAATGTAGGAGAGGAGAGAGGAGTTTACTGCAATGAGAGGAAAAGAAGAAGAGAAGAAGAAAATGCTAGGTCATGGGATTTCTAATGGTTCAAGAGCTTGTTTGAAGAAAGTCAAGAAGAAAAGTGTGGAGAATGCTCCAAGCTACAATCTAAGCTAAGAAACTCTTTGGGAAGTTGGAGATTAAGGTAAGCTTGGATTTTAGTTTGATCTTTGTTGGGTTTTGGTTGAAAATGCTTGGAAATAAGATGGGTATAGTGATTCCCAAATCAATTTCATGAAAGAGTTGATATAGTTTTCCAATTGAAGTTGTTTTGATTTGGGTTTTGTTGTTCTTGAAGTTGAACAAGAAGAAAGAGAAGAGCTAGGGGGAGAGCTCCATTAGACAAGGATTTAGCAATTGATGAGGTAGGTTTTATGTTTATAGTTGAATAATGGGCCATTTATATGTTTTCTAAATTTAAAAGGTTAAATGATTTCAAATTTATAGTTTATGAATGCTTTGAGAAATTAGCATCATTGATGTAATTGTTTTAAAATGATTTGAGAATTATCATGAGAAGTTGATTGATTGAATGAAAATTGTTAAGTGTTGTTATGTTAAATAGTTGATTGATACTTGTGTTGGATGAAATGATAAATGCATATGAAATGCTTCATGTTCATGACTTAAGGTATGAAGATTTGCATGATTTATGCAATACAAGAATTTGCAAAATATTGCCATTTTGGCAATCATGATTTCAAGCACATGATTGTATGTTAAGTGGGTTAGGTTAAGTCCACCCAAGAAACGTCTCGTGCACGATGACCATGAAAAGCCTTCTCCCGGTTGCCCCGATTGGGCTAGGATGTTCCTTTTTGGACTCCTCAAGAATTTGCCTACATAAGACCATTAAATGGAATTATGTAGTTGCCATGAATTGTGGACTTACCGAACCATCATGATGTGTTTAAGTATTATGTGTTATGTGTTACATTACAAGATCATTTCATGAATTGCATTCATGTCTTTATGACTAATTAGAAAATGCATGAGTTTTATTAAAGATTTCATGAACGTTTGAAGAATGTGGGAATTGCAAATATGACCCTATGAACGATTTAAAATGGAGTATAAATTGCCTTTATGATTTACAAACAAGTCGAAAAGTGGTATGGTTTAAAATTTTTAAGTAAATGACAAGAGGTTTTTATGGAAACAAATGTTTCATGATTTCAAAAGGAAAGTTTTATGGAAATGGATTTTATAAACTGTTTTGTTCATTATTATGATTATAAGCATATTACCTATTGAGCCCCAAGCTCACCCCCCTCTTTTTCCCAAATTCCAGGTATTAAACAAGAAAATCAAGAGATGTGAGATCAAGGCACAAATAGCCTATTTTGTTGTGTATTTAAAGTTAGATGATGTAACATAAGGTTAAAATTGTATTGTGAGCGTTTGAATGAGGTAAATTGAGATGATTGGGATTTGTGTATATGTAATTGGGATATTGGTATTGGTAATGAAATCTTGGCTTGGAAATGACATTGGGATATGTAAACGTTGATCTTATGGTATTCATGAAAGATTGGTTTCGTATATGAAATTGAATTAGATAAATTATATATATATGAATGGTCATGATGATGGTTGAGTATGAATGGATGATATAAGTTTGGATATATATATATATATACGTATGCAAAGCAGTGGAAAATAAGTAGGTTCAAAGAAGTAATCAATTGAATTGATGAGCATTGAGTACAAGTTGCCATTGTTGGAAATCGAAACTTTATGAATAAGAAAAGATGGGAATAGTATGAAACATGAAATGTTGTTGAATATAAAGGATCATATGGATTGAAGTTGAGAGTTAGCTTGTGATGGGTGAAAGTTGCTTGAGTGATGGCTTGGGTCATGTGGATGGATCCATTGGCAATTGGGATTAAATTGAGAGTAGATGAGTTGAATAAAAGTATCAAAAGTTGTGAGGGTTAGAACACATGCCGTCCTTATTCATTCAGTCATATTATTATTTCAAATGGTCATGATCGAGTAGTGACCTTTGAGTGGACTTTACCTTACTAAATGATGGAGTTAGCTTTACACCCTTCATAAGATTTATAGTTCATCTTCTTACCTTTCCATAGAGGTATAGTATGCCCCAATTGGAGCTAGGGATCAAAAGTTATGAGTCTTGAAAGATGATGATTCCAAGTGGTTCGAAAGAAGGGTCCCAATGATCGGAAGGTGTTCCAGTCGACTAGGAAGGGTTCCAGTCGACTGGAAAGTGTTCCAGTCGACTACTCGGAGGGCGGAGAATATTTCTCGTAAGTTCCAATCGACTATAAAGTGTTCCGATGATTGGAAATGTTTCGATGACTATAACCAAGATAATACCTATCGATCGACCAGCACCTAGTCCAATCGACTAGATTGTTAGCCAAGTGTTTTGGACGTTATTAGAGGCCGAATTTGGTTTTGTGGTCTTCATAAGAGTTGTAGATCTAGATGTCTACTTTCGTATGGTGAAAGAATGAACACATTTGAACCTCTATATTAAAAGTTATAGCAATCGCGCCAAAAGAGTTTCAATTTGATTTTGAAGTGAGCAGGGTCCATTGTTTGGGGCATAATTCACTCATCCGACCTCAAAATGAGGTGACTTTTGAACCATAGACTCATGAGACATATAGGTACCTCTACATAAAATTTTATAGCAATTGGAGTTGAACTGAGCAATTTTGTATTGTATCAAGTAAGAGGTCAGCTAAGAAAGCATAATGAAGGTTTTGTACACATTATGGTTTTTCGGGGATATCATGAGCTATAGAACTCCAAATGAAGTGATTTTTGAGCCATGGATTCATGAGACATGTAGGTATCTACCCATAAGAATTTGTGCCATTTGGAGTTAAATTGAGGAACTTTTCTTTAATGCAATTGAGTGGTCGGTCAAGAGAATATGATCCGGTTATGAATAAACTTTGGATTTTTAAGCGTATCTTGAGTTGTAAAACTCCAATGAAGGTATTTCTTATGTCAAATTTAACAAGGATTAGTATTATGATACTAGGAAGAAGTCAATTGAAATTGAGTTCTCAAAGTCTTCCCAGTTGGACCACAAGTAAGCAAGTTGAGTTCAAGGATGAGACATGTTTGGAATGGGCCCGACATTGAAGATGTCGCAAGTGAAATTCGAGATGATAGAATATGAACAAGGTATGATTCATGTCTATTAAGGGTTTTCAAAATGTAAATAGTCCAAAAAAAAAAAAAAAAACGACGGCTAATTAGGGTTAATGGCATAAACCCTACAAGGTAAAATGGCTAAGTTTCATGTTACATGATCCGGAGTTGGACTCCGGTAACGGGGTCTAACAAGTGATGCATGAATTGGGCGAACCATCGATGATGGTTCCTCACTGAGTTTGCAAAACTCACCCAAAATTTACATTTATTTTTCAGGACTCAGAAGAATACCCTATTAATTTCACGGGAGTATGTCTACAGCATTCAAACGAAGAATAGAGGTCGGGATCAGTCCACGTTTGCATTAGTGTCATCCTTCTATTATTAATAAAATTATATGCCGCAAACTCTGTAAATTAATATTTTGTATTTATAACGGGCCCAATTTGGTTATGGATTGGTATACATTAAATGGCTATTTTAAATTATTGTTGAATGTTTGTAATGATTGGGAATGACTGGAATGGTATACAAGTTAACGCGGACTCGATTGTCTACCGTTTTTCGCGCGTATGAATGTTTATAAAAAAATGATACTGAGTTTACTGAGTGATGTAGCACGCTACCCTCGCGGGGCACGGATTCGGATATCACTATCGATGTCGGGTTCGGGTCACGCGGGAGTGGGGTGTTACAAACACGTCCTGGCATTCTTTCATCCGATCTCCCGCTCGAAAACCTGGAGATGGGGATGAAAGGGGGTGAGCTGAAATAGATCGTGGATAACATATTTATAAATCGAAAAATAAGCCCAAATCGTTTTCAAGCAATTTGCCATTTATAAATAATTCACCTTCAGAAATTTCTCAAAATCTCATCTTCGAACTTTTCAAGTCAATCAAATCAATCATAAGTAATTTTTCAAACATTTTACAACTGAAAACTCACTTTCTCTCCTCTTAATTTTCTCAAATCTTCATAACTCATAAACAATCTCAAAATCATGAATGCAATCACATAGAAATACAAATCAAACATATAGCATATCAAACGGTTTGGGTCGGTCCAAAACAGAACGTACTGTACATTCCCGCATAGCGGTCCTATGCAGCCATGAACAGAACGTACTACACCTTCCCGCATAGCAGTCCGGTGTAGTCGTGAAGGGAGTCCGAAATCGAAACTCCAGTGTCATTAGCGGGCAACCGGGAGAAGGCTTTAATTTTTAAAAAGAGACAGTGCATTGACTCACTTAAGGGACCTAACCAAACCCACTTATCACATAATTCACACTTGAAAACGGAACGCCCGAAGGCATAATTCGAAACTTGATTTTCATGCGTATCATACTATACACATACACATTCACAGTTTCACATAATTCATACAATTCAATCAGTTCAATCAATCAATGATTTCAACAATTTGCATAATTTATCAATGCATTCATAACAAATGAATTTCTAGAAATTTCTATCGATTTATCAAATCATTTAAAACAATGAATTTAAGCTTGTAATAATTTTTCACAAATCATTCGGAAACGATTAAAATTCGAAAATCTTTTCTTTCACTTTCTTGAATTTTCAATAATCAATAAATGACTTATAATTCAAAATATAAATACATTACCCACCTCATATCCATGCAAACAACTTGCTTTGTGCCTCAATTGCTCCAAAGCCTCCTTCTTTCTTCCACATTAAAATTTCCAAAATCAAAATTACCCAAATTCAACATCATAAAATGCATAACTACTCAAATTGAGCTTGGAAAACTCAAATACCTCATATTTTCAAGCTATCTAAATCATCATTTTCGAAATTTCCCAAATTCCAAAATTGGCTTAAACCAATGCACCCAAATTCAATATCATAAATCACAAGATTTTCAAAATTGATATCATATTTCACAAACCCATACTATTATCTATAATTCTAAACCAATAATTCATAAAATCCCCAAATCACAAATTTGGGCATAAACCCTAATTCACCCTTTTTCAAAATTGAATCAATTTCAACACGTACTCTCAAAAATTGATCATGAAATTAACAAACCCATACCATTTTCCATATTTCTAGACTAAAGTTTGAAGAAAAACTCAAAGATAGAAGTTCATCTCTTACCTCATTCTCTTCCATTTTCATATTTTCTTTGCTTCATAAGGAAGCTTTCTAGTTTTTCCAGCCTTTTCCCTTTGAAATCAACGAAAATTCACTCTAGAAATCCTTAAAAATTTTAAACCTAGCTTTTCTTTCTCTTTCTCTTTCATCTTTGCCGAAACCACCTTTCTTTCTCCACTCTTCTACTTTTCTTTCTTTTGTTCTAGAATTATCGTGCTTCCCCCTTAAGCCAACGACAACCCTTGCTTTTGTTTAGAGTGCCATGTCATTAAATGAGGGTCAAATGACCCTTTTGTCCCTCTCTTTAATTGGACTTCCCAATATGCCCCTAACATGTACTTTTAATTCATGCTTACTTTCGGGTATGATTCGCACTATCAATTTGAAGGAATTTGTTAAAACTTCCTTCTAGAGAAATGTTCCTCTATGTTTTAATTTCATAATGCCATAAGAATCATCCAATTCGGAGTACTACATCAAAAGTTGTGCTCAAAACATTTCGGGCATGTCTAATGCTAAATCATTTTCCAGCACGTTAATTCCATCCAAAAATTGACATTTTTAAGGAAAAAAGTGAACCTCAATGTCTTCATAACAATTGTAGCTCTATTTCTCTAGTTTAATTCAAATCAATATTCGCCTCATTTCGATTACCAGAGAAAAAGTTATGCCCAAAATACTTTCAGATGTTCCTAATCCAAAACTGCACACTAATCCAAACTTAAATTCAGAAATTTAAAGTCTTAGGGGCAAAATTGAAATTCACTTTCTTCATATGACTTGTAACCCCATGTCTTAATTTTATTTTGCCTCAAGAATCACTTTAATCGGATCACCACAGATCCCGAATTTCTCAAAATACTGAATTATGTTCAAAAAATTTTCCGACTCACTTTGATTAATTTAATCAACCTCAATTTAATCTAAAAAATTCACAAATTTCCCATAAAAATGTAATTCACCGTCTTAGGAATCCAACGCTTCAAAACTCAAGTAAATCGGATGTCGGACAGAAAAGATATGAGCGAAAGATCAAAGAGGGGTCATATTTCCTAAAATATGGAAATAATAATTAAATAATCCGAAAATAATAATTAAATAATTAAAAAATGAAAATTAATAAAAATTTTCATACAAAGACCCTCCTCGCTAGGGCGATACGTTTCCCTTGTGAGAGAGCTTCCGAAATCCTTTTTTTTTAATATATATATATATATATAATTATATACATAATTACAGATATATATATTCGAATTTTTCAAAAATCGTAGCTCTTGATTCCGAATTCCAAATTTGACAAATTTGATATCAATAGAAAACTTAAGGGAAACTCTACAACTTCCATGTAGAACTCAAAAATCAATTTTGTCTCTAAAGAGGTCAATTTTCTCAACAAAAATTTTGTCCAAATTAATATGCCCTAAACCATAACTCAACTTTGAAAAATTCTATCTTTCAACTCCAAATTCCAGTCATGTCATATTTTATATCAATGAGAAGATCAGAAAATCACCTACAACTTTCATGAAGGACATAAAAATCAATTTGACCTCTAAGGAAGTCAATTTTTCAGTCAAACGTTCTATCCTCTAATAATCATGCAAAAATAATAACATAACCTTGTAAAAATCATAACTTATTATTCCTTGATCGAAAAATTCTATACTTTATATCAAAATAAAGATCAAATCAAAATCTTCAACTTTCATGAAGAACTTAAAGGCTGAATTAACCTCTAACTAGGTCAATTTTCCAGTCAAAACTTCAGTCATAACATAAGTCAATCTATAACACACTTAAACTTTGACTGATCATAACTTTCACTCCCGATATCGAAAATTGCAAACTTTATCGCGACAGAAAGCTCTCAGCATAAGCTACAAGTTTCAAGAAGACTATTTTCTCAAATTGTGCTTAAATCAAGAAGTCAACTGTCAAGTCAAACTTTCTATACCCAATACTCAAACTTTCTAAATTCTTCACATTTTTACACTTTTTTTTCTTGATTTATTTATTTTAAACTTAATTTGCAATAAACTAACTCACTTTAACTTTTATAACCCATACAAATCTAATTCTCAAAGTCATCAAAATCTTTTCATTCTTTTTCTCGTCAATTTCTTAAAATATATACATATCTATTATAAAATTTGTATACAACCATACTTATTTCAAAAATTTTATATTCCTAAATTTCACTCAAAAATCGGGGTCCAACATTTCTTCCCCCTTAAAAGAATTTTGTCCTCGAAATTCATACTTGATTAAACACCAAGTAACGCATCCTTACACATAATTTCTTTCTAAACGAAGATAATCAAATACTTTCTTACTACTTTCTTTCCAAAAATTATAATCAAACTCTTTTTCTTATCTAATTTCCTCATCATATATGTATCTCATACCACCCATATCATATCAAATCACTATATCCATAACTCATTGTTTCTTCACATATGGACACAAGTCAATGGTCCATTTCTTAAGGAACCCTAATATGGTTCAATCATCATTTAATCTTTATCATTACGTCATCTTCCAAATAGTCATTCTTTCATCTCACAGACGTATAGTCTATATCAATTTCTCCCAATTCATCATCAAATTCAAATCTTAAGTTCCACAAGCACATGTTTCTAATCAATCATATTCTTAACACCCAGATCAAACAATCATTTTGATGCCATCACATCATATTCACATTCTCACTAAACTTCCTCAAATCGATTCAAAAACTCGTAACGAATATATATGCCCAATTATGATCCTAATACTGGGTTCTGATACCATAAATGTTGGGACCTGATCCAAAAATCGGATCCCAACCGAAAATCGAAATGGAAAACGAACAAGAATGAAAACGAAAGAACAGAACATAAGCCGAAATCAAAGCGGATACGAATGACAAAACGGAAACAGAAAGTGAAGCACAGAAATACGGAAACAAAATCGGAAAGCAAATAAACAAACGGATCAAAGAAAACGAAAGCGAATTGAATACAAATTTCTGACATCCGAATTCTGAATCTTAGAAAAGCGATCGCGTTGAAAATCCTAAGACTAACCGATCCGAAATCCGGTATGAATTTTTTTTTCTTATATTCATTTTTTTTTCTTATATTCATCTTTATTCAAACTAAAACAAATCAAAATACAATGAATTCCCACTTTTGGAAATTCATTCTCATGCAAATCTCAATACTTGAATCATATTCTTATATATCCATACAAATCCCAAATCTCATTTTTATACCCATTTTACCAAAATTTTGGCAGCATAACGGCTGCCTTTCATAAAACCCAAAACTTGCAAGGTTCCAAAATACACTTCTATATTCTCACAAATAACCAGTATCATCGGACTCCCAGTCCGAAATCCAACACAACAAACACAAACCTATATCTACATATCCATATCCAAACACATTATACAAATCCAATTCTTATTAAATCCTCAATTCAATAGACAAATCATAATTTATTCTACATAATGCCATAATCCAAATCTTTATACAAAATTCATAAATCAATCATTCCAAACCCAAAAATCCATCATATTTATATACCATCACAAATCATATCCATAACTTAAATCAATACACATGTCCAGAATTCATATACATCACGTAGTAATACTTGTAATACAATAATGGGCAAATCCAGTCTTATACAAACCGATACAAAAATCTCAATTCACACATACAAACAATACAAAATCGAATAACACGTCTTGGCATTCTTTCATCCGATCTCCTGCTCGAAAACCTGGAGATGGGGATGAAAAGGGGGGTGAGCTGAAATAACTCATGGATAACATATTTATAAATCGAAAAATAAGCCCAAATCATTTTCAAGCAATTTGCCATTTATAAATAATTCACCTTCGGAAATTTCTCAAAATCTCATCTTCGAACTTTTCAAATCAATCAAATCAATCATAAGTAATTTTTCAAACATTTTACAGCTGAAAACTCACTTTCTCTCCTCTTAATTTTCTCAAATCTTCATAACTCATAAGCAATCTCAAAATCATGGATGCAATCACATAGAAATGCAAATCAAACATATAGCATATCAAACGGTTTGGGTCGGTCCAAAATAGAACGTACTACACATTCCCGCATAGTGGTCCTGTGCAGCCGTGAACAGAACGTACTACACCTTCCCGCATAGCGGTCCGGTGTAGCCATGAAGGGAGTTCGAAATCGAAACTCAAGTGCCACTAGCGGGCAGCCGGGAGAAGGCTTTAATTTTTAAAAAGAGACAGTGCACTGACTCACTTAAGGGACCTAACTAAACCCACTTATCACATAATTCACACTTGAAAACGGAATGCCTGAAGGCATAATTCAAAAATTGATTTTCATGCGTATCATACTATACACATACACATTCACAGTTTCACATAATTCATACAATTCAATCCGTTCAATCAATCAATGATTTCAACAATTTGCATAATTATCAATGCATTCATAACAAATGAATTTCCAGAAATTTATATCGATTTATCAAATCATTTAAAACAATGAATTTAAGCTTGTAATAATTTTTCACAAATCATTCGGAAACGATTAAAATTCAAAAATCTTTTCTTTCACTTTCTTGAATTTTCAATAATCAATAAATGACTTATAATTCAAAATATAAATACATTACCCACCTCATATCCATGCAAACAACTTGCTTTGTGCCTCAATTGCTCCAAAGCCTCCTTCTTTCTTCCACATTAAAATTTCCTAAATCAAAATAACCTAAATTCAACATCATAAAATGCATAACTACTCAAATTGAGCTTGGAAAACTCAAATCCCTCATATTTCCAAGCTATCTAAATCATTAATTTCAAAATTCCCCAAATTCCAGAATTGGCCTAAACCAATGCACCCAAATTTAATATCATAAATCACAAGATTTTCAAAATTGATATCATATTTCACAAACCCATACTATTATCTATAATTCTAAACCAATAATTCACAAAATCCCCAAATCACAAATTTGGGCATAAACCCTAATTCACCCTTTTTCAAAATTGAATCAATTTCAACATGTACTCTCAAAAATTGATCATGGAATTAACAAACCCATATCATTTTTCATATTTCTAGACCAAAGTTTAAAGAAAAACTCAAAGATAGAAGTTCATCTCTTACCTCATTCTCTTCCATTTTCGGATTTTCTTTGCTTCCTAAGGAAGCTTTCAAGCTTTTCCAACCTTTTCCCTTTGAAATCAACGAAAATTCACTCTAGAAATCCTTAAAAAATTTAAACCTAGCTTTTCTCTCTCTTTCTCTTTCATCTTTGTCGAAACCACCTTTCTTTCTCCACTCTTCTTCTTTTCTTTTTTTTTGGTTCTAGAATTATCGTGCTTCTCCCTTAAACCAACGACAACCCTTGCTTTTGTTTAGAGTGCCATGTCATTAAATGAGGGTCAAATGACGCTTTTGTCCCTCTCTTTAAGTGGACTTCCCAATATGCCCCTAACATGTACTTTTAATTCATGCTTACTTTCGGGTATGATTCATACTATCAATTTGAAGGAATTTGTTAAAACTTCCTCTAGAGAAATGTTCCTCTATGTTTTAATTTCATAATGCCACAAGAATCATCCAATTCGGAGCACTACATCAAAAGTTATGCTCAAAATATTTTGGGGATGTCTAATGCTAAATCATTTTCCAGCATGTTAATTCCATCCAAAAATTGACATTTTTAAGGACAAAAGTGAACCTCAATGTCTTCATAACAATTGTAGCTCTATTTCTCTAGTTTAATTCAAATCAAGAATTGCCTCATTTCGATTACCAGAGAAAAAGTTATGCCCAAAATACTTTCAGATGTTCCTAATCCAAAACTGCACACTAATCCGAACTTAAACTTAGAAATTGAAAGTCTTAGGGGCAAAATTGAAATTCACTTTCTTCATATGACTTGTAACCCCATGTCTTATTTTTTTTTTGCCTCAATAATCACTTCAATCGGATCACCACAGATCCCGAATTTCTCAAAATACTGAACTATATTCGAAAAATTTTCCGACTCACTTTGATTAATTTAATCAACCTCAATTTAATTTAAAAAATTCACAAATTTCCCATAAAAATGTAATTCACTGTCTTAGGAATCTAACACTTCAAAAACCAAGTCAATCGGATGTCGGACGGAAAAGATATGAGCGAAAGATTAAAGAGGGGTCATATTTCCTAAAATCTGGAAATAATAATTAAATAATCCGAAAATAATAATTAAATAATTAAAAAAATAAAAATTAATAAAAATTTTCATACAAAGACCCTCCTCGCTAGGGCGATACGTTGCCCTCGCAAGAGAGCTTCCGAAATCCTTTTTTCTTTTTCAATATATATATATATATATATATATATAATTATATACATAATTACATATATATATATATTCGAATTTTTCAAAAATCGTAGCTCTTGATTCTGAATTCCAAATTTGACAAATTTGGTATCAATAGAAAACTTAAGGGAAGCTCTACAACTTCCATGTAGAACTCAAAAATCAATTTTGTCTCTAAAGAGGTCAATTTTCTCATCAAAGATTTTGTCCAAATTAATATGCCCTAAACCATAACTCAACTTTGAAAAATTCTATCTTTCAACTCCAAATTCCAGTCATGTCATATTTTATATCAATGCGAAGATCAGAAAATCACCTACAACTTTTATGAAGGACATAAAAATCAATTTGACCTATAAGGAAGTCAATTTTTCAGTCAAATATTCTGTCCTCTAATAATCATGCAAAAATAATAACATAACCTTGTAAAAATCATAACTTATTATTCCTTGATCGAAAAATTCTATACTTTATATCAAAATAAAGATCAAATCAAACTTTTCAACTTTCATGAAAAACTTAACGGTTGAATTAACCTCTAAGTAGGTCAATTTTTCAGTCAAAGCTTCAGTCATAACATAAGTCAACTTATAACACACCTAAACTTTGACTGATCATAACTTTTACTCCCGATATCGAAAAATTGCAAACTTTATGGAGACAGAAAGCTCTCAGCATAAGCTACAAGTTTTAAGAAGACTATTTTCTCAAATTGTACCTAAATCAAAAAGTTAACTCTCAAGTCAAACTTTCTATACCCAATAGTCAAACTTTCTAAATTCTTCACATTTTCACACTTTTTCTCTTTATTTCTTGATTTTAAACTTAATTTGCAATAAACTAATTCACTTTAACTTTTATAACCCATACAAATCTAATTCTCAAAGTCATCAAAATCTTTCCATTCTTTTTCTCACCAATTTTTTAAAATATATACATATCTATTACAAAATTTGTATACAACCATACTTATTTCAAAAATTTTATATTCCTAAATTTCACTCAAAAATCGGGGTCCAACATAGCTCAACATGTCCTTTACCAGTTGTAAAAGTTTCAGCCCAATTGAACCAAATTTTGCCATCCGATCGTGATCTTGATCAAAACTACACAATGCTTCAATTTCAGGATTCCAAAATTCAACCTAAACTTGACCACAAATTGTGTTGGCCCCTAAATTTTTTTTTCTCGATAAATGAGCAGGATTAGATTAATTTTGGGATCTTGCTAGATTAGTGTATGTTGGAATTAATTAGCATGTCAATGTTAATGAGATTATGTTACATAGGTGAATTGAATTAAGGTTAAAGTGATAAGTTGCATAAGGGGTATTTTGGGGAGATCACTTAAGTGGAAAGGCTTTAAGGCTTTGAAAGAGGGGCAAAATGGGAAAAGGAATTAATTGGCTTGCATTTTAGGAGCCAAAAAGGTTGGTGAGGAAGAAAAGAAGAGAGAAAGCACAAAAATAAGAAAGAAGGTAGAGAGAGTGTCGTGGGATTAGAGAGAAAAGAGAGGTTTGAGCCAGGTTTTGACTTTTCTCAACCTTCAAGAGGGATTTTGAGAGTGATCAAGAAGGGAAAAATATAGAGGAAGATAAAAGCTTTCTTTTGAACCAAACATTTCTTCATTTGGAGAAGATTTGAGATAAGAGCATTTTAAGGCTTTGGATTTTGGAAGGGGTTTTGGTTTCAAGAGCCTAGAAAATGCATGGGTTTAAGAGTTCTAGGATCAATTTATACATTAGTTTCTTTGGGTTCTCATTTGAAAATTTCTATTGATTTGGGAATTGTATTTATGTTAAAAAGGGAACCTAGAAGGACAAGAGGAGCAAGAGGAGATACATTTTTGAACAAGTCATAATCAAGAACTTCAAGGTGGGTTTCACTTTTATAGTTAAGTAATAAGCCCATAAAAATTTCTGTCAAGAAATGACAGCAAATAAATTTTGCACCTACCTCATTCATGTGCATTTAAAATTTTTAAATGTTGCAAGATTGTGCTACATGCTTATACATGAGTTGTGTGATGATTTATGAAAAGTTGTTTTTAAAAATTATTCCTTAAAAATGATGCATGATTCTAAAACCATACTTTTGAAAATGGTTTTTAAGGTATAACAAGTGTAAGAAAAGCAAATTATCAAGAAAATGTGCCATTTTGGGCATCAAGCTTGTAATATTTTGAAACCTATGTGTTATGTGGGTTTGTGGTAATCCCTCAAGAATCGTCACGTGCACGTTGACCCAAGTATAGGCTTCTCCCACCTGCCTGCTAGTGGCATGGAACTCCCTCAAGGACTTTCTCAAGAATTTATGACTACACAGGACCATGACATTAAAAATGTATAGCACATCATGTTTTGGACTTACCAAAACTATTTGATATGTTTATGTGTTCATGAGAAGTTGATATGAGTGATGTATTCATGATTTGCATGCACATGAATTTTTGCATTGAAAATGACTTATAAATGTTTTTGCTTGTTACAAATTATAAAATTGTTACCCACGGGCTTTAAGCTCACCCCCAATCTCCTCCCACAAATTCAGGTGATGAGCAGGATATCGAGTAGGTCAAGAGGCAAGGCAGCACTCCAAGTTTTGATTATGTTGTATTTGAAGCAAGTTTGTAAAGCAAGGCTTTAGTTGCATTTTGAGCAAATCATGTATCTTTTGGTATTTTAATGTATTAATGTATTTCCGGTTTGAAATGGCCACTAAAGCTTTGTAAACCTTTTATCTTTGATGCAAATGGTATATGTTTGCATATTTACTCATGACTCTCTCAAGTTTGTACATTGAAATTTTCAAGTTTCATAAAGGAAAAATCTGGGTTAATCTAAGTTGAGTTAGGCAATTAAGTCTTCTAGTAAGTAGTAAGTCTTTCTTTTATCTTTCCAACGGTATTTAGCATGAAAAATTTGGACGTCAAAGCTGAAAGTTATGGCCCTTAAAATGGAAGATATATTCTTCTGCCTTTTTGCTTCTTTTATGATGACGTCATCTCCTTCTGTGTTTTTTTTTGTGATGACATCATCTTTTTTTGTGTTTTGCATCATCTATGTTTTGCTTCTCTGCCTTTTTGCTTCTTTTGTGATGACGTCTGATTACCCCTTGAAGCTCGAAGAACTCAGACCTCTGTTACATTTCCGGGAGACTAAGAGTTTAGCCGCTCATGACTCGGATGACTCCATCATCTTCTTTGGAGAATCACCGATAGTCATGATCGACGATGAACTGGAAGACGAAGACAGCGAACGTGGAATACTGGAGATGAAAAAGATGAAGGCGGTGAACTTCGTCTGCGATGAACACAGAAACAAACACAATATAAAACTATCAAAACTAAAAAGAGAAGAAAAAGGAAACAAACAGAGAAAATAGTGAGCGAAGAACTAAGCGGAGAAGACGAAGAAGAAACAACAGAAGCGGCCGCTTCTCATTTGCCCTAAATGGTAAGGTTTTATAGGGGCTATGCGGCCGGGTCGAAGCAGTGGATACTTTTGCCATTTTGGTCCGAAGTCACCCGACATTATTGCGGCGAACGATGTAGTTATTCTTGGCGAATGAATTTGGTCACTGTCGCAGCGAATGAATTAAACACCATTAATTAGCCGGCGAATGGAGAGTCTGATTCGTCCCGTGAACTCATCAAGGCGTGTTGACTTCTTAATTGTTGACTACTTTGGTCCTACAAAATACAACCCATTTGCGTATCAATTGTCCCAATAAAGATTATGCGTAATTAATGACAAATGACAACAAAATCTCGACAATGTGCAATTTATCAAAACTCAATGTGCGGGACCAAAATAAACATAAAATCATAAATCGAGTCAACAGATGCATAATTACTAAAGAAAACGGGCCTAATTTATAGTATAAATTTGGTCCAATCAAATCCCCACACTTAAACCTTTGTACTCTGAACAAAGCTTATAAGAGTCAAAAGGTACAAGAGTAAAAGAAAATTCTGCCCATGTTCAAACAATAACCAAAATTGACTCAATCCACTTTATCGAAGTCGAACGCAACAAATTGAAAGAGTGCTAATAAAACAAACATTGAAAGAGTTTAAGCACAAGAGATTGAACAACAGAGAATCACTTTCGAGGATATGGTGTTTACGCTCAACTCACTTGTATAGTAGGGATATTTTCTCTCAATCTACTTAATACATCTCCTACCATAAGCTTGTATCAATTTTATTTCTCCACTACAAGGACTATCAATTTGAAGATCAAGAGGTCTTTAAGGGTTGTAATGAGCGGAAGGCTAAATGAATGGATGATGTGAAAGAAAGAAAAAATATGAGCATGTGCATAAAGTGAGGAATCGATGTCAACAGCAAAACTAAAACACTACACTAAAATAAATTGAATACACACACTTTTTTTTTTTTTTTACATTGTGGCTATCTCATTTTGAGATGCTAATCCCTTTTTGGGATACAACACATTATTATCCCTTTTTGGGATACACAAGACTAACACTTTTCCATTTTCCAATAACTTTTTTAAAACCAAACACTGACTACCGACATCATCTAAGAATGTATGCAAATGCTTTCATGAAAAGGCTCGAGGGCTAGCAAGAGGAAAAAGTGTTTAAGGGTTGGTGTTTGGGGAAAGAGCTGAAAGAAAGAACGCCTCTATCATATCCACAAAAATCTAGTCCATCAAGCTTTGAGTAAAAATTGACACAAGTTCTAGAGAAGAATGGACTAAGCAGATGCACACACAAAATATAGAAGAAAAATTTGGCTCGAATATCCTTCCAACAAGGTTTTGTCTCAATGATCAATCTCAAGTCTTAAAAACTTAAAATGCTACCTTGTTAGCATGCTCCCATTTACTTAGTTTTGAAAACTTCAAAAGTTAAAATTTTGTCAGATCCAATTATCGTTCGAAGAATGGAGAGCATTTTTACAAAAACTCAAGTATCAAGTTGAAACTTATAAATGCTTTGCATGCAAGGCACAAAAGAACAAGTGCAGAAATTGTTTGATTTGGGGACCAAATTTATCAGTTAAAGCAGTGGCCACAAAATTATGCATAATGTTCTAAAGGTGTATAATGCAAAATATAAAAGGGAATGGCTCCCCCACACTTAAACATGGCATTGTCCACAATGGCTAAAATAGTAGGGCATAGAGGAGACCATAAAAGCAGATAAAAGCAATGAAATGTGGATATATCCTTAAACTCAAAAGTGTGGACGAAATGAAGAATCCGAAGAACAAAAGACATCAAGAAAGCAGAGAATTCAGCAAAAACAAAAATAACATGTTAATCTAAACAGGAGGATCATCCTCGACGGGCGGTTCTGGAGGGACAATGCACGAGGAGCACGAAAAAGGAGGTGAGGTGGAACTAGACGAAAAGGGTTAGGAGCAGCCGTGACCGGAGGCGGAACGGGTAACGAAAGATGAGGGGTAATCATGTTCTGTATGGAGCGGAAAGTCTCACGGTCAGCCTCCAGTTGAGTCTCAAGACGACGGATTTCCGCTCGAAGCAGGGTCACCTCGGAGGGAGCTGGGGCAATCGCAGGAGGAGGAGATTCACGAGACGAAACCGCAGAGGGGGCAAGAGGGGGAGGTTTCTCGCTGCTGCTAGCATTGTGAGTGTGAGACATGGTCCTGCAATTACAATTAACAGAAACAAAATTTAACGAGCAAAATCACATTGAATCACCCGAATTAGGTCCGCAGGCATTTGTTGCGACGAACAAGAACGTTCGCTGCGGCGAATTATGAACTTCGTTGCGACGAACAAGAAGGATCGCTGCGGCGAATTATGAACTTCATCGCGACGAACGGTGGTTCTGTATCCACATGGAGCGAACAACGCTTCTCGATACCCTAACTAAACATTACCAATGAAAATGAAAGTGAACAAAGAGAGAAATAAAAGAAAAGAGGCTTACGAGAGTCGATTAGGGAGGGAGACTTTGAAGGAGATGTCTACGGAGGGAAGGAGACAACTTCGATAGAGGCAGCGAAGAAACAAGAGACTGAGCGAGAGAAAGAGAAAGAGGGAGAAGGAGAAGAAATAAGGTTGTAGGCAAACAGAAGGGCGCGAGAGAAGAAAAGACCAAAAAGGGCCTCGGACAAAAGAGATGTCCAACGGTCTAGAGGGGTAAAGATGTCCGTCTTCGCCGCGACGAAGCAGTCGCTAGCCGCGGCGAACAAAACAGAAAACCCTATATTAGCCGCGGCGAACAGCGAAGTTCGCTGCGGCGAGTGCCCAAAATATCCCACATTTTAACCAATAACTTCAATTTAATCATTCCTTAACAAACTAGAAAGATCCTAGAGCTGACAAAAAGGGGAAAACTTGATTCAAACTATTTGTAATAGAACAGCAAATCCTACCTAACTACATCTAAGTCTATTGATTGGGTCTTTCCTCCACATTTAAACAATGAATCACAATGATAAAAATTGGCAACAAAAGCAGAGACATATAACAGATAAACAAGTGAGGGAAAGAAGTAACCTGATAATTACAGATGGTTGAGAGTCCCATGATAGAGCTTGAGCGGATGTCCATTGACTGAAATCGTCGCGATTTGTTCTGCAAAAGTTCTATCATACCAAAATTATGTACTTTAACTACCAAATAAGGTCCTTCCCAACGATGATTGAATTTGCTAGGTTTGAATGTGAAGCGGGCTTTATACAAGAGCACTTTGTCGCCTTCCTTAAAAGTCTTTCGGAGAAGCATCTTGTCATGTATCGCTTTTGCCTTTTCCTTGTAGAGCCGAGAGTGCTCATATGCTTCAAGTCGCACTCCTCTAATTCTTGCATTTGGAGTTTCCTTTCCATTCCGATAGGTCAAAATCCATGTTGCATTGTTTCTTGCCTAATAGGCCTTATGCTCTAGCTCCACAGGTAAATGACAGCCTTTCCATAAATCAACCGGTATGGGGACATTCCTATTGGGGATTTATAAGCAGTGCGATACGCCCACAGTGCTTCCTCTAAACGCAGACTCCAATCCTTTTTAGAGGGCTTGACTATCCTTTCCAAAATGTGCTTAACCTCTCTGTTTGAAACTTCTGCTTGACCATTAGTTTGTGGGTGGTAGGCAGTAGAGACCTTATGGGTAACTCCAAATTTGGAAAGCAAGTTAGTAATAATCCGGTTGCAAAAATGGGTTCCACGATCACTCACCACTGCCTTGGGAATTCCAAACCGACAGAAAATATTGGATTTGAGGAATTTCGTGACTGCCTGCGCGTCATCTTGTCTAGTGGGAATAGCCTCGATCCATTTCGAAACATAGTCTACCCCTAAGAGAATATACACGAACCCGAACGATGGGGGAAACGGCCCCATGAAGTCGATACCCCAAACATCAAAAATTTCGCAGAACATCATTGGTTGTTCGCGGCATCTCATGGCACTTCCTAACCCTCCAAAGCGTTGACACTTGTCGCACGCTAGGCAAAAATGGAAAGAGTCCCGAAAAATTGTAGGCCAGAAGAATCCTGAATCCAAAACTTTTATAGCTGTTCTTCTAGCACTGAAATGTCCCCCACAAACCATGGAGTGGCAAGCCGATAGTATGTCATTGAATTCTTCATCAGTGACACATCGACGAATCACTTGGTCACTGCATATCTTCCAAAGGTAAGGCTCGTCCCAAATGTAATGCCGAGCTTCACTCTTCAATTTCTGAGCCTGCCCCCGAGTCATACAGACAGGAGTTAAATTTTTCATTAAGTAATTGACAATATCGCATACCAAGGCTCCTTGAAGCTGCGGCACAGAGATGAGTCGGAAAAGAATCACAAGTCAGATCGGAAGAGTCCACTCCTTTAGTATTTTGTGGTAGTCTACTCAGATGGTCAGCTACTTGGTTTGCGGCACCAGCTCGATCTTTAATCTCAATATCAAACTCTTGAAGAAGCAAAGTCCAACGGATCAATCTGGGTTTCGATTGTGGCTTCGTTAAGAGGTACTTAACAATGCGTGATCGGTGAAAATGATGACATGGGAATCGAGCAAATCTCGCGGAATTTTTCTAATGCGAAGATTATTGCAAAGAGTTCTTTTTCAGTTGTGGTGTAATTGGCTTGAGCTGGATCTAAAGTTCTGGAGGCGTATGCAATAACTCGAGCTAACTTCTCCTCATGTTGTCCTAACATGGCTCCCACAGCATAATTGGAAGCATCACACGAAAGTTCAAAAGGCAGATGCCAAACAGGGGCAACCAGAATAGGAGGGGAAATAAGTTTAACTTTAAGTGTATCAAAAGCCTTTTTACATGAAGCATCAAACTCAAATTTCTCATCTTTTTGCAAAAGTTTTGAAAGAGGAAGGGCGATTTTGCTAAAATCCTTAATAAATCGCCTGTAAAATCCTGCATGACCTAGGAACGACCTGATATCTCGGACTTGGTAGGATAAGGCAGGAAGATATGACTTCGATTTTAGCTTTGTCGACTTCAATTCCTTTCTTTGAAATCAAATGTCCGAGCACAATACCCTCATTTACCATAAAATGGCATTTTCAAAGTTAAGGATCAAGTTCTTCTCGATGCATCTCTTAAGAACTTTAGTCGAGGTTAAAGAGGCAGAATTGAATGAATCGCCGTGAGCTGTGAAATCATCCATGAAGACTTCCATACTTTCTTCCAAAAATCGCAGAAGGCGACCATCACACACATTGGAAGGTACAGGGGCATTACATAAACCAAAAGGCATCTGCGATACATAAAGGTGCCGAAGGACAAGTAAATGTGGTCTTATCTTGGTCCTCGGTAGAATGGGTACTTGGAAGTACCCCAGAAACCATCTAAGAAAGCGAACGCGATTTTCATTAACCTTTCTAGCATCCGGTCGATGAATGGCAAGGAAAGTGATCCTTTCGAGTGGCGTCGTTTAATTTGCGATAGTCAATACAAACTCGCCATTTAATTTTGCACTCTAGTAGGGATGAGTTCATCCTCTCATTTTCACCACAGTGATCCCTCTTTTTGAACCACATGAATGGGGTGACCCATTCATTGTCGAGATCGGATAAATAATCCCGACTTAACGACTTTGTGATTTCCTTTTTACTACATCCGAGATTAGCGGGTTTAATCTTTTTGGGGTTGCCTTCTTGTCTTGAAACCCTCATTCAACAATATCCTATGAGTGCAAAGTAGGGCTAATCCGGTATGTCTCGCTAATGACTACCCTATTATGCGTGCTTATGCTCTGTCAACACTTTCAAAAGTTGCTTTTCTTCAAGCTCGGATAAAGAATTTGCAATTATGGTGGTAATTTATTATTGGGCTCTAGAAAAGCGTATTTCAATGAGTGAGGTAAGGGCTTTAGTTCTAACTCGGGGTTGTAAAATGGAAGGGACCAACTTAGGAAGCTCGAGGAAAAAGGTTTCGCATTTTCTCGGACAATTGAAAGGATCAATCGAAGAATTCCCTTGGGTCTTTGGCGAACACAATTCAAGATTAGATGACTTATCGTGCAGATCCTTATCATAGTTTGATTGAGTAGAAAGAACGCTAAGCATGTTAACACCCGATGAGGGAATAATCTTCATGAGGATGCTTCATAGCTTCATACATGTTGAAGCTAACTTGTTGATCACCAACTTCCATGGTGATCTCCCCTTCCTTCATACTAATCATAGTACTTGCAGTCCGAAGGAAGGGTCGTCCGAGGATCAAGGAAGTGTCCTGCACAACTTCAAAAGACATATCTAGAACGTAGAAATCTGCAGGAAACACTAATCCTTTGACTTGGACCAAGATATCCTCAATAATGCCCACAGGATGTCTGAAGGATCTGTCGGCCAATTGCAACACTACTGATGTAGGCTTTATGCTCTTCACTCTGAGGACCTCATAAACAGATTTCGGCATAACATTAATCGTTGCTCCCAAATCCAATAATGCTCTCCCAATTGTTACCTTTCCTATAACACAAGGAATGGTAAATGAGCCTGGGTCTTGGCACTTGACCGGGATTTAGGGCTTAAATAAAGCCGACACATTTGAGCTCACTTGGACACGTTCGTTGGGCCTAAATTTACGCTTGTTGGTGCAGGTCCTTGGATACTTAGCATAGGCGGGCATTTTTAATCAAATCCAGCGAGGGCACGTTGACTTCAACCTTCTCAAACAGGTCAATAATTTCCTTTTCATGTTTTAGCTCATTGACCTTCTTGCTCATCAGATATGAGTTCGGAAAAGGGAGGTCCCTTAAGTTGACTTCCTTACTGGCAGGGTCATTTTTGCTCGATTTATCCTTATCAGTTCTTCTTCCTAATATGCTCGATGATTGCTCTTTATCCTCAATTGGTGATTGCTTCTTATTTCTCAACAATTCCTCTTCGCGATCACTCTCTGATCGCACAGCTTGCTTCTCTCTCACTTGAGGCGCTTCTTCAACCTCAATTTCCTCGGTGCATTCTTCTTCTTCAGGAATGTTGAAATGCACTTTCTTTCCACTCCTCAACTCAATTGCATTTAAACTCTTGGGTTAATCACCGTGTTGGAGGAATGGTCCGTTACTTTAGCTTGGTTGTCACTCAAATTATTAGACAATTGAGTGACATATGAGTTCAAGTTCTCGGCCTTGGTTTCCCATTGATCCATGCGTTTCTCAAGGCACTAAAGCGGGCAGCATTCTTAGTCGAGTCTGTTGGATGAGGTTTGCGATGGCGTTGAATTGATTTCTTGTGGAAGTTCGTTCCTCTTTCATCAACGTCATCATACCATGCAGCGATTGGTTGGTGTCCTCTTTGGGTGGCGGTGGTTGTTGCCTTTATCAACGCTTGTTGATCTGGGCTGGTTTGTAGATTGTCGGCTCCACTCCCTTGCTGAAAGCGGTTTGGTGCTCTTCCTCGTTACTCCTCCAACTAAAATTTGGGTGGGATCTCCATCCCTCATTATATGTGTTGGAATACGGGTCCCATTTCCGATCTGTCTACCTTGATACATTCGGAGACTTCTTCATATCTGCCGGACAAACACTTGAAATGTGCATCATCGACCCACAAGATTCGCAACTAAGTGCGACTAGTTCGATGGAAGTTGATGGGCGATGCACATTCAAATTCTTCAGCTCCGCCGTGATTGAGGATAACTGGGAAGTTATCCGATGTTTAAAAGAATCTACCTTCGATTCCAGGCTCTCCATCCTCTTAGTTTGAGCTGACATGGCTCCCACTTCATTCACATTCCTGGAATCGCGGACACTATACTGTTGATGATTCAGGGTCATTCTCTTAATCAGGGCCCAATCTTCTGGCGCGGTGAGGTCAATCAATGAACCTCCCGACGTAGCATCCAACATCCCTTTCTCTTGATTCTTCACCCCATCATAAAAATATTGAACCAGTTGTTCATCAGGGATCTGATGATGGGGGCACCGAGACAACAGATCTTGAAATCTGTTCCAAAAATCATCTGAGGACTCGTCATAATCTTGTTTGGCGAATATATCTCCTTTCTCATTGACGACGTCTAGAAGCTGGAAAATACTTTTCGGAAAAGCTTCCGTAAGTTGGCCCAACTGTGATAGGCATTCGCAACATGCCTTGGGAGGCTCATGTACCACTCCGGGCCTTTCCTTCAACGACAAATGGAAGACTTTCCACGGCACTGGTCGGATGTGCTCCTACGTGCTTCATACTCCGACGAGATCATGGTGAGGGCACGAAGATGCATGTAGGGTCCTCTCCGTTAAACCGTGAAATTTGGGAGAGAGTTAATCAATAAACCTTTGACTTGAAATTTACATCGAAGTTAGGGGAAGCAAAGCGATGAAAGGATCGTAGTGTCGTCCGAGGTTGTAGCTTCTCGGATGGTCCTACGTCGATGTTCGCATTGTTGTCATCTACGCGTTCTGGTCACCGTTAAGACCGTGATCTCCATCTCGGGGTGGTTGACGGGATATTCTTGTTGTTCACCATCTCGATTCTAATCGATCTAGTGTTCTAAGTCTTTCTTGCTCTCTCTTGTTCTTCCTAAGTTGTCTAAGGTGTCGCTCAATTTCAGGTTGAAAATGAACTAGCCTAAGTCTACGGGCATGCACAAGAGAAGTTCACCTAAGATAGCTCACTAAAGCGACAACGGATAGCAAGGCTTCAATTCACTCAAGTTATTGCGACGTGTAAGAACTTCATTGCGGCGAATCGAATAAATGTAATGTTACATTTGCGGCGAATATAAACTTCAGCAATGACGGATGAACTCATTGTGACGAATGAGGAACTCGTCACAACCAAGAAGCACTGCAGAGCAAGCAAAAGCGAATTAACTTAAAATTACGCACAATAAACAAGAACAATCAGAATAAACACTTAAAACAAAGCGAGAATGAAATAACAAACAGGATTAACACTAAAACACTTAAGCGAACATAAATTAAATGAAATTATGCAATGCAAACAAAATGCAAACAAAATTAAAATCAAAACAAACTTTGGCTAACCTAGAGAACCAATTAATTTGATTCCCTAAGAACGGCGCCAAAATTTGATCGGCGGTTTATCGTTCAATATTAAAATCGATCCACGAAACCGGTCAAATTAAATTTATACCAAGGATTGCAATACGAGGATGCAACCTCGTCGACTCTCAAGGAACCAATGCATCAATTGATCCTAGACTAGCCTAATGTTTGAATGATGCATGCAATTAAAGCAATAAAAGGGGTTTTGGTGATTAATCTAAAATTAAACTAGACCAAAGCAAAGATAAATATTTTAGGATTTTGAAAAGATAAGGCAATTGAAATTAAATGGGATGAAAACAATTAATAAAACTCTCCCGAAAATGTAGCTCGGGTCATCATCGTTTAAAATAATATCGGGTTTGAAATCCACTAAGTTTCGAAAATAAACCTTAACAACTCGTTAAGTCCAAGAATTAATTAATCAACTCAATTAATTAAAACTTGTTAAAACCCCTTAGTGTATGCTATGAATGATTAATGCAACAAATCATTTGAATAAAAACACAACCAACTTAATCAAACACAACTAGGCGATTAAATTAATTGATGCAATCATCCAACCGATATACATGAACTCCATGTATTTAAAAACAGCATTCAACAATAATCAAACATTAACACAAATCAAAGTTTAACGTCCTACTAAACTATAGCAAGACTCAATCGGTTATACACTGTAATAATACCAACTCGGATCGTTACAAGTTCATAACCGAAATCTAAAACAATGTTGATTACCCTTGAAGCTCGAAGAACTCAGACCTCTGTTACATTTCCGGAGACTAAGAGTTTAGCGCTCATGACTCGGATGACTCCATCATCTTTGGAGAATCGCGATAGTCATGATCGACGATTTAATCTGGAAGATGAAGACAGCGAACGTGGAATACTGGAGATGAAAAAGATGAAGGCGGTGAACGTCGTCTGCGACTGAACCTGAAACAAACACAATATAAAAACTATCAAAACTAAAACAGAGAAGAAAAAGGAAACAAACAGAGAAAATAGTGAACGAAGAACGAAAACTGGAGAAGACGAAGAAGAAACACTGTAGCGGCCGCTTCTCATTTGCCCTAAATGGTAAGGTTTTATAGGGAACTGTGCGGGCCGGGTCGAAACAGTGGATACTTTTGCCATTTTTGGTCCGGGTCACCCGACATTCGCTGCGGCGAATGATCGTAGTTCATTCTTGGCGAATGAATTTGGTCACTCGTCGCAGCGAATGAATTAAACACCATTAATTAGCCGCGGCGAATGGAGAGTCTGATTCGTCCCAGCGAACTCGCGGCGTGTTGACTTCTTAATTGTTGACTACTTTGGTCCTACAAAATACAACCCATTTGCAGTATCAATTGTCCCAATAAAGATTATGCAGAATTAATGACAAATGACAACAAAATACTGACAATGTGCAATTTATCAAAACTCAATGTGCGGGACCAAAATAAACATAAAAATCATAAATCAGGAGTCAACAGATGCATAATTACTAAAGAAAACGGGCCTAATTTATAGTATAAATTTGGTCCAATCAACGTCATCTCCTTCTGTGTTTCCTTTGTGATGACGCCATCTTCTTCTGTGTTTTGCTTCGTCTGTGTTTTGCTTCTCCTGCCTTTTTGCTTCTTCTATTTTTTTGCTTCTTCTGTGATGACGTCATCTCCTTCTGTGTTTCCTTTATGATGACATCATCTTCTTTTGTGTTTTCCTTCTTCTGTCTTTTCGTTTCTCCTGTCTTTTTGCTTCTTTTACCTTTTCACTTCTTCTGTGTTTTGCTTCTTCTGTCTTTTCGCTTCTTTTGTCTTTTTGCTTCTTCTGCCTTTTCGCTTCTTCTATGTTTTGCTTATTCTGTCTTTTCGCTTCTTTTGTCTTTTCGCTTCTTCTGCCTTTTCGCTTCTTTTGTGTTTTGCTTCTTCTGTCTTTTCGCTTTTTCAGTCTTTTTGTTTCTTCTTCCTTTTCGCTTCTTTTGTGGTTTGCTTCTTCTCTTTTTTCGCTTCTTCTGTCTTTTCGCTTCTTCTGCCTTTTCGTTTCTTCTGTGTTTCGCTTCTTCTGCCTTTTCGTTTCTTCCGCCTTTTTGCTTCTTCTGTGTTTTGCTTCTTCTGTCTTTTCGCTTCTTTTGTCTTTTTGTTTCTTCTGCCTTTTCACTTCTTTTGTGTTTTGCTTCTTCTGTCTTTTTGCTTCTTTTGTCCTTTTGCTTCTTCTGCCTTTTCGCTTCTTCTGTGTTTTGCTTCTTCTGCCTTTTTGATTCTCTTGTCTTTTCGCTTCTTCTGTCTTTTCGTTTCTTCTGCCTTTTCGCTTCTTCTGTCTTTTTGCTTATTTTGCCTTTTCACTTCTTCTGTGTTTTGGTTCTTCTGTCTTTTCACTTCTTTTGTTTTTTTGTTTCTTCTGCTTTTTCACTTCTTCTATGTTTTTGCTTCTTCTGTCTTTTTGCTTCTTCTGTCATTTTGATTCTTACGCTTTTAACTTCTTTTCTTTGTTTTGCTTCTTTCTTTCGCTTTAAACCTTTTCTTTTCTTTCTTTCGCCTTTTGCTTATTCTTTGTTTTGCTTATTCTGTCTTTTCACTTCTTCTGTCTTTTTGCTTCTTTAGCCTTTTCGCTTCTTCTGTGTTTTTTTTCTTCTGTCTTTCGCTTCTTCTACCTTTTCGCTTCTTCTGTGTTTTGCTTCTTCTGTCTTTTCGCTTCTTCTGTCTTTTTGTTTCTTCTGCCTTTTCGTTTCTTCTATGTTTTGCTTCTTCTGTCTTTTGTTATCTTTTGTCTTTTGCTTCTTTTGTGTTTTGTTTCTTCTGTGTTTTGCTATCTTCTGTCTTTTACTTCTTCTATCTTTTGCTTCTTCTGTGTTTTGCTATCTTCTGTGTTTTGCTTGTTCTGTCTTTTGCTTGTTCTGTCTTTTGCTTCTTCTATCTTTTTGCTTCATCTGTGTTTTGCTATCTTTTGTGTTTTGCTTTTTCTGTTCCATTTTCGACTCCTTCAGGACATAGAATCCGACCTCAAGGTCTTCCTAAAAATTGTAGGTTTCGAATCCTTCTTTGAAATCGTCTTAAGAGAATCTTAACCTAATATCCCTAATGACAGTTCTGCCAATTGTCCCAAGACTGGTGTAAAATGATTAAGGTTGACTTCTATTTGGATATAGTAAAAGTAGGTTGTTTTGGTGGGGGCACGCCACCCTTGCGGGACACGTGTCTAGATGTCAGTTAGGATGTTGGGCTAGAGACTCATAAGGGTGGGGTGTCCAACACTTATGGTATCAGAGCCAGGTTTAGGAGTATCCTAGGCTTTTGGTGGGTAGTCTATGTTGGACCCCGTCGCCGAGGCCCAACATTCGGACCACACAAGCACACATAAGCATAGAAGACCCAAAACCGAACACAAACCGACCACAACTAGAGAAAATTTTAATAGAAAATATGTTCCTTACGCTCTCACGGTTCCAACGCCACTGAAAACGCTCAATTTGGATTTGAAATGAAGAAGTTATGGCAAAAATGTTATTTCAAAGAAAACGACCAAAATTGAGCACTACCGACTTCAGGTCAGAATTTGAAAATCTTAAAGGCTTAATTGTCAGTCGGCTCCTTCATAAAACTTGTAGGTTTATGTCTCTAGTTTAATTTAAATCAAGAATCGCTTCGATCTGAGCTCTCTAGCTCCAGATATTTTAAAATTTGTAAAGTGTATTCAGATTTGATCAGCCGACCTCCACACTTGGTTTCAAACCACCTTTTTCAATTTAAAAGGAGAACTGATAAATAAAGTTTTTCAAGATAGAAGAATCCCTTAGGAATCCATCGCTTCGAAAATGGGGTCAATCGGAGGTCTACACAACAAGTTATGGCCAAAAGAAGGAAGAGGAATTGATCGACGAAACCGACCCCAAAGCTCAAGAAACCACAGGCGCCGCCGCCTGCGTGATCGCCTGGGCGACCTGCCCTACAGCCCGACTTATCTGACTTCTAACCCTCATAAATTTTGACTCCAAGCTCCAAATTAGACGCGGTCCAAAGTGTTGGAAAGCTAGAAGAAAAACCTATATTTTTCAAGAAGGACTCACCAGCAAGCTCAGACTCTACGGGAATCAAAAGTTCCCACTAAGACAGATCGACTAGCTCTCCACAAACAGCACCAAAACTTGCGACCTCCATAAATTTTGACCCAAAACTCCAAATTTAACAAACTTAGTGTTTATGGAAAGCTAAGAAAATCCCCTACAACTTTCATGAAGAACACCGACCTATATTCCAACTCTAAGAGGGTCAAAAAGGGACTCAAAGCTCTGCCTAACAATTAGCCATTTAGACAGCACCTGCATTCAATTCTAACGACTCACACCTACCAATTCAACACATCATAAATAGCTCATAAAGCATTCTAGGAGAGTTCTACAGCTCGCCTACCACTCTCCATGAATCTAAAAGATCCCATACGACCTATATCAACCCAGAAATTTCAGAACTTCCACAGCTCACTTTAATAACACATAACTCATAGCAAATTTTTCCAGCGAACTCTCCCAAAGTCAAAAACCCAGCAGCAACTCAAAAATGAAAATACTCATACACATACTATTTCAAGTCCTTACATTGATCTAAAATCAACAATTTCACAAGATGGAGAGTACTAGAGCTCTCATTCACATTCCAAATCATAACAAAGATTCATGCATAGTTTTAGTTACATATTGGCATATTCATCAAGATTCAAGTACAGAATACAAAATGTCTGGGATGCTCCATGTTTGATATGCTTATAAGCTAGTTACTAATTTAATACAAAAGTGACTAAATTTCTTGGAGTGATGCCCGATGCCTCATGAGGTTCAAATTCTCGACTTGAATTTGCACTGAGGAGGAGAATGGGGTGAACTAACACGGCTCATGGCTAACAAGTTTATAGCCATCGAATAATGAGCCACACAACACACAATAACGAATCCAAAGCATTAGCAAACATCAATATGCATAAATACCCAACTTTATCACATAGATCATAAGTAGCCAAAATCATCACATAAAGCATATTATGTAAACTTCTATCACTTAAATCACATATTATGCATCATAAACACCATTTAAGAATAGAATGCACACAATAGGCTTGAGAGTTCTATAAACACGACGGAAATCGAAGTTTACCGTAAACACGACGAGTCCATTTTCGGATCTAAATGGGCCCAAGCAATTTCTGGGGATAAGGCAAAAGGGGTCAATGTGAACGTGACTTATCGAAGTAGGTTCTCTCTCACCCAATGATCACATATTCAAGCGCAAGACAAGCATTTTATGCTTCTTTCATTCTTTCAAATCATCATAGTTTCACACTTGACTTTCAAATCACAGGAATTACATTTTCAATATGCACATAATTATCAAAGATAGCATACATAGGGCATTTGCCCATTACACAACAACTATAAAAATGTTACCCACCTATCGTCGGTATCCGAATTCAAGATTGCCCTTCCTTCTTGTCTTGAGTGGGGGTCTCTTGATTTCCTCTTGCAAGTAGTTTTTCTCTTATTCTTCTCCTTCTTTCTTCTTTCCTTCAAGCCTCCTACGGGTCTCCTTCCTCTCTTGGCCGAAACCCTCTTCTTTCTCCCTTGCTCACGTTTTCTTCTCTTCTTTTCTTTAGTCTACGACAACTCTTCTTCCCTTCTTTAATTTATTTAACTCATTAGCTTTCACTTAAAGCCTCCTCCCAAAACTACATAGTTTTGGTGCTCTCCTCTAACTTTCAAAGCTTTTGGGCCCTTCTCCTCCTTACAAGCCCACTACCCATAACTCCACTCATTTCTAATCCTCCTCCTTATTCCACTTATTCCATAAAGCCCATTCTTTCCAACATTAAATCCAAGCCTTCAATTAATTTCTAACTTCTAATCCCAAGCCCAACATAAAAATATCTATATAAACACATAATTAAATCAATTAAGGCAAAATAAAAATAATTAACGAATAAATCCATAAATCAATAAATAATTAATTTAAATAAAATAAATTTTTTTTGGGGCCCAACAGTCTAAGGCATGAAATGAACATGCATTATTTTTAAGTAAGCAAAGTGCATGGTTTTGAAATTGTTTTACATAAACTAAAGGTTTTCACTGGTTTTATATTCAAGGAGTGAAAAATGCCGCCTCAAAAGAGAACTCGAGGAGCTATGACTCGAACTAGCTCTCACCAAGGGAGCACAGATGAATCCTATGTCCCGCAAGATGTTGGGACATACCTTGCTCCTGATTCTGAAGCACCTAGTGTGCAACATGAAGTGCCACTGGCTCCTCCTCCCATGTCTACTATGGACCCACGGTTCTTTCAAGCCTTTGCTTAGGCTTTCACTTATGCTATAGGCCAAGGATTATAAGTTCCAGTGCCAGCTCAAGTGGAGAGGAGTGGGCAGTATGATAAGCTCCGCAAGTTTGGAGCTGCAGATTTCAACGGGACCACTAATCCTGAGGAGGCCGAAGCATGGTTGAAGAAGACCGAGAGAGTCCTAATTCAGATGGAGTGGTCTGACGAGGAGAAGTTGGATTATGCAGTTAGTTTGCTGCAAGGGGATGCACTTCATTGGCGGGAATCAGTGCCCCACAGTCAGGCTATACCTCCAGTGCTGACATGGAGGGACTTTTGGAAGCTTTCAGGAGAAATTACTTTTTGAGGGTCTATATTCAACAGAAGGCCAGGGAATTTCTAAATCTCACACAAACGGACATGAATGTGAGTGATTATGAACTGAAGTTCACCCAGCTGTCACGGTATGCAGCCAACATTGTTTCCAATGAGGAAGATAAGTGCTTCAAATTAGAGGGAGGACTTCATCTGGGGATGAAAGAGAAGGTGCTGATCCATAATTTTTGTGACTACCAGTAATTGGTAGATGTTGCACTTCAGCTGAGAAGCTAGAGAATATCAGGAATGAAGTGAGTAGGAAGAGGAAGACCAGAGAGCAGTCTAATAAGAAAGGAATGAGTTCCCTAAGGCCTGAGAAGAGTACAAGAAGTTACCCTACTCAGAGTGAAGTGGGAAGCAGTGGTCCTATGAAGAACAAGCAGATAAGAGCAGTCTCGGTGCAAGCCTCAAGTGTAGGAGGCCCTGGGAGGACGAGAAAGAGCAGATACACGAACCCTCAATGTGAGCATTACGAGAAGCTCCACAAAGGAGAATGCTTTAGGTTACTTGGAGCATGTTTCTGATGTGGAGAGAAGGGACACATGATTAGAGACTGTCCCCAAGTAAAAAGGTAAGAGGGCTCCTAATTGTAAGCCCTAAGGGGAGCAGAAACAGTGGGAATCCGACCAGTCACAGAGGTGGGCAATTTTGGAGCTACAAAGAAGACTATTCCTCCAGAGAGGACAAGGGGTCAAACACAGGCTAGAGTATTTGCTATGACTAGAGAGCAAGTTGCAGCCGCACCTGAAGTTGTCATGGGTATGGCTTGGTTATTTAATTATGAAGTATATGTTTTGATTGATTCTGGCTCCACGCATTCATTTGTTTCTGCAAGCATGATGTTGCATGATGTTGATCTGAGGCCTTTGAATAGTCCTTTAATTGTTAGTACTTCTCTAGGGAGGAATGTGATTATAAGTCAAGTTTATAGGGATTGTGGGCTTTTCATCGAGGGTGCTTAACTGGTAGTGGACTTATTACCTCTAAATCTAAAGGGGCTAGATGTCATACTGGGAATGGATGCCATGGAGAATTATCATGCAAGGTTAGATTGCAGCCTTAAGGAGGTGGAATTTGACCTGGGCAATAATGAGAAGGTGATTTTCAGGGTGGATAAGAAAACACCATCACCAAGGATTATTTTGACCATGTTGGCTGATAGGATGATGGGAAAGGGGTGTGAAGCCTTTTTAGCATATGTTATGGATACTGATTTGAGTGAAGGGAGGTTAGAGGATCTTCTAATTGTGAGGGAATTTCCAAACGTGTTTCCAAAAGATTTACTTAGTTTGCCATCTGTGAGGGAAATCGAGTTTACCATCGACTTGATTCCCGGAACCGCACCCATCTCTATACCACCTTATAGAATGGCTCCAGCTGAGCTGAAGGAGCTTAAGGAATATTTGGAAGAACTGCTAGGGAAGGGGTACATAAGATCAAGTTCGTCACCTTGGGGAACGCCGGTTTTGTTTGTCAAGAAAATGGATGGAACATGGAGGATGTGCATAGATTACCAGAGACTCAACAAGATGACCATTAAAAACAAGTACCATGTACCCTGAATTGATGGTCTGTTTGACCAGCTGCAGGGAGCAAAGGTCTTGTCTAAGATTGATCTTAGGTCAGGCTATCATCAACTAAGAATCATAGAGTCTGATGTAAGCAAGATAGCCTTTAGAACCCGATATAGGCATTACAAGTTCCTATTCATGCCATTCGGACTGACCAATGCTCCAGCTGCTTTCATGGATCTTATGAATAGGGTCTTCAGGGAGTATCTGGATCAGTTTGTCATAGTGTTTTATTCCAAGAATGAAGGGTAATATGAGGAGCATCTTAGGATTATGTTGCAGATATTAAGAGAGAGGGAGCTTTATGTCAAACTCAGCAAATGCGAGTTTGGTTTCATGAAGTGATATTCCTTGGGCATGTGATTTCGAAAGATTGGATACAGGTTGATCCAAGGAAGGTTGAAGCAGTGGTAAATTGGTATGCACCCAAGACAGTGACAGAGGTGAGGAGCTTTCTGAGTCTGGTAGGATATTATAGGAGATTCATTGAGGAGTTCTCTATAATAGCTGCTCCAATGATGAAGTTATTGAGGAAGAATTAGAAGTTTATATGGAGTGAGGAATCCCGGAAAAGTTTTAAAGAACTCAAGTGCAGATTAACAAGTGCTCCAGTTTTGATTTTGTCTCTGGGAGATAAGCGTTATATAGTATACAATGATGCTGCGAGAAAGGGTTTGAGTTGTGTGTTGATGCAAGAATATAGGGTAATAGCTTATGCCTCGCGACAACTAAAACCTTATGAACTAAATTACCTGACACATGACCTAGAATTAACAGCAATAGTTTTTGCTCTGAAGATTTTGAGACATTATCTGTATGGGGTTCAAACGAAGATTTACACCGATCATAAAAGACTTAAGTATTTATTAATCCAAAAGGAATTGAATTTGAGAAGAAGAAGGTGGTTAGAGTTGCTCAAGGATTATGACCTGTCGATTGAGTACCATTCAGGAAAGGCAAACGTGGTAACAGATGCCTTGAGCAGGAAATCCTCTATAGCTTATGTTCAAACAGTTTACCTACCGCTATTGGATGAGATGGCTAAGCTTAGGATAAGTTTGAAACAAGAGGAACCTGAGTGTGTTGTTGCTATTTTCAGAGTGAGACCAATACTCAGGGAGAAAGTTAAGGAGTTACAAGCACAAGACGTAGAATTAAGTAAGCTCTGAGAAGAAATTCAGAATGACAAGAAATCTGAAGTGGTAGTGAGGGATGATGGACTTATGGTTGTAGGGAGCAGACTTTGTATTCCAGATATCCAGGAGGTGAAGGATGAAATATTGGATGAGGCACACATTATGCCTTATGCTATGCACCCAGGTAGCACCAAGATGTACAGAGATCTTAAAGAGTATTTCTGGTGGAAAGGCATGAAGAGAGATGTAGCGGAATATGTAAGTAAGTGTCTAGTGTGTCAACAAGTCAAGGCTGAACATCAGGCACCTTCAGGTAGGGGTGAGCATTATTCAGACTGGACCGATTACTCGGCCCGACCTGAATTAATTCAGGTAAGAAAATGTTAAATTTCGGGTAATTCAGGCCAGGACGGGTATTACCCGAATTATTTTCAGGCCGGGACGGGTAACTCCAAAAAAATTCGAGCCGGCCCGATTACCCGAATTAGGTTTAAAAAATTATGAAAATATATTTGGTTATTTTTCTTGTAGAATTAACAGATTAATTAGGCTAGTTAATTGAAATATTTGGTTATATTATTAGTGAATTCAACTATTTGTTGAGATAAGAAAATGTCATTCAAGTATTTAGTTATTTTGTGTAATTTTTGAAAGAGAAACAGACAAAATTTCGAGTAATTCGAGCTTTACCCGAACAAAATTTCGGGTAATTCAGTTCGGGTAATGAAATTTCGGGTTTGGATCGGGTAAGATGAAAAAAATTTCAGGTAATTCAGCCCGGGCTCGAACAGTGAAAATTGGGCTCGAATTACTCGAATGCTCACCCTTACTTTCAGGCAAGTTAAGGCCGTTGTCCATTCCTGAATGGAAGTGGAAAAGAATAACCATGGATTTTTTAATGTGTTTGCCCAAGACCAGTAGGAAGCATGATGCCATTTGGGTTATTGTTGATCGGTTGACTAAGTCAACCTATATTCTGGCAATTAAACAGATGGATTCTGTGCATGTTTTGGCAAAGAAGTATATTGATGAAATAGTGAGATTGCATGGGGTTCTAGATTCTATAGTTTCTGATAGGGATCATCGATTTACTTCAAAATTCTAGGGAAGTTTACAAGAGGCTTTGGGAACTAATTTAAATTTTAGCACGATTTTTCATCCCCAGATGGATGGTCAATTTGAGAGGACCATTCGGACCCTTGAGGGAATGCTTAGGGCATGTGTGATGGATTTCAAAGGAGCTTGGGATGAACATTTGTGATTGATTGAATTTGCTTATAATTATTTGTACCATTCAAGCATTCAGATGGCTCTATATGAAACACTGTACAGAAGGAAATGTAGGACTTTGATATGTTAGGATGAAGAAGGAGAGACGAAACTAATAGGGCCGGAGTTACTTTAGATGACAGTAGACAAGGTCAAGTTAGTTAAGCAAAGGCTTAAAGTGGCTCAGGATACAATGAAAAGCTATACTGATGCACACCGAAAGGAGATGGAGTATAAAGTCGGTGATAAAGTATTTCTTAAGACGTCTAATTGGAAAGGAGTCATGAGGTTTAGCAAGAAGGGCAAGTTGAGTCCAAGATATGTGGGTTCCTATGAAATTCTTGAAAGGGTTGGACTGCTTACTTACAGGTTGGCACTGCCACCAGAATTGTCACATATACATGATGTCTTTCATATATCCATGCTGAGGAGGTATAGGTCAGATCCCTCCCACATCATTCAGACTACTAAGGTTCATTTGAGAGGTGATCTGAGTTATGAGGAGATTCTAGTAGAGATTTTGGACACCAAGGAGAAGGTCCTCAGGAACAAGACAGTTCAATTGGTTAAATTCTAGTGGAGAAACCATTCTGTGGAAAAGGCCACATGGGAGCCTTTGGAAACCATGAAGGAGAAGTATCCACAACTCTTCAGTAACTTAGGTATGAATTTTGAGGACGAAATTCTTTTAATAGGGGGAGAATTGTTGACCCACAATTTTTTCTCTCGATAAATGAGTAGGATTAGATTAATTTTGGGATCTTGCTAGATTAGTGTATGTTGGAATTAATTAGCATGTTAATGTTAATGAGATTATGTTACATAGGTGAATTGAATTAAGGTTAAAGTGATAAGTTGCATAAGGGGTATTTTGGAGAGATCACTTAAGTGGGAAGGCTTTAAGGCTTTGAAGGAGGAGCAAAATGGGAAAAGGAATTTATTGGCTTTCATTTTAGAAGCCAAAAAGGTTGGTGAGGAAGAAAAGAAGAGAGAAAGAACACAAATAAGAAAGAAGGCAGAGAGAGTGTCATGGGGTTAGAGAGAAAAGAGAGGTTTGAGCTAGGTTTTGATTTTTTTCAACCTTCAAGAGGGATTTTGAGAGTGATCAAAAAGGGAAAAATATAGAGGAAGATAAAAGCTTTTTTTTGAACCAAGCATTTCTTCATTTGGAGAAGATTTGAAGTAAGGGCATTTGAAGGCTTTGAATTTTTGAAAGGGATTTGGTTTCAAGAGCTTAGAAAATGCATGGGTTTAAGGGTTCTAGGATAAATTTATACATTAGTTTCTTTGGGTTCTCATATGGAAATTTCTATTGATTTGAGAATTGTATTTATGTTAAAAGGGAATCAAGAAGGACAAAAGGAGAGATATTTTTGAACAAGCCATAATCAAGGACTTCAAGGTGGGTTTCAGTTTTATAGTTAAGTAATAAGCCCATAAAAGTTTCTGTTAAGAAATGACAGCAAATAAATTTTTCAACTACCTCATTCATATGCATTTAAAGTTTTTAATTGTTGCAAGATTGTGCTACATGCTTACACATGAGTCGTGTGATGATTTATGAAAAGCTGTTTTTAAAAATGATTCTTTAAAAACGATGCATGATTCTGAAGCCATACTTTTGAAAATAGTTTTTAAGGTATAATAAGTGTATGAAAAGCAAATTTTCAAGAAAATGTGCCATTTTGGGAATCAAGCTTACATGATTTTGAAACCTATGTGTTATATGGGTTTGTGGTAGTCCCTCAAGGACTGTCATGTGCACGTTGACCCAAGTATAGGCTTCTCTTACCTGCTCGCTAATGGCATGGAACTCCCCCAAGGACTTCCTCAAGAATTTATGACTACATAGGACCATTACATTAGAAATGTGTAGCACATCATGTTTTGGACTTACCAAAACCATTTGATATGTTTATGTGTTCATGACAAATTGATATGAGTGATGCATTCATGATTTGCATACACATGAATTTCTGCATTGAAAATGACTTATAAATGTTTTTGCTTGTTACAAATTATAAAATTATTACCCACGAGCTTTAAGCTCGCCCCTCCAATCTCCTCCGACACATTCAAGTGATGAGCAGAATATCGAGTAGGTCAAGAGGCAAGGCAGCACTCCAAGTTTTGATTATGTTGTACTTGAAGCAAGTTTGTAAAGCAAGGCTTTAGTTGCATTTTGAGCAAATCATGTATCTTTTGGTATTTTGGGCTTTCGATGTATTAATGTATTTGCGGCTTGAAATGCCCACTAAAGCTTTTTAAAACTTTTATCTTTGATGCAAATGGTATATGTTTGCATATTTACTCATGACTCTCTCAAGTTTGTACATTGAAAATTTCAAGTTTCATAAAGGAAAAATCTGGGTAAATCTAAACTGAGTTAGGAAATTGTGTCTTTTAGTAAGTAGTAAGCATTTCTTTTATCTTTCCAACGGTATTTAGCATGAAAATTTTGGACTTCAGAGCTGAAAGTTATGGCCCTTAAAATGGAAGCTATAGTCTTCTGTCTTTTTACTTCTTCTGTGATGATGAAATCTCCTTCTGTGTTTCCTTTATGAGGAGGTCATCTTTTTTTGTGTTTTGCATCATTTGTGTTTTGTTTCTTCTTCCTTTTTGCTTCATCTGTGGTGACGTCATCTCCTTCTGTGTTTCCTTTGTGATGACGTCATCTTCTTCTGTGTTTTGCTTTGTCTGTATTTTGCTTCTTAAGCCTTTTTGTTTCTTCTGCCTTTTTGTTTCTTCTGTGATGACGTCATCTCCTTCTATATTTTCTTTGTGATAACGTCATCTTCTTCTATGTTTTGCTTCGTCTGTGTTTTGCTTCTTCTGCCTTTTTGCTTCTTCTTCCTTTTTGTTTCTTCTGTGATGATGTCATCTCCTTCTGTGTTTCCTTTATGATGACGACATCTTCTTCTGTGTTTTGCTTCTTTTGTCTTTTTGCTTCTTCTGTCTTTTTGCTTCTTCTGCCTTTTCGCTTCTTCTGTGTTTTGCTTCTTTTGTCTTTTCCCTTCTTCTGTCTTTTTGCTTCTTTTGCCTTTTCGCTTCTTTTGTGTTTTGCTTCTTTTGTCTTTTCGCTTCTTTTAACTTTTTGCTTTTTCTGCCTTTTCACTTCTTCTATGTTTTGTTTCTTTTGCCTTTTCGCTTCTTCTGTCTTTTTATTTCTTCTGCCTTTTCGCTTCTTTTGTGGTTTGCTTCTTCTCTCTTTTCGCTTCTTCTATCTTTTCACTTCTTCTGGCTTTTCGCTTCTTCTGTGTTTCATTTCTTCTGCCTTTTCGCTTCTTTTGCCTTTTTTCTTCTTCTGCCTTTTCGCTTCTTTTGTGTTTCGCTTCTTCTTCCTTTTCGCTTCTTCTGCCTTTTTGCTTCTTCTGCCTTTTCACTTCTTTTGTGTTTTGCTTCTTTTATCTTTTCGCTTCTTTTGTCTTTTCGCTTCTTCTACCTTTTCGCTTCTTCTGTGTTTTGGTTCTTCTATCTTTTCGTTTCTTCTGTCTTTTAGCTTCTTCTGCTTTTTCGTTTATTCTTTGTTTCGTTTCTTTTGTCTTTTCGCTTCTTCTGTCTTTTCGCTTCTTTTGTGTTTTGTTTCTTTTGTCTTTTCGTTTCTTTTGTCTTTTTGCTTCTTTTTCCTTTTCGCTTCTTCTGTATTTTTCTTCTTCTGTCTTTTCGCTTCTTCTATCTTTTGCTATCTTCTGTCTTTTGCTTCTTTTGTCTTTTGCTTCTTCTGTGTTTTGCTATCTTCTGTCTTTTGGTTCTTCTGTCTTTTGCTTCTTTTGTGTTTTGCCATCTTCTGTCTTTTGCTTCTTATGTGCTTTGCTATCTTCTGTCTTTTTGCTTCTTTTGCCTTTTCGCTTCTTCTGTGTTTTGCTTCTTCTGTCTTTTCGTTTCTTCTATCTTTTTGCTTTTTTTGCCTTTTCACTTCTTCTGTGTTTTGCTTCTTCTGTCTTTTCGTTTCTTTTGTCTTTTTGTTTTTTCTGCCTTTTGGCTTCTTTTGTGTTTTGCTTCTTCTGTCTTTTCACTTCTTCTGTCTTTTCGCTTCTTCCTTTTAAACTATACGTGTTTCGCTTTTCTACCTTTTTCGCTTCTTACGCCTTTTTCGCTTCTTTTATGTTTTGCTTCTTACGTCTTTTTCGCTTCTTACATCTTTTTTGCTTCTTACGTCTTTTTCGCTTATACGTGTTTTGTTTCTTTTGTTTTTTCGTTTCTTCTGTCTTTTTGCTTCTTCTTTGTTTCGCTTCTTCTGTCTTTTCGCTTCTTCTGGATTTTTGCTTCTTCTGGCTTTTCGCTTCTTTTGTGTTTTGCTTCTTTTATCTTTTCACTTCATTTGTCTTTTTGTTTCTTCTACCTTTTCGCTTCTTCTGTGTTTTGCTTCTTTTGTCTTTTCTCTTCTTCTGTATTTTTGCTTCTTCTGCCTTTTCGTTTCTTCTATGTTTTGTTTCTTTTGTCTTTTTGCTGCTTCTGTCTTTTGTTATCTTCTGTGTTTTGCTTCTTCTGTCTTTTTCTTCTTCTGTCTTTTGTTTCTTTTGTGTTTTGCTATCTTTTGTGTTTTGCTTCTTTTGTCTTTTTCTTCTTCTGTGTTTTGCTATCTTCTGTCTTTTGGTTGCTCTGTGTTTTGCTATCTTCTGTGTTTTGTCTCTTTTGCCTTTTGCTTTTTCTGTGTTTTGCTATCTTTTTTCTTTTGCTTTTTCTGTGTTTTGTTATCTTCTGTTTTAGCTTCTTCTGTGTTTTGCTATCTTCTATTTTTTGCTACTTTTGCGTTTTGCTTCTTCAGTGTTTTGCTATCTTCTGTCTTTTGCTTCTTCTATCTTTCGCTTCTTCTGTCTTTTGTTTCTTCTGTCTTTTTGCTTCATCTGTTTATTGCTATCTTCTGTCTTTTGTTTTTTTTTTCTGTTTTATTTATGACCCCTTTAGAAGATAGAATCCAACCTCAAGGACTTCCTCAAAGTTGTAGGTTTCGAAGTCTTCTTTGAAATCGTCCTAAGAGAATCTTAACCTGATATCCCTAATGACAGTTCTGCCAATTGTCCCAAGGTTGGTGCAAAATGATTAAGGTTGACTTCTGTTTGGATATAGTAAAAGTAGGTTTTCATGGTGGGGGCACGTGACCCTTGCGGGACACATGTCCAGATGTCACTTAGGACGTCGGGCTCGTGATTCACAAGGACGAGGTGTCCAACATTTATGGTATCAGAGCCAGGTTTAGGAGTATCCTAGGTTTTTGGTGGGTAGTCTAAGGCATGAAATGAACATGCATTATTTTTAAGTAAGCAAAGTGCATGGTTTTTAAATTGTTTTACATAAACTAAAGGTTTTCACTGGTTTTATATTCAAGGAGTGAAAAATGCCGCCTCAAAAGAGAACTCGAGGAGCTGTGACTCGAACTAGCTCTCACCAAGGGAGCACAGATGAATCCTATGTCCCGCAAGATGTTGGGACATACCTTGCTCCTAATTGTTGGACCCCGAACTTTTCTCAGATTTGTGAATTGTAATTTGACATTAAATGAGAAAATTGAGTTGACTTAGTCATGTATAAAGGAAACGAAAATTCGTGAATTTGAATGATTATGTTTAAGGTTTGATGTGAACAGTGCTGGTTTGAACAAATTAAGATGATATGTTGAGGTGAATACGTGAAATGGGTGTTTTGGAGTTCAATGAAATTGATGTGAGATTCTGGGTAAACTTTATGTGTATTATGAAATATTTATTAGAAAAAGTTAAAGTGAATGAGTTGATTGTAATGGAGTCGAAGAGTATGGAACAAATAGTGAAAGAGTGAGAATCTGAGGAATTGAGGAAGTTGACTTTTTGGAGTAAAGAGAGAGAGTTGACTTTTGACTTAAGCAGAATTCGAGAAAATGATCTTTATGAAAGTTGTAGTTCCTGTTGAGAGCTTGGAGTCGCCATAAAGTTTGGTATTTTTCGATGTCGGGAGTGAATGTTATGATCAGTCAAAGTTAAGTATTTGTGAAAATGTTCATAAGTGTACATTTAGGTGTGTAATGTGATTTGAGGCAATTGAATTGAGTTCAGTGATCTACATGAAAGATATAGAAGATGATCCTAGCTTTTCAATGATGTATAATTTGTTATTCTGGTTATGGAATCTGGGAGATATGACATTATAAGTTTGGGTGAATTGTAAGATGACACATTCGGGGTAGAAGCTTCGATCGAAAAAGTGATCTAATTAGAGGTTACAATTGTTTTTGAGTTCTTCATGAACGTTTTAGATTATATTCTGATCTTTTCATTGATATAAAGTATGCCATTTTTGGACCTTGGCATGGAAAGATAGAAATTTTATAAATTTTGTTACTATTTTAGAAATTTTAGAAATTTTGTGACCAACGCTCTTTATTCTTTTGCTTCTAACTTTTTTGTCTGACATCTGATTGATCTAATTTTTGAAGCTTTGGATTCCTAAGACAATGACCTACATCATGATGGAAAATTATGATTGTTCTGAGATTAGATTGAAAGAGATTGATTGAATCAAAGTGAGTTAGATATTTTCTGAGCTCGGTTCAGTATTTTGGACAATATCTTGATCGGTAGAGATCCATTAAATAAGTTAGAGACATGGGACTGTAGATTATTTGAAGGAATAGAAATTTAATTCAGTTCCTAAAATTTTTAATTTCTGAATTGAGGTATGAAAGTTATGAGAACATATAAGGGCAATTTGGGCATGCTACTTAAGTTTAAGAGTTTTAAGGCTTATGTGGGAGGGCAAATGGGACTTTCCCCACTCATTAAGAGTATGAGATAAAAGAAGAAAATAGGGGATGAGAAGAAAAAGAAGAAGAGGGAGTTGTGGCCGTGGGAGAAGAAGAGAAGAGGGGAAGTTAGGGTTTGACGATTTCGAAGATTGTGAAGCCCAATCAAGTAAGTTAAGCATCTTTCTCCTTGATCAGAGGAACGAAACAAGTTTTGATGTTAGTTAAGAGAGGATTAAGTGTTAGAAGCCGTCGAATGAGCTATAGAATATGCTTGGTTTAGGGTTAAGGATTTTAGTGTGTTTGTGGATGATTTTTGTGTTGGAATGAGCTAGAACTGAAGCTTAGGACTTGAATTAAGGTTTAGATGTGTTGTATGTGCTTAAGGGAAGGTTGGAAGTGGGAAAATGCTGGGAAAATCCAGTTCGGAGACGTTCTCCAGACCCGCACGTCGCGATGTGCGAATTTGTGTTCGTCGCGACGTGCGAATGTGTGTGCATCGCGGCGAGCACGGACCGTTCGTCGTGACGAGCGAGCTGTTCATCGCGACGAGCGTGGCCTTCGTCGCGGCGAGCTCCAGTTTCCAACGCAGAGGTGTTTTGGTATTTTGGGCATAACTTTTGATGTAGATGTCCAAATGAGGTGATGTTTGATTTGTTGTGATCTAGAGACAAGGTTCTAAAATTTTTTTGAAGAAAGAAAGTTTTATTTCAGTCTTTAAAGATCTCAATTTGTAGATGGAAGTTGAGTATAGATTCTTGTTTCAACATAAGGATAGGCCCAATATGTTTGAACTATAACTTTGGGATTTCTGAAATGAATTGAATGTTTTTGGAGTCATAGGAACTTAAGACATAAGGGAAAAATGTTTCTAGAAGAAAGATTGTCAAATTTCTTCATTTACTTGATCATAATTTGGAATTCTGATTGAATGGGAATTTTGTTTTTGATAAAGGGAATCAAGGAAGGCAAGAGGATCAAGATGAGAGGCATCTTTTAAGCACGTATCCGAGCGAAGAATTCAGATGAGTTTCATGTTTATAATTTAGTAATGAGCCACTAAAGTCTTCTCCCAAATTAAGAATGATTTCTATTACTTCATAAATATTGTTTTGTTTTTATTGAATGATTTGCAAAATTTCTACATGTTTCAACGTATGAACTTTTCTGATAAATTTCAATACTTTGGAATGCATTGTGATCAAGACTATGTACTGACTTGATAGGCATTATGGCATCTTGTAAGAATGAAAAGTATGAAAGCTTTGATAAATGCTTTGAGCATGAAACGAATTGTTATGTGTTTTGTTGGGTGAGAGAGTAACAGATCGTTAGTCACGTGCACGTCGACGTATAGCCTTCTCCCGGCTGCCCGCTTGGGGCCACGAGATCCTGAAAAATCGGACTCGTTTTGTTTACGGTATAAACTTCTGTTTGTCTGAATCGTTTTACGGAACTCTCGAGCCATTTGTTTGTGCATTGCATCTATAAATTGTCAAGTATGTGCATAATTTGAGCATTTGTATTGATGATTGAATGAACATGTTGTGTTGATGTGATACCATTTTTCACTATGAATTTTGAGAAGGTAATGACACTTTTCAACGACGAGTTTGAACTCAAAATTTTGGATTTGACTGAGAATTTGGGAGCAAAGCGTTTTATGACCTTATTATGACTTTTGTATAATAAATAAACTTTTCAACGGTTTTGCTTATGCTTCGTTATAAACCTGTTACCCACGAGCTATAAGCTCACCCCCCTTTTCATCCCCAATCTCCAGGTAATCGTAGGAGATTGGATGAGGGAGAGACAAGATGTTCGTTCGACATGTTTGCGATCTTTGTATTTTGTGATAATGCCTCTATGAGTTATATAAGGATTTGATTTTACAAATTGTATATGAATTGCGATGAATTGTGAGATTGTGTATATATTTGAGTATGAATTGATATGAGAAAATGCGAATGGGTTTTGGATGTTATATTGAGATATGAATGTGTATTGGATTACGGACGGGGTGTCCGATGATACTGGTTATTGTGTGAAAAATATAGAAGTGTATTTTAAACCCTTTGCAGGTATAGGTTAGTTGTAAAAGCAGCCGTTATGCTGCCAGAATTTGTACGATACAGGATAAGAATGAGATTTATGATTTTGTTAACAAGAATGAGATATAGCATGATTATGAGGAATTTCATGATTTGAGTTTTGTTTAAGGATGTAATTTGTATAAGATTGAATAAAGTGAATATGAAAGAATAGAAAAGACAAATTTTGTACTGGATTCGGATTTGGTTTAGTCTTAAGATATCCAACGTGCATCTTTCTAACGAGTATTGTTTTCAGATGTGGGCTTCGTTTTCATTTTGCCTCATAATTCGATTTGTTCCGCTTTGTTAAGTTTGCGTTTCACTTCGTTCGCTTTGTTTTTCGATTTATGTCTTCGCTTTCGAACCATTCGCTTCCAATTTGTGATTCGATTCGTATCTGATTGGATTTCGCCATATGTTTCGTTTCTTTGCTTTGATTCGATTCAGGTTCGTTCGTTTTCATGTTCGATTTTGATTTGCTTTTGCTTTCGTTTTGTGATTTCATTTCGTTGTTACTATTGATTTCTGCATCTTCCTATTTGCGTCACCTTCGAAAGCGAATTATTCGATGCGCATTCACTTTATTTTCGATCGCCTTCGTTTCGTTTTTCGGTTGGGATCCGGCCTCCGGATCGGGTCCCAACACTAATTCTGAGGCACCTAGTGTGCAATATAAAGTGCCACTGGCTCCTCCTCCCATGTCTACTATGGACCCACGGTTTTTTCAAGCCTTCGCTCAGGCTTTCACTTATGCCATAGGCCAAGGATCAAAAGTTCCAGTGCCAGCTCAAGTGGAGAGGAGTGGGCACTTGATAAGCTCTGCAAGTATGGAGCTGTAGATTTCAATGGGACCACTAATCCTGAGGAGGCCGAAGCATGGTTGAAGAAGACCGAGAGAGTCCTAATTCAGATGGAGTGGTCTGACGAGGAGAAGCTGGATTATGCAGTTAGTTTGCTGCAAGGGGATGCACTTCATTGGTTGGAATTAGTGCCTCACAGTCAGGCTATACCTCCAGTGCTGATATGGAGAGACTTTTGGAAGCTTTCAGGAGAAAGTACTTCTTGAGGGTCTATATGTTGGAACCCCTCCCCGGTGAGTCGCGTGCCTGACGTCCTACGTGACATCTGGACGCGCATCTCACGAGGGAAGAATTCCTCACCACGAAAGAAACCTCAAATCGAACTTAATTTAACGTCATCCGAACAAAACTTGATAAATTTACCCTAATTATCCTCCAATAAAAATTGAACTGCTAAGGGCCCATAATAAAATCCGATTCCTCAACTCAAATGAAATTCCATGTCTCTTGGTCAAATAGAATCAGAAATCTCCTCAATCGGATCTCTATAGACCGCAAAATCGTCCAAAAATGGAAAAATATTCAATATCGTCACATAATTGGCTTTCTTTAATAGTATCCATAAATTCCCGCTAAAACCCGAATCTCTAATTTTATCAAAAGGGGTAGAAAATTTTTTTAGAAAACCAACGCTTCAAAAACTGAGTGAATCCGAGGCCAAACGAAAAGGTTACAAAAAAAAAGAGTGAGAGGACATTCAGCGACTAGGCGTGGGCACGTCTAAGAGATTTAGAGACTAGACGTGGCCGCGTCTAAGGATGAAGTCTGGATTTGTGGGAAAATTTCAGAGTTTACAAACATCATAACTTTTGCTCCCGAAGTCTAAAATTCATAAATTTAGTATCAATAAAAAGGTAAAAGAAAGCTCTACAACTTCCTAGAAGGATTTAAAAACTACTTTAGCCATTAAGAGGGTCAAAATTTGCTTTAAAGTTTCAGCCCAAACTCAAATTTTCCTACACCATGCCAAAAGTTTGAAAATTCATATCTTTGAGCTCACAAGTCGAAAAATGTCACATTTTACCTCATTGGAAAGATAAAGAAAGGATCTACAAACTTCATGAAGGGTGCAAAAATTAAATCGGTCATTAAGGGAGGTAAAAACACACTTAACGTTTCAGCCTAAATGAAAAACCAATGGAACAGTAATTTGGCACAATGAACAGTAACTATCAACATTCCCAACCTCATATCTTTTTATTCCTAACTCCAATGATTGCAAATTATACCTCATTTTAAAGCTAGAAAGACAATATACATTTTATATGAAGAAAGCAAAACTTGAAACTGTCTCTAAGAGGGTGAAAAACCCATTAAAAGGGACTGCAAAATTATAACTTCTATCAACAGCAGCTGAAACCTTTCCCCTCTCATAACTCTTTCATTTTAAGTCCGAATGTGACAAACTTTATGTCGTTGGAAAGCTATAATCATGCACTACAATCTTCAAGAAGGCATCACATTGAAAATATCACTCTAAAATACTCTAAAATCCAAAATAAGTTGCTGTCCAATTTGGGAAAAATTGGACAGCACTTCCCCTAAAAATGCTCTAGCCAAAATCTTCAATCCAACACATCAACCTGCATAAAAACTCATTCTTCTAACTTCCATAACACAAATCAAACCCAATATACTTCAAATCAAAGGCAGTAACACACTCCTAGGATTCTATTTATTCTCAAACATAAAGCAACCTCAGTCTTCCTTTGCTAATCATTTGTAAAGCATACAACAATACATTTTGACCAATATACACAAAATACATTAAAACCCAATTCTTTTTGCATTTACAAGTTGGATATGTAAGTGATAAGTCGACTTGTACCATGTGTAAGTCGACTTACACATGTTCGGTACCGATAAGTCGACTTGTTCATTGGATAAGTCGACTTGTTCAAAATCGATCTTGTTTATTTGTGCCTAAAGGCAATCCCTTTAAGCGTTTTATTCAAAGTCGTGAGCGGACTTTATGAATAAATAAAGAAAAGGCATTATTCATTAATTTGATATTCATAAACATTGTTTATGAATTGATTTGATCTTTAATCAAATTAATGAAGTCCATGATATATGACATAGCATGAAGGAAATTATGATGTGATCATACTACTGAGGTTCCTATCATGTGCAATTATGTCAGTATCTAAATTCTCCCTAGTCATAGGATTAATGAGACTGGACATCATTAATCCGGATAGACTAGCACATGTCATATTCCTTGATTGGATCAAGCAGTGGATGACATGTGGATGCTTACTAGCGATAGTAAGTTCATTGGATGACCTGCCATGAGATCATCACATGGATATCTTATCTAAGTGTCAGTGATAATCTCATCAAAGCAATGGTGCAAGTATCCTTAGACTTGAGGTACTCAAGGATATCTTGAATCTTGATCACGTGCTGACTCCATTCCTTGTTGCCTTCGGAGGTAACTCATAGGGTGGTGCTTGGGTGCGACTTGAGGTATTGAAGATAATTGAGTAGCCAATAAAGGATTCACCACTTACGGATTAGCGAAGAGATACCCATGGCCTCTTGTGGGATCATTACTAAGGCGGCAGCATGTATGTCATGAAGAGTGTCTTCATTGACATATAGAGTAATGAGTCGAGGATGAGAAGCCGATATCACTTGGGCTAGACTCAGTCTAGTGAGAGTTGACACTTTGACCATACTCATAACCAAGTGGGGTATAGGATGGTGAAAGGACGAATTGCACGGTAATTGTCTATGGAAGGGTTCGTGATCTGGTTCGTGATGAATACATCAAACCGATTACTTTCCGGTCAATTGGGGGTCATGATGTGTTGCTAGATACCGCTCATGACTTGCTCAGATTAATTGTTAATCTAAGTGGCCAACATAACCGGGAGCCTAAAGGGTCACACGCATAAGAGTGACTCAGAGAATCTGTAAAATAGTAATTGGACAGAGTTCCAATCATGGAGAGCAAATGGATTAAATGGATCCCGATGAGATTGGGATATGTCCCGATGAGATCGCGACATCAATATTGCTAAGAAAGGTTTTCGGGGCTGTTTCAGCATCGGAGCCCGGTAGGCCGGTAGGACCGACCCCAGTTGGACTGGACCTTAGCAATTATATTCTAATTAATTAATTAAGTAATTAATTAATTAATTAATAATATATATAAGCACATGTGCATCGTTGGAATGGGTAAAGAGAAGATAAGAAGATTTGTTTTGAAAAAGTCAAAGTATCATTACTTTATTCCTTAAATGGTGTGCCATCCATTTGTAAGCTATTAATTGGTGTCTTAAAAGTAAAGAACACTATATATATAGCTGATTGTCGTGGATGGCAGATGGGTTATTCGGTGGTTTTCAAAATAAGAAGAATAAACTTGCTTAAGTGTTAAGGAAGGTGAAAAGGGTTTCATGTTATTCTTTCTTAAACCATCGTTTCCACTCTTCTTCTCCAAGATTCCAACGTTGATGCTTAGCTCTCCAAGGACAGAGGTAGGGTCTAGCAGCCTTTAATCTGTTCTAGCTATTCCCGGTAAAGGGTTTGACTCGGTTAGATTTTACGATCTGCGTGGATCACCTTTAGAGATAGTCTCTTTGGCTATTTAGGTTGATGTCTTCATACCGATACCTGGATCCTGGGTTTGGGAAAGTCCGGGAACAAAAATTTTGTTTTCCGCTGCGGTACATGTGATGTACCTCCGGGATTTTCCTACAGTGGTATCGAGGCGTCGGTATCGTGTATGCAGCTATAACCTAAGCGAGATCAGAATCCCTAATGGAATTTTCTGTTGATGCATGCTATCTGTTCAGATTTCGAATTTATATTGTGATATTTTTTTCGAAATTTTTCTGCCCAGGATTGTTCATAACATGTTAGAGAATATGTCTATGAATTTTCAGAATTTATCGATTTGATTTGATATAGTTTTGCTAATTTAATTCCCTAAGTTTCGGATGCTGTTTTGTGAAACGATTCTGGAACAGGAAGTAGTATAAATTCGATAATAAATTCTAGAAAAATGGTTTTTCTGATTTTCCTTCACCTACATGTCTCTAAGATGTTGGTGAATGTCTAGGAGCATGGAAATTGGATTTCAAGGTGATTGGATATTTATTTTCGATTTTATTCTATGCTGTTGGGAATTGCTGTGCTGATGAATACAGATTTTGAATCGGTTTTGTTATTTAGGTTGACTGAGTTTTTGATGGCTAAAAATCCTGAAAAAATTCAGGTAGCATTTTCTGAACATGTAATAACCTATGCAATTTTGTCAGAATTTATTGAAAATGTTTCATTGATCATTTTGAGCAATGTACAGAACTGGACAGTTTTGTGAAAAATTGTTGGGACTGTTTTGCTTGGCTTGATTGAGTGTGCTTTTTCAGTTCCAATGCCTTGCACCATTTTTAATGTGATTAAAAATGTGTTATCTTGATGTATCATGATTGCCAAACTGAATTGCTTGAATTTCCATTTCCAAGAATTTTCGGATGCCTAAGTGATCACATTAGCGTCTCGTTAGTATATTGCATTATCTTGTTTGTTTTGACCGTCATATTTTTTATGGCATGTGCTGAAGTAAATTTGATAATGTATGTGCTAGCTAGAGATGCTTAGGGTGATAATTTGGGTGTTCCTAAATTGTTTGGAAATTAATGAGTTTTGACTCATTTCAAGCTTTTCATATGTTTTGACTATATAAGGCTTTCATGGTTCAATGAAGTGTTCATTGAGACATCAAAGTAGCAGATATTACCTTAGATATGTTGGTATTGTGAATTGGAATTGCAAGGATTGAGGAATTAGCGATTAGAGAATTATAGCAAATTACATTGGACAAGTCGACTTATTTGGAGTATAAAGCGACTTGTTCAGTGGCTCTGTGCATAAGTCGACTTACGGTGTACAAGGCGACTTGTCGCTGGTAGATGCATAAAGCGACTTATATAAGATAAGTCGACTTGTGCGAGAAGCGAAAGACAAAGCGACTTGTATTATGATACAAAGCGACTTGTGTATGGGCGAGGGCATAAAGCGACTTGCATTCGTTGTAAGTCGACTTGTGGCATCTCTCGAGTTGGATGATGGATGATTAAAAGGATTGATTCAATGTGATTGATGAAACCTAAATCATTCCATATAGTCTTAAGCTTGGAGTCTGAAGTTTCGAAATCCCTCCTCGGCATATGAAAACTAACACCTTCCATTAATATGGTAAGAACCAGAGTTCTTATAGAAATTTGGGTTGTTGGGCAAACTCAAGCTCACTCTATCGGATATGTTCGAACCATGAAAATAAGATTTTCTGATTAATGGGTTGGTTTTCACTGGAAGCGTTGGTTTGTTGAGCAAACTCAAGGTCAACGTGGACAGAGGCGAAATTGGGTAGTGTACATCGGATGTACGCACAATCAAAGAGTTGATAACCCAATGTAAGTGCGCACATCAACAAGTTGATAGCACTGGACGATAGTTGTGTCTAAGATGTAATTGGTATGTCTGATACCTCCCGAGACATAAGGTGGCTTGTTGGGCAAACCCAAGGTCATTCTCAATGTCGGTTATCGATGATGCAATTGGTATGTCCGATACCTACCGATTGACCTAAGTTGTGGCTTGTTGGGCAAACCCAAGGTCACTCTTAGCAATGTCGGATATCGACCCATTAGGACATTATGTCACTTTGTTTCTCTGGATTCGTAAAGAGGGTTATGGATTCTAGGAAACTAGTGGGAGCCATATGCATGTCATGCAAGTCCTTATGATCATGCAGGCATTTCTATTCTATCATTCCTTCTCTCTATCGCGTTTAGGTTGATTGAAGAAGTTGTTCAGTGTGAATTTTCGCTCTCTATTTTGGACCGAATTTTCTTGATCGGCTGAGGAATCTGAGAATTGTTCTCAGATCTGAGGAACTGGGATACGTCCTAGATGTTCCACTTCCAGATGCACCTGCTGTCGATGCTTCTGATGAGGATCAGAAAGCATATCGTAAGCATCTAAAGGACAGTGACATGGCTACTTACATTATGCTTGCCTCGATGTCACAGAGCTGCGAAGCAAAGACGAGTCCATGGATGCTCACACTATAGTATTTCATCTTAGGGGTGATGAGTAAGCTTCGATGCGAAAGGTTCGAGACCTCGAGGCTTCTCTTCACCATTAAAGATGGCTCGAGGGACGGTGGCAAGTATTCCACGAAGATGAATGGCTATATAGAGATTGGCTGTCTTAGGATTTGTAATGGATTATGAGTTAAGTATAGACTTGATTACGGTTAGATTGTCGCGGTTTTCACGGTTTGTGATAAACTATCGATGAACCAAATATCCACAACAATTCTGGTGATCAATCTGCTTTCGAAACAGTGACGGCTATCAAGGAAGGATAGCAAGCAAGTGCTAGTGGTGGATGCTTCTTCTTCTGGTCCAAAGAAGAAAAAGGCCAAGAAACCAAATGGAAGTGCCATCAAGGAAAAACCAAAGATACTGCCCCAAAAGGATTTTGCTTTCATTGTGGCAAGACTGGCCACTGGAGGCGAAACTGTAAAGTCTATCTGGAGTTCCTGAAGCAGAAGAAGGCATCAAATGCCTCTACTCCTTCAAATATGTTTGTCATTGAGGTTAATACTGTTTCTGATCAAAACATATGGGTATTTGATACCGGTTGTGGCTCATACATATGAAATGATATGTAGGGCCTCAGGGACAAGGAGACAGGCTCATAAAAGGAGAACTAGACCTTCGTGTAGGTAATGCAGCAAGAGTTGCTACATTAGCCGTAGACACTTATGTCTTGTCACTCCCTAGTGGGCTTGTATTCAAATTGGATGATTGTCATTTTGTACCCGTTTTAAACAAAGAACATATTGTATGTTTTATGTTTAATTAGAGCTGATTTTCATTTGACTTTTAGAAGCAATGGTTGTTCTATTAGTTCGAATGGAATGCTCTATGGTACTGGTACATTATGCAATAGAATTGACATATTAGATATGTCATATCCGATTATGAATGTCAATGACGCGGAAAGACATAGTCGAGATAATTTAAAATCAACTTACTTATGGCATTGTCGACGGCCATATAAATGAGACACGCATCGCTAAGCTCCATAAGAGTGGATGTTTAGGGTCATTTGATTATGAATCATATGACACATGCGAATCTTGTTTATTAGGCAAGATGACTAAGTTATCCTTTAAAGGAAAGGGTGAATGAGTGAATGGAGTATTAGACCTAATACATTCAGATGTATGTGGTCCGATGTCCATCCATGCGAAGTGGTTGTCTTTACTTCATTACTTTTATCGGTGATTATTCACGATATAGGTATCTCAGATTCGAAGAGATACAAATGAAGCATTTGAATAGTTCAAATAATTGAAATGAAGTAGAAAACTAACTTGGTAAAAGTATGAATACATTACGATCGATCGTGGTGGAAAATGCTTAGACCAATAGTTTTGATTATCTCGAGATAATCGAATTTTATCTCGATACACTCCACCTTGCACTTGCAAAGACAATGGTGTGGCTGAAAGGAGATATCGAACCTTGTTAGACATGGTGCGATTAATGATAGGTTTTACATGTTTTGGGGTATGCACTCGAGGCAATTTGTTTACTTGTTAAGCAGAGTTCCATTAAAGACGATTGTGGTTACTCCATATGAGATGTGGATTAAGCGAAAGCCTATCTTTCTCGGTGAAAGTTTGGGATTGTCACCTTACGTGAAGCGGACGATCGAGATACATTTGATGTAAAATCTGACATGTGTTTGTTCGTAGGATATCGTGGGATATCAATTCTACCTTGCTGAGGAACAAAAGTTGTTTGTTTCCAAGCATGTTGTTTTCTTAAAGAAAGAGTTTCTTTTACAAGAGGACAGTGGGAGCAAAGTTGAACTTGGAGAAGTTCAAGATTCTCGAACAAACATAGATCAACTACCTGAACCTGAAACTGTCACTCATATAGATGAGGTAACAGTTCAACCTTCTACTACACAAGAATTTCGTAGGTTAAGTAGGATACACACTGTTCCCGAGAGATATGAATTTCTCGTAAGTGAACAGAATGACGTATTGCTCATATGAGATGATGCGCCTACTACCTATGAACAGGTTACGAAAGGTTGATGCGGAACATGGCTTTATTCCATGAAATCTGAAATGGATTCCATGTATGAAAACCAAGTATGGACTTTGGTTGTTACACTGAAGGATAAAACCCACAGGGTGCAAAGGAGTTTTAGAAGAAAACCAACATGGATGGTAATTTGATTACCTATAAAGCAATGCTTCGGTTAAAGGATTTAAATCACAGACAAAGAGTTGACTATGACGAAACCTTCAGCCCCGTAGCAATGCTTAAATCCATTAGGATACTCCTAGCCATTGCCACTCATTATGATTATGAGATATGGCAAATGGATGTGAAGACAGCTTTCTGAATGGAAATCTTCCGAGGATGTGTATGACACAACGGAGGACTTCACCTCTATAATGGCGAAATAGTATGCAAGCTTCAGAATTCCATGTATGGATTGAAGCAAGCATCCAGAAGTTGGATTATCCGTTTTGATGAGTCAATCAAAGAGTTTGATTTCTCACAAAATCCGGATGATCATTGTGTGTATAAGAAGGTTAATGGGACTGCAATCGTATTCCTTGTGTTGTATGTAGATGACATCGTAACTAGGAAGCGATGTCTCTATCCGCAATCGATTAAAATTTGGTTGTCAATCAATTTGCGATGAAAGACCTTGGTGAAGCAACTTATATCATAGGGATATAGATTTATAGAGATAAATCAAAAGGTTGCTTGGTCTTTCACAATCATCGTACATAGATGAGATGCTAAAGAGGTTTAGCATGAAACAATGCTATGTACGAGGCCCGATGTATCGTATGCTCTAAGTGTTACGAGCAGATACCAATCGGATCCTGGTGAGGGTCCTTTGGGTGGCTGTCAAGAATATCCTCAATTACTTGCGAAGCACTAAGGATGTTTTCTTAATCTATGGAGATGGAAATCCCAGTGGCGGGCATTCAGATGCTAGTATTTAATCGATAAGGATGATTACGAATCACAATCGGGTTATATACATTCACTTTGAATAGCGTGGCGGTCGATTGGAAAAGTTTCAAACAAAGAGGATGCTGATTCATCAACCGAGGCAGAGTACATTGCCGCGTGAGATGCATGAAAGAAGCGGTTTGGATCAAGAAGTTCATTACTGAACTTGATCTGGTCCCTAGCTGTGATGGGCCCATAGGATTGTATTGTGATACAATGGGGCTAGTGTGCAAGCAAAGGAACCAAGGTCTTATCGACGATCCGAACTCGTACTACCGATTCCATTTGATTCAGGAGATCATTAGTCGAGATGATATCACGATAGAGAGAATTCCACGAGCAAAGTGTTGTTGTTCGTTGACAAAGCCATTGTCACGGAGAATTGTGATTCTCATGGACTCGCTTATGGTATTAGATACTAAGGCGATTGGCTTTAGGGCAAGTGGGAGATTTGTAAGTGATAAGTCGACTTGTACCATGTGTAAGTCGACTTACACATGTTCGGTACCGATAAGTCGACTTGTTCATTGGATAAGTCGACTTGTTCAAGGTCGGTACTGTTTATTTGTGCCCTAAAGGCAATCCCCTTTAGCGCATTTTATTCAAAGTTGTGAGCAGACTTTATGAATAAATAAAGAAAAGGCATTATGTATTAATTTGATATTCATAAACATTGTTTATGAATTGATTTGATCTTTAATCAAATTAATGAAGTCCATGATATATGACATAGCATGAAGGAAATTATGATGTGATCATACTACTGAGGTTCCTATCATGTGCAATTATGTCAGTATCTAAATTCTCCCTAGTCATAGGATTAATGAGACTGGACATCATTAATCTGGATAGACTAGCACATGTCATATTCCTTGATTGGATCAAGCGGTGGATCTCGAAGCTGTAAATATGAGATATTTAGAATTGACATGTGGATGCTTACTAGCGGTAGTAAGTTCATTGGATGACTGCCATGAGATCATCACATGGATATCTTATCTAAGTGTCGGTGATAATCTCATCAAAGCAATGGTGCAAGTATCCTTAGACTTGAGGTACTCGAGGATATCTTAGATCTTGATCGTGCTTTGACTCCATTCCTTGTTGCCTTCGAGGTAACTCATAGGTGGTGCTTGGAGTGCAGCTTGAGGTATTCAAGATAATTGAGTAGCCAATAAAGGATTCACCACTTACGGATTAGCGTAAGAGATACCCATAGCCTCTTGTCGGGATCATTACTAAGGTTGGCCAGCATGTATGTCATGAAGAGTGTCTTCATTGACATATAGAGTAATGAGTCCCGGGGCGAGAACCGATATCACAGGCTAGACTCGGTCTAGTGAGAGTTGACACTTTGACCATACTCATAACCAAGTGGGGTATAGGATGGTGAAAGGACGAATTGCACGGTAATTGTCTATGGAAGGGTTCGTGATCTGGTTCGTGATGAACACATCAAACCGATTACATTCCGGTCAATTGGGGGTCATGATGCGTTGCTAGATACCGCTCATGACTTGCTCAGATTAATTGTTAATCTAAGTGGCCAACATAACCGGGAGCCTAAAGGGTCACACGCATAAGAGTGACTCAGAGAATCTGTAAAATAGTAATTAGACAGAGTTCCAATTATGGAGAGCAAATGGATTAAATGGATCCCGATGAGATTGGGATATGTCCCGATGAGATCGCGACATCAATATTGCTAAGAAAGGTTTCCGGGGCTGTTTTAGCACCGGGGCCCGGTAGGCCGGTAGGACCGACCCCAGTTGGACTGGACCTTAGCAATTATATTCTAATTAATTAATTAAGTAATTAATTAATTAATTAATAATATATATAAGCACATGTGCATCGTTGGAATGGGTAAAGAGAAGATAAGAAGATTTGTTTTGAAAAAGTCAAAGTATCATTACTTTATTCCTTAAATGGTGTGCCATCCATTTGTAAGCTATTAATTGGTGTCTTAAAAGTAAAGAACACTATATATATAGCTGATTGTCGTGGATGGCAGATGGGTTATTCGGTGGTTTTCAAAATAAGAAGAATAAACTTGCTTAAGTGTTAAGGAAGGTGAAAAGGGTTTCATGTTATTCTTTCTTAAACCATCGTTTCCACTCTTCTTCTCCAAGATTCCAACGTTGATGCTTAGCTCTCCAAGGAAAGATGTAGGGTCTAGCAGCCTTTAATCTGTTCTAGCTATTCCCGGGTAAAAGGGGTTTGACTCGGTTAGATTTTCTGATCTCTGCGTGGATCACCTTTAGAGATAGTCTCTTTTGGCTATTTAGGTTGATGTCTTCATACCGATACCTGGATCCTGGGTTTCGGGAAAGTCCCGGGAACAAAAAATTTTTGTTTTCCACTGCCGGTACATGTGATGTACCTCCCGGGATTTTCCTACAGGATATACATTATACAAAGCTTTATAGGGCATTTTAGCCCGAATACATCGAAAGTAGCAGAATCCAAAATACAAAGAGAACCATTTCTCCACAATGCAACCTAAAGCATTGTTTTCTCAAATATGACTGTGAAAGCAAAATGCATCGGAGTATTTTCTCAATCCCGATGCGATGACTCGGTTTCTCGCTCGATGCCTGTGGAGGGAAAATGGGGTGTGAGCTCGGCGGATCAGTGGGTAACAACTTTATAATTAAGAAATAAGCAAAAGCATTCTTTATTTATTCATTCTCAAAAGAACTTTCACGTTGATAAAGAAAACCATTCAAATTTATCAAAGCCAATTTACATTGATCAAAACACCTTCAATTCATCAAAACCTCTTGTAAAGCTCATTTCATCAAACCAATTACATATGAAATATCACATAAGCTCAGAGAAAGTGGTTCGGGTGGATCCGAAACAGAACTTACTACACATTCCCGCAAATCGGTCATGTGTAGCCATGATTGATGGGAGTCCTTAAGAGGAACTCCGATGCCACTAGCGGGCAGGCGGGAGAAGCCTATAGGTAGACAGGTGCACCTGACTCAGATGGGACCACCACAAACCCAAAGAAAGCACATAATTCACACAATTCGAAATTATTAGCCATAACTGGCCTTTACAAATTCACTTTCGCATAATTAGGCCAAACAGGCAATTTTTTTTTCCAAAATCACACATTCGAGTCTTTTTCACATAACAAAACATTATACAATTAATTTATCACATAATTCACAATCAAAGAACATCTCATACAAGTGAAAAACATAACAAAGAGTAATTCATACTAACATTCTAAGTCATTAGAAAACATCAATTTGCCAATATTACATAATCCATCTTTTTCACTTATTAAATCATTTCGCCAACATTTCCAACATAAATTTACATTCAAGAGACATCACATAAAAGTTTAAATCCTCATAAAGAACAATTAATACAAACTTCTTAAATCATTGGAAAGCATTAATTTGCATTTATTCTAAAAACGTTGAATTGCCTATTAACTCAATTATTAAGGAATCACCCACCTTAAATTCCTTTAGCTAGTAGGATGGTAAAATGGCCTTGGCTCTTCCTCCAATTGCCTTAATTCACCTTCATTAAGCATAATTATCCCATAAGAACATAGGATATCAAAATCGAATGAGGGAATTATGACCAAAAGGGTGGACTATGTTCACACCTAAAATCGGATTGAAACTGTCTTGGCGCGATTGCCATAACTTTTTATATAGACGTAGGATTAATTTCGTTCTTAGACCATTAGAAATAAGACATCTATATCTACAACTCTCATGAAGATCACAAAACAAGATTCAGCTTCTAAATAAGTCAAAAATCACCATTTTCCTGTGGTTGTCCGTTAAACGGACACGCATGTCCGTTTAACGGACACGTTCGCGTGAAAGTGTCCCAAATGCTTTGAAATTGTCCGTTAAACGGACATGCAAGTCCGTTTAACGGACATGGGCAGGCGAAAGGGTGTTTTTGTACATGAGGCTATCCGTTTAACGGACATTCATGTCCGTTTAACGGACATCGAGTTTTCCAAAACTCCACATCTTCAACCCAACTTCAAAATCACTTGTAACTATCACCTTTCAAAACTCATAACTTCTTATTCCTAGCTCCAATATGTGCATAATATACCTCCATGGAAAGATAACAAGATGAACTACAAATCTCATGAAGGATGCAAAAGTTAACTCCATCATTTATCGAGGTAAAAACTCATTCGAATGCACTGCTCTAACAATGACCAATGAAACAGTGGAAAGGCTACATGAACAGTAACTGATATAGGTTTTACCCCCATAAGTTCTTACACCTAACTCCAAATGAGGCAAATCATACACCGTTGGAAAGGTCTAATCTTAACCGAAAATCTTCAAGAAGAACTCTCAATCCAATTCAAACTCTAAAAGAGTCTAAATCACCAACAAAAGTTTGACAAAGTTTACCAAAAATTTGACAGCACCTCCTTTAAAAGTTCACTATCCAAACTTCAATTCAATTTAATTCAACTCAAGTACCTACATCAAAACCTCTATCTTCAATCTCTCACAACACACACCAATCCAAATATCCCAAAAGATCAACTTCAATAGAAACAACACACTCCTAGCATTCTAATCATATCCAAACTATAACACAATTACATTTCCCCCTTTCTTGTCAAATTCAAACCATACAATGATGCAATTGTTTTAAAATATGCATGAATTGTACAAAATACATTAGAACTGAACATTCTTGCATTCATATGAAAATATGAGTTATTACAAGGCTTTAGAGGGCATTTTAAGCCACTACATCAAATCCCAAAATACAGGCTTGCAAAAGCATCACTTGCCCAAAATGCATCTAAAGCATTGATTTACAAAAATTAACTTGAAATACAAAAATTATCCATTTCTGGAGCAATGCCTTTAAGCTCGGTGTTCGATCTCGTGCTCCTCACCTGGAGATGGGACAGAGTTGGAGGGGGTGAGCTTACGCTCGTGGGTAACATGTTTATATTTATGCAAATAAGCTGAATTTATTTCATTATCCATATTGCTAGCAAATCTCTCATCAAACAATCATACAACTTTGCATTTCATAAATTCATCAAGCTAAAAACACAACTTTCATGATTCATACGTCTATCATTCTTGCAAATACATGCTAACACATAAACACATAGCTAATGGTTCGGTAAGATAAGTCCTAATAAGCGATTTAACTACACAAGTGTAGTCGTATCTTTGAGGAGTCCAAAAGGAACATCCTTGCCACAATCAGGCGCAAAGGCGAAGTTTATCTTCGTCAACGTGCACGTGACTCTGCTGGGTGGACTTAATTACCCACATAACATGAATTCATGCATCAAAATCTTGACTTTTCTTGTCCACTGGCTGATTTCTGAAAATGGATTTTTCATGCATCCAAATAGCTGATTTTTGAAAAATGTATTTCATGCTTAACTCACATTTCATGATTTCACTAATATTCATGCTCATTCAATTCATGAACTTGTCAAGCAATATCATATACTGTTCAAACTGTCACGTAATGGCAATCATAAATCAATTTATACACAATCAAAGCTCAATCAATGCTCATCCCAAGGTAGTTGGAAAACATTAATTTCATTAGTTGAGATAGTATTTAAAACTTACTAGCATAAAGATAAAAATGAAACCCACCTTATATCTTGCTTAATCCTTGCTTAGGAGTGCTCTTCTCCTTGCTCTTCTCCTCTCTCTTGCTCTACTTCAAGAGAAACAAAAACTCATTTCAACATAACTTCAGTTGAAAATCTACATAACCTCTTACATGAAATTAACTTGAAAATCACTAAACCCACTTCATTTCTAAGCTTTCTACACCATAACCTAACTAAAAGCTAACACTTGAAATCATGACTTACCTTGGTTCTTGACTCAACCAAAGAGTTTCTTGGTTCAAGGTGTAGCTTATCTCTTCCTCTATACTTTTCCTTCTTGAACTTTCTTCAAAAACTTACTTAATCTCTTGGAAACTCAAGACCTAGCCAAGCTTTTCCTTTTTCTTCTTCTCCCTTCTCCTTCCACGAATTCTCCCTCTCTCCCTCTAATTTTCGTAACTTCCCTCTCTTCTTCTACTAACCCACTTAATTCCTTCTCTTTTATACTACTTACTAACTTACTTAAGCCTATAGGCCTAAAGCCCAAGTCACTTCTTCTCTCTTCCTTCTTATATTCTCTTTAAACTACTCAAGTCCTTTTATCCTTTAAACCCATCTTATTCTCCTTTCCTTTCCTACCTCATTAAGGCCCAATTAACACATTTAATCTCATTAACTCACCACCTAACTCTTTAATGCTATCACATACTAATTAATGTCAACTCAATTAATGCTAACATAACTTACTCAATTAATCTAGTCATGCTTATTTTAAAAAAAAATTTTTTTTGGGGCTAACATTTCTCCCCCCCCCCCTTAAGAAATTTTGTCCTCAAAATTCTTACCTGATTCATTGAAGAGGTGTGGATACTTCTCCTTCATTGCATCCAAAGGTTCCCATGTTTCCTCTTCAACTGCATGATTCCTCCAAAAGACTTTAATTAGCTGAATTGTCTTATTCCTGAGAACTTTCTCCTTGCTATCCAGAATTGCCACTAGCATCTCCTCATAGCTCAGATCATCACTCAGCTGAACCTCCGAGATCTGAATAATGTGAGAAGGATCTGATCTGTACCTTCTCAACATGGAAACATGAAAAACATCATAGATCTGAGACAACTCTGGAGGCAATGCCAACCTGTAAGCTAACGACCCGATCCTCTCTAGAATCTCATACGGACCCACATACCGAGGACTTAACTTGCCTTTCTTGCCAAACCTCATGACTCCCTTCCATGGAGACGTCTTCAGGAATACTTTGTCACCTATTGCGTACTCCATCTCCTTCCTGTGAGCATTTGCATAACTCTTCATTCTATCCTGAGCTGCCTTAAGCCGCTGCTTGATCAAACTAACCTTATCCATTTTCATCTGAACCAATTCTGGTCCTACCAGTTTCCTTTCACCTTCTTCATCCCAACATATTGGAGTCCTGCATCTCCTGCCATACAACGCTTCATAAGGAGCCATCTGAATGCTCGAATGGTACGAATTGTTATAGGCAAATTCGACCAACGATAAATGTTCATCCCATGCTCCTTTGAAGTCCATGACACACGCTCTGAGCATTCCCTCTAGGGTCTGAATGGTCCTCTCAGACTGACCATCCGTCTGAGGATGAAATGCTGTGCTAAAACTCAACTTAGTCCCTAGAGCTTCCTGCAAACTACTCCAGAATCTCGACGTAAATCGAGGATCCCTGTCGGATACTATGGAATTTGGAACTCCATGCAACCTCACTACCTCATCAATGTATTTCCTTGCTAACACCTGCAACGAATCTGTCTGCTTAATTGCCAGAAAATGGGCTGACTTGGTTAACCGATCTACAATAACCCATATGGCATCATGCTTCCTACTAGTTCTGGGTAAACCCATCAAAAAATCTATAGTGATCCTTTTCCACTTCCATTCAGTAATGGACAATGGCCTTAACATGCCTGAAGGTGCCTGGTGTTCAGCCTTGACTTGCTGACACACTAGACATCTACTCACATACTCTGCTACATCCCTCCTCATGCCTTTCCACCAGAAATGTTTCTTCAAATCCCTGTACATCCTGGTGCTGCCTAGGTGCATGGAATAAGGTGCGTTATGTGCCTCATCCAAGATCTCATCCTTGACTTCCTTAACATTCGGAATACACAATCTGCTTCCGACTACCATAAGTTCGTCATCTCTCACTACCACTTCAGACTGCTTGCCATTCTGGATTTCCTCACGAAGCTTACTCAATTCTGCATCCTGCTCCTGCAACTCCTTGACTTTCTCTCTAAGTATCGGCCTCACCCTGAATTGAGCAAGAATGCATTCTGGCTTATCCTGCTTCAAGCTTATCTTAAGCTTAGCCATCTGTTCTAACAAATGTTGGACCCCGATTTTTGAGTAAAAATAAGAAATATTCAAAAGTGGATGAGTTAATTGAAATTAAGATGAAAATCAAGAAATAAAGAGAGAAAGTGTGAAAATATGAAGAATTGTGAAAAGTTTGACTTTTTTTGCCTTTGATAGTTGACTTTTTGATTTAGGCAAAATTTGAGAAAATGATCAACATGACTTATCAAAAGCTGTTTTGGACAGAATCTTTGATTGAGGTTTTGACCCCTTTCGAGACCTAATTTGATTTTGAGTACTTCAGGGAAGTTGTAGAAATTTCTTTGATCTTTTTATTGACACCAAATTTGTCAAATTCTGAGTTTGGGATCGAGATATATGATTTTTGAAAAGTTTGGTTTTGAAGTTCCGATACTTTGTTTTTAATCCGATCCCTTTTGTAATCTTTTGCTTATAATTCCTTTATCCGACATCCGATTGACTCGATTCTCAAAGCGTTGGATTCCTAAGACAAGTAATATCATTTTTATGAAGAATTATGATTTTTAGGAAATTAAATGGAAAGAGATTGATTGAACCAAAGTAAGAGATTTGGTTATAGGTTATAAGTTGGATAATTTTCTGAACATAGTTCAGTATTTTGTGAATTTCGGGAGCTGTATAACTCCGATTGAGTTGATTCTTCAGGGCAAATAAAATTAAGATATAGGGCTACAACTCTTGTTAAGGGATCGAAATTTAATTTCATCCCTAAGATTGTTAATTTCTGGACTGAAGTTATGTTAATGTTCAGTCACTGATTTTGTGAAGGTCCGATAGTATTTCAACTATAACTTCTTCGTTTCTGATCCGAATTGAGCGCGGTTGGTGGCGTTGGATTCGTATGATTGAGAGGAACATTTCTCTAGAAGGAAGTTTTGACAAATTCCTTCAAATTGATAGTGCGAATCAACCCGCAAGTAGGCATGACATAAAGTAGAGTTCAAGGGCAATTTGGTCTTTTAGTCACCATTTTAATGACATGGCCTCAAAGCACATGAGGGATGTCGTTTTTGTAGGAAAATCCTGGGGTGTTCATCACATGAACACATGTATTTCAGAATATATGAAGATTATGAATGAATGTATGAGAGTATGAAATTGTATATGGAATTTTGTATAAGTTTGGGAATGAGATTGAACTATGAGAATAGTAGATTGAATTACAATTATGAGAATGTTTTAGAATTAGGATTGCGATTGTTTCTGCTGAGATCCCGGACGGAGGGTCCGGTTGATTTTGATGATTATATGATTGATTGGGCTTTTAGAAGTGTATTTTTGAATACTTTGCAGGTTTGGATTAGGATAAATCGTAGTTATACCGCCAAAATTCGATAAAATTAGAATAAAATGTAATTTAAGATTTGTATGGATAAATAAGAATATGATCAGATTTAGAGATTTGCATGAGAATGATTTTTCCAAAAGTGGAATTTGGTTGTGTGATTTGAATGAGGTTGACTAATAAGGTAAGAAATGAGAATAAGAAAAGAAAAAAAAATTATACCGGATCTCGGATTTGGATAGTCTAGGTTTCCAACGCGACGCTTTTCTCTGTTACTTTGTTTCGGATGTCTCTGTTGATTTGGTATTTGATTCCGATTTGCATTTGCTTCGAGTATGCGCTTCGCTTTCGATTCTTATGCTTTGTTTTCTGATTTGAAATGTCGATGCAAAATTTCCGTTTCCATTCGATTCCGTTTTCTGTTCTGCTTTTTTCCGGTTGGGATCCGGTTTCCGGATCGGGTCCCAACATAGATGGTATCAGAGCCCAGTAATAGGATCTTAACTGGACATATAAGATTGAGAAGAGTGCGTAAGGATAAAAAGTGAATTAGTAAGAATGTGCTAAGTGATCGTTTGAGTTCGATGACAATAAGTATGAATGACTTTAGGATTGTGAAATTGATGGGCATGACTTGTCATGACTTATTTGAAGAATTAAAATGATTGTTTGTTTTGGGTGTTAAGAATATGATTGATTAGAAACATGCGTTTGTGGAACTTGAAATGTGAATTGCAAAATGAATTGGGAGAAATTGATATAGCCTATACTTCTGTGAGATGAAAGTATGACTATTTGAAAGATGACATGATGATAAAGATTAAATGATAATTGAACCATATTAGGATTCCTTAAAAAATGGACCATTGACTTGTGTCCATATATGAAGAAATAATGAGTTATAGATATAGTGCTTTGAGATGATATGGGTAATATGAGATAGAAGAAATGAAGTGTTGTGAAGAGATATGATGTGGAACGTAGATAAGAAAAGTTTTTTGATTATGATTTCAGGAAAGGAATTTGTAAGGAAGTGCTTGAGTTACTTGGAGTTTAATCAAGTATGAATTTCGAGGACGAAATTCTTTTAAGTGGGGGAGAAATGTTGAACCCTGATTTTTGAGTAAAAATAAGAAATATTCAAAAGTGGATGAGTTAATTGAAATTAAGTTGAAAATCAAGAAATAAAGAGAGAAAGTGTGAAAATATGAAGAATTGTGAAAAGTTTGACTTTTTGGCCTTTGATAGTTGACTTTTTGATTTAGGCAAAATTTGAGAAAATGATCAACATGAAAATTGTAGACCCTGTCGAGAGCTTTCTGTGGCCATAAAGTTTGCTATTTTTTGATTTCGGGATTGAGAGATATGAATTTCTGAAGATATGCTTTGTTTTGAAAATACTATTAAGTATAGATTTGTGTGTTCTATGCTTCGAGGCCACTCGTCGTATGGATTTAGTTTGAATTAGAGCAAGTGGTCTTCATGAAAGTTTTAGATGATGTTTTTATCTTTCCATTGATATAATGTTTGCAATTTTTTGATGTCGGGGCTAGGAGTTATGAGCGATTAAAAATTGGAAGTCGTTTAGGAAAAGCTGTTTTGGACAGAATCTTTGATTGAGGTTGTGACCCCTTTTGAGACCTAATTTGATTTTGAGTACTTCAGGGAAGTTGTAGAACTTCCTTTGATCTTTTTATTGACACCAAATTTGTCAAATTCCGAGTTTGGGATCTAGAGATATGATTTTTGAAAAGTTCGGTTTTGAAGTTCCGATACTTTGTTTTTAATCCGATCCCTTTTGTAATCTTTTGCTTATAATTCCTTTATCCGACATCCGATTGACTCGATTCTCGAAGCGTTGCATTCCTAAGACAAGTAATATCATTTTTATAAAGAATTATGATTTTTAGGAAATTAAATGGAAAGAGATTGATTGAACCAAAGTAAGAGATTTGGTTATAGGTTATAAGTTGGATAATTTTCTGAACATAGTTCAGTATTTTGCGAATTTCGGGAGTTGTACAACTCCAATTGAGTTGATTCTTGAGGTAAAATAAAATTAAGATATAGGGCTACAACTCTTGTTAAGGGATCGAAATTTAATTTCATCCCTAAGATTGTTAATTTCTGGAATAAAGTTATGTTAATGTTCAGTCTCGGATTTTGTGAAGGTCCGATAGTATTTCGGCTATAACTTCTTCGTTTCTGATCCGAATTGAGCGCGGTTGGTGGTGTTGGATTCGTATGATTGAGAGGAACATTTATCTAGAAGAAAGTTTTGACAAATTCCTTGAAATTGATAGTATGAATCAACCCGCAATTAGGCATGACATAAAGTAGAGTTCAAGGGCAATTTGGTCTTTTAGTCACCATTTTAATGACATGGCCTCAAAACACATGAGGGATGTCGTTTTGAGCAATAAAAAGCCACGAATGGGCTGGAAAAAAATCAGAACAAAGGAAGAAAAAATAAGAAGAAGAATGGAGAAGGAGTTTCGGTGAAGGAGAAAGATGAGAGAGAAAATGAAGTTTCGATTTTTCTACTTGTTTCTTAAGGATTTTGGGATGGTTCCAAGAGAGAAAAAGGTCGAGGAGCATAAGAGCTTCCTTCCAAGTCAAAAAAATTCGAATTTGGAGAAGAAAAGAGGTAAGAGAAAAATTTGAGCTTTGAGATTTTGATGAATTTTTAATTGAAAAACATGGAAAAGGGCTTGGGTTTGTGATTTATGAAGTTGATTTTGATATATATGCTTTAGGTTGTGTTTAATTTTGGATGGAAATTTGATTAAGGTTTAGGCTTAATTTTGTGATTAAGAATTTTGTGAAATTTTGGTGTAGAATTATAGATAATGATATGGGTTTGTGGAATATAAAGTTAATTTTGAAGAAATTGTATTTTATGGTATTGAATTTGGATAAATTGGTTTAGGCCAATTTTAAGATTTGGGTATTTTTGAAATTGAGAATTTAGATATTTTGGAATTAGTGTGAATTGATGAATTGTGACATTAATTTTGAAAATTAAGTTAGTTATGAGATTGAATTTGAGTGTATTAGTTTAGGTCAAATTTTGAAATTGGGGATTTTAGAAATTCTGGTTTTAGAAAGCTTGAAAATATGATGATTATGAATTTCCGATAGTTAATTTTGGGAATTATGCAATTTATGATGTGGAATTTGGATATTATAGCTTAGGTAAATTTTAAATTGGAAGAATAAAGGAAGCGTTGGCCAAATTGATGATCGGGACGAATTCCTAGCATCATTTCGAGGTGGGTAGCATATTTATATTTTGATTTATAGGTAACATACGAATTTTCAAAAATGAAAGAAAGCAAAAGTTTGGATTTGTGATAAATTATTGTTTGGTAAATGTTTGAAAATAAGAATTGATTAAAAGTTTGAAATTATGATTTTCGAATGATTTCTGAAAAATTATTACAAGCTTAAATGCATTGTTCCAATTGATTTGCTAAATCGCTAGAATTTCTGAAACTGCATTGGTTGTGTATGCATTGATAAATTGTGCAAATTGTTGAAATTATTGATTGATTGAACTTCTTGACTTGTATGATATGTGTGAATTGCGAGTTTGTTTAAGTTCGATGAAATAAAGTTAGAAAGACAAGATTTTGAAAAATGCCTTCGGGCAATTCGAATTTCCGTTTTTGATTATGTGTTAAGTGGGTTTGGTCAGGTCCTTGTGAGTCAGTGCACTATCTCTATTCATTATAGTCTTCGCCCGGCTGCCCGCTAGTGGCACGAAGCTCGATTTATACTCCTTCACGATTACCTTGGACCATTATGCTTGGAAAGTGTAGTACGTTTCGTTCACGATCGACAGAGGACATTATCGCGAGAATGCAAAGATATTCTGTTGGACGAACAGACCATTTTGATATGTTACGTGTTTTTGATTTGTTTCTGTGTTCTGCATTCATGCTTAAAATTGAGAAATGAAAAAGTGAATTTTGTTAAGAAAAGTTTGAAAAATTGAAAGGTTTGAGGAAACCGTTTTGAAAAGTTACAAAGTTTGAAAAATAAGCCCTTTTGGCAAAAAGCTTATGAAAAAATGATTTATGCTTATTTGTCGATTTATAAATGTGTTATCCACGAGCTTTCGAGCTCACCCCCCTTTCATCCCCATCTCCAGGTTTCGAGCAGGAGATCGGATGAAAGAATGTGAAGACATTTGGTTCGTTTTTGCATCGTTTACTTTGTATTATGAATTGAGATTTGAAATATTTTGTAAATGGCTTGAATTGCCGTTAAGAGATTATGATGTATTTCAGAATGTATGAAGATTATGAATGAATGTATGAGAGTATGAAATTGTATATGGAATTGTGTATAAGTTTGGGAATGAGATTGAACTATGAGAATAGTAGATTGAATTACAATTATGAGAATGTTTTAGAATTAGGATTGCGATTGTTTCTGCTGAGATCCCGGACGGAAGGTCCGGTTGATTTTGATGATTGTATGATTGATTGGGCTTTTAGAAGTGTATTTTTGAATACTTTGCAGGTTTGGGTTAGGATAAATGCAGCCGTTATGTTGCCAAAATTTCGATAAAATTAGAATAAAATGTAATTTAAGATTTGTATGGATAAATAAGAATATGATCAGATTTAGAGATTTGCATGAGAATGATTTTTCCAAAAGTGGAATTTGGTTGTGTGATTTGAATGAGGTTGACTAATGAGGTAAGAAATGAGAATAAGAAAAGAAAAAAAAATATACCGAATCTCGGATTTGGATAGTCTAGGTTTCCAACGCGACGCTTTTCTCTGTTACTTTGTTTCAGATGTCTCTGTCGATTTGGTATTTGATTCCGATTTGCATTTGTTTCGAGTATGCGCTTCGCTTTCGATTCTTATGCTTTGTTTTCTGATTCGAAATGTCGATGAGAAATTTCCGTTTTCATTCGATTTCGTTTTCTATTCTGCTTTTTTCTGGTTGGGATCCGGTTTTCGGATCGGATCCCAACAACAAAGGCAAGTAAACTGCCTGGACATGAGCTATGGATGATTTCCTACTCAATGCATCCGCTACTACATTTGCCTTGCCTGGATGGTACTCAATCATCAAATCATAGTCCTTAAGTAACTCAATCCACCTTCTCTGCCTCAAATTCAGCTCTTTCTGGCTCAGTAAATACTTAAGACTCTTGTGATCCGTGAAGACCCTAGTCTGCACCCCATACAAATAATGTCTCCAAATTTTCAGGGCGAAAATTACTGCTGCTAGCTCTAAAACATGAGTAGGATAATTCAACTCATATGGTTTCAACTGCCATGAAGCATAGGCTATCACTCTGTCGTTCTGCATTAACACACAACCTAAGCCTTTTCTCGAAGCATCATTGTACACTGTATACCCCTGATCTCCATTGGGCAGGATTAGGATTGGAGCGCTCGTTAATCTATGCTTGAGTTCATCAAAACTCTTTTGACATTCTTCGCTCCAGATAAACTGCTGATTTTTCCTCAACAATTTAGTTATCGGCGCAGCTATCATGGAGAATCCCTCCACAAACCTCCTGTAATAACCTGCCAGGCCTAGAAAACTCCGTACCTCTTTTACTGTCTTAGGCTCTTGCCAATTCACCACTGCTTCTACTTTTCTCAGATCAACATGGATCCCTCTGCTGGAGATCATATGTCCAAGAAAAACCACTTTATGCAGCCAAAATTCACACTTGCTGAATTTGGCATATAGCTCTCTTTCCCTTAATCTTTGCAATACTATTTTGAGATGCTCTGCATGTTCCCCTTCATCCTTGGAATAGACCAGAATGTCATCGATAAATACTATGACAAACCGATCTAAAACTCTGAAAACCCCATTTATAAGATCCATGAATGCAATTTGGAGCATTGGTCATCCGAATGGCATGACCTCGAACTCATAGTGCTGTGAACGGTCCTAAAAGTCGTCTTGCTAACATCAGACTCCCTGATTCGGAGTTGATGATAACCTGAACTGAGATCTATCTTCGAAAAGACCCTTGCTCCCTGCAGCTGATCAAACATATCATCTATCCTGGGCAGAGGATACTTGTTCTTAATCGTCACCTTGTTGAGCTTCCTGTAATCAATACACATCCGCCATGTTCCATCCTTCTTCTTAACAAATAGAACTGGCGCTCCCCAAGGTGATGAACTTGGCCTGATAAATTATTTTTCTAATAATTCCTGCAATTGCTCCTTAAGCTCCCTCAACTCAGCTGGAGCCATCCGGTATAGTGGTATTGAAATGGCTGCGGTTTCGGGAATCAAGTCAATTGCAAACTCAATTTTCCTCACCGGCGGCAAACCTGGTAACTCTTCTGGAAATACTTATGGGAACTCCCTCACTATAAGGTAATCCTCCAACCTTCCTACTTTCACCTCTGGATCCACCACATGTGCCAAAAAGGCCTCACCTCCCTGGCCCATCATCCTGTCAGCTAGCAAAGCTGAAATGATCCTCGGTGCTGGCATCTTCCTGTCCCCGTTGAAGAGCACTTTCTCTCCATTTCCCAGGTCAAACTCCACTTCCTTACGGCTACAATCTAACTTTACCCAGTACTTTTCCATGGCATCCATACCTAGTATGACATCTAGTCCCTTTAGGTCTAGAGGTAGCAAGTCTACTACCAATCTAGCACCATCGATACTGAGCTCGCACTTCTTGTAGACTAAACTGATCACCACCTTACTCCCTAAAGGAGTACTAACAACCAGAAAATTATCCAAAATCTCAGGATTCACAGCATGCATATTCAGACTTGAGGACACAAATGAATGTGTAGAGCTAGTATCAATCAAAACATAAACTGCTGAATTAAATAATTGAGTCATACCGGTCACAACTCCGGGAGCAGCTGCGACTTCTTCCTTGGTCATGAAAAATACTCTAGCTGGTGCCTGACCCTGTGCCCTTGGCCTCCCTGCAGGATTTGCCTTCCTCATGCCTCTGAATCGCTTACTTCAGAATCGGTGCGGTTCTTGCTTTGTTCAAATCGCCTCTAGACTTGAAATTGAGAGCCCTCTTGCCTTGACCTCTGGGGACAATCTCTCATCATGTGCCCCTTCTCTCCACATTGGAAACAACAACCAAATCCCCTAAGACACTTCCCCGAGTGAAACTTCCCACATTGACCACACTGTGGGTTTGTATACTTGCCTTTCCATGTCTTCCCTGGGCCTCCCATACTAGAGACCTGCTCAGAAACTACCCTTGACTGCTGGCTCTTGGCAGGACCACTCTTGCCCATACCACCACGAGAATGAAAAGTCTGGTGCTCCTTTCGGTCGGAGCACTCACTCCCTTCTGGAAGATCGCTCCTGGTCTTCCTCTTTACATTCGTCGACTTGATGTTCTCCAACTTTTCGCTCGAGAGCAAGATCTACCAACCGCTTGGTAGTCATGGAAATTATGGATCAATCAGTAATATCCCACCCCTCTGGAAGGGTAAAATAGTAAACTTGGCATAGGATGGGACTAATAGGAATATTTAGAACTGTTCATGCATAATAGGATTGATACAGTATCAATTGTGTATATGAAATTACGGTAAATGCATTCATGACATTCCCGGTAATTGGGCCTAAAGCAATTTTATTGGAATTAATGGGATAATTGAGTTTGGAAAATTGATTCGACTGCACCATAAATGGTTTTACATTTTAAGGGATTTTAGGAATTTTTCTGGAATTTTAGGAGAAAGTTCCTGACCGCAAAATCGCCGGTGATAGCCTAAACTTGTTTTGGAGTAGAAAAGGTGATTTTTGTGATTGAAAATTTATTTAGAGTGCACTGTTACCTGCTTTATAATTTTAGGGAATTTCATTAATTCTCAGAAAAATAATTCGGGGAAATTTCAGGAAAGTCCCGGACTGGATAAAATCGCCAAGTGACAAACCGGTTGATTTTTGGTAGCGAAAGTTCCTACCAATGATCTTGTATTATTGGGTATATTATTTTGGGATGAAAGTAGGATCATTGGGAGTAATTGGAGTAGAATTTTGGATCTGGATTAAATAAGTATAATTTGACTTTTCTTTGAATTTGAAACCAATCAAATTTTGCCATTTAAAAGCAACATTAGTGCACCCTCTCATTGCTCTCTCGGACATGTGTTGAAAGAAGGAAGGAAAGATGATTTTGTGCCTTATGTATAGCCATCCAAACACACAAAACCAACTCTTCTTTTAAACCATCGATTTTGCTCTCTTCTCATCTTTCTCCATAACTTCAAGCTCCTCTCTTTGATTCCCTCAAAGCTAGAAGATGAGTCTTGAGTATATTTGAGAAGGGAAGGGGGTTGATACTTTGGTGTAGAAGTTAGGAAGTGGTTGTTGAAGGTTTGAAGGAGGTTTTAAGTTGGTAAGTATTTGCTTAAGTTTTGATCTTTAAATGTGTTTTTACATGAAAATAAATGTCATGATAGTATGGGGGTAGTTAATATAAGGATTTAAAGCATGTATAAGGTTCATGTAGACATTAAAGTGTTGATTATTATGATTTAAAGTAATGGGTATAAAGCTAAGTGATGACTGAATTGAAAGTAATGATATGGTTTGATTTTGAATTGATTATGGATAATTAATTGAGTATCTGAATTGAGGATTTTAATGCTGTAAATTTTCAGTATTAACCCTAGTATATGTATGACTGGGGTAATATTTAAATTGTATTTATTGTGATGTTTAATGATGTGAAAAGGTATTGGGAGTGGTTGAACTAAGGTTAACCTTAAATCTGGAAAGTTAGAGTTGAGATTGATGTTACTGTTTTATTCATAACTTATTGTGTAGAAATGTAAATGAGGTAAGGTTAGTGGCCACTGAAACTTTGGGATGTTGGCTTCAATTTAGTGTGAAATAGGTGTTGTTGAATTTCAATGATAGAAGGGTGAATTTTTGAATGGGAAAGTTCCTGTTCCATTGCCTATGAACAGTAACCGCAACCATAACATCTGAGTTTTGTTGATTTTCATGAATTAATTGAAATGGAATTAGGAGAATGGTCTTCATGGAAGTTGTAGCATATTTGATTATCTTTCCATTGCTACTGATCTTGCTATTTTGGAATTATATATTGGGAGATATGAATTGATTACTAATGGCTGGTTTTGAGCATTTTGGATGAAACCTAGTTTAAGTGTGATTTTGTGAGTTTACTGATTTGAGGCAATTTTAACATTTTATGTGGACTGAATTGGTGTGAGTGAGCTTCTGAAAAGTTGTAGAGGAAGAGATTATCTTGAAATTGATATTTGGTATGTAATTTTAGAAGTCAGAATTGGGAGATATGATTTTCAAAACTGATCCTACATTAGGTTATGAATGGCTGATGATAACAGAAACTTCCATAACAGTTTTGAAATTGTTAGAGATTGAATTGGAGGTTGAGTGCTTCATGAAAAATGAAGTTTATGATGTTATCTTTACAAGGATATAAAGTTCTGATTTTATTGACTTATATACTGGAAGTTATGCATCTTGTAAGATTACTGCCCAAAGTGAAGGATTTCAGGGACAGTAACATTAGATGAATTAATTGACTTGGTTTGCAATCGAATTTGATTTTGGGTTGTTCATGAAAGTTGTAAAGGACATTGTGAACTTATTGACCATGTTTTTGTGGTAATTTATTTCTGAAGAATTAGTGAGTTATGAAATTGTCAATGTACTGCCCTGTGTTGAGGGAAATTGTGAAGGCAGAAGGTTTGATGGATTATTTGACACCCTTAGGGTTGGAATTGATTTTTATGGTCTTCTTGAGAATTGTAGAGCTTTTCATAAGCTTTCCAATGAGGTATAGTGGGCATTTTTCTGATTTGTGTGCTAAAAGTTAGAGTAGTTGGAAATTAGGAATTGAAATCTGGAAAAAAAAAGAAAAGGGCAAGCAGGGGAACTCGCCGTCTCGCGAGGGCGAGATAATTGGCCTCGTCGCGAGGGCGACGGATCGCCCTCGCGACGAAGAAGGGTGATTCAGCCTCGCGAGGGCGGCGTCTCGCCCCCGCGAGGCAGGCTTCCGAATATATATATATATATTATTGTTTTGCTTATTATTTGGCATAAATTGATCCGATTGTTCTTTTGTCAATTTCTTTCCCGTCCGACGTCCGATTGACCTGATTCCAGAGGCATCGGATTCGTTGAATATTTAATTTCATATTATGAGAAAACGGGAATTTTTAGACGGGAATTTGACGTAGCCCCTATTGACCGATCATGTAAACACTGTTTTATTTAATTGAGGACCTATAGAGGTCCGAATTGCGCACCGTCAGCGCCTATGGATTTCTAATTTTTCATAGAATTTTATTATGGGAAAATATTGAATTAGGACCGGGAATTCATGAACATGCATATCTCATCATCATGAGCACAAATTTCATATTTAGTGACTCGTAATTTTTCTGATTCATATAGAGGTCCAATTGGAGCGTCGATTGACCGACGTCACAGAGGCTTTCCGGCATTAGCTCGGAAGTAATAGGTGAGTAACCTAGTTGGTTTCTCAAATTTCTGGTTGTTTACATGCTCAACGTGAATTATGTGCAAAGATGAATTGTATGATTTCTGGCATGTATAAAAGTGGATGATTGCATGTTTAATGGTTTTACTGTACTGAATGACACTGATACCAATATACTGAGCTTTATAGCCACCATACTGAACACTGCTATACTGGGCTTATAGCCATATTGTGGACTGACTGATACACTGGGCTTTATAGCCATATTGTGGATTTACTGATACACTGGGCTTTATAGCCAAATCTTCGCATGATTACTAACATCGACCGCATGCATAATTGCATGATCGATAATGGACGCGTGCCCCAGTTGCTATTTTTACCGATAAGAGCTTGAGCTCTCATATCAGATCGACCGCCACGAGCCCGAGGGGAGAAATCTCGACGCGTCCCCACGAATCTCGACCGAGCACTTGGGCACACATCAATAATCGGAAAGAGTCACATATGCATTGCATTCGCATAAGTAACTGTTATGTGATAAGTTCTACTTTCGTGATGGGATGAATTACTGTGAATGTTTTACTGTTACTGGATATCGTTATTGACTATTTACTCGTAATTGATGATTATTGATTGTCATCAGACGCCATGGGCGTAATGCATGATTTGAGTGAACCATCGATGATGGTTTTCACCGAGTTCGCAAAACTCACCTAAAATTTGCATCTATTTTTCAGGTCTCAAGAATACTCCGGCTGACACGGAGTATGTCTCATGTAGACGAGTAAAGGTTAGAGGTCGGGATCGGTTCAGGTTCGCATTAGTGTCTTAGTAAAGCGTATTTCGCAATCATCGTATAACAAGGCATTGTATTTTTTGAGCCATTGTGGTAGTAATATTTTATCGCATTGATCGATTGTAATTATTCTTGGATGACCGTAATAACTCAAACTGGTTTTATTGAACACGGATTTTATTTACTTATCGTGTTCGCCGTGTGAACGCGGAGTTAATGGCTCCAAAAGAAAAAAAGTGTGTACTGAATTTTAAATCGACTGATGTAGTACGCCACTCTCGTGGGACACGGACTCGGATATCACCAACGATATCGGGTTCGGGTCTTACGGGTGTGGGGTGTTACATCAACACCTTCTCCCTGATCCCTAAGTGCAATCCACTCTCAAACTTGCAACACTTATCCTCTTCAGTCGCCACAATGTTTGCTATATACCGTGACAGCTGAGTGAACTTCAACTCATACTCACTCATGCTCAGCTCCCTCTGCGTGAGGCTCAGAAACTCCCTGACCTTCTCTTGAACATAAACCCTCGAGAAGTACTTCTTTCGGAATACTTCCAGAAACTCCCTCCATGTCAAGACCTTTGGAGGTATTGCTGATCATGGGCATCGACTCCCACCAAAGGCAGCGATCCCCCGCAATAAACTAGCTGCATATTCTAACCTCTCCTCATTTGAACACTTCATCTGATTCAGGACCTCTCGGTGCCTTGACCATGCTTGACTTCCTCAGGATTAGTAGTCCCGCTGAAATCGACAGTCCCATACTTCCGGAGCTTGTCATATTGCCCGCTCCGATCTGCTGAAGTTGGCATCTGAGCTTGCATTCCTTGGTCCATGGCATAAGTGAAAGCCTGGGCAAAGGCCTGAAAGAACTGGGGATCTACTGGATTTACTTGAGGCATAGGAGGGGGCTGGAGAGGCACTTAATGCTGCACACTTGGTGCCTCTGAATTTGAAACAGGGATGGTCCCTGCATCCTGGGGAATATGGGATTCATCCGTACTTCTCTGCTGAGAGCATGATCGAGATTGAGCTCCTCGAGTTCTTCTTCGAGGCGGCATATTACTCCTTTAAATGAAAACCATTTCAAATCTTTAGTTCATGCTTTGTGAAACCAGTTCAAATCATGTAAAACAATTCAAAACCAATAATGCATGATCAGATTTAAAACAATGCATAGGGTTCATGTAACATGATGCATGCTGACTCTACCCTTGAGGCTACCCACTAGGGTTCCTAGGAAATCATAAACCTAAGGCTGCTCTGATACCACAAATGTCGGACCCCGTTCCTAGAGCCCAACTTCCGTATTCCTGAAACCTTGCGCTTACTACATTGCAGTGCTATATGCTGTTGTTCCATAAAAATGATGAGCGCACACTACCTAAACATCAAAATCACATACTGACTTATTCATATCAATTATAGATTAAAGCCTCACGTTCGTATAGAGGCAAGAATCACCTTAATCGGAGTTATATAACTCAAGATACACTCCAAAAACCTAAAAGAGTTCATACCTGAAACATGCTCTCTTAACCGACCCCTCACTTAATTTAATGTAAACTTACTTATTTCAACTCCAAATTATACCAAACTTTATATAGTGTAAGGTATATGTCTTAGGAATCTATTGGTTTAAGTCTCACCTCAATTGGAGGTCGGATGAGCGAATTATGTCCAAAAGGGTGGACTATGTTCACACCCAAAATTGGATTGAAACTGTCATGGAGCGATTGCCATAACTTTTTATATAGATGTAGGATTAAGTTTGTTCTTAGACCATTAGAAATAAGACATCTATATCTACAACTCTCATGAAGACCACAAAACAAGATTCGGCTTCTAAATAAGTCAAAAATCACCATTTTCCCGTGGCTGTCCGTTAAACGGACACACATGTCCGTTTAACGGACACGTTTGGGTGAAAGTGTCCCAAATGCTTCGAAATTGTCCGTTAAACGGACATGGGCAGGCGAAAGAGTGTTTTTGTACCCGAGGCTGTCCGTTTAACGGAAATTCATCGAGTTTTCCAAAACTCCACATCTTCAACCCAACTTCAAAATCACTTGTAACTATCACCTTTCAAAACTCATAACTTCTTATTCCTAGCTCCAATATGTGCATACTATACCTCCATGGAAAGATAACAAGATGAACTACAAATCTCATGAAGGATGCAAAAGTTAACTCCATCATTTATCGAGGTAAAAACTCATTCGAATGCACTGCTATAACAATGACCAATGAAACAGTGGAAAGGCTACATGAATAGTAACTGATATAGGTTTTACCCCCATAAGTTTTTACACCTAACTCCAAATGAGGCAAATTATACACCGTTGGAAAGGTCTAATCTTAAGCGACAATCTTCAAGAAGATATCTCAATCCAATTCAAACTCTAAGAGAGTCTAAATTACCAACAAAGGTTTGTCAAATTTTACCAAAAATTTGACAGCACCTCCTTTAAAAGTTCACTATCCAAACTTCAATTCAATTTAATTCAACTCAAGTACCTGCATCAAAACCTCTATCTTCAATCTCTCACAACACACACCAATCCAAATATTCCAAAAGATCAACTTCAATAGCAACAACACACTCCTAGCATTCTAATCATATCCAAATTATAACATAATTACATTTCCCCCTTTCTTGTCAAATTCAAACCATACAATGATGCAATTGTTTTAAAATATGCATGAATTGTACAAAATACATTAGAACTGAACATTCTTGCATTCATATGAAAATATGAGTTATTACAAGCCTTTAGAGGGCATTTTAAGCCACTACATCAAATCCCAAAATACAAGCTTGCAAAAGCATCACTTGCCCAAAATGCATCTAAAGCATTGATTTACAAAAATTAACTTGAAATACAAAAATTATCCATTTATGGAGCAATGCCTTTAAGCTCGGTGTTCGATCTCGTGCTCCTCACCTGGAGATGGGACGGAGTTGGAGGGGGTGAGCTTACGCTCGTGGGTAACATGTTTATATTTATGCAAATAAGCTGAATTTATTTCATTATCCATATTGCTAGCAAATCTCTCATCAAACAATCATACAACTTTGCATTTCATAAATTCATCAAGCTAAAAACATAACTTTCATGATTCATGCGTCTATCATTCTTGAAAATACATGCTAACACATAAACACATAGATAATGGTTGGTAAGATAAGTCCATTAATAATCCATTTAACTACACAAGTGTAGTCGTATGTCGAGGAGTCCAAAAGGAACATCCTCGCCACAATCGGGCGGTAGTGAAGCTATCTTGGTCGTCGTGCACGTGACTCTGCTAGGTGGACTTAATTACCCACATAACATGAACTCATGGATCAAAATCTGGACTTTTCTTGTCCACTGGCTGATTTCTGAAAATGGATTTTTCATGCATCCAAATAACTGATTTTTGAAAAATGTATTTCATGCTTAACTCACATTTCATGATTTCACTAATATTCATGCTCATTCAATTCATGAACTTGTCAAGCAATATCATATACTATTCAAACTCTCACATAATGGCAATCATAAATCAATTTATACACAATCAAAGCTCAATCAATGCTCATCCCAAGGTAGTTGGAAAACATTAATTTCATTAGTTGAGATAGTATTTAAAACTTACTAACATAAAGATAAAAATGAAACCCACCTTATATCTTGCTTAATCCTTGCTTAGGAGTGCTATTCTCCTTGCTCTTCTCCTCTCTCTTGCTCTACTTCAAGAGAAACAAAAACCCATTTCAACATAACTTCAATTGAAAATCTACATAACCTCTTACATGAAATTAACTTGAAAATCACTAAACCCACTTCATTTCTAAGCTTTCTACACCATAACCTAACTAAAAGCTAACACTTGAAATCATGAATTACCTTGGTTCTTGACTCAACCAAAGAGTTTCTTGGTTCAAGGTGTAGCTTAGCTCTTCCTCTATACTTTTCCTTCTTGAACTTTCTTCAAACACTTACTTAATCTCTTGGAAACTCAAGACCTAGCCAAGCTTTTCCTTTTTTTTCTTCTCCCTTCTCCTTCCACGAATTCTCCCTCTCTCCCTCTAATTTTTGTAACTTCCCTCTCTTCTTCTACTAACCCACTTAATTCCTTCTCTTTTATACTACTTACTAACTTACTTAAGCCTATAGGCCTAAAGCCCAACTCACTTCTTCTCTCTTCCTTCTTATATTCTCTTTAAACTACTCAAGCCCTTTTATCCTTTAAACCCATCTTATTCTCCTTTCCTTTCCTACCTAATTAAGGCCCAACTAACACATTTAATCTCATTAACTCACCACCTAACTCTTTAATGCTATCACATACTAATTAATGTCAACTCAATTAATGCTAACATAACTTACTCAATTAATCTAGTCATGCTTATTTTTAAATTTTTTTTTGGGGCTAACACTTTTCTTCTCCTTCTTCTTCTCCTTCTTCTTCTCTACTTAGCCGAAAGTCTTCTCTTCTCCTTTCTCTTAGGTAGTTTCGTAAGTCTTCTTAAAAGACTTAGAGAAAAAATCTTGTTTTTATCTAAAAACATATGACTAAACGACGTAGTTTCACCAAAACTCTTCCTTATTCATGCAATTTTCGTTTTTTCCCTCACCATACGGCTACATCACCAATCACTTCATTTCTTCTTCATTTAGTTCAATACTCCTTCATTTAATGTCATGTAAAATGGGCTAAAAGCCCATTTCCTAAACCTTAAACCTTAAACATATGCAAATTCCCCACATCATCTTATTCTTTTTAATTTCTAAGAACTTTATCAAAATTCTAATTTTAACTAAATACCTCCAATTAAATTATATTAATCCCAAATTAATTCTAACTAAAAGGAAATTAGTAAACTAATCCTCAAAATACATAAAAAATGCTTAATGCGAATCGAGGCCCAACATTTCTCCCCCCCTTTAAAGAAATTCGTCCTCGAAATTCTTATCGGATTTATTAGGAGTGCAGGATGCTCCTCCGTTTCTCATTTAACTTCTTCACTCGAAAACTTTCTTTCAAATGATAGTATTCAGTAAACTCACTCGGTCATTCAATTTGTGGTTGGTCATTCAGTTTCTTAACTAGTTCCTCCTAACGCTTCAGGTCACTCACAATTTCCACTTCCTGTGTCAATAACACCCTAATCTTATCACATCTATAATTTCCTTAACATACTCACGTATATCACATTTTGGATCCAAGTCATCTTTTGTCAGTAGCACTAACTCATAATAATTTCATACAACCCAATTCATAGCGGCTTAACGAATTCTTTTTCCTAACTTGAGTACACCTTAGCAAGGTAATACCTTCCGAGACAATTCAGCTTTCACTTACTGATTCACATCACTTTAATCTCAGTTCATGTAACTCTTATGTCAATCTCCCGTATTTAATATCTTATACTGATTGACTTTACTTATCAATAACCTCTCCAATTGATCTGACATTCAATCATTTTTCATAATACAAAAGCGATGACTCTTTCTATCACCTAACTCCTCATACAGCATTCTATTGAAAACACTATGACAACGATTGTAATGTTTAAGATCAAATAGAACTGTACATTGATCTCATGTTCCTACGAACTCTAAACTATAAACTTTAAGCATATCTCCGACAGTTAAAACCGTCGACAATAGAAACTTTCAGTCACTTGACGTATTTCTTCTAGGCTGTATAGCTTAAATCACCATTTGCACTTTTCTCACAGTCTCTTTGCTTAATCATCTTTGCTAGTATGCATGCTTCTTATCTCGATCACCTAGTATCATTTTTCTTACACGAACTTAAAATTCATACTCATTCCCAATTTCTTAGTAAGATTCACAAGTTCTGAATCTTCAATTTGGTCTTGGTATATATGAACTGATCTAAACTTTCAGTAACTAATCATTTTGCCCAAAATTCAATCCCACATTCTACACTCTTAACTGCACTAGATTTGATAACCTCAATATGCAAATTTATGAGACACTGCTATTAAATTCTCTATTCAATGCATCCGATCATAACATTAGCTTTACCAGTATAGTACTTACTTATACAATCATAATCCTTTGAATAATTCTATCTATTACCTCAGTCTCATATTCAATTCTTTCAACTCAAGCATTATTATTGATTTTTAATACTTCTTGTTTCACTCACCTTATACCCTTCTTCTCATTCAAACTTGACACTCAGATCTGCTTTCAATCTCACAATCTCTTAATCCTTAATTTGAGGTAAACCAAACCCTCTATTCTATGCTTTCTTTTGTATTAGTTTCTGATAACCTCAATATCGAATTTCTACTTAAAGTATCTGATATACTACTTAACTTCACTTGGACTTTCTCGCTAGAACAATCATAGCTTTTCGGTATTTATATCAATCTCCTGAGTCTCATAATTACTTCTCCCAATTCATTGATTGCCTCAAACTTTTACGATCTGTACTTACATATGTATATTTAAGATATTCATGTACATATACTGTCTTCAAACTTTCAAAATAATAATTAGTGTAGCAGTTCTCAATCATGTATCCAATAATCAACTCATAGGACTTCAGTTGTCTCCATACATATGAAATCACTTTGTTACACTGCGTTGGATTTCAGCCAAATGTCTTATACAACATCAGTACATACTATAAAATTTCCAAATCTATATGATATAATTTACCTCAGCATAGTTTCTTCAAAATTCTCTTTACTTACGTTACTCATACGCTTTACAGATTTTCTCCTTGTATTCAAACTATTTTTCTCAATTATTCGACTATCTTTAATACACCATCAAATCTTGAATCTCTTTAGTCTCCAATACCATAGGTGTTATTGGGCATTTATTAACTTAAGCAATTATTATCAATTTTCATATGTCTCCTTATTAGCCCTCATGAGTCCTTAAATAACTGATTCCTTAATGAGGTGCATTGTCTCACTTTCCTTTCAATCTCTGATTAACTTCCTTCCGCGAATGCTTGAATTTCCTCATATCTCTCTTGGAATTATTCTCATGTTTGCTCATTCATACAAATTTCTCCACATAGTGTAACTTCTCTGCAGACTTAACTTCTTGCTTTGCATACATTAATCAAGTCGGATTTACATCTCTCGAACATACTTTCACATAATATAACTTGAACATACATAGTCCTCATACTAGCAAAGTCGTGTCTCCATAAATTCAAAAATCCACTCATATGACCCTTTACATCAAACAAAAGTGCATACTTTTTTTTTTCGGTAACATATTTCACCTCCCTGCTTGATGCTCTGTTAGGGAGTGTCCTCACTTTCAAATCATTACATATTCCTTCATGATCAGTTCTTCCATTGATCATCTTTAATATAAACTACCTGATCTGCTTATTCTAACTTAACAAAATTTTTTTCTTCAAAAGAGGGTTTCTTGCTACCATCATCTATACGATCCCAGACAATAAACTTCTCAGATCAATTTATTTCTTATTGTGACAGTTTTAACAAATCTCAATCTATTCCCACATGATCATTTTGAGCACCCTCATATGTTACTCTAGTTTACCCTCAAACTTTAGACTATGGGAGCTATGACTAACAAATATCCAAGAAATGTTAAGTTTCTTCCTTTATCATCTCCACATATATATATAACCTACGTGCTTAATATTGTCACTTGTGTATGATGATGGGTCATCATATAGATACTCACAATGATAACAATGTAACCTTCTTGGACTTGTACAAATATCACCATCATTCATATAATCTTCCCATTATCCTTCAAATTTCATCTTACATATATATATATATTCACCATTTATTCAAATTTATGGATGTAAAATCATCACACAATGTACATATCAAACATGTAGCAAATTTCTCAGGCTGAGAAGCTGGCGAATATCAGGAATGAAGTGAGTAGGAAGAGGAAGAACAGAGAGCAGTCTACTAGAAAGGAATGGGTTCCCTAAGGCCTGAGAAGAGTACAAGAAGTTACCCTACTCAGAGTGAAGTGGGAAGCAATGTTCCTATCAAGAACAAGCAGACAAGAGCAGTCTCGGGGCAAGCCTCAAGTGTAGGAGGCCCTGGGAGGGCGGGAAAGAGTAGATACATGAACCATCAATGTGAGCATTATGGGAAGCTCCACAAAGGAGAATGTTTTAGGTTACTTGGAACATGTTTTCGATGCGGAGAGAAGGGACATATGATTAGAGATTGTCCCCAAGTAACAAGACAAGAGGGGTCCCAATTGCAAGCCCCAACGGGAGTAGAAAGAGTGGGAATCAGACCAGTCACAGAGGTGGGCAATTTTGGAGCTACAAAAAAGACTATTCCTCTAGAGAGGCCAAGGGGTCAGACACAGGCTGGAGTATTTTCTATGACTAGAGAGCAAGCTATAGCCACACTTGAAGTTGTTATGGGTATGGCTCGATTATTTAATTATAAAGTATATGTTTTGATTGATTCTGGCTCCACGCTTTCATTTGTTTCTGCAAGCATGATGTTGCATGATGTTGATATGAGGCCTTTGAATAGTCCTTCAATTTTTAGTACTCCTCTAAGGAGGAATGTGATTATAAGTCAAGTTTATAGGGATTGTGGGCTTTTCATTGAGGGTGCTCAGTTGGTAGTGGACTTACTACCTCTAAATCTAAAGGGGCTAGATGTCACCTTATAGAATGGCTCCAGCTGAGCTAAAGGAGCTTAAGGAATAGTTGGAAGAACTGCTAAAGAAAGGGTACATAAGACCGAATTCTTCACCTTGTGGAGCGTCGGTTTTGTTTGTCAAGAAGAAGGATGGAACATGAAGGATGTGTATAGACTACTGGAGACTCAAAAAAGGTGGCCATTAAAAACAAATACCCTCTACCCCAAATTGATGATCTGTTTGACTAGCTGCAGGGAGCAAAGGTTTTTTCTAAGATTGATCTCAGGTCAGGCTATCATCAACTCAGAATCAAGGAGTCTAATGTAAGCAAGACAGCCTTTAGGGCCTAATATGGGCATTACGAGTTCCTAGTCATGCCATTTGGACTGACCAATGTTCCAGCTGCTTTCGTGGATCTTATCAATAAGGTCTTCAGGGAGTATCTAGATTAGTTTATCATAGTGTTTATTGATGATATTATGGTTTATTCCAAGAATGAAGGGGAACATGAGGAGCATCTTAGGATTGTGTTACAGATATTGAGGGAGAGGGAGCTTTATGTCAAACTCAACAAATGTGACTTTTGGCTTCATAAAGTGATATTCCTTGGGTATGTGATTTCGAAAGATGGGAAACAGGTTGATCCAAGGAAGGTTAAAGTAGTGGTAAATTGGCATGCACCCAAGACAGTGACAGAGATGAGGAGCTTTTTGGGTCTGGCAGGATATTATAAGAGTTTCGTTGAGGAGTTCTCTATGATAGCTGATCTGATGATGAAGTTATTGAGGATGAATCAGAAGTTTATCTGGAGTGAGGAATGCCAGAAAAGTTTTAAGGAGCTTAAGTGCAGATTAACAAGTGCTCCAGTTTTGATTTTGTCTATGCGAGATAAGCGTTATACAGTATACATTGATGTTTTGAAAAAGGGTTTGGGTTGTGTGTTGATACAAGAATATAAGGTAATAGCTTATGCCTCGCGACAGCTAAAACCTTATGAACTGAATTACCCGACCTATGACCTGGAATTAGCAACAATAGTTTTTGCCCTGAAGATTTAGAGACATTATCTACATAGGGTTCAAAAGAAGATTTACACCGATCATAAAAGCCTTAAGTATTTTTTGAGCCAAAAGGAATTGAATTTGAGACAAAGAAGGTGGTTAGAGTTGCTCAAGGATTATGACCTATTGATTGAGTACCATCCAAGAAAGGCAAATGTGGTAACGGATGCCTTGAGCAGGAAATCTTCTATAGTTTATGTTCAAACAGTTTACCTACCGCTATTGGAGGAGATGGCTAAGCTTAGGATAAGTTTGAAACAGGAGGAAACTGAGTGTGTTGTTGCTACTTTTAGGGTGAGACCAATACTCAGGGAGAAAGTTAAGGAGTTACAAGCATAGGACGTAGAATTGAGTACGCTTTGAGAAGAAATTCAGAATGGCAAGAAATCTGAAGTGGTAGTGAGGGATGATGGAATTATGGTTGTAGGGAACAAACTTTGTATTCCAGATATCAAGGAGGTGAAGGATGAGATACTGGATGAGGCACACAATGCGTCTTACACCATGCACCCAGGTAGCACCACGATGTACAGAGATCTTAAAGAGCATTTCTGGTGGAAAGGCATGAAGAGAGATTTAGCGGAATATGTAAGTAAGTGTCTAGTGTGTCAGCAAGTCAAGGCTGAACATCAAGCACCTTCAGGCAAGTTAAGGCCGTTGTCCATTCCTGAATGGAAGTGGCAAAGGATAACCATGGATTTTCTGATGGGTTTGCCCAAGACCAGTAGGAAGCATGATGCCATCTGGGTTATTGTTGATTGGTTGACGAAGTCAGCCCATGTTCTGGCAATTAAACAGATGGATTTTTTGCATGTTCTGGCAAAGAAGTATATTGATGAGATAGTGAGATTGCATGGGCTTCCAGATTCTATAGTTTCTGATAGGGATCCTCGATTTATTTCAAGATTCTAGGGAAGTTTACAAGAGGCTTTGGGAACTAAGTTAAATTTTAGCATGACTTTTCATCCCCAGATGGATGGTAAATCTGAGAGGACCATTCGGACCCTTGAGGGAATGCTTAGGGCATGTGTGATAGATTTCAAAAGAGCTTAGGACGAACATTTGTCTTTGGTGGAATTTACTTATAATAATTCGTACCATTCGAGCATTCAGCTGGCTCTATATGAAGCACTGTATGGAAGAAAATGTAGGACTTCGATATGTTGGGATGAAGAAGGAGAGAGGAAACTAATAAGGCCAGAGTAACTTCAGATGACGGTAGACAAGGTCAAATTAGTTAAGCAAAGGCTTAAAGTGGTTCAGGATACAATGAAAAATTATACTGATGCACACCGGAAGGAGATGGAGTATGAAGTCGGTGAGAAAGTATTTCTTAAGACATCTCCTTGGAAAGAAGTCATGAGGTTTGGCAAGAAGGGCAAGTTGAGTTCGAGATATGTGGGTCCCTATGAAATTCTTGAGAGGGTTGGACAGCTTGCCTAAAGGTTGGCACTGCCACCAGAATTGTCACAGATACATGATGTCTTTCATGTATCCATGCTGAGGAGGTATAGGTCGGATCCCTCCCACATCATTCAGACTACTGAGGTTTAGTTGAGAGATGATCTTAGTTATGAGGAGATTTCAGTAGAGATTTTGGACATCAAGGAGAAGGTCCTCAAGAACAAGACAATTCAACTGGTCAAAGTCTAGTGGAGAAACCATTATGTGGAAGAGGCCATATGGGAGCCTTTGGAAACTATGAAGGAGAAGAATCCACAACTCTTCAATAACTCAGGTATGAATTTCGAGGATGAAATTCTTTTAAGAGGGGGAGAATTGTTAACCCCCAATTTTTTTTCTCGATAAATGAATAGGATTAGATTAATTTTAGAATCTTGCTAGATTAGTGTATGTTGGAATTAATTAGCATGTTAATGTTAATGAGATTATGTTACATAGGTGAATTGAATTAAGGTTAAAGTGATAAGTTGCATAAAGGGTATTTTGGGGAGATCACTTAAGTGGGAAGGCTTCAAGGCTTTGAAGGAGGGGCAAAATAGGAAGAGGAATTTATTGGCTTGCATTTTAGAAGCCAAAAATGTTGGTGAGGAATAAAAGAAGAGAGAAAGCACAAAAATAAGAAAGAAGGTAGAGAGAGTGTCATGGGGTTAGAGAGAAAAGAGAGGTTTGAGCTAGGTTTTGATTTTTCTCAACCTTCAAGAGGGATTTTGAGAGTGATCAAGAAGGGAAAAATATAGAGGAAGATAAAAGCTTTCTTTTGAACCAAGAATTTCTTCATTTGGAAAGATTTGAGGTAAGAGCATTTTAAGGCTTCAGATTTTGGAAGTGGTTTTAGTTTCAAAAGCTTAGAAAATGCATGGGTTTAAGGGTTCTAGGATTAATTTATACATTAGTTTCTTTGAGTTCTCATCTGGAAATTTCTATTGATTTAGGAACTGTATTTATGTTAAAAAGGGAATCTAGAAGGACAAAAGGAGCAAGAGGAGAGGCTTTTTTGAACAAGTCATAATCAAGGACTTCAAGGTGGGTTTCAGTTTTATAGTTAAGTAATAAGCCCATAAAAGTTTTTGTCAGGAAATGACAACAAATAAATTTTACAACTACCTCATTCATGTGCATTTAAAGTTTTTAAATGTTGCAAGATTGTGCTACATGCTTATAAATGAGTTGTGTGATGATTTATGAAAAGTTGTTTTTTAAAATGATTCTTTAAAAATGATGCATGATCCTGAAACCATACTTTTGAAAATGGTTTTTAAGGTATAACAAGTGTATGAAAAGTAAATTTTCAAGAAAATGTGCCGTTTTGGGAATCAATTTTACAAGATTTTGAAACCTATGTGTTATGTGGGTTTGTGGTAGTCCCTCAAGAACTATCATGTGCATGTATAGGCTTCTCCCGCCTGCCCGCTAGTAGCATGAAACTCCCTCAAGGACTCCCTCAAGAATTTACGCCTACACAGGACCATTACTTTGAAAATGTGTAGCGCGTCATATTTTGGACTTATCCAAACCATTTGATATGTTTATGTGTTCATGAAAATTTGATATGAGTGATGCATTCATGATTTGCATACACATGAATTTTTGCATTGAAAATGACTTATAAATGTTTTTTCTTGTTACAAATTATAAAATTGTTACCAACGGGCTTTAAGCTCACCCCCAATCTCCTCCCACACATTCAGGTGATGAGCAAGATATAGTTGCATTTTAAGCAAATCATGTATCTTTTGGTATTTTGGAATTTTGATGTACTAATGTATTTGTGGCTTGAAATGCCCACTAAAGCTTTGTAAAACTTTTATCTTTGATGCAAATGGTATATGTTTGCATATTTACTCATGACTCTCTCAAGTTTGTACGTTGAAATTTTCAAGTTTCATAAAGGAAAAATCTGAGTTAATCTAAGCTGAGTTAGGCAATTGTATCTTCTAGTAAGTAGTAAGTCTTTTTTTATATTTTTCCAACGGTATTTAGCATGAAAATTTTGGACGTCAGAGCTGAAAGTTATGGACCTTAAAATGGAAGACATATTCTTCAACCTTTTTGCTTCTTCTGTGATGACATCATCTCCTTCTGTGTTTTCTTTGTGATGATGTCATCTTCTTCTGTGTTTTGCATCGTCTGTGTTTTGCTTCTTCTGTGATGATGTCATCTTCTTCTATGTTTTGCTTCGTCTGTGTTTTGCTTCTTCTGCCTTTTCGTTTCTTCTGTGATGACGTCATCTTCTTCTGTGTTTCCTTTGTAATGACGTCATCTTGTTTTGTGCTTTGCTTCTTTTGTCTTTTCGCTTCTTCTGCCTTTTCGTTTCTTCTACCTTTTCGCTTCTTTTGTGTTTTGCTTCTTTTGTCTTTTCACTTCTTTTGTCTTTTTATTTCTTCTGCCTTTTCGCTTCTTCTGTGTTTTGCTTCTTTTGTCTTTTCGCTTCTTTTATGTTTTGCTTCTTCTGCCTTTTCGCTTCTTTTATGTTTTGCTTCTTCTGTCTTTTTGCTTCTTCAGCCTTTTTGTTTTTTCATCCTTTTCACTTCTTCAGTCTTTGTGCTTCTTTAGTCATTTTGCTTCTTCTTCTTTTTCGCTTTTTCTGTGTTTTGCTTCTTCTGTTTTTTTTGCTTCTTCTTCCTTTTTGTTTCTTCTGTGTTTTGCTTCATTTGTCTTTTCGCTTCTTCTGTCTTTTTGCTTCTTCCGCCTTTTCACTTCTTCTGTGTTTCGTTTCTTCTGTCTTTTCGCTTTTTCTGACTTTTTGCTTCTTCTACCTTTTCGCTTCTTCTGTGTTTTTCTTCTTCTGTCTTTTTGCTTCTTCTGTCTTTTTGCTTCTTCTGTGTTTTTCTTGTTTTGTCTTTTCACTTCTTCTGTCTTTTTGCTTCTTTTACCTTTTCGCTTCTTCTGTATTTTGGTTCTTTTGTCTTTTCGCTTCTTCTATCTTTTTCTATCTTCAGTCTTTTGCTTCTTCAGTCTTTTGCTTCTTCTGTATTTTACTATCTTCTGTCTTTTGGTTCTTCTGTCTTTTGCTTCCTCTGTGTTTTGCTATCTTCATTCTTTTGTTTCTTCTTTCTTTTGCTTCTTTTGTGTTTTGCTATCTTTTGTCTTTTGCTTCTTCTGTGTTTTGCTATCTTCCGTCTTTTGCTTCTTCCGCCTTTTGTTTCTTCATTGTTTTGCTATCTTTTGTCTTTTGTTTCTTCTGTCTTTCACTTCTTCTGTCTTTTGTTTCTTTTGTCTTTTCACTTTGTCTATGTTTTGCTATCTTCTGTCTTTTACTTCTTCTATCCCATTTTCGACCCATTCAGAAGATAGAATCCGACCTCAAGGTCTTCCTCAAAGTTGTAGGTTTCGAAGCCTTTTTTGAAATTTTTCTAAGAGAATCTTAACTCGATATCCCTAATGACAGTTCTGCCAATTGTCCCAAGGCTGGTACAAAATGATTAAGGTCGAATTATGTTCGGATATAGTAAAAGTAGGTTATCCTAGTGGGGGCATGCCACCCTTGTGGGACATGTGTCCAGATGTCACTTAGGATGTCGGGCTCGTGACTCACAAGGGCGGGGTGTCCAACAAATTGCCAAAAAATCAAAACTCTAATCAAGATTCTGATTGTTGGATATGAACGACCATTAGTATAGAGTAAGCCTTCAAAGTTTGAGCTTGATTAGACAACAAAAGACCTTCTAATCGAGGACTTAATTTTACTATTTCAAACTCTCTCTCACACTCACTAATGTTTTTCTTCTTCTACTCTCTCACTTTTGTTTTAGTAAATTACACAATACAATCCCATAAAATCTGCTCACTCCTTCTCTCTCTTTATATAGTAAAGGAAAGAAGAAGACAAAAATTAAATTCAAACAATTTGACAAGCATACTAAAATAATATTCACTCAAAGAATTTGTTTTTTCAAATATGGAGGCTGCATTAAATGTGGAGGGTTGACTAACAAATATCTCCCTCCCACACATTTGGTTGGCTAGTTGGAACGAATTGCCATCCCGACAATCAACCTGTATATCTCAAGCTTTCCTTTTGGTAACGTCTTTGTCAACATATCGCAATCATTATCATTAGTGTGAATCTTATCAATTTCAAACTCCTTAGACTTCAATGCATCTCGGATCCAATGATACCTAACATTGATATGTTTTGATCTAGAGTGAAATGTAGAACTCTTACCAAGATGGATTGCCTCTAGTTGTCACAATGCAACACTTATCACTCCTGCTTGAAGCCACGTTCTTGAACAAACTTCTTTATCTATAATAACTCCTTAGATGCTTTTGTTGCACCAATAAACTCAGCTTCAATGGTAGATACTGCAACGCACTTTTGTAGCCTCAATTTCCATGCCACAGCTCCCTCTATAAAATTAATCAGGTATCTTGAATTAGACTTTCGAGAATCTATGTCTCCTACCATATCTGAATCTAAATAACCAACTAATTCAAGCTTCCCACTTTCAAAACTCAAACTCAAGTTGGAAGTGCCTTGGAGATATCTTATAATCCACTTCATAGCCTTCTAATGCTCTTTACCTGCATTATATAGGAATTTACTAACTATACTTATTGCATGAGCTATGTATGGCCTTGTACACACCATAGCATACATCAGAGTACCCATTGTTAAAGCATAAGGAACTTTCTCCATATCCTTCTTGTCATCAACAGTAGACGAACTCTGCTCGGTACTCAATTTGAATTGATTACCAAGTGGAGTACTTATTGCTTTAGCCATAGCCATGTTGAATCTTTGAAGCACCTTATCGATGCACTTCTCTTGGGACAAGTATAATCTTGTAGCTGGTCTGTCTCATGAAATCCGCATACTAAGAATCTGTTTTACTAGTCCCAAGTCTTTCACAGTAAAAGAATATAGTGCCCTAGAAAGCAAGTATATTTACATATAACTTATTTTTCATCCAGTTACTTTTGTCATGAAAATATTTATTATTAATAAAATAAAAGAGTTTGGTTTAATTTTTATAAGCATTATATAACTAGCCATAAGGTACTAAGATTCTTTTATAAGTAATATACATATACATGCAGATGTATAGAAAACATGTATATTATTATAATCTAAATTAGTTGATTCACAGTTGAATAATCTAGTTAGTAGCTTCATTATGGTTTAGGCTATAGTGTTGCGATTTATCTCTGTAGTAAAAGAGTTTACTTAAAGAGAATGATGAGTTTCATATCATGATAGTAGTTGACTATCGAAAATGACACTATTAAATAAATTTGGAATCAAATATGTTTTTAAAGAATAAAGTGGGTCGTTACTTTAATCTTAAAACATACACCTTAGCATTCTTTTATTACGAACTACAATCTTGATGAGTGGTGAACTCATATGTGTTTCATTATAATTTTTGATAGGATCGGAATGGATTTTTACAGAGTATCAATCCAGTGTTTGCATGTTGGAATTATTAATTGAAACATGTATCAGGGAACATTCACTCAAATAAAGAGTTTATAGTGATATCATCACTTCTATATATTTTACGGAGTTTGGTAATTAAACTGGCGTCAGTAGTTTGATGGACTAGCTACCCATCAAATCTTAACACCAAGATGATATTTTGTGTGTTAATCACCATATAGAGTAAAATGGGAGATCTAGAAGGAAAAACCAACGTAAGGGCAAAATGATAATTTTACCCTTTATTGTGTGTATGGCTATAATATGGTTCATAATAAAGTTTGCAATTAGGCATCTTATATGAAACATGTATTCTCATAATATTTAGTAATTTAAAATTTTAACTAATTGCCTTTAGTGGAATGACATTTGGTTAATAAGCTGGAATTAATTCTAATAAGATTAAATTAATTCCGGGCTTATTGGAGCTTGAATTATATAAGTCCAGTTAGATCTCCCATTTGACTTTTAGGAAGGTTATCAAGCAAAGTAAGAAATATAAATAGAGGTTTTAAAGCCCATGATTAAATGTTGGGCTTACTTTAATTAAAAGCCCAAATGAACATTTAATAGTGGGCTTGACTTTGGTTTGATTTTATTAAAAGCCCAAATAAATGTTGGGCTTACTTTAATTAAAAGCCCAAATGAACATTTAACAAAGTTATTAAAGGAAGAAGGGGGCATATTTCAGTTTTTTATACCTAAATGTGCAGCTGCACATTTAGCATTGAATTGCTAAATTAAAGATGGTTTTTATCATGCTTTATAATCATTAAACAGAGTAATGATCTTATCAGGTTTAATGGTTGTCTTCTAATAATGGCATGTAATGTAGCCTTTTAGCATTCATTTGATTAAAGAAAAAAAGAGGTGCATTTGATGTATTCTATCTTCCTTCTTTCATCCATAACCGAAAATGAGAAGGTCTCATTTAGGTTATTAGTCTTTTCATATAGCCATCTTAAACAAATGAGAAGAGTCTCATTTATTGGCTTCTTTATCATTGATTAAAGAATGAAGTGATGCATTAGATGTGCATCACTTCTTTCTTTCATGATAACCGAAATTGACAAGAAGAGTAAGAAGAGTTCTTGCATTTTTGACACACTCTCTCCTCTCATGCATGCATAACCGAAACTTGAATGAGAAAAGTCTCATTTTTGACTTCTTTCTTCTAAGAAAAACCTCCTCAAAATATTTCTTCTCCTTTCCCACCAAAGGATTTTGTTAACCAACTTGTCTAAGAAGAACAAGTGGTAGATCGAATTGGTCAAGGATACAATAAGAAGGAGAGGGTACATTGACAAAGGAAAGGATACAAAAGAGTCAAAGCTATAGTAAGGATTCGGAGAGGATACAAAAGCGAGGAGTCAAAGTTGTAGCAAAGAGTCGGTATATTTCTACTACCTTGTTCTTATGTAAATTATTTTCCTTATACCTTATCATATATGGTTGAAATATGTTAATTTGGTTATGTTATTCCAACTACGTTTTAATTTCGAAATTTTTTTGAAATCTACCATTTTAGCCAAATCTTGCATGCTTTTGTTTTCGATCCAACAGATTATATAGGAATCTACCAACAATACTTACTACATGAGCTATGTTTAGCCTTGTACACACTATAACATACATCAGACTACCCACTATTGAAGCATAAGGAACTTTCTCCATATCTTTCTTGTCATCGTTAGTAGACGGACTCTACTCAATACTCAATTTGAATTGATTACCAAGTAGAGTACTTATTGCTTTAGCCATAGCCATGTTAAATCTCTGAAGCACCATCTCGACGTGCTTCTGGGACAAGTATAACCTTCTAGCTGGTCTGTCTCAAGAAATCCACATATCAAGGATTTGTTTTGCTGGTCCCAAGTCTTTCATAGCAAAAGACTTACTCAGTTGTTTCTTTAACACTTGAATCTTGGAGATATTATTTCCTACAATCAATATATCATTAACATAGAGCAATAGAACAATAAAGTCATCATCAAAGAATCTATGAACAAATAGACAATGATCTAAAGTAGTTTTCTTGTAGCCTTGTTGTTGGGCCCCGAATTTTTTTTATTTTTATTGATTTATTGATTTACTTGACTTATTCTTTATTTTTGCTTTAATTGTTTTAATTATGTGTGTATCTATATATGTATTTGTTGAGTCTTGAAATTAGTTAGTATGATTGGGAATTGGAAATTTTGAAGTTAAAGTGAAGGGTTAGAATTAATTGGATTAATTGGTAGTAGGCTTGTGATATGTGTAGAGCCATATGAGAAAAATAAGGGCTTGTTGGATGGAATGGGCTTTGGGAAAGAATAGAATAAGAAGAAGGAGGAGAGCCCAAAGGAAAAGCATAGTAAGCTTTAAGGAGAGCAAAACTACGTAGTATTGGAGGAGGGTTTTAAATTGAGAATAAGTGAATTAAAGAAGGAGAAGAAGAGATTTTCGTAAACCAAAAGGAAAGGAAAGAAGAGAAAAACGTGAGCCAAAGGAGAAGGAGCTTTCGGCCAAGAGGAAGGAGAGCTGTCGGAGGTTTGAAAGAAGAAGAAAAAAAGAAGAGAAACTACTTGTGAGAGGTAAGTTCTATCTTTGTTTGTGATAGGTTCGAAAATGGGATAAAATGGAAGTTAGGGTTTGTGTAGAGATTGAAGAAAGATAGAAGAGAAGGTGAAATCAAAAGGGATTTTGTGATTTCTAAGTTAAGATTTTGGTTATTCTAGCATAGATGAGTTATGGGTAGGTTAGGTTTAAAGTTTATTTCTATCTTTGATTGATTTATAAATGCTATGCCTTTCTTTTAGAATATATTTAGTAAATGGAGTGTGGTTTAATTGAAGGAACTCAAGAAAACCCCACTCAAGACAAGGAGGAAGGGCAATCTTGAATTCCGATTCCGACGTTAGGTGGGTAACATTTTTTATAGTTGTTGTGTAATGGGCAAATGCCCTATGTGTGCTATCTTTGTTAAATTGTGTGTATATTGAAAGTGTATTCCTTGGATTTGAAAGAAAAGAATGAAACTATGACGATTCGATGCAATGAAAGAAGCATAAAATGCTATTCTTGTGTTTGAATATGTGAGCATAAATTGGTTGTGATTGAGCGAGAGAGAACTTATTTCGTTAAGTCACGTGCACCTTGACCCCCTAGTCTTCTCCCGACTACCGACTTGAGGCCCACGAGATCCGAAAATGGACTCGTCGTGTTTACGGTAAACTTCAGTTTTTGTCGTGTTTATGGAACTCTCGAGCTAAATGTTTGCATTTCATCATTTTGGTGTTTATGAGGCATAATATGTGCTTTAATTGATAGAAGATTCCATATTATGCCTTATGTGATGATTTTGGTTAATTTATGATTTATGTGATGAAGTTGAGTTATTTGGACTTTACATGATAGATTGCAAATGTTTCGGATTCTCTATGTGTTGTATGGCTCATTACTCAATGGCTATAAACGTGTTAGCCACTGAGCCTTATTTGCTCACCCCATTCTCCCTCCTCAGGTGCAAATTCTAGTTGAGCGCGGAACCTTGCAAGGCATCGGGCATAACTCCAAGAAACTTTAGACACTTTTGTATTAAGTTAGTAACTAGCTGTTGGAATAGCTTTATAAGCATATTAAGCATTGAGCATCTCATATGTTGTATTTTGGTACTTGATTTTTGATGGATTTGATGAATATGCTGATATGTAATTAAAGCTATGATTGAACTCTTGAATGATTGATAAAGAGATGAGAGCTCTAGTATTCTCTTCTTCATGTGAATTTGTTGATTTGCGATCTGTGTGTGGCCTTGGAAAAGGAAGTGTATGAGTCCTTTTAATCGTTGAGTTGTTGTTGGGTTTTGTATTGGGATAGCTTGCTGGAATTTGCAAAGGTTTATGATATGTTAAAATTCTGGGCTAATGTGTTCATAAGGTAGATTTTGGGTATTTTGAGTAGAGCTGAAATTTCTGGACTGTCATAGATCGAATAGGACCATTTAGTCTTATTGAGAGTGGTAGGCGAGCTGTAGAGCTTTCCCATGACGTATTATGAGCTATTTTAGGGTGTGTAAATTGGAAAATGTGAGTGCTGAAGTGGAGTGCAGGTGCTGCCAAAATAATAGATGCATATTAACAGAAACTTTGATTCCATATGTGACCTATATAGAGTTGGATTTTGTCCTTGTGGTCTTCATAAAAGTTGTATATCGTTCTCTTACCTTTATATAGCCACCAAGTTTGTTAAATTTGGATCTCTGGATCAAAAGTTATGGTGTTTGCAAGTTTCAGTACTGTTTAGGAGGAGCTACTCGATCGATCTTGGAGTAAACTTTTGATTTCCTTAGAGGCTGAGCTTGTCTTTAGGTCCTTCTTGAAAATGGTAGAGCTGTCTCTTAGCTTTCCAACGAAACAAACCGCGTCTGATTTGGAGCTCAGATTCAAAAGTTATGAGGGTTCGAAGTCTGATAGATCGGATCGCTGGGTAGGTCGCTCGGCCCGCGAGCCCAGCGCTCGCCCTTGGGCGAGCTCGCGCGAACCGACCCCTCTTCCTTCTTTTGGCTATAACTTTTTAGTCCCACCTCCGATTAAGCTGATTTTTGAAGCGTTGGACTCCTAAAAATTTTTTCTACCTTTTTATACGTGATTTGTCAGTATTGCTTTTAATTTATAAAAAGTGGATTGAAACAAAGTGTGATGGTCGGTAGATAAAGTCTGAATATACTTCACTTATTTTGAAATATTTTGAGCTATAGAGCTTCGATTGAGGCGATTCTTATTTTAAATTAATCTAGAGATGAAAATATACAAGTTTTATGAAGGAACCGATCGACAATTTAGCCTCTAAGATTTTATATTTCTGACTTGAAGTCGGTAGAGTGTCGGTTTTGATTGTTTTCTTCAGATAGTATTTTAAGCATAACTTTTTCATTTCTAATCCGAATTTGGCATTTTCAGTGGCGTTAGAATTGTTAGGTCATGAGGAAGAAATGTCCTTAGGAAGTTGATCCAAAAAATTTTTATTTGAGTTAGCCAATTTGAGGTCGGAAAGTTGTCGCTTTTGGGTCTTCCATGCTTGTGTGTTTCCGAATGTTGGGCCTCGGAGACAGGGTCCAACATTTTTTGGTATCAGAGCTTAGGTTCACTCCTAGGCTTAGGATGCATAGTAGGGAAATTGTTTTGCTATGTGATTAAATTTTGCATTATGAATTGATTGTTTGTATTAAATGACATGCACATCATGCATATATATAGGATCTAGAATTAAAACGAATTGTAGCTAATCATAAATATTTTCATTGAAGGAGTAAGATGCCACCTCGTAGAAGGACACGAGGAGTTTTGCAAGGTTCAATTGCACCTGACTCTCCACCAAGGGAGGAGAGCACGGATGAGTCCGTAGCCCGGGAGTGGCTGAGGCTTCTCGAGGGCAAAGTAGTGAGCCCCTCCGATCTCAAACACTGCATTCGCCTATTTAGTCTGAACAAGTGCCTGCTTTAGACCCGAGATTGTTCCATGCATTTACCCAAGCCTTTGTTCAGGCTATGGGTCAAATGCCACAGGCTTCTGGTTCGGCCCCAGTTAAGAAGGGGAGACAGTTTGACAAGTTGAGGAAGTATGGAGCAGTGGACTTCTACGGGGCCACGGATCCTGAGGAAGCCGAGACCTGGTTGAGGAAGACCGAGAGGGTCTTGGATCAGATGGAGTGCGAGGATGATGAAAGGGTTGTCTATGCTGCCAGTTTACTCTAGGGTGATGGCTTGCACTAGTGGGAGTGTGTACCGGGGAGTCAGCTGAAGTCGATAGGGTTGACATGGGAAGACTTCCTGGCTGTTTACAGGAAGAAGTATCTGTCTGAAGTGTACATTCAGCAGAAGCAGAGAGAGTTTCTGAGTCTCACCCAGAGGGAGATGACAGTGGTTGAATATGAGTGCCGGTTTACTCAATTGTCAAGGTATGTTTCAGAGATGTTCAGTGAGGCTGCAAAGTGCCGCCGATTTGAGTCGGGCCTGCACCTAGCTATCAGAGAGAAGGTGGTAGTGCAGAACTTTGGCGACTTCCAACAGTTGGTTGAAGCAGCGTTGAGAGTTGAGAACATCGAGAACATTAAGAATGCGATTAGCGTAAAAGAAAGGGAAGAGAGCGATTCAAGAGGGAGGTGGTACTTATTCTCGAGAGAAGTGTCGAACCTTTCTGTGCGATCGAGGAGAGAAGCGGTGATGCGAGCCACTGGGCCTATGAGGACTTCTCTGTTTCTCACCAAGCCTCAACGGTGGTGGCGGTAGAAGAGGAGATGGGAGAGGCCATCTCTTCCCAAATGTGAGCTTGTGGGAATTTCCATAAGGAGAATGTTGCATTGAGCAGAGCATGCTTCAATTGTGGGAGAGAGGACACATAGCCAAACAGTGTCCTAAGCCGGATAGAAGAGAGGGATCACAGATGCAAGCTTCCAGGAGAACAGAGACAGTGGGACAGAAGGTTGTGACTGAATTGGGTAGCTCTGGAGTGCCTAAGAGAGCTCATCCTCCAGACAGATCCAGGGGGCAAGCACCAGCTAGAGTTTTCACAATGATTCCAGAGGAGGCAGAGACAGCTCCAGAAGTGGTGACGGGTATGGTTAAATTTTTTGATGATGATGTTCTTGTTTTAATTGATCCGGGTTCTACCCATTACTTTGTGTCTTCAGGTAGGACTGTGCCTAGGAGGATTTTGAGCCCATTGGATACTCCGCTGAGGGTGAGTACTCCGATCGGCCAGTATATTATTATCAGTCAAGTGTATAGAGATTGTGAAATATGGATTAGTGGAGGAAAATTTGTGGTAGACTAGATGCCCTTGAAGATGGGAGGATTGGATGTGATCCTAGGTATGGATACATTAGAGAAGTATCATGCCAATTTAGACTGCAAGCAGAAGACAGTAGAATTCGAGCTAGAGGATGGCAAAAAAGTGGTATTCATGGGAGATAGAAAAGTCAGTCCGTCTCGGATTGTTTCAGCTATGACAGCAGAGAGAATGATGAGTAAGGGGTGTGAAGCATATTTGGCCTATGTGTTAGACACAAGGCGCACAGAGAGGAGGTTGGAAGACATTCTGTAGTCGGAATTCCGGATGTCTTTCCCAAGGAATTGCCAGGACTACCTCCGCCTAGGGAAATTGAATTTCCGGTTGAGCTTCTTCCAGGTACTACGCCGATTTCAATTCTGCCTTACCGAATGGCTCCGGAGGAATTGAAGGAGCTTAAGGAACAATTGGAGGATTTATTAGAGAAGGGTTACATTAGGCTGAGCTCTTCACCTTGGGGAGCTTCGGTTCTCTTTGTGAAGAAGAAAGATGGGTCGTTGCGGATGTGTGTGGATTACAAGAAGCTGAATCATGCCACCGTTAAGAACAGATATCCGCTCCCGCGCATAGATGATTTATTTGACCAATTGCAAGGAGCGAGAGTCTTTTCCAAGATAGATTTGAGATTGGGTTACCATCAGTTAAGGATTAAGGAGATCGATGTGTCCAAGACTGCTTTTAGAACGCGGTATGGCCACTTTGAGTTTTTGGTTATGCCTTTCGGGTTAACAAATGCTCCTGCAGTCTTTATGGATTTGATGAATAGAGTCTTCAAGTCTTTCTTAGATCAATTTATCATTGTCTTTATTGATGATATATTGGTCTATTCTAAGAGTGATGAGGAGCATGAGGATCATTTGAGGGTTGCCTTGGAGACCTTGAGAAAGAATGAATTGTATGCCAAATTCGACAAGTGCGAATTTTGGTTAAGAGAAGTGGTATTTCTTGGGCACGTGATTTCAGAGCGTTGAGTGCATGTGGATCCACAAAAGATAAAAGCTGTGGTTAAATGGGAAGCACCTAAGAATGTAGCTGAAGTGAGAAGTTTCTTGGGATTAGTTGGATATTACAGGAGGTTCGTGGAGGGCTTTTCTATGATAGCTGCTCCACTTTCCAAATTGACAAGGAAGAATCAGAAATTTGAATGGATTGAGGAGTGTCAGAGCAGTTTTGAGGAATTGAAGAATAGGCTTACTACTGCACCGATTTTGACGTTACCCTATGGTGATGATAGATACATTGTATACAGTGACGCTTCTAGGAAGGGTTTAGGGTGTGTATTGATGCAAGGAGAGAAAGTGATTGCCTATGCTTCTAGGCAATTAAAGCCTTATGAGATGAACTATCTTATTCACGACTTGGAATTGGCTGCTATAATTTTCGCATTGAAGATTTGGAGACATTACTTGTATGGAGTTACTACTAGGGTGTTTACAGACCATAAGAGTTTTAAGTACTTGTTGACTCAGAAAGAGCTGAATTTGAGACAGAGGCGATGGTTAGAATTGTTAAAGGATTATGACTTGATGATAGACTACCATCCGGGCAAAGTTAATGTAGTAGCCGATGCTTTGAGTAGGAAGTCCACTATGACACATGTGGAAACGGTGTATCTTCCCTTGCTGAAGGAATTAGCCAGGCTTGATGTGACGTTGAGACAAGTTGAACCTGGTTGTGTCTTGGCAAATTTTAGAGTGAGATCATTATTGAAAGAGAAGATTAAAGAATTGCAGGAATAGGATGAGTACTTGAGCAAGCTTAGAGAAGAGGTAAAGAATGGCAAACCTTCTGAAGTAGAGGTGAAGGAAGATGGATTGATGGTTATGGGCAATAGATTGTGCGTTCCAGACATGCTAGAGCTGAAGGATAAGATCCTTGATGAGGCGCATAATGCTCCATATGCAATGCATCCAGGGAGTTCTAAGATGTATCGGGATTTGAAAGAGTATTTTTGGTGGAAGGGAATGAGGAAAGATGTGGCTGAGTATGCTAAAAGATGTTTAGTGTGTCAGCAGGTTAAAGCTGAACACCAAGCACCTTCAGGAAAGCTTAATCCATTGCCGATTCTGGAATGGAAATGCGAGAAGATTACCATGGATTTTCTGACGGGATTACCGAGAACTAGCAAGAAGCATGACGCTATATGGGTGATTGTTGATAGGCTAACCAAGTCAGCACACTTCTTGCCAATTAGACAGACAGATTCCTTGAATGTTTTGTCTAAGAAGTATGTGGACGAGGTAATCAGACTTCATGGGATTCCAAGCTCGATAGTTTCAAATAGGGATCCTAGGTTTACCTCCAGATTTTGGGAAAGTTTGCAGGAGGCTCTAGGGACTAGATTGCATTTTAGTACGGCTTTCCACCCGCAGACTGATGGACAATCGGAGAGGACGATACAGACTTTGGAGGCAATGTTGAGAGCTTGTGCGTTGGATTTCAAAGGTTCGTAGGATGATCACCTACCTTTGATTGAGTTTGCTTACAGTAATTCCTATCACTCAGGAATTCAGATGGAACCATATGAGGCTTTGTATGGTAGGAGATGCAAAACTCCTATTTGTTGGGATGAGGAAGGTGAAAGGAAGCTTGTAGGGCCTGAATTGGTACAGATTACAGTTGATAAAATTAAGTTAGTGAAGTAGAGGCTTAAAGTAGCTCAAAATAGGATGAAAAGTTACACGGATGCCCATAGGAAAGAGATGGAATTTGAAGTGGGAGAAAAGGTGTTTCTTAGAGCTTCTCCATGGAAAGGTGTTCTGAGGTTTGGCAAGAAGGGCAAGCTTAGCCCGAGGTACATAGGCCCATATGAGATCATTGAGAGGATTGGGCCTTTGGCTTATAAGTTAGATTTGCCATTGGAGTTACCTAAGATTCATAATGTGTTTCATGTATCGATCTTTGAGGAAATCTGATCGGATCCTTCACATATAGTTCAACCTTCAGAGGTTCAGTTGAGAGAGGATTTGACTTATGAGGAGCAACCAGTGGAGATCTTGGATTCAAAAGAAAAGGTATGAAGGAATAAGATTGTAAAGCTGGTTAAGGTCTTGTGGAGAAACCATTCGACCGAAGAGGCAACTTGGGAGCCTTTAGAAGCCATGAAGGAGAAGTACCCATACCTCTTCATGGACACAGGTAAGGATTTCGAGGACCAAATTCTTTTAGGAGGGGAGAATTGTTGGGCCCCGAAAATTTTTTATTTTTATTTATTTATTGTTTTAATTATGTGTGTATCTATATATGTATTTGTTGAGTCTTGAAATTAGTTAGTATGATTGGGAATTGGAAATTTTGAAGTTAAAGTGAAGGGTTAGAATTAATTGGATTAATTGGTAGTAGGCTTGTGATATGTGTAGAGCCATATAAGACAAATAAGGGCTTGTTGGATGGAATGGGCTTTGGGAAAGAATAGAATAAGAAGAAGGAGGAGAGCCCAAAGGAAAAGCATAGTAAGCTTTAAGGAGAGAAAAACTACGTAGTATTGGAGGAGGGTTTTAAATTGAGAATAAGTGAATTAAAGAAGGAGAAGAAGAGATTGTCATAAACCAAAAGGAAAGGAAAGAAGAGAAAAACGTGAGCCAAAGGAGAAGGAGCTTTCGGCCAAGAGGAAGGAGAGCCGTAGGAGGTTTGAAAGAAGAAGAAAAAAAGAAGAGAAACTACTTGTGAGAGGTAAGTTCTATCTTTGTTTGTGATAGGTTCGAAAATGGGATAAAATGGAAGTTAGGGTTTGTGTAGAGATTGAAGAAAGATAGAAGAGAAGGTGAAATCAAAAGGGATTTTGGGATTTCTAAGTTAAGATTTTGGTTATTCTAGCATAAATGACTTATGGGTAGGTTAGGTTTAAAGTTTATTTCTATCTTTGCTTGATTTATAAATGCTATACCTTTCTTTTAGAATATATTTATTAAATGGAGTGTGGTTTAATTGAAGGAACTCAAGAAAACCCCACTCAAGACAAGGAGGAAGGGCAATCTTGAATTCGGATTCCGACGTTAGGTGGGTAACATTTTTTATAGTTGTTGTGTAATGGGAAAATGCCCTATGTGTGCTATCTTTGTTAAATTGTGTGTATATTGAAAGTGTATTCCTTTGATTTGAAAGAAAAGAATGAAACTATGACGATTCGATGCAATGAAAGAAGCATAAAATGCTATTCTTGTGTTTGAATATGTGAGCATAAATTGGTTATGATTGGGCGAGAGAGAACCTATTTCGTTAAGTCACGTGGACGTTGACCCCCCTAGCCTTCTCCCGGCTGCCTGCTTGAGGCCCACGATATCCGGAAATGGACTCGTCATGTTTACGGTAAACTTCAATTTCTGTCGTGTTTATGGAACTCTCGAGCCAAATGTGTGCATTTCATCATTTTGGTGTTTATGAGGCATAATATGTGCTTTAATTGATAGAAGATTCCATATTATGCCTTATGTGATGATTTTGGTTAATTTATGATTTATGTGATGAAGTTGAGTTATTTGGACTTTACATGATAGATTGCAAATGTTTCAGATTCTCTATGTGTTGTATGGCTCATTACTCAATGGCTATAAACGTGTTAGCTACTGAGCCATTTTTTCTCACCCCATTCTCCCTCCTCAGGTGCAAATTCTAGTTGAGCGCGGAACCTTGCAAGGCATCGGGCATAACTCCAAGAAACTTTTGACACTTTTGTATTAAGTTAGTAACTAGCTGTTAGAATAGCTTTATAAACATATTAAGCATTGAGCATCTCATATGTTGTATTTTGGTACTTGATTTTTGATGGATTTGATGAATATGCTGATATGTAATTAAAGCTATGATTGAACTCTTGAATGATTGATAAAGAGATGAGAGCTCTAGTACTCTTTTCTTCATGTGAATTTGTTGATTTGCGATCTGTGTGTGGCCTTGAAAAAGTAAGTGTATGAGTCCTTTTAATCGTTGAGTTTTTGTTGGGTTTTGTATTGGGATAGCTTGCTGGAATTTGCAAAGGTTTATGATCTGTTGAAATTCTGGGCTGATGTGTTCATATGGTAGATTTTGGGTATTTTGAGTAGACCTGAAATTTCTGGACTGTTATAGATCAAATAGGATCATTTAGTCTTATTGAGAGTGGTAGACGAGCTGTAGAGCTTTCCCATGATGTATTATGAGCTATTTTAGGGTGTGTAAATTGGAAAATGTGAGTGCTGAAGTGGAGTGCAGGTGCTGCCAAAATGATAGATGCATATTAACAGAAACTTTGATTCCATATGCGACCTGTATAGAGTTGGATTTTATCCTTGTGGTCTTCATAAAAGTTGTAGATCGTTCTCTTACCTTTCTATAGCCACCAAGTTTGTTAAATTTGGAGTTCAGGATCAAAAGTTATGGTGTTTGCAAGTTTCGGTATTGTTTAGGAGAAGCTAGTCGATCGGTCTTGGAGTAAACTTTTGATTTCCTTAGAGGCCGAGCTTGTCTTTAGGTCCTTCTTGAAAATGGTAGAGATGTCTCTTAGCTTTCCATCGAAATAATCCACGTCTGATTTGGAGCTCGGAGTCAAAAGTTATGAGGGTTTGAAGTCTGATAGGTCGGATCGTTGGGCAGGTCGCCCGCCCCCGAGCGCCCAGCGTTCGCCCTTGGGCGAACTTGCGCTTTGGGGTCGGTTTTTGGCCGACCGACCCCTCTTCCTTCTTTTGGCCATAACTTTTTAGTCCGACATCCGATTAAGCTGATTTTCAAAGCGTTGGACTCCTAAGAAAATTTTATATCTTTTTATACTTGATTTGTTAGTATTGCTTTTAATTTATAAAAAGTGGATTGAAACAAAGTGTGATGGTCGGTAGATAAAGTCTGAATATACTTCACTTATTTTGAAATATTTTGAGCTATAGAGCTTCGATTGAGGCGATTCTTGTTTTAAATTAATCTAGAGATGAAAATATACAAGTTTTATGAAGTAATTGATTGACAATTTAGCCTCTAAGATTTTATATTTCTGACTTGAAGTCGGTAGAGTGTCGGTTTTGATTGTTTTCTTCGGATAGTATTTTAAGCATAACTTTTTCATTTCTAATCCGAATTGAGCGTTTTCAGTGGCGTTTTAATCGTTAGATTATGAGGAAAAAATGTCCTTAGGAAGCGGATCCAAAAATTTTTTTATTCGAGTTAGCTAATTTGAGGTCGGAAAGTTGTCGCTTTTGGGTCTTCCATGCTTGTGTGTTTCCGAATGTTGGGCCTCAGAAACGGGGTCCAACACTTGTTGCTTCATAATAGACTTAAACTTCCTATACCATTGCCTCGGTGCCTGTTTTAGACCGTAAAGACTTTTCTTCAATCTGCAAACATAGTTTTCTCTACCTTGCACCCTAAAACACTCTAGCTACTCCATGTAAATTTCTTCTTCTAGGTCTCCATGAAGAAATACAAATTTCAAATCCATCTGCTCTACTTCCAAATCAAGATTTTCTATTAACCTAAGAAGAACTTTGATTGATAACATTTTCACAACTGGAGAAAAGATTTCATCGAAGTCAACACCTTTCTCTTACTGAACCTTTTTACAAATAGCCTGGCTTTATACCGTGGACGTGAAGAATGATCTTCTTGCTTTACTATGAAAAACCACTTATCTTCAAAGCTCTCTTTCCCTTAGGTACTTTTACTAGATCATAAGTGTGACTCTGTTGTAAGGAACTGATCTCGTCTTGTATAACCTCAAACCACTCCTTTTTGTGTTCATCTTCTAGAACCTTTTCCTAAGTCTCAGGTTCTCCCCCATCAGTCAGTAACACATACTCATGGATAGGATACCAAATAGAAGGATGTCTAACTTTGGTAGATCTTCTAAGTGAAACTTTTATTGGAGCTTCTGGTCCTACTCGTTGAATTGGATCAACACCATCTACTTTAACTTGTACGGACTCATCTGCATCATCTTTAGCAAACATATTATGTTGACGATCAGCCTCTACCTCTTACAGGGTTATAATCAAAGGATGTGGATCCATGTCAGCCACATCAACACTGGACCCTGAAACTATCTTCTTTGATCTATCAATATCTTCAATGGTTTGATATTCTATGAATACAACATCACGACTTCTAATAAGTTTCCTTTCAACTCAATTGTAACATCCCATTTTATCGTGCTAAGGGTTAGAACCCTAGAGTACGGTACATGAGAGATAACAATGAGAAAATTAGGAAATGCACTTGATGCTTATGCATTATATAGTATACATACACGTGAATTTGATTATTGTACACATTACAGAGAATTGTTCATGTACTCATGTAACATTTTCCGGTATAAATAATTATTTTAATGTGATTATGATATAGATAGTGAATCTTTTTCCTTAAAAATTGATTTGGTGAATTAAATTATTGATTTAGAATTTTTGGTGAAATTTGAGAATTTTATGAAATTATGGACATTGTTGGACTAGAAAAAATGTTAAGTGACAAAACAATTGATAAATGACAGTAGAATTAAGTGTCAAATGGTAGTGAAAATTTATGATAAATGACATTAAGATTTAATGACAAGTGTAATAGAAAATTGGGAGACAATTGGATTAAAATTGGGAAACAAATGGACTAATTATTAAATAACTTTGGGTACCATGATTATAAGAAATTTACTTGGTTATTTATGCGGTAAGTGTCATGGCACAATTAAACCCATGACACCTGTATGAAAGACCATCTTTCATCTTAGTCTTTCATTTTTCCTGCTACTTGTTTTCTTCTACTCTTCTTCTCTTACTCACGATATTCTCCCAACCTAACCATCAACGTTGAGCTTTGCTAACACCCTTCATCTAGCCACTTCAAATAATTACTTGTCTTCACTTTGGTGATGAAAGCCCAACCTTTTCCTCCTTAAAATGAGCTAATTGTTTGATGTAGGAGGCTAGGGTTTCATGATGATTTTTGAAGAAGTTTTGAGCTAATCATGTAAGTGTATTATTATTATTAATCTTCATGGCTTTGTTAATAAAGCATATATGATGATAGTTAGTGGTAAATTATCATGATAGAGGAGTTGAAATATGTGTAACATTTATGTTGCAATAAATAGATGTATGTTCTGTTTTTAATGTATTAATGATATTTATGAGTTGTTTTAAGGGAGGATTGAGAGACTAAATGGTAATGAAGAGTGATGATATAATGGTGAAGACCTTAACAGTCATAAATGTTATGTTTTTCATATAAATGATAAATCGAAGTTCATGTATTGTCTTTGTATATTTGGTGATTGATATTGCATAAGTTGTGGTTGAGATGATGTTTGGAGATAGAAAGATCATTATGATGATGTAAAAAGAGTGCAGAAATTTCATGAAGAGATGACATGCACATGTTCTGATTTAATGCTTAATCATATAATTTTTTGGGTAGTTGTTACATGGATGAACTAAAATGGTTCTAGAGCTAAAGAAAGGAAGTAATGTGGTGTCTTGAAATGGGAAGAATTAAGATAATAGTTAGAAGTTAAATGAATGTGAGATTAGAGTTGAGCATATGCAGAAAATTGATGATGAAATATATATATATATATATATATATATATATATATATATATATAGATACATAGATAGATATATGTAGATGCTCTATTTTTGGTGATATGATCAAACATAGAATATGATTTATTTGTGATTGATATTGAGCTAAAATAGAGCTGACAATGAAAAGGAAATTAATTAGAAAAGATAATCCATGCATAACATGGTTTGAATGTAACGCGTCGGAGTTAAAAATCTGGAAAAGAGAAAGAAGAATTTCTGGAGTATGTTAGCTGTAACACTCCACTAGACATACATCTATAATTTAGCCATATCTTGATCTATAAACATCTAATTTGGATTTTAATTTTAGATTAAATATATTTTTCATGGAGATATAGAATTTTAATTATGTTTTTAAGGGTTTCAAAATTTGACTTGAAGTTGAGTATAGTGTGCTGTCATAGTTTGGGAACAATATGTAGTATTTTAGGTATAACTTGTAGAATACTAAACCAAACTATATGCAATTGGTGTCATTATAAACTTAAGACATAAAGAAACATTTGTTTAGAAGAATGTATTGCCTAAATACCTCGTCATCTTTGTCAAAATGGCCATGCAATATTGATCCGAAAATCTGTTAAGATGGGTTGATGCTTGAATAAGGGAGTTACACGATTGTGGACAAGCACGATCTTGATAGAGAGGAAACATCAGGAAGTTGAACGTTCGTGCATAAGCACGATCACTATAGAGGAGGATTAATTGGTGGTTGCACGATCATGCTTGGTACACTGTTGTTTGACAACTTTTGATACTCTTCACCCTTTTGACCATAACTTCTTCTCCGGACCTCCGATTGACTTAAAATTTTAACCACAAGCTCCTGACACATTGTACTTCCTCTCCACATATTTTGATTGTCATATGAATTCACTAGGAAAGTATTTTTAAATCTTTGTTTGATGAACTTAGGAAAATCAAGTTTCACAAGATATGATATATGAATGTATCTCTATTCGAAAGTTATGAGTTGATAATGATATAAACGTTTTCTTAGAAATGTTAATATGGTTGTAAGGAGATGAGTAATGTGTATCAAGTAAGAATTAATTAGAGTTTGGATATTGTGTAATTGTATAATGTTAGAATAACATTGGTGAATGACTGATTGATGATATTATAATAATCAAGTGTATTGAGCTATGAACCTTATTGCATGATTAAGTGATGAACTTATACTAATTTTTTTTTATTGAGGTGTAAACCTAAGTTCAAATTATACATATATGAGTTTTAAAGTATGAATGATCATGAGATGTGAATAAAGGAAACATACCTGGAATAGTTAAATTAAGCATGCATTATACATAACACATATACATATATGAACGATTAAATGTTTATGTGATTGTGTAGTTAGTAATGTGTGTGCAATGTATGTATTGCATGATGTGGATACACAGGATAAAATGTTAGCATCCAAACATTTCCAAATCTTGGAAGCAAATGATAAACTGGAGCATACTATGAGTAACCTAGATGATCTCACTCGATTAATTGTTTACTTTAAATTTTGTATTGAATTATTATGTGAATGTGATTGTGTTGATTTCAGACATTGATTGTTTGGGGCATTTAATGCATGAAATACATATTGGAAGTTCTCATTGAATGTGAATTTGACTAAATAAGTGATTCTCAATGAATATAATGAATGATAGACTAAGTTCTGATGATAAATATTAATGAGATTGTGATAGTGAATATAAATGTGTAACATCGAGCACATTTGATTGACTAAATACATGTGATGCATTTCCTTATATGAATACATGATAATATAAAGGCAGTTGTGACTGGAGTGACCAGTATGAAAGAGCATAAAGCTTAGAATATACACAAGAGCCACAGCTCAGTTGTTAATGTGCCTGGTATCCACAAGAGATATGGGACAATATCTGAAATAAGCCTGGTATCCACAAGGGATATAGGCCGATAAAAAGGCACTCGGTCACGACAATAACAATTTGAAAGTGAGTCTCATATGTATTGAATATATAATTGATATGTATGTGTTAAATGATCGAAATGAATTGTTTGACTGCTCAGAATGTGAAATGTGAAAATTGTGAACAAAAGAGTTTGGTGATGTTATATGATGATAAATGAAATGATGTGAAATATGTGATTGTATGAGTTGATGTGTTATGTGATTGAGTGAGCCATCGAGGATGGCCTACTCAATGAGTTCGCAAAACTTAACCCAAAATTTGCAACAATTTTTAAGATTATAAAAGATCTCTAGTTAGACAAATTGGAGTCTAGCCACTGCATTCGAGTAAGAGATAGAGGTTAGGATCAGTTCGCATCTGCATCGATTTTTCTATTTTTTTTGGTAATAAAGAATGTATTCCACAATTATTGTACCACGTGCATATGAATAATTATGTTTTGTAATGAATTCCTAAATTGGAAATGTTTGTAAATGAGATTGATCAATGAGTGTAATAGTAATTATGATTATGATTTTTTTAAGAAAAAGGGGCTCAATTTGATTAGTGGTTTTCTGTAATATACGTGTGATATTTGAAAAAAATTTATAATGAGTTCTATTGTTTGACCGTCCTAATGCACCACCCTTATAGAGTGTGTTTCCGAATACTGTTGGTATGTTTGGGGATATATACTATGAGAGTGGGGTGCTACAGATCCTAAAACCTGTAGCCAAACTCATCCTGAGCATAATTGACAAACACACATTGTCGTGTCTTCGAGTCAACCTTATACCTCTCATCCTTGGGAATGTGCACAAAATCCTTGCAACCAAACACCCTGAGATGATCATAAGAAACAAATTTGCATGAACAAATGCTATTCGGTACATCAAACTACAAAGAACACTAGGAGTGAGGTTAGCAACAACAACTATATGTAAAGCCTCACCCTAATATGATTGCGGTAGCTTGGCATGTGATAGTAAACATCTGATTCTCTCCACTAGTGTTTTATTCATCCTTTTAGCTAAGCCATTCAACTGAGGAGTCTTCTCATGTCTAATACCTTGGGATTTGCAGTATTCATCAAATGTGTTGGACCCTGATTTTTGAGTGAAATTTAGAAATATGAAGTGAAAGTAAATGAGTGATTTTATATATGTATTGTGAAATAAAAGTAATTATGCTTTGAGAAAATTCATAAGAAAAGAATGATTTTGATTTCGATACTTTCGGGTTTTGAGTAGATTGGTATGGTTTAGAAAATTAAAGTGGATGAGTTGATTGAAATGAAGTTAAATAGCAATAAATAAAGAGAAAAAATGTGAAAATATGAAAAGTTTGACTTTTTGACCATTGAGAGTTGACTTTTGATTCAGGCATAATTTGAGCAAATGGTCTACATGAAACTTGTAGATTATGTTAAGAGCTTTCTGTCTCCATAAAGTTTGCAATTTTTCGATATCGGGAGTGAAAGTTATGGTCAGTCAAAGTTTGAATGTGACATAAGTTGACCTATTTATATGATTGAAGCTTTGACTGAAAACTTTACCTAGTTAGAGGTTAATTTAGCCTTGAAGTTCTTCATGAAAGTTGAAGATTTTGATTTGATCTTTATTTTGATATAAAGTATAGAATTTTTCGATCAAGGAATAATAAGTTATGATTTTTACAAGTTTCTGTTATGATTTTAGCATGATTATTAGAGGACAGAAGTTTTGATTGGAAAATTGACTTCTTTAGAGGTCAAATTGATTTTTATGTCCTTCATAAAAGTTGTAGGTGACTTTCCGATCTTCACATTAATATAAAATATGACATATTTGGACTTTGGAGTTGAAAGATAGGATTTTTCAAAGTTGAGTTATGGCTTAGGACATAATTTAAATGGAGGGAATCTTTGATTAGAAATTTGATCATTTTAGAGATGAAATTGATTTTCTAGTTCTTCAAGAAAGTTGTAGATCTTTCTTTCAGCTTTCTATTGATACCAAGTTTGCAAAATTTGGAGTTCTGAGTCAAAAGATATGGGGTTTAAAAGTTGAGACATCGGTTAAGAAGAAAGGGTCGCAAGTCCACTCGAATGTCGCGGTCATGCATACGCACGATCGCAACTCTGCAGGTTCACCATAATGTCGTGATCGTGCACGTGCACGATCGCGACTCTGCTGGACCGCGACTCTGCTGGACCACCTGATTGTCGCTGTCGTGCACGCGCACGATCGAGACTTTCCCTATCTGTTTAAGAAAGGTAATTTTCTAAACATACTCCACACTTTTGTTTATATCTTTTCCGTCCGACATCTGATTGAGTTGATTCTTGAAGTGTTGGATTCCTAAGACAATGAATTTCATTTTTATGAAAAATTTGTGAATTTTTTAGATTAAATTAAGGGTGATTAATTTAATCAAAGTAAGTTGGTCTATTTTCTAAATATAGTTCAGTATTTTGAGAAATTCGGGATCTGTGCTGATCCGATTGAAGTGATTCTTGAGGCGAAATAAAATTAAGACATGGGGATACAAATCATATGAAGAAATGAAATGTCAATTTTGCCGATAAGACCTTCAAATTATGAATGGAAGTTCGGATTAGAGTGAAGTTTTTGGATCAAGAACATCTGAAAGTATTTTGAGCATAACTTTTTCTCTGGAAATCGAAATAATGTGATTCTTATTTTGGATTAAACTAGAGAAATAGGGCTACAATTTTTATGAAGACATCGAGTTTCAATTTTGGGATTAAGAATGTTAATTTCTGGATGGAAAAAATCGTACATGGAAAATGTGTTAGAATATGAACATATCTTAAATGTTTTGAGCATAACTTTTGATGTAGTGCTCCGAATTGGATGATTTTTTTGGCATTATGAAATTAAGATATAGATGAACATTTCTCTAGAAGGAAGTTTTGACAAATTCCTTCAAATTGATAGTGCAAATCAGATCCATAAGTAAGCATGACTTAAAATAAATGTTAGGGGCATTTTGGTCAATTGACTATCATTAAATGACAAGGCATTATATATAAAAAGGGAGATGTCATTTTTGTTAAAGGAGAGCTGGAACTTTGAAGGAAAGAAGGACAAAATAAGAAGAAGAATGGAGGAGAAGCTTTGGCCATGGAGAAAGATGAGAGAGAAATGTAAAAATTCGAATTTTCTACCAATTGAAGAAGGATTTTGGGATTGTCCCAAGAGAGAAAAAGGTGGAGGAGCACAAGAGCTTCCTTTAAAGCCAAGAAAAGTCAGATTTCAGTGAAAAATGAGGTGAGGTCAAAAATTTAATGTGTGATTTTTTATGAGTTCTTGGTTTAGAAATATGGGAAATGATATGGGTTCATGGGTTATGAGCTCAATTTTGAAGATATCATGATTAATTGGATTTAATTTTGGATTTATGTGAGTTAGGGATTATGCCAAATTTGTGATTTCGGGGATTTTGTGAGTTATTGATATACAATCATAGATAATAGTATGGGTTTGTGAAATATGATATCAATTTTGAAGAAATTGTGATTTATGATATTGAATTTGAGTGAATTGGCTTAGGTCAAATTTGAAATTTGGAGATTTTAGAAATTGGTGATTTAAATGTCTTGGAATTAGTATGAATTGATGAATTATGACATCAATTTTAAGAATTATGTTATTTATGAGGTTGAATTTTGATGAAATTGGTTTAGGGAAAATTTAATTGGAAGAAGGAAAGAAGAATTGATCAAATTGGAGTTAGGAACGAGTTTCTGGCATCGATTCAAGGTGGGTGGTATATTTATTTGTTGAATTTTAAGCTAAACATGTGAAATTGAAAATTTAAGAAGCGGATTTTTGATAAACATATAAATGTTTGAAAAATTATGATTTCGAAGGATTAAATTCCTTATTGTGGAAATGATTTTTAGAAAATGCAAGGTCTATAAAATTCAGGGTTTTCGAATTATTTGAATAATTTGAGAAACGTGCTTTGTAAATTTTGAATAAGTTTGAATTATGACTCAAAGGAATTATTGCATTCATTGTTATGAATTTTGATTGATTGCGATGTGTGATTAAATTGATGATTTGAATTGCATTAAAATTGTTATATGATTTTCATGTGTTATGAGAATGTGTCAAGTATTGACACTATTTGATGTTATGATATAAAAAGTTTGAAAGTAAGATTTTGAAAAGTGCCTTCGAGCAATCCAAAGTTTCATTTTGAATTATGTGTTAAGTGAGTTTGGTTAGGTCCTTTCGTGAGTCGATTACCTTTGTCTCTATCTGTTTATAGCCTTCTCCCGGCTGCCCGCAAGGGGCTTAGGAGTTTCGATTTTAGACTCCCTCGGTTCACGGTACCGCATGAATCGCTATCTTGAGGAATGTGCGACGCTCGTTAGGATCGACCCAAACCGTTTGATGTGTTTTATGTGTTTGGTTTATGATTTTATGTGTTTTGTGATTTGGTGTGATGCATTCATGCTTTTAAGTTTGATCTTGAAATAAGAAAGAATTGAGAATTTTGAGAAATGAGAAAATAAAATTTGCAAATGTAAGATTTTGGAAATGTTTTATGAATGATTTGAAAAGTGAAAGATTTGAAAGATAAGCTTTGAAAGGTTTCTATCGTGAAATGTTTAAAAATGACAAACTTCTTGAAAATAAGTTTTTCCGCTTATTGTTCAATTTATAAATATATTATCAACGAGCTTCTGAGCTGACCCCCCCTTTCATCCCCATCTCCAAGTTTCGAGCAGGAGATCGGATGAAAGAATGTGAAGAAGTTTGGTCCGATTTTGCATCGTCTGTATTTTTTTTATATAAAATGGGATTTGGATATTAATATTGTTTATGGCTTGAATTGCCGTTAAGTAAGTGATTATGATGTATTTCGAGCATGTATTTCAGAATGTATGAGGATTATGAATTAATGTATGAGAGTGTGAAATTGTATATGAAATTGTATATGAGTTTGGGAATGAGATTGATTTATGAGACTAGTAGATTGAATTACAATTATGAAAGTGTTTTAGAATCAGGTTTGAATTTGTGTATGCTGAGATCCCGGACGGAGGGTCCGGTGGATTTTGATGTTCGTATGTTTTGATTGGGAACTTTAGAAGTGTATTTTGAACCCTTGCAAGTTTTGGGTTAGGTCAAGGGCAGCCGTTATGCTGCCGAAATTTGGATAAAAATTGTTATAAAGATGAATTTTTGGGATTTGATTGTATGTATAAGCAGTTTGTATGATTTGAGGATTTGATTGAAGATAATTTCCAAAAAAAAGGAAGTTGTATGTTTTGATTGACTTCGAGGAAAAATGAATATAAGAAAAAGAAAAAAAAATATCGGATTTCGAATCGGTTAGTCTTAGGATTTTCAACGCGAACCTTCTTTAAGATAATTTATGCACGGATGTCGGACATTTGTTATGCTATTCGATTTGCCTTCATTTGTACACTTTGATTTTAAGTTTGAATTCGATTCGTATCTGTTTCGCATGATGGTCATTTAATAATTTGATTCGTATTTCACTTCGCTTTTGATTCGTTCGTCTTTCGTTTCTTTGCTTTGATTCGATTCATGTTCATTCGTTTTTGTATTCAATTTCAATTTGCTTCCGCTATCATTTTTCGGTTCCGCTTTTCCGGTTGGGATCCGGTTCCCGGATCAGGTCCCAACAAAATGAGCCAATGTATTCACTGCTATTATCTGTTCGGACACATTTCAACTTTTTTCCTGCCTTTCTCTCAACTGAAGCCTAAAATTGCTTGAACACAACTAGAACTTGATTCTTGGACTTTAAGGCATAAGCCCAGATCTTCCTTGAATGATCATCAATGAATGTCATAAAGTAACTAGAACCACTAAGTGTTTGCATCTTCATAGGACCACACAGATTAGAATGCACCAACTTTAATACCTGTGAGTTCCTCGAAGGAGGATGACTCCTGAAGGTGACTTTAGTTTGCTTGCCTGATAAGCAATCACTGCACTTCTCAAGCTCTGCCTTTTCCACACCTAACAATATATTTTGTTTAGTAAACAAAGACATACCTTTCTCACTCATGTGAGCAAGCCTCTTATGCCACAAACTAACCATCTCCTAGCTCTCAACTATGTTGACATCGTCACTGAAAACCTTCGCTAACATAAGGTACAATTTTGACTGTTTTTTGCCTCTTACTACAATTAAGTTACCCTTGGTGATTTTTCACTAATCATTCTTGAAGGAACTTCCAAAGTCATTTTTGTAAAGTTCACTAATAGAGATAATATTTAACCATATATTAGTAACATGTTACATATTTATAAGAACTAATTTAGAGCCATTACTAGTCTATAAATACACATCACCACTTCCAATAGCTCTAGTCATGCCATCATTACCCATTCTTACATGACCATAATCACTGAATCCGTAAGAAGAGAAGAAATGCTTGTGTGAAGTAGAATGCATGGTAGCACCTATGTCAATTACCCAACTAGTATCTTGGCTAACAACATTAACCATGTCAGCCTCATTATGCAAAAGAAGATCCTCAATAGTGGTTATGACCCGCTCTGTATTATTGTCACCATCATCATCATTTTGCTTCTCTTTGCCCTTGTTCTTTTTGTTCTCCCCTTTTAGTTTCCTGCATAATTTCTTAACATACACTTTCTAACAACAATGATAACATTCAGTATTAGCATATTTACCTCATGACTTGTTTTTGCTTTTATCTCTATTCTTCAAAACTTTGCTTTGACCTCTCCCCCTATTTTCTATAACATGGACTTCTAAACGTGAAGAGGAACCTTGCACCTTTCTTTACATCTCTTCATTCAGGACTGCACTCTTAACTGAATCCATAGTCAAGGAAGTTTTAGAACTTGTGGTTGAATTTGCAAGTGAGCTCCTAAAAGTTACCCAGGAATCTAACAAAGAACCAAGAAACATTAAAGCCTATACTTCTTCCTTAAATTTTTATATCTGTACCTTCCAATTGGTTAATAACCCTTTGATATGTATTCATTTAATCATACATCGGAGTACCATTATGGTATCTCAAATACATCAGTTGCTTTATTAGGTACATTTTATTGTTCCTTGTCTTGCTGGCATAAAATTCTCCTAGCTTTATCCGCAATGTACGTGCATGAGTTTCATTTATAATGTGTAACACCTACATATACCCCCTAGGAAGATATGAAAGTTCCATACAAAAAAAACTAAAATAACCCAAAACATACAAAAGATTCCTTACATGCATGCCCAGAAACTTAAGCAAACATACATTACATATCATTAGATGTTATTTTATAAACAAAACATAATATACATCATACATAATGAACTTAACAAAATATATGCCATATATATTAAATCCATCCTATAGTAAGGTTATTACAAATGATTTATAGGATATTAGAAACCTTATCCACTAATATACAAAATGTCTTATTATAGTAAATACAACTAAAAAACAAACTCAAATGTACATCTTGTCAAAACAAAACACATCAGTATTTGGCCACTGAGATTTTCTTTGTCCCAGTCTCAAACCTTCTTATCAGAACCTACACGGAGGCAAAGCCACCGTGCTAAGAATATAGCTTAATGGAGAATAACTAAACAAGATACATAATGGCAACTGTTTCAAACAATCATCTAACATTCACATGCGCGAATCAGATCATCCTATAAGCAATCTATAATTGTGCAACTTAAAGAATAACCTAGATATTACTTGCTTCATAATAGAATATAATTCATCATAATAGAATTTCATTATTTCATTATAGAATATACAAACAACAGAATAGGATATAATTCTTTCAGATCAAAATATGACTTGTATGAGATCAGATTATGTTTTGTATCTCATTAGAGCTTTTGTAACAGAATAGAACTTGTTTGTATCAAATCAGAGCTTATCTTGTATTAGATCATGACTTGTTTCTTTCAAAATGGAATATGTATCATAATAAAAAACATGTTAGCTTGCTAATACTTTTTTACATAAATGGGTAATGGGACCAGAACAAAAGACATCATGATTGGTATCTAAAATAGAAGAGACTTAAGTCGCTAAAACAGAAGACACATAAGTGTCTAAAATAAGAAGATATCGAAGTGTCTAACATAGAAAACACCTTAACATCTGGTTACAGAAGACACCTTAGTGTTTGGTTACATGAGTAGATACAGACCCTTTTAGGCATGCCTATTTACCCACAACTAGGACTCGGCAGTTTTAAAACAAACCATTTTAGATTTCAAAATCTCATACAAAAGATATAGCACATAATATATGTCTTTATTCCATTTTCTCAACCTGAACATATTCATTCACATTTGATCAAATTCATCATGCCTTATAAACATAAGCATTTGCAATGATGTAGTAATGAACAAATTAAGTAAATGCACTTTACATGTACTCACCTAAGTTCCCAATTCACAAACATTCACAACTAACACATCACTTATATCATTTAAATCACATTTATGTTTATAATTATACTTTATTTCTTTAATAACTTATCAATTCCAAAATTAGATACTTTGTTATCTAATAACACCTTCCTTAAGTTATTATCTCAATTAAAAATCCAAATCTTATTCAAACTTTAATTAACTCCTTCCATATCAAACTAGGTTCATTTTACACCTTATTAAGTCCAATTGAACCATTATTATGTACCTTAAACTTATATAGTCCAACGATTCCCACAACTATGGAAATAAGCATTATAATTCCCACGATTGTGGGATGAGAGAACTGAAAGTTCGCTCTCCTACAACCTCTAATTTGTTTCCAAAACTTGACTTCTTCGCTTTCATTCGATACACCTTCATGAAAGTCCATCAATTTCACGTCAATTCTACCTTATTCATGCTTCAATACCTCATCAAATTTGTTTCCTAACCAATTCAAAAATAATTCATAAAGCAACTCATAATCAATGTTTTGTATATATCGTCTTGTTAAAATCGCACCGAACGACGATATCTGAGCCCGGGTTTAATTCGGCGCATCGCAATAATACCGGTACATTTTGGGACCAATCTGTAAAATTAAAATGTTTGAGGGACTAAATTGAAAATAAAAAAAATTTAACCTAATTTTATCTACCCCCGAGCCCGAGCCCCAACGTTTCAGATCTAGATCTGGTCTTCTCTCCTTCGGTTTCTCCTTCCTCTCCTCACATCGCCGCTGTCGTCCTCCCTCCTCGGATCCCGTCTCGCCGCCGTGTCCTCGCCGTCGCCTCCCCTTAGGTCAGCCAGCTCCTCCTCGTCGGCGCTTCTGGATTCTTCTTTGGTCTCCTCTCTCCCACGCCGCACGCCTCCTCTCTTCTCCGATGTCTCTCTCGGTGTCTCGCCTCGCCGTCACCGTCTCCTCCTCTCCGTCTCCTCCTCACCGTCTCCTCATCGCTGTCGTCGTCTCCTCCTCGCCTCCTCGCCGTCGCCGTCAACCTCACCGAAGACCCGATTGTTTTGGCTTTTGGGTGTATGTTTTTTATTTTGTTTTTCATGTTTCATGGAATTTTGAAGTTGATTGTGCCTGTGATTGTGTTGTTGACTTGTTGTTGGATGATGAAAAATCGTAGAGGTTGTTTCGGCTGGAATGAGGAAAAAATTTTGAATTTGTTTGAATGTTGAACAGTTGAAGGCTTGAAGGAGTTGAAGCTGATTTCGGTTTTTGAAGGGAAGGTTTGATTGAAGTTGAAGTTGAGCCGATGATATTGAAATTGAAAATAAATTTTGTGACTTCTGTGATTTTGCCTTGTGGAAGTTAAACTTGAACCGATTGTGTTAAATTGAAATTGATTGGTGATTGATCATTATTGGTCTGATTGCAAATTAAGTTTGGAATGGTGAATTGGTGATTGTGATTTAGTATTTTAGTAGATTTATGAAATTAAAATTGAATTGTTGAATTATTGTGAATGAGATTGAATTTGACTATTTGAGTTTGTGCAATTGAAATTGAGTTTGATAATTAAAATCAAAACAACATTTAAATCAAATTGTAAAATTGACAATCAATTGATCAAATGTGAAATTAATAATTAAATGTAAAATTGTTAAATTGATAATTCAAATTGACAATCATTAATTGACACATTTTTAATATTTGTTAAATGGTCATTAATTTTAATATTTGGGTATTGAATATTGATAAATAATTAGTTAAGTATAAAATTATGGAATTAGAAATTAATAATAATTTGATTGTAGTTAATAATGATAGTATTTGTTTATTTGAGTATTAGTTTTAGCTAGGTAAATAATTAATTGTTCCTAAAAAGTTAAAAGATGTTGAACTTTAATGGAATGGCAATATATATGGGTGGGGAATTATAAATATTTAAAATTGGTAATGTTATGAAATTGTGATTTGTGAATATGATGTATACTTGTAGATTCCAATTTATACTTATAATGTCGATTAAGAATTATAAAAGCATCATATATATTTAAGAATGAAATATAAAATGGTGTATATAATATTATGGTGTGTTAGAAATAGAATTATGAATGTTTTGTGTTAATTAGGATCGGAAATTGTTGGATATTGAATGGAATTATGATTGTTTTGTAATTGTTAGGATTGAGAATTGTTGTAAATGGAATGAATGCAAATTGAATTGTGATTGTTTTGTAATTGTTAGGATTGAGAATTGTTAGAAATGGAATGAATGAAAATTGAATTGTGATTGTTTTGTAATTGTTAGGATTGGGAATTGTTGGAAATGGAATGAATGGAAATTGAATTGTGATTGTTTTGTAATTGTTAGGATTGGAAATTGTTGGGAATTGGATTGGATTGGATTGGATTGAATTGAATTGAATTGGATTGAATTGAATTGGATTGGATTGGATTGAATTGAATTGAATTGGATTGAATTGGATTGAATTGGATTGAATTAGATTGGATTGAATTGGATTGAATTAGAATTGAATTGGAATTTGAATTGGATTGAATTGAATTGGAATTGGAATTGATTGAATTGGAATTGAATTGAATTGAATTGGATTGGATTGGATTGGATTGAATTGAATTGGATTAGATTGGATTGGATTGAATTGGATTGAATTTGATTGGATTGAATTGGATTGGATTGGATTGGATTGGATTGGATTGAATTGAATTGGATTGGATTGGATTGGATTGGATTGGATTGGATTGAATTGGAATGAATTGGATTGAATTGGATTGGATTGGATTGGATTGGATTGGATTGGATTGGATTGGATTGGATTGGATTGGATTGAATTGAATTGGATTGAATTGGATTGAATTGAATTGGATTGGAATTGAATTGAATTGGAATGGAATGAATGGAATTGGATTGGATTGGATTGGATTGGATTGAATTGAATTGAATTAGAATTGAATTTGAATTGAATTGGAATTGGAATTGATTGAATTGAATTGGAATTGGAATTGATTGAATTGTATTGGATTGGATTGGATTGGATTGGATTGGATTGGATTGAATTGGATTGGATTGAATTGAATTGGATTGAATTGAATTGAATTGAATTGGAATGGAATGAATGGAATTGAATTGGATTGGAATGGATTGAATTGAATTAGAATTGAATTTCAATTCAATTGGAATTGAAATTGGATTGAATTGAATTGGAATTGGAATTGATTGAATTGTATTGGATTGAATTGGATTGGATTGGATTGAATTGGATTGGATTGGATTGAATTGGATTGGATTGGATTGAATTGAATTGGATTGAATTGAATTGAATTGAATTGGATTGGATTGGAATTGAATTGAATTGGAATGGAATGAATGGAATTGGATTGGATTGGATTGGATTGGATTGAATTGAATTGAATTGAATTGAATTAGAATTGAATTAGAATTGAATTGGAATTGGAATTGGATTGAATTGAATTGGAATTGGAATTGATTGAATTGGATTAGATTGAATTGGATTGGATTGGATTGGATTGGATTCGATTCGATTGAATTGGATTGGATTGGATTGGATTGGATTGAATTGGATTGGATTGAATTGGATTGGATTGGATTGGATTGTATTGGATTGGATTGAATTGAATTGAATTGTTATATATGTTGAATGTTTTGAATTGTTAGCTTTGTGCATATTGTCATTGTGTACTGAAATTATGTGTTATTTATTTTTGTGTACAAATAAATAAAAGGAAGTTGAAATACTCCCGATCAACCTAGTTTAGGAAGATACAGTTATCCAGCTTGGGCTCATGCTGGTGTGGTTCCTGGTCAAAAGAATCATACCATTTGCTTGTTTTGTAACAAACATTTGAAAGGTGGAGGAATCACCCGATTGAAAAGACATTTAGCTGGGGTTAAAGGAGATGTGGAAGCGTGTAAAAAAGTAAGTCATGATATGAAGTCGCAGATGAAGACATTGCTTGATGAACATCAATTTGAGAAAGATAGAAGGGAAAGATTGAATCTTGAAATTGGTAGTGGAAGTTCATTTCCCGGTTTCCATGGTGATTATGGAGATGTTCAAGGTGGAAGTGGTAGTGGTACTGGTAGTGGTACTGGTAGTGTTCCATCTCAGTTTCAGGATCCTGTACAATCTGAAGTGAGGAAGAAAAGAAGGCAGATGCCTGGTTTCTTTGCACCATGAACAACTCCTGGAGCCCAACCATCAATTCGTAGTGCAATGCAGACAAGAGATGCGGCTCACAATGTGGATATGGCAGTAGCTAGATGGTGGTATGATACAGGTTCTTCATTTAATGCTTCTCAATCATATTATTATCAACCTATGATAGATGCCATAGCCTCTTATGGTCCAGGATACAAAGGGCCATCGGTTGATGACTTAAGAGGTAAACTTTTGAGTTGTGCTGTGTCTAAAATGAGAGCTTATTTGGCTGAAAGAAGAGTGAATTGGGGTATTAATGGATGCTCAATTATGTGTGATGGTTGGACGAATAGGAGACAAGAGCCTATCATAAATTTTTTGGTTTATTGTTTTAATGGCTCTATGTTTTTAAAATCGATTGATGCATCCGCCCGATTAGAAGTCTTGATAATTTGTTTGGATATTTGATGAAGTTATGAATGAAGTAGGGTGGAAAACATTGTTCGGTTTATTATCGACAATGATTCCGCTTATAAAGGCGAGGATAAGGTTGCAGAGAACCTATAATTCATTTTTTTGGACTCCTTGTGTTGCACATTGCATTGACTTAATACTGGAGGATATAGGAAATCCTAGGTATTTTCCTATTTTTGATGAGACCATGCAGAAGGCAAAGAAGGTGACAAAATTTATTTATAATCGTGCATGGGTTTTAAATTTGATGAGAACGGGATTTACCAATGGTAGGAATTTGTGTCGCCCTGCTGTGACAAGATTTGCAATAAATTTCTTATCACTTCAGTCTTTTCTTTCGTTAAGGGTGGAGTTAAGGCAAATGTTTACAAGTGATAAGTGGGTTACATCTCAGCATGCTAGGTCTAATGCTGGAATGGAAGTTTGTAGTATCATACTGGAAGATAGGGAATTTTGGTCGCAATGTCAATTCGTTATCCGAGTTTGTGAGCCTTTGGTGAGGGTGCTTCGGTTGGCTGATAGTGAAGAAAAGCTAACAATGAGTTATATTTTTGATGCTATGGAGAGAGCAACAGAAGCAATCAAGGCCAATCTGAAATAGAGGCCTTCTTTATACCAACCATATATCTCAATCATTAATGAGAGAAGGAAAAAACAACTTTCTTCTCTATTGTTTGTAGCTGGGGCATTTTTGAATCCCAGTGTGTATTTTAGACTGGATGTTGAAAAGCAAGCTGAAGTTAGTAGAGGAATGCTTATGACAATTACAACAATTGTTCCTCATGACTCAATGCAAATTGCTTTCACCACACAAATGGAGGCTTATAAGTACTCTAATGGAGATTTTGGAATGTCGGTCGCTATTCAATAAAGAGGACTGCTTTCTCCAGGTATTACTTATTTCCTATTTCTTATTTTTTGAAATTTATTTATCACTTTATTTTGTTTATAACACTACTTTTGTTTTCTTATAACTTGCAGTTGCTTGGTGGGATCTTTTCGGATGTAGTGTTCCAAATTTGAGAAAGTTTGCGATTTGAATTTTAAGTCAATGTGTGAGTGCAACTGGGTGTGAACGAAACTGGAGCACATTTGAATTTATCCATTCCAAGAAAAGGAATAGATTGGAGCATAAGAGGTTGAATGACTTAGTTTTTGTTCGTTACAATTTAAAGCTTCGGGAAAGGTATGTTATTTTCATTATTAATTTTTATATAATTTCTTATAATTTTGTAATAATTAAATGTAATTGTTTACTAGGACTCTCAGTAGCACAAGTTGTTTAAATGATCCAATTGCGATTGATAATATTGATATTTTGGCAGATTGGGTTTCTGAAGAACCCAATTTGGTTGATGTGAGTGATTTGAATATGGAAGATGATCTTGGATGGGAAAGCATTGACATGTCATTTGGTGCATTAAATTTGAATGATGATGATGATGAAACTCCTCTCAATGATGAGGACTTTGTACCAAATGATCGATTGGGGTCGATCTTGATTCAATGAGTATCCGCCTCATTGTGATTGAACTTCGTGTTTTATTTTCCTCTTCTTTTAATTTTACTTGTATTTGATTATTGATGTTTATGTTAAATTATATGTATGTAATGTAAATGTAATATTTTGTTTCAGTTCAACTTCTACTTGATTGCATATTCGTCATCAACCTTTTGTAATATTTATTGTTCTTTTTATCGGATGTTTTGAATTTTTGATGTAAATATGTAATATTATTTATTATAATGATGAAATTGTATGATTGTAATATTTTAAATGCTTTGTATTATTCTTAGTTTTATAATTGTATGATGATGATTGTCTTTATTTATATTAATTATGGTTATTATTTATATGTAAAATATTTAAAAATTATTGTTATTTCAAATTAATTGTCATTATTATTTATTATTAAGATTTTTAAAGTATGGTTGATGTAAACAGTAAACTATTAAAGTATACAAGATACAATTGTATAATATATTAATATGGACTATTTTGCAATTTTTAAAAAGTTTAGGTACTATTTTATAAATTTAAAAAATATCCCGAAACGGTACCTGGTACCGATCGGTACCGATATAGTTCCGTTCCAGAGCCCAATCTGGTACCGAGTCCGGTACGATATTCATAACATTGCTCATAATACATGATCTTTCATGCATAAAATCCTAAAGCAAAAGCTATCAACAACTATCATGTTCCAGATCTCAATTCATCATCAATTCAGTAAATATTTTATCCATTCCAAACATCATATATTCATAACACAACATGATATCAAGTTTAGAATTATCTTACATGTTTAACTTCAAGTTCCTTTTTCAAAGAACCAAGTAATCCAACCCTTCATACAACTAACACACTTGCAAAATCAAGGTAGGTGTAAGATGATGTTATCACTAAGATGATAACAATACAGAAGGTAATATAAAGTAGCTTTCTTGATGCAATAACTCACAAAGATTCCAAGTAAAGATGATCCAAAATCAAGAAAAATCCGAGAAGTTAAGAGGGAGTAAGAGTTTCAGTAGTGAATTAGCAAGGGGAAGGAAGAGTTACAATAGAAACTAGCCAATGCATAAGGTTATGCCATGTGTAAGATGACTCATCTTGCTCTAAAGACACTTGTTACATAAGGACACAAGCCATATGTCCTCTAAAGACACTTGTTACATAAGGACATTTGGCATCCTCATAGAAGAACACGTGTGTTAGGTAGGGAAGAATGTCATAAAGTTCACTAATAGAGATAATATTTAACCATATATTAGTAACATGTTACATATTTATAAGAACTAATTTGGAGCCATTACTAGTCTACAAATACACATCACCACTTCCAATAGCTCTAGTCATTCCATCATTACCCATTCTTACATGACCATAATCACTGGATCTGTAAGAAGAGAAGAAATGCTTGTGTGAAGTAGAATGTATGGTAGTACCTATGTCAATTACCCAACTAGTATCTTGGCTAACAACATTAACCATGTCAGCCTCATTATGCAAAAGAAGATCCTCAATAGTGGTTGTGACCCGCTATGTATTATTGTCACCATCATCATCATTTTGTTTCTCTTTGCCCTTGTTCTTTTTGTTCTCCCCTTTTAGTTTCCTGCATAATTTCTTAACATACACTTTCTAACAACAATGATAACATTTAATATTAGAATATTTACCTCATGACTTGTTTTTGCTTTTATCTCTATTCTTCAAAACTTTGCTCTGACCTCTCCCCCTATTTTCTGTAACATGGACTTCTAAACATGAAGAGAAACCTTGCACCTTTCTTTACATCTCTTCATTCAGGACTGCACTTTTAACTGAATCCATAGTCAAGGAAGTTTTAGAACTTGTGGTTGAATTTGCAAGTGAGCTCCTAAAAGTTGCCCAGGAATCTAACAAAGATCCAAGAAACATTAAAGCCTATACCTCTTCCTTAAATTTTATATATGTACCTTCCAATTGGTTAATAACCCTTTGATATGTGTTCATTTAATCATACATCGGAGTACTATTATGGTATCTCAAATACATCAGTTGCTTTATTAGGTACATTTTATTGTTCCTTGTCTTGCTGGCATATAATTCTCCTAGCTTTATCCGCAATGTACGTGCATGAGTTTCATTTATAATGTGTAACACCTACATATACCCCTTAGGAAGATATGCAAGTTCCATACAAAACAAAACTAAAATAACCCAAAACAAACAAAAGATTCCTTACATGCATGTCCAGAAACTTAAGCAAACATACATTACATATCATTAGATGTTATTTTATAAACAAAATATAATATACATCATACATAATGAACTTAACAAAATATATGCCATATATATTAAATCCATCCTATAGTAAGGTTATTACAAATGATTTATAGGATATTAGAAACCTTATCCACTAATATACAAAATGTCTCATTACAGTAAATACAACTAAAAAACAAACTCAAACGTACATCTTGTCAAAACAAAACACATTAGTATTTGGCCACTGAGATTTTCTTTGTCCCAGTCTCAATCCTTCTTATCATAACCTACACGGAGGCAAAGCCACCATGCTAAGAATGTAGCTTAATGGAGAATAACTAAACAAGATACATAATGGCAACTGTTTCAAACAATTATCTAACATTCACATGCGCGAATCAGATCATCCTATAAGCAATCTATAATTGTGCAACTTAAAGAATAACCTAGACATTACTTCCTTCATAATAGAATATAATTCATCATAATAGAATTTCATTATTTCATTACAGAATATACAAACAACAAAATAGGATATAATTCTTTCAGATCAAAATATGACTTGTATGAGATCAGATTATGTTTTGTATCTCATTAAAGCTTTTGTAATAGAATAGAACTTGTTTGTATCAAATCAGAGCTTATCTTGTATTAGATCATAACTTGTTTCTTTCAAAATGGAATATGTATCATAATAAAAAACATGTCAGCTTGCTAATACTTTTTTACATAAGTGGGTAATGGGACCAGAACAAAAGACATCATGATTGGTATCTAAAACAGAAGAGACTTAAGTCGCTGAAACAGAAGACACATAAGTATCAGAAGATATTGAAGTGTCTAACACAGAAAACACCTTAACATCTGGTTACAGAAGACACCTTATTGTTTGGTTACATGAGTAGATACAAACCCTTTTAGGCACGCCTATTTACTCACAACTAGAACTCGGCAATTTTAAAACAAACCATTTTAGATTTCAAAATCTCATACAAAAGATATAGCACATAATATATGTCTTTATTCCATTTTCTCAACCTGAACATATTCATTCACATTTAATCAAATTCATCATGCCTTATAAACATAAGCATTTGCGATGATGCAGTAATGGACAAATTAAGTAAATGCACTTTACATGTACTCACCTAAGTTCCCAATTCACAAACATTCACAACTAACACATCACTTATATCATTTAAATCACATTTATGTTTATAATTATACTTTATTTCTTTAATAACTTATCAATTCCAAAATTAGATACTTTTTTATCTAATAACACCTTCCTTAAGTTATTATCTCAATAAAAATCCAAATCTTATTCAAACTTTAATTAACTCCTTCCATATCAAACTAGGTTCATTTTACATCTTATTAAGTCCAATTGAACCATTATTATGTACCTTAACCTTATATAGTCCAACGATTACCACAACAATGGAAATAAGCCTTATAATTTCCACGATTGTGGAATGAGAGAACTGAAAGTTCGCTCTCCTACAACCTCTAATTTGTTTCCAAAACTTGACTTTTTCGCTTTCATTCGATACACCTTCATGAAAGTCCATCAATTTCACGTCAATTCTACCTTATTCATGCTTCAATACCTCATCAAATTCGTTTCCTAATCAATTCAAAAATAATTCATAAAGCAACTCATAATCCATGATCTTTCATGCATAAAATCCCAAAGCAAAAGCTATCAACAACAATCATGTTCCAGATCTCAATTCATCATCAATTCAGTACATATTCTATCCATTCCAAACATCATATATTCATAACACAACATGATATCAAGTTTAGAATTATCTTATATGTTTAACTTCAAGTTCCTTTTTCAAAGAACCAAGTAATCCAACCCTTCATACAACTAACACACTTGCAAAATCAAGGTAGGTGTAAGATGATGTTATCACTAAGATGATAACAATACAGAAGGTAGTATAAAGTAGCTTTCTTGATGCAGTAACTCAAAAAGATTCCATGTAAAGATGATCCAAAATCAAGAAAAATCTGAGAAGTTAAGAGGGAGTAAGAGTTTCAGTAGTGAATTAGTAAGGGGAAGGAAGAGTTACAATAGAAACTGGCCAATGCATAAGGTTATGCCATGTGTAAGATGACTCATCTTGCTCTAAAGACACTTGTTACATAAGGACACAAGCCATATGTCCTCTCCCTACCTAACACACATGTTCTTCTATGAGGATGCCAAATGTCACAATTTAATTAGGCCATTTGTCACTCAATCAATGTTGCCACATGTCAATACATAAACTATGTCAAATGTCACTAACTTATAGGCTTAGTCATTTCAATTTTCATGTACCAACTTATGTTGCCAAATTTTCCTAATCCAAATGTACATTTTAATACCCTAATTTTCTAATGGAATCAATTAATTCCAAATCACTAAAGTTTGATCCATTAAACCAAAATTCAAGATCAAACCAAAATTTAAAACATATACGAATTACAATCATGTCACAATTTAACACCTATTGCATATGCCTTCATGAACATGTAACATTTCAATTAGGGTATAATTTAGGACCTTATAATTCTCTCTCCCTTAAAATATTTCGTCCTAAAATTCATACTTGATAAGAACAACTGAGGATACTAAACCCTTATAGTTGATTTAGGTGTTACTTGAATTTCTTGTACATGAATCTTATGTATATAATCAGACCGATATCTTCTCAACATAGAATCATGAAACACATCATGCAACTCAACCAATTCTTCAGAAATATCTAACTGATAAGTTATCATACTAGTCTAATAACTATTATACACATACATTGAATCTGACTTGTACCTCCTGAACATTCTGACATAGAATACCTTGTGGATCTAAGTTCTTCTAATAATAGCAATAGTGTCATCTCATATTCAGGAAGCCAAAAACATAGTTTGGATACTTCACAAGAAACAAAGTACATGCACTCTCTATGGTATATCCAGCTTCTCGTGCCTAAGTCTTATACTTATCCAACTCTAATATTCACATATGATTTGTTCAATACTCATTCGTTCCAAAAAATGGAACATTTGATCTATATGATACAATTTAGTGAAAGTTCTCATACAAGAGATTTCTTTTCTCAATTATTTCTACTGTTCACGAAATCCTTATCAGTCAGCTATATTCGTCGTTGCTCTTCAACTATTCATAATATTTCAGTAAGATCATTTACTATCATATCTCACATAATTAGAATTTTCTATATACTCAAGCTGGGTGAAGCGATAGGCAAGTTTTTTTACTCTTATGCCTTGGTATATACTATCAAGATCATTTCATATTATCTAGAAATTTATTTTTGAAAGGTCACCAATTAATATCTTTTGTAGATGATACCTTGACCTCAATTACTATCATATCCAAGTATATAATACATATGTACACCATAATATCATTAGCCAAAGCTGTTGGACCCCGATCTTTGAGTGAAAATTTGAATTATGAAAATAAAATTTAAGAAGTGCTTTGCGTATGTATTGTGTAATAGAGGACTTAAAATTAAAGGATATTGATAAGAAAAGAAATGATTTGATTTTGATATCTTTGGGGTTTTGAGTGGATTGGTGTGGTTTATGAAATTAAGTAGATGAGCTGATTAAAATGAAGTTAAATAGTAAAAATTAAAAAGAGAAAGTGTGAAAATATGAAAAATTGTGAAAAAGTTTGACTTTTTGGGCCTTGAGAGTTGACTTGTGATTTAGTCAAAATTTGAGAAAATGATCTACATGAAACTTGTAGATTATGTTAAGAGCTTTCTGTAGCCATAAAGTTTGCAATTTTTCAATATCGGGAGTGGAAGTTATGATCAGTCAAAGTTTATGTGTGATAGAGTTGACTTTTGACTTTAATTATGACTGAATCTTTGACTGAGAAATTAACCTAGTTAGAGGTTAATTTAGCTTTGATTTTCTTCATGAAAATTGAAGGATTTTCTTTGATCTTTATTTTGATATAAAGTATGCAAGTTTTCTATCTCGGAATAATAAGTTATGATTTTTACAAATTTATATTGTGGTTTTAGCATGATTATTAGAGGATAGTATCTTTGACCGGAAAATGGACTCCTTTAGGAGTCGAATTGAGTTTTATGTCCTTCGTGGAAGATGTAGAGCTTCCTTCAAGCTTTTTATGGAGACTAAGTTTGTCAAAATTAGAGTTCGGGATTAAGAGTTATGAATTTTGGAAGTTTTGGATTTTTATGTGAAAAAAAAGAGAGGAAAATTGTTTTATCCCCGTCACTAGGGCGACACATCGCCCTAGCGATGGCGAGCATTTAGCTCGCGTTGCTAGAAGCGATCGTCGTCAGAGTGATTATGGCGCCCGCCAGCGTCACTGTGGCGACCTCGCCTCAAGCACGACGCCTGCTTTTGATTCTTTGGTTTTCTTGACTTTACATTCTCAAATCTAACCTTTGTTCACTATTTTTCTTATATCTTTTCCGTCCGACATCCGATTGAGTTGATTCTTGCGGCGTTGGATTCCTAAAACAATTATCTACATCCTCATAGAAATTTGTAAATTTTTTAGATTAAATTAATGGTGATTAATTTAATCAAAGTGAGTCGGGAAATTTTACAAACATAGTTCAGTATTTTGTGAAATTCGGGATCTGTAGAGATCTGATTGAAGCGATTCTTGAGGCGAAATAAAGATAAGACAAGGGGCTACAAATCATATGAAGAAATGAAATATCAATGTTGCCCCTAAGACTTTCAATTTCTGAATTTAATTTCGGATTAGGGTGAAATTTTTGGATTAGGAACATCTGAGAGTATTTTGAGCATAACTTTTGATCTGGGAATCGAAATGTGGCGATTCTTGTTTTGAATTAAACTAGAGACATAAGGCTACAATTGTTATGAAGACATTGAGTTTCAATTCTGGGATTAAGAATGTGAATTTCTGGACGGAAATAATCGTGCATGGAAAATGTGTTAGAATATGGTTTTACCCGAACTGTTTTGTGCATCACTTTTGATGTACTGATCGAAATTGAGCGCGGTCAGTGGCGTTGGATTCGTATGATTGAGAGGAACATTTCTCGAGAAGAAAGTTTTAACAAATTCCTTCAACTTAATAGTGCGAATCAGATCCAAAATTAATCATGGCATAAAGTAAAGTGTAAGGGCATTTTGGTCTTTTAGTCATCATTTAATGACATGGCTTAAAACAACAGAAGGGTTGTCGTTTTAGGTATTATAAAGCCACGAATTGGCTGGGAAATCAGAATAGAGGAAGAAGAAATAAGAAGAAGAGTGGAGAAGGAGTTTCGGTGGCCATGGAGAAAGAAAAAAGGTAAGAAAGTTTTTGATTTTTCCAAGCTTCCAAGGTGATTTTCGTGCTTCTTCCATGGAGGAAATAGATGGAGGAGCTTAAGGACTTTCTTCCAAGCCCAAAAATCCGAAATTCGAAGAGAGATGAGGTAAGAGAAAATGTTTAAGTTTTGAATTTCCTTGAGTTTTAGGTTTAGAAGTATGGAAAAGGTCTTGGGTTTGTGATTTATGAAGTTGGTTTTGATATTAATGCTTTAGGTTATGTTTAATTTTGGATGAAAATTTGTTTAAAGTTTAGGCTAAATTTTATGGTTGAGGATTTGGTGAATTTTTGGTGTAGAATTAAAGATAATAATATGGTTTTGTGGAATATGAAATTAGTTTTGAGAAAATTGTGAATTATGATATAGAATTTGTGAAAATTGGGTTAGGCCAATTTTGGAAATTGGGGATTTTTGAAATTGGTGGTGTAGATATTTTGGAATTAATGTGAATTGATGAATTGTGAAGTTAGTTTTGAAAATTAAGTTATTTATGAGATTGAATTTGAGTGTATTGGTTTAGGTCGAATTTTGAAATTGGGGATTTTAGAAATTCTGGTTTTGGAAAGCTTGGAAATATGACGATTATGAATTTCCGATAGTTAATTTTGGAAATTACGCAATTTATGATGTGGAATTTGAATGATTGTGGCTTAGGTCGATTTTAATTGAAAGAAGGAAAGAAGCAAGGATCAAATTGGAGCTAGGATCAAGTTTTTGACATCAATTCGAGGTGGGTAGCATATTTATATTTTGATTTGTAAGTATATATGACTTTTCGAAAATTTAAGAAAGTGAAAGAAAAGATTTTCTTACTTTATTCGCTTCTAAATGATTTTGAAAATTATTACAAGCTTAAATTCATTGTTTGAAATGATTTGATAAATCCATAGAAATTTCGAAAAATCATATGTTATGAGTGCATTGATAAATTATGCAAATTGTTGAATTTATGGAATTGTTTGATTTGATTGAATTGTATGAATTATGTAGAACTGTGAATATATGTAATATGAAAATCAAGTTTTCGATTTGTGCCTTCGGGCAATCCGAAAGTTTCAGTTTTGAGTTATGTGATGAAGTGGGTTTGGTCAGGTCCCTCGTGAGTCGATCTTGTCTCTATTCGTTATAGCCTTCTCGGCGCCGCTTAGTGGCACGGAGTCTCGATTTCGGACTCCTTCACGGCTACACCGGGATCGCTATGCGGAAAAGTGTAGTACGTTTCGCTCACGATCGCATGGACCATTATGCGGAAATGTAAAGACGCTCGCTTCGGACCGAACGCACCATTCGATATGTTATGTGTTTTGATTTGTTCTTTGGCTGCATTCATGCTTAAAATTGAGAAATGAAAAGTGCATTTTGTTATGATAAGTTTGAAAATTGAAAGGTTTGAGGAAACCGTTTGAAAAGTTACAAAGTTTGAAAATTATCCTTTGGCAAAAGATTATGAAAAATTGACTTCTGCTTATTTGTCAATTTATAAATGTGTTATCCACGAGCTTCCGAGCTCACCCTCCCTTTCATCCCCATCTCCAGGTTTCGAGCAGGAGATCGGATGAAAGAATGTAAAGACATCAGTTTCGACATTTGTATAAGTTAGATTTTGAGTAATTTGGATTTTAGTATGGATGTGTATATGGTTTAAGATAAGTTTGGGAAAAGTGTACTTGCGTATAAGGTTGAGTTTTGTGTATGGTTTTGGAATTTGTATATGAAATTGTGTATGATTTTTGGGATATATATTTATGTTTGATTCTGAGTTTGAGTTTGAATCATGAGACTAGTAGATGGAATTAGAATTATGAAAGTGTTTTAGACCTAAGATTGCGTTTGTTTCTGCTAAGATCCCGGACGGAGGGTCCGGTTGATTTTGATGATTGTTTGATTTATTGGGCTTTTAGAAGTGTTGTTTTGAACACTTTGCAGGTTTGGGTTAGGATAAATGCAGCCGTTATGCTGCCAAAATTTTGATAAAATTTGGGATAAAAAAATGTATTCTGAGATTTGTACGGTTATGAGCAAGTGTTGAGATTTGCATGAGAATGATTTTCCAAGGGTGGAAATTGTTTGTTTGTTTTGAATGAGATTGCCTAAAGATGTAATATATGAATATGAGAAAAAGAAAGAAAGAAAAAAAATTAATTATACCGGATTTCGGATATGTCTTAGTCTAGATTTCCAACGCGATGCTTCCTTTAGATAGTTTGTGCATGGATGTCGGACATTTGTTAAGTATCGATTTCGCTTCGTTTTGCTTTGGTACTTCTGTATATCATTTCACTTCGAAATCTGTTCGTTTGGTTCGATTAATTATTGCTTCCGCTTTCATTTGCTTCCGTTTCGATTCTGTATTCGATTCACATTTGCTTTGCTTCCGCTTACTTTGTGATTTGAGTTCGTTTTGCTATTGGCTTCCGCTATTTGTTTCCGATTCGAAATTTCGATGCGATATTTCCGCTGCCATTCGCTTTCGTTTCCTTCTTTCTTTTTCGTTTTCCGGTTGGGATTCGGTTCCTAGATCGGGTCCCAACATTTATGGTATCAGAGCCCAGTACTATGATCTTACTTGGGCGTATGAGTATGAATAAGGAATTGATAAGAGTTTGTAAAGATAAGAGTGAATTTATGAGAATGTGCTAGGTGATCATTTGATTTTGATGAAAGAAATATGATTGTCTTTAGGAATTTGAAATTGATGTGCATGACTTGTCATGACTTATTTGAAGAATTAAAGTGATTGTTTGTTTTGGGTGTTAAGAATATGATTGATTGGAAACATGTGTTTGTGGAACTTAAGATGTGAATTGCATAATGAATTGGGAGAAATTGATATAGCTTGTATTTCTGTGAGATGAGAGTATGACTTTTAGAAAGATGACGTGATGGTAAAGATTAAATGATGAGTGAACCATATTAGGGTTCCTTAAGAAATGGACCATTGACTTGTGTCCATATATGAAGAAATAATGAGTTATAGATATAGTGCTTTGAGATGATATGGGTGATATGAGATATAAAAAGTGAAATGTTGTGAAGAGATATGATGAGGAACGTAGATAAGAAAAGTAATCGATTATGATTTTGGAAAGAAATTGGTAAAAAAAAAAGTGCTTGATCATCTTTGTTTAGAAAGAAATTTATGCAAGAATGAGTTACTTGGAGTTTAGGTAAGTATGAATTTCGAGGACGAAATTCTTTTAAGAGGGGGAGAAATGTTGGACCCCGATCTTTGAGTGAAAATTTGAATTATGAAAATGAAATTTAAGAAGTGCTTTGCGTATGTATTGTGTAATAGAGGACTTAAAATTAAAGGATATTGATAAGAAAAGAAATGATTTGATTTTGATATCTTTGGGGTTTTGAGTGGATTGGTGTGGTTTATGAAATTAAATAGATGAGCTGATTGAAATGAAGTTAAATAGTAAAAATTAAAAAGAGAAAGTGTGAAAATATGAAAAATTGTGAAAAAGTTTGACTTTTTGGGCCTTGAGAGTTGACTTGTGATTTAATCAAAATTTGAGAAAATGATCTACATGAAACTTGTAGATTATGTTAAGAGCTTTCTGTAGCCATAAAGTTTGCAATTTTTCGATCTCGGGAGTGGAAGTTATGATCAGTCAACGTTTATGTGTGATAGAATTGACTTTTGACTTTAATTATGACTGAATCTTTGACTGAGAAATTAACTTAGTTAGAGGTTAATTTAGCTTTGATGTTCTTCATGAAAATTGAAGGATTTGCTTTGATCTTTATTTCGATATAAAGTATGCAATTTTTCGATCTCGGAATAATAAGTTATGATTTTTACAAGTTTATATTGTGGTTTTAGCATGATTATTAGAGGATAGTATCTTTGACCGGAAAATGGACTCCTTTAGGAGTCGAATTGAGTTTTATGTCCTTCGTGGAAGATGTAGAGCTTCCTTCAAGCTTTCTATGGAGACTAAGTTTGTCAAAATTGGAGTTCGGGATTAAGAGTTATGAATTTTGGAAGTTTTGGATTTTTATGTGAAAAAAAGAGAGGAAAATTGTTTTATCCCCGTCACTAGGGCGACACATCGTCCTAGCGATGGCGAGCATTTAGCTCGCGTCGCTAGGGCGACGTGTCGCCAGAAGTGATAATGGCGTTCCGCCAGCGTCACCGAAGCGACCTCGCCACTGACGACGCCGTTTTGATTTTTTGGTTTTCTTGACTTTACTTTCTCAAATCCGACCTTTGTTCACTATTTTGCTTATATCTTTTCCGTCCATATATAGATGAATGAGATTGCACATGATTATTACTCTTAACAACCTTATCAATAACCTCATGAGATCTTTCCATATTTAAATCTAAAACCAAAATGTTGGCCAAATCACATTAGGAGAAACACAACTCTTATATCCAAGTACAAGCAATATTTAAGTGCTAGTTAAATCATAATTGCCTAAATCATACTCTGATACCAAATAATGTAACACCCGCATATACCCTCTAAGAGGATATGAAAGTGCCACAGAAAATAGAACCAAAATAATCCAAAACATACTAAACATTCCTTACATGCATTTCTAGAAACTCAAGTAAACATACATTACATGTCATTATATGTTATTTTATAAACAAAACATTATATAAATCTTACATAATGAACTTATGAAAATATATGCCATATATATTAAATCCATCCTGTAGTAAGGTTATTACGAATGATTTATAGGATACTACAAACCTTATCCACAAATATACAAAATGTCTCATTACATTAAATACAACTGTTGGACCCAAAACTTTTCTTGGAAGTTAGAAAAATTGTATGTGAAATGTTGGAAGTCATAAGCTAGAAAATTTAGTTTGAAACATGTTCGCTGAGTATGTTTCGGTGTGTTAGCCATAACTTTTTCTCTAGTTATCCAAATGAGATGATTTTTAATTTGGAGTAAACTAGAGGCATAGCCATACAAATTGTTTGATGAAATCGAGTTTCAATTTAGTCTTTAAAAATGTCTATTTTTGGATGGAAGTTGAGTATAGAATATTGTTTCAATATAAGAACAGTTTGGAAATATTTGAATTATAACTGTTAGTTTACCAAACCAAATTGAATGATTTTGGTGTCATTAAAAACTTAAGACAATGAGGAACATTTTTCTAGAAGGAAGTATTATTAAATTCCTTCAATTTTTCCATGATCATTAGTTAAGGAGTTAGAAGTATAAGGTATTAGTTATAAAGACAAAAGAAGAGTAAATATAGAAAGACTAGTTAATTATGAAGTTTTGATGGATTATTTTTGGAGCTAGTAGTATGTAAATGATTGTAGGATTTTATCATATGGTTCAATTGTAATAAAGTACTCTTGTAAGAGTATATATGTATGAGGTCATTTTGGGAAGAACACTTAAGCATTAAGATTATAAGGCTTTGAAGGAAGGGCAAAATGGACAATTTAGACTTATTAATGGCATAATTGTAATAAGAAGGGTTGTTTGGCTTTTAAGGAAGAAGCAAAAACGAAATTGAGAGGAGAGAAACAAGAGAGAGTCGTAGAGAAGAGGGAAAGGAGAGAAAAAGAAGAAGAAGAAAGGTTAGGTTTCAACTTTTCTTGGCTTTCAAGAAGGAATTTGTGGTTGTTCAAGAAGAGAAAAAGGAAGAGGAGGATTAGAGCTTCCATATGAGCCAACAAACTCTTGATTTGGTGAAGATCCAAGGTAAGTTGGATTTTAAATCTTTGGATTTTTGAGAGGGTTTTGGTTTATATAGCTTATGAAATGTATGGGTTTAAAGATTCTAGGATCAATTTTATGAATAGATGTCTTGTGGGTTCTCAATTAAAATTCCTATTGAATGGAATTTTTGGCTTATGTTAAAAGAAATCAAGAGAGGCAAGAGGAGCAAGAGTAAAGGCTTTTTAAGCAAGGTTTTCAATCAAGAATGTTGGGACCCGATCTCGAAACTGGACCCCAATCGAAAAATGGAGAATGAAGACAAAATGAAGTGACGGAAATAGAAAACGAACGAAATCAAATAAAGAACGAAAAATGAAGCGAAAGTCAAAGTATGCAAACGAAATCACAACGAATGGAATCAGGAACATAAGGCGGAAGAAACGAAAGTGAAGCGAATAGGAATTGAATTATCGAATAACAAAAATGCGAAACAAATACGGAGCGAATTCAAAGCATACAAACGGAGCAACTGAACTGAACAAAGGTCCAACATTCGGGAACAAATATCTCAGAAATAACTATCGCATTGAAAACCTTAGACTAATCCAATACAAAACCGGTATAAATTTTTCTTTATTTCTTTTTCATATCTTTCATCTTTATTAATTTATTTTCCAAAAAGCGTGCCCACGTTTCAAAACAATACCAAATTGGAAATGGAATTTAACAATTCCCCAACCTCCATTCATTAATAATCTTCTTATACATTCATACAAGTCCGAAAATTCATCTTTTAACCAATGCATATATTCTTCTATCTTTATTTGAGTAAAAAATTGGACAAAATAACGGCTGTATTTTTAAAAACCCAAAAACCTGCAAATGGTTTAAACACACTTCTATAATTCCCAATCAACACTAAGAATCATCGGATGATAGTCTGAAATGTTTGGAGCATAACTTTTGGAGTAGTGCACCAAATTAAATGATTTTGGTGGCGTTATGAAATTAAGACAATGAGGAACATTTCTCTAGAAGGAAGTTTTGGAAAATTCCTTCAATTTGATGGTGAGAAAATGTCCTAAAGTAAGCATGAATTGAAATAAAGTTCAAGGGCAATTTTGGAAGTTTACTTAAAGAGTTAAGTTAGAAGGCTTGCATGGAGGGGCATTAGGGTCATTTAGCCCCAATTAAATGCAAGAAGCAAGGAGCTGTCTTTTTTTGTTAAAGAGAAGCCCAAAACTTAAGAGGAAAAGAAGAAAGGAGAGAGCTGAGGAAGGAGATTACGATGAGAGAAGAAGAAAGAAGAGAGGGAGAGCTTAGGTTTTGAAATTTAGTCAGCTTCAAGGAGGATTTCGATGTTGCTTCAAGGGGGAAAAGGTGGAAGAGCTTGAGAGCTTCCTAAAGAACCAAGAAATTTCGAAATTGGTGGAGATTAAGGGAAAATTAAGGAAAGGCTTTGGAGAATTGATGCTTGGGACAAGTTTCAAGCATGAATATAAGGTGGGTAATGTGTTTATATTTTGAATTATAAGCTACTATTGTGTTTTTGAAAAATCAAGAAAGTGAAAAGGGTTTTTAAATTTTGTATTTTGAATGATTAAAATTCCTTGCTTTTGGAAATGATTTAAGAAATTGCAAACTTTATCGAATTCGTTATTTTTCGAAAGATTTGAATAATTTGAGAATTGCCTTCAATTGATATTTTCATTGGTTTTGAATGAATGTGAAATTGCTCCAAATTTGACAAATTTATTATCAATAGAAAGCTCTAAGGAAGCTCTACAACTTCCATGAAAAACTCGAAAATCAATTCCATCTCTAAAGGGGTCAAAAACCCAATCAAACATTCTGTCCAAATAATCAATCCCTAAACAAAGACTCAACTTTGAAAATTTCTATCTTTCAACTCCAAAGTCCAAACATGTCATATTTTATATCAATGCAAAGTTCAGAAAGCCACTTACAACTTTCATGACGGACAGAAAAATCAATTTGGCCTCTAAGGAAGTCAAATTTCCAAACAAAGATTCTGTCCACTAATAATCATGCTAAACAATAACAGGAACTTCCAAAAATCACAATTTCTCATTCCATGGTCAAAAAATTGCATACTATACATCAATGGAAAGATTAAAACATAATCTAACACTTTCATGAAGAAATTAATCACAAATTCAACCTCTAACTAGGTTAATGTTTCAGTCAAAGATTCTGCCAGAATATTGGTCAACCCATACCACATCCAAACTTTAAAATTTCATATCTTTCAATTCTCACATCCACAAATAACATATAATACATCATTGAAAAGCTTGAAAAATCTTCTATGACTTTCATGTAGATCACTTAACCCAATTCAAACTCATCAGTACAAAAATTGGCCTCAAAGCAGTACACACAAAATTACCCTTAACTAACACTTTTAAAAACAAAGTAACATAGCCTTAACTTCGAAAAATCTTAACTTTCAATCCCGATATCAAAAAATATCAAACTTTATAGCGAAAGAAAGCTTTCAACATATTCTAAAATTTTCATGAAGATCAATTTGTCACATTCTGCCTAAATCAAAAAGTCAACTCTCTATGACCAAAACGTCAAACTTTTCTTCATTCTCTAAAATCTCATACTTTCACTATTTATTTCTTGCTTTTTAACTTCCATTTAAAACAATGTATTCACTATCAATTTCATTTAAACTCAAAACAACACTTTAGACCATAATTAATCATAATCATTAATAACCTATCTTAATCTCATATAACAATTCATATTCTTGACTCTTCTTTTTCTTTGCACACTAATAAGTCAATAAGTTTCATAATTTAATGCCACTTTATAATTCAAAAATTCCAAGAAAATTCGGGGTCCAACAAAGAAATTTAAGGTGGGTACATGTTTATAATAAAGTTAACAAGCTATTTTTGTTTTCTTTAAATCGAGAAAATTTAATGATTTTAATTGCATCATAAGTGTTGCATTAATTGTGTCTTGAATGAATTAAGAAATTGTTACATGTGTGATATGTGAATTGTGTGATGATTTATGAAAATGATTTCTTTTGAAAAGATTGCATGTTATGGAATCATGTTTTCGGAAAGGGTTTTCGAAATATATCAAGTATATGAAATCAAGTTTTAAAAAAAATGCTATTTTGGGTAACAAGTTTTGAAATACATGTTATTTAGTGTAATCCATCCAAGAATTGTCACGTGCACGTTGACCAAGTTAAGGCTTCTCTTGCCTTTCTGCTAGTGGCACGGAGCTCCTTCGTGGACTCCCTCAAGTTTACGCCTACGTAAAACCACTATGTGGGATTGTGATAGTACCTTAAGTTTACGACTACACAAGACCATTATGTGGAATTGTATAGTTCGTCATTTTTATGGATTTACCCAAACTATTCTAATGTACTTATGTGCTGATGATATATGAACAAGTTTGATGCATTCACGTTTTGTGGTTTGTAAATTTGACTACATGACGAGAATTTGAGAAACAAGTGTTTTTATGGATTTCAATAAGAATTTTCTATGACATTGAACTTTTGAATGGTTTTGCTTATTTTTCCATTATAAGCTGTTACCCACGAGCTTCCAAACTCACCTCCACTTTCCGTCCCATCCTCAGGTGAAGAGAATGAGATCAAGTGAAAGAAAGTCAAGACATTACTCTGAATTTGCATGTTTTGTTTTGTTTTGGAGTAGTTTATGTCAAAATAAGGCTGTAATTGCATTTTGACCAATTATTATTCAAGTATCTTGTGTAATTTGGGGATTTTGGAATATTAATGTATTGTGGCTTGGAATGTCATTAAATTTTTGTAAATTCTTATTTTTTTGTTAATGAATCATGAATGATATATGGATGACGATGATGAAAGTTGAGCATGAATGGTTGATTTATATACATATATATACACATCAGTGAGATGTTATAGAAAAAGACACATAGGAATTATAAATGATGAGATGTAGTTAAATGTTACAAGTCAAATGAGCTGATATTTTAAGAGTGGATGAAGAAAAGTTGGAATTTAAATGGTTATAAAATGATGTTGCATAGAGGAAGTGAAAATGAGACAATTTTCAAGCTTTTCATGGGGGTAAGAATTGTGTTCTGAATTCAAGGAGAAAAATGCATTAATCTAGATAGAAATAGACAAAATTGTCTTTTGGAAAGTTGTAACTTATCCTCTTAGCTTTTCGAGGCTATAAAGTACTTAAAATTTGGATATCGGAGTTGAAAGATATGAGCATTGTAAGTGATGATGCTGCATAGGATGTTTATACAAAATAACTATAGAAAATATGAGAATTTGTGATATGTGATAAATCATTGAGTTGATATTTGGGAGTTTTCATGAATTCATTTTGGTAATTGGATGTTTAAGAAATTATATTACATTAGAAGAAGTGAATTTGGGAAGATTATGAGTGAATATGATGTTAGAATGGATGTAGGAACCTTTGGAGAGGCTTTGGAAGGAGTTTTGGATCACTAATGTCCATTAGACGGACTTTAGGTCCGTTAAACAGACCTTCTTGGGTGAAAAAACAACCCCAGCCTAGTCCATGTCTGTTAAATGGACATTAGGTCCATTAAACAAACCTTCTCGGGTAAAAAATGGTTCCTAAGCCAGTCTATGTCCGTTAAATGGACATTCACAGGATAGTTACAGTAAATGGCAATTTTTGATATTTTAGAGATAGAATCTCACTTTTTAGTCCCTTGAAAGTTGTATATCTATAAGTCTACTTTTAAATAGTCAAAGAACTACATCAATCCAATATCTGTAGCAAAAGTTATAGCAATTGCGCCAAAACAGGTACAATATGATTGAGGATATAAACATGTTTGATATTTTTGACCATAACTTCATCATCCAACCTCCGAATGAAGTGATTCTTAAAGCGATAGATTCATAAGACAATTTCCTACCTCTCTATAAAAATTGGTGGCTTTTGAGTTTGGTGTTAAAAATATTTATGGTGAGAAAATGAGGAAATTGATTAGAAGAGCATGAATTGGTTGTTTACCAAACATACTTTGGGTTTTTAGGCATATCTTGAGCCATAGAGCTTCGAATAAGATGATTATTGTTACAAAGTAAACTAGATACATGGAGATAAAATTTTTATGAAAAATTTAAGGGGTTATTCAGGTGTTTGATTGGTTTGGGCTAAATTGTGGTTTGAGATGTTATGAGAATGATGACTAAAGAGGGTTCATTGCAATAATCCTATAAGAAGACCCGCTCGCGCTTTATGACTCCAGAATGATTGTTGGACTCTGGAATCGGAGTCCAACATGTTTAGTATTAGAGAAAGAAGATGAACCAATAATGGTTAAGGTGATTTCTTGGAATATGCTCACGTTTTATGGTTCAAGAGTTGGACTCCGGATCCCAGGACCCAATTGTATGGTATCGGAGTAAGAGTTGGGTTCCGAAAATAGGTGCCCAATAACAACTCAAACATAAATTCAAATATACATCTTATTAAAACAAAACACATCCTTTTTTGGCCATGGCAGTTCTCTTTGTCTATGTCTCAAACCTTCTTATCAGAACCTACACGGAGGCAAAACTACTGTGCTAAGCATATAACTTATTGGGGAAAAACAAGATACATAATTGTGACTGTTTTTAATAGTCGTCTAAGACCACATGCATTGAATTAGATCATACTATAAGCAATCTGTAATTGTGAAACATAAAGAATAATCCATACATTACTTGCTTAATAACAATATATAATTCATTAGAACAAAATTTCATTATGTCATTACAAAATATACAAACATCAAAATAAGACATAATTCTTTGAGATCAAAATATGACTTGTATCAGATTAGATTATGTTTTATATCTCATAAGAAATTATCTTGTATCAGAACAGAACTTGTTTTATATTAAACCACAGCTTATCTTGTATCATATCATAACTTGTTTATTTCAAAACTAAACATGTATCAGAATACAAAACATATTAGCATGCTAATCCTTTTTACAAACGTGGGTAACGAGACCTAAACAGAAGATACCGTGATTGGTATCTAAAACAAAAGAGACTCAAGTCTCTAAAATAGAAGACACATAAGTGTCTAAAATATGAAGACATAGCAGTGCCTGGCATAAAAAACACCTTAGTTTCTGGATACAAAAGACACCTTAGTGTCTAGCTATAGGAGTAGCTCTACGCATGCCTATTTACCCACGAATAGGACTTGGCAGTTTTAAAATAAATCATTTCAGATTTCAAAATCTCATATAAAAGATGTAGTGCATAATATATGTCTTTATTACATTTTTTCTCAACTTGAACATATTCATTCACATTTGATCAAATTCATCATGCCTTATAAACAAAAACATTTGCAATGATGCGGTAATGGATACATCAAGTAAATACACTTTACATGTACTCACCTAAGTTCCCAATTCACAAACATTCATAACTAACACATCACTTATATCATTTAAATCACATTTTTTTTCATAAGTAGACTTCATTTCTTTAATAACTTATAAGTTCCAAAATTAGATACTTTGTTATCTAATAACACTTTCCTTAAGTTATTACTTCAATTAAAAATCCAAATCTTATTTAACCTTTAATTAACTCATTCCATATCAAACTAGGTTCATTTTACACCTTAATTAAATCCAATTAGACCATTATTAAGTACCTTAATCTTATATAACCCAATGATTACCCAAAACCAACATTTTCTTGTTCTTAAGTACTTCCTATGACCATGGAAACAAGCCTTATAATTCCCACGATTGTGGGATGAGAGAACCGAAGATTCACTCACCCACAACCTCTAATTTGTTTCCAAACCTTGACTTCCTCACTTCTATTCGATACACCTTCACCAAAGTCCATCAATTTCACTTTAATTCTACCTTATTCATGCTTCAATACCTCATCAAATTCATGTCCAAACCAATTCAAAAATCATTTATAAATTAGCTCACAATCCATGATCATTCTTGCATGAAAATCCAAAGCAAAATCTATAATCAACTATCATGTTCCAGATCTCAATTCGTAATCAATTCAGTACAAATTCTATCCATTTCAAACATCATATAATTCATAATACAACATGCTATCAAGTTTAGAATTCTCTTACATGGTTAACTTCAAGTTCCTTTTTCAAAGAACCAAGTGATCTAGCCTTTCATGCAACCAACACACTTGCAAAATCAAGGTAGGTTTAAGATGATCATAACACTAAGTTGATAATAACATAGAAGACAGTAGAAAGCAGCTTTCTTAGTGCAATAAATTACAAAGATTCTAAGTGAAGATGAACCAAAATCAGGTAAGAGTTTCGGTAGTGAATGAGCAAGTGGAAGGAAGAGTTACAACAAAAGCTAGCCAATGCATAAGGTCATGCCATGTGTAAGATGACTCATCTTTCTCTAAGGACACTTGTTACATAAGGATACAAGCCACATGTCCTCTCCCTACCTAACACATATGTTCTTCTATAAGGCTACCAAATGCCACAATTTAATTAGGCCACTTGTCACCTAACCAATGTTGCCAAATGTCAATGCATCAACTATACCAAATGTCACTAACTTATAGGCTTAGTCATTTTAATTTTCATGTACCAACTTACCTTGCCATTTGATAATTTTTCCTAGTCTAAATGTACATTTTAATACCTCAATTTTCTAATGGTATTAATTAATTCCAAATCACTAAGTATGATCCATTAAACCAAAATTCAAGGTCAAACCAAAATTTAAAACATATACAACTTGCAATCATGTCACAATTTAACACCTATCACATATGCCTTCATGAACATGTAACATTTCAACTAGGGTATAATTTGGGGCCTTACACAATAAGGTTATAAACATTGTCATCTACCCATTGTCTAATAATACAATATACTTGGTGACAGCGCGTGTCGAGTGCACTGCAAAATTTACCTGACTCTGCACACTAAAATTTGTAGTTGTGGTAGGTCGGGATCGAATCCACAGGGAATGTTCGGTTAATTTTCGTACTGAAAATAATTGATGCAAGAAAAGTATATGGGGGGTTTTTGATTTTTGAACAATTTAGAAAATTAAAGTAAAATTAAACTATCGAAAACAAATTAAAACGAACAATCAAAAATGAGAAAAGTGTCGAGTATAAGTAAAGTCCGGTTCTAGGATCAATCTCTGCCTAAGCACAATCAAGCATATTTCTTCATTCTAAAGCCTTTACAACTATTTTCGGACTATTGATCTGAGACTAATAGAATACTCTACCAATCTCGGTTTTCCCTTAAATTGAATTTAATCAAGACAAGATCATTAATTAAACCTAATCGCCAAACAATCTAGAATACGATCTCTAGATTCAATTTGACAATCGCATTACGAATTGGAAAACAATCAATATAGGCAGTAACCTCACAAGCTCGGGTTATCTAACCTAAGTCATGTTGTACCTAACGGTTAACGATCATTAGATGCCACTCACAAATATCAAAAGCAACAATTACGGATTGCAATCAATATTTTAGCAATAGGTTCGAAATAAAACGATCAAAATAATCTATCAAGATCATTAATTCCAAAACCATTAAAATCAATACCAACAACACAACAATCCGAAAATAAATCATGACTTTAGAATGACAAAATTAGCTTAACCGTGACTTAGAGTCGATATCCCCATTGAACCGGTGTCGGAAAGTTAGCCTTCTATCTTCATTTTTATACTCCAAGAATTACTCATATTGTTGTCCACGGTCGGGCACAAAAAAAAATGCAAGAAATGTCTTCTCCGTTCCTGTTGCTGTTTCTGAGTATAAATAATAACTCTTCTTTTTCTGTTTGCTGCGCCGGCTATGCTCCTTCACCAGTGTCAACTTGCTCCTGATTTTTCCACGCCTGCGCTGTCTCCACTCGTTACTGTAGCTCTACTGTAGCTTGTCGTTGCCCCAGCATTTCACTTGCTGCTTCTGGACTGCTCCACGCCTTTACGTCCCCTGTGCCAGCGCCAGCTATGTTTTCCTCTCCAGCGTCTGCACTGCCCTTCCTCCTCCTCTACTCCTTGCGGCACCCTTCTCGTTCCTGTCGCAATCTGCGTGCAGCCACGTTGTCTCCAACGTTCTGCAGATCAAAATGTTGAATGATCTTGTAGCGGACTCTCCCGCCTTTGTAGGCTGCATTGCCGCCCACCGTGCTGTAGCAAAAATTACCAGCCCTTAAAATCTTCCCCAGACGTTAAAAACCCTCATTGCGTTGATTGCTCCAGCGTTTTTAAGAAAAAGCATGGCAATGAGCGAGAACGCGTTCTTTGCAAACACAACAAGATAACATTTTATTTTTTTTTAATTTTAATTCTAGCCTTAAGCATGAAACAAGAAATGTGTTCCAATTTGTTTTTAAAAAAATCATCTATTTGGTCTCAAAATTTATCAATAAATCTAACCTAATAGTCAACACAAATTGAACACAAATTGAGCATTTTATTTAACAAAATAGGATTGAAATCACATGTAAATGCATAGGAAAATATAAGATAATTCAATCTATCAAATACCCCACACTTGGTTTTGATCGTCCTCGGGCAAATCTTCAAAATCAAAATCACCAATCAAAGATTTAACTCATTCTCCACATTTCTCAAGAACAAATAGTCACAAGTAAAGGTAAACGACTTTCATACCCTAAGCAAAACTCAAAGCATTCAAAGCTTTTATTCATGATTTATTAACATTCAATATCTTCAAAACCGAGCAATCTAATGGTAGACTCGAAAATGTGTTTAATGAAATATATCAAAGGGTACTCTCAACACCATTCATGAACATGACAATCCACAACTTTGCATATCATTTCATTTCTCCACCACTAATGTTCACACGCAAAATCATGAATCAAAGGACTTTTCACGGTTGTAATGTGGGCAAAGGGTAAGGTGAGATATATTTAGGTCAAGTAGCATAAAAGTCATTAAAGCTAGTGAAACAACGCAACACTCATCAAAAACTGGGTACCGTCAGCTATGACAAATGCAACAATTACATTTCACAACCTCATTCAACTCTCACATACTAACCATATGAAGCATATGTCAATCCGAAACAATCACTCATACAATTATCCCAATCAAATCACAAGAGTGAATCTCTCAAGCAAATCTCAACCTCATATTCAACATTCTCAAATAACTCAACCATCACAACTCTAGGAAGATGCATGAATCATAAACACTTTTAAACACATATGCAATTCTTCCTTGATAAAATTATTGTAAACAATTTTTTTTTTCTTTTCTTTCTCTTTCTTTTTTTTTTGTAAAAATTAAAAATAAACTACATCAACATGGGAACCTCAATGATAAGGCATAAAATAACATCCAAAGATTATAACCAACTCTCGCATATATACACCCCCACACTTAGAATTTTTTACATCCACAAACTCATCAATCACAAATGTTCCACTAGCTTTATGACTTGGGTAGGACATTTGGTTAAGTTTAAAAGCTAAAATGTGGTTTATACAAAAAGAAAGGATACAGCTCAAAGGGGTTTATCAAGGGAAAAATCATTTCAATATGGTTGGTTATTTGGCCAATGTAGCTTATGAAAAACAAAGAATGCCTAATCATATCCATGTTAATGCATGTGATAAAAATGTGGTCTCGAATAGAAATTCAACGCAAAATCAAGATGTACATGTCATGAAGGTCACACATTATCACAAGGCAATGAGACTGATATGGATGTGTCAGTCTAATATGGCTCAAATTCTCACCGGCTTTGTCTACCATTAGTCACTACTCTTCTAAAGATAATGCACATTAATAAATCACAAGAGCAAAAGTACATGCTAGAGTTGCTATGGATTTTACTAATCAATTCACACTTTAATAATGACTAAATAATCTTAAAAGCAATAGAAAACAAGAAAAATTTTGAATTTGGTTCATTTAACTTGAAAACAGCCTAAGGAGTCACGTAAGCTACGATTAAGCTAAAAGAAAAAGAAATGCATCAAAAATAAGGGACCCCACCCCCACACTTAGAATTTGCATTGTCCTCAATGTAAAATTAAATGCCAAAAATTGAGTAGCTAACAAAAATAACAAAAACAAAAATGTAAAAGATAGAGATTAACTCCCCTTGGGTTGCCTCCCAAGCAGCGCCTTTGTTTAATGTCGTGGGCTCGACCTCCAATTGCGTACTTTAAGTAACATCCTTCACATCCTTTAGCATCAACACCTCCAAATCCTCCGTTTCGAAGCCCTCATAATATGGCTTTAAGCGATGGCCATTCACTCGGAATGTCTTGTCAGTTTTGAGGCTCCGTATTTCCACTGCACCAAAAGGAAAGACATGAGTGATAACAAATGGACCAACCCAACGGGAACGCAACTTACCAGGAAAGAGCTTGAGTCTGGAATGATATAGTAACACTTTCTGGCCCACTGAGAAACTCTTCCTCGAAATCATCTTATCATGAAAAGCTTTTGTCCTATCCTTATATATCACTGCATTTTGATAGGACTCGTTCCTCATTTCTTCCAACTCCTGAAGCTGCAGCTTCCTATGCACTCCCGCATCATCCAAGTGCATGTTGCATCTTTTGATGGCCCAAAATGCCATGTTGTAATTCCACTGGAAGATGACATGGCTTTCCAAACACTAGCCTGTACGGCGACATGCCAATTGGGGTTTTGTAAGCTGTCCGGTAGGCCCACAATGCATCTTCCAGTCTTATGCTCCAATCCTTCCTATTAGGTTGCACAGTTTTCTCCAGAATTAACTTGATTTCCCGATTGGAGACTTCAGCTTGCCCATTGGTTTGGGGATGGTAAGCAGTAGAAACCTTATGTGTGATGTGATATTTTTTGAACATTGTTTCCATCACCCTGTTGCAAAAGTGGGTTCCTCTATCGCTAACAATGGCCTTTGGTATCCCGAACCTAGAAAGAATGTTAGCCTTAACAAAATCTGCAACAACCTTGGCATCGTTAGTCCTAGTGGCTTTTGCTTCCACCCATTTAGAAACATAATCATCTGCAAGCAATATATAAGTAAAGCCAAAAGATGGAGGGAAAGGTCCCATAAAATCAATGCCCCAAATGTCAAAAATTTCACAGAAAAGCAAAGGGGTTTGTGGCATTTGATCCTTACGGACAAAGTTACCGACCGCTGGCATCTATCACAGATTTGTAAGATATATGCATCTTTGAACAATGTTGGCCATGAAGCCGCTCTCTAGAACTTTTTGAGCTGTCCGTTTTACTCCAAAATGTCCTCCGCATGCGTATGAATGGCAGAAGGCTAAAATTGATGACGACTCATTTTTTGGTACACACCTTCTGATGACTTGATCTGCACAATGCCTCCAAAGATAGGGGTCATCCCAAACATAGTACTTCGCTTCACTTCGTAGCTTATCCCTCTGAGCCTTAGACAAACCAACAGGTAATTCATTAGTTACTAAAAAATTGACAATGTCTGCATACCATGGTGGTGTCGCATCGGCAGAAAATAATTGCTCATCTGGAAAACTCTCTCGTAGAGGGATATCATCTTCTTCCTTTATCAATCGACTGAGATGATCCGCCACCACGTTTTCTGCCCCCTTCTTATCTCTAATCTCCAAATCGAATTCCTGTAGAAGGAGAATCCATCTGATCAGCCTCGGTTTTGCTTCTTTCTTTGTAAGCAAGTATCGTAAAGCTGCATGGTCAGAATAAACAATCACTTTAGCACCAAGCAAATACGATCGAAATTTTTCCAAAGCAAAAACCACAGATAACAATTCTTTTTCAGTAGTGGAATAGTGCAATTGAGTTGGATTCAAAGTTTTTGAAGCATAATAAATGGCATGCAAAGCTCTTCCCACTCTTTGCCCTAGAACCGCCCCCATCGCATAATCGCTCGCATCGCACATGATCTCGAATGGGAGGTTCCAATCTGGTGGTCTAATCACCGGTGGGGACGTTAGAAGCTCCTTAAGTTTGTTGAATGCGTCTTTACACCTCTCATCGAACTCGAAGGGGACATCTTGTTGAAGAAGCTTGCATAATGGCGAGGCTATCTTCGAAAAGTCCTTAATGAACCTTCGATAAAAACCTGCATTCCCCAAAAAAGAACGCACTTCCCTCACAGTAGAGGGGTAAGGTAAAGAAGAAATGATATCAACTTTAGACTTGTCAACTTCAATACCCTTAGCAGAAATCACATGACCTAAAACTATACCTTGATCCACCATAAAGTGACATTTTTCCCAATTCAACACAAGGTTAGTTTCTATACATCGTTCCAAGATAATAGCAAGATTCTCAAGACATTCATCAAAAGAAGATCCATACACACTAAAATCGTCCATGAATACCTCAATAATCTTCTCAACATATTCAGAAAAAATACTTACCATACACCTTTGGAACGTGGCAGGTGCGTTACATAGCCCGAATGACATCCTTCGGTAGGCAAACGTACCGAATGGGCATGTGAACGTGGTCTTCTCCTGATCTTCCGGTGCAATCGGGATCTGAAGATAACCTGAAAAACCATCTAAAAAGCAATAAAAGTCATAACCAGCCAATCTCTCAAGCATTTGATCAATGAAAGGAAGGGGGAAGTGATCTTTACGAGTAGCAGCATTTAACTTTCGATAATCAATACATACTCGCCACCCGGTTTGCACTCGGGTGGGAATCAACTCACCTTCCTCGTTTTGCACAACGGTGATTCCAGATTTCTTTGGAACCACACGAACAGACTTACCCACTTATCGCCGACATCGGGTAGATTACCCCAAAGATCGAGAAGCTTGGGACCTCCTTCTTCACAACTTCCATCATTGGAGGATTCAGCCTACGTTGAGCTTGCCTTGTAGATTTTGCATCATCCTCCAATAAAATGCGATGCATGCATATGGAAGGGCTTATCCCTTGGATATCTGCGATGGTCCACCCGATAGCCTTCTTATGCTCCCTCAAAGATTCGAATCAGCCTCTCCTCTTGAATTGAAGTCAATTTCGCGAAATGATAACCGGGAGAGTCTGTTTATCTCCCAAATAGGCATACTTCAGATGTGTAGGGAGTGGCTTCAATTCTAATTCTGGGGCCTGCACATCAGAAGGTAACAACTTCTGGTAAGCTTTAGGTAATTGAATAGAAGCCAAATCATACCTTCTTGAATAGCTCTCTAATGAGTCCAAGGCAGCTGTCATTTCCATAAGCTCGTCTCCTATCTCAACATCAGTGTTGGCTTCTACTTCCATATCTTCGGTTAAAGCTATTGCCAAATGATCCTTGTAACTTAATTTAAACATTTCATGCACCAAAGGATCGATCACATCAACAGAAAAAACACAATGATCATCAGGAGGATGTTTCATGGCATCAAAAATATTGAAATGAATTACTTCCCCATCAAATTCCATTGTGAGGGTGCCTTTACGAACATCTATCTTAGTTTGAGCTGTATTAAGGAATGGTCGCCCCAACAAGATAGGTATCGGATTGAATGAGGTGTCATCATTCATATCCACAACATAAAAATCTGCAGGGAACACTAACTCATTCACCTGCACCAAAACATCCTCAACCACTCCATCAGGATAAGCATTAGTGCGATCAGCCAATTGGATGATTACACTCGTTTTTTTCAAAGGGCCCAAATTTAAAGAAGCATAAATCGAATGAGGCATCACATTAATAGAAGCACCTAAATCCAACATTGCTCTACTGATCACAGTATTACCAATTTTGCAAGGAATAGTGAACATACCTGGATCCCGGCATTTTGGAGGCATCTTCTTTCTGAATACTGCCGACACGTTCTCACCCATCATCACTTTCTCATCACCCTTCAATTTCCTCTTTTGTGTACACAGTTCTTTGAGAAATTTGGCATACCTTGGCACTTGCTTGATTGCTTCGAGCAAAGGTATGTTGACTTCTATCTTTCGGAAAGTCTCCAATATCTCCTTATCCTTGTCCTCCTTGTTTGGTCTCGCTAACCTGCTCGGAAAAGGTGGAGGGTTAGTTTTAACAATATTGGAACCCTTGATATTTACCTGTGTACTTGAGGATGAATTTTCTTCCTTCTCCAATTCCTTCTCGATCTCTTCCTCGGTAGCAATCTTTGTTGGGGGTCTTTCTGGATCTTCAATCTCCCTTCCACTTCTCAAGGTTATGGCACTAACATTCTTCGGATTCACCTCAGGTTGTGATGGCAATTTTCCTCCTCCTTGCGATTCTAGGCGATTTATCCTTACTGCCAATTGACTTATTTGGTATTCCATGCTCTGTTGGTTTGCTTTCATGTCCTGTTGAAATTGTGAATTATTAGCAATAAGTTTGTTAACAAGTTCTTCTAAAGTTGCACCTGAACTTGAAGAAGAAGCTCCCTGTGCTCCTTGTTGCCTTGGTTGAAATCCTGGTGGACCTTGCGGGCGATTCTGGAAGTAATTTTGTTGTCGATTCCCTCCATAACTCAAGTTGGGGTGGTCCCTCCAACCTGGGTTATATGTCTGCGAGTATGGGTTGTATTGGTTTGGGAAGTTCCCTCCTGCAGCATTCACTTGCTCCATACTCCCTTCTTGCAAAGCTGGGCACTCGTCAGTTGGATGACTTGTGTTTGAACATATCCCACACGCTTTCACTTGTGCCTGTCCAACTGCAATCGCCTCACAAAAGATGTTAGTTCATCTAAACGATGCTCAATGGATGACGTACTTACCTCATTTACTCGTCGAACATCATTACGAGTGCTGAATTGTTGGGTATTAGCGGCCATCCGCTCAAGTAATATCCTGGCTTCAATGGGAGTCTTCTCGCAAAGTGCCCCACCACTCACTGCATCAACCAAACTCCTCTCCATTGGCAGCAATCCTTCATAAAAGTATTGGATGAGAAGTTGCTCCGGTATGTTGTGATGTGGACAACTGGCACACAGCTTCTTAAATCGCTCCCAGTATTCGTAAAGAGACTCTCCATTGTGCTGCTTAATACCGCATATCTCCTTCAGAATACTTGCTGTCTTTGAGGCCGGAAAATATTTTTCCAGAAACAATCTCTTCATCTCCAACCAAGTGTTCACACTTCCTGCAGGTAAATCAAATAGCCAATCTTTTGCTGCATCTTTGAGCGAGAATGGAAAAGCCCTTAACATGATCTGCTCGTCCGTTACCCCGTGAGGCTTCATGCTCAAACACACCACATCAAGTTCCTTAAGATGCTTATGTGCATCCTCACCTGCAAGGCCATGAAAGTTAGGCAATAAATGAATTAATCCAGACTTTAACTCAAAAGTAACATGTTCAGCAAAATTTGGAAATGTTATGCATAATGGTCTATGAGTTAAATCAGGTGCAGCCAACTCCCTCAGAGTTCTCGGATTTGCCATTGTTTCCTCAGATTCTGCTTCCGATTCGTTCACCAAAGTTGACCTTGCTTCTCTACGTAATCTCCGCAGTGTTCTCTCGATCTCAGGATCAAGTTGTTCAATTTCTCTACGAGAAGATCTGGTCACTACCATGCACCAAAACTAATGGACAATTAAAAATTAACAAGTAACAAAAAGTATGAGTATAAACGAATATATTCAAGTATGAGTATAAACGAATATATTCACAAAACACCAACTAAAATCAAATGCAAAAATTAAACTACCACACTCCCCGGCAACGGCGCCAAAATTTGACAAATACAGTGTCGAAAGTAATCGCAAAATTTACCTGACTCTGCACACTAAAATTTGTAGTTGTGGTAGGTCGGGATCGAATCCACAGGGAATGTTCGGTTAATTTTCGTACTGAAAATAATTGATGCAAGAAAAGTATATGGGGGGTTTTTGATTTTTGAACAATTTAGAAAATTAAAGTAAAATTAAACTATCGAAAACAAATTAAAACGAACAATCAAAAATGAGAAAAGTGTCGAGTATAAGTAAAGTCCGGTTCTAGGATCAATCTCTGCCTAAGCACAATCAAGCATATTTCTTCATTCTAAAGCCTTTACAACTATTTTCGGACTATTGATCTGAGACTAATAGAATACTCTACCAATCTCGGTTTTCCCTTAAATTGAATTTAATCAAGACAAGATCATTAATTAAACCTAATCGCCAAACAATCTAGAATACGATCTCTAGATTCAATTTGACAATCGCATTACGAATTGGAAAACAATCAATATAGGCAGTAACCTCACAAGCTCGGGTTATCTAACCTAAGTCATGTTGTACCTAACGGTTAACGATCATTAGATGCCACTCACAAATATCAAAAGCAACAATTACGGATTGCAATCAATATTTTAGCAATAGGTTCGAAATAAAACGATCAAAATAATCTATCAAGATCATTAATTCCAAAACCATTAAAATCAATACCAACAACACAACAATCCGAAAATAAATCATGACTTTAGAATGACAAAATTAGCTTAATCGTGACTTAGAGTCGATATCCCCATTGAACCGGTGTCGGAAAGTTAGCCTTCTATCTTCATTTTATACTCCAAGAATTACTCATATTCTTTGTCCACGGTCGGGCACAAAAAAAATGCAAGAAATGTCTTCTCCGTTCTGTTGCATTTTCGAGTATAAATAATAACTCTTCTTTTTACATTTCTTGCGCGGCTATGCTCCTTCACCGGTGTCAACTTGCTCTGATTTTTCCACGCTGCTATTGTCTCCACTCGTTACTGTAGCTCTACTGTAGCTTGTCGTTGCCCCAAAGATTTCACTTGCCGCTACGGATCGCTCCACGCCTTTCGTCCCTCGTGCGGCGCCACTATGTTTTCCTCTCCGCGTCGTGACCGCCCTTCCTCCTCCTCTACTCCTTGCGGCACCCTTCTCGTTCCTGTCGCAATCTGCGTGCAGCCACGTTGTCTCCAACGTTTCTGATGCAAAATGTTGACAACGATTGTAGCGGACTCTCCCGCCTCAGAATGTGTCGCCGCCCATCCGCGTGCTGTAGCAAAAAATTATCAGCCCCTTAAAATCTTCCCCCGCACGTTAAAAACCCTCGCTGCGTTGATTGCTCCAGCGTTTTTAAGAAAAACGCAGCGCAGCGGCGAGAACGCTGCGTTGCTGCAAACACAGCGCATAACATTTTTTTTTTAATTTTAATTCTAGCCTTAAGCATGAAACAAGAAATGTGTTCCAATTTGTTTTTAAAAAAATCATCTATTTGGTCTCAAAAATTTATCAATAAATCTAACCTAATAGTCAACACAAATTGAACACAAATTGAGCATTTTATTTAACAAAATAGGATTGAAATCACATGTAAATGCATAGGAAAATATAAGATAATTCAATCCTATCACTTGGCGATGGAGCAAATTCCATTCATCATTACTTTTACCTTTTAGGTTTTCAGTGGCAAAGATAGGATCTTGGCAACCTTTGACAAAGAGTAGATCCTCCATTTTACCTTTCCAAGCATGATGATTAGAGCCATTCAAACTCACCATTCTGTCAGTATTACCTTCCATGTTTACCACAAGATAATAAACGCACCCAAAATTGGAAGCTCTGATACCAATCTGATGGGAGAAGCACAAATAAATGGAACGGAAGTGACCCACCAATTAGTCGATACAATAATAATGTGTTATGCACGATCCCAGATATAAATTAATTATCCCTACTTGTGTAAACGTTTAGGAAATAATTAGGAAATAAAATAATCCAATACAACACCCAATAAAAACAATGCTGTGATTTACTTTAAAAACCTCCTCAATGTAAGGCGTAAAAACCACAAGATTGAAGTCCAGGAAAAATCTCCACTATCGACAAATAATGGGTACAACAATAAGTCCTATCTAGTATCCCACTAGAGGCAACAATAATAACAATAAGAATACAACAATTCTCGGTAACAACATTAATAACAACAACAAGAGAAATCAACAAGAGAGTTTAAGAAATCACCCAGAATCACACTCTCCAAAATAACCCAAGCAGATCACCAAAATAGTCTCCAAATAACAAACCCAACTTTGGATATCAAACTTAACGTGTCCTCTATCGATTGTCAAAGTTTCAGGCTAATTGAACCATGTTTCACCATCCAATCGTGAGCTTGATCAAAATTGCTCGATGTTGGAATTTCATGATCCTAAAAGTCAACTCAACTTTGACCACGAATTCCTAAAAATCATAACTTTGATAAAACTTATGATCATTGGATATGAACAACCACTAGTGTAGAGTAAGCCTTCAAAGTTTGAGCTTAATCAGACCACAAACGACCATCTAATCGAGGGCTTAATCAAACTGATTAAAACTTTCTCTCACACTCACTAATTGTTTTCTTCTTCAACTCTCTCACTCTTATTTTAGTAAATTACATGATACAATCTTACAAAATCTGTTCACTCCCTCTCTCTCTTTATACAACAAAGGAAAGAAGAAGACAAAAATTAAATTTAAATAATTTAACAAACACGCCAAACAAATAATCACTTAAAGATTTTATTTTTTTAAATATAGAGGCTACATTAATGGTGGAGCGTTGAATAACAAAATAGGCAATCTTCTTGTGTCATAGGTAGAAATACATGATCACACCTTATGATCCTGGTTTGTTTTTTTCTATCTTGTATTGCAGGTACTAGTTGGGGCGGTCACTTATAAGCACACTCCTTCGTTGGCAATCAATTCAATGGCAATCCTAGCTACCTACTAAGAGATAGACTGTTAATCAAAACAACAAAACGGAAGACGTAAAGTAATGTAAGCTTGGTAGGAGGGTACACGGAACACTATCTTTAGGCAAGAGAGGATGATATCTCCAAGAAGTATTGAAAGGCATGGTATCAAAAATATCAACAATTTTCCCATTATGTAACCCAACAATAGGAAAGCTTAAACCCCTCGTGGGTATCTTGAAAGCTAGAGGACCAAATCAATGATTCAAAGGAAGTTGGATGAGAGCTTACCTATCTCTCCTTCCTCAGCATTGTGGTAATTCTTTGCAAACAAACAAACATTGTGATTTGTAGAAGAGATGTCTCCTTTCTGTTAGCGATCTAGAAGGGGGGGTTGAATAGATCTTTAAATCTTTTTGAAATTCTACAATAAAAACAGAAGTTAATTCACACAAAAACAATTTAAACAAATTTAAATGAAAAGAGTAGGGAAGAAGATCAAACACAGTTTTTATAGAGGTTCGGTGTTAAGACCTACGTCCTCTACCTAAGCTCTCAATTAGGATTTTACAAACCACTTTATTGCACACTTTGTAGTTCAGTGTGAACTCTTACAATACTGCTTGATTTCCAGCTCAAGCTACCTTTACACTTGATTTGTCTTACGACACAAATCCTATCAACACCACTTGATTTCTGGCTCAAGCTACCGAACACGTGACCTTTCACTAGTCACTCAAATTGTAAGAGATATAAGATAAAGATTGAAGAACAAAGCTCAATACATGATGTAATAAGATAAGAACAATAATGAGCAATTTTGGAGCAATAGAAGAGTATGTAGGCTTGTAGAACTTCACTCTTCTCTTCTTCCATCATCCTCTATTTATACTTGAAGAAATATAGCTGTTGAAGCTCATTCTAGCCGTTGTTTGATTAATATTACCGTTCCTTGATAATCTCCCTTCCATTTGTGGCTAATTGGACCGTTGGAATTAATGTGTTATACCCATAAGTCGACTTGTCGAGTTGTATAAGTCAACTTGTGACCATAAGTCGACTTGTCGAGTTGTATAAGTCGACTTGTGACAACATTTTACGTAAACTTGCATCTCCGCTCTTCTATAAGTCAACTTGTGATGTGTAAGTCGACTTGTGGTCCTCGATAAGTCGACTTGTATGCTGTTAGTCAACTTGTGTTGACATATCTTCATATATTAGTCGACTTATGATGTTCTAGTCGACTTATGTAAGCTTTAACGGTAATATCCACTCAAATCTTCTATAATCTTCATTATTTAAGCCTCTTTCGCTAATAGGAAACTTCCATCTTGATTCTTCAATGATTTATCACTTGTCCTTCTTGATTTGCACAATAATAATCCCAAAATACTTGAAACAATTTCTTAACCAATTCTATACATTTTATTATTATCAAAACATAAGTGGGATTTAATTTGTCAACCACCATTGGTCTAACAATCTCCCCCTTTTTGATAATGACAAAACACTTAGAAATTGTTTAAGAAATGAAAACAAAGAAACATTGATCAAGGTTTTTATACCTTGTCATTTTGGTTAGAAGTCTCCCCCTCAATCATATAAATCATTGAATTTAATAACCTTGTAAGATCAAATTCATCAAGGACAATTTAATAAACATACTCCCCAAAAATCAAGTAACTAAAGAATATCCAATTTTCCATTTTTCTCCCCCTTTTTGTCATAATCAAAACAACTAATACAAACCAACAATAGATGAAATATCGCAATCACAATAAATAGAGAATCAAGTAATCAAACACAAATAGTCTCAAGTAACAAGCAAATACAAATAATATGAAATGTTGTTCTTGGCTAGATACAAAAATCATCATGGTGGAGAAACATTATCATGAATAAATCTGAAAAGTAGAAGAGAATATGTTTTCGGAGATTTTGTGAAAAAGATAATTTTTAAAGAAGACCCAGATAACTTATATTCGACTGGCAATTCATAAACAAACACAAAGAAAATCCCAAGTCATTACATATCATAACAATCCAACAATGGAACCCGTGTAAACATAAGTCGACTTGTTTTACCTCCATAAGTCGACTTATCGACCTTCATAAGTCGACTTGTCGTACTGTATAAATCGACTTATCTTTAAATAACTTCATGTCCAAAGAGCTTCGTATATCATAGATCGACTTGTTTCCACATAAGTCGACTTGTTAGCAGATTTGTCACCAATTAGTCGACATCCACTATCAATGTACCATATGCTTGTACCTACAACTGAAACATCCTTTCTTCTCATTGGTACCCAAGCAATCTTGGGTCCATTTTGGTTAGTCATATAAACCACATTAGAAGGTGTTGTATCTTTTACCACCCAGATTTTCTTAACCTTAACACATCTCCTAATACTTTTACATGCAATTTCTATATGACCATCTTTCAAGCATCTGACACATTGAGCAACTTTTCCATCTTTGGTAAATTTGGAAATTAAAGAACAATCTATATTATAAGGATCATATCCCAAACCATGTTTAGAAATAGAATATCTTTGTAAAGACAATATCTCTTCAAACTTTGCATTTCCACCAGCAAATTTTTCAACCACATAAGAAAACTCCTTTCTAAGTCTACCAAGTTCATTAGTAAGATTTTCTTTTTCAACAAGACATGCAGAATGATCTTCCTTAGGACAATCTAAATCATCAATCGTCTCATGTAAAGCATTATTTTCAGTAACTAGTTCTCTTATATTCTTTCTCAATTTCTTGTTTATCTTAATAGCTTCTTCAAAATCAATTTGTAAAGCAAGAAAAGAATCTATAAGTTCTTGATCCGAGATTATTACCTCTTCCTCATCATCACTTGTCAAGAAGCTATCCGCCATAAGAGCAAGGTTGTTTTCATCATTGCTTTGATATGCTTCCTCATCATCACTCCACGTGGCTATAAGGCTAGCTTTCTTTTCCTTTGTCATTTTTCTGGAGATTTGAACTCTTCTTTTCTTCATAGCCCTTAGACCTTCTTTCTACAGTATACTTCTTCGTTTCTGCATGTAACATCCCGTTACTGTTAGCAAGGGCATTTTGGTAAATTGGGACAGACTGATAGGTTGCATTGCATTCATTGTTGAGCATACTCTTGGCCTCTAATCATAGAGGAGCAGTTTATCGATATGCATTTATTCATAAGTACACGCGCTCATGGTTTAGGTATTGAATTGCGAATCGAACCGGCCGGACCTGACCGGATCATGTTTAAATGAGAAAGTAAAGTAATTGGGCTCAAATGACTGATTTAGAATTGTTTATGAGTGTTGGTAATTGATAGCGACTTATAGGAAGTTTTTCGAAATTCGGGAGAAAATGCCCGGACGAAAATATTTGAATGATGTAATCGATCGATCGCGATAGATCGAGAGAATTGAATTATGGAAGTTGAAAATTGAAATTGGAGCATAGAGTCATGTGTGATATAATTTAGCGCTTTATAGAATTTTACTAGAATTTTAAAGTTACGGGTTGATTGGGAAAATAATTTATGATGGATGGATTAGATTACGCTCAAATTGACCGGCAAATGGCATGGGAAGAACTGATTTGTGATTTTGATAATATAATCGTTGAACTATTGAAATTTAGAGACTGAAATCTGGACTGATTTGGAGACCTATGCCTATAAATAGCTAGGTTTGGAAAATTGGAATTTATCCCTAAGGCATAGCAAAAACGTTTCTTCTTCTCTCCTTCGACGGTGTCTTTGGTTTCCTCCTTAGGTGAGGATTCTTTGATCTTTCCATATGGGTTTTCATCTCAATGTGCTAAGCTAACTGATTCATTGTGATTGATGAAGGATTGAGAGGCTTAGAGAGGAGAAATTGGTGATTTGAGAAAGTTAGGGTTACGGTAATTTTGAGATTTGGGAGAAATCGTCGATTGGTAAGTATTTTTGTGTTTGATGTTGTTATTACTGGTTATTTGAGTATTTATGGCATTTACTGGGTTTGTTTGAGGAAGTTGAGGGTGTTAATGGAGGTTTTATAGAGCTTTAATGGTGGTAGGTCGCGCGGAGAAGACGAACCAGGATCGCACGTCGCGACGAATAAATGATTTATTATTTATTCGCCGCGACGAATGAAAAGTTGGCACGCGTCATGGCGAGCCTTTGGCTTCGTCATGGCCGGCGAGCGAAGGTATTCGTCGCGGCGAACGTCCGCGTACATCGCGGCGAACGTCTGCATGCGTCACGACGAGCGACCATAGGTCGCGGCGAGGAGACTGTTCCATTGGTACCGAATTTGATTTATTGGGCATAACTTTTGATGTAGACCTCCGATTAAGGCGATTTCAGATTCGTACTGAACTAAGGAAAGAGGTCTACAATTAAGAATAATTATGGGAGTTAGAATTGATTTAGTTAGTATTGAATTATAGAGAATTGGGTCAATTATGGTACTTAGTGTGACCTAAGTGGCAAATTGAGGCAATCGGAGTATTAATTAGAAATTGCAATTAAGGTTTTGACCCGATAAACAGGAAATTGTTATAGGGATTTCAAATTAAGGAAATTGACTGAATTCTAGAAATGGATTAAATAGTTACCGATCAATTGAATGAAGAGATAGAATTGGTCATAGGATGTCAAATTGGGTTTTAGAACCGGAAATCGTGAACATGCATGGTACATTATTTCACTGAGATATATGCATTACTGAATTGATTAATTGAGCACATAGTAATGGACTGAACTTTACTGTTATAGAGGCACCGTTGGACCGTCGTTCCACGGATATTCTTTGAGACTTCGAGTGAGCTTCGGAAGTTCTGGTGAGTAACCTAGTTGGTTCCTCAATCCTTGTGTGATAAAATGTGCTGTGATATGTGTGATTAAATTGACAATGTGAGTGATACATGTGTGAAATAAATGTGCTGCAATTATGAATAAGTGTTCTGATTGTGAATGAATGTGAGCATTAGTAAATGTGAATCAGTGTAAAGAGTTATGAGTCAGTGTTCTGATTAAGATAGCGAGTGAAGTGATATACATGTGCTAGTGACTGTGCAAGTGTGCTCAATGTGAATTACATGACTGCTGAAATATATGTGATCGAATTGCACTGCATGACCACTGAAATGTATAAGAGTGAACTGTATTGTTACTGAAATGTATGTGACTGAATTACGTGCTTTTACTGTATAAGATTGAACAATGTGAATTGTACCGTATGACTGCATGACTACTGAAAAGTGTACGATTGGATTGCACGCTTTCTTGAATGAGCTGTCTTTGTTATGTGACCTTTGGGACTGAATAATGAGCTTTTATAGCCATATCAGAGCGATTATCGAACACTGTAATACTGGGCTTTTATAGCCGTACACTGAATCACTGAAAACACTGCATTGCACACATAACTCCATGATCAGATAATGGAATGTGACCCAAGTCGCGATTATTATCGGCCGGCCTCGAGCCCGGGGAGTTATCCTAAACATCATCTTGACGGCCTAGCCCGAGGGGAGAAATCCCTGACATGTCCCACTGATCACTGACTGAGCGCTTGGGCACAACACTGAATAACTAGAAAAGAGTCTCATATGCATTGCATTAACATAAATGACTGTTACGTGCCAACCACTGCTTGCGTGATGACATGATTTACTGAAAATCTGTTACTGCTAATTATTGATATTGCTGTAAAACTGTTATGTGTTATTGTAAATTGTCATCAATTACTGTAAACTGTTATATGATACTGAAAATTGCATGATTATTGAAATGTACATGATCAAATTGTATGACCACTAAAATGTATGAGAGGGACTACTGTAAATTGTATATGATACTGTTAATTGACTATTACTGTAGTGTGCCGTACAGTACGCGTAATGCATGATTTGAGTGAACCATCGATGATGGTTTCTCGCTGAGTTCGCAAACTCACCCAACATTGCAACTATTTTTCAGGGATTGAAGAGTACCCCGTTAGACGAACGGGAGTATGTCTACTGCACTGGAGTCGGAGACTAGGGTCGGGATCAGTCACGTCTGCATTAGTGTCTTTTTTAGTCATGTGTAAATTAGTATTTTCCGTGATTTCTACTGATTTGAACTGATATTGTATAGGGCCCCACATTGATAAATGTATGATTGAAATGAGATTACTGAAATTGTGTTTTGAGCCAATGTATTCGTGTTAAGTGACCCAATTGTTTATTGAATTGTGCGTTTGTGATTGGTTCTAAATGTTTTAAAAATTGCATACTGAATTTTGTACCGAAATCGAGTGCCGTAGCCTACCAATCTCGTGTGTCGCGGACTCGGATATCACCCACGATATCGGGTTCGGGTCCTGCGGGGTTGGGGTGTTATACTCCATTTCTTTCGCCACTTAATTCTTTTCTCCTATTTTTGAGCAGTCCTTTGAACTTTCTCAATTTTCTAGCGTACATTGATATTTCTTCATCTTCTTCTTCTTCATCTATTTCTTTGTCACTTTCATGAAGAGAAGAAACATTAGCTTTTAAGGTAATTGACTTTTTTGACTTACCTCTTCCTCCTCTTGATTTTAGAATGATCTCATAGTTGAAGAGAGATGCCACCAAGGCGTTGAATTCCAAGTGATTGAGATCCTTGGATTCCATAATAGCGGTGACTTGCGAATCCCATTCTTTTGGTAGAGAGCGAAGAATCTTCTTCACCTTCTCACTCTCCGTCATATACTTTCCGAGGTTGCCTAATTCATTTATGATTTCTGCAAAACGATCAAGCATAATGGAAATAGACTCACCTTCCTTCATGAAAAACATTTCATAGTCATGAAGAAGCATGTTGATCTTTGTCTCCCGGACTTGATTGGTTCCTTCATGGGTGATGCGAAGTCTTTCCCACATTTCCTTGGCGCTGGTACACGAGTTAACTCAGTTTCTTTCCTCAATCGTGAGAGCGCAATAAATTAGCTTCATTGCTTTCGCGTTGATGTAAGCTTGCCTCCAATCATTGTCATCGTATTCCAGCTCTATTTTTAACTCACCATTTTCTTTTAACGGTGGTTATGGACCGAAGATAATTATCTTCCAATATTTCACTCCTTCGCTCATGATGTGATACTTCATAGGATTTTTCCAAGATGAATAGTTAGTACCATTAAATAAAGGAGGGCGATAATTTGTGTTACCTTCTTCCGCTGGTTTGTTGTGTGCCATCCCCGGATACTTCTACTCTGATACCAATTGTTAGCGATCTAGAAGGGGGGTTGAATAGATCTTTAAATCTTTTTGAAATTCTACAATAAAAATAGAAGTTAATTCACACAAAAACAATTTAAACAAATTTAAATGAAAAGAGTAGGGAAGAAGATCAAACACAGTTTTTATAGAGGTTCGATGCTAAGACCTACGTCCTCTACCTAAGCTCTCACTTAGGATTTTGTAAACCACTTTATTGCACACTTTGTAGTTCAATGTGAACTCTTACAATACCGCTTGATTTCCGGCTCAAGCTACCTTTACACTTGATTTGTCTTACGGCACAAATCCTACCAACACCACTTGATTTTTGGCTCAAGCTACCTCACACGTGACCTTTCACTAGTCACTCAAATTGTAAGAGAAATAAGATAAAGATTGAAAAACAAAGCTCAATACATGATGTAATAAGATAACAACAATAATGAGCAATTTTGGAGAAATAGAAGAGTATGTAGGCTTGTAGAACTTCACTCTTCTCTTCTTCCATCATCCTCTATTTATACTTGAAGAAATATAGCTGTTGAAGCTCATTCTAGCCGTTGCTTGATTAATATTACCGTTCCTTGATAATCTCCCTTCCATTTGTGGCTAATTAGACCGTTGGAATTAATGTGCTGTACCCATAAGTCGACTCGTCGAGTTGTATAAGTCGACTTGGGACAACATTTTACGTAAACTTGCATCTTCGCTCTTCTATAAGTCGACTTGTGATGTGTAACTCGACTTGTGGTCCTTGATAAGTCGACTTGTATGCTGTTAGTCGACTTGTGTTGACATATCTTCATATATTAGTCGATTTATGATGTTCTAGTCGACTTATGTAAGCTTCAACGGTAATATCCACTTAAATCTTCTATAATCTTCATTATTTAAGCCTCTTTCACTAATGGGAAACTTCCATCTTGATTCTTCAATGATTTATCACTTGTCCATCTTGATTTGCACAATAATAATCCCAAAATACCTGAAACAATTTCTTAACCAATTCTATACATTTTATTATTATCAAAACATAAGTGGGATTTAATTTGTCAACCACCAATGGTCCAACACTTTCCTAATATGAAACTCCCTAATTATGTATTGAAGATAATCTTGAATAGTTTTGGATGCAAAACCTACTGTTAGGAATTATTGTAATTTTGGTAAGGTGCTTCTTGTTATGGACATCTTGTGGGCTGATAAATCTTAGGTTATTGTTTGGTTATGTAGGCATCGGGAGCAATTATAGGGTCCCTCATGCGCATATGTTAGGTCTCTTTGTATAGACTAGAGATTGCATTCTCGTAAATCTCTTAATTGTACATATCATTATTTATTTATATATTCAATGAATTACCGAAAAAATGATCACACCTATAAAAAATACACAGTAATGATGTAGTTAAAATTATGATAGATTGTGAATATCCAACAAGATGTTCTAATTTTTTTAGAAATGCATTGATCTTGTTATGTATGACATTAAGTTTCTCTTATACAACTTTCATTCTCCATCTTAAGAGAGTTTGAATATAGGTTGGTGGCTATTGCCTAACCTAATGGATGTTAAGACCTAATATTCGATTGATCTTTCTAGCTTAAGGAGCCATACATAATAACTTTCATATTTTTATTTAACATGATCTTCAAAGTTCAATTTGCATGCATGTCCTTAAGCTATTGGATTTCCATTGAGAATTCTTACTAGTGAGCTGGAATGACCTTGCATTATCCTATTTTGTATGAGTGTGTCTATGAATCTTATTCAACCCCTCAGTTTCCTTACACATTTGTAGTGCTGTTATAGTTACTTTCCCATTGTTATATATTGTTAATATTCAAATAGATTTATCAATCTTTATCAATCTAATTAGGGAAGCTATATTTTAGTATGCTTGAAGTGACTTCCAAAACTTCATATTTTATATACAAAAGTTTTAATAACAACGTGCCTAGATAAGTAAAGAAAAATTAGAACTTTGTAATCAATATTTCTTGAATTTTTAAGTAAAATATAATTAAATTCAACACATTATAATTTTATATGAATAAATTAGAATGAGTTAGATTTAGTTATATTTTACTTCAAACGTTAAGAAATATTTATTATAAACAATACATGTCACGGAAGAGAGAAAAACAAGTAGCAACACTTGAAAAAAGTTTTTAAACTTTAGGAAATAATGAAACAAATCCAACTGCAATAATTTTATAAAGATAATGAACTTTTATACATTAAAGAGTTTGTTAATATTTCCATAAAGAAGCTTCCTTATAAAGGAGATATTATAAAATTATAGTCAATATGTTAAAACAACATGTAATAGGTTACTCATAAGTCTTTACTCAATAAGTATGATATATATTAGTTATTGTTATTACATGTTTATTGTAATTGCCAAAAAAGAATTTATTATTAATAAATTCATTACCTTTTTTTCTTCCTATATAAATAACGAAAACCAAATAAAGTAGAGGCTCAAACTCTAAAATAAACTAATATATTTGAAAAGTTTTATTGTAACAAGATGATAGATTAAATTTAACTAATTTTTCGTTAATAATTCATTGGAATAAAAATAGCAAGTTATTTTGTTCACTAATATAGAGAAATCATCAAATTTCAAATTTGAATAAATTATAATTGAAAAGTAAAATTAAAAATAAATATTATATTAAAAATGATATATTTAAGTTTTCAATTTAAAATATGTTTATGTCTTACAACTTAACTATAGAAGGAATCACTATTTCTTTTTATATATATTTATCAAATCCTTTGTTTAAGTAGAATTTTCTTTTTCTCATATGTAACCCATTTGTAAAATTTGAAAATAAAATCACATATGCATATACATATATGTAATATGTTTTTCCTATATGGATATTATTTGTAGGAATCTATTAATATTCTTTCAACTAATTCATTATAAAACTTCTTATATTTGGTTTTATTTGTGCCACTTTTATTTTACACCTATGAACTTTCTTATAGGTGAGTGTTTTATAATTATAACTTAAGTATATCCAAGTAAGTTGGATCTCTTTACTTAAATTTTTATGCTAAGATTCACCGTGAATAACATTTTTTAAAGATTGTTACATATTACCTTCCTTTATTTCAATAGGCACAATAAAAGGTGCTAAATTTTGGTTAGAGAAGGTGAGAGGGTGTTAGATGAAATTAGTTGCCCATCAAATTAGATGGTGCACTGTGTTGCTTCTCTTCTTCAAGGGCCAACCTATGAGTGGTGGAAGTTTGTTTTAAGGAATCCTCAATTACTAGAGCTTATGACTTGGCATTTCTTTTCCTAAGAGTTTAAAGCCAAGTATGTGACAAAAGCTTATAGAAAGGAGAAGTGGAAGTAGTTCCTAAACCTGAAGTAAAGAAACCCGTCTATTGCTGAGTACGATAGGGAGTTTAATCGACTAAGCTAAGAACAAGCAAGCAAGAGCAATGTCAGTGCAAGCCTCAACAGCAGGAGGCAATAGCAGGGTGGGGAGGAGTAGATACACAAATCCCTAATGTGAGCATTGTGGGAAATTACACAAAGGAGAGTGCTTGAAGTTACTTAGAGCATACTTTCTATGCGGGGAGAAGGGACATATGATCAAGGACTGTCCTCAGGTACCGAGGCAAGAGGGGTCGTAGTTGCACACCCCGAGGATAGCAGAAAAAGTGAGAACCTGGCCAGCTACTGGAGTGGGCAGTTTCGGAGCTGCAAGTAAGGCTATTCCTCTAGAAAGGCCAAGGGGGCAGGCTCAAGCTCAGGCACAGGCAAGGGTTTTTGCCATAATAAGGGAGGAAGTTGCAACTGCACCTAAAGTTGTCACAGGTATGGCTCACTTATTCAATTGTGCAGTGTATGTGTTGATTGATTCTGACTCCACACATTCATTTGTTTCTGCAAGCATGATTTTTCATGATGTTGATTTGATGCCAATGGATAGTCCCTTGATTGTTAGTACTCCCTTAGGGAGGAAGGTGACAATAAGTCAAGTGTAGAGGTATTGTAAGCTTTTCATTGAGGGTGCTCAACTAGTAGTGGATTTGCTACCATTGGAGTTAAAGGGTCTAGATGTGATATTAGGAATGGATGCCATGGAGAAGTATCAGGTGAAGTTGGATTGAAGCCTCAAGGTGGTAGAATTTGATCTGGGAAATGGAGAGAAGGTGACTTTCAGATGAGACAGGAGAATATCATCGCCAAGACTTATTTAGGCTTTGATAGCTAATAGGATGATGGAAAAAGGGTGTGAAGCCTTCTTGACACACATTTTGGAAACTGAGGGGAATGAAGGGAGATTAGAGGATTTTCCAGTAGTGAGGGAGTTTCCAGATGTGTTCCTAAAGGACTTACCTAGTTTGCCACTGGTGAGGGAAATCGAGTTTGCCATTGACTTGATTCCCAGAACTGCACCCATTTCTATACTACCGTATAGAATGGCTCCAACAAAACTGAAGGAACTTAAGGAATAGTTGGAGGAACTGTTAGAGAAGGGGTACATAAAGCCAAGTTCGTCACCATGGGGAGTGCCGGTTCTGTATGTTTGGAAGAAGGATGGGGCATGGCGTATGTGCATCGATTACCTTAGACTCAACAAAGTAACTGTTAAGAACAAGAACCCTCTGCCCCAAATTGATGATCTATTTGATCAGTTGCAGGGAGCAAGGGTTTTTTCAAAGATTGATCTCAGATCAGGCTACCATCAGCTTAGAATTAGGGAGTCTGATGTGAACAAAACAGCCTTCAGGACACATTATGGGCATTATGAGTTTCCGGTCATGCCCTTAGGATTGACCAATGCTCCGATTGCATTCATAGATCTTATAAATAGATTTTTTAACAAGTATCTAGATCAATTTGTTATAGTGTTTATCGATGACATTTTGGTTTATTCCAAGAGTGAAGGAGAATATGAGGAACACCTTAGGAGAGTGTTGCAAATATTGAGAGAGAAGGGTTTTATACCAAATTCAACAAATATGAATTCTGGCTTCACGAAGTGATTTTCCTTGGACATGTGATTTCTAAAGATGGGGTACATGTTGTGTAACATCCCGTCACCGATGGAAAGGATAAATAGTAAATTTGGATTGGGTTGTGTTTTTGTACACAAAATTGTGCATGCATTTGTGACAATTCCCGGTTTTGGTATTTTTGTGAAAATGTGAAATTGTGTAATTGAGAAATTGACTGGAGTGTTTTGTGGGAATTCTCCAGAAAATTGTAAAATGGGTACCGATGAGATTTCCGGTACAATGATTGTATCATTGACACTCCAACTAAAGATGTGATTTAGGAATTCTCGTTATTGAATTTTAGAAAGATTTATGAAAGTATAGTAAATGAATTGATTGAATTGGGAATTTGACAGGCATGAAAGTGAATGATTTTTTAAAGAATTGAATTTCAATTCAGTCCCTAAGAGTGGGACTTTTCTAAATAGAAGTCGCGAAGTTATAAAAAAATTGTTATATGGGTAATTTGGGTATGACACTTATTAGAATAAGGGTTAAGGTTAAATGAAGAGGGCAAAAGGGACTTTTCATAATTAGAAATGGTATAAAAAGGAAATTTGGTTTTGAAAATGAGGAAAGAAATGAAGATGTTGTGCAGAAGAAGAGGAGGAGAAGAAGAAAGGAATTTTCGATGGAATTATGAAGAGTTTTAAGGAATTTGTGAGCTAAATCAAGTAATTTTAAGTATCCTTCCTCTTGATTTGCTGATTGATTTATGTTTTGAGTGATTTGGGTAAAGATTGGGTTATTTATATGTTGGTTTAGGGTTTCCGAACATGGGATATATTTATGATGATTTGTAAATGATATGGGCTGGATTTGAGTTGGAAAATGATGTATGAGTGTTAATTTGGAACATAGATGAGTTATGCATTGAATAAATTGGGCAAAAATGGATTGAAATGCCTAAAAGGCTGATTCGGGAGGCGCGATCGGGCTCGCACGTCAAGACGTGTTCATGCGCACGTCGCGGTGCACGAATTTGGGCATGTCCCGACGAGGGCGAGAAGCATGTCGCGACGAGGGCGAACGTGCACGTCGCACCGAAGGTGAGTGTTTGGATTTCGCCGCGGCGACTTCTTCACATCACGACGAGCTACTGTTCCCAGAAAGTCATATTTTGGTTTTTAAGCGATAACTTTTCTACCGTCTTTCAAATGAGATAATGTTAGATTTGTTATGAACTAGAGACAAGGGTTTATAAGCTTATAGAAAGGGGGAGTGTTGAAGCAGTCTGTTAAAGTCCTCAAATTTGGATGGAAGTTTGGTGTAAAGTATGGTTTCAGCATAAAGATAGTCCGTCTATGTTGGGCAATGATTTTCAGATTTCTGAAACAAATTGTATAATTTGAGAGTCAATTGAGTTCTGTTTCTTTTCAGGAATGGTTTAACGGGAATTGTTTTATGGTCAGTGTTGGGAATGTCACAAAAGTGCATAGTATTTATCATTAGATTGCTACATGTGCTTTATTGCTGAAATGTACTATGTGCTAAAAATATGTGTTATGATTTATGATAGAGGTACTTTTGGAAAGTCAGCGTCAAACATTTTAGAGACTTCCAGACGTTAGCGCGGAAGCCAGGTGAGTGACCTAGACGGTTCTCAAAGTATTAAATGTTATAATTCAGTGATTTAAATTCTCTGAAGTAAAATGATGAGATAATATTGAATGTGAACTCCGGATATAAGGTCCGGAGTATTGAAGTGATAGTATACAAAAATGTTATGAGAATTTGAAAGTGTAATTGTTTGTGATGTAAAAATCTGGAATAGATTAGAAATGACTATGTTATACTAATCAGAGCTACAAGCTCGACTACTGAAAAAGAGCCTCGAGCTCGAAAGGGAAGAGTGCATACCCAGAGGGCTGTCCTATCCCTAAGACGCGTGGGAAGTAGTGTATACCCAGAGGGCTCTCCTACCCCTAAGACGCGCTCAATGATTAATGAGCCCTTGACGGGACAGTTTCAGAGCGAAAAGCTCAACGATTGATGAGTTAGTGCATACCCAGAGAGCTCTCCTACCTCTAAGACGCGTGGGAAGTAGTGCATACCCAGAGGGCCCTTCTACCCCTATGACGCGTTCAGTGATTAATGAGCCCTTGACGGGACAGTTCAGAGCGAAAATCTCAACGATTGATGAGTTAGTGCATACCCAGAGGGCTCTCCTACCTCTAAGACGCATGGGAAGTAGTGCATACCCAGAGGGCTCTCCTACCCCTAAGACGCGATCAACGATTAACGAGCCCTTGATGGGACAGTTCCAGAGCCTATGGCTCAATGATTAATGTGCCCCTATAGGGACAATATAGACGCTTGGTCACAACACTGATATAAATTGATAATGGGTTACAAGTTACAGATTGCATTTATTTTGATATACTGATTGAATGACAGGCAAAATGCCATATACTGATTTTGATTTGATATACTGATTGAATGACAGGAAAAATGCCATAAACTGATTGAACGTTACGCAAAATGCCATATACTAATTTTGATTTGATATACTGATTGAATGACAGGCAAAATTCCATATACTGATATAATAACGATCATGAGGTACAATTAACTGAAAAATGTATGACATATTGCTATGTGTCTAGCATTGTGTGAGATTTTATGGCTGTCGACTAGACTCGCCACCGATCAGAGTTGTTAGCTCAACGTACGTAAATGAGCTTCAAGCTCATGAGTGATTTAGAGCCTCAGGCTCAACGTTGGATGAGCCCTGTATCCAGAACTAGGTAAGGGACAGATTTTAATGAGCCCTTTAATGGGACCGTTTAGGTACTAAGTCACAGCCAAATGATAATTGAATAGTAAGCGAGTGAAATACTTATGTATCGAAAAATGGGACGTATGAATATAGATTTCTGTAAATGTGTAAATGGGAATTTTTCCTTGAGAAAATGTATTACAAGATAGAGATAGATCTATGGGAATTGTAAATGAGATCAGAGAGAAAGAATGAGAACATAAGTTATTAGTTGATTCTGTACTTGAGTAAGCGGACCATTGATGATGGTCACTCATTGAGTTACTCATTGAGTTTGCAGAAACTCATCCATAATCTGAAATTGTTTTGTAGGACTCAGAAAAACACCCCGTTAGGTAACGGGTGTATAGTGATCGCAGAGCGGTATGAGAGGACAGGATCAGTTGCGTCTGCGCTAGAGTGAGGACTCTGCATATTTATTATTGTGTATTTTACAAGAGGACCCTCGTGGTCATTGTACCTACCAGTTTTGTTATGTAAATTGTTTTTCGAAACATACATATATATGAAAGTGTATGTTTGCTTCAAAACAAAATTTTAGTACTGTGTTTTGATTGAGTGTGGTATCATCCCATCCTCGCAGGGCATGGATCTGGATATCACCATCGATGTCAGGTTCGGGTCTTACGGGAGTGGGGTGCTACATTTAGTGGTATCAGAGCGCAGAAGTACGAACTTACATGGGCATTTTCTGAAATATAGGTCAAGTCGTATACAGTAAAAACATGTTAGAGCAGACCGTGGCAACTGATCCTTAATCTAAGTCCCAAGAGTATAGTCTTGCGCATGAAAAAGTGTTGAGTACAAGTGTTAAGTGTTTCCGTGTGGAAAGAGAAATGAAATATCAGTATCTGAGCCAATGGGGATTATGGGCAATTGGAAATGGGAAAAGTACGACTCGACGGCGCGAGGCCCGAGAGGCCGAGGCCCTTTTTGGGGACACGAGGACCGAGAGGCCAAGGTCCTACAAATTGTTTATAATATTCACATTGTACGGTGGGTGTAAACCCTTCAATGCGTTATGAATATGAAGATAGTGGTACGAGCCGATTTAGGAAAACAAGTGGTATAAGAGTGAATAATGAGGTTTTATGTATAAATTGGATTGAGTGAAAGCGAAAATTTTGCAATACCCTAGAGGGACCATTTTGGACATGGGAAGAATATCGGTTAAAAGTAACAGGAATTAACGAGTTAGGATGAAAATGTGTCCATGTTTGATCAAAAGCTTAAGGATGACGAGGAAATAGTGATTCTGATGGGTATGCTTTAAAAAATGGGATAAATGGGATAAGAGGAAATGAGGAAAAGGCAGATAAAGATTCACTGAGATAGTGCTGATATGAGCATGATTGAATGTATTATAGTGTAAGTGAGTAAATTGAGTTAGAAGAAAACGAAATGTGTCATAGTCTGGATAGAGTCAATGTAGACATGAGAAGAATATCCGTTAATATGATCAGAGTGTGAACTTGTATAAGGACATGTCGATGTGAGATAAAAGCTCATGATGATCAGCCATTATGATTCGGACTTACGTGGTTGATAAAATGGGAAAATTTGGGAATGTGAAATAGTACGCGATTTGATAAAGTAAATAGAGACTGACTGTATTCGGGTTAGTATGTATTATTGGGTATTGATATGGGACCGAAATGCTTTGCCTTCGAAGGAAATAAAGAAGTAAGGTTATTGACAAAATGAAGTGGAAATGGTATGATTAAGGTGTACAAGCCAGGTTAGTAAGGAGATAACTAAATAGACGTGGTTTTTAAATGTGACAATAGATTGGGTGCTGAGATTGCATTTCTTGATGCTTCTGCGTGTATAATTCTAAGTGTATTGGGAATATGCGCATGGACGATGAAATTATAGGAATATGATGTTACAAATATTGGAACGTGATTCATGATATGTTACTATAAGGATAACTAGGCATGTGGTTCGATTTGAATTGTTTAATGTATACATTTTTGGAAAATTATGATAACTTAAAAGGGAAGAGTGAAAGCACTCAAAATTGTTCATGACGAGTTGTTGTTTATAAAAAGGGAGTTAAATAATGGGAAGCCGAAAGGAATTTCTGTCAATATGTGTATTAGTAGGAGGAACGAGTGCAGAACACTTATGGGTCACCAAGTCAGAGGGTGAACCCTATTTATGGGTAGGAACAATAATGGAAATGTTGGTATTACGAGTGACTATGAGTGATTGAAATGTGATATAAATACATCTCTAGATGAGATAGTAAGAGTTAGATGAAATTTACTGGGTTGTGTAGTATAAGAGATTACTTTATAGTTCATTGGGCCTTAGTAGCGAGGATGCATTGACCAGAGTGAGCGATATGGATTGACCCTAATAGGATAGAAGGAAAAGTGGAAATAGGTTCTCTTGAAGTTTCAAAAAGGACTTATAAGTACAGATGGAAAATAGGTGAGTGACTATATCAAGGGTTGTCAGCGTGAATTTTGATCTGTGATGGTAGGCTTTCCATGACAAATAGCTGAGATCGTAAGCTCGTCTCTAAATTCAACAATGGAATCCGGAAATTCTTTCATTTGTCTAAAGGTCGAAAGTCCCTTACCTGATACAATCAGGTATGTTCAGGAGGGAACTGACTGCTGTAGCAAAGGAATTTTGGAGTTGAGGATGTGAAATATAAGGGGACTCGGGTATTTCGAGGAAACACTTTTGTTTATATGAGGAAAATCTTGGGTCTACATCTTAGGGTATAAATGTGTGTTTGGGAACCACAGATCCTCCATAATGTTAAGGGGTTCCTGTTAGAGTAGTGCCCTGAAGGCAATCGCCTTTAGCGCATTTTGTACAAAGTTGTGTACATACTTTATGAATAAATAAAGAAAGGAATATTTCATTAACTTGCTGTTCATTATTTATGAATGGATATTGATCTATAAGCAAATTAATGAAGTCCATGATATATGACATAGCATGAAGGAAATTGTGATGTGATCATACTACTGAGATTCCTATCATGTGCAATTATGTCAGTATCTAAATTATCCCTAGTCATAGGATTACTGAGACTAGACATCGGTAATCCGGAGAGACTAGTACATCTCAAGCTCCTTGATTTGATCAAGCAGTGGATCTCAGAAGCTGTAAATATGAGATATTTAGGGTTGAGATGTGGATGTTTACTAGAGGTAGTAAGTACATTGGATGACCTACTATGAGATCATCACATGGATGTCCTATTCTAATGTCAGTGATAATCTCATCATAGCAATGGTGCAAGTATCCTTATACTTTTGGTGCTTAAGGATATCTTGGATACTGATTCTGTGCTTTGACTCCATTCCTTGTTGCCTTACAGAGGTCGCTCATAGGGTGGTGATTGGGTACAGCTTGAGGTATTCGAAGGTAATTGAGTAGCCAATAGAGGATTCACCACTTCTGTGATAGTAGAAGATGATACCCATGGCCTCTTGTCAGGGTCATTACTTGGAAGTCTCTGGCCGGAGCATATATGTCATGAAGAATGTCTTCATTGACATATTAAGTAATGAGTCCCCAGAACAAGAACTAAAATCACTTGGACTAGATTTGACGTAGTCAGTCTAGTAAGAGTTGACACTTTACCCATACTCATAACCAAGTGGGGTATAGCATGGTGAAAGGACGAATTGCACGGTAATTGTCTATGAAAAGGTTCGTGATATGGTTCATGATGAATACATGTTCATTCGTCAAACCAATTACTTTCCGGTCAATTGGGGGTCATGATCTGTTGCTAGATACCGCTCATGACTTGCTTGGATTAAGTGTTAATCTAAGTGGCCAACATAACCGGGAACCTAATGGGCCACACGTATAAGAGTGTCTCGGAGAATTCGTAAAATAGTTTTGGACAGAGTTCCAATAAATGGAGAGCAAAAGGATTAAATGGATCCCGATGAGATCGAGATATGTCCCGATGAGATCGCGACATCGATATTGTTGAAAAAGGTTTTCGGGGGTTTTTCCCATACCGGGACCCAGTAGGCCGGTAGGATCGACCCCAGTGTGACTGGACCACTTCAGCATTTATTTATATATATATATAATTAATTAATTAAAGAATTAATTAATTAATATATATATATGTGTGTACACGTTGAATGGAAAGAAGAAGACATGTGTTGCTTTATTTTATATATATATATATATATATATATAAGGCTAACGTGGATGGTCCACCTTTTTGGCTTTTAATGAGTCTTTAAAAGCTAAAGACATATGGCAAATGAAGAGAATAGAAGATGATTATCGTGGGTTTTAAAGAAAGAGTTTCTTGCTTGCTTGAATAATATCAAGTTTCAAAGAGTTTGAAAGAAGGAGATCTTAGAAGCTCTCCATCGTTTCTCTTCTCCATTCTTCATCTTTTTCCATTGGTTTCCAAGCTCTTCAAAAACAAGGTAAGATCTAGCAGTTTTCAACTTGTTCTAGCTATTCCCGGGTCAAAGGGTTTGTCCCAGTTAGGTTCTTCGGTCTCTGCGTGGATACCGTTAGAGACGGTCTCCTTTGGCCGTTATGGTTTGAGTTTGTTGTATAGACACATGGATCCTGGCTTTCGGGAAGGTCCCGGAACAAAAAAAATTTTTTCCGCACCATGGACATGTGATGCTCATACCGGGATTTTTCCACAGTAGTATCAGAGCCACTTGTGTCGTATATAACGAAGAAACCATGACTAGGTCGGAGTTGCCTATTGCTTGTGACGATGATACATGCTGATTGTGTGAATTTCGAATTCAGTGTAGAAATATTGTTTTCGAAATTTTCTTGCCCAAATATGTTCACAAGATGTTGTTGCATATTTCTGTGGAAGCTCGGAATTTATCAATGTGATTTGATATAGTTTTGCTAATTTATTCCCCAATGTTCTGGTTGCTGTCTTTGTGCACATTCAATGAACAGGCATGCTCATAAATTCGAGAATAAATTTTAGAAAATTATTTTTTCAGATTTGTTTTCACCAACATGTCTTTATTATGTTTATGAATGTCTATGAGAATGGAAAAATGTTTTCAAGGTGATTTACTATTTATTTGAGAATTTATTGTGTGCTGCTGGGAATAACTGTGTTGAGGAACACAGATTCTACATTGGCTTTGTTGCTGAGGTTGGATGAGTTTTTATTGGAAATAAATCCTGAAAAAATTCATGGAGCATTTTGTGAACATTTTGTAACCTCTGTAATTTTCTCAGAATTTATTGAAATTATTTCAATGAGTTTTTCAAGAAAAACACAGAGCTTGGCAGTTTTGAGAAAGTTGCTGGAGTTGTTTTGTTTGGAATGATAACTTTTGTATTTCTCAATTCCAATGCCTTGGATCATTTTTAATGTGATTAAAAATGTTTTATATTGATGTTGTATTCTTTCCAAATTGAATTTCTTGAAATTGGGTTTCCAAATATTTTTCGGATGTCAAATGTGTCACATTAGCGTGTCGTTAGTGCATTTCCTTGTCCTGATTATTTTGGCCGTCACAAATTTTGTGACCAGTGCCGAAGTAATCTTGATAAAGTTTAGACTACCTAGAGATACTTAGGGTGATAGTTTGATATTCTCAAATTATTTGGAGATCTGAATGAATAAGAGTGTATTCATCAATTTCAAGTTTTTCATGTATAGTTTGACTATATATGGTAAGCATGGAACAATGAAAGTGTTTCATTGGTACATCATAATAAAGGATATTACACTTGGTATTGTGAATTGGAACTGCACGGATTGAGAAATTAGCCGATTAGATAACAATTCCACATGGATAAGTCGACTAATAAAGATACAAGTCGACTTGTAAAGTGCGCATCGTAGACGATAAGTCGACTTGCACAATGGTACAAGTCGACTTTTTTCAGCATTACTGCATAAGTCGACTTACACATGCATAAGTCGACTTACACACTAGCATAAGTCGACTTACACATACACAAGTCAACTTACAACATGCAAAGGTGGGATGATGGATGATTTTAGGTATAGACTCAATATGATTGATGAAATACCCTAAATCATTCCATATAGTCATAGTGACTATAATCCTACGGCTTGGAGAAGAAGAAGATGAGACCTGAAAACCCTCACACATCATATGAAAACTAACGCCTTCCATTAATATGGGGAGAACCAGAGTTCTTATAGAGTTGGGTTGTTGGGTAAACCCAAGCTCACTCTATACGGATATGTTCGAACCATGAAAATAAGATTTTCGGATTAATGGGTCGGTTTTTACTAGAAGCGTTGATTTGTTAAGTAAACTCAAGGTCAACGTGGACAGAGGCGAAATTGGGCAGTGTGCATCAGATGTACGCACATCAAGAGTTGATAACCCAATGTGTGTGCATACATCACGAGTTGATAGCACTAGTCGATAGTTGCATCTATGAAGCAAATGGTATGACCGATACCTGCCGATAGATCTAAGGTAGCTTGTTGGGTAAACCCAAGGTCATTTTAGTAATTTCGGATATCTTTGATGCAATTGGTATGACCGATACCTACCGATTGACCTAAGGTGGCTTGTTGGGTAAACCCAAGGTCATTTTAGTAATGTCGGATATCGACCCACTAGGACATTTTGTCATAATGTTTCTTGGATTAAATCATCGAGGGTTATGGATTCTTTGAAACTAGTGGGAGTCATATGCATGTCATGCAAGTCCTTATGATCATGCATGTAATTCTATTCTAACATTCTTTCTCTCTTTTCCCTATAGGTTATTGAAGATGACTTCCAGTGTGAACTTGCGCTCACTAATGGACTCGAACAAATTAACTGGACCTAACTTTCTAGATTGGCTGAGAAATCTGACAATTGTTCTCAGGTCTGAGGAACTGGGATATGTCCTAGATGTTTCACTTCCTGATCCACCTGCTGCTGATGCTTCTGATGAGGATCAGAAAGCATATCATAATCATCTTAAAGACAGTGACATGGCTACCTGCATTATGCTTGCCTCGATGTCACCAGAGTCTGCGTAGCGGCGTGAGTCTATGGATGCTAATACCATAGTGTTTCATCTTAGAGATCTGTTTGATGAGCAAGCTCGGTCTGAAAGGTTCGAGATGTTAGCCCCAAAATTTTTTAGGATTAATCATGATTAGATTAAATTGATTAAGTTAGATTAGCATTAATTAAGGTGTCATAAATTAATATATGATAGCATTAATGAGTTAGGTGAAGAATTTATGAAGTTAAATATGTTAGTTGGACTTAGGTGAGTTAGGTGTTTAATGTATTAATTGGGCTTTGGGTCCAAATGAAGTAAGAAAGAAGAGAGGAATTTAATGCAATGGGCTTGAAGGAAAGAGTTAGTGGGCTTGAGTAAGTAAGGAGGAGAAATGAAAAGAAGAAGAAGAAAGAAGAAGGAAGTAAGTTGGGCTTAGGCTTATTGGGCTTAAGTAATTTAGAAAGGAGTATATAAGGAAGGAGATAAGTGATTTTTGTAGGAAAAGAAGATAGAAACGAAATTTGGAGGAGAGGAAAGAAGAGTGTCGTGAAAGGAGGGAGGAAAAGGAGAAAGAAGAGGCTTGTTAGGGTTTGGCATTTCCATGAAAGTGAGTGGGTTTTGAAGAAAGTCCAAGAAGAAAAAGTGTGGAGGAGAGTCTAAGTTTCACTTTGAACCAAGAAACCACTTGGTTGGTTAAGGATTTAAGGTAAGTTCTTGGTTTAAGGTTAAGTGTTTGTTTGGGTTTTGGTTAGAAAGATGAAGAATAAGATGGGTCTAGTGATTCTCTTATGAATTTCATGATTTAGATTTTAGGTATTTCAATTTCTAAACCCTATGTTGATATGGGGTTATTTTCTTGTTATGCTTGAAGGAGGACAAGAAAGAGGAGAAGAACAAGGAGAGGAACTTCCTTAGGCAAGTTTAAGCAAGGATAAAAGGTGGGTTTCATATTTATCTTTATGTATATAAGCTACAAATGTCAATAAATGCATGACATTAATGAGCTTTGATCACTTGGTTGTTGTATTAAATGTGTGTGATGGAATGATGAATGTGAGTGTATTAAATGCTTGATGATGATTGAAACTGTCATGAAGAAACTTGTTGAATGAATATAATGAAAGGCATGAACGATGTATGAAAAGATGATTTAAAAGAAACAATGAATTAGATAAGAACAGTCCAATTTCCTTGTATGATTCATGATTGCTATGTTATGTGGGTAAGGTATTGTCCTAAGAAGCATCACGCACGTTGACCATGAAGCCTTCGCCTATTTGCCTGATTGTGGCATAGGATGATCCAACATTTTGGACTCTAAAGATTTGCCCATATAGACTCATGAAATGAGACTATATGGTTGCCAAGAATAAGGACTTACCGAGCCATTTGATGTGTTTCATATGTGATTACATGAAAATGCAAGAATGATGAATGTTTGAATTCAGGAGAAATTATGTTTGAGTATTGATGAACATTGCATGATACATGTATTACGATTGTATTGAAAGATTGCTAAAAGTATGAATAACTAATAGGACTGCTTGATATATAAATATAAATGTGTTACCCACGGAGCGATGTACCACCCCTAAAAATTTTCCAGAAATGAGCGGGATCCCAGGAGCAAGCTTAAAGGCATTTACTCCAAGTTTTTCTTTTGATTTTGTTTTGAAATGATTTTGTAAAACAATGCTTTAGTTGCATTTTGAGAAGATATTGTATTTTGAAACTTCATTGTAATTGGGCTTGAAATGCCCACTAAAGCAATGTATGAATATGACATGATTTGATGAAGATGGAATGAATGAATTATGAAAGAAAAAATGTTCAGTTTTAATGTATTTTGAGAAATCCATGTATGTTTAAGACAATTGAATCATTGTTATAGTTTGGATATGATAGATGATTAAGAGTGTAGCTGTTGCTTCGAATGGTGTTTGAAGATACCTTAGGGTTTAATCATGTTATATGAGGTTGTATGATGAGTTTTATGCAGGTGGAAGTCTTAGAATTGAAAATTGGGTAGTTGCATATTAAGGGGATGTGCTGTCAAATTTTCCTAAAATTTGACAAGATTACTCAATATTAGACCCTCTTGGTATGAATTAGATCAATGAGTCTTCATGAAGATTGTAGTAGGAGTTTAGAGTTTTCCAATGGTATATCGTTTGCTAAATTTGGAGTTCTGAGTCAAAAGATATGATCATTACTAGAAAAGGTAAGATAGAAATCAAGATAGAAAAGGTATGAAGGAAATCGGAAGATAAAAAGCGAAGATAGAAATCGAGAAGATAGAAAAGGTATGAAGGAAATCAAAAGATAGAAAAGGTAAGGAAGGAAATCGAAGATAGAAAAGGTAAGGAAGGAAATCGGAAGATAGAAATCAAGGAAGGAAATCGAGAAGATAGAAAAGGAAGGAAGGAAGCGGAAGATAGAAATCAAGGAAGGAAATCAAGATAGAAAAGGTAAGATAGAAATCGAAGATAGAAAAGGTAGGAAGGAAATCGGAAGATAGAAAAGCGAAGGAAGGAAATCAAAAGATAGAAATCGGAAGGAAGCAAATCGGAAGATAGAAAATCGAAGGAAGGAAATCGGAAGATAGAAATCGGAAGGAAGGAAATCGGAAGATTAAAAGGAAGGAAGGAAATCGGAAGATAGAAATCGAAGGAAGGAAATCGGAAGATAGAAATCGAAGGAAGGAAATCAAGATAAAAAGCGAAGGAAGGAAATCGAGAAGATAGAAAAGCGAAGGAAGGAAATCGGAAGATAGAAAAGCGAAGGAAGGAAATCAAGATAGAAATCGGAAGGAAGGAAATCAAGATAAAAAGCGAAGGAAGGAAATCAAGATAGAAAAGCGAAGGAATGAAATCGAAGAAAGAAATCGAAGGAAGGAAATCAGAAGATAAAAGCAGAAGGAAGGAAATCAGAAGATAGAAATCAGAAGGAAGGAAATCAGAAGATGAAAAGCAGAAGGAAGGAAATCAAAAGATAGAAAAGCAGAATGAAGGAAATCTGAAGATAGAAATCAGAAGGAAGGAAATCAGAAGATAGAAATCAGAAGGAAGGAAATCAGAAGATAAAAAGCAGAAGGAAGGAAATTAGAAGATAGAAATCAGAAGGAAGGAAATCAGAAGATAGAAAAGCAGAAGGAAGGAAAGCAGAAGATAGAGACCAGATGATAGAAATCAGACGATAGAAAACCAGATGATAGAAATCAGACGATGGAAAAATAGGACGCTGCAGAATGTAGGAGATAGAATCAGCCTTTGTAGTCTTCATAAGAGTTGTAGATCTAGATGTATACTTTCATATGGTGAGAGAACGAAAACATTTGGAGCTATAGATTAAAAGTTATAGCAATCGCGCCAAACGAGTTTTGATTCAATTTCGGAAGTGAGCATGGTCCGTTGTTTTGGGCATATTTCCCTCATACGACCTCCAAATGAGGTGAGGATTGAACCATTGGATTTATAAGACACATATCTTTCACTCAAAAACATCCAGTATCAATTGGAGTTAAATTGAGAAAGTTTGTTCTAAAACAAATGAAAGGTCAGTTAAGAGGGCATGTTTCGGGTATGAACTCTTTTAGGTTTTTGGAGTGTATCTTGAGTATATGACTCCGATTTAAGGTGATTCTTGTTTCAGGGAGAACTTGAGACATAAAGCTACAAATTATATGAATAAGTCAACCCATGATTTTAGTGTATACATGGTGTGTGCTTGCCACGAAGGTGGAGTTACAATTAAGAATCTGCAAGATTATAAGCGCAAGGTTTCGGACAACGAAAGTTGGGCTCAAAACGGGTTCCGACGCCTATGGTACTATAGTAAGAGTAAGAGTGTCAAGTTTAAGGTCTCAGCAAGGCAAGTATCTCGTGGATGGGCTCCACGGGCTCACATCCCGTGATGATCGAGCTCCCGGATCGGGTCGACATCCGTGGTATCGAGCGAAACCGGTTTAGGGTTTCTAGGAACCTTAGTGGGATGTCTAAAGGTCAAGTCAGCATGCATTTTCCTACATGAATTATGTGAAGTATGTGCACTGCTTTAAATGCATAACATGCAACATTGTTTTCAAATGAGTGAATTGAATTTGTTTTATGTGAACTAAAGATTTTCACCGATTTTTTTAAATTAAAGGAGTAATGCCGCCGAAAGAGAACTCGAGGAACTCAATCTCGTTGACTCTCAGCGAAAGCACGGATGAGTCGTATGTTCCGCAGATGCGGGGACCATTCTGTTTCGATTCCGATGCACCAAGTGTGCAACATGAGCCGCCCCACCTCCTCCTCCTCAAGTGAACCCTATGGATCCCAGTTCTTCCAGGCATTCGCCAAAGCTTTCACTTATGCCATGGGCCAAGGAAGACAGACTCAAGTACCAGCCCAAAGAGAGAAGAGCGGCAAGATGATAAGCTCCAAAGTATGGGCAGATTGACTTCAATGGGACCACTAATCCCGAGGAAGTCAAGATGGTGAAGAGGACCGAGAGGGTCCTAAATCGATGAAGTGCAATGATGATGAGAATCTCGATTATGCAATACCATCGCGAGGGATGCACCTTGACCGGTGGGAGTGCCCTGATCGGGAAGTACCTCCAGATCGACATGGAGGGAATTCTAGAGGCCTTTCAAGGAAGTACTTCTCGATGGTCTACATGCGAGGATAAGGCCAGGAATTTTGAATCTCGCCGAGAGGAGTTGAGTGTGGCGATACGAATTGAAGTTCACTCGGTTATCACGGTATGCACCAATATCGTGGCAATCAAGAAGACAAATGTCGGAAATTTGAGGTGGATTACACCTAGGGATCGAGAAAAGTGGTGATCCACAACTTCCGTGATTACCAAAGAATGGTGGATGCTACTCTTGGTCGAGAAATTTGAGAACATCCGGCTGAAGTGACTAAGAAGAGGAAGAACAGAGCAGTTCTCCGGAAAAGGCATGAGTGTTCCAAAGACTGCTAGGAGCATTAGAACTCAAGATCTGTGAGTGGTGTGGGTAGCGATGGCCCCACTAAGAGTAAGCGACCTAGGCAACTACAAGGCAAGCTTCCGGTCGGCAAGTTCAGATGGACGGTAGAGGGAATCCCGTGTGATCATTGTGGGAGATTCCACAAGGGGAATGTCTGCTGAAGATAGGAGCATGTTTTGGTCAGGCCAAAGGGGCACCGAATCAAGGATTGTCCCAGGCGGTCCAGCAGAAGGGTCTCGATCTCGAGCCCCAAGAAGAGCGTAAAGCAAGGGCATCTCGACCGATACATGGTGTGGGCGATTCAGAACTGCAAGGAAGGCATATCCCATAGGGAGACCCAGAGGATGAGTCGGTGTAACATCCTGCTATCAAGTGACGGGTATATTGGCAATTTGGATCGGGTTTAGGATTTGGTGCAGCAAGTGTTGCATCGCACATGTGTTATTGTTTCTATAGTACAGATATATATATATATATGTACGTACATGTATGACAATTCCTGACTTGATTGTGAAATCGAAAATTGGTTATAATTGGTCAGTTGAGAATCGACTTAATTGTACGATTGGAAAATTGATCAAAATCGTACAGATGAAAATTTGGTTGTGAAAATTGGAAATTTAGTAATAAGTGTATAATTAGGTTTTGATTATGGAATTGGAGTAAAATGGAATTTAGAGAAATGGAAATTTGGAAATTTGAGCATAGGAATTGGCATTACTCAATTTTAGTGAATTTATGGAAATTTCTCTGGAAATTTTAGAGTAAGAGATCCGGACTGAAAAATTGGCTTAGTGACTGATTTATTTGATTCCGAGTCCGAGAAGAATGATAATTGATATGGAACAATTGGAATTATGATTTTGGGAGTATTGTTAATGGTTATTGCGAAATTGGGAGAAAAATGGAATAGAAATCGGATTTGTTAGACCCTAAGAATTGGACATGAGTTAAATGATTATATATATATATGTATAAGCTTAAGAGAGAAGCTTAATTGTTCATTAAGCTCATCGACGTTCGTGGGTGAGAAAACTGGGGATTTGGAGTTGCTTGAAGGATTCTTAACGGATTGAAGCTCGAATCAAGTAAGTTTCTATATGTTTATGAGTTAAAATCGTTTCATTTGATCATTGATTTGAGTGAGAAATTGTTTAGAGAATTTGCAAGCATCGGCGATAGGGTTTGTGAGAGTTTGATTTGGGTGTTTGATGAAAAAGGGTTTAAATGATGATCTGAGGTTAGAAATAAGTTGGGCTTAACGTTTAAAACCGATTGAGAGTGTTTAGATATGATTTGGAAGAATTTATATCAGCAGATCGGATGAATTTCTGGGTTTTCAGATGAGTTTCTGGGTTTGCACGTCGCGACGTGTGAAGAACACGCCGCGGCGAGCCCCTTAAGCGTGCACGTCGCGACGAATAATAATTATTTAATTGGTATGCCGCGATGAATGGGTTGGAGGCCACACGCATGACGGCAGAAATCAAGCGCCGAGACGAAACGAGTTTGGTCCTTGACGTCGCGACGAAAGCAACGGCAGACGTCTTCGTCATGGTGAAGGAGACCGATTGCGAAAAGTCGATTATCGAGGTTTTGAATTGGAGAGTTTTGGGATTTAATTTGATTAGCTATGAACTAAATGGCATTTGAGACTAGAAATTGCAATTTAGGAGAAATGAAATTAAGTGATTATAAGATGATTGTTACAAGTAATGAGTTTAAGGTTGATTTTAAAGGAATTGGTCCCCAAATGATTAATTGAAATTTTGGAGACTAAGAATATTAAATTGATAAGAATGGAAATTTAACGTAATTAGATGATTATCGAGTTGAGTGGAAAATGAATAGTGAATGTGATTTTAATGGGAATGTGACCTTAGAGTATTGATATTAGTGAATTGAATTATGGTATTTGGAATGATAATGAATTAGAGTGAGAGTGATCTAAATGAGAAATTCGGAATTGGATCGGGAATGTCATAACATGTATAGTATTTATCGTATTTGTTATTGGTTATTGAAATTGATATATTTAGTAATGTGCGATTTATTTGATTTGATATAGAGGTTCCGATGGATCGACATTCCACAGACGAATTGGGACTTCAGTCAGAGTTCGGAAGTGCGGTGAAGTAACCTAGTTGGTTTCTCACCTTATGTGTTTATTAATTATATGCATTGATTGCCATGAGGAAGCACGGATGGATAAATGTGTGATTGATTTTATTGATTTCGAACCATGGGTGTTCGAAATATTTGATTGTGATATCGAAGTGCAAAGATGAGTAAATGTGTATGAATGCACGAGTGAATTAAATTGTAACATGCATTAGTGAAAATGAATGGAAATGTATTTGAATGAAATACTGGGACCAAAGGTCCAAGAAATGAAAAGTGATATTGAAATGAGAAACGGAAAATAAATGCAAGTGACAAATGATTGAGATTGGAAATTGGTTAGTGACATGTGCATTCATGCATAATAAATGATCGATAATGGCGGTTGTGACCGGTGCGCCACCGCTTTGAGCTTTAAGCTCAACGCACAGGCCTCGTGCTAACGATTCGAGCCTCACTCGATGATCGTGGCTATGCCTAACGTTTGAGGCTTCAAGCCCAATGTTTGAGAGCCAATGGCTCAACGATATGAGCTCGGTACGGTCACAACAACGAAAAGAAAATGGAAGCGCCACACGTGCATTGCATATGTATATTCTTGACTGAAAATGTAAATTAATTGTAATGACTGTGAAATGTGAATAAGGAAATTGCATGCGATATTACCGTAAATGCTACTATGTGTTATGTGTATATGATTGTGAATGCATGAGTTGGGTGAACCATCGATGATGGTTTCTCACCGAGTTCGCAAACTCACCCAACATTGCATCTATTTTCAGAAGTGAAGAGTACCCGTTAGACACACGGAGTATGTCTACCGCTAACAAGGCAGAGTATCGGTCGGGATCAGTGTCGTCACATCTGCATTAGAGTAGTGAATTGTTTCAGTGGGCCCCTTTTGATTTATGTGTACTTGTATGGTATAACTGAAATTGGTTCATAATTGAAATTGTTTTGTAATTGCAAATGTTTTGTTATAATTGGGCCAAATCATTATTGTTTTGCACACTCAACTGTTTTTGAAAGAGAAGAAAAATGTTATAACGAGTTTTAAAAAGGTAGTGATTGTTCTAGGACGCCACCCTCATGGGTCACGGGCTCGGATATCACTTTATTGATGTCGGGTTCGGTCTCGTCGGGAGTGGGGTGCTCTGATCAGCACCGGCTCGAGTCTTTGCCATGACGGGGAAGAAGCTGCGGCGCTCGGAAGTAGTGACGGTATGGCTATGCTATTCGACTCTCCTGCTTATGTGTTGATTGATCTGGCTCCACCCATTCATTTGTATCTCGCAAGTATGAATATGCATGTTGTGTGTCCCGAGGTTATGGACAATTTTCGGTTGTTAGTACTCCTTTAGGGGTAAGGTGGTGATTAGTATGATCTATAAGAATTGTGAGTCAGATCGTCGTGGTGCTAGACTGGTAGTAGATCTACTACCTCTAGACCTTCAAGGGTTGGATATCATTTAGGGGATGGATGTCATGGAGAAGTATAAGGCGAAGCTAGATTGTAGTTTGAAAGAAGTAGAGTTTGATCTGGGCAATGATCAGAAAGTGGTTTTCAAGGGGGACAGGAAGCTGCCAGTGCCGAGGATCATTTCGGCTATGTTAGCTGATAATATGATGAGCCAAGGGTGTGAGGCCTTTTTGGAGCTATAGATTAAAAGTTATAGCAATCGCGCCAAAAGAGTTTCGATTCGATTTCGGAAGTGAGCATGGTCCGTTGTTTTGGGCATATTTCCCTCATACGACCTCCAAATGAGGTGAGGCTTGAACCATTGGATTTATAAGACACATATCTTTCACTCCAAAAAAATCCGGTATCAATTGGAGTTAAATTGAGAAAGTTTGTTCTAAAACAAGTGAAAGGTCAGTTAAGAGGGCATGTTTCAGGTATGAACTCTTTTAGGTTTTTGGAGTGTATCTTGAGTATATGACTTTGATTTAAGGTGATTCTTGTTTCAAGGAGAACTTGAGACATAAAGCTACAAATTATATGAATAAGTCAACCCATGATTTTAGTGTATACATGGTGTGTGCTTGCCACGAAGGTGGAGTTACAATTAAGAATCCTGCAAGATTATAAGCGTAAGGTTTCAGGACAACGAAAGTTGGGCTCCGATAACGGGTTCCGACGTCTATGGTACTATAGTAAGAGTAAGAGTGTCAATTTTAAGGTCTCAGCAAGGCAAGTGTCTCAGGGATGGGCTCCACTCGGGCTCACGTCCCGGGATAGTCGGGCTCCTGGGATCGGGGTCTGACACGAGACCTCGAGGCTACTCTTCACTACTAAGATGACTCCAGGTTCATCTGCAGTGCAGTATGCACTGAAGATGAATGGGTATATTGAGAGGTTGGCCGTTTTAGGTTTTGTTATGGATTATGAATTAAGTGTTGACTTAATTCTAGTTGGATTGTCTGATAGTTATTCACAGTTTGTGTTAAACTATCGGATGAACCAAATATCCATGACAATCCCTGAGTTGATCAATCTGCTCAAGACAGCAGAGCAAGCTATCAAGAAGGATAACAAGCAAGTGCTTGTGGTGGACTCTTCTTCTGGTTCAACGAAAAAGAAGCTGAAGAAGAAAAGGTCTAAAAAACCAAAAGGAAGTGCAGCCAAGAAGAAAACCAAAGAGACTGCACCAAAAGGAACTTGCTTCCATTGTGGCAAGACTGGCCACTAGAAGCGGAACTGTAAAGTCTATATGGAAGAATTGAAGCAGAAGAAGGCATCAGATGCCTCGACTTCTTCGTGTATGTTTGTCATTGAGGTTAATCTTTTTGACCATAACATATGGGTATTAGATACGGTTGTGGGCTCACATATGCAATGATATGCGGGGCCTCGGGGACGATGAGCGACTCATGAAGGAGAGATAGACTGCGTGTAGGAAATGGAGCAAGAGTTGCTGCATTAGTCGAGGCACTTACTTTTGTCACTCCCCACCTGGGCTTGTAATTAAATTGGATGAATGTTATTTTTACTGATTAACAAAGAACATATTATCTGCTTGTTTAAATAGATTTGGTTTCCATGTGACTTTTAGTAACAATGGTTGTTCTATTAGTTTGAATGGAATGCTTTATGGTACTGGTACATTATGCAATGGAATTTACATATTAGATAGGTCACATCCAATTATGAATGTCAATGACACGAAAAGACATAAACAAGATAATTTAAAATCAACTTACTTATGGCATTGTCGCCTTGGCCATATAAATGAGAGACGCATAGCTAAGCTCCATAAGAGTGGTAGTTTAGGGTCATTTGATTATGAATCATATGACACATGCGAATCTTTTTTATTAGGCAAGATGACTAAATTACCCTTTAAGGGAAAGGGTGAACGAGCGACTGGAGTATTAGACCTAATACATTCAGATGTATGTGGTCCGATGTCCATCCATACCAGAAGTGGTTGTCTTTACTTCATTACCTTTATCGATGATTATTCTCGATATGGGTTGTAGCGCCCCCTCACCGTAGGGTACACATCGGGACACCCAACATGTATCCCATGATAAGGTGCACTACCAGAACAGTTTCCCTAAAATCCACATAGCATCGCAATAAATAAAATCACAATTTTTTCAAAAATCAGTAGATTTAAAATTTACAATATCATCCTAATACAGTCATCCAGTGACAAGATAGACAAGTCTATCAGTTTCCTAACAAACCAAAAGGAAGTCGATACTAAAGTCTATCCTAAGTCATCCTCAAAATACTAACCCAATTGACCACATGTGTTATCGCGTCTCTTGCGCCAAAGAACTTGCACGGCACGAACAACCATCTCCGGAGCTAGGAGTCTACTCTATCAGTCCTGAAAAATACGATGCAATTTTGGGTGATTTTGCGAACTCAATGAGAAACCATCATCGATGGTTCACTCCAATCATGCATTACGCGTATCGCGTCAAAGATAACAAAGAATTTATATATATACAACTTACGATGAGTTTATAAACGCCATGATGACCAAGAATAATGTACAAATGATAAGCAGATTTGCGATATCATGTACCAATCACAGTCCTATACAGTATTTTACAGTATTACATCACAGTTTACGGTAGTCTCTAGTAGTTTACAGTATCAAATATCAACTCACAATAATCTCTCACAATTTACAGTGCCATATCACGGTTCACGATATTATGCAAAGAATTTACAATAGCACTAACATTTAGCGAGATCATATTGCGTTTCTGATAAATCATGTCATTGTCACAATTCACCATTTTAGGCATTCAAGCAAGATGCAATGCACGTGAGACTCTTTTTCAGTTATTGATGTTGTGCCCAAGCGCTTTCGATCGTTGATCGATGGGGACGCGCTGTGATTTCTCCCCTCGGGCCAGGCCCGTCGATGCAAATGTTAGGATAAATCCCCGGGCTCGAGGTCCCGGTCAATAATAATCGCGACTTGGGTCACATTCCATTATCGATCATGCGATTATGGTCACAATAATTTGCATATCTGATCACGATTATTCACATGAGTCATATAGTTCAAGCATTCAGTACTAATCAGTAACATATACCAATTTTCAGTACTATAAAGTAGTTTGCGGTATGCATGTGTGACTCTTTCCAATTATTCAGTTTTGTGCCCAAGTGCTCATCGAGAGCAGTGGGGACGCGTCGTGATTTTCTCCCTGCTAAGCCCGGTCAGTACAGTACGAGAGCTCGAGGCTCTTTTCAGTGAAATTAGCAACTTGGGGTACGTCCATTATCTGATCATGCATTTATGCATGCAATGCGATGTTCAAGGATTCAAGATTGAAGAATTCAAGAATTCGTGATCGATAGTCTCGAAGATCGACTATAAAAGCCCGTATTACGATGTTGTTCAAGGTCACCAAGAATTCCACCAATCTGATGAGTTCGGTTCAAGACAAGAGAAGCATGTCACCGATCATGCACATTTCGGACATATCAATAATCATGCGGTTTCACAAGTATCACGCAAGAGTCCAATCCGAAGACAACAAACGATACACTTTGGTCATACGCTTTCAAGAATCATGCAGCTCAATCTTACACATTTCAGTAGTTATCTGATGCAATTCAATCACATACGATTCAAGAATCATGTAATTTACATTGTCAAGTAGCACAAGTGAGCATATAGGCAAATCGTAACTTTGAGAAACCATCTAGGTTACTCACCGTTACTTCCGAGCTACTTCGAAGTCCCAAGAATGTCCGTGGAACGACGATCCAAGCGGCACCTCTATAACAAGACAAAGATCTATTATTAAATGCTCAATTAACGATTCAAGAATGCATATGTCTCAATGAAATGATGTACAATGCATGTTCACTATTTTTCGGTACTAAATCCCAATTTTGGTACTTTAAGCTCAATCCTATCTCTTTGTTCAATTGCTCACCAATAAATGCTCCATTCCTACGATTGGTCCATTTTCCTCAATTCAAATCCTTATAACGATTTCCTATTTATCGGGTCAAACCTCAATTACAATTCCCAAACAAAACTTCAATAGCCTCGATTTGACGCTTAGGTCACACTATGGACCATAATGGACCTTATCTAAATAAATCAATACCAATTAGATCAAATTAAATTCTCATAATTATCTTCAACAGTAGACCTCTTTCCCTAAATCACAATGAATCGAGAATCACCTCAATTGGAGGTCTATACCAAAAGTTATGCCCACTCATCCAAAATCAATCCCATACATTGACCCATTCGCCGCGACCATGCGGCCCTCGTCGCGACGAAGAGAAACACTTCATTGTGGCGTGAAAGCACTTCGCTTGCGGCGTCGTCTCCTCATGACTCGCCGCGACGTAAGCCAATTGGCTCGTCGGCGTGGCATTTCCTTCGTTCGCCGCGACGTCCTCTGTGCTCGTCCGCGATTTAACGGATTTAATTTAAATCCATTTGCTCGTCGCGACGAAGCCTTCGACGCCTCTGCTATTCGGGACGTGCGACGGTCTGATCGTCTTCTCCGATCGATCTTCTCTCTAAAACCTCCATTAATACACTCCAACCACTCAAATCTACTCTAATAAAAGCCATAAATGCAGAGGAATCATCAATAACAACATTAAAGCTCTTAAACTTACCAAAACACGATCGATCCACAAATCCACCGAAACCCTAAATCCCTCCAAAATCCACGATCAACCACTCTCAAGCCTCTCTACCTTCATTAATCACAATACATACTCCAAGTTAACACAAGGAGAAGATCCAGGAAGGAAACAAGCAAAAATTCACACCAAGGAGGAGAGATCAAAACTCACCGTGGGAGGAAGAAGGAGAAATCGATTTTGCCTTAAAATTTTCCCCAATTTCAAGTCTCTGCTATATATATAACTATAGATCTTCTAATCAGTCCAAATTTCAGTCTCAAATTTTCAATGGCTCCACACTATAATTCATCTAACAAGAAAAGTCTAATTTTTCCATTACCATAGACGATTCTTTCAAGAATATACAAATAATCAATCGATCGATCGCCTAAATATTTCCTATCCGCATTATCACCAATTTCCCAAAATTTCCTATAAGTCACTATAAAACACCAGTCACTCAAAGACTATTCTAAATCAGTCAATTCCAGTCAGTTCAGTCAGTTTACAATTCGATCAATTCACAGACCAGTCAATTCAGTCAATTCCAATTCACAATTAAATATCAGAAATCATGAATGCATGTACCAATGGATAAATAAGTATGCATATGCAGTAGACCTGTTCCTCTATAATTAGAGGCCAGTAGCACACTCGATCAAGAATACAAGATCTGACCTATCGATTAGTTCCAATTTACCGAATACCTTGATACGAGAACGGATGTTACAATTCACCCCTCCTTATAAAAATTTCGTCCTCGAAATTTCATATTCAGTGAATCAAGAGGACAGGAGAATTGATCCGCTCCTCTCTATTCCGATTCTTGTTTACTTTCAGTACTAGAAACATATTTATTATATCTTAAGTCTGTTTCCCAATCCAATCCATAAAACAATTTGTCAATCCGAACCATCTTTTGGATTTTAAACCTTACATGACAGTCACGTAGAGGCCGTTCAATAACAAATTACATTTCCTTATCGATTCGACTCATTGTCATGATCTGGGATCGTTCCATCCCTTTTTACAGCTTCACTTCACTTATCATCGTTAACTCAAGTCAATCATAGTCTTCGCCTATATTCAGCAATCTCAGCGGACTTCAATGATAGCGAGCCTCACATTTGCCTCGATAGTCACGTCTATCGCTTGTCATCGATTCCTAAAGATTCTCTACTATTCCTTTGGCGTGTAAACCACATACTTCACTATCTGATCATGAATATCATTTTCTCGAAGTTGACTCTCATTTAAATTTCCCAATACTGATTTGCGGTTTCAGTATCACCAAGTTGTTTTACATTACCTTTTATACACAATTAATTTGAGATTCCCATAACTCATACTACTTTCTTTTACCGGTTTGACTATTATCATTCGACAATAACACTCTTATACGCTATTGAATTTATACTCAATCCATTTAATCTCTTTTGCGAATCATTCAAATTTCCAAAGTATCTCGATCATCATTGATCTGCACATCCATGGGTATATCCATAACCTTTCTATGCAATTAATGCTACCACGCTTAAGGCACAACAATTTCAAATAATCAATCACGGTACAGTCTACGACATTATACTTATCCCCAAATACGTTAAATCATATTGCACTATATCAACTAATTGCCTCATAACCTTTACTGGGATATTTCACTAAATATTACCACATCTCCAATTTAAAACAGTATGATTAACACTTAAGCCGAGCAGTTCTCCAAATGTCTTTTCCACAATCATCAGTCATACTTTTCACACATTTTTCCTCAAACAGTATGTCATTTCTGGATAGATCCAGTACTCAGTTAATTCTCAATAATTCCGAATACATATATTCCTTATACCCATAATTAATTCATACAACTCTCTAAAGATCAATTGTCTCCCACGAAGAACAATGTTCTCTTAACTTTCTCAGTTTCATCATAACACATTCTGACACATGTTCCTTTACACTATTTCCTCCTTATAGTTCAGTAGCCCCGTTACACAGTTAGATTCCTTATGTTAACATATTGCACATTTCCTCAGTAGCAGATTCTATCTCTCACCCTTGAGTTTCCACTAGAATCAGATCTCCCAATAGCAACTTTTCATTCCTTACAAATTTATTTCTAGATTATCCCTTTCATTTCTAAATTCTTCAGTTATAATCATCTGTTCGACTTCGATATCCACTACGTGAGCCAGGTGGACTCACAACATCCTTATATCAATCTCAGGACACTCAAAATTGTTCAGTCGATCTGAACTAGGCACTCCATAAAGGCCCTCAAAAAGTCATCCCATGTCATTGTGCAGGGCTTGGTGGTGCTGCCCGGGACAGTCTTCCACCACAGATATGCAGGACCCTGGAGTAGGGACACTGCATAGTCAAATCACTCGCCCGGGTCACAGTCTATCTGATCGAGGACTCTTTCAATCCTCTCAAGTCATTCCTCAGCCTCCGCAGGGTCGGTACTGCCATAGAAATCAACCGCCCCCTACTTACGCAGTCTGTCATATCTTCGTTCTCGTCTCACAGGAACTCGAGGAGGCAACTCCTCTAAATGGGGTATCGAGGACTCCCTACTAGCTCCTACCGATTCAAGGTTAGCTGGCAACTCATTTCGATCTCCCAGTACGGATGACCTAAAACAGACAAGAAATTCCAATCAGTTCTGCTATTCTTTCCAGTGATTCCAGCCTAACAGTACACTATGCCCATAAGATGCCAAACCACGCTCTAATACCACTTAATGTAGCGCCCCCTCACCGTAGGGTACACATCGGGACACCCAACACGTATCCCACGATAAGGTGCACTACCAGAACAGTTTCCCTAAAATCCACATGGCATCGCAATAAATAAAATCACAATTTTCAAAATCGATAGATTTAAAATTTACAATATCATCCTAATCTGATCATCCGGTGACAAGATAGACAAGTCTATCGGTTTCCTAACAAACCAAAAGGAAGCGATACTAAAGTCTATCTAAGTCATCCTCAAAATACTAACCCGCTGACCGCGCACCTGTGTGCTATCGCGTCTCTTGCCAGCAACTTACACGGCACGAACAACCATCTCCGGAGCTAGGAGTCTACTCTATCAGTCCTGAAAAATACGATGCAATTTTGGGTGAGTTTGCGAACTCAGTGAGAAACCATCATCGATGGTTCACTCCAATCATGCATTACGCGTATCGCGTCAAAGATAACAAATAATTTATATATATACAACTTACGATGAGTTTATAACGGTTTCTGATGATCAAGAATAATGTACGGTGATAAGCAGTTTGCGATATCACGTACCAATCACGACCCTATCATGAGTTTACGATATTACATCACGCTTACTGGTAGTCTCTAGCGATTTCTGATGATCAAATATCAACTCACAATAATCCCTTATAATTTACAGTGCCATATCACAGTTCACAGTATTATGCAGCAATTTACAATAGCACTAACATTTAGCAGTATCATATTGCAGTTTACAGATAAATCATGTCATTGTCACAATTCTGTCATTTTAGGCATTCAGTACAGTATGCAATGCACGTGAGACTCTTTTCCAGTTATTCAGTGTTGTGCCCAAGCGCTTAGTCGATGATCGATTGACGCGTCGATTTCTCCCTCAGGCTAGGCGGTCGATGCGATGTTCGAGGATAAATCCTCGGGCTCGAGGCCCGGTCAGTAATAATCGCGACTTGGGTCACATTCCATTATCTGATCATGCAGTTATGGTCACAATAATTTGCGATATCTGATCCGATTATTCACATGAGTCATATAGTTCGAGCATTCAATACTAATCGAGAATATATACCAATTTTGAGACTATAAAGTAGTTTGCGGTATGCATGTGACTCTTTCCAATTATTGAGTTTGTGCCCAAGTGCTCGGTCGAGAAGCAGTGGGGACGTCGAGGATTTTCTCCCCTGCTAAGCCCGTCGAGACAAAGACGAGAGCTCGAGGCTCTTTTCGATGAAATTAGCAACTTGGGCACTTCCATTATCCGATCATGCATTTATGCATGCAATGCGATGTTCGATGATTCAAGATTGATAATTGATAATTAGTGATTAGTAGTCTACATGATCGGCTATAAAAGCCCGATATTACGATGTTGATGTCACTCGATAATTTTAGTCCAATACATGAGTTCGGTTCGATCTGAGTAGAAGCATGTCACTCGATCATGCACATTTCGGTTATATCAATAATCATGCGGTTTCACGGTATCACGCAAGAGTCAATCCAAAGACAAGAAACGCATACACTTTGGTCATACGCTTTTGGTAATCATGCAGATTCAATCTTACACATTTCAAGTAGTTATCAAGGCAATTCAATCACATCTGATTCAATAATCATGTAATTTACATTGTCAAGTAGTTCACAGTGAGCATATAGGCAAATCAGAACTTTGAGAAACCATCTAGGTTACTCACCTGTTACTTCCGAGCTACTGCCTGGAAGTCCCAGCAATGTCCGTGGAACGACGATCCAACGGCACCTCTATAACAAAGACAATCTGATCTATTATTAATTGCTCAATTAACGATTCGAGAATGCATATGTCTCAATGAAATGATGTACAATGCATGTTCACGATTTTCCGGTACTAAATCCCAATTTTGGTACTTTAAGCTCAATCCTATCTCTTTGCTCAATTGCTCACCAATAAATGCTCCATTCCTACGATTCAATCCATTTTCCTCAATTCGAATTCCTTATAACGATTTCCTATTTATCGGGTCAAACCCTCAATTACAATTCCCAAACAAAACTCCAATAGCCTCAATTTGACGTTTAGGTCACACTATGGACCATAATGGACCTTATCTAAATAAATCAATACCAATTAGATCAAATTAAATTCTCATAATTATCCTCAACAGTAGACCTCTTTCCCTAGATCACAATGAATCGAGAATCACCTCAATTGGAGGTCTATACCAAAAGTTATGCCCACTCATCCAAAATCAATCCCATACATTGACCCATTAAGCGCGACCATGCGCCTCGCCATGACGAAGAGAAACACGCCGCCGCTGGCGTGAAGCACGCCGTCGCGCGCGTCTCCTATGGCTCGCCGCGACGTAAGCCAATTGGCTCGTCGCGGCGTGGCATTTCCTTCGTTCATCGCGACGTCCTTCGGCTCGTCGCGACGAACGGATTTAATTTAAATCCATTTGCTCGTCGCGACGAAGCCTTGACGCTCGCTTTCGTCGCGACGTCGACGGTCCGATCGTCTTCTCCGATCGATCTTCTCTCTAAAACCTCCATTAATACACTCCAACCACTCAAATCTACTCTAATAAAAGCCATAAATGCAGTAGGAATCATCAATAACAACATTAAAGCTCTTAAAACTTACCAAAACACAGATCGATCCACAAATCCACCGAAACCCTAAATCCCTCCAAAATCCACGATCAACCACTCTCAAGCCTCTCTACCTTCATTAATCACAATACATACTCCAAGTTAACACAAGGAGAAGATCCAGTAAGGAAACAAGCAAAAACTCACACCAAGGAGGAGAGATCGAAAACTCACCGTGGGAGGAAGAAGGAGAAATCGATTTTTGCCTTAAAATTTTTCCCCCAATTTCAAGTCTCTACTATATATATAACTATAGGTCTTCTAATCAGTCCAAATTTCAGTCTCAAATTTTCAATGGCTCCACACTATAATTCATCTAACAGTAAAACTCTAATTTTTCCATTACCATAGGACAGTTCTTTCAGTAATATACAGTCAATCAGTCAGTCGCCCAAATATTTCCGGTCCGGGCATTATCACCCGAATTTCTCGAAAATTTCCTATAAGTCACTATAAAACACCAGTCACTCAAAGACTATTCTAAATCAGTCAATTCCAGTCAGTTCAGTCAGTTTACAATTTGATCAATTCACAGACCAGTCAATTCCAATTCACAATTAAATACCAGAAATCATGAATGCATGTACCAATGGATAAATAAGTATGCATATGCAGTAGACCTGTTCCTCTATAATTAGAGGCCAATAGCACACTCGATCGATAAATACGATCTGACCTATCGATCGGTTCAATTTACCGAATACCTTGATACTTGATAGAAGGATGTTACATGGGTACCAGATCGATGAGATACAAATCAAGCATTTGAAAAGTTCAAACAATTGAAATGAAGTAGAAAACCAACTTGGGAAAAGTATCAAGACATTACGATCGATCGTGGTGGGGAATACTTAGACCAAGCAGTTTTGGATTATCCGAAGATAATGGGATTTTATCTCAATGGACTCCTCCTTACACACCACATAATGGTGTGGCGAGAAGGAGAAATCGAACCTTGTTAGACATGGTACGATCGATGATGGGCTTTGCAAAGTTACCAAAATCCTTTTGGGGTATGCAATCGAGACAGCTTGTTTACTTGTTAAGCAGAGTTCCATTAAAGGCAGTTGATGTTACTCCATATGAGATATGAACTAACAAAAGACCTATCTTACTCATTTGAAAGTTTGGGGTTATCACCTTATGTGAAGCGGACACGATCGAGATAAACTTGATGCAAAGTCGACAAGTGTTTGTTTGTAGGATATCTTAAAGAAACAATGGGATATCAATTCTACCATCTTTGAGGAACAAAAGGTGTTTGTTTGAAGCATGCTATCTTTAGAGAAAGAGTTTCTTTTACAAGAAGGCGGTGGGAGCAAAATTGAACTTGAAGAAGTTCAGGATGCTCGAACAGAGCCTTGATCAACTCGCTCGAACACAAGCTGTGACTCATCTGAGATGAAGTAACAATTCAACCTTCTACAACACACGAAGTTAGTAGGTCACGTAGGATACGCTCTGTTCCCGAGAGATATGGATTTCTCGTGAATGAACATAATAACGTATTGCTCATAGAAGATGATGAGCCTACCACCTATGAAGAGGTTCTGAAGAGTTCAGAGTCTGAGAAATGGCTTCATGCCATGCAAGCTGAAATGGATTCCATGTATGAAAACCAAGTATGGACTTTGGTTGAGGCACCCGAAGGAATCAAACCCATAGGGTGTAAATGGGTTTTCAAAAAGAAAACCGACATGGATGGTAATGTAATTACCTATAAAGCAAGGCTTGTGGCTAAAGGCTTTCGTCAAAGACAAGGAGTTGACTACGAGGAGACCTTCGGCCCAGTAGCAATGCTTAAATCCATTAGAATGCTCCTAGCCATTGCCACTCATTATGATTATGAGATATGACAAATGGATGTGAAGACAGCTTTCCTAAATGGAAATCTAGCTGAGGATGTGTATATGACACAACCTGAGGGCTTCACCTCCTATGATGGTGAAAAGGTATGCAAGCTTCAAAAATCCATCTATGGATTGAAACAAGCATCCAGGAGTTGGAATATCCGTTTTGATGAGGTAATCAAAGAGTTTGGTTTCTCACAAAATCCGGATGAACACTGTGTGTATAAGAAGGTTAATGGGACTGCAATCGTATTCCTTGTACTGTATGTAGATGACATATTATTGCTAGGAAACGATGTCTCGATGCTACAATCGGTGAAGATTTGGTTGTCCAAACAATTTTCCATGAAAGACCTTGGTGAAGCAACTTATATCCTTGGGATAAAGATTTATAGAGATAGATCAAAAAGGTTGCTTGGTCTTTCATAATCAACGTACATAGACAAGATGCTAAAAAGGTTTAGCATGGAGCAATCCAAGAGAGGGTACCTTCCTGTGACTCATGGGATAACACTCTCGAAATCTATGTGTCTTAAGACACAAGATGAGAGGATGCGCATGAATATGATCCCGTATGCATCTGCGGTAGGATCTATCATGTATGCAATGCTATGTACGAGACCCGATGTATCATATGCTCTAAATATTACTGACGCAGATACCAATCGGATCTGGTGAGGGTCTTTGGGTGGTGTCAAGAATATCCTAAGTACTTGCGAAGGATTAAGGATGTTTCTTGATATATGGGGATGGAGATCTCGGTGGCGGTATATCAGATGCCGCCCAATCGATAAGGATGATTCCAAATCCCAATCAGGTTACGTATTCACACTGAATGGCGGGACAGTTAGTTGGAAGAGTTCCAAACAAGAGATGACTGTCGATTCAACAACCAAGGCAGAGTACATTGCCGCTTGAAGCGACAAAGGCGGTTTGGATCAAGAAGTTCATTCTTGAACTTGGTGTGGTTCCTAGCGGTGATGGGCCCATCTGGTTGTATTGTGACAACAATGGGGCTATTCATGCAGCGAAAGAACCAAGGTCTCATCAACGATCCAAATACGTACTCGCAGATATCATCGATCGGGGAGATCATAGGGCGGTGATGTCGGATCGAGAGAATTCCCACCGAAAGCGAGAATATTGTTGATCCGTTGACAAAGCCATTATCACAAAAGAGTTTTGATTCTCATGTACTACTTTATGGTATTAGATATCAAGGCGATTGGCTTTAGTCAAGTGGGAGATTGTTAGAGTAGTGCCACGAAGGCAATCGCCTTTAGCGCATTTTGTACAAAATTGTGTACATACTTTATGAATAAATAAATAAAGGCATATTTCATTAACTTCTTGTTCATTATTTATGAATGGATATTGATCTATAAGCAAATTAATGAAGTCCATGATATATGACATAGCATGAAGGAAATTGTGATGTGATCATACTACCGAGATTCCTATCATGTGCAATTATGTCAAGATATCTAAATTATCCTAGTCATAGGATTACCGAGGCTGGACATGGTAATCCCGAGAGACTAGTACATCTCAAGCTCCTTGATTTGATCAGCGGTGGATCTCGGTCGTAAATATGAGATATTTAGAGTTGAGATGTGGATGCTTACTAGAGGTAGTAAGTACATTGGATGATCGCTATGAGATCATCACATGGATGTCTATTCTAATGTCGGTGATAATCTCATCATAGAATGGTGCAAGTATCCTTAGACTTGAGGTGCTCAAGAATATCTTGGATACTGATTCTATGCTTTGACTCCATTCCTTGTTGCCTTACAGAGGTCACTCATAGGTTGGTGATTGGGTACAGCTTGAGGTATTCGAAGGTAATTGAGTAGCCAATAGAGGATTCACCACTTTTGTGATAGCAGAAGATGATACCCATGGCCTCTTGTCAGGGTCATTACTTGGAAGTATCTGGCCGGAGCATATATGTCATGAAGAATGTCTTCATTGACATATTAAGTAATGAGTCCCCAGGACAAGAACTGAAATCACTTGGACTAGATTTGACGTAGTCAGTCTAGTAAGAGTTGACACTTTGTCCATACTCATAACCAAGTGGGGTATAGCATGTTGAAAGGACGAATTGCACTGTAATTGTCTATGGAAAGGTTCCTGATGTGGTTCATAATGAATACATGTTCATTCGTCAAACAAATTACTTTTCGGTCAATTGGGGGTCATGATGTGTTGCTAGATACCGCTCATGACTTGCTTGGATTAAGTGTTAATCTAAGTGGCCAACATAACCGGGAACCTAATAGGTCACACGTATAAGAGTGTCTCGGAGAATTCGTAAAATAGTTTTGGACAGAGTTCCAATAAATGGAGAGCAAAAGGATTAAATGGATCCCAATGAGATCGAGATATGTCCCGATGAGATCGCGACATCGATATTCTTTGAAAAAGGTTTTGGGGTTTTTCCATACGGGACCCAAGAGGCGGTAGGACCGACCCCAATGTGTTGGACCACTTCAGCATTTATTTATATATATATATATAATTAATTAATTAAAGAATTAATTAATTAATATATATATATATATGTGTGTACACGTTGAATGGAAAGAAGAAGACATGTGTTGCTTTATTATATATATATATATATATATATAAGGCTAACGTGGATGGTCCACCTTTTTGGCTTTTAATGAGTCTTTAAAAGCTAAAGACACATGGCAAATGAAGAGAATAGAAGATGATTATCGTGGGTTTTAAAGAAAGAGTTTCTTGCTTGCTTGAATAATATCAAGTTTCAAAGAGTTTGAAAGAAGGAGATCTTCGAAGCTCTCCATCGTTTCTCTTCTCCATTCTTCATCTTTTTTCATTGGTGTCCAAGCTCTCCAAGAACAAGGTAAGATCTAGCAATCTTCAACTTGTTCTAGCTATTCCCAGGTCAAAGGGTTTGTCCCGGTTAGGTTCTTCGGTCTCTGCGTGGATACCGTTAGAGACGGTCTCCTTTGCTCGTTATGGTTTGAGTTTGTTGTATAGACACATGGATCCTGGCTTTCGGGAAGGTCCTGGAACAAAAAATTTTGTTTTCCGCACCGTGGGCATGTGATGCTCACACCGGGATTTTCCCACAGTTCCAACATAGGAAGTTATGATTTTAGACCGATTGAAATATGTGGCATAACAGATATGAATGAACAGACATTTGTATGAGTCAATGAGGAATCTGTAGGAATTTGAAAGAATTGGGAAATCTGTTGAGTAATAGGAAGTTTAACGATAAATTGAAGATAACATGTGTCAGAGGAAGTTGTTACTTAAGGAATTTCATGAGCTAAAAATAAGAGGTTATACCTATTAGTGTTAATTATGCTCTGATTTGATATTGTTATAAAAGGTTAATGGGACCTAAGCATAAGAATATCAATTAGTGACTATGATCTTAATGAAGATGAATTTATGATTATAGGGAATTTGGTTGAAATGTATAACATGATTTTGGTGTTGTTAAAGATGAATAACTGCCTGAGCTAAATATTGGCACATGATTTGGAAACTTCTATAACAGTAATTGGATTGAAAGTGTAGAATCATGATGTGGAAAAAATCACATGAGTTATACAATGACTAGACAGATTAGTAGTGATTAATGTATGACTGGAAATTGGAAAGATTAAAAAGATTAGGCTGAGGAACCTATGTTCCAGTAAATAGTACCGGATAGAACATTGTATAGAAAAGTACCAAAATTATGGATATTGGGTTACTAGATCAAGTGCAATGAAGAGGGTATAGTGACGAGTTAATTGGAGCAAAGGAAATGGAGAAAAACCCAAATTATGGATTTGGGGGATGTCGATAACATCGACATATGTGCATTACCGTTTAAAGAAAGGTCCTAGTAAGGGGACCTTAAAAGAGCAAATGGGTAGCCAAGAATGTGGACTTGAGTGAATATGTTCGAATAAGTTTCGGCATTGTAAGTGATGCATTCTATCCCAAGAATGCATGAAATATGAAGGAGTTGTGATTGAGTCACCTATTTGTAGCGTTTCTACGTAGAGCTATGTTCTATGATTTAATTCTGATTTCACTGGGCCTATGGGCCAATATTCTGATTTAATTGGGCCTATGGGCCAATATTCTGATTTGACTGGGCCTACGGGCCAATATTCTGATTTGACTGAGCTTATGGGCCAGTATTTTGTTTATGTGAAAGGCACTCGATCACAACGATAAGAACGATTGTGAACTTGATTAATGGAAGAATCAAGGGATGACCTCAATGATAATAGTATAAAGGAAACATCAAATAAATGGCGTCATACGAAAAGAAAGAATGCTTGAGAACATAGTACCCCTATCGTATTCTGTGTCAGAATGAATTTCGGAGATGAAATTTTTATTAGGAGGGGAGAATTATAGCATCCCGTCACCGATGGGAAGGATAAATAGTAAATTTGGATTGGGTTGTGTTTCTGTACACAAAATTGTGCATGCATTTGTGAAAATTCCTGGTTTTGGTATTTTTGTGAAATTGTGAAATTGTGTAATTGAGAAATTGAATTGGAGTGCTTTGTGGGAATTCTCTAGAAAATTGTAAAATGGGTACCGATGAGATTTCCAGTACAATGACTGTATCATTGACACTCCAACTAAAAATGTGATTTAGGAATTCTCGTTATTGAATTTTAGAAAGATTTATGAAAGTCTAGTAAATGAATTGATTGAATTGGGAATTTGACAGGCATGAAAGTGAATGATTTTTTAAAGAATTGAATTTCAATTCAGTCCCTAAGAGTGGGACTTTTCTAAATAGAAGTCGTGAAGTTATAAAAAAAATTATTATATGGGTAATTTAGGTATGACGCTTATTAGAATAAGGGTTAAGGTTAAATGAAGAGGGCAAAAGGGACTTTTCATAATTAAAAATGGTATAAAAAGGGAATTTGGTTTTGAAAATGAGGAAAGAAATGAAGATGTCGTGCAGAAGAAAAGGAGGAGAAGAAGAAAGGAATTTTCGATGGAGTTATGAAGAGTTTTAAGGAATTTGTGAGCTAAATCAAGTAAGTTTAAGTATCCTTCCTCTTGATTTGTTGATTGATTTATGTTTTGAGTGATTTGGGTAAAGATTGGGTTATGTATATGTTAGTTTAGGGTTTCCGAACATGGGATATATTTCTGATGATTTGTAAATGATATGGGTTGGATTTGAGTTGGAAAATGATGTATGAGTGTTAATTTGGAACATAGATGAGTTGTTTGTTGAATAAATTGGACAAAAATGGATTAAAATGGCTGAAAGACGGATTCGGGAGGTGCGATCAGGCTCGTACATCGCGACGTGTTCATCTTGCGTCGCGATGACTGCAATTCTTGCGACGTCGCGACGAAGCGAAGCACGTCGCGTCGAGGGCGAGTGTTTGGATTTCGCCGCGACGAGCTTCTTCACGTCGCGGCGACCTACTGTTCCCAGAAAGCCATATTTTGGTTTTTAAGCGATAACTTTTCTACAGTCTTTCAAATGAGATAATGTTGGATTTGTTATGAACTAGAGACAAGGGTTTATACACTTATAGAAAGGGGGAGTGTTGAAGCAGTCTATTAAATTCCTCAAATTTGGATGGAAGTTTAGTGTAAAGTATGGTTTCGGCATAAAGATAGTCCGTCTATGTTGGGCAATGATTTTCAGATTTCTGAAACAAATTGTACAATTTGAAAGTCAATTGAGTTCTGTTTCTTTTCAGGAAAGGTTTAACGGGAATTGTTTTATGGTCAGTGCTAGGAATGTCACGAAAGTGCATAGTATTTATCATTAGATTGCTACATGTGCTTTATTGCTAAAATGTACTATGTGCTAAAAATATGTGTTCTGATTTATGATAAAGACACTTTTGGAAAGTCAGCCTCAAACATTTTAGAGACTTCCAGACGTTAGCGCGAAAGCCAGGTGAGTGACCTAGACGGTTCTCAAAGTATTAAATGTTATAATTAAGTGATTTAAATTCTCTGAAGTAAAATGATGAGATAATATTGAATGTGAACTCCGGATATAAGGTCCGGAGTATTGAAGTGATAGTATACAGAAATGTTATGAGAATGTGAAAGTGTAATTGTTTGTGATGTGAAAATCTGGAATAGATTAGAAATGACTATGTTATACTAATCAGAGCTACAAGCTCAACTACTGAAAAAGAGCCTCGAGCTCGAAAGAGAATAGTGCCTACCCAGAGGGCTCTCCTATCCCTAAGACGCGTGGGAAGTAGTGCATACCCAGAGGGCTCTCCTACCCCTAAGACGCGCTCAATGATTAATGAGCCCTTGACGGGACGATTTGAGCTGAAAAGCTCAACGATTGATGAGTTAGTGCATACCTAGAGGGCTCTCCTACCTCTAAGACGCGTGGGAAGTAGTGCATACCCAAAGGGCTCTCCTACCCCTAAGACGCGTTTAGTGATTAATGAGCCCTTGACGGGACAGTTCAGAGCGAAAAGCTCAACGATTGATAAGTTAGTGCATACCTAGAGAGTTATCCTACCTCTAAGACGCGTGGGAAGTAGTGCATACCCAGATGGCTCTCCTACCCCTAAAACGCGATCAACAATTAATGAGCCCTTGATAGGACAGTTCCAGAGCCTATGGCTCAACGATTAATGTGTCCCTATAGGGACAGTATAGATGCTTGGTCACAACACTGATATAAATTGATAATGGGTTACAAGTTACATATTGCATTTATTTTGATATACTGATTGAATGACAAGCAAAATGCCATATACTGATTTTGATTTGATATACTGATTGAATGACAGGAAAAATGCCATATACTGATATTGATTTGATATACTAATTGAATGATAGGCAAAATGCCATATGCTGATATAATAACGATCATGAGGTACAATTAACTGAAAAATGTATGACATATTGTTACGTGTCTAGCGTTGTGTGAGATTTTATAGCTGTCGACTAGACTCGCCACCGAAAAAAGCTGTTAGCTCAATGTACGTAAATGAGCTTCAAGCTCATGAGTGATTTAGAGCCTCAGGCTCAACGTTGGATGAGCCCTGTATCCAGCACTAGGTAAGGGACAAATTTTAATGAGCCCTTTAATGGGACCGTTTAGGCAATTGTAGCATCCCGTTACCGATGCGATGAGCATCGTGTTATGAGTGTAGAGTTGTTAGTGCTTAATTTGTGATCGAGTGTTTTGTGGCCTCTGATTTTAGAGAGATAGATCATTTTGCACATGCATATACATAGTGACATGTATTCATGATTGTTCCGGCATTTGATAGTGATTGTGTTTGGAAAAGTGAAATTGAGATGATTTTGTGAATTGTGATTATTTTAAAATGTTGAAATAATTGGGTTAATGAAATCTTGCGATTATGAATTTTGGTGAAATTATTGTATTTGTATATGCTGGTAAATTTATGGTGTATTGGAAGATATATTTATAGTTGGGAGCAAGAATTAATTAAATGAAGTTTTGGAGATAGTTTGGTTATATTGGAAAGGGAGAACTAAATGGAGTTAGTTCAAAAGTAACTAAGTTATAGTTTATTCATTAAAAAGTGACATGTGTACTTGGACTTTGTACCTAGCTAGGAGTAGGTGGTCACTATTCCTTGAGGGCTGATGGGTTAAGTCTTGTCCAAGCCTTCTTTATTCATTTTCTTCCAAAACTTTTCTCTGGAGACATAGAGCTTTCTACCCAAATTATCTTCTAAGGGACTTTGGTGTTCTTTCTTTCTTTCACCAACCTTTCTCTACCTTTGGTGTTGTCGACTCTAAGGAGAATCCATAAGCTGATCTTTTCGTGTGGAGTTTAGAGCTTGAAGATCTGTTTGAGTTCTCAACAGTAAGTGTTAGAGAAACCCCACTAACTTGTTAGAGATTTATGAAATAAAGTTGAGAGATTTACATCGTTTTCATGGAAAGATGTATTTCATGTGTTTGTTCATAAATCCTGGGTAGTTGGGGAGGAATAAATTCTGTTATAGTGTTAAATGAGTGGTTGAGAAAACTTTTAGTGTTCGGTGATATGATCTATATAAGTGGACATGTTACAGGCGAAAACCGGTGAAAGGAAAATCAGCTGAAGCGAAAATCAGCTGAAGGAAAATCAGCTGAAGCAAAAACAGACGATATGGACGTGATATCGATAGATTTAGACAAAATTTCCTTCTTGAAAGTTGTAGATCTTTCTTTTCTCTATGAGATAGATGTCAAGTTTGTCCAATTTGGATATTGGAGTCAAAAGATATGATCTATATAAGTGGACATGTTCTGAAGCGAAAACCAGCTGAAAGGAAAATCAGCTGAAGCGAAAATCAGCTGAAGGAAAATCAGCTGAAGCAAAAAGCAGACGATATGGACGTGATATCGATAGATTTAGACAAAATTTCCTTCTTGAAAGTTGTAGATCTTTCTTTTCTCTATGAGATAGATGTCAAGTTTTTCCAATTTGGATATTGGAGTCAAAAGATATGATCTATATAAGTGGACATGTTCTGAAGCGAAAACCAGCTGAAAGGAAAATCAGCTGAAGGAAAATCAGCTGAAGGAAAATCAGCTGAAGCAAAAGCAGACGATATGGACGTGATATCGATAGATTTAGACAAAATTTCCTTCTTGAAAGTTGTAGATATTTCTTTTCTCTATGAGATAGATGTCAAGTTTGTCCAATTTGGATATCAGAGTCAAAAGATATGATCTATATAAGTGGACATGTTCGGGCGAGAAAAAATCAGTGAAGCAAAAATCGAAGGAAGGAAAATTTAGTCAAGCGAAAACCAGCTGAAGCGAAAACCAGCTGAAGGAAAAACCAGCTGAAGCAAAAATCAGCTGAAGCGAAAATCAGCTGAAGCAAAATCAGCTGAAGCAAAAATCAGCTGAAGCGAAAACCAAATTGAAACAAAAATCGACGGAAGGAAAGCGATCATGCATAGATCGATGTTTTGAGGATAACTTGAGTTATAGAACTCCAAATGACCTGATTCTTGAAGCATTGGATTCCTAACACATTTCTTAATCTCTCCACAAACAATTTATGGGTTTTAGTATTAAATTGGAAATGATTAAGTGAGTCAAAGTAAGGGTATTGGTGGAGGAACATGAACTAGATGTTTCTTGAACATGTTTGATGATGTGATGATATCTTGGTCTATGGTATTCCAATTAAGGTGATACTTGATTCGTTATGAACTAGAGAAAGAGGTCTATCATTGTGATAAAGATTGAGAGTTTGAATTTTGATTTACGGGATTGCAAGTATCGAAGAGAGTCCATTATAGTTTAATGTGACCAAAGAGTTACGTTGTAACTAGCGGAGTATGATTAGAGTTTGAGTGAGTGAAATTGAATTAAAGGAATGCTATTGACCTAGTGAATAGTGAATTTTGGTTGTAAAGTGGCGATAGCGAATTGGGTTTAGTCTTGGTAGAATCATGAACATGCATCATACAAGTTTGAATTAAAGACATGTGCATTATTGAATATCTTTAATTGAGCACTAGTGATGAGAAATTGTTTGATTGTTTTAGAGGCTCCGTTGGATCGTCGGACCACGGATATTCTTTGGGACTTCGAGCAGTAGCTTGGAAGTTACAGGTGAAATAACCTAGTTGGTTCCTCGACTTTTAAGTGATTATATGTCTGTGAATATGTATAAATTAAGTGTAAAGGTGAGTGATATACATGTGAAGTGAATGAGCTAAATCGATAAGTGTTAGTGATTATACCAAGTGTGATCTACATAAATGTGAATTCATGTGAATGAGAATCGGTGTATATAATTGTGAATAAGAGCTCTGATTGTGACAAGTGAGTGAAGTGAGATAAATGTGCTAGTATTTGTGTAAGTGTGGCGCATGCCTAGCATGATATGAGCGGTAAAATTTACCGTTGTGACTAGAGCACAGTGATTGAGCTTTGAGCTCGATTATCGATGAGAGGGCCTAGAGCCAAATCGGCGAGAGTGCATACCCGGAGGGCTCTCTACTTGCCTAAATTGTGATCATTGTGAAAAGGAATAGTGCATACCCGGAGGCTCTCCTATCCCTAAAGTGAGTGGGCGAGAGTGCATACCACGAGGGCTCTCCTACTTGCCAAAATGTGAATATAAATGCTCAGTCACAACAATGTCATAACAAGAGACTTTGCATACATATGCATCTCGAGTGTATAGTGTGATGGAGAATCACGGTGACATCTGAAAATGTGGATTGATATGTGATATTGTAATTGTGTAAATTGTGAAGTGTAATGTGAGAATTATGTGATGAGTGTAAAGTGCGCATTGTGATATTGCGTGTGATATAATATAATGTGTAAATTGTAAATAGTGTTTATAAAGCGTTAAAGTGTAATTTGAGATATAGTATATGTATTTGCATGTGTTGGATGAACCATCAATGATGGTTTCTCATTGAGTTCATAAACTCACCTGACATTGCAATATATTTTTCGAGACGGCGTCGGTGGGACTCTAGCTCCGGGATGAGCGTTTACGCGGTGAGTGTTAGTGATCGAGGACGGCGATGGATCATAGGTCGGTCATTTGGGGTGACTTCTTTAGGAACATTGTTTTGGGATGACTTAGTATGAGCGTTTGTGTCGGTTTCCTTTTGAGATGTATTTGCTTTGTAGGAAGGCGATAGGTGGTCTATATTTTGGGATTGATGTTATAAATGAATGATTATTATGGTTTTAAATTTCATGATTTTCATATTGTAGAATTTAGTGTATTGATGCCATGCAGTGTTTAGAGATTGTTTTCGTAGTAGCACTTCCTTATCGTGGGATATCGTCGGAGCGACCCAGGCGTCCCAATGTGTACCTGCGGTGAGGCGCTACATTAGGTAATATCGAGCATGGTTTGGCATCTTTTGGGCATAGTGTGTTTTAGGCTGAATTTGGTCAAAAAAAAAAGCGTAATTGATCAATTCTTATGTGTTGTAGGTCATCAGTTCTTGGGGATCAAGTGGATCGACCGGTGACCTAGGATCCGTGGGAGCTAGTAGAGTCCCCTATGCCTCATTACGATGAGTTGCCTCCCGAGTTCCGTGAGGCGGGAGGCGGAGGTTCGATAAATGCTTGGCGGCGGTTGACCATGGCGGTCTGAGCCTGCGGAGGCCGAGGATGGTTAGAGAGGACCGAGAGAGTCTGGATCGAGATGAGTTGTGATCGAGAGGCGTTTGACTATGTAGTGTCATTGCTTGAGGTCCGGCTTACCGTTGGTGGAAGGCATTAGGCGGTTCTTCGGGCCTGTTTATTGACTTGGGATGATTTCTGCGGGCATTGAGATAATTTCATGCCCAAGATTATCTAGAGATGAAGATGAGAATTTCTTGGTGAGATAAAGGCGGATGTCGATGGCGATTATGAGGTTGATTTAATGAGTTAGTGGGATATGCCTCTTACGTGGTGGCCAGTCGGCGGATCTGAGGAAGTTTGAGGTGGACTCGATTTTGAGATCCGTTCATTAGCGTGAGCGGATATGGATTCCTTTATTGATTGAGGCATTGCGGTGAGAGTTCGCGACTTACAGAGAGAGAGGCAAGCCGAAGTCAGTCGGGGCCCGATGGCAAAAGACCGAAGCGGTAGTCGAGGCGGTGAGTAGAGGATCTAGTAAGCGCCAAGCCAGGACTTCAGTCGTCTGGCGAGCTGAGCGAGCGATTTAAGCGAGGCGATTTTCTCGATCTGGTTTCGATGGCGGCCGTAGTGGTGCTAGAGGCTGGGACGAGTATCCCGTGTGTGAGTTCTGCGAGAGGAGGCATAGTGGAAGTCTTTGGAGGGCTCTGGAGCTTGTCTCGAAGTGTGGTTCGATGGACCACCGGCTCAAAGTGTCCTTTCCTTGTGGAGGCCCGATCTGCTATGACGGGTAGATCTGGCGGTCGACCACGGTGCTGTGAGCCGTGGAGGTGGATCAGGTTGAGAGGCGAGGCGAGGCCGAGGCCGCGAAGGATCGATGGTGAGATCGAGGGACGGAAGCGTGGGCGCGGTCGTGGCGAGTCTATCTATGACTCGGCGGGAGGCTCGAGTCTCAGGATGTTGTTCTTGGTATGCTTCTAATTTCGGTTTTGAAGCATATGCATTGATGGATCTTGGATCCACTCGTTCATTATTGCACGCATGTGGCATGTAGATTACATTGTGATAAAGAGATTGCGGTGTGGGCTAGAGGTGAGTACACCTCTGGGTAATGCAACGATGTTGGGAGAAGTGCTGTAAGGGATGTGTGATAGTGATTGATCAGGCGAGTTGAGTCGGATCTCATAGTGCTATCCTTGAGAGAGATTGATGTGATCTAGGTATGGGTGACTTCTACGCCCATAGAGTGTGATGGATTGTTATACGAGGAGGTTGTGTTGGAATCTCTGGTCGGTAGAAATTTTTTTGAGGTATTAGTCGAGCGATGCCAGCTAGGATGATTTCTTTTATGAGTGCCACGAGATTGATCTGAGAGAGGATGTGAGGCCTATTTGGCCCATGTGATCGATTCTAGAGTTGGCGAGATTAGAGGATGTCCACGTGATCGGGGAGTTTGGATGTGTTCCCGATGAGTTCTGGGTTTGCTGGCGGATCGGAGGCGAGTTTAGGATAGACCTCGTTCAGTGCAGCTCTATATCTGTTCCTCCATATAGGATGGCACCGGTGGGCGAGGGAGCTTAAGGCTCGATTCGGGAGTTATTAGATAAGGGGTTCATTAGACCCGATGTTTAGCATTGGGAGCTCGGTGTTGTTTGTGAAGAAGAAAGATGAGACATTGAGGTTGTGTATCGATTATAGGCAGCTTAATCGGGTTCTTGTCAAGAATAAGTACCCTTGCCTAGGATCGATGATTTATTGATCGATTCGAGGAGCTCGGTGTTTACTAAGTTAGACTTGAAATCGTGGTATTATCGGTTGAGGATAGCGGAGGCCGATGTGCCTAAGAGTGCGTTCGGGAGTAGGTATGGGCATTTGAGTTCTTAGTGATGCGTTTGGGTTGACTAATGCCGGCGACCTTCATGGCCTTGATGAATAAGGTCTTTCAGCCTACCTTGATCGGTTTGTGATTGTGTTTATTGCGATATCTAGTGTATTCGAGGTCGAGAGAGGAGCATGCAGACATCGAGGGCTGTATTGCAGTTATGAGAGAGAGCGGTTGTATGCCAAATTTGCGAAATGTGAATTACGGCTTGATGAGGTGGTGTTCTAGGACACATAGTGTCCGGTGAGGTATCAGTGGATCCTCACAAGATTGAGGCGGTCTTGAGTTGGGAGGTTCCGAGGCGTGTCGAGTTGAGGAGTTTCCTCGGACTAGCGAGGATATTACGGAGGTTTGTCGAGGTTCTCGGTGATCTCGGCCCTTTTGCGAAACTTCGAGGAAGAGTGTGGTTTTCAGATGGGCGGATGAGTGTCGGAGGAGCTTTGAGGAGCTCGGCGGCGTTTGACTCGGCACCGGTGTTGGCGTTGTCATCGAGTCCGGAGGATATGTGGTATTCGATGATGCGTCGCGCGAGGTTTGGGTTGTGTCTTGATCTGCATGGTAGAGTGATAGCGTATGCCTCGAGGCAGTTGAGGTCTCATGAGAGGAATTACCAGTCATGATTTAGAGTTGGCTGCAGTTGTGTTTGCCACGAAGATCTGGAGGCGTTACTTGTATGGGGAGATGTTCGGATCTTCACGGATCATAAAGGTTGAGGTATCTGTTGAGTCGAGAGTTGAATCGAGAGCAGAGGAGATGGGTGAGTTGTTGAAGGATTCTGTTGCCTATTGAGTACCACCGGGAAGGCCAATGTGGTGGCGATGCCTTGAGTAGGAGATCGCATGGTAGTGTAGCTTCAGATTGGTGTCGAGGTTGCGTGCTAGTTGATTGAGAGCACTTAATGTGCGAGATGGATTTAGCTCGAGGATGGAGCCTTGGCTACTACTCGAGATTGAGACCGATGTTGCGAGGATCGGATCCAGGCGATTCGGGATCGGGACCCGGTGTTAGTGAGATTGATGGATAGAGTCGGGCGGGGTTGGTTCTTTGAGTTTGAGTTGAGAGATGGGACTCTTTGGATGGGTCGGAGATTGTGTGTGCCTAATGTGGGTGGGCGAGACAAGAGATTTTAGAGGAGGTGCATGTGGCCGCTTATCGATGCACCACAGGTCACCAAGATGTATAATACTCTCAAGTTGCATTTTGGTGGCGGTATGAAGAGACAAGTGGCGAGTTTGTTTCTCGATGTTTGGCGTGCCGGCGAGTTAAAGTGAGCACCGGGCCCCGATGGGTAAGTTGCATTCGTTGCCCATTCGAAGTGGAAGTGGGGCGAATCACTATGGATTTTATTATGGGGTTGCGAGGGGCGCTTGAAGCGGCGTGATCTTGATCTGGGTCATAGTGGACCGATTGATCAAATCGGCTCATTTCTTGCAGTCTTGAGAACAATACTCTCGATCAATTGGCTCAGAAGTATGTGACAGAGATTGTGCGACTGCATGGGGTCCCAGTGTCTATAGTGTCTGATCGGGATCCCAGATTTACTTCGAGGTTCTAGAGGAGCTGCGATCGTTGTTGGGTTGAGGTGAACTTTAGTCTGACGTTTCATCCTCGAACGTGATGGGCGAGTGAGAGGACTATCAAGGCTGTTGAGGATATCTTGAGAGCTTGTGTATTAGAGTTCAAAGGTGCTTGGGATCAATACTTGGCTCGATTGAGTTTGCGTGCAATAATCGATGCAGGCGATATTGGGATGGCACCGTATGAGGCCTTGTATGGCGGTAGTGCAGATCACCTCTTCTTTGGGATGAAGAGGGTGTGAGGATGCTTGAGGGCCCCGAGCTGATCCGGGATCTGATGGATAGCGTGAGAGTGATTAGGAGTCGCATTAAAGGCGGCTCGGGATGAAACAGAAGAGTTATGTGGATCGGCATCGACGAGAGATAGAGTATCTTGTGGGTGATAGAGTGTTCCTTGAGTGTCTCCTTGGAGAGGAGTTACGAGGTTTGGCCGTAAGGGCAAGTTGAGTCCCGATTATATCGGCCGTGTGAGATTCTTGAGAGGATTGGACCATTAGCCTATAGATTGGCGTTGCTAGTGAGATGTCCGGTTACGATATTTTTCATATGGTATGCTCGGAGATACCGCTCGGACCGTCGCATGTGATTAAGCTCGAGAGATTGAGATAGCGAGTGATATGAGTTATATTGAGGAGCGGTAAAGATTATCGGATCATGGGTCAAGCAATTGAGGGCAGGGTGATTCCATTGGTGAAAGTCCTATGGAAGAACCATTCTTGAAGGAAGCAACTTGGGAGGCGAGGAGCACGTGAGGAGGCGTACCCTCATCATTCGACCCGGTCGGTATGAAATTCGGGACGAAATTTTCTTTTAGGAGGAGAATTGTAGCATCCGTTCTGCGTCGATGAGCATCGTGTTATGAGTGTAGAGTTGTTAGTGCTTAATTTGTGATCGAGTGTTTTGTGGCCTCGATTTTAGAGATAGATCATTTGCACATGCATATACATAGTGACATGTATTCATGATTGTTAGGCATTTGATAGTGATTGTGTTTGGAAAAGTAAAATTGAGATGATTTTGTGAATTGTGATTATTTTAAAATGTTGAAATAATTGGGTTAATGAAATCTAAGTGATTATGAATTTTGGTGAAATTATTGTATTTGTATATCTTTGGTAAATTTATGGTGTATTGGAAGACATATTTATAGTTGGGAGCAAGAATTAATTAAATGAAGTGTTGGAGATAGTTTGGTTATATTGGAAAGGGAGAACTAAATGGAGTTAGTTCAAAAGTAACTAAGTTATAGTTTATTCATTAAGAAAGTGACATGTGTACTTGGACTTTGTACCTAGCTAGGAGTAGGTGGTCACTATTCCTTGAGGGCTGATGAGTTAAGTCTTGTCAAGCCTTCTTTATTCATTTTCTTCAAAACTTTTCTCTCGGAGACATAGAGCTTTCTACCCAAAATATCTTCTAAGGGACTTTGGTGTTCTTTCTTTCTTTCACCAACCTTTCTCTACCTTTGGTGTTGTCGACTCTAAGGAGAATCCATAAGCTGATCTTTTAGTGTGGAGTTTAGAGCTTGAAGATCTGTTTGAGTTCTCAGCAGTAAGTGTTAGAGAAACCCCTTGCTGTTAGAGATTTATGAAATAAAGTTGAGAGATTTACATCGTTTTCATGAAAGATGTATTTCATGTGTTTGTTCATAAATCCTGGGTAGTTGGGGAGGAATAAATTCTGTTATAGTGTTAAATGAGTGGTTGAGAAAACTTTTAGTGTTCGGTGATATGATCTATATAAGTGGACATGTTCTGAAGCGAAAACCATTTGAAAGGAAAATCAGTGAAGCGAAAATCAGTGAAGGAAAATCAGCTGAAGCAAAAGCGAGCGATATGGACATGATATCGATAGATTTAGACAAAATTTCCTTCTTGAAAGTTGTAGATCATTCTTTTCTCTATGAGATAGATGTCAAGTTTTTCCAATTTGGATATTGGAGTCAAAAGATATGATCTATATAAGTGGACATGTTCTGAAGCGAAAACCAGCTGAAAGGAAAATCAGCTGAAGCGAAAATCAGCTGAAGGAAAATCAGCTGAAGAAAAAGCAGACGATATCGACGTGATATCGATAGATTTAGACAAAATTTCCTTCTTGAAAGTTGTAGATCTTTCTTTTCTCGATGAGATAGATGTCAAGTTTGTCCAATTTGGATATTAGAGGCAAAAGATATGATCTATATAAGTGGACATGTTCTGAAGCGAAAACCAGCTGAAAGGAAAATCAGCTGAAGCGAAAATCAGCTGAAGGAAAATCAGCTGAAGCAAAAGCAGACGATATGGACGTGATATCGATAGATTTAGACAAAATTTCCTTCTTGAAAGTTGTAGATCTTTCTTTTCTCTATGAGATAGATATCAAGTTTTTCCAATTTCGATATTGGAGTCAAAAGATATGATCTATATAAGTGGACATGTTCTGAAGCGAAAACCAGCTGAAAGAAAAATCAGCTGAAGCGAAAATCAGCTGAAGCAAAAGCAGACGATATGGACGTGATATCGATAGATTTAGACAAAATTTCCTTCTTGAAAGTTGTAGATATTTCTTTTCTCTATGAGATAGATGTCAATTTTGTCCAATTTGGATATTGGAGTCAAAAGATATGATCTATATAAGTGGACATGTTCTGAAGCGAAAACCAGCTGAAAGGAAAATCAGCTGAAGCGAAAATCAGCTGAAGGAAAATCAGCTGAAGCAAAAGCAGACGATATGGACGTGATATCGATAGATTTAGACAAAATTTCCTTCTTGAAAGTTGTAGATCTTTCTTTTCTCTATGAGATAGATGTCAAGTTTGCCCAATTTGGATATTGGAGTCAAAAGATATGATCTATATAAGTGGACATGTTCTGAAGCGAAAACCAGCTGAAAGGAAAATCAGCTGAAGCAAAAATCAGCTGAAGGAAAATCAGCTGAAGCAAAAGCAGAAGATATGGACGTGATATCGATAGATTTAGACAAAATTTACTTCTTGAAAGTTGTATATCTTTCTTTTTTCTATGAGATAGATGTCAAGTTTGTCCAATTTGGATATCGAGTCAAAAGATATGATCTATATAAGTGGACATGTTACAGGCGAGAAAAAATCAGTGAAGCAAAAATCGAAGGAAGGAAAAATCAGGTGAAGCGAAAACCAGCTGAAGCGAAAACCAGCTGAAGGAAAAACCAGCTGAAGCAAAATCAGCTGAAGCGAAAATCAGCTGAAGCAAAAATCAGCTGAAGCAAAAATCAGCTGAAGCGAAAACCAGGTGAAGCAAAAATCGAGACGGAAGGAAAGCGATGCATGCATAGATCGGTGTTTTGAGGATAACAGGTTATAGAACTCCAAATGACCTGATTCTTGAAGCATTGGATTCTAACACATTTCTTAATCTCTCCACAAACAATTTATGGGTTTTAGTATTAAATTGGAAATGATTAAGTGAGTCAAAGTAAGGGTATTGGTGGAGGAACATGAACTAGATGTTTCTTGAACATGTTTGATGATGTGATGATATCTTGGTCTATGGTATTCCAATTAAGGTGATACTTGATTCGTTATGAACTAGAGAAAGAGGTCTATCATTGTGATAAAGATTGAGAGTTTGAATTTTGATTTACGGGATTGCAAGTATCGAAGAGAGTCCATTATAGTTTAATGTGACCAAAGAGTTACGTTGTAACTAGCGGAGTATGATTAGAGTTTGAGTGAGTGAAATTGAATTAAAGGGAATGCTATTGACCTAGTGAATAGTGAATTTTGGTTGTAAAGTGAGCGATAGGCGAATTGGGTTTAGTCGGTAGAATCATGAACATGCATCATCAAGTTTGAATTAAAGACATGTGCATTATTGAATATCTTTAATTGAGCACTAGTGATGAGAAATTGTTTGATTGTTTTAGAGCTCCGTTGGATCGTCGGACCACGGATATTGCTGGGACTTCAGGCGTGCTTCGGAAGTTACTGGTGAGTAACCTAGTTGGTTCCTCGACTTTTAAGTGATTATATGTCTTTGTGAATATGTATAAATTAAGTGTAAGGTGAGTGATATACATGTGAAGTGAATGAGCTAAATCGATAAGTGTTAGTGATTGTACCAAGTGTGATCTACATAAATGTGAATTCATGTGAATGAGAATCAGTGTATATAATTGTGAATAAGAGCTCGATTGTGACAAGTGGTGAAGTGAGATAAATGTGCTAGTATTTGTGTAAGTGTGGCGCATGCCTAGTATGATATGGTGGTAAAATTTATCGTTGTGACTAGAAACACAGTGATTGAGCTTTGAGCTCGATTATCGATGAGAGGGCCTAGAGCCAAATCGGCGATAGTGCATACCAGAGGGCTCTCTACTTGCCTAAATTGTGATCATTGTGAAAAGGAATAGTGCATACCGGAGGGCTCTCCTATCCACGAAGTGAGTGGGCGGTGGTGCATACCACGAGGGCTCTCCTACTTGCCAAAAATGTGAATATAAATGCTCAGTCACAACAATGTCATAACAAGAGACTTTGCATACATATGCATCGAGTGTATAGTGTGATGGAGAATCGGTGACATCTGAAAATGTGGATTGATATGTGATATTGTAATTGTGTAAATTGTGAAGTGTAATGTGAGAATTATGTGGCAGTGTAAAGTGCGCATTGTGATATTGCGTGTGATATAATATAATGTGTAAATTGTAAATAGTGTTTATAAAGCGTTAAAGTGTAATTTGAGATATAGTATATGTATATGCATGTGTTGGATGAACCATCAATGATGGTTTCTCATTGAGTTCATAAACTCACTTGACATTGCAATATATTTTTCGAGACGGCGTCGGTGGGACTCTAGCTCCGGGATGAGCGTTTACTGCGGTGAGTGCTCGTGATCAAGGACGACGATGGATCATAGGTCGGTCATTTGGGGTGACTTCTTTTAGGAACATTGTTTTGGGATGACTTAGTATGAGCGTTTGTATCGGTTTCCTTTTGAGATGTATTTAGCTTTGTGAGGGGCGATAGGTAGTCTATATTTTGGGATTGATGTTATAAATGAATGATTATTATGGTTTTAAATTTCAGTGATTTTCATATTGTGGAATTTAGTGTATTGATGCCATGCGAGTGTTTAGAGATTGTTTTCGTAGTAGCACTTCCTTATCGTGGGATATGCGTCGGAACGACCCACGGGCGTCCCAATGTGTACCCTGCGGTGAGGGGGCGCTACACTAGGTCACAACCAAATGATAATTGAATAGTAAGTGAGTGAAATACTTATGTATCGAAAAATGGGACGTATGAATATAGATTTCTGTAAATGTGTAAATGGGAATTTTTCCTTGAGAAAATGTATTACGAGATAGAGATAGATCTATGGGAATTGTAAATGAGATCAGAGAGAAAGAATGAGAACATAAGTTATTAGTTGATTCTGTACTTGAGTAAGCGGACCATCGATGATGGTCACTCATTGAGTTTGCAAAAACTCATCCACAATCTGAAATTGTTTTGCAGGACTCAGAAGAATACCCCGTTAGGTAACAAGTGTATAGTGATCGCAGAGCGGTATGAGAGGACGGGATCAGTTGTGTCTGCACTAAAGTGAGGACTCTGCATATTTATTATTTTGTATTTTACAAGAGGAACCTCGTGGTCATTGTACCTACCAGTTTTGTTATGTAAATTGTTTTCCGAAACATACATATATATGTAAGTGTATGTTTGCTTCAAAACAAAATTTTAGTACTGTGTTTTGACTGAGTGTGGTATCATCCCATCCTCGTAGGGCATGGATCTAGATATCACCATCGATGTCGGGTCTGGGTCTTACGGGAGTGGGGTGTTACATGTTGATCTAAGAAAATTGAAGCAGTGGTGAATTGGCATGCGCCGATGACAGTGGCAGAAGTAAGAAGTTTTCTGGGTCTGGCAGGGTATTATAGGAGATTTGTGGAAGGATTCTCAATGATAGCTGCTCCAATGACCAAGTTATTGAGGAAGAATCAGAAGTTTATCTGGAGTGATGAATATCAGAAGAGTTTTGAGGAGCTTAAACACAAATTAACAAGTGCTCCAATACTGACTTTGCCCACAAGAGAGGATGGTTATATAGTTTATAGTGATTCTTCAAGGAAGGGTTTGGGTTGTGTATTGATGCAAAGGAGACAAGGTAATAGCTTATGCCTCGCAGTAGCTAAAGCCTTATAAACTGAATTACCCGACCCATGATCTGGAATTGGCAGCAGTAATTTTTGCCTTGAAGATTTGGAGACATTATTTGTTTGGGGTGCAGACAAGGAAGTCTCAAGTATTTGTTGAGTCAAAAGGAACTGAATTTGAGACAGAGAAGGTGGTTGGAGCTAATTAAGGATTATGATTTGTTAATTGACTATCATCCAGGAAAGGTAAATGTAGTGGCAGACGCCTTGAGTAGGAAATCATCAATAGCCAATGCTAAGACAGTTTATCTGCCGTTATTGTAAGAGATGGCTAAACTTAGGATAAGCTTGAAACAGGAGGAACCTGATTGTGTTATTGCAAATTTCATAATAAGGCCAATACTCAGGGAGAAAGTAAGGGAGTTACAGGTACAAGATACAGATTTGAGCAAGCTCTGAGAAGAAATTAAGAATGGTAAGAAATTTGAGGTGGTAGTGAGGGATAATGGACTCATGGTTGTAGGAAACAGACTTTGTATCCCAAATGTGAAGGAAGTAAAGAATGAAATACTGGATGAGGCACATAATGCTCATTATGCCATGCACCCAGGTAGCACCAGGATGTACAAAGATTTGAAAGAACATTTCTGATGGAAAGGCATGAAGAGAGATGTAGCAGAATATGTGAGAAAGTGTCCAATGTGTCAACAAGTCAAGGCTGAACACCAGGCATCTTTTGGAAAGTTAAGGGCAGTGTCCATTCCTGAGTGGAAGTGGCAAAGGATAACTGTGGATTTTCTGATGGGTTTGCCTAATACTAGTAGGAAGCATGATGTCATATGGGTCATTGTTGATCTATTGACAAAGTCAGCCCACTTTCTAGCGATCAAACAGACTGATTCTCTGCATGTGCTAGCAAAGAAGTATATTGATGAGATAGTAAGATTACAAGGGGTTCTAGATTCTATAGTTTCTAACAGGGATCCTTGATTTACTTCGAGATTCTGGGGAAGCTTACAAGAGGCTCTGAGAACCAAGTTGAATTTTAGCACGACTTTTCATCCTCAGACAGATGGTCAATCAGAGAGGACCATTCGGACCTTTGAGGGAATGCTCAAGGCATGTGTGATGGACTTCAAAGGAGCTTGGGATGAGAATTTACCATTGGTTGAATTTGTTTATAATAATTCGTACCACTCAAGCATTCATATGGCTCCTTATGAAGCACTGTATGGAAGGAGATGTAGAACGCCGATATGCTGGAATGAAGAAGGAGAAAGGAAACTGGTAGGACCAGAATTACTGCAGATGACAGTGGACAAGGTTAATCTGGTTAAGCAACGGCTTAAGGCAGAACAGGATAAAGTGAAAAGTTATACTAATTCACACTGAAAGGATATAGAGTATGAAGTTAGTGAGAAAGTATTTCTTAAGACGTCTCTTTGGAAATGAGTCATGAGGTTTAGCAAGAAAGGCAAGTTGAGTCCGAGATATGTGGGTCCCTATGAAATTCTTGAGAGGATTGGATTGCTAGCCTATAGGTTCGCGCTGCCACCAGAATTGTCATAAATACATGATGTTTTTCATATGTCCATGTTGAGGAGATATAGATCAGATCCATCCCACATCATTCAGACCACTGAGATTCAGTTGATAGATGATCTGAGTTATAAGGAGATCTTAGTGGAGATCTTGGATAGCAAGAAAAAGGTCCTCAGGAACAAGACAATTCAACTAGTCAAAGTCCTGTGGATAAACCATTCTCTGGAAGAGGCTACGTGGGAGCCCTTGGAGGTCATTAGGGAAAAGTATCTACATCTCTTCAACGATTCGGGTAAGAATTTCGGGGACGAAATTCTTTTAAGAGAGGGAGAAATGTTAGCCCCTGAAATTTTTTTCCTTTTTATGATAAATAGGCATGATTAGATTATTTTGTGGTCTTGCTAAATTATTTTATCTTAGAGTTAATTAGCATGTTAATATGAGTAAGATAATATGATGTAGGTAAATGGAATTAAAGTTTAAGGTGGTAAGTTTGCATAAGGGGTATTTTGGGAAGATCACTTAAGTTTAGAAACCTTAAGGCTTTATGTTGGATCCGTGTTTAGTGTACCGAGGCGAACTAGGCCCAGCGTACCCCAAGTTGGCACGTGATCACAACCTTCAAAGGTATTGTCCACTTTGGTACTCGAACTCGAGACCTCAAGGTTTTGTTGCATTTAAATGCACGCCTCTTACCATTGAGCTAATTCGCCCCAGTACGCAAAACACGGCCCCAACATTAAAAGGCACTTAATGTTGTATCACCCTCGCGAAGAGGGTCTTTTTTTAATTTAATTATTATTATTATTTATTTTTTTAATTTTTTAATTATTATTTCTATTTTATAGGAAATATGACCATCTTCTGATTTTTTGCTTATATCTTTTCCGTCCGACATCTGATTGACTTGATTTTCAAAGCGTTGGATTCCTAATACAATTATATACACCCTCATGAGAAATTTGTAAATTTTAAGACTAAATTGAGGTTGATTAAATTAATCAAAGTGAGTCGGAAATTTTTTCGAACTTAGTTCAGTATTTTGAGAAATTCTTAATCTGTGGTGATCCGATTGAAGTGATTCTTGAGGCAAAATAAAATAAAGACATGGGGCTACAAGTAATATGAAGAAATGAAATTTCAATTTAGCCCCTAAGAGTTTCAATTTCTGAATTGAAATTCGTATTAGTGTGCAGTCATGGATTAGGAACATCTGAAAGTAATTTGGCTATAATTTTTACTTTGGTAATCCAAATGAGGTGATTCTTAATTTGGATTAAACTAGATAAATAGAGATACAATTGTTATGGAGACATTGAGTTTCAATGTTGTGATTAAGAATGTCAATTTTTGGATGGAAATAATGTGCTGGAAAATGTTTTACCATAAGACATGCCCGAAATGTTTTGAGTATAACTTTTAGTATAGTCCACCAAATTAAATGATTTTGGTGGCGTTATAAAATTAAGACAATGAGGAACAATTCTACAGAAGGAAGTTTTGGCAAATTCCTTCAGTTTGATAGTGAGAATATTGTCCTAAAGTAAGCATGTCTTAAAATCAATGTTAGGGGCAATTTTGGAAGAGAACATAAGAAATTAAGGCTGTAGACTAAAGTGGAGGGCATTAAGGTCTTTTTACCGTCATTAAGTGACATGGAAGGTTCAGTGTCGTATAAGGCTTGAGAAATTAGAGAAGCTTGACACTTTGAACAAAAAGAAAGAAAATGAAAGAATGAGAGAAAGGAGAAGTTTCGGTTGTGAGAAAATGAAAGAGAAAAAGAGGGGAAACCTAGGTTTTTTATTTTTCCAAGCTTCCAAGATGATTTTTGTGCTTATTTCAAGAGAAAAAAATAGGGAAGAGGATGAAAGCTTCCCATGGGGCTTTGAATATCCGAAATTTGAGGAAGATGAAGGTAAGAGAAAATTTTTCAACTTTGAGTTTTTGGTTTAGATATTTTGGAATTGGTGTGGGTTTGTTGATTCTAAGCTCAATTTTGGAGATTACATAGGTTAATTGATTCAATTTTGGATGACAAGTAATTAGGGTTTATGTTTTTGAATTAGGGAAAATTATGGAAGGGAATGGAGAAATTGACGCTTTAATCAAGCTCCAAGCATGGAATTGAGGTGGGTAATGTGTTTATATTTTGAATTATAAGCATATCATGTGAGTTTGAAAAATCAAGAAGCAAATTATTTACAAATTATTATTTGTATTAATGTTTAAAATTTATGATTTTCGAAGGATTGAATTCCTTGATTTCAAAATAATTTTAAGCAATTGCAAGGATTAAAAAATTCATTGTTTTCAAATTATTTGCAAAATTTTATAATGTTTCTATGATTTACTAAATTGCAATAATTAATGATTTTATTGTTTTGAAAAAAAGACAAAATTGCTACATGAGTTCTGAATGATGACTATGTTTTGTGATTTGAATTTTTGTTTGAATTATGATTTTATGAATTGTTATGAATTGAATATGTTTTTAATGATTATGAAATTGATTTATAAATTGTGATTGCCTTTAGTTGTTAAGTAATGTGTATGGAAAATTGTTATGTGCAAGTTGTGCCTTTGTCAAAGCTAAGGTGTCTAGTATGACACACTATGAAACATTAATTTTTAGAAATGTGCCTTTGGGCAATTTGATTTCCAAGCATGATTATGTGTTATATGAGTTTGGTTAGGTCCCTTAAGTTAGAGTCAGTGCAATGGTCTCATTTTTAAAGGCTTCACCCGCCTGCACGCTAGTGGCATAGGAGCTCTGATTTTGGACTCCCATAAGTTCACGGCTACTTTGGACATTATGCGGAAAGTGTAATACGTTCTAATTCACTGTGCCTGAGCCATTATCTTGCGGAATGTGCGATGCGTTCCGTTGGACCGACCCAAACCAATTGATTGTGTTATGTGTTTTTTATTTTTTCTTGTGATGCATTCATGTGTTTAATTTGTTCATGATTTGTGACAAATTTGAAAAATTGGAGAAATAATTACTTGAAAATTTTCTGCAGTGAAATTATTTGAAATTGAGTATGAACGATTTGAACAGTTTTTGGAAAATAAGCTTTTGATGAAATTTTTCCTACTGTGAGGTTTTGCTAAAATGGCACGAGTTTTTAGAAAGTGATTTTGCTTATGTTTCAATTTATAAATATATTATCCATGAGCTGTCAAGCTCACCTCCCCTTCATCCCCATCTCCAAGTTGTGAGCAGGAGATCGGATGAAAGAGATTCAAGCCATCTGTTCGATTTTATGTACTTTTGTAATTCGTATTTTTGGATTTTGATACTTGGTTTGTAAATGGCTTGAAAAGCCATTAAGGATTTGTAAGTAATTAATTTATGATGTGTATGGATTAATGAAATTGTATAAGGACTTGTGTTATGGAATTTGATTGAATCATGATTTTGTATCTTGAATTGAGATATGAGTATATTTTGTATATGGATGAATGTGAACGAGTGGGTATTGGACATTAGATAATGTGGTTGAATGTCTTCTGAATTCCGGACGGAGAGTCCGATGATTATTGGTTATTGTGTGAGAAATATAGAAGTTTGTTTTAACACTTTGCAGGTTTGGGTTTGTTAGAATGCGTCTGTTATGCTGCCCAATTTTTGATAAAAAAAATTGGTTATATGGCAAAGATAAAATAAGAACATGTTTTGTGGTTAAAGATGATTATTGAGATCTGTACGATTGATAAGAAGTTTGTATGAGTTGAGATTAGTATAAGGATGGATTCCCATTTTAAAAAGGGAAATTATTTGTTTTGTTTTGGATGAGATTAAATAAAGATGAAAGAAATATGAAAGGGTTGAATGAGAAAAAGAAAGAAAAAAATAATAATACCGGATTAGATTAGAAATGCCTAAGGTTTCCAACGCGATAGGATAGTTATTTCTAAGATATTTTGTCTTCAGATGCTGGATCCGTTTTGTACATTATCGTTCCGCTTTCGATTCGCATTCGATTCGCTTCCCTACTTTTGCTTTCGATTCGCTTCGCTACTTTTGCTTTCGATTTGCTTTCGATTCTTTCATCTTATGTTTTCGATTGGATTTGTATTTTCGCTTTGAAATTTTCGTTTGCCTGCGTTGCCTTTCGCCTTTCGATTTGTTCGTTTGATTTTGTATTTTGCTTTTCGTTTTTTGTTTCTATTTTCCGGTTGGGATCCGGTTTTCTAGATCAGGTCTCAACATTTATGGTATCAGAGCCCAGTAGTAGGATCTTACTTGGGCTATATGTTTGTTAAGATTGAATTTGTGAGAATTTGCTGAACATGGAAAAGTATTTCCATGACTTATGTGAAGAGTAAAGTGATTGGTTGATTAAGGTTAGAAATGATGATTGATTTTAGGCTTGTGAAAATGAAATTGAGATTTAAAGTTCTTGATGAATTGGGATGATGTGGTTTTAAATATGCAATTATGAGATGACATTGAGGAATACGTGAAAGATACGAAAATGATAAGGAAATATGTGTGGAAGTTCAAAAAGGGGTTGGATTAAATTCTATTGGACCATTGATTGGTGTCCATATCTTAAGGAATACTGTTTTGTGGATATAGTAATTTGTATATGATATTGGAGATATAAGATTTAGGCAGTGAACAGTGAATGATTATGGTCATTAAGAAGCAAGTACTTGGCGATTTTCTTATGTTAGAATTTCGAGGACGAAATTCTTTTAAGAGGGGGAGAAATGTTGGACTCCGATTTTTGAGTGAAATTTAGAAATATTAAGTGAAATTAAATGAGTGATTTTATATATGTATTGTAAAATAGATGTATTTATGCTTTGAAGAAATTCATGAGAAAAGAATTATTGGGTTTTGATAATTTTGATTATTGTGGAGATTTGTATAGTTTATAAAAGTTCAAGTGGATGAGTTGATTGAAATGAAGTTGAAAAGCATGAATTAAATAGAAAAAAATGTGCAAAATTGAAGATTTAAGAAAGTTGACTTTTGGATATAGAAAGTTTGACTTTTGGCCATAGAGAGTTGACTTTTTGATGTAGGTACAATTTGAGAAAATGATCTTCAGGAAACTTGTAGCTTATGTTGAAAGCTTTCTGTCACCATAAAGTTTGCAATTTTTCGATATCGAGAGTGAAAGTTATGATTAGTCAAAGTTAGGGTTATTTTACTTTGACTTTGAGAATGTTTGTAAGTGTAGGATTGTGTTTTTAATGTTGGGTCCGTGTTTTGTGTACCGGGGCGAACTAGGCCCAGCGTACCCCAAGTTGACATGCGACCACAACCTTCAAAGGTATTGTCCTCTTTGGTATTCGAACTCGAGACCTCAAGGTTTTGTTGCATTTAAACACAAGTCTCTTACCATTAAGTAAATAAGCTATTAAAGTTTCTTTTAAACAAATGGAATTAAATGATTTCTAACTACCTTCAAAATGTGGATTTATTTGTTTTTTAAAATAGTTTGAGAATGTGCCATGTGTTTTTGAATATGAATTTTGTGAATGAATTTTGAGTGATATGAGAATAATTTCAAATTGCTCCATAATTGTTGTATTTATGGCTTTTGGATGATTTGAGAAATGGTTATATGATTGGTATGGGATTTTGGTTGATGAAGTGTGAAATGATGATGGAATTGCATATGAATAGTTCATGTTCATGAAAAAAAAGTTTTTCAAAATGTGCCATTTAGGTCATTGGTTTTCAATTCATGCATTACATGTTATGTGGGTTTGATGTAATCCATTCAAGAATGTCAAGTGCACGTTGACCAAGTTAAAGGCTTCTCTTGCCTGCCCGCTAGTGGCATGGAGCTCTTTTATGGACTCCCTCAAGTTTACGACTACACAGGACCATTATATAGAATTGTGTAGTTCGTCATGTTCATGGACTTACCCAAACCATTATGATGTGCTTATGTGTTTACATATGTTGACAAGTTTGATGAATGCTTGACTTATATGGGTTGTGAATTGGTTTGACAAGTTAAGATTTTAAGAAACATATGTTTTATAGTTTTTCATGAGAATTTGCTATGATTTTGAGGGTTTTCAATGGTTTTTGCTTGTTATCGATTATAAGACTATTATCCATGAGCTTTCAAGCTCACCCCCTTTCCTTCCCCTCTTCAAGTGATGAACAAGATATCGAGTGATCGAGTCGAGAGTCAAGGCATCACTCCAATTTGCATATTTTGTTTTTGAAGCTAGATTATGTAAAACAATGCTTTATTCGCATTTTAAGCGATTCTAGTTTTTGTAAAGTTTGTATTTTTGGATTATGATGTAAGTGGCTTGAAATGCCAACTAAAGCGTTGTAAAAGTCTTATCTTTTAATGTTAATGAAATACATATGCAATATGTTTTGTTCATGATTTCTAAAGTCTTTATATTGCATTTTTGAGCTTTTCATAAGGGTAAGAATTGTGTACTAGATTCAGGGGGGAAAATGTACTAATTTAGATAGAACTAGAAAAACTTGTCTTCTGAAAAGTTGTAGCTTATCCTCTTAGCTTTCCAATGCTATAAAGTATGTAAATTTTGGGTATCGGAGTTGAGAGATATCACATTATAACTGATAATGTTGTATGGGAAGTATGAACATGACAGCTATGGTGAATGATGAGAGTTGTGTATGTTATGAGTCTTTTGTGTTTAGGTTTGGGAGTTTAATGCACTCAAATTGGTAATTGAATGTTTTAGGAGTGTTATTGGATTAGAAGAAATGAAATTGGGAAGATTATGAGTGAATATGATGTTAGAATAGATGCAGGAAGCATTGGAGGGGCTTTGGAGGGGTTTGAGAAACCCCTAAAGTCTATTAAATGGACCTTCTCGGGTCAAAAATGACCCCCAGCATTGCCCATGTCCCTTAAACGGACCTTCTCGAGTGAAAATGGCTCTCAAGCCCGTCTATGTCCATTGGGCGGACATGTATGTCTGTTAAATGGACATTCATGGGACAACTACATTAGATTACGATTTTTGACCTTTTAAAGGTCGAATATCACTTTGTAGTCTTCATAAAAGTTGTAGATATAGAAGTTTTCTTTCAAATGGTCTAATAATGGCCTCAATCCAAGCTTTAAAGGGAAAGTGATGCCAATTCTCCCAAGATAGGTACAACATGATTGAGGATATAAACATGTTTGAATCTTTTGGCCATAACTTCATCGTCCGACCTCCAAATGAAGTGATTCTTAAAGAAATGGTTTGCTAACACATTATTATATCCATCCATAAAAATTGGTAGCTTTTTACTCTGATATGAAAAAGATTAATGGAAAGATAGTGAGGGTTCGGTTTAGAGAGCATAACTAGGGTATGAATATACTTTGGTTTTTTAAGCATAACTTCTTCTATAGAGTTCCAATTGAGATAGTTCTTGCTTCAAATTAAACTAGATATTTGGAGCTACAATTTTTTTAAAGAATTCAATTATGATTTTTGTGATTGACTGGTGTGGGCACACCACTCTTTTAGGATATGGCTAATACGGGTTCATGGAAATAACCCCTTAAGGTAATATGCACGCTCACATCTTACGATGACTCCGAATGTTAGGTAACAAAAATGAAGTCCAACACTAATTTTAGTAGATCTAAGGGCTTTAGAGGAGGATCTAGGAGTTATAGTTCTTTTAGCTCACCATCTGTTGGTTCTAACAGGGGACCAAATCCGAGCACAAGGGGATCTTTTGGCAGAGGAGGTAATTTAGGTCGTAGCTGTCAGACTTATAGGAGGTACCATTCAAGGACTTGTTAGGGACCTAGTGGAGATGACAGGGTATGCTTTATATATGGAGGTAGAGGGCATTTCAAAAGAGATTGCCCTTCTTTGAGAGATCGATGTAGCGCCCCTCATAGTAGAGTATACAAGGGTGGCCTGTGAGTAAATCTGATGACAACCTATGACGAGGGTGCACTACCAAACTATCATTTCTATAACCTCATGGCATCCATACAAAGAAAGCAGTAAAATCAAATTTGCTAGAATTTAAAACCAAAAGATTCATTTCTATTCATTCATGAAACCGTCAATACATCATCAGTCATATATACATCTGTACGACCCAAAAAGGACTAACATAGCTCCTACATAAGTCATCCACAAAATACCCCCAAAAGATCCCCAGCTGACAGACCTGTGGGCCATGCTCCTCTCGCCGGCACACACAGCAGGATAAGTCTCACTGATCGGAGCTAGAAATCAAACTATCACTGTCCTGAAAAATAGTCGCAATTTGGGTGAGTTTGCGAAACTCAATGAGTAACCATCATCGATGGTTTACTCAACTCATGCATATACAATCAATTCACATTGTATCACATAATATCACATTCTAAATTAATCCATGCATTACCAAATTCACACATATAAGGCGTATCGCCTTTCACTGATCGCATATAAATATTCATATATGTAATATACATGTGACTCTTTCATTTCTTTCGTTCTTGTGACCGTGCGCTTTGAGCTCATATCGTTGAGCCATAGGCTCGAAACATTGGGCTCAAAAGCCCTAATCGTTGAGCATATAGCTCGACAATCGTTAGACACGAAGCTACATGCGTTGAGCTTAAAGCTCTCATATCTGAATTTGCACCGGTCTGTTGCCTTTTATCTGATCATCTTGTTATGCATGTATGCACGTGTTCACTTTACAATACATGCATTATATTAGGATTCCATATACCTAATTCTCACCATTTGAAATCAATTATGAACAATTTATGCACAACCAACACTTCTATATCACAGTCCAAATATCCAAAACACCCGTGGTCCGGAATCAATCAAATCAAACACATATAATCCGTCCTTAACTCCACATGGCATATTTGCATAAAATTAAACACATAAAGGTTGAGAAATCAACTAGGTTACTCACCTCTGAACTTCCGAGCTACTGCCGGGAAGTCTCGCTACGTCTGATGATCGGCGATCCACTTGAGCCGCTATAACAATCAAATTATAAATAACATTATAAAATGTACCAATTCTAATGTCTAATGGTGCATAAGAATCGAATAATATACATTACTATCGTGTTATGACATTCCGACACAAATTCCAAATTTCCGATCTCAATTTCTAAATTCCCAAATTCCTAATCTCAAATTGAATTTAATCCATAATAATTGAATCATCAAATTCATAAATCCCTCACTTAAAAACCTCAATTTCAATTTTTGAAACAAGCATTCCTCACCGGTGAGCTCCCTCTCAAACCACCTTCGCAGCAGGCGTAAACACGCCTCGCTGGCGTGAACAGCATGATTAGTCCTCACCATGGTGAACGCGCGCCATTAAATCTCGCCAGCTTGGCACTTACAGCGCCACGTCGCGGCATCTTGACAATCACCTTTCGCCATGGCGAGTTAAATCATCTTGTGACATCTGACCACGGACACGCCCGGAAAATCCGAAATCTCTAGATTTTAAGTGAAATCTTCTTCAAATCAATTTTCACTTCACAAATCACTCTAAATAATTCCATACCTATCATACAACTACTCTTTAACCTTTATTTCATCAAACAATTAAATTCCCTAAAATTCAACCCTAAAATCACCGAAAATACATATCGAAAACCCTAAATCACAAATCCTCAAATTTTCATGTTTAATCCTCCAGATAACTCTATAAATTAACCAATCAAACTATACAAGACAAGTTAGGAATAACTTACCTGATTAATAACTTCAAATCTCTAAGAATCACACCAAATCAAAGCCCACGATACCCACGATTCTCAACAAAATTCAAACCCATTTCAACTCTTTTCCAACACCAACCAAAGGGATCTATTAAGGATGGAAGAAGGAGCAACTTGGGGAAAGAAATCAGCAACACTCCAAGGAGAATCCACGATGAAGGAAGAAAAAAGAGGAAGGTTATGTCGGAAGCAAGAAGAAATCCGTGGAGAAATTTTCAAAGGTAGGGCTATATATATATATATAAAGAAACAAGGGCTTATTTGGCTAATTTAAATGCCACCAGTCTGATCCGAACCACCTCATGTCAATTTCTAATTCTAATTTCTCCCGAATTCCAATGACTAAGCCCTAATTCCTCAATTCTAATTTCTAGCATATCCGTGCCATTGGTAATCAATTTGAGCCGAAAATCCAATTAATGGGTCCTCGATCAATTTTTCGATTCGAGCCTATTTCTCAAAAATTCGAAAAATTCCTATAAATCCTCAAAAATAGAAAACTCATTATCATATACTCCAATTTCATAATTCAACTTCCTAACTTTCATTTCCCATTCAAATTCAATTTTCAAGTCTAATATGACCTAATTTTCACACATGACCTAATCATCTCCAAATTCAAATTGTGAAATTAAGTGGAAATATGTCATACATGTATATGCGTACAAATGCCAATTTACACAAACTCTATAATGCATGCACATGCAAATCTGAATGCAATGGCTACACATCCCATCGGTAGCAGGATGTTACAATTCTCCCCTCCTAATAAAAATTTCGTCCCGAAATTTTCTTACCTGACTGATCTAACAAATGAGGGTACTGCCTCTTCATGTGCTCCTCAGTCTCCCAAGTCGCCTCCTCTGATGAGTGGTTCTTCCAAAGGACTTTCACCATTGGAATCACCCTGGACCTCAACTGCTTGACCCGCGATCCAATAATCTGCACCGGCTCCTCAACATAACTCAAGTCACTGGTAATCTCTACCTCCTGAGCCGGAATCACATGAGTCGGGTCAGATCGGTATCTCCGAAGCATGCTCACATGGAAAACATCATGAAGCTGCGACATCTCACTCGGCAAGGCCAACCTGTAGGCCAACGGTCCTATCCTTTCGGTAATCTCATACGGACCAATATACCGAGGGCTCAACTTGCCCTTACGGCCAAATCTGAGAACTCCTCTCCACGGAGACACTCTGAGGAACACTCTATCTCCTACAGCATACTCCATCTCTCTCCGATGCTGATCCACAAAACTCTTCTGCCTGTCCTGAGCCGCCTTAATGCGACTCCGAATTAACTGTACCTTATCTACTGTGTCCTGGATCAGCTCGGGACCCTCTAATATCCTCATACCCTCTTCATCCCAGTAAAGAGGGGATCTACACGGTCTCCCATAAAGTGCCTCATACGGTGCCATCCCAATGCTGCTCTGGTACTGATTATTATAAGCAAACTCTACCAGAGGCAAATAATGATCCCATGCACCTTGGAACTCTAACACACAGGCTCTCAACATATCCTCAACAGTCTGAATAGTCCTCTCACTCGCCAATCATGCGAGGATGAAGCATTTGTCTTTGAAGTTCAATCTGGTCCCCATAGCTTACTGCAGGCTCCTCCAGAACCTCGAAGTAAATCTGGGATCCCTATCTGACACTATCGAAACTGGGACCCCATGCAGTCGTACTATCTCTGCTACATATTTTGGGCCAACTGATCGAGGGTATTACTCTCCCTCACTGCCAATAAGTGAGCCGATTTAGTCAATCGGTCCCTATGACCCGATAACATCACTCGCCTCGGCGTCTGGGCAACCCATAATAAAATCCATCGTGTCGCTCCCATTTCCACTCGGAATGGGCAGCGAATCAATCTCCCAGCTGGGGCTGGTGCTCGGCCTTAACCTCTTGGCACATCAAACAGAAACAAACTCCGCTACATGCCTCTTCATACAGCCACCGAAATGCAACTTAAGAGTGCGATACATCTTGGTGACACCGGGATGCATGGCATAAAGCCAAATGAGCCTCCTCCAAAATCTCCGCCTCAAATCATCTATATCAGGGAACACACAACCTCGGCCCATCCACAAAGTACCATCCTTGGCTCAAACTCGGATGCCATCGATCGACTCATCCATCGAGTCTCACTGTCTGGGATCTCGATCCACGAACTCTCTGATCCGATCATGCAATCTGGCCTCGACCTCAAAGTTATTATCAGAGCTCCCTCGACTCAAATCCATCGCACATTGAGAGTTCTCAATGAACTAAGCACGGCAACCTCGAAACTGAATAAAATTTGCCTTTACCATGCGATCTCCTACTTAATGCATCGGCCACCACATTGGCCTTCCACAGGTGGTACTCGATAGTCGATCGTAATCCTTAGCAGCTCTAACCACCTCCTCTTCCTCGATTCAGCTCTCGTGACTCAACAATACCTCAAACTCTTATGATCGGTGAAGATCTGGAAGGTCTCCCATCTGAGATAATGTCTCCAGATCTTGAGCAAATACAAGCTTCCGCTAACTCCAGGTCATGCAGGATAATTACCCTCATGGGCTCTCATTTGTCTCGATGCATAGGCTATGACTCTCCCATGCTTGCATCGGACACAACCTAAACCTGCTGCGAATCATCACTAAATACCTCAAATCCTCCTGCCCAGGATGGCGGGGCTAACACGGCGCCGTCGTCAGCCGATGTATCAACTCATTGAAACTCCTCGACACTCATCATCCAGTCAAGGCTACTCCCTTCCTCAGAAGTCTTGTCAAGGGGGCGGAGATCACTGAGAACCCCTCGACAAACCTCCTGTAATATCCTGCCAATCCGAGGAAACTCCTCAACTCTGACACGTTCCTCAGAATCTCCCAACTCCTCACTGCCTCAATCTTGTGAGGATCCACGGATACCCTCACGGATACTATGTGGCCTAGGAACACCACCTCATCGAGCCAAAATTCAAACTTAGTGAATTTGGCATATAACTGTCTATCCCTCATGATCTGCAGTACTATCCTCAGATGCTCTGCATGCTCCTGTCTAGACCTCGAATATACCAAAATGTCATCAATGAATCGATCTGGCCAGTCGGTATGGCTGAAAAACCCTATTCATCAAGGCCATGAAGGGCATCGGGGTTTAGTCAACCGACGGCATCACTAAGAACTCGTAATGCCCATACCGCTCTAAAAAGCGCTCTTAGGCACATCGGCCTCTGCGATCCTCAGCGATAATAACCGGATCTCAAATCCAACTTGGTGAACACTTGAGCTCCACTGGTGATCAAATAAGTCATCGATCCTGGCGGTGGGTACTTATTCTTATGATAACCCGATTGAGCACTGTAATCGATGCAAAGCCTCATAGTCCTTCCTTCTTCTTCTGAAACAATCACAGGAGCTCCCACGGTGAAACACTCACTGATGAACCCTTATCCAACAACTCCTGAATCGAGCCTTAAACTCCCTTAGTTCCACGGTGCCATCCTATCGGAGGTATCGATATAGGAGCGGTACCTGGAATGAGGTCTATCTCGAACTCTATCTCCCGATCCGTGGCAAACCCAGTAACTCCTCGGGAAACACATCAGGAACTCCACGATCACGGGGACATCCTGCAACCTCTGCTGCATTCGAGTCCACCACATCGCCAAATAAGCCTCACGACCACCTCTCATCAACCTCAAGCACTCACAAGCGAAATCATCTGGCTGGCCTTTGCTGACTAACACCTCAAATCTGACCCTCGGCTGACCAGGAGACTCCAATACTACCTCCTTGGTATAACAATCCAAAATAACCCTATGGGCAGTGAGCCAGTCCATCCCCAAAATCAAATCAATCTCTTGAAGGGGTAACACAATCAAATCTGTACTCAATACTGCTGAATCTACCCGAATCGGGCATCCCCTGCAGATCTCACCTAAAGTAGTAGTACTACCCAAAGGTGTACTCACCTGCAACCCATACTGTAACATCTCCCTATCCACATGCAATCTACATGCCACATGCGGTGCAATAAATGAATGCGTGGACCCTAGATCTATCAATGCATACACCTCTATATCTGAGAGTAGAAACAAACCTGCAACCACCTCAGGAGAATCTGGGCTCTCTGCTGGTCATGGCGTAGACCACAGCACAGGGATGCTGACTCTTGCCTCGTCCCTCAGTCCCCACATAGGAATCTCCGCCTCTACCTCGGGCTCTACCTCAGCCCCTAAATCCAGGTCCACCGCTACGGCTCTGCTGCACTGTCGAGCTACTACCAGCTCTCCCACTAGCAGCTGACTGGACTCCCAAAGTCAAAGGACAACTCCTGATCATGTGGTCCATCGAACCACAAGCTAAGCAAGCTCCTGTCACTCTCTAGCACTCTCCACTGTGCCTCTTATCGCAATGAATACAAGCGCAAGGCTGACACGCCCTCTGCCACTACTCTCGCCACTCCCGGCTGCCCAAATCTCCCTCTCGAGGCAACCCGTATGTTCAGATCCCCGGTGATCTAAACACCTGCTCAGCGTCTGCGTCCTCCCAGGAGCTACCACGACTATCTTTGGATCTCTTACCTCAGGATCCACGACTAATCTCGGCTCGGCTCTGTCTCAAGAAGTGCTTTCAATCTGACGGTGATCTCATCTCCACAAAGGTACCCATATCTGATCGGGCTAACCTAGTACGAATATCCAGATTCAGCCCTCCCTCAAATCTCCGGCACCTATCAGCCTCGGAGGCAATCGAGCAGACGATGTCTGGCTGACAAAGCTCATTAATCGACCTCATAATCTGCCACTGTCATCGATCCCTGTCTCAACTCTAAAAAGTCCTGCATCTTCATATCCAAATACTCCTTGGGCATGAAATTATCTCGGAAAGCCCTCAGAAAATCAGCTCAAGTCAACACACAAGGCCTGGTGGAACTACCCGGGAAAGTCTTCCACCACTGATAAAATTTGGACCCCGAGCAAAAAACAAGATAATCGAGCGCTCCTCGTGGTCGCAATCCATCGATCTAGGACCGCTCGGTCCTCTCCAACCAACCCTCGGCCTCGGCGAGTGCGTCTTTGCCAGAAATCGACAAATTTCGCCCTTCATGACGATCATACCTCCGTTCCCGTCTCATGGGAACTACCAGAGGCTGCTCCTCAAACATCGGCACAGAAGACTCCCTACTCGCTTCGAGTGATCCTTGGTCAGCTGGTTGATCAACTTGATCACCGAAAATGGATGACCTACAATAAAGTCACAAATCTGATCAATTTCTTGCTTTCCTTACGAAATTCAAGCCTAAAATATACTATGCCCAAAAGATGCCAAATCATGCTTTGATACCACCTAATGTAGCGCCCCTCATAGTAGAGTATACATGAATCGCCAGTAGGTTGTCTGATGCACAACCTACTGACGAGGGTGCACTACCAAACTATCATTTCTATAACCTCATGGCATCCATACAAAAGCGGTAAAATCAAATTCGCTAGAATTTAAAACCAAAAGATTCATTTCCATTCATTCATGAAACCGTCAATACATCATCGGTCATATATACATCATGCGACCCAAAAGGACTAACATAGCTCCTACATAAGTCATCCACAAAATACCCCAAAAGATCCCCGGTTGATGACACATGGGCCATGCTCCTCTCGGCACACACAACGGCGGGATAAGTCTCACCGACGGAGCTAGAAATCAAACTATCAACATCACGAAAAATAGTCGTAATTTGGGTGAGTTTGCGAAACTCAATGAGTAACCATCATCGATGGTTTACTCAACTCATGCATATACAATCAATTCACATTGTATCACATAATATCACATTCCAAATTAATCCATGCATTACCAAATTCACACATATAAGGCGTACGCCTTTCACTGATCGCATATAAATATTCATATATGTAATGTACATGTGACTCTTTCATTTTCTTTCGTTGTTGTGACCGTGCTTTGAGCTCATATCGTTGAGCCATAGGCTTTGAAACATTGGGCTCAAAAGCCTGTCGTTGAGCATATAGCTCGACAATCGTTGGGCACGAAGCCACATGCGTTGAGCTTAAAGCTCTCATATATAGTGGTGCACGGTCACAACCGCCTTTTATCGATCATCTTTATTATGCATGTATGCACATGTTCACTTTACAATACATGCATTATATTAGGATTCCATATACCTAATTCTCACCATTTGAAATCAATTATGAACAATTTATGCACAACCAAAACTTCTATATCACAGTCCAAATATCCCGAACACCCGTGGTCCGGAATCAATCAAATCAAACACATATAATCCGTCCTTAACTCCACATGGCATATTTGCATAAAATTAAACAAATAAAGGTTGAGAAACCAACTAGGTTACTCACCTCTGAACTTCCGAGCTACTGCCGGGAAGTCTCGCCTACGTCTGATGATCGGCGATCCACTTGAGCCGCTATAACAATCAAATTATAAATAACATTATAAAATATACCAATTCTAATGTCTAATGATGCATAAGAATCGAATAATGTACGTACTATAAGTGTTATGACATTCCCGACACAAATTCCAAATTTCCCGATCTCAATTTCTAAATTCCCAAATTCCTAATCTCCAAATTGAATTTAATCCATAATAATTGAATCATCAAATTAAATAAATCCCTCACTTAAAAACCTCAATTTCAATTTTGAAACAAGCATTCCTCTTGTGGCATCAGCTCGCTCTCATGCGTGAGCTCCCTCTCAAACCACTTTCGCATGGCGAACAAGGCATGTTTAGTCTCATGCATGGCGAATCAGCGCCATTCGTCCTCATGGCGGCTTTACGCAAGACGTCATGGCGTGTGAAGCAATCACCCGCCGTGGCGTGTTAAATCATCTTGCCCATGGCTACAACCACGGACATGCCGGAAAATCCAAAATCTCCAGATTTTTGGTGAAATCTTCTTCAAATCAATTTTCACTTCACAAATCACTCTAAATAATTCCATACCTATCATACAACTACTCTTTAACCTTTATTTCATCAAACAATTAAATTCCCTAAAATTCAACCCTAAAATCACCAAAAATACATATCGAAACCCTAAATCACAAATCCTCAAATTTTCATGTTTAATCCTCCAGATAACTCTATAAATTAACCAATCAAACTATACAAGACAAGTTAGGAATAACTTACCTGATTAATAACTTCAAATCTCTAAGAATCACACCAAATCAAAGCCCACGATACCCACGGTTCTCAACAAAATTCAAACCCATTTCAACTCTTTTCCAACACCAACCAAAGGGATCTATTAGGGATGGACGAAGGAGCAACTTGGGGAAAGAAATCAGCAACACTCCAAGGAGAATCCACGATGAAGGAAGAAAAAAGAGGAAGGTTATGTCGGAAGCAAGAAGAAAACCGTGGAGAAATTTTCAAAGGTAGGGCTATATATATATATATAAAGAAATAAGGGCTTATTTGGCTAATTTAAATGCCACCAGTCTGATCCGAACCACCTCAAGTCAATTTCTAATTCTAATTTCTCCCGAATTCCAATGACTAAGCCCTAATTCCTCAATTCTAATTTCTAGCATATCCGTGCCATTGGTAATCAATTTCGGAACCGAAAATCCAATTAATCAGTCCTCGATCAATTTTTCGATCCGAGCCTATTTCTCCGAAAATTTCAAAAAAATTCCTATAAATCCTCAAAAATAGAAAACTCATTATCATATACTCCAATTTCATAATTCAACTTCCTAACTTTCATTTCCCATTCAAATTCAATTTCCAAGTCTAATATGACCTAATTTCCACACATGACCTAATCATCTCCAAATTCAAATTGTCTAAATTAAGTCGGAAATATGTCATACATGTATGTACGTACAAATGCCAATTTTACACAAACTCTATAATGCATGCACATGCCAAATACGAATGCAATGAACTGTACACATCCCATCGGTAACTGGATGTTACATGCAGGGGCTATAACTGGAGGTTTTACTTAGGGAAAAAGTAGTGTTGGAGAAAGTGGTAGAGGAGTTGGTAGAGGTAGAGATCGAGCTGCTGGTAGTGGGGGACATGGAGCTACACACAACTTTACGAGGACATCATCAGCTCCTCAAACTCGAGCTAGAGTTCATGAAATGACTAAAGAAGAAGACTCACCATCTAACGACATGATATCGGGTATGATTTCTTTACATGATGTTTTGGCTTATATTTTGATAGACACAAGGTCTACTCATTCTTATATTATGTCAAAATTTTCTTCTAAAGTTCCAAGAGAGGTTAGTCCACTAGGGTATGATTTGAGAGTTTACATACCAAACGGAGACAGTGTAATAGTAAATTGTGTGAGGAGAGCAATTCCTATGAGAATTGGAGAGCTGGAGTTACATGCAGACTTGATTGTGATGGATCTGAGGGAGTTTGATGTGATATTGGGTATGGATTGGTTAACCCAACATAAGGCTATGGTAGGTTGCTGCACTAAAGAAGTAGTGATGGAGTGTTTTGGGAATTCAAAGGTATTGTTTGTGGAAGAATGGAGAGTACTCCCTACTTGTGTTGTTTCTACAATAATAGTTAGGAAACTAATCCTGGAGGGATATGAAGCCTTTTTTGCTCATATAGTAGATATGAGGGAGACAAACCTTTAGTTGACAAAGATACCAGTGGTGAGAGATTTTTCAGAAGTGTTTCTTGATGATTTTCTAGGTTTTCCACCTCTTAGAGAGGTAGATTTCACTATTGAAGCCCTACCTAAGGTTGTTTCTATATCTATTGCACCCTATAGGATGGCATCTGTGGAGTTGCAAAAGCTGAAAAAGCAATTAGAGGAGTTACTAGAAAAAGGTTTTATTAGGCTTAGTACTTCACTATATAGAGCTTCAGTTTTATTTGTAAAGATGAACGATGCCAGTATGAGGTTATTTATTGATTATCGGCAATTAAACCGGGTGACAATGAAGAAAAAATACCCCTTGTCTTGGATTGATGATTTGCTGGATCAATTAAGAGGAGCAACAATTTTTTCAAAATTTGATTTGAGATTAGGGTATTGACAATTGAGGATATCTGATCACGATGTACTTAAAATTGCTTTTCAAATGCAGTATGGCCATTACGAGTTTCTAGTGATTCCATTTGGAGTCACAAATGCTCCAGCTACCTTTATGGCATTGATGAATAGAACTTTTCAATAGTATCTAGATCAGTTTGTGATTGTGTTCATAGATGATATATTAGTATATTCCAAAGATAGAGAGGAGCATGAAAATGCATTTGAGAATAGTATGGCAAATTCTGAAAGAGAAGAAATTATATGCTAAATTAAGTAAGTGTGAGTTCTGGACTGATCAGGTAGTATTCTTGGGACATGTGTCCAAAGAGGGTGTGAAACCAGATCTAGCAAAGGTGAAGGAAATTATGAAGTGGGAGCCACCAAATAATGTGACAGAAGATAGAAGTGTCTTGAGATTGGCTGGATATTGATTTATAGAAGGTTTCTTTATAATAGCTAGTCCACTGTCAAAATTATTGAAAAAAGGAGTTCCTTATTAATGTACTGATCGGTGTCAGGAGAGCCTTGAGGAATTACCAAGGAGATATCATCCAATCCTATCTTGGTGTTACCAATGAGTGGTGGAGTTTTTAAAGTATATATAGATGTCTCTGGATTGGGATTGGGGAGTGTATTAATGCAAAACAGTAAGGTAACAGCTTATGCCTCCCGTCAGCTAAGGACTCATAAGCTGCATTATCCCACCTATGATTTGGAGTTAGCCGCTATAGTGCAAGCTTTGAAAATCTAGATGCATTTTTTGTATGGAGAGACATTTTCAGGTTCTTACATATCACAAGAGCTTAAAGTACATATTGACTCATAAAGAGATAAATTTGAGGCAAAGGAGATATATAAAATTGTTAAAAGATTATGATTGCACCATTGACACTATCACCCTGAAAAAATGAACGTAGTGCCAGAGGCTTTAAGCAGAAAGAACTTTGGTGCATTAGCTATTCTGGGTGGAAGTAGTGTGACACCACTAATGGAGATGAGAGCCTTGGATGTTAAGTTAGAGGTTGATGATGTATCTGGATTGACGACTACTTTACAAATTTGAACTGATTTGAGTGATGGGATTGGTGAAGTGTTAGACCCCGAACTTTTCTTGAAACTTTTGAAGTATAAATGTGACATTAGATGAGGAATTTGTGGTGAATTAATTGTGTGCAAAGAAAAAGACAACTCAAGAATGTGCATTGTCATATGAGGGTGAATTTAGCAAATTGATGATGAGAGAGTATAAGCGCGTATATGCTTTTATTATCGATGTCTATGATTAATTGTGGGCTAAAGTATGGTTTTAAGTTTAAATGAAATTGATAGCGAATACATTGTTGGAAGTTAAAAATCAAGAAATATAGAGGAAAAAGTATGAGAATATGAAGAATTGAGAAAGTTGACTTTTTGGAGTAGAGATTGACTTTCTGATTTAAGTAGAATTTCAGAAATGATCTTCATGGAACTTGTAGATTATGTTGGAAGTTTTCTGTCACCATGAAGTTTGATATTTTTCGATATTGGGAGTGAAAGTTATGATCAGTCAAAGTTAAGTATTTGTGAAAATGTTCATAAGTGTACATTTAGGTGTCTAATGTGATTTGAGACAAAGTATAAACAGATATGTTTTGAATTGAGTTCAGTAATCTACATGAAAGTCATAGGAGATTATCCTAGCTTTTCAAGGATGTACAATATATTATTTCTGGTTGTGAAATTTAGAAGTTTGGATGTGATATATGATGATAAATTCTGGCAGAACTCTAGTTAGAGGTTGCAATTACTTTTAAATCCTTCATGAAAGTTTTAAATTATGCTTTGATCTTCCCATTACTGTCAAGTATGGAATTTAGGGACCATGAAATAGGAAGTTAAGATTTCTACAAGTTGTGGTTACTGTTTAGGGTGATCCGACCCTTGCCGTTCTTTTGTTTCTAACTTTTCCGACCGACATCCGATTAATCCGATTTTCAAAGCGTTGGATTCCTAAGACAATTACCTACATCATGATAGGAAATTATGATTGTTCTGATATTGATTGAGTCAAGATGAGTTAGATATTTTGAAAACAAGTTTCACTATTTTGATGATATCTTGACCTGTAGAGATCCTAAAGTCGATTATTGTTTCTAAGTAAATTAGAGGCATGGGACTACAAGTTATCTGAAGGAATTAAATTCCAATTTAGTCCCTAAGATTTTCAATTTTTGAATTGAAGTATGAAAGTGATAAGATTTTATAAGGGCATTTTGGGCATGATACTTAAGTCTAAGAGTATTAAGGCTTATGTTTGAGGGCAAAATGGGAAGGTCACTTAAGTTTGAGAGGCTAAGGCATTACATGGAGGGGTATAATGGACATTTGTATGATTAGTGAGAGTAGGGAATTAGAAAGAAAGAAAGAAGGAAAGTGAAAAAAGAGAGGGAGTGTCGTTGGTGGCTTAAGGGAGAAGAAGAGAAATTAGGGTTTTGCATTCTTGAGGATTTTGGGAGGAATTAAAGCATCATCAAGTAAGTTGTACTAATTTCTTCTTGTTTGGGTTGAATGAAACCCTAGAATAGCTTAGCATGAGTAGGGATCGGTTGTTTCAAAGTTTATGGAAAAATGGTTAAATCTTTTAGGGTTGATGATCATGTTGTTGTTGTGAATGACTTTGAGGTTAGAAATGAAGTTTAGGAGGTGTTTTAATGTTTAAATGTGTTTATAATTGAAATATGGGAGGATTATGGTTGAGAAAAGTGAAAAAATTGAGTTTCGGAGTTTTCTCGCCGTCGCACGTCGCGACCTGCGGATGAGCACGTCGCGGCGCGCGGCGAGCGGCCAATTTCCTGCAGCGACATGCTTTCGTATTTTGGACATAACTTTTGATGTAGATGTCCAAATGAGGTGATTATTTTTTCGTTGTAAACTAGAGGCATAGGGCTACAAGTTTCGTGAAGAAATGAAGTTCTGATTCAGTCTCTAAGGATATCCAATTGTGGATGGAAGATGAGCATAGAATTTATGTTTCATAATAAGTTATAGTTTGAACTGTTAAAGTATGACTTTTCGATTTCTATACCAAATTGATTGGAATTTTGGTTGTTTGATTAAAGAAATCAAGTGAGGCAAGAGGAGCAAGAGGATCTAGAGGAAACTCATTCCTAGGCAAGAACAAGCAAGGAATTCAAGGTGGGTTCATGTTTATAATAAAGTTAATAAGTTACTCATTGTTTTGTTCAAATCAAGAAAGGTTTAATGCTTTAAATTGCATCATCAATGATTGCATTACATGCTATTGTGAGATGATTATATTTTGCTATATGATTTGCATTCATGATTTATGAAAAGGTTTTCAAAAAGGGGTTTTCTCCTTTCACGAATACATGCACTTGAATTCATGCTTTACGAAATGTATGACAAGCAAGTTTCCAAGCAAGTGCCAGTTTGGCAATCAAGTTTACAAGAATTTGAATCATGCATATTATTTGGGTTTGCGGTATGTCCCTTATGAACAATCAAGTGCACATTGACTCACGAAAAGGCTTCTCCCGCCTGCCCACAAGTGACACAGGGTTTCTCACAAGGATTCCCTCACGAAACTACGTCTACACATAACCATTTCGACGGGAATGTGTAGCACGTCATGAATCAGGGACTAACCCAAACCATCATGTTATGTTATGTGTTTATGATCTGTTGTTATGAATCATGCATTATGAATTGTTCAAGATTCAAGCATTTTAAGATGATAATTCATGCATGCTCAATTGCTATGATTTCAACAAGTACCACGATAATGAGTTATTTTGAATACTTTTTCTTATTTCTATATTATAAATATGTTCCCACAAGCTGTAAAGCTCACCCCCCCTTTCATCCCCATCTCCAAGTATCAAGATGGAAGTCGGATGAAAGCATGTCTAGATGTCTGATCGTTATGCTTATGATTGGCCTTTAAGTTAATCTATTGCAAGATTTAGATCTTTGGCATGTTGAGCATTTCTTGGGTTTTGATATTGATGTTATAAAATGGCTTCGAATGCCTTTAAGGTTTTGTAAGCATGAAACTTATGTATTTGATTTGAGATATGGATGAATCTGAGATTGATGTATATAAGTTCGCATGAATTCATTGAGGGATTTAAGTTACTATTTGATTTTAATGTCAAGAGTATGAATGAATATGAAGGAGAATAAGTATAAGATTTGTTAAAGATGAGATTGAGTTGTTGCATGATTGCGAAGAATGTTATGAATCGAGTTTGTTTGAGGATTGGTTTAGTCTAAAGGTATTCCAACGCTAGTTCTTCTCAGTTACACGTTCTCGGATGTCAGAAATTTGTTTCAGTTCGATCGAACCATTTGTTGTTTTGGACCGTTCGAATCGTTCATGTTTATGTTCCTACGATTCGATTTGCTTTCGATTCCTTCGCTTTTGATATGATTTGATTTCATGGATTTTATTTTTTCCAAGGACAAGTTTGCTCACGTTTTGCACATGTCTTCGATTATGTTTTCAAGTTTGGGTTCCAGAACCGGGACCCAACATAGGTGGTATCAAAGAAAGAAAGGATTTCCAGGAACCACGCTTTAGATGTATGATGATCTTAAGTTTATGCTATTGGGTTTCGAAAGTGGGATCCAACATGAAGCACGGACTTAGGATCCGTACTTGCAAAGGATGTTAGAGAAGCTAAAACAGGAAAAGAAACCTTATTTTTCAATGAGACCAGATGGAGTGATGGTGATAGGGACTCGAGTATGTGTGTCAAATGTTGACAATATGTGAGAACAGCTACTAAAAAAGGCTCATTGTGCTCCTTATGCCATGCATCCTGATATAACCAAGATGTATCAAAATCTAAGACCTCATTATTGGTGGCCAACTATGAAAAAGGATGTGGCAGAGTTTGAAGCTAAATGCCTGACTTGTTAACAGGTTAAAATTGAGCATCAGGCTTCAGCAGGCAATTTAAAACCTTTGTCGACACCATTATGGAAGTGGTGAGAATTACCGTGGATTTTGTAGTAGCTTTACCTAGAACTCGACACAACCATGATTCAGTTTGGGTCATTGTAGATGGATTAACCAAGTCTGCACATTTTTTACTAATCCAGTAGACAGATTCATTAGATAAACTAGCTAGCTTATATATGGATGAGATAGTAAGGTTGCATGGAGTAACTATACTAATAGTTTCAAATCGAGATTCTCGATTTACATCTCAATTTTGGGCTAGTTTTCAAATAGCGTTGGTTATTAAATTGAATTTGAGTACAAATTTTCATCCTCAAATGGATGGCAATCGAAGCGCTCCATTCAAACTTGGAGGATATGATGAGAGCTTATGTATTAAATTTTGAAGGTGATGGAGATTTGTACTTACCTTTGATGGAGTTAGCTTATAATAACAGTTATCACTCTAGCATCAAAATGGCACCTTTTGAAGCATTGTATTGTGTAGAGATCTAGTATGCTAAGATGTTGAGGGTGCTAGGATATTAAGGGGACTAGAATTGATTTAGGAGACTGTAGACAAGATTGAAATGGTGAAGAAGTTTTTGAAAGCTGCTCATAATAGATAGAAAAGTTATATATATTAACATAGACGGGAGATGGAGTATGAAGTAGGTGATAGGGTGTTCTTAAGAGTGTCGCCCTGAAGAGGTATAGTGCAGTTTAGAAGAAAAGGAAAGTTGAGTCCAAGGTATATTGGGCCTTACAAGATTGTTCAACGTGTTAGTCCATTAGCTTATAAATTGGCCTTGCCCCATAGTTATCTCAAAGACATGATGTATTTAATGTGTCTATGTTGAGAAGGTATTGATCAGATTTGAGCCATATTATACCTAAACTAGAGATTGAAATGGCTATAGACTTGACCTATAAAGAAGAGCCAATTGAGATTTGGAGAGAGAGAGACTAGACAATTGAGGAGGATGCAAATAGCTGCGGTGTGAGTTTTATGGAGTCATCATCAATCCTTAAGGGAAGTGACATGGGAAGTGGAAGAGGGAATGTAACGTCAGTACCCACATCTTCTTAAAGATTCAGGTATGTGGTTAAATTTCGAGGATGAAAATTCTTTTAGAGGGGAAGAACTGTAAAGCCCATAACCTTTAAACCAAAAATCCATTCCTTAAACCTATATCAAACCCAGGAGAAGAAATAGATTTTATTTCAGTTTCTTCTTCCTTCTTTCCCTAAAATCGACTGCAGTTTCTATTCTTCCAAGTTTTCTAGAGTGTTCTTCATAGGCTTATGATTTGTTAGATTTTTGTGTTAATTTTGCAAGGTAAGAGACTATATTTGTGTTTTATTTGTTATAGAATGTGTATAAGAATGTTTATATATTGAGATAATGGATGAAAACATAGTTAGAAAGCGGATTACAAATCTGGAAAAAAATTTTGGAAAGCTAGAATTTAAGAGGATAGCAACATGGAATGGAGGAGTAAAAAAAGAAGAGAAAAGAAGAAAAACGAAAGAAAGAAAGAAAGAAAGAAAGGAAGAAAAAAAGAGAGAAGAAGAAGAGGAGATGGGAGAGACAGGGAAGAGGGTAGGAGAGAGAAACATAGGAGAGAGAAAAAAAAGCTTAATGGCAAATCTAAAATTTTGGAAGAGTTAGGGTAGTTTAATAAATTAGAAAATTTTTAGAGTTTATTTTTATTTTATTTAGTTTAATTATTTTATTATTATTTAGGTGTTGACGATAAATCTGAAAGAGCACAGGATTAACTAGGAATTTGAAGTTTGCAAAGTTCAGGTAAGGGAATTAATTATAATGTACCTTATTTTTTGTTTTTATGGGAAAATACAATTTTTTAGGATTTTTGTAAGAATTTGAGAAATTAAAGTATCTTATTATATGAATTTTACGTAAATAGTGAAAAATTGCAAATTGTGTGGAAGACGATATTTAACTATGTTCTATTTTATGAAACTTTGTGTAAAAATAAATATCATATGTTTCTTGTGTGAATTTATGGAAACATAATGCCTTTTCATATGCATTTTGTGAAACTTCTAATAAATGTGATTTTATGGGAGTTAGATGACTTGAAAATATTGTGTTATATAAAATATATGTGATTTTTGGTTTATTTGAATTTAATGTGAATTATGAATGAGAATATTATTATTATGCAAATTTTGGGGTGAATTTTGTGATGAGTTATTGAATAATGGAACTATGCAATGATGAAAGAAGTGATGTCACATAATGGTGTTGAATTTATGGAACAACAAGAGCATAAAATGAAATTGTGGTTGGTAGCTTGCCTAGGTAGATTTATTTCTGATGGTCTTGATATTTATACTGTAAGATTGAGATTGATTACTAGACATATGTAGGGATATTCTAAGAGTGGGGACATCCTTAGTGATTTATTTTAGTATTCCAAGAGTGGGGATACCTAGGATACTTCCAAGAGTGGGAAGTACTCTGTATGATTTATTTAATGAGACGACCCGGTATTCCAAGAGTGGGAAGTGTCCTACATGGTTTGTTTTCCAGCAAACCATTAGATATAAGTCTACTAGGTTAAGAAAAGAATCAAATAAAAAGTTTAGGATAGAAGCATGGATTAAGAATAATTAGTAAGCATAATAAATGTGAAATTGTGATATGAATTGCAATGCGATGCCATGCATGTATCTTTTGAATTTATACGTATTGTGTATTGCAAGACGGGTACATTCTAGTTACTCCTTATTAAGTTGACAGCTCATTCCTTGGCCGTTATATTTTTTTTCACAGGAACAAATCTTAGTTAGATTGTGAAGCAGGCTGAAGCATTCCATCTGCTGCTTGACATGCAAAAATCATACAATGTGCAAAATTGTACTTCTTTGCTCAATCTATTGACTTGGTATATTGGAGAGCTACCATATGCACACTTACCCTATTATTGAGATGGTGTCTGATTATAGTGTTCTTGATAGTATTAGAGATATCATAAACATAAGAGATATCATAAACATAACCCCCTTAAGTTATATTTCTAATTGTTTAATCTAATTGGTTTATTTTACTAAATAGTTGTTTGGTTATAGGAAAGTAAAAAGAGTGAAACTTTTGAGAATTTAAGGGGGACAGTTCCACAAAGTAGAAAACTTTTACGTACATGTATATTGTTGGTTTATGCCTTACAGCTGATCGTTTTGGTTGTAGTTTAGTGATAAATTATATAAAGGCATTCTTTATCTTGTACATTGTTAGATGTATATGATAAAGTCCATAGGATAATTGTACATTGTAAAAAAAATTATAATGAGATTATAATAATGAGATTCATATTATATTTATGTATTATTCCTAAATGTTGCTAGTCATTGTTCTATTAAGATTGGACATTAATAGAACGTAAAAAGACTAGCATACTTTTCGTTTTTCCTTATGAAGGAAGTAGTCGATCTTATAGGCAAAAGTATAGAGATACTTAAACAAACATGTGGGTGTTACAAACCTGATATGAGAAATCCATTTGGAACATTACTTGTATGTCTATAGAATTTTAATTGTGATGATTATATAAGTGATCCTTTGACTTGATGTCATCAAAGTTATCTTGTATGGGAATTGCTATGTTTTGATACTACTTATGATTTATTTAATCATAGGTCGTTTAATTAGTGATCATTGGATGTAACATGATCCATATAGAGATAGTTGAATGATTAAGTTAGGATTCATCACCATAAAGTAACTAGGGAGAATGTTTTGTTGTTCTCCATTAGTATTAATTCAAGAAATCCTTGGTCAAGGTGGAATGATGTTTTGTAAATAGTTTACAAATATCATTAATTGAATCGATAGCTAATAGCAAAAATTAATATGATTAGACTCAAAATAAAGTAGACATTAATTTCATGTTCTATGTCTAATCGAAATATTGTATAATGAAATGATTGAATTATATGAAACAATTATGCATGGAAAGGTTAATCAAAACTACTTTGATATTCCTAAATATTTTGGTGGTCATGATGCATTGCTAGACGTTAATCTTGATTTATGATTATAAATTGTTTAATTAGATAATTAAAGATAAATTAAAAGGATTTTAATTTATCTAATTTTAATTATGAATTAAAATTAGATTTTATAATCACTATTAACATATCTGGGAACCTAATGGGTCTCATATATAGAATGAGTTGAAGAGAGTAAAGTTAATTTAATCAAATTGGACTTGATTGTAAAGTTTGAGAAACTTTATGATTAAATATGAGATATTTAACAAATAAGAATCAATATAAGATATTGAATCTTATATGAGCATAATTGGTATTTAATTAAAATTATTTGTAATTATAATTAAATTTTAATTGAAATTAGAATTTAATTTCAATTAAATTACTAAAACGTCCAAAACTTATTATAAATAGGCTTAAGCTTTATAGAGTTAGCACTTCTTGCTTAACCCTTTCTGTAAAAGTTACAAGGTTCTCTCAACATGTTATGTAGATACTGTTAGAGGTCAGACGCTTGTGCGGCTATGGTGGTTGAGACAAATTAGTTTCGGGAACAGTTCGAGGAATACGGCAAGACAAAGATAAAGTTTCAGAATAAGGTGCGAATTAAATTTTCGATTTATTATGATTTGTGATAATCGTTTTATAGAATTAAATAGATCTTGCTTTTCGGGAAATCAAAAGTCACCTAAAAGTTTCGTGATTATTTCGCTACGGTCAGGATCGGATCTCACTACAAGAAAATAAGACATTTTGCGACGTTTTTAAAACGTCACAGAATGTCCAAAAACGTCGCAGAATGTCTTTTGCGACGTTTTAAAAAAAGTCACAAAAATGACGTGAAATGTGGTGTAGACAAAAGGTTTCTGCGACGTTTTATGTAAAACATCACAAAAAGTACTGACAATTCGCGACGTCTATAAAAACGTCACTAAAAGTTTGGACAATTCGCGACGTTTCTAAAAACGTTGCGGAATACCTTTCGCGACGTTTCTAAAAACGTCGCGGAATACCTTTCGCGACGTTTCTAAAAACGTCACGGAATGTCTTCTGCGACGTTTTTATTATTATTTTTATTATTTTTTCAATTTTTAGAAAATCATATTAATTTAATAATTTTTAATTTTAATAATTATTTTTTAAAATACAATTTTTTAATCTTATTTATTTAATATCTATTCAATATTATTTATAAATTTTATTTATCTAATAATTCTTCAATTTTTTATTATATCATTAATTTTAATAATTATTCATGTATCACAAGAATTTCAGACCTGCAAACAATGTATTATTTAATTGCAATTCGCAAACATGTCATAACACAGTAATTAATATCAAAATGAGTACATATATCAAACTTCTTGTATTATACATTCTTATATCAATATGACTCTTGGATGGATCCTTCGGCGTACTCTTTGCCAAACCCTGTTTGTTCATTAGTGTTGCACGGAGAAAGGCCTAGTGATGAACACTACCACGAGAGGCAAATGACTGATCTTGAATCTCATTCATTATAGAAGATGATGAGGATGATTGACTGCCCTTGTAAACTATTTCAGCAATTTGCCCATCTAAAGACCTCTCGACTTTCTTCTTTGTTGGGTAATTGGGATATGTACACTTGTCCTTAGAATAACCATGATATTTGTCCGCCCGATTAACAATCTGCTCACTGCATGGTGTATTGTGATTAGTTTCATCTTCCAGAGAAGAGGGGTTACATAGGCTACTACAATTGGTTGCTGGGCTGTGACTTCTTTCAACCACTGAGAAGCACGGTGCTTCATCCAGAGGACTAGTTGAGAAATGAACTGCAACCATTCCAAGTTCGGTTGAATCATTGAATGAACGAATTTTAAAACAGTACTCCATACCCGGGGACGGACCGGTGACAATAATCCCGATCGAAGCCGACAATGCCACAAGTTGTAACCAACAATCAGATCAAACAAACAACCTTCGAACCCAAAACCAGAAAAGAGAAGTTGCAGAGACGTCTTCAACTGATTGCGAGTTGGAGAAATTGATTTTGAATCGAAAATTCATAAAATCAAATAAGAAGGTATGTGGTAGTCCTCGAAGTTAAACAACTAATAAACCAATATGCGGACCAAACACCAAATATCATTAGCAAAAATCTAAAGAATTTCCATTACTCACAAAGATAACAACCATATGCCTCAAAACAAAATGAAAAGTCGGAAATTCATTGTGTCTTAACTTAATAAAACTAAATCAAACTTGTGCAACACGAACAAGTGTCATAACTCTATTTGTTAAATATGGTCAATAGGCAAGCTCAAAGTGCGTAAGAATTATTACCTTTAATCCTAGGATCAGCGGTGGAAGCAAAATATTATGGAAAGTATTTTGTCTAGGGACTCTAAAGCATAAGCACAAAGTTGAGAAATGAACTTCAACCATCGAGAAGATGCAAGCATGTGAATTTATAGTTCGAATGTTTGACCATATAGCATCACCAAAGAAATCAGAAAACACTTGTGATACTACTGAAACAATCAATTGATTTATGAGCAGCCAAGAGGTCCTAGAATGGAAATTACCTGTCCATCCAAGATGATTGATGCATCGTATGTGCGAAAAAGTGTGACACATACCTATGCAGAAACTACTTCTCACCAAGGAATAACAATGAACCAAGACTCCAATCAGCTGCTTGTTTTTTCATGTAAAATCAATAGCTCAATTATGCAATTATTCACCCACGTGTAAAAAAATTCAGCAGTAAGCAATTAGTCAATCTACTATGAATCTCATCCATGTTTATCTCCAATTAATCATATCTTCTTTAGGATTCCATCTCATTGTTTATCTTCAACAAAACATGTTTACTCCAATAAATCCTATCTTCTTTAGGATTCTATCTCCAATATACCAACTTCTTATCATAAAAGATATACCAAATATCTCAAACTACAATAATGTCTAAAATAATAAATAAAGTAGCTTAACAAAATATATGATGTACTAACTCTCCTTATTGCTCACGATGGATAGAAAGACAAATTTATACCAAATTTCTTTGAAACACAGCTCTTAACGTAAACTCCAATACCGGTGACTCCTACAAACGAGAACAACTCTTAACATGGATTTGAAACTTGGGAGAGACAAATGCAGAAAGCTCACCGTCCTTCTCGAACTTGGCCATGTCTTCCTTCTCAATTGGACCTGTACCAATACTCACCAGAAGATAATAATGCCACTTCTTGAACCAATAGTATATCCAGCGAAGAGGAACAAAAATGAAATAGATTAAACAATATACGCCGAACTCGAGGATGCCCAGAAGATGAGTCACCTAAAGCGCCATAGAAACAGAGGAAAACGAAAACCACGCTGATAAGATCAAACACACCAGCGTATAAGATTTCCTAAGGGCATATGCATAGCATCAAAGAATACTAATTCAATTAAAAGACAAAACAAAACCGAACATGCCCAGATCACAAAACAAAAAAACAACAACAACAACCCAGAAAAAAGAAATTACAGAGATGAATACCGGTCACGCAAATGTCAACAACAAGAAGACAAAATAACGGTAGAAAGTGGCTCGAGAGAGAGGGAAAAGGTGACGTCGGTTGGGGGGAAGGAGATAGTCGGAGGTTTTAACAAAAGCAAGGTGGGGAAAGGAGATAGCCGGAGGTTTTAACAAAAGCAAGGTGGGGAAAGGAGATCGCGTCTCTGTGGCAAAATCCAACCTTTTCCTAGTATTCGATTTTGGGTATAAGCTTGTCCTCGACATTGCAAGAGAGTAAATAAGTGTGTTTCTTTACCTCGGCGATGCCAATTCTCTGAAGGAAGTAGAGAGTTGGTCTCAACCGATACTTCACACTGGACACTAGCAATCTGGGTCGTCAGTTTATGACCCGTTTTAAGTCGAAGCCGTCCACTCCGGCTTCCCAGAGGAGGAAAGTGAAGATGGGGGTGATGGTGGAGAGAGTGGAGTTTAGGATTTCAGGGCACATGGAGACGATTCGCTAGAATTCGACTGTGGTGAATTTCATGAAAGTGAGGTAATCAACAGTGGATTTGATGTCAGGGAGTGCAGCTGAGAGGATAATCGGACAGTGGTGGGCCAAGAGGTGGAATATATCGAGGCCAATAGAGTCGAGGTAAAGCATTTTCTCTTGGAACTCGACCGGTGGCAGTGTGTGATGGCGTGGTGGTGATGGTGGTAGCTGTGGGTAAATGGTGGGGTTTTCTGGGCTCTTTGGAGGCTTATGACACTACAAGAAAAGGAGGCCTTTTGCTTCGTTTTTTAAACGTCGGTAAAGGTAATTTCTCGTCGTAGAACACTATCTTCGACGTCTATTCAGACGTCGCAAACAACGTCGTGGAAGGTAGGGTAAGCATTGGTGATCTACGACGTCTGTTGTAACACGTCGTTGAAGGGGCAGATATTCTTCGACGTTTACAAAGACGTCCGGAAAAGTTTACGATTACTGACGCCCGAGTAGACGTCCTGATTGAAACTAGCATTTTACGTGCATGAAGACGTCGATAAAGGATTGTTATGCCGACGTTGAGAAGGCGTCGTGAAAATTTTTCTACGACGTCTCCTTGTGTACGTCGTAAATTGCTTAATAATTAATAATTAATAATTAACTGAATATTAATTTAAACTATTTTGCAAAATTAATTATTAATCAATTTGAATTAATTATTTGTGAAAATTTCAATTTTGAATAAAATTGAATTTAATAAATATGAATTATAATTAATTTTTGAATTTAAATTTGTTTTATAATTTTTGCAAATTTAATATTTATCAAATTTGTAAATTATTAATGAGTTAGTAAAAATAAAAATTGCTTATGAATAAATTTATTTAACAATGTATCAATTTTGAATATATCATTAATTCTAATAATTGTTAATGTATAATAAGAATTGAATACATGCAAAAAAACAACTTATTATTTAACTGCAATTCCCAAACATGTCATAATACGATAATTAAAATAAAGTAAACATCATAAGTGTTTAATATATCAACATGTTTAGTCTAAATGAACATTATGTGTAGAAGATAAAACTTGCAAGAGCTTATTTTGTTGTTCGACTTGTGAAGTTAATCGATCCTTCATTTCTTTAAATTGTTTCGTCAACTCATCGACTTGAGACTGTAACTCCTGATTAGCCCTCATTGACTCCTGATGAACCCTCTTTGAATCCTCTAATTCGTCTCGAAGTCTCTTTCTGGCCGAAGTATTCCCTTGTGGTCGAGGCCCAATTCTCATGTCAACAATGTAATCTGATCTTGTACCCAAGACTTTGTCGCACACTTCATCCACTGTCATGGGATGACCTTGTTCTATTGAATGTGTCATTTCATGACACATTAATTCCTAGAAAAGTAAGAATAAATTACATACACATTCTCATGTAGCAAATATTTGTAAATGAACTATGTACTCACCCATTTTGCTTTGCATTCGGGAGTTGTCCATTGATCTTTGGTTTCATTATAATGAGTGTGATACCATAGCTTCATCCGGTCACACTCTTCTCCTTCTCTGTCAGTCTGTTGTAAAGAAATATATTACTAGTAATTTTTTTCATAAATTTTTAAAATGTCAATCAAAGTAAAATATAATTTAAAAGATATATTAAAGTGTTCAAGCAATTATGTATTAGTATCTAATCAAGCAAAATATTGTGACAAATATAAAACTAGAAGGCGTTTTTCATTAAACCTTAGTCACTTCACATATTAAAGTGTTCAAGCAATTATGTATTAGTATCTAATCAAGCAACATATTGTGACAAATATAAAACTAGAAGGCGTTTTCATAATTTAGTGAAACAATCATGAAAAAGAAACACATAAGAATATTCAAAACTTAAACATGTACTCCAATATTTAACAAATACCTGGTGAGTTTATTGAAGACAATGAGAAGATGTATGCTCTGCCTGAAGTTTTCTCAACCACTTCAAGCTGCAAATCAAAATTTTAAATGTATTGCATATAAATTCAGCGCAAGTGAGTATAGATATTTTTATCATAGAACTAAAGAACTTCATAGAATATGTTAACATGTGGATTGAGAAGGAAACATCTTAAATCCAGAAATAGCACTGAACAGAAAAGTGAACAGAAATTCCAAAACTGAACAGTGAATTAAGTGTAAAAGGTAGGATAAACCATGCTAAAACAAACTATAGGAACTTCAGAAATTCCAAAACTGAACAGTGAATCAACTTCAGAAAAGCTATAGCAACTTCATAAGTGCTTAAACAAACTATATTTTGCATTAGCTTTAATGTATAAATCGTGGTTTTTGTCATACACAGAAAGTAATTCAAATACCCAGCCAATGCAGAATATTGAATAAGAAAATTGTTAACAACAAATGCTTCACAGCAGTCAACCAAACAAAACATTTATTATTGAATTACATGTTGAATGATTTAAGTATCAAACAAAATAGATTCTGTCATTTATGTTTTGCTGCTGATTTTCAAACACACTCTTGATATCACAGAACAAGTTAAGGCACCATTTCATATTCTAAGGGTTATGAAGTCCTCTACATGCTTGATGCAATTGAACTTTAGGCATACCTAACTTGTATCACTTACCTAATCACTTAGCTAATCATATTCTTAATATCACTTAGCTAATCATATTCTGTTTCATTTTAGTTTCCACTAACCTAATCATATTCTACATATCACTTAGGTAATCATATTCTGTTTCATTTCACTTTGCACTAACCTAATCAAATTGTAAATACCTGTTATGAACAGTATGTTAACCTAGACTGGTATAACTAAGGGCATTAACTCCTCCACAAATCAATTTTATTGCTTAAACCATTTCTGTCATAGTATGTGTAATTCTGACAACTATGTGCAATTCAGTATCCCAATTTCATCTCAATTTCAACCCTGCTAACTATGTGCAATTCTGAATAGTATGTGCAATTCGGTATCCCAAGGAACACAACCAAAACATATAGCAGCCAACAATATGCCAACAACAAAACATTGGATTTGCTTTAATGGAAAATGTTACTGATGTGATCCTTATGTGCCTGACTAGAAGAAATGAATGCTTGTTTTAATGAATTCAATGCATGCTGTTGCTATCTGCCATTGCTAGTTTTGGTGGAAACTGGGAAAGAAAGGGTTACATCATCTTGGACCTAAAGAAGGTAAACGCAATAGGCTTAGCCTTAGCGTTTCACATTATATAGAGAACATGGTTTTGTCTAAAACCTATATTGGGTATGGGATTGGATATTGTTGGGCTGCACTATAAAAATTCAATGATGGACCTTTTTGTTCTGATACTGTAATTTCCTCTTAAAACTCCACTTGGGTTTTCAGTTCATATTCATATACTCACCATTGTTAAAACAACTGTACTATTACCAACAGAGAAGAGACAAACTTTCCTTTTTACTTGCATTTATGAAAAGAACATTGTAAATAAGTAGACATGGATATGACAATAATAAGGCTAACAAAGCCTAACTAAAAGTCATTGTCAATTACCCACATGAGGAATTAATCAAAGAAACTCAATTTTGGGTTAAGCACATATCGAATCAAATATTACAATTTTGTCGCACAACCCAAAGACATGTTAACATCATTACCACAAAGACGGTGAAGTCAATGCCGATAGCTTAATACCTTTGACACAATAATAAAATTTGACGTAGACAAATCAATTATGGTGGTCCATGTGCCCTCTCCAAACGTGATCTTATTAACATGTAATCCAATATTTAACAAATACCTGGTGAGGTTTGTGAAGACAATGAGAAGATTGGATCCTCTGGCTGAAGTTTTCTGAACCTGAAGTTCATTGATGTTTAGTAATGCAGGGTATCAGTAATGCAGTAATGCAACTATAAGTTCATTGATGTTTAGTAATGCAGGGTATCAGTAAGATTCTGAAGTCCATAACAAGTATACATATATGTCTCCTTCAAGTTCGTTTGATCATATATATAGGAAACAGTATTCAATTCTTAAGCAATTTAAAGAAGAAAGAACTTCAATTATTCAGGTAGAAAAGAAAAGGAAAACAAGCATTAAGGTGATTGGCAGAATGCTTTCAGTTTTACAAATGGGGCATCAGTGGAAATAACATTGTTTCCAGTTTTATAAATGGCAGACCTAGGAACACATACACGTTTTCTTAGCATTTGGGAAGCTATATATGTTTCAAATTTTGCATCAAAATATAGCCAGACTTATGCATACATATCATAAGATACACAATCTGGAAGTGATACGATGAACAAAATCACTGTATAAGAAGTTATACGATGAACAGAATCACCGTATAAAAATTAATCAAAACAAACGACTTCACAATCTTAAACCCAGATTAAATCGTCACTCCAATCTGACTCAAAAACTTACATTACCTGACATTAATCGCAAAACTACTTCAATGACTTACCTCAAAAAACACGCACATGCACTCCGACTGCTGATGATAGAGGGCCGACTGGAGATGAAGCAATCTCCATAGATTCTAAGCGACAAAAACCCTGGCTGGTGGGAAGGTTAAAATGATGAAGAGGGAAGGTTAAAATAGAGAGAGGGAAGGGTTAGAGATTAGAGAGGGAACGCTTCGGCTTCGGTTGGACGAGAGAAAGAACGTCGGAGGATGAAAAGGGAAAGAACGGCTTTCGTTTGGAAAATTGGGGGGAGGGAAAATTAATTACGTGGACATGACCTTTCCCGACGTCTATTTCCCCAAAACGACGTTTATGCTATTTTCAGACGTCTTTCTACCAAGACGACGTTAAACGATTCCCTTATCCCCGACGTCTTAATGCAACGTCTCAGAATATTCCATCTTTTCTTGACGTCCTTCCAGACGTCGTGAAATCCTCAGACCATTAACGACATCTACTTCTAAGACGACGCTATATGTGTTGTTTTGTTGTAGTGTGAGGAAGGGCAATGGTGGTTGTTTTAGAGGAAAGTGAGGGAAAATGAAGAGACTTGGGACAAGAAAGTGAAGAAAAGTCATGGTTGTGGGATTTGGGGTAAGGGAAAGGGGATTTGGTAGTGCGAAGGTGATGGAGTGTGTCCTGCATTGTGTATGGTTTGGGGAGAGAGCTACATGGCAGATTGAGTCAATATGCTAGACCTTTTGCGACGTTCTCTCTAAAAAATCGTCGAAGTTTTCATGTTGTGATGTTTTGTCTCTAAAACATTTTGTCTCTAAAACATCGCAAAAGGTCTGACATATCTACGAGTACGACGTTTTACAAAAACGTCGCCAAAAATGAGATCTTTTTGTGACGTTTTTTAAACGTCACAAAAACTCTACATAATTTGTGACGTTTTTTTTTTAAAACGTCGTGAATTATATTAAATTGTTGTAGTGTCTTGACCCGATTTTTTAATCATATATGTGGGTATGCTTTCATGTTAGTTGGGTTTATGTGTAGTTTTAAGATTTAGAACTTAAGAAATAGTTCGTATAGTATAGGAGATTCTTACCTTTGAACTGTAGGCATGCATATATAGTCTTATTGGTTAACAGTTGATCATTTGTTCACGCCAACAACATATATTTATAGACTTATATTATCAGAAAGCCGCGCAGACAGGATGAGAGGCGAATTTTCTATCCCGTGATTTTGGGATTAGGACAGGACAAACTATGGGATCAACTTATGAATAATAAAATCAATTTCATCACCATACAACTAGTAAAAGTTTTGTTTATAAAAAATGGCTGAAGATTTGATTTTCTTCGTCTCCTTATTAAAAACCTAAAACAGCAAAACGGAGAGTTATGGCAGTTGGTAATATTAAGCAAATGCCAGTGAGAATTGTAAAGAAAGTCAACTTCACTAATGGCACATGATAGTTCATACTTAATTATGGGTAGAAATATATACAATATGATTAATAATCACTACCATCATCAAACTTTCCTGAGCATGCATAGATGTAGGGTACAGAAGAAACGGAAAAGGGGGAAAAGCCTATGATATACATACACATATAAATATATATTACATTGGAAAAAGCCTATATATATAAGGGCCGACAAGAAAGCATGCCGTGATATATATTCAACTATGTGACTAGAAAGAGAAAACAGAGCATGCTAAACTAGCATGACCATAATGATTCCCCAATATTAGACTGGTCAGCCACCATGTCCACATTGCTTGTATCGGAATTTGGGGTAAATTGGCGCATTCTCATGTGGACCACCTCAGCTTGTGCAACAGCCAATTCGGTTTGCAAAGAATTAATCTGTTGTTGCAAAGATGATATGGCTCCAACACAGCCATAAACTGGATCGCGTACCCTAGCATTCGCTTCGTACACCATGGAACTCACTGCATCACTACGTTGGTGTTCAGGGAGTTCCTGCAAATCTCACCACCCGTTAGACTCAAATGTGGCGATACCTAATAATCAGGCGAAGATGATGGTGAGCAACTTCCACTTTAGATACAAGTGTTGTAAAGCGCAGCTAGTAGAGTCGATGAGTTCTTGAAAAAGAACCTCGGTGTAAGACAAACTACAGCGAACATGTACACACACCAATAACAGCAAAGGCGTGCGGACAAATCAAAATCTCCGCCGATCGTGTTTAACGCTTCTCGTGTTTGTTTATAAATGCCAAGATGTTTCGGATTACCATGTTTAGACTGGAAGGTCGGCGAAACACATTTCCATAATAAGGCATCTTCCCGGAAAATTATACCCTAGAAACCTAAAAGTGTTTGGCTACAAGTCTAGTATTAGCTCTTTTTTTTATATGGCTTTGCTTGGACTTTTACTTAACGGTTGTTCATATTTAATTATAAAATAGGAATATTTGACTTTTAATTTTATTTTAGAATTTCTTCGAATGTATATATCATGGAATCAATAAAACAATAAATTTGTTAGTCATATTAATCTTCAACGTTTCATGCCATTATTAACTGGGTAAGTAACTGCTTACATAGATATGATGTCATGGTGATGGTATGATTGTTAGGAAGTATCATTAATCAACAAAAACATGTCAAACTTATTCCGCTTAGTGACACTCACATGATCAAGATATCTTTAGACTAAATTCTCTGATATCACTATCGATTTAACATCCTGTTCTTAAAGAATAAAGCAAAGATGGGTCATAAAACAACATTTTATTTTTTAGAATTTAGATTCAAAACTAATAAGGACTCCAAGATTCAAAGCTTGGGCGTAAAAAATCGGAAAGCTACTACCACTGTTCTTAAAGGGGAAGGCTGAGCCCCACAAACACCATATTATCATTTTTAACCTTTACATTTAACGTGTTGGCAAAGCAAGAAAAGTCATGTCTTCCCTATGCCCTCTTCCCAGTAAACGTAAGGAAACGAAAATCTCTTCAATAAACCCTAAAATTAGCCCTCTCAATTTATTAAGTCTAAACTGGTCTAGATCATATTACGGGAGACGCACCAAACAAACAAACAAACAAAGCGAGCAAAAGGTCAATTTGTTTATTTAATACAAGTAAAAATGCAGACAAAGAGACAATAAAGTTGTAAATTAGTGTAAAAAAGAGATACATGTCGATAGGCAAATCTACTCAATCTTTGAAGTTTGTACTTTCCATGTAAGTATGGCTCAGCTATTTATAATTAGGTTGTATCTTTTCTAATATCTAGGGATCTTTTCCTGCAACCGTTTTAACGACGTTTTTGTTTGTCGTTGAATTCTGTCAATAATTCTATTTATCAACAGCTTTGTCCGTCAGTAAAGCACGTATTTCTTGTAGTGCGAAGTAGTCTTTGTTTTTCTTCTGCCTTTCACAATTTGATTTTATATTTAATTATTTAATAAATTCTTAATTAATTAAAAAATTATCTTTAAATTTTATTTAATATATAATTATCATAAGCATTAACAACTAAAAACATAAACTAAAATTAAAAACATATACTGATGAAGTTAAAAACAGATGTGTCATGTACAGTTTCTCATATTACACATAATAAATTTTTGACACGTCTTATAAAATGATTAATTAATTTAACGTATTGGTAAACAGCTTTACCAATACGTTATCCCTGACAACGTAATTAATTATCTCCGTAGCAAACAGCTTTAATTAATTTAACGTATTGGTAAAAGACGGTATCCCTGACAACGTAACATTGATTGGATAACTGTGAATTGTTCCTGTCAATAAGCTATATATATATATATAGAATGATAGTCATAAATCAAATTCTTGTCGAAATCAAAAATCTGAAGGTTACTGATTTCAAACTTTTTCACTATAATCTCACACGGACTTTGGGGTATAGAATCTACCGAGTTTAGGATCCCAAAACATTCATTTCTAGTTGATGTTTTTAGTCACCATCTTTAATCAACCTAACGTTTTCAGCATATAATATCTGAGCTTAACAGAAATCACTCTTCTAGGTCATACAATGTTTCCGATAATACCTCTTGTAAAATGGAATATAAACGTATAGTCTGAAAGGTATCAAAATACAAACTGAGAAAGTATATCTAGTCGATCGGACCTGTATATCTACCTTATCATAAATGAATCAGTATCTATATTTGGAGAAAGAAAGAGAAAGAGCATGGTGGGAAGAGATATGGATCAAACTTAAAACCAAACCTGCAACAATTTGTTGACGTTGCTCGCGCCAAAGACCTTGTGTACGCTCGCAAATTTGTGGGACTCATCGGCTGGAAAATAAGGAGCAAATATGCAGTCAAGAGCACATCTCCTACGAAGAAGCTTGCATGCCGCGCATGGTGATAGGGCACCTTGCTTCCTTCCACCGTCCTTCATGGTCCCAAGCCCACAAGAAAGTGACCACAGATAAATTTTAATGACAAGGAAACTTGTTAGTGGAACCACAAACTTTCTATTCAGATGGTGTAGAAAAGAGCACTTGCTGGTTGGAAAAATCAATCGGTAGCGGAATTTAAAAGTTCAAAATTTTCTAGGGACGAGAAGTGGCGAAGGGGGACTTCAAACGTAGGGGTGGTGGCAGTTATATAGAGATTTATGGGTGCAATAATTATAATACAAAATCTTTGGGGGGGTCCTACCAAAGAAGGCAATAGATTTTGTTGGACAAAAACATCCTTATTGATAAGATCCTTTAGGTCCACCTCGATGTGATATTTTGTCTTGTCTTTCTTTTAGATTAGACTCTCAATTGTCAAGATTAATTTTAATGATATCTAGAAATGCGCTGCACCCGTACGGAAAAAAGTAATAGGGCTATCAAACCCTATTGCGTGAGAATTTGAGGAACTAAACAAAATTAGATAAACTAATTATCCAATCGTCGCCATATATAATCCAATCGTCGCCATATATAAGGAGTGATCAACACAAAATCACGGTTAATTACCAGAACAACTCCATGAGATATGTCTAGAATTAGGTAACTTTGCTACTCCATGTTACACATGATCTCAAGCATCTGAAGGCAAGCGCCGGACAAAATTCTACTAGATATATTTAGCTTAGCATGATTGTTCATTATTTTAATCAATTCAGGAAGTTCTGTTTCAAAATGGACATAAGTTAATTTATACACTAGATGATAACTATAAAAGGTTAATCATTGCAATGAGATTAAACAACTTTAATGTAACAAAATAGTAAATATATAGACATTCTTTAATGTATAAATCTAAGACATACATTTAAATTTCATGAAAATTTTGAATGCATTTTCTTTCATGAAAAATTCCAAACTTTTACATTTTCAAATTTGCATGACGATTTTGTAGAGATTTCATTTAAATATTTCAAGTAAAATTTTGTTTTGTTCTAAGTCATACTCTAATTTGTATTTAGTTGACCAAATATTGTCTTTTCTAGATCTTACCTTTTAATTTGTTGATTACAATGTTCATATTTAGTGGCCATGAGTGTTTGCATTTAATTTTTTAAAAAGATTTTTTTAGTTAAGAATGATAAATATACCTAATCTTGAATTTGCCCACGCCCTAAGCCTAAATTTTAGTGCCGGACTCAAAGACTAACTCTAAGTTTAACTAAGATTATCTCCATTGACATAGTCATCCCTAATTATCTTGTCTTTTACTTTTTGACTTCTTGTAGTCTTAAATAGAAACAAAATCGAAATGGGTTGATTTAGAACTATTTTGGACGACCTTTATCAAGCTTGGCTTGAGAAAGTCAAGTTTTGATCTAAAAGCAAGTTTGAACTCACCATAACAAATATCACTTTTGGCTATGTTTTAATTTGCTAAGATTTTTAATTCGTTGCTAAAAGTAAATTTTTGGCTACAAAATTATAAAATCGTAGCTAAAAGTAACTTTTTGGCTATAAAATTTTAAAATTGTCACCTAATGAAGCGGAACTTCCAAATATATCAATTTTGGTTATGTTTCAATTTGTATGATTTTAAATTTATAGTTAAAAGTAAACTTTGGGCTACGAAATTAGAAAATCATAATTAAAAATAATTTTTTGGCTACGAAATTTAAAAATCGTCACTAATTAAAGCATAACCTGCTACGTCTTCATTTGCTATGATTGTGAATTCATAGCTAAAAGTAAACTTTTGACTACGAAATTTAAAAATCATCACCTATTGAAGTAGAACCTCCTTTGGCTTAATTTGCTACGATTCTAAATTCGTAATTAAAAGTAAAATTTTGGCTTTAAAGTTAGAAAATTGTAGCTAAAAGTAACTTTTTGCCTATGAATTTAGAATCGTTGCATATTGAAGAATAACATCCCATGTTTTAATTTGTTACTACTTCAAATTCATAGCTAAAAGTAAATTTTAGGCTACGAAATTAGAAAATTGTAGCTAAAACTAACTTTTTGACTACAAATTGTAAAAATCGTCGCCTATTAAAGCATAAACTCTTTTCCATCTTTAGGTGACATTTTCTAAAATTTGAAGAACAAAAGTTTTGGCTACAAATATGTTTTCATAGCCAAAAGAAGAACAATAAAAAAAATTATAAATGTCGTCATTTTTGTAAGACATATAACCTAAATTCAAATATCCCTCTTTTTGCTTTGCTTCGTTTGTCTTCATATGTCTTGTGCTCCAACAGATTCCTCATCTTATTCTATCTTTGTGTGTCTTCTACTTCAATTTCTTTTTTTCCTTGCTTCTATTTTTGTCTTACTCCTCTACCTTAGGCCACCTTTCCCCTCCTCTTCCTCCTCCTTCTCCTCCTCCTCCTCCTTGTCCTTTCTCATCCTTACCTCCGAGTCTACTTACAAGTTTTACTATTTACATCTCTTTCTTTCTTCCCTTCTTTTTAGTTTCCCCAACTTTGATTTAGATCTATTAGTCCTTTCATTTTACTCTTACTTTTGTGTATGCTTTTGGTTGTTGTTGTTATCAATGTAAGGGTTTTAGTTTCTATTGCTAATTCATGCTACATACCTTAATGGTAGTGTGTTGGCACAATTTGTTAAAGGATGGTAGCAATTTTATGCCATTTTTCCTTTAGTTTAGATCTGGTTATGAGATACCACATGTCCAGTTTTTTCCCTATCATTGAACACACGTTCTTGTAACTTGTTTATGGAATTGGTAAAGGCATGGATTTGAGATAGGCTTCCTATATCTAGAGATCATAAGCTCATTCAAAGGCTCCTTTCTCACATTGACATAGAGCTAATCCCAGTATATTACCTCCATTGACTAGCAAAAGACCTTTCATGTAGTTATGAGCTTAAAAATTATAGACATGAATGTGCTACACTAATGCTTTCTTCCTAAACTATTAAGATATATATGTTAACATAAATAAATCATTATCTACTTCTTACATCTTAGATTTTAGTCTTTGGAAAAGTTAGTTTTGAAATTTGTGTTTTGATGGCTTCAAAAGAGCATTATCACTCATTTAGTATGCTTTTTTTTTCATGCATTTGAATGTAAGCAGACAATATGTACAAGTAAGTTGTTCTCATGTTTAGACAAGCCTAAAGGTGGTTACATTTTCTGTTAGTCTTTATGTATTTTGTTCGATTGGAAAAGGGTCCTTTTATTTGAGAATCTACCTATCTTTTACATAGTTATATAATGTTGCAGAGTCATGTTAAATTCACCATGCATGGCTCTTTGTAATTATGTGGCAATTTCTTGAGAGAATCTTTTTCCATTTTATTGGATTGTTAAGTTCACATAAAATCAAAACAAAATTATCTATGATAAGAAGTGTTTCTAAAGGAATCATTCCATTGAAAAGAATTATTCTAGGAATTATGATGACATTGGTGATCTTTATACCAATTTATGCCCTCCTTTGTTGCATTTATACACAATCTTTAAACTTCTGGTTAAAATAAAAAGGATTTTTTTTTCTACCGGTGAATATTGTTTTTATTCTCGTATGGTTTCTTACCATTAGCTATAATTTAAACTATACCTTATATGGATATTTTATCCAAAGTTCTACTAATATTTTGTTTGGCAATACTAACAAAAATCAATTATACTTATTCTCTATATGTTTTTTTGCTTCCTAGTATCTGTAAGGTTTCAATAATGTATTTTATACATAATATAGTAGAAAATAAAGCGAAACCTAAAAACTAGATATACTCATGCATATAGATATAGAAAACAAAAACATGAAATGTAATATGTTTACATACCTTTCTGACGACCTCCTTTGATTTTTAATCTTTTTCACATTGGGTTGTCATAAACCATAACAATCAACATAGACATCTCTAATGAAATTCCATACAAAGATAGAAGGATGAAACCTCACTAGGAAATAGCTAGAAATCTTTCTTTGTACTAGCAAAGACAAGAACTCTTGTTAGAGTTAGAGAGAAAAGACTGTATGTGTAAGAAAGAACCTTTCTTTCATTTGTGTCTTACACAAGATGCAAAAAAATGATGATTATTTTCTACCGTCTTTAGCCTCCTATAACCCCTATCATTCATAGGAAGTTATGGGAGTTAATAGTCATGAATATCATGCATTAATGGAAGTTATGGAAAGTTAATGACCACGAATTACTTGTATTAATGGAAGTTTGGAAAGTTAATAGCCAAATTGGTAGTCAGCAACATTTGTTTCTGATCCATTCCATGCAAGCTTTTCTACCAAGATCACATCGCTATATAATCCTGAAACACTCTTTCATATCTTGAATCACTATTCAAGACCATTTTACTCTTCCTTCGGATCTCCTATGTGTGTGACCCATTAGGTTCCTGGTTATGTTGGCCACTTGAAACACTTAACTTAAGTAAGTCAAGAGTGGTATCTAGCAACATGTTTGGCCCCCAATTAATTTAAAAGTCAGTAGTTTGACTATGAACCCTTCCATACGCAATGTTGCCATGAAATTCATCCTTTCACTATCTATACCCCACTTGGTTTAGAGTATGGTCAAAGTGTCAACTCTTACTAGACTGACTACGTCACATCTAGTCTAAGTGATGTTAGATATTATGCTAAGGATCTTATTACTCTATGTATCATTGAAGATTCTCTTTCTAACTTATATCTACTCTGGCTAGAGACTTCTAAGTAATGATCTCGATAAGAGGTTGTGGGTATCATCTCCTTCTATCATAAGTGGTGAATCCTTTATTGGGTATTCAATTAACTACGAATACCTCAACCTATACTCAATCACCACCCTTTGAGTAACCCATAAAAGGCACCGATGAATAGAGTCAAAGAACAGGATTAGTATCCGAGATATCCTTGAACACTTCAAGTCAAAGGATACTTATACTATTGTTATGATGAGACTATCATTGATACTAGAATATAATATCCATTTGATTCTCTCATAGTAGGTCAATCCAATATACTTACTACCTTTAGTAAGAACTCACATGTTAACTCTATACAGCTCATATCTACAACTTATGAGATTTACTGCTTGATCCAATTAAGGAGTGTAACATGTGCTAATCAATCCGGATTAATGGTATCCCATCTCATTAATCCTATGACTAGGAAAATTTTAAATACTAGCATAATTACACATGATAGGAATCTCATTATCATGATCTCATTATGATTTCCTCTATGCTATGTTTTGTACCAAGGACTACATTAAATAAATTTAAGATCAACATTAAATCCATAAATGTATGAAAATTGAAATAACGAAAAATGCCTTTATTAATCATAAAATGGTTTGTATAATAAGTGCTAAAGGTGATTGCCTTTAGAGCCCTTCTGTAACAAACTCTTACTTGCACTAAAGCCAACTGCCTTGATGTATCATACCATGGGCATGTACAAGTGACATAAAACTCTTTTGGGAAATAGGCTTAGTCAATGGACTAGCTATATTCTGATCGGTGGGAACTCTCATTATTTTGACATCATTTTTGCCAATGATTTCTTTAATCAAATGGTAGCGCCTGAGTACATGTTTAGACTTCTGATGAGACCTTGGTTCCTTCTCCTGTGTTATAGCCCCGTTGTTTTCATAATATAATTGTACTGGTCAACGATGCTAGGAACCACACTAAGTTCCATAGTGAACTTCTTGATCCAGATCGCTTTGTAATGTACTCCGCCTCTGTCATCACAATATAAATGCGTTGGGTCAGTGATGCTGGGAGCCATACTAAGTTCTATGATGAACTTCTTGATTCAAACTACTTCCTTTGCCATTTCTAAAGTTATAATGTACTTCACCTCTATCATCGAATCTGCAGTCGTCTCTTGTTTGAAACTTTTTCAACTGACTGCACCATCATTCAATTTGAATACATATCCAAACTAGGATCTGGAGTCAACATTATCAGATTGCAAACTGGTATCAATATTTCCACTTACCATAAGATCACCTTCTCCATACACTAAGAATACATCCTTAGTTCTTCTCAAGTACTTTAGGAAATTTTTTATAACCACCCAATGACCCTCATGAGAGTCCGATTGGCATCTTCTTGTAACACTTAGAGCATACAATACATCGGGTGCATACATGATTGATCCTATAGCTAGAGCCTAAGCAATCGAACTCAAGCAAGTCCCCTCATCTTGTGTCTTTGGACACATAGATTTAGAGAGTGTAATCCAATGTACCATGGGAGGATAACATCTCTTGGATTGCTCCATACTAAACCTTTTTAACATCCTGTCTATGTATGTAGATTGAGTTGTCTACTGTTCTTAAGACCCTGTATGTCAGTACAAATGTGTGAGCCACAACTGGTATCTAATACCTATAAGTTGTTATCAAAAATATATAAATATTAATAGCATAGATACAAAAAGTAGATAGGGCATCAGATGTCTTCTTCTACTTTAAGGACTCTAAATAGGTCTTGTAGTTTCTCTTTCAGTGGCCATCTTTGCCATAGTAGAAGTAAGTTCCCTTCGAGACAGTCTTCTTTGTTTTCTTGACACCTCCCTTAGGCCTTGCGAACTTCTTCTTCTTCTTTTGGCTCTTTTTCTTCGAGCTAGAAAAGTCCACCAGTTATTTGATTGGAAAAGAAAACATGAAAGATTTGGTTAAATGGTAGATTTCAAAACTTTTTTTAGAAATCATAACACAATGGAAGCAAGATAACCAAACCAACATGCATAGCCATACATGATACGACATAAGGAAAAACATTTGCATAATCAAAAGATAGAAATTATTACCGACTCCTTCATTACAACTTTAAATCCTCACTGTGCTATCCTCTCTTTCTTCTTGTATCTACTCCTAACTTTAGCCTTGCTTTCGAATCCTTTCCTTTAGCAATCTATCCTTTCCTTGTTGTTATATCCTCAACCAATTTGATATCTACTACTTGTTCTTATTGGATAACTTGGTTAACAAGATCCTTTAGTGGGAAATGAGAAAAAATATTTGTAGCACCCCACTCCCGCAAGATACGTACCCAACATCCTGAGTGATATCCGAGTACATACCCCACAAGGGTAGCATACTAGAATAGTTAAATACTTGAAACTCAGTACAAATTTTTCAAAAAATAGCATAAGCATATGCGAAAGTCAATAACCAAATTGGGCCTGCTTTATTTCAAACATTTTCATTTACAACATTACAACCATTACACAAATCGTCAAAATTTCACTTTCCACTCGTGCCCATTACAAAGGTAAAACACTTATAAACATAATATCATTACACTTCAAAATCTTTTACTAACATTTCTGATTTGGAAAGATGTTACAAACAGAATTATTTACATACATATGATACAATCATTACGGAAAACACAATTTGATATTAACATAAGAAATTAAAATACAAACGTGAACTGATTCCGACCTCAATCTCTTACTTGTAAGTAGTGGCTATATTCCTGTTAGCCTAACTGTGTAACCTTTCAGAGCATAAAAAATATTGCAAATTTTGGGTAAGTTTTGCGAACTCAGTGAGAGACTATCCTCGATGGCTCACTCAATTATATAACACCTAATTCATATATTCACATATTCACGTCATTTTATTAATAATCATATTGAATCACATTCACTTGATCAATCATTTCACATTTTACATTCAACACATTACGATCATTCATATCATGCATATGCATTGCACATGAGACTCACTTGCAATTTGTTACTTTGTTGTGACCAAGTGTTTAATTACTAGCTCATATCCCTTGCTGGATACTGAGTTGTATTAGATACTGTCCCATATCCCTTAGTGGATACCGGGTGCATTCACACTGAGCCCAAAGCTCTTTTTCACATTCTGAGCTTTAAGCTCTTTACAGTAGCTACTCATGGTCACATCTGCCTTTATGTTTCATGCATTCATATAATGGAATGCATCATCATATTATCAGTCATTCACATGATTGCACATTCATATTCAGATCACATTTTCCCTCAGACCCAAGGTCTGGCATTCAACATCATTATTGAGTAACACTCATTCATTCACATGCATGTTCACATTTTTCTTCAAAACTAGGTTCAATATTTAACAATTAATTTAAGCACATATTTCATCGCATTCACCTACAAGGAGCACTTCAAATCTCACATTCATACATCAAGAACTTCGAACCTTCAATGTCCATAATCAAACAATCAATTTTTTTAATAATTGAGTCATTAATTTGATGGGCATAAATAGAGATTTGAAATTGGATGGAAAGATTTGAATTAAGTTAGAGTTAATATGGTGTTTAAGAAGATTAAAGGAGTCAGGATGTAAGTGAAAGAAGGGGCAAAATGGGAAGATCAAAGGAGAGGAGGGGTATTTTTGGAAGGACAAGACCAAAATGTGGTCTTATTTAATAAGAAGAAAAAAAAGTGAAATGGGAGGAGAAATAACGAATCAAAGAGAGAAAGAAGAGAGATTTTGGTGGTTGAGAGAAAAGAAGAGATTTGAGCTAGGGTTTCAATTTTCTTAGCCTTCAAGAGAGATTTTGAGGTGGTTCAAGAAGAGAAAAAGGTAGAGGAAGAGAAGAGCTTCCATTTGAGCCAAAGATCTCTTCATTTGGTGAAGAACCAAGGTAAGATCACCAAAATCTTTTGGGATTTTTAGAAGGATTTTAGTTCATGGAGTTTAGAAAATCCATGGGTTTACGTATTGTAGCACCAATTTTAGTGATTGTGCTTTGTGAGATTTTCAATTGAAAACCCTATTGAGTGGGATTTTTTTTGTTATTGTATAAAGGGGATCATAGAGGCAAGAGAAACAAGAGAAGAGGCATTTTGAGCAAGTCTTTAAGCAAGGAAATCAAGGTGGGTTACATGTTTATAATAGAGTTATGAGCCATTAAAGTTTTTACAAATCAAGAAAGTAAAATGATTTCAATTACTTCATAAATTTTGCTTTTAATGTTTTGAGTGATATAAGAAATTGCCACACATTGGTGCATGCATTTTGATTATAAAATGGAAAACGGCTTTGAAATATTCATGTTATGCCTTGAAACATGTCATGGCATTTTATATGAATGGAAAGATATGAAACATGAAAGTCTGAACACATGAGCAAATGATTTGAGCATGAATATGTGCTTTTATTTGGGCAAGAGAGAATCGTTTTGTTAGCCACGTGCACGTTGACCCATAGCCTTCTCTCGGTTGTCGTTTGAGGTCACAAGATCATGAGAAATCGAACTCGTTTTGTTCATAGTGTAAACTTTGGTTTCTCTGTTTCATTCCACGAAATTCTCGAGTCATTTTTTTGTGTATTGCATCTTTAAATTGTCAAGTTATTTGTATAATTTGAGTGTTCTGCTATGTTGATGTGATGATACTTTAACTATGAGTTTTAAGCAAGAATTGTGAATTTGATTGAAAATTTGAAAACAAAGTGATTTATAAATTCACTATGACTTTTATAAGACAAAAAATATTTCAACGATTTTGCTTATTCTTTGTTATAAACTTGTTACCCACTGATTGAGTCCAAGTTCATTATATAAATTGGCTACACTTTCATGGCTTTTAATGTGCTTTTTGACTCTTAATTTGTGATTTTGTGCTTTAATTAGTCCCTTGCAGTGAGCTTAAACTTTATACAATTTGATAATGAAATTGCTCCAAATTGACATTATTTCCATCATAATTTTTTCAAGGACAATTATACTGTAAGTTGTTGTTTCATATTGTAGGGGAAAAGAAGAATCAAAAGGATCAGAAGAGTCAACACGTCGTGGCACATGAAAAAGTCCACACGTCGCGACGTGATACAAACAACACGCCGTGGCTAGCGATCCAAGAAGAGCACGCCGCGACACCAACTAATTAACACACCACGGCGAGTGAATCAAGAAGAGCATGCCACGACGTCAAAGAATCATCTCGTCGAGGCGAGCAGACGGATATCTGGACTTTATTTGAAAAGATATCTCACTGTGTCGACCCGACCAGCACCCATCATTTAAAAGGTTGCTAAATTTAGGTCAGAGGAGTTTCTTTTTTGTCGAGCTACCCCTTTTGGAGGCAGAGAGACAATTTTTGTCCGAACACTATCAACCCTTCATCTTTGACCATCGCCATCATCTTAACTCTATCGCCAGTCTCTATTACAACCATGGGCGACATCCTATCTTCAACAGTCGTAAGAGAATCCGAAGTCATGCTCGGCTAAATCCACATTTCCTCTTAAGAATGTAGCATCGGCTTGAGTTCACCGGTTATTAACAAGGGAGTTAATCTTACATCGTCAAGTTTAATTGCATTGTTGTAAATTCCTGAGTTAGGGTTTACTGTCGTGTAGTTAGATTAGCTTAGTTATAGTTTAATCTAGTGTCGAACGATGAATTGTGTTTTGGAATTGGTTAGTTGTAGAACTTTGATGCTCAATATATGAAGTTTCATATATGTTTATTGGTGATTGTATTAATTCTCTTTATCTGCCTAGTTGTGTTTGATATTGAGATTGTGTTTGAGCCAATTAACCAATTACATTAACTTGTCCATTTCACACACTAAGATGCATTTAACAAGGTTTTAATTAACGGAGTTCGTTGATTGAAACCTTTGACTTAAAGAGTCCTTTAAGGTTCTAAGGCTTAAGAGCACTTAATGGGATCTTGAGAAATGGAGTTCATTAATCAAGATCCTGGACTTAAGGAGAGTCTTTAAGGTTTGTTGATTGAAAATTTAGTGAATTTCACTCCCTAAAAATTGTTTCGAACCATGATAGCCTAAGCTCATTTACAAGAGGATTTAATCTCATTTGCTTATTACTCGAATTTTCAATTTCATTTTTTATATACTTTGTCCTTCAATTTTAGTTAAATTTCCTTAGTTCTTTCAAATGATCCAAAACCCCCTTTTATCAACTTTTTTTGCATTTCTTTTGACAATTAGGCTAGCTTAGACATTTTTCACTTGGTTCCAATTAAGTGAGACGACCCGAGGTTGCATCCTATACTACAATCCTTGGAATTTAATTATTTTTGATTCAATTTTCACGGGATTGATCTTTAGATCGATACGAAATTTCGATCACCCACGAGCTTTCAAGCTCACCCCCTTTTATCCCATATAGCTAAAAAATCAAGTGATCAAGAGCCTAAGGGAATATCTCCATATTTGTTTATTTTGTATTCAGAGTTGATTTCGGGAAGGCAACAAGTTTGTTGTTCAAGAACCATTTGTAATTTCAGATTTTGAGATGATGATGTAATGTGGTTTGGAATGCCATTAAAGGTTTGTAAAACTTTATTCTTTTGATGTTAATGAGATGTGAATGGTGCATGGATGATGTGAGTTGAAGTTAGAGATATGTGAAGAAGTAATCAACTTGAGTTGATGATTTTGTAACATAAATCATATATATATATATATGTATGTATGTATGCACAAGTGAGATACTATGGAAAGGAAGATAGGAATTATGGTTTATCAAATGTAGTTGAAGGTGATGATGCGTCATGTGGTGAGGATATATCATGTGGTGAGGACGCTTCGTCTGGTGAGGATGTATCGTGTGGTGAGGATGCTTCGTCTAGTGAGGACGTACCATCTGGTGAATACGTATCATTTGGTGAGGACGCTTCGTCTGGTAAGAATGTATCGTTTGGTGAGTACGCTTCGTCTGGTGAGGATGTATCGTCTGGTGCACTATTCATCTAACCATATCATCTGGTCCAAATTTGACCCTTTAGACGATAGACTCTGTCTTCAAGGTCTTCATAAAAGTTGTAGATCTTGAAGTTCTCTTTCAAACTGCCTAAAGAACACCTTAATCTGACCTCTCTTGTGAAAATTATGGCAATTTTCCCAATTCATCCAACCCTTCATCTAGCTTCATTTGATCCTATCATCTGGTCCCAATTATGACCCCTTATATGATCGAGTTTGTCTTCAAGGTCTTTATGAAAGTTGTAGATATCGAAGTCCTCTTTCGAACCCTTCATGAATGACCTTAATCTGATATCCCTAGAGACATAGGGCTACAAATGATTTGAAGGAATAGAATTTTAACCCAATCCTTAAGACTTACAATATCTGGATGGAAGTCGAGCATAGAATATTTGCTTCAGTATAAGAATGATTCAGAAAATAGGACCCGACACTTATGGTATCAAAGAATCAAGATGAACCGAGAATGACTAATGAGGGCTAATTGGAATAAGCCCTAACTCTTAAAAATCTAAACCACATTGAATGATTTTGGTGTCATTAGAAACTTAAGACAATGGAGGACAAAGGTTTTGAAGAAGTCAAATTGTGATTCCAGTTTAAGGTTTCCCAAAATCTGTTCTGAAGTTGAAAAAATTTGTTTGCTCACGTTCTATAATGTAGTCTAGCACACGTCTTGTGACTCCGAATGTTGGGCTCTGTAAGCAGAGTCCAACATTATTTGGTATCAGAGCAAGAGTTGGGTTCCAGAATCGGTTCCCAACAGTGTTTGATATCAGAGCCCAGAATTAAGATCTTACATGGGCGTTTTTGAAACACATGTCATGTTATATGCATTTTAGTCATGTCATAGCAAACAGTAGTACCTAACCCTTAGTCGGAGTCACATGTGTATGAATCACATTTATGAGCAGTTGTTAACAGTTGAGTTGATAGAAATAGTAAGAAGAGAATGATGATCTAGCAGAGTGTGAGAAAATAAAAAGTTTGTGAATGTTTAAATAAGAAACATTACGCAGTCCAATATGTTAGATATAGATGCACTATTTGTGATTATGTTAGTGAATATGGTGACGAAATTTTATTGTGGATATGTGCTTGAATTGATATGGATGTGAAAATATTTGCATGAATCAACTAAGAAGAGATAGAGACATAAGTGGAAATGACAAGATTTAAGGTTTACAAGTAATGTGAAATTGAAAGGTTGAACTTGAAAGTTAGAATGATTATTTGATTGCTGTGATAAGAGTTATGATCCAGTACATGAAGATATTAGTGGAACTGAATATGAAATCAATATTATACTATGAAGGTGCACCCTTGAATATGATACAGGTGTAAATATATTAGCATGGATTGTTTGAGGAAAATAGGGAGACAAGTAGAAATGATGAGAATAAAGTGTACAAGTAGAATGTAAAGAAAACATAAATTGCTATGATCTTAAGAAGATAATTGGAGCCTAAGTGGTTTTTGATAAATATGAGAAGAGTTATGATCCTCCATAAGAATGTGGTAGAGGAATTGAGATCAGAATTTTACGATGATTATACATCTATAATTTTGAATCAATGGCGAATATACATACATAAGATGTAATGTGAATGATAATTGGAAGATGAGATGAATGATAGTGATATATATACAAGTTCAAAAGGTTAAGTTGAATTGTTATTGTGAGTACCTATCTGCTAATGAGATGATATAGGAAGCAATCTATGACCTAGTGGATATTTGTTAGTCAGAGTTCCCATAGTTTAAAGTCTAAGAGGAACTAGAGTAATGCATGAAAGTGCTTATAATGATCAATCGGGGATAGATCAAGATTGTTGTTGGTGTTACAATGAGTAACAAATTAGAAGATAAAGAGAAGAATATCATCTAGGATCAATGGAGATCAAAGTATCAATCGTGTAACATATAAATTTATGAATTGATGGAGATAAATATGTAACATCCCTTCCCCTTATTAGGGGTTAGTGTTAGATCGCATATGGTCCGAGTATTCACAATACGCTGCGGAAGAGACCATACAAAATTATCAAGTATAATCAAAAACACAAGGATTAATGAAAATACCTTATTTTCGTGGATGGATTGCTTCTTTTCGGATTCCAAGACACTGCAAATCGCTAATGTCCTCTACCGGTATCCACACGAGCATGCACGATCCGGCTGCGGTGTAGTGTGCTAAGACGTCCGAAAACCTTCGAACGCCGCACGATCTTTCTCTTGGCGGCTAGGGTTTCTTGACAGTTGTGTCGTTCAACCTAATGAGACCTAAGCTTCTCTATTTATAGAGAAACCCTAATCTCATTCAGGCCCTATTAAGTTTCGGCCCATTATATCATATATATAATAAAAGCCCGACAACTTAATTAAATCTAGCCCAATAAATATATCTAAATATATTTATTCAACACCTAATAAATTAGGCCCAAGAGAATAAGCCCAGATCACATCACTCTTTGTGTGCGACCCTGTAGGCTCATTTGATGTTGGCAATGGGCTTGATTACACTTCAAGGCCCATAAGTCATAAGCGGCCTCTAGCAAGACATTATGACTACCCAAATCAAATGAGGATCGATAATCCGATTTTACCTGTAATCATGGTTATAAGCTCAGTCCTTTTGTAACACGATATCAAGATTAATCACAAGGCATGGTACATGTCAACCTTTGATTAATCATAGTTTCTTGATCCCCAAGTTGACTGATTATAACAAATGACATTGATGACTCTTCATCAATTCATTTGAGCACGGCCATGCATTTCTTCAGTCACACTTGTCAAGAGGCCAAATGATATCTCTCTCATTTAAGAGAGGTACAAATCCCATCTGCGTCATTCACATCCCTCCGCATGATTCATTTAGTATCCAACATAAGACTATATGTTATTCGGTTAAAAATAACTTAGTCTAATATCAAAACACTAAATTCCTCATGTAGGGAACCATGATGACTTCAAGTCAAAGGACTAAAGTCAAACCATATAAAGAATCACTAATGACATGAAACCATGTAGTATTCTTTGTGTGGGTCGGTCCAATATATGTTCTCTAACATATATCTATGTTTCGATTTGATATCTCATATCCATGATCGAGAAAGCGTGATCATCAATCGAACACATACTAGTCTTAATTCATTATTGTTCCACCAATAATGATCGACCAGGACGATCGGAATAGTGTTATAACGCTTATGGTTTTACTATCAAGTCACATACTTGATAACATAAGTCTAATACTATTCATGGAATGTAAATCACATTACATGAAATACATGCATATATGAAGGAATACCTCATAATATATCATTAACAAGTCATAATGTTAATACATGAATCACAAATATCCATTAGCCTAGGGCACACTACTAACAGTTAGTACCCGAACTTTCGGTATTTGTGAACTCAAAGAGAGGTTAAGGAAATGCATTTTCTTGCTCAAGCATCATGCTAGCATATAAGCACATAGATACGAAATGCTTTAGCATAAAAAGTGGTACATGCATTCATTGACAACTTCTGGGCATAAATGGTATTAAATGTGATTTTATTGAAAATGAGGAGTAGAAGGAGTAGAAAGAGTGATCTTGGTATGAGTTGTAATAAGGAAAGATTTAGAAACAAGATTGGTAGTGATCTGGAAAATATTCACTGAATATGCTTCCGTCATTTAGCCACAACATTTTCTCTAGTAATCTAAACGATATGATTCTTAATTTTTATTAAACTAGAGATATATGGATACATTTTGTGTGAAGACATCAAATTTCAATTCTGTGTCTAAGAGTCTCAAATATTGTCATGAAGTGAAGAATTGGGTGCAGTGTTGGTGTATGAATGAAAAATTTGTCTTCAGACTTTAGGGGAAAATTTGGGATTGATAAAGATGGATTTTGGCAAAATTTCCTTCTGTAAAGTTGTATATTTTTCTTTTATCTTTCCAACGGTATAAAGTTTATAAAATTTAGACATCTGATTCAAAAGTTATGCGTCTTATAAGTAAAGATGTTCCAGACACAAAAAGACAGACTCAAAAAGACAGACGCAAAAAAACAGACGCAAAAACACAGACGTAAAAAGACAGACCCAAAAAGACAGACGCAGAAAAACAGACGCAAAAACACAGATGCAAAAAGATAGACGCAAAAAGACAGACGCAGAAAAACAGACGCAGAAAGACAGATGCAGAAAAAATGAGACGATACAGAAGTTAGACGATAGAATTGGCCTTCTAGGTCTTCATGAAAGTTTTAGATCCAGAAGTCCTCTTTCTAATGGTCTTAAAACAAAACTAATTGGACCTCTGTAGCAAAAGTTATGGTATTCGTACTGAGATATGTACATTTCAGGTGAGGATATGAACATGTTGGATTGTTTTGACCATAACTTCTTCTCTAGATCTCCAAATGAATTGATTCTTAAACCGTTGGATTCGTAAGAACTTTCTCTATATCTCCAAAAAATAGAAGTTATCTAAATTGTATGGAGACAGATTAAGTGAAAAGAGTAAGACGGGTACAGTGAGGGTGCTCTTAAAGGATATGAACTGGTGTTATCCTACTGAACATACTTCAGTGTTTTGATGATATCTTGATTTATAGAAATCAAAATGAGATGATTTCTGATTCGTGGAGAATTAGAGACATGGAGATACAAATGGTATGAAGGACTTGGAATCTGATTCAGTCTCTAGGATGTCTAAAATTCTTATGGAAGTTATGCATAGTGTACTGTTATGGACAAGAACAGTCCAAAATGTTTAAAGTGTAACTTCTGAATCATTGAACCAAATTGAATGCTTTTAGTGACATTAGAACCGTAAGACAATAAAGAAGAGTCTTCTAGAAGAAAGTGATGTGTAAGAATGTTCAAGGATATTTCTGGCAAGATACTTAAGTTTAAAAGAATATAAGTTTATAAGGAAGGATAAAATGAACTTTTGGACTCATTAAAGGCATAAATGGAAAAAAGAAGTATGGTCTGGCTTATAAATTAAGGGGAGAACGAAAATGGACAAAAAAAAAGAGAAATATCATGAAGAAGAAAGAGAAATACGAAGAGAAGAAGAAAGAAAGAGAGAGAAAGAAGAGAGATCAAGCTAGGGTTTTAATTTCCTTAGCCTTCAAGAGAGATTTTAAAGTTGTGCAAGAAGAGAAAATGTAAGAGGAAGAAAAGAGCTTCCATTTGAGCTAAAGGTCTCTTGGTGGTGAAGAATCAAGGTAAGATCTTTTTGACTCTTTTGGATTTTTGGAAGGATTCTAGCTTATGGAGTTTAGAAATTGGTTGGGTTTAAATGTTCTAGAATCAATTTTGGAGATTTTTCATTATGGGATTTTTAAGGGGATTTCTATTGAATGAGATTTGGTTTGTATTAGGAAACCAAGAGAATCCTACCCAAGAACAAGGGGAAAGACAAAATTGACTCGAAGTTTTGCAAGCCAACTAGGTGGGTAATATATGTATTTATGGTTTTTCTGTAAATAGGCAATAAGCCTCAATGTGTTCATGTGTTTAAATTGCTAAGCTATGAATGGGGATTTGATATTATGAGATCATGTGAGGTTAGAAAAGAGATGATGAAAAATTGGGTTATGATATAGAGTAACCAAGTGTTCTTGAAGTGTAAGCTTATGAATAAGCTAGACTTATAAAAAGGGAAAAGATTGAAAGGAGAAGTTAGAACGATCATGTACCAATGAAGTATATGAAACGTATATGAATTTTGAAATGGAAATGAGCATAGAGTGTATATTAAAACATATACCCGAGATTGTCATTGAACATGTATTGTACATAGTCCATTATTACAATTGTACAAAAATGAATGTTGTTATGTGTACAATTATTGATGAGTGTGCAATGTGTGACTTGCATAAATAGGTTGTACAGGTCAAGTGTCCACATTCTAACGTTCCAGAATTGGGAAGCAAATGCTATTTTGGAGCGTACTGTGAGTAGACCTAGATGGTCTTACCTTATTGTTTGTTTTGTTTATGTTATATACTGAGTGATTAAAACTAATTATGAATGTGTCTTGATTGTTGAAATTCGGACGATGAAGGTCTATATGAATGAGATACTGAAGTGTTAATTGTATGTGAATGTGATTATTAATCGTGTATTGGCACTTTAATGAAATTTGTGAAATGCTCCACTTCAATGTTGATTGTCGGACTAAGATCCGATGTTATGAGAAAGTGATTGAATGGGATGAGTAATTATCCGTGATGCATTCCATTTCATGAATGCATAAAACAAAATAGTAATTGTGACCCGAGTAGCCACCGATCAGAGCTACAAGCTCAACGTTCAATGAGCCCTATATGGGACAATTATCAATGAGCCCTACATGGGACAGTTTAATGAGCCCTTTAAGGGATAGTTTAGGCACTCGGTAACAACAAAGTAACAAATGAAAATTGAGTCTCATATGCATTGCATATGCATAATGTAAAATGTGATTTTTGATACAAAGTATGATTGATTGAATGATCTGAATTATTGAAGTGCTCATTATATGTGAATAAGATGAACTAAGTGTTTTCAGAATGTGCATTGCATGCAAGAGAGAGAGTTAATGCTTAACTATATGTTGAATGCCGGGCTACGGTCCGATGATAAGTGAATGTGATCAAATAAGTGCATGCAATGTAAATGATGCATTCTATGGTATGAATGCATGAAATATAATGGCGTTGTGACTTGAGTTGCCTGTGTGAAGCGCTTCCACATAGAGCTATGCTCCGTGAGTATGTGATTCGACTAAGCCTACGGGCTGGTATTTTGATTCGAGTAAGCCTACGGGTTAGTACTCTGTATATGTGAAGAGGCACTCAGTCACAACAATAAGAACGAATGTGAGTCTCATACAAGTGACGTATGCATCATATGAATGTCTGAATGATTTGAATGTGAAATTTGAATTCTGTATGACATATAAGTATGTGTTATGTGACTGGGTGAGCCATTGAGGATGGTCACTAATTGAGTTCGCAAAACTCACCCAAAATTTACAACTATTTTTCAGGATAAGAAAAATACAAGAATACCCCGTTAGGCCAACGGGAGTATACCTACAACATTTAAGTGAAGGATAGAGGTCGGGATTAGTTCGCGTCTGCATTACATGTCTATATTTTTGTATTAAATTGTTTATTCCGCAATTTCCGTATAAGTTGTATTTTGAAATGACTCAAGTGTTGTTTTTGTGAAAGGGTCAAATGGCCATATAAGAATTTTGTAAATGGCCTTGTATGATTGGAAAAGGGCTTATGTCCTATTTGATTATTTGACTTCCGCATGTGTGTCTATGAAAAAGAAAAAAAAATATACCGAATTTGGATTGATTGAGAGTGCGTAGCACACTACCCTCGCGAGGCGCGGTCTCGGATATCACCATCGATATCGGGTTCGGGTCTTCCGGGAGTGGGGTGTTACAAAAATGTGGACAAAATGGGATGATTTGATGATGCACATCTAAGCATATGCGACAGTAAGTATGTTCATTAATCCATTGAGTTTTGGTGATTAGAACATTATGATCTTGTAAGAATGATAGAAATCAGTCCTCTTGAGGTATTAAGGATAGTTGATAATGTGATGATGATAACAAATGATTGATAAAGATTGCATGAATATTATTGATGATAGTAGTAAGAAATCTTCTTTCTAAGAAGAATTTCACTAGATTAGATTAACCAGATCAGATAGTATATTAAGGATGATCAATGAAAGAACAAATCGGAAATGAATACGTAATGATTCAAAAGTAAATATTGGAGTCATATCCCTAGAAGAGACTTAAACATGAAATGTAGAATATGTTATAGAGAGTGTATGCATTATGGTTGATGTAATGTATCTAACTATGGTATTGGATTCTTGAAATTGAGGTGACATTAATTACTAATATGAGGAGAATATAGGTCCATGTTATATTATGTGTAATTGTGTTCGGGAGATAAAAATTTGACTTGATGAATGTATTACAACCACAAGAAGTTAAGTTTGCAAATAAATTGAAATGTATGGACAAACTAGTATGAATAAGCAAACATTAGAAAATTTAATGTGAAATTAGAGGAAATTGAATGAATTGAGAAAATCATTCGAGAAAGGAAGTCAATTGGGAAATTGAAAATAACGTGAGACAATGCTACCTCATTGAGGAATTAGTTATTTAAGGAATTATGAGAACTAATCATGGGCATATGGAGTGTGATAATAATTGTTTGAGTTAACAATTGCCCCAAGAGTACTATGGTATTGAAGATTAAAGTGATCCAAGAAAAATTTGATGATATTTTAAATGTATTCGAAAAGTTGAGAAGAATAGTTTGAATACGTGAAGAAAAAGTATAAAGCGTATGAGTAATAAAAGTAAAGAGAATTTTGAGGAATTATACTAATATTAATTATATCATATGGATTTAGAGATTTTATAGTATACAATGATGTTGTATAAGAGATTTGGATAAAATCAATGCAGCATAATAAAGTGATTTCATATATATGGAGACAACTAAAGTCCTATAAATTGGCTATTTGATACATGATTTAAAGCTGCTATACTAGTAATTGCTTTGAAAGTTTGGAGATAGTATATATAGGAACATCTTGGATATATATATACATGTTCAAATCATTAAAGTTTGAGGTAATTATTGTGTTGAGAAAATTGAATACAAGATTGAGAAAATTGATATAAGTACTGAAAGACTTGTTAGAGAATATATAAAATTAATTAAGTTGGCCTCACACAACAGCTTAAGCTATTGTGGTGAAACGGTCGTTTAATATGGAATCAGAGCCTCTATAACCAAATGGTCATGAGTTCGAATCCTACCACCCACCTTTTCTAATTAAATTAAGCACAAGGTAAAGTAGGCCTGTGCAAGTTTCAAGCCCAAAGGGCTTTCACTTGAGGGGGTGTGTTAGAGAATATATAAAATTAATTAAGTTGGCCTCACACAATAGCTTAAGCTATTGTGGTGAAACGGTCACTTAATAAGACTATGATTATACAAATGAGTAATTCCAAGTAAAGTTAGTGTTATATTTGATACATTAAACAGAAATTCAATATTGATGTTATCAGATCTAGTACAGAAAGGAGCATAAAATGTGGAGTTGAAGTTTAGGCAAATCAAAATACTATTTGCTATGGAATTGAAAATCAATTTCACTTAAAAGGATTAACCAAGCCCAAAGTGAGGATTTAAAAATTGTGAATCTTATTGAGAGGTTAAAAACAGGTCTGAATTTTGGGATTAAATAGGAAGAATGATACATTGTGATTGAAATAAGAAGTATATGTACCGATAAAGATGATTGAGCAAAGAGATTGTTAGAAAAGTACAAATCGTTACGTAAGTTATACATCCTAGTAGGAATACGTTGGGACATCATTTAGCTACTAACAATGTCGAATCAAGTGGGTGAATGTTTAAATTGTTGACGGTCTTAACTGTCAAAGATATGTTTAAGGCTTATAGTTTGAAGTTCATAGGAACATGAGATCCATGTATAGTTTTATTTGACTTTAAGTTTCAAAATCATTATCCTGGTGATTTCATTGGAATACTGTATGAGGAGTTAGATGATAAAAAGAGTCATCCACCTCTTTATTCGGATGAATAGGGCCAAGGACGATCAAAAACAAGAATTGATTGGAGATGTTACTGATAGGTGAAATTGATCAATATTAGAAATTAAGTGATTCAGAAAAATGAATGAATTAGGTGGATCAACGCCAAAGGCATGGAATACACCAAGATAGACATAAAAGTTAAGTGTACTAACATTATACTGATGTGAATTATTAAGTGAAAGTTAAATTTATCTCTGAGAGTATCACCGTACCAAGGTGTGCTCAGGCTAGGAAAAATGATTAGCTAAGGCTGACATGAATAGGGCTATATGAAATAGTTATGAGAAGTGCTACTAATGAAACATGTCTTAGATTCGTAATATGATATATGTGAGTATGTTAAGAAATATTGATATGAATTGATATTGGTGTTATTGACATAGGAAGTGGAAAAATTATGAGTAATCTGAAATATATTGAGGGAACAGTTAAGATAGTATGATATTTGAATAAGTCATGGAAGGACTGATCGAATCCATTGACTAGGGTCATTTAAAAGAAAATTTTTGAGTGATGGAATTAAATGGAAAATGGAGAAGCACAAAAGGAAGTATAACCCTGCCCTAGATCAGTCATGTAAGAATTTCTACGACGAAATTTTTTTAGGGGGAGAATTATTGAACCCTGAATTTTTTTTTATTATTATTGATTTTTTATTTCATTATTTTTAGAATTGATTCATTAATTTGATGGGTATAAATAGAGATTTGAAATTAGATGGAAAGATTTGAATTAAGTTAGAGTTAACATAGTGTTTAAGAAGATTAAAGGAGTTAGGAGATAAAAGAAAGAAGGGGCAAAATGGGAAGATCAAAGAAGAGGAGGGGTATTTTTGGAAGGACAAGAACAAAATGTGGTCTTATTTAAAAAGAAGAAGAAAAAAGTGAAATGGGAGGACAAATAACGAATTAAAGAGAGAAAAAAGAGAGATTTTAGTGGTTGAGAGAAAAGAAGAGAGTTAAGCTAGGGTTTCAATTTTTTAGACCTTCAAGAGAGATTTTGAGGTGGTTCAAGAAGAGAAAAAGGTAGAGGAAGAGAAGAGCTTCCATTTGAGCCAAAGATCTCTTCATTTGGTGAAGAACTAAGGTAAGATCACCTATATCTTTTGAGATTTTTGGAAGGATTTTAGTTTATGGGGTTTTAAAAATTCATGGGTTTAGGTATTCTAGCACCAATTTTAGTGATTGTACTTTGTGGGATTTTAAATTGAAAACCCTATTGAGTGGGATTTTTTTGTTATTGTATAAAAGGGATCAAAGAGGCAAGAGGAATAAGAGAAGAGGCATTTTGAGCTAGTCTTGAAGCAAGGAAATCAAAGTGGGTTACATATTTATAATAGAGTTATGAGCCATTAACGTTATTACAAATCAAGAAAGTAAAATGATTTCAATTACTTCATAAATGTTGCTTTTAATGTTTTGAGTGATCTAAGAAATTGTTACACGTTGGTGCATTAATTTTGATTATAAAATGGAAAATGGTTTTAAAATATTCATGTTATGCCTTGAAACATGTCATGGCATTTTGTATGAATGAAAAGATGTGAAATGTTGGGCCCCGATTTTAGAACCCAACCTTTCGGAATCAAAAAGCGTGCGTATAGAATTTTTTCGAACAACATATCTTGAACCCGACCTCGGAATCATAAATCAAAAAACAAAGTGGGTGAAAACGAAAGATATCAAAAGGGGAATCAAATAAAACACGTGAGGAAGAAAACGAAAGAAATCAAAAACTGAAAGTAGGCCAACTTCGGATCGAAAACCAAAGGAATCGAAAGCCCGTGCAGAAACTAAAAGAATCGAGAGGCTCGGAATCAAAGAAAACAAAACGTTTAAGGACAAAACTCTTAACTCTGACATCCAAAAACACATAATTTACAAAAAAACAAACACATTGGAAAACTACAAAGACACTTGGTCTAAACCAATTCAAATCGATATAATTTTTTTTCAATATCATTTAAAGAATTTCAATTTCAAATGGACTTTATCAATCCCACTCAAGCCTCAATACATTTTCTTCTTCATATTCATTCATATCTCATCATTTAAACAAAATCTTATTTTTCTTTTTCCATAAAGCACTTTCCACACATATCGATATACCCACAATTCATACACAATAATCACTTCAATATTTCATATCAATCATCACAATTCATCGAACCTCCTATCCGGAATCCCAACCCACTCAATCACATTCATATCATCTAATCCAAAAACAAATTCACATTCCATAACCGTACACAATTGCATAACTCATTACCATCATGAATTAATATGCTTACAAAACATTAATGGTATTCCAAGTCATAATACAGCATCAATACTAAAGTCCAAAATACACGAGATAATACAACTCCAAAATTCTCAGCAAAAGTCTAAGGACTTATCTTCTAACAATCTAACTTAAAAACACATCATATGCACAAACAGACGGATGTCTTGACTATCTTTCATCCGATCTCTTCTCGATACCTAGCGATGGGAATGAAAGGGGGGGTGAGCTTTACAGCTCGTGGGTATCATGCTTATAACAAAAAAATAAGCAAAATTATTTTCAAAACTTATTGCAATTTTATAGCAATGTCACAATAGAAATCATCACATGCTTATTTCTTCAAAATTTTCAATTTCACAAATAATTCATAAGAAATTTCAAATAATGTATAAATCAAACTTATAAACAAACATGAGCACATAACACATCAAAATGGTTTGGGTTGGTCCAGAAACAGAACGTACAACACATTTTCACATAGCGGTCCTGTGTAGTCGTGAACTTATGGGAGTCCTTGCGGAGCTCCATGCCACTAGCGGGTAGGTTGGAGAAGCCTATTGATAAGTGCACTTGACATAACTTATGGGACCTAACCAAACTCACATAACATACATTTCACACTTGAAATCGGATTGCCCAAGGCACATTTCAAAAATTTACTTTTCATAAGCATGTCATATCAAACACATTTTCATTCGCAATTTCAACCAAAATTCACATAACAATTTTTCAATCATTCAAACACAAGAAATGCAACAATCGCAGTAATTTCTTAAATCATTCAAAATACAATGAATGTAACAATTGTAACAATTTATCAAAACATTCAAAAACAATGAATTTGAAATCATTTTATCTTCTTGATTTTTCGAAAACATATTAGTGGCTCATAATTCAAATTATAAACATGGTACCCACCTCATATCCTTGCTTAAAACTTGTCCAAAGACTCTACTCTTTCTCCCATAACTTCTCTAATTTCCTTCATAAATTGCAAAAATCTCTAATCAATAGGAATTCAAATTGAACATCACATAAAGGCATAAACACCATAATTAATCTTAGAAAACTTAAACCCATACTATTCTTAAGCCATAAGAACCAAAATCTCTTTAAAAATCCAAAGCTCAAAATCCACCCTTACCTTGAGTCTTCTCCAAATGAAGAGTTTCTTGGCTCATATGAAAGCCGTCAAGCTCCTCTTTCTTTTTCCTTCTTGAATCAATTTCGAAATCTCTCTTAAAAACTTAGAAAAATCAAACCCTAACCTTTTTTTTCTTCTTTTCTCTTCTTCTCCACCGACACCTCCTTCTTCTCTCTTCTCTCTTCTTTCTTTTCTTTTAATTTCGTGCTTCTCCTTTCCTTATACGAAAGTCCACTCTTCTTATTTACAAAAAGCCATTAATGAATGAGTAATGTAGCGCCCCCTCACCGTAGGGTACACATTGGGAAACCCAAAGGTCGCTCCGACACGTATCCCACGATAAAGGTGCACCACCAGAACATTTTCCCAATAATATCCACATGGCATCGCAATAAATAAAACCATAATATCAGAAATCAGTAACTTTTAAAAAAATCCAAAATAATCTTATCATAGCAGCAATTTCAATACAGTCATCCAAAAGAAGAATAGACAAGTCTATCAGTCCCTTAAACAAAACCAAAAGGGAACTGATATAAGCATCTATCCTAAGTCATCCTCAACATCCAACCCAGCTGACCGATCTGTGTGCCATCGCTTCTCTTGCCAGCATGCTCGCACGGCAGGAAAAGACTATCTTCGGAGCTAGGGGTCTACTCTATCAGTCCTGAAAAATAGGTTGCAATTTTGGGTGAGTTTGCGAACTCAGTGAGAAACCATCATCGATGGTTCACTCAAATCATGCATTACGCAAATTGCGTACAACACGGCACAGGTAATACTCAATTAACAGTATTATATAACAATTTACGATGAGTTTATAACGATTATGCGATGTCGGTGACAATATTACAGTAGCATAGAATAGTTTACAGTATCACATCACAATTTTACAGTAAATCATGGCATCACACAGTTCAGTAATCATCACACAATTTGGCAATTCAATCAGTCATGTATATAATGCATATGAGACTCTTTCTAGTTATTCAGTATTGTGCCCAAGTGCTCAATCAGTGTTCAGTGGGGGATGCGTCAGGGATTTTTCCCCTCGGGCTCGAGGCGGTCGATCTGATGTTGAGCTCGAGGCTCTTTTCAGTGATAATAGCAACTTGGGTGACATTCCATTATCTGATCATGCATTTATGCATGCAATGCAGTGTTCAGTAATTCGGTATTCAGTGATTCATTGTATGGCTATAAAAGCCCAGTATTGTATTTCTCAGTATCATCTGATAATTGATCGATCTGATAATCCAATTGATCTGATGAAAGTGATCATACAATTTCACAGTCTAATACAGTAGAGGCATACCATCCAATCATGTATATTTCAGTAATCATACAGTTTCACATTTGGCAAGTAATTCACGTTGAGCATTTAAACAGTCAGGAATTTGAGAAACCAACTTGGTTACTCACCTGTAACTTTCGATCTACTGCCTAGAAGTTCCAGCAATGTTCGTGGAATGACGATCCAACGGCGCCTCTATAACAGTAAAATACAGTCCCATTACTAGATGCTCAATTAAATAGTTCAGTAATGCATATGTCTCAGTGAAATTATGTACAACGCATGTTCATGATTTTTTTCCGGCGCTAAAACCCAATTTTGAACTCTTATGTCCCATTCAAACTCTTCGCTCAATTGATAGACAATAATGGATCCAATCCTAAAATTCAGTTCAATTTCCTCAATTCATATTTCCTAAAGCAATTTCCTATCCATTGGGTCAAAACCTCTATTAAGAATCCCAATTAAAACTCCAATTGTCTCAATTCAATATTTAGGTCACACTATGAACCATAATCGATTTTATTCTCTATAAATCAATGTTACTTAAATCAATTCTAATTCCTATAATTATCCTCAATTGTAGACCTCTTTCCCTAGTCCGTAACGAATCTGGAATCACCTCAATCGGAGGTCTACACCATGAATTATGCCCAATAATTTGAAATTGATTCAATGGAACAGTCTCCTTCGCCGCGGCCAAGAGGCCCTCGCCACTGCGTGAAATGGTCCGCTGCCATGCGAAACAATCAATCGAGGCCATGAGGCGAAGAAGACTCATCGGCGTCAATTAAATGGCGCCATGACGTCCTCTTGTCCTCGTGGCGAACAATCCAATCAGGCGCCATGGCGGCGTAAGAAGACGCTTCAGCGTGCAGTCGTGGCGTCGACGAATCCTTAAATCTTCTCCGATCATTTTCAGCTATTTCTCTCTCTATAAAACCACCATTAACTCTCCCAACTACTCAATAAACCATAATAAATGCCATAAAAACCATCAATAACAACATTAAAACCATTAAAACTTACCAATCAAGCTCCAATCCACGGATCTCTAAAAATACCGTAAACCTAAAATCTTTCAAAATCGCGATGATCCACTCTATATCTTCTCAATCCTTCATCAATCACAATAAACAAGTTAGCCTTACACAATGAGGAGAAAACCACAAGGAAAAATCGAAGGATCTCACCGTTGGGAGAAATCGAAGATCACCGTAGAGGGGAAGAAGAAGAAACGAAATGCCTTAGATCAATTTTCCCCAATTTCTTTCAAACCTATTTATTTATAGACATAGGTCTCCAAATTAATCCAAATTTCAGTCTCTAAATTTCAATCGCTCAACATTTTAATTTCCTAACAGTATAATCCTAATATTTCCCTTGCCATTGGACCATTCTTTCGATCTTATCTGATCAATCGATCATCACTCCAAAATTTTCGGTAGGGCATTTTCTCCGAATATCCGAAAATTTTCTATAAATCACTATCAATTATCAGTCACTCTTAGGCTATTCTAAATCAGTCATTCGAGTCCATTTACTCCTAATTTCTCAATCAATTACAATCCAGTCAGTCCAGTCAGTTCACAATCCAATCAATTTATACTCACAATTAAATGTCGGAAAATCATGAAGGCATGTACCTATGAATAAATGCATATGCAAGAAACCAGTTCCTATATAATTAGAGGCCAGTAACATGTTCAATCAGTGAATGCAATGAAACCTATCAGTCTAACCCAGAATTACCAAAATACCCTTGCTATCAGTAACAGGATGTTACAATTTACCCCTCCTAATAAAAAAATTTCGTCCTCGAAATTTAATACATGTCCGATCGAATAGATGAGGATACTGACTCCTCATATGCTCCTCAGTCTCCCATGTAGGTTCCTCAGAAGAGTGGTTTTTCCAAAGGACTTTCACCAATGGAATCACCCTGTTCCTCGGCTTGACTCGTGATCTTATAATCATACGGCTCCTCGACATAGGTCAAATCCTGGCTACCTCGATCTCCGAGCGAGAATCACAATCGTCAGTCGAGCAGTGCCGTCGAGACATACTAACATGAAATACATCATGCATCTGGGACATCTCACTCGGTAATGCCAATCTGTAAATAGCGGTCCTATCCTCTCAAGGATCTCATACGGATTTGATATACTGAGGGCTCAACTTGCCCTTACGGCCAAATCTCAGTACTCCTTTCCAAGGAGACACTCGGAGAAACACTCTGTCACCTACACTATATTCCATCTCTCGCCGATGCTGATCCACATAGCTCTTTTGTCTGTCCTGAGCCGCCTTGATGCGACTCCGGATCAACTATACCTTATCTACTGTGTCCTGAATCAGCTCGGGACCCTCTATCGATCTCATACCCTCTTCATCCCAATACAGTGGTGATCGACACGGCTTCCCATACAAGGCCTCATACGGTGCCATCCCAATACTACTCTGATACTGGTTATTATATGCAAACTCAATCAGTGCTAAATACTGATCCCATGATCCTCTGAACTCCGATACACATGCCCGAAGCATGTCCTCAACAGTCTTAATCGTCCTCTCACTCTGTCCATCCGTCTGAGGATGAAATGCAGTACTGATGTTGCACCTCGATCTTTGAGTGAAAATAAAAAGTTTTCAAAAGTGGATGAGTTGATTGAAATTAAGTTGAAGATCATGAAATAAAGAAAGAAAGAGTGAAAATATGAAAATTGTGAAATAGTTGACTTTTTGGCCTTGGAGAGTTGACTCTTGATTTAGGCAAAATTTGAGAAAATATGCTACATGAAACTTGTAGGTTATGTTAAGAGCTTTCCGTAGCCATAAAGTTTGATATTTTTCGATATCGGGAGTGAGAGTTATGATCAGTCAAAGTTGGCTTGGAAGTTTGACTTTTAGGGTAAAAAGTTGACTATTTGATTTAGGTCAAATTCGAGAAAATGATCAACGTGAAACTTGTAGCCTCTGTCGAGGGCTTTTCGTGGACATAAAGTTTGTTATTTTTCAATGTCGGGATTGAAAGATATGAATTTCGGAAGATATGCTTTGTTTTGAAAATGTTAATAAGTATAGATTTGCATGTGCTATACTTCGAGACTACTTGTCGTATAGATTTAGTCTGAATTGGAATAAGTGGTCTTAATGAAAGTTGGAGCTTGTATTCCGATCTTTCCGACGCCATAAAGTTTGTAATTTTTCGATATCGGGACTAGGAGTTATGAGCGATTAAAAATTGGAAGTTGGTTAGGAAAAGCTAATTAAGACAGAATCTTTGAGTGGAAATTTGACTTCTTTGGAAGCCAATTGGAATTTTCTGTTCTTCAGGGAAGTTGTAGAGCTTCCTGTTACCTTTCCATAGACACCAAATTCGTCAAATTCAGAGTTCAGAATTAAGAGATATGATTTTTTGAAAAATTCAGTTATAAGTGGGTATTTAAGGTTTTGAAAAATTTGCTTAAACTCCGACCCTTTTGCAATCTTTTGTTATAAATCTTTCGTCCGACATCCGATTGACTTGATTCTTGAAGCGTTGGATTCCTAAGACAATTACGTTCATTTTTATGAAGAAATATGATTTTTAGGAGATTAAATGAAAAGAGATTGATTGAACTAAAGTAAGAGATGGGTTATAGGTTGTAAGTTGGATAATTTTCTGAACATGGTTCAGTATTTTGCAATTTTCGGGAGTTATACAACTCCGATTGAGGTGATTCTTACGGGAAAATAAATTTTAGATATAGGGCTACAAATCATGTGAAGGGATCGAAATTTAATTTCATCTCTAAGATTGTCAAATTCTGGACTGAAGTTATGTTAAAGTTCAGTTTCGGATTTTGTGCAGGTCAGTTAGTAATTCGGCCATAACTTCTTCGTTTTAGATCCGAATTGAGCGCCGTTGGTGGCGTTAGATTTGTATGATCTAGAGGAACAATTTTCATGAAGAAAGTTTGTCCAAATTATTTTGTTTAGATGCTGAAAATCAGGACGCAAGTTATCAGTTTTTCAAAATCCTGCACAGGAGCAATTTTGGAAATAGGCAAATAAGTGAGGGGTAATATGGTCTTTTGTCTACCATTTTAATGAGGTGGCACTACACATTAGAGGGAGTCATTTTTGGCAGAGGAAGAAGCTGGTTTGTTCTAGAAAATAAAAGAAGAAACGTTGAAGAAGAAGAGAATGAAGAGTTGGCCATGGAGGGAGGAGAAGAAAGATGAAAGGTTTGATTTTTTTATGAGTTTTCTTAGTGATTTTCGTTGGTTTTAAGAGCAAAGAGGAGGAAGAAGATGGAAGTTGTCCATTGAAGCTCAAAAATAACGAAAATGGAGGAGAAAAAGGTAAGAGAGAGAAAGTTTTGATTTTGAAATTTTTATGAGTTTGTTGATTGATTTGGCTTGGAATGGATATGAATTGAGTTTATCTATGATTATTTAAAGAGATTAGACTATAATTATATTAAATTTTGGTTATGGAAGATTTTAGAGAGAGAAAGCTTAGTGAAGAAGATGATGAATAGTGAAATTTAGGGGTTTGTGAAATTGATGCTTTAGATTACTTGAATTAGTGATGAATTTGAGATATCCTAAGTTAATTATGATGTTTATGTTTTAGGTGAAGTTTAATTTGAAAATTGGTAAATTTGGAGTTTAGGCCAAATTAGAAATTTGGAGTTTTTGTGAATTATTGGGGTTTTTGTGAATTAATGGTGTAGAATCATAATTAAGAGTAGGAATTGATGAAATATGAAATCAATTTTGAAGAAATTATGATTTATGACATGGAATTTGTGTAAATTGGTTTAGGCCAATTTTGAAAATTTGGGATTTTTAAAATTGGAGATTGAAATAGCTTGAATATGAGAGGAATTGATATTTCTTAAGTTCAATTTGAGAAATTAAGTTAATTATGATATTGATTTTGATTGGATTGATTTAGGTTCAATTTATAATTTGGGGGTTTTTGGAATTAGTGATGTAACTATCTTGGAATTAGTAAGAATTGATAACTTATGCATCAAATTGAAGGATTAAGTTATTTATGAGATTAAATTTTGGATGAAATTGATTTAGGGAATTTTCAATTGGAAGGAAGAAAGGAGAAAAGGTCAAATTGAAGCCTTGGACAAGATGCTAGCATGGATATGAGGTGGGTAGTATATTTATTTATTGAATTATAAGCTAAATGTGAATTTTTGAAAATTAAAGAAAGCAAAGTTTGGTTTTTGATAAATTATTATTGATAAAAATGTTTGAAAAAGGATGTAAATATTTGAAATTATGATTTCAAAGGAGTAAAATGAGTTTTAGAAAATACAAGATTTATGAAATTCATGGTTTTCAACTTATTTGATTTATGATTTAAAGAGTTAAAGAAATTAGTGCATATTTTGTCATGAATGTGATTATTATGTGATTTATTTGATGTTATGAATTGCATTAGATGATTATGTGAATTCTTGTGGATATATGCTTGTGTCATTATGACACAATTTGATGTTATGAGTTGAAAAATATGAAAAATCAAGAGATTTTAAAAAGGTGCCTTCAGGCAATTTGAATTCCGTTTTCGTTATGTGTTAAGTGGGTTTGGTCAGGTCCTTTGTGAGTCGTATTTGTCTCTACTGTTTAAGCCTTCGCATTTGCTGCAATAGGCAAAGGAGTTCGATTTGGACTCCCCTCACGATCGCACATGACCGCGTATGTGGGAATGTCTGATGCGTCTGTTAGGACCGAACCAAACCAATTATGATGTGTTATGTGTTTTTGATTTGTTTATAATGTGATGCATTCATATTTAAAGCTGTGCATGATTTGAAAAAGGTTAGAGATTTTGAGAAATAAGATAGTAAATTTATAATCATGAAATTTGGAAGGTTTATGTAAGTTTTGAAAAGTTTGAAAATGAGATTTTGGATAAATGCTTAAATAGGAAATTTTGAAAAGTTTGAAAAGTTTGAAAAGTTTAAAAGAAAATATTTTTAAGCTTATTGTTCGGTTTATAAATGTATTATCCACGAGCTTAGAGCTCACCCCTTTCATCCCCAAATCTCGAGGTGTTTTCGAGGAGATCGGATGGAAGACGAGTATGATCACAATCCGACTTGTGCGTGTTAGTATAAGATTGTATTGTGTTGGAATGAGTTATAAGTATGATTATACTTTATATGCGAGATTGGATTTTGAATGTGGTTGGGATTGGTTGAAATTTTGAGTTGAGATGGTTATGGATTGAATTTATGAAGTGTTTAGAATTAAGATTGTGTTCTTTGGTGTTTGGATGCGGACGGGAGGTCCGATGTTGCACTTGTGTTATTGGATGGATTACGATATTAGAAGTGCGTTTGCTTTGTTTTAAATTTTTTGGGCTGTCAAAATACGGTAGTTATCTTTTAAAATTTCGATAAAATCGGGTCAAGAAACTAATTTGAGATTGGTGCGGATTTATATAAGATTGTGTATATTTGTATGGATTGAAGATGATTACGTATGTGTTGGAGTAACGAGAAAAGAAATGAGAATAAGAAAAGAAAGAAAAGAAAAAAAAATTATATCGGATTTTCGCATCGGATTAGTCTAAGGAATTCCAACGCGATTATGTTCATCCGATCGTTTTCTTTGATTTTTGTGCTCGGATGTCGGATCTGTCCTACTTGATTTCGTCTCGCCCTCGATTTTGTTATTCGTAATTTGTTATCCGATTCGGTAGGTTTATTCAATTGGCGTCTGCATTTTGTTTTCGATTTGAAATTTCGATCCGAAATTTCCGTTTCCCTTCTTTTCCGTTTGCTTCGTTTTCCGTTCTACGTATGTAGTTGGGTTCCGGTAACGGGATCCAACATGTATGGTATCAGAGCAAGAAGAGTTTATAAGGAATCATGCGTACGTATGAGGGAAACTGTATGAGTAGTTGGGTTCCGAATGCGGGATCCAACAACTGAAGTTCAACCTCGTACTCATAGCAGTCTGTAGGCTCTTTCAGAACCTCGAGGTGAACCTGGGATCCCTATCTGAGACTATCGACAAAGGAACCCCATGCAACCGTACAATCTCTGCCACATACTTCTGGGCCAACTGATCGAGAGTATTGCTCTCCCTCACTGGCAAGAAGTGAGCCGATTTGGTCAATCGATCCACTATGACCCAGATAGCATCATGTTGCCTCGGTGTCCTAGGCAACCCCGTCACAAAATCCATGGTAATTCACTCCCATTTCCACTCCGGGATGGGCAACGAATGCAACTTTCCCACTGGAGCCTGATGCTCTGCCTTAACCTGCTGACAAATCAAACACCTGGAAACATACACTGCCACTTGCCTCTTCATACCAGGCCACCGAAATCTTTGTCTCGAGTACGATACATCTTGGTCGTACCAGGATGCATAGCATAGGCAGCTACATGTGCCTCCTCTAGAATCTCCCATCTCAAATCATCTATATCAGGCACACACAGTCTCTGTCCCATCCATAACGTCCCATCTCTCAACTCATACTCCGAATCAGTACCGGCCTGGACTCTCTCAATCAGTCTCACTAACGCTGGGTCTTGATCCTGAGCTCTCCGGATCCTATCATGCAACATCGGCCTCAGCCTCAGAGTAGCAAGCAGAGTTCTATCCTGATTCAAATCCATCTGTACATTAAGAGCTCTCAATTGAATCAGACCAGGTAACCTCAAAACCTGAACCTAAGCTGCACTGCATTGCGATCTCCTACTCAATGCATCGGCCACCACATTGGCCTTCCCTGGATGATACTCAATCGTGCAGTCATAGTCCTTCAGTAACTCTATCCATCTCCTCTGTCTCAGATTGAGCTCTCTCTGACTCAACAGATACCTCAAACTCTTATGATCGGAGAAGATCTGGAACATCTCCCCATACAAATAATGTCTCCAGATCTTCAGAGCAAAAACCACTGCGGCCAACTCTAAGTCATGCACTGGATAATTCACCTCGTGAGACCTCAACTGTCTCGAGGCATACGCTATAACTCTCCCATACTGCATCAATACACATCCCAGTCCCTGATGCGTGGCATCATTGAAAACCACAAAGCCTCCAGTACCAGAAGGAATGCTCAACACCGGTGCAGTAGTCAACCGATGTTTCAGCTCCTTAAAGCTCTTCTGGCACTCCTCAGACCATCTAAACGGCACATTCTTCCTCAATAGCTTCGTCAAAGGGGCGGAGATCAACGAAAACCCCTCGACAAACCTCCAGTAATATCCGGCCAATCCTAGGAAACTCCGCAACTCTGGCACACTCCTCGAAATCTCCCAACTCATAACTGCCTCTATCTTGTGAGGATCCACTTGGATATCCTCACCGGACACTACGTGCCCTAGAAATACAATCTCATCTAGCCAAAATTCACACTTAGTGAATTTAGCGAACAGCTGTCTCTCTCTCATAACCTGTAGAACAATCCTCAGGTGCTCAACGTGCTCCTGCCTACTCCTCGAATAAATCAGTATATCATCAATAAATACTATCACAAACCGGTCCAGGTAGGGCTGAAAAACTCTATTCATCAAAGCCATGAAGGCTGCCGGGACATTAGTCAACCCAAACGGCATCACTAGGAACTCGAAATGCCCCTACCTGTTCCTGAAGGCACTCTTAGGCACATCGGCCTCTTCAATCCTCAACTGGTAATAGCCTGATCTCAGATCCAATTTAGTGAATACCTGAGCTCCCTGCAACTGATCAAATAGATCGTCAATCCTAGGAAGTGGATACTTATTCTTTACTGTTACCCGATTCAATTGCCTATAATCGATACACAGTCTCAATGTCCCGTCCTTCTTCTTCACAAATAGTACCAGAGCTCCCCATGGCGAAACACTCGGTCTAATAAACCCCTTATCCAGTAGCTCCTGCAACTGAGCCTTAAGTTCTCTCAGTTTCACCGGTGCCATCCTATACGGAGGAATCGATATAGGGGCTGTACCAGGAACAAGATCAATCTCAAACTCGGTCTCCCGTTCTGGCAGCAATCCCGGTAACTCCTCGGGAAACACATATGGAAATTCCCTGACTACGGGAACATCCTGCAATCTCATCTCTACTCTGGAACCCACTACGTGAGCCAGATAGACCTCACAACCTCTCTGCATCAATCTCAGGGCACTCAAGAAGGATATCATCCTCGCTGGCACTGCCTGACTAACTCCTCGGAACACAGCTCTGGGCTGACTAGGAGATTCCAATACAACCTCCTTGGTATAACAGTCCATGATAGCCCTATGAGCAGTCAACCAATCCATCCCCAATATCACGTCAATCTCCCTCAGAGCCAAAACGATCAGATCGGCACTCAAAACTGCTCGATCGATCTGAACCTAACATCCCATATAGACCTCTCCCAATACAGTCGCATTACCTAGAGGTGTACTCACCACTAACCCATACTGTAACCTCTGCCTATCCCCATGCAGTCTACATGCTAAATGCGGTGCAATGAAGGAATGAGTGGATCCAGGATCCAACAATGCATATGCTTCAAGACCAGAAATAAGAAGCATACCAGCAATAACATCCGGGGAATCCTGGGCCTCCTATCGAGTCATGGCATAGACCCTAGCCTGCGACTACTGTCTACTCGGTCCCTCTAACCTCACTGCGGACCCCTCTGCTCGACCTCGGCCTCGGCCTCGGCCTCTCCATCCCGATCCTCCACCACGACTCTGCTGGACCGTGATATTGCTGCCTGATTGTCCAGTCATAGTAGACTGTGTTGGATCGGAAAAAGAAAGCATGCTTAGTATGGAGAAACGATAGATTTCAAAACTTTTTAAGAAATCATCTTGCAGCGGAAGCAATATATCCAAATCAACATGCTAATCCATACATGATATGGTATAAGGATAATAAAACCAAGAACAAGATAAAAGGAATTACCGACTCCTTCGCTACAGCTTTAAATCCTCGCTGCGCTATCCTCTTTCTTAAATCCAAATCCTTTGCCTTTGAGTCTTTTCCTTTAGCAATCTATCTTCTTCCTTGTTGTAGTATCCTCAACCAATTAGATTTACCACTTGTTCTTGAGGAAAACTAGGTTAACAAAATCCTTTGGTGGGAAAGGAGAAGAAATATTTGGAGGAGATTTTCTTAGAAGAAAAGAACCAAAATTGAAACTCTTTCAATTCTTTCACTTAGGAATTTCGGTTCTACCTTGCATGAAAGGAGAGAATGTCTAAAAACCATGCAAGAACCCTTTCTTACATCTCAATTTCGAAATATGCATGAATGGAAAAGTGAGAGGCATCCAATGCATCACTTCTTACATTAATCACTCATCAAATAGCCAATAAATGAGACTTACTTCATTTATCTTTAAAATGGCTATTTGAAAAGACCATAACCTATAATTGAATACCCATTTCAGTTTTGGCAAGAAGAAAGAAGGAAGATGGTCCATCTAATGCACATCTTTCATCTTTAATCTAATGAATGCAAATAGGTTACATGCCAACATTAAAAGCCAACCATTAAACCATTTAATGGTAAGTTCATAACTCCATTTAATAATGATGAACCATAATAAAGACCATCTTTATTTAGTATTTTAATGTCAAATGTGTGGTTACACATCTAACCTAACACAATTTCGAAATTGCTTCTTCTCCATTTAAAAAAAATTGTTTTAATATAATTAATCTAATCAATTACATTAAACCAAAACAAGCCCATTTCTAAATGAACATATGGGCTTCCAATTAACCATTAATTAGTATAAGCCCATCATTCAATTATGGACTTCTAAAGCCTCCAAACTACTTCTTACTTAGCTTGATAACCTTCCTTAAAGCCAAGTGGGGAATCCTATTGGACTTTGATAATTCAAGCTCCAATAAGCCCAGAAATAATTCAATCTCATTGGAATTAATTCTAGCTTATTAACTAAATGTCATTCCACTAAAGAATACTATTTAGAACCTTATTATAGCCATCCGCATAACAAAGGTAAAATTACCGTTTTGCCCTTATATTGGTTTTTCCTTCTAGATCTCTCATTTTACTTTATATGGTGATTAACACATAAGATCTCATCTTAGTGTTAAGACTTGATGGGTAGCTAGTCCATCAAGCTCTTTGGCATGATTTAATCACCAAATCTCCTTAAAATATCTAGAAGAGATGATAACACTATAAACTCTTTATTTGAGTGAATGTTCCACGATACATGTTTCAATTAATAATTCCAACATGCGAACCTTTGGATTAATACCTGTAAAAATCCATTCCGATCATATCAAGAATTATAATGAAACACATATGAGTTCACCACTCATCAAGATTGTGGTTCATAATAAGCGAATGCTTAAGTTGTTTGTTTTAAGATTAAAGTAACGACCCACTTTATTCTTGAAAACATACTTGATTCTAGATTCATTTAATAGTGCCATTATCGATAGTCTACTACTATCATGATATGAAACTCATCATTCCCTTTAAGTAAACTCCTTTACTTATATGGAGATAAATCGCAATACTACAGTCTAAACCATAATCAAACGACCAACTTGATTATTCAACTGTGAATCAATTAATTCATATTCTAATAATATACATGTTTCCCATACATCTCTATGTATATGTATATTACTTACAAATGAATCTTGGTACCTTATGACCAGATATATAATGCTCATACAGATAAAACCAAACTCTTTTGTTTTATTAATAATAAATATTTTCATTACAAAGCAGAATGAAGAAGATAAAGTTACATGTAAATACACTTGCTTTCAGGCACTATATTTACATAACTCAACAATCTCCCACTTGCCCTAAAGCAAGTTTGACATATCCTTCATTCCCATCCCTTCTAGGTGACCCACAAAGCTCTTTTGAGTCATTGTCTTTGTGAACGGATCAGCAAGGTTTTGCTTTGTAGGAATCTTTACCACATCCACTTCTCCTCGTTGTATTATCTCCCTTATGAGATGATACTTTCGCTCAATGTGTTTGGCGACTTTGTGGTTAGAGGTTCTTTAGAATTAGCCCCGCCCCACTATTATCCTGATAAAGTGTAATGGCTTTTCTGCGTGCGGAACTACCTCCAAATCATTTAGGAACTTAGAGCGGATCGCTTCCTTTATTGCTTCCTGCGATAACATACTCAGCCTCCATAGTTGAATCAGCAATACAAGATTGCTTGACACTCCTCCAAACTATGGCTCCACCTCACAAAGTAAATATAGAACCGAAGTTGATTTCCTTGAATCAACATCGATTGGAAATCGAATCCGTATATCCTGTCGGAATAAGATTACTTCAGAGTAAACAAGCATTAAGTTCTTCGTCCTACGAAGATACTTAAATATACACTTAACCGCAGATCCAATGTTCCATTCTGGATTGGATGAAATCGCTACCATCCCATCTGCGTAATGAGATATCGGTCTAGTGCTGCGACATTGCATACATCAAACTACCAACTGAAGCATATGGAATGTTACGCATCGTTCAACCTCCTCTTGGGTTTTAGGTGCTTGTTCCTTTGAAAGTTTGATTCCATGTCTAGTAGGGTGAAACCCTCTTGGAATCTTGCATGGCGAACTTATTGAGCATATTCTCAATGTAGGTTAGTTGAGACAAAACTATCTTCTTATTCTTACGATCCCTTATAAGTTTGATCCCTAGAACATAGGTAGCCTCTCCCAAATCCTTCATTGAAAAGCTGTTCATTCAGCCATCCCTTAGCTGCGCAGATAACATTCCCACATCATTCCCGATAAGCGAATGTCATCAACATCTGAGGATTAGGAAAGTAACCTTACCTTCTTGTATTCTTTTGTAAACACAAGGCTCATCTAGGTTTTGTATGAACTCATAGGTTTTGATAGCCTTATCAAACCTAATGTTCCAAGACCTAGATGCTTGCTTAAATCCATAAATGGACCTTTGCAACTTACAAACCTTATGCTCATTACCTAGCTCGATGAATCATACGGTTGGGCCATATAAAGGGTCTCCTCAAGATCTCCATTCGAAATGCGGTCTTGAAATCCATTTGCCATATTTCATAATCGAAATAGGCCGCTATGGCTAAAAGAATCTGATGGACTTAAGCATGACAACGGAGAAAAGTCTCCTCGTAGTCTATACCCTCCTTTTGAGTATAGCCTTTAGCTACCAATCTAGCTTTAAAGGTCTCTACCTTTCCATCCGATCCCTTTTCCTTTTGTAGATCCATTTACACCTATGGTTTTAGACACGGTGGTAGATCTACAAGGACCAGAACTTCATTAGTATACATAGAATCTATTTCGATTCCATTGCCTTGAGCCATTTTCTGCATCAACATCATTAATAGCACATGTGTATACGTAACAGGATCTGTTTCTTCTTGAGTGCGAGATGGCAATTAAGCCTTCTCCTAAACCCGAGATACCTATCTGGTTGTCTCACAACCTCCCACTATGTCTAGGCACATCTTGATGTTCGGGTTGCACTTACGATTCAACTCTTGAATCCATTTCGACATCTTGTTACATCATATCCAAAACAACTCTTGGTTTGGATGAAATTGCTAACTCCTTTAGTACTACTTCACTTCTTCCTTTGTGATTTCTCACAAACTCTTCCTCTAAGAAGTTTGCATTTGTCGACACAAATACCTTCCTATCATGAGGATTGTAAAAATAGTACCCTCGAGTTCCGTAGGATATCCTACAAACAAACATACTTGACCTTGGTTCCATCTTTGTGGATTCAGGCTTTAGAACATGGGCTGGGCCCCAGTCCTCAAGTGCCTCGATAAAGGCGATCGGCGATTCACAACTCCCTAGGTGTTTTAGGCACCGATTTGGATGGAGCAAAGTTAAGAAGATATGTTGTCGTTTGTATGGCATATCCCGAAACGATTCGGAAGGCTAGCATAGGACATCATTGATCTTACCATTTCCAATAGAGTTCTATTTCTCCTCTCGCTACACCATTACATTGAGGTGTGCGAGGAGGCGACAAATTGAAACAATTCCATTGTCAATTAAATATTGTTGGAACTCTCGGATAAATACTCACCACCTCGATCTAATCGAAGGCTGTTTTAATGGCTTGCCAAGTTGCTTCTCGACTTGACTTTGAATTCTTTGAACTTTTCAAAAGATTCACTCTTTTATGCATCAAATACAAATAGCCATGTCTTGAGTAATCATCTATAAAAGTTATGAAATATTCATAACCTCCTCTAGCTTGTACATTCATGGGCCCACACACATCGGTATGTACCATGTCCAATGTGGATTCAAATCTGTTTCCTTTAGAAGGAAATGAGGCTTTTGTCATTTTCCTTCAATACAAGATTCACAGTGGGTAATGGATCACTATCCAAGCCCATAAGGATCCCATCCTTTACTAGCTGTAAAGTCTTTTCGATTGATATGACCCATCCTTAGATGCCACAGATACTTTGAATTAATCTGAGATATTGGATTGTCTTGGTTTTATCAATTACGTGGTGTTTAGTGAGCCTTTCATAGGTTCTATAAAAACAATCCTGTTTAATTATCGCTTCACAAATAAAATCCTTATTCTCATATATTGAAACAACCTTTTCAAAATATAAGGAATAGCAGATTTTATTAGACAAAAATGTAAATCATGTTCCTTACAATCATTGGCATGTAATAAACATCTTCCAAATATAACCTATGACCACTAGGAAAGTCCAAGATAACTACTCCTACTGATTCTGCTGAAACATAGGAACCATCTCGCTATCTTAACTTGGCGGCCTTTAGGAAGTCTTTTCCTTTCTTTGGAACCCCGCGAAGAATTACAAATATGGTTATTGGCTCCACGAATCTAATATCCAAGAAGTAGATAAATCTGCCACATTTCTAGTTCCTAACAAACTTAGGAAGCCCATACCTTGTTTGCTTTTGAGGGACTCTAGGTAGGCGGGCAGTTTCTTTTCGGTGGCCCATCTCATCACAATGGAAACACTTTCCTTTGATGTTCTCTTTGGCCTTCTTTTCATGGGTTTGGCCTTGACCCTATTTGGGCCTTCTTTTCATTGGACCCTTCCTCTTTTCCTTGCCCTTACCCTCGGGCTTAGAAGAAGAAGCTACATTAACTTCGGCCCATGAGCCTTAATATTCAATATTTCCTCCGTGCTCTGGAGGTATTCATCAACTCACTCAAGGTGTAATCCTTCTTTGTTGAGCTCATAGTCCAACTTAAAGCGCTAAAAGAAGAGTTTAAGCTATTGATGATCATAATCATCTGCGTGTCCACATCCATATCCGCCCCAAGCATCTCAGCCTCAGTGACCGCAGAGATTACCTTCATCATGTAATCCCGCACCGGTTCACCAGGTTTTTATCTGAGATTATGAAAGGTTTGGATAGCTTTCGCTCTTGCAGACCTAATCCTCACACCAAACATCTCATGTAGGTGATGGACCATTGCACTAGCAGTTTTCATACAAGCAATTTGCTTTTGCAAGATGCTGTTGACGAAGCGAGAATATAACACTTAGTAGTCTTGTCGACGATTACGCTTGGCGCTCGTGTTGTTGGACTTGCTCGGAGTTGCATCTCCACTTAGAGGTGTAGGCTCATTTTCAGTTAACACCCATGAAATACGTTCATATTGAAGAACAATGTCAAGGTCACGTCTCCATTCATTAAACTTGTCTCCATTTTCCAATTTGTTATTAGTCGAGAAGCGGGGTGAGTGGATTCATTTAGTGGTTGATTATGTGCGAAAATATAAATTATTAAAACATGAGCATACTAGTCAACAATTTATGGAACTTTGTATAAAATCATGATGCATGTATGCATGATGATAGATTTAAAAACTTAAAAATTAAAACATTATCTGACAGTTATTTTCTTATCTATAATGACTAAGTGACGGTGGGCCATCTTATCTATTAAAAGAAAAGCGGGACCCTCCCACTCAAAAAACTACCAAGCATCTCATGCTCGATTTTTTAAGCGTCTTAATTTGGTCCATACTTTTACCAGCAGAGCTACGGTGGGCGGTTTATTGATAAAAATGTTGAGTGTATAACCATTTGATTCATTCACTAAAGATACCTACAAATCATGCCTCGGTGGGAGGTCACATTTTCTATCATTAAGTGGACTTATCCTTAAAGAGACCCAAACCATGCAAGATCTAGGATCCATGCCCTCCGATGGGGAGTAACACTTCACCACATGCAAACGGGCCATCATTTGGAGACCGTGGACTCTCACAGGAGCATCCTCTCCCACTCAATCTTTTTGGGCTTTAAGTTTTAAATACCATCTTATCTAGATGCAATTTATTATCCATCCTACATTGTTTCATTATATATCTCATACATAATGAATGCATGGCAAGGCCTAGGGTTGGCAATTTTCTAAATGACATGCAATCATATAATATCACATATTACAAGCATTCATTTCTCCATTCATCACATGAACTAATAAAGCCACTTTTGATTGTCCATCCTAGAAACATAAAGTAATTACAAGCCTTTTAGGCCCAAAATATGCTTCTTCATCTTGGATCTTCCGCTTCGAACTCTTTGCTAACATGATCCGGCCCATTCGGTAAACAAAATGTAATGGCATTTATGAAATTAGAATTATGTCATTTTGAAAAATAAAATTCAACACTAGATTTTAGAAAACCAAATCTTTGTTTTGACAAAAATTCCAGCACTTGTTTTATTAAAACGAAACTCATTTCATGAAAATTAAACACAGCACTTAGTATTTTAGCAAAACCAAAATTGGATTCTTTGAAACCAAAACCAGCACTTGTTTTCCAATCATAACTGAAATATGATTCATTGAAACAAAAATTCCGTAACTTAGTTTTCACAAAACTTATGCCAAAACACAAAAGGATACACGAAAATTTTACCTTTCCATTTCTTCAATCCATGGCTGCTCCTTCTTCATCATTACATCAATTTGTACATTAAAAATCAAATAAAATAGAAAAAAGAAACCAAGGAGGAAACATGGTGATGATAGACCACCCTCCTTATTACTGACCAAATGAAGAAATCTTCAAGATAAAATTTAACTTCTATGGACAACCAAAAGAGCAACATACACCATATATATTTCTATCACATAAAATATGCAGTATACATAAAAGATTGCCAACCCATGCATCCACCATATAGGAATCGAAATCATGCATGAAAACGGCTCGATACCAATTGTTGGATCGGAAAAGAAAGCATGCTTAGTATGGAGAAAGCGATAGATTTCAAAACATTTTAAGAAATCATCTTGCAGCGGAAGCAATATATCCAAATCAACATGCTAATCTATACATGATATGGTATAAGGATAATAAAACCAAGAACAAGATAAAAGGAATTACCGACTCCTCGCGCTCGACTTTAAATCCTCATTGCGTTATCCTCTCCTTCTTATATCCAAATCCTTTGCCTTTGAGTCTTTTCCTTTAGCAATCTATCTTCTTCCTTGTTGTAGTATCCTCAACCAATTAGATTTACCACTTGTTCTTCAAGGACAACTAGGTTAACAAAATCCTTTGGTGGGAAAGGAGAAGAAATATTTGGAGGAGATTTTCTTAGAAGAATAAGAACCAAAATTGAAACTCTTTCAATTCTTTCACTTAGGAATTTCGGTTCTACCTTGCATGAAAGGAAAGAATGTCTAAAAACCATGCAAGAACCCTTTCTTACATCTCAATTTCGAAATATGCATGAATGGAAAAAGTGAGAGGCATCCAATGCATCACTTTTTACATTAATCACTCATCAAATAGCCAATAAATGAGACTTACTTCATTTATCTTTAAAATGGCTATTTGAAAAGACCATAACCTATAATTGAATACCCATTTCGATTTTGGCAAGAAGAAAGAAGGAAGATGGTCCATCTAATGCACATCTTTCATCTTTAATCTAATGAATGCAAATAGGTTACATGCCAACATTAAAAGCCAACCATTAAACCATTTAATGGTAAGTTCATAACTCCATTTAATAATGATGAACCATAATAAAGACCATCTTTATTTAGTATTTTAATGTCAAATGTGTGGTTACACATCTAACCTAACACAATTTCGAAATTGCTTCTTCTCCATTTAAAAAAAATTGTTTTAATACAATTAATCTAATCAATTACATTAAACCAAAACAAGCCCATTTCTAAATGAACATATGGGCTTCCAATTAACCATTAATTAGTATAAGCCCATCATTCAATTATGGACTTCTAAAGCCTCCAAACTACTTCTTACTTAGCTTGATAACCTTCCTTAAAGCCAAGTGGGGAATACTATTGGACTTTGATAATTCAAGCACCAATAAGCCCAGAAATAATTCAATCTCATTGGAATTAATTCTAGCTTATTAACTAAATGTCATTCCACTAAAGACAATTAGTTGAACTCTTGAATTATTAAATATTATGAGAATATGTCCAATTGCAAACCCTATTTAGAACCTTATTATAGCCATCCGCACAACAAAGGGTAAAATTACCGTTTTGCCCTTATGTTGGTTTTTCCTTCTAGATCTCTCATTTTACTTTATATGGTGATTAACACATAAGATCTCATATTAGTGTTAAGACTTGATGGGTAGCTAGTCCATCAAACCTCTGGCGCCAGATTTAATCACCAAATCTCCTTAAAACATCTAGAAGAGATGATAACACTATAAACTCTTTATTTGAGTGAATGTTCCCTGATACATGTTTCAATTAATAATTCCAACATGTAGACACTGGATTAATACCTGTAAAAATCCATTCCGATCATATCAAGAATTATAATGAAACACATATGAGTTCACCACTCATCAAGATTGTGGTTCATAATAGCGAATGCTTAAGTTGTATGTTTTAAGATTAAAGTAACGACCCACTTTATTCTTGAAAACATACTTGATTCAATTCATTTAATAGTGCCATTATCGATAGTCTACTACTATCATGATATGAAACTCATCATTCCCTTTAAGTAAACTCCTTTACTTATATGGAGATAAATCGCAACATTACAGTATAAACCATAATCAAACGACCAACTTGATTATTCAACTGTGAATCAATTAATTCAGATTCTAATAATATACATGTTTCCCATACATCTCTATGTATATGTATATTACTTACAAATGAATCTTGGTACCTTATGACCAGATATATAATGCTCATACAGGTAAAACCAAACTCTTTTGTTTTATTAATAATAAATATTTTCATTACAAAACTGTAACTGAATAAGATAAAGTTACATGTAAATACACTTGCTTTCCAAGGCACTATATTTACATAACTCCAACAGACTGGGCTCTCAAAGTCTCTGGGCAGTTCCTCACTAGGTGGTCCATCGAACCACACCTCAAGCAGGCTCCAGATAGCCATCGACACTCTCCGCCGTGTCTCTTGCTACAATGCTCACATAAAGGAGCAGACTGCCCTGAAACTCTGGCACTACCACCACCACTAACAGTCTGTACAAATCTGCCCCTCTGCCCATGACCAATCTGTCTAGCCCCTCCTGCAGATCTGAAGGGCTGCTCTGCGCTCATATACCCTCTGCTAGACCGCCTCGATCACATTTGGATCTCTTAATCCTGGTCCCTTGACCAGTCTCGAGACGTTGTCTCAAAGATTGCTCTATCCTCCTTTTCTGACCCTCGACTTAATAAAATTACCCATATCAGATCTAGCCAATAGGGTATGGATCTCCAGATTGAGTCCGCCCTCAAAACGTCGACACTTGTCAGCCTCAGAAGCCACCAGTGAAGAAGCATATACCACTAACTCGTTGAACCACACCTCATAGCCTGCCACGGTCAACTGCCCCTGTCTAGGCTCTAAGAACTCCTATAACTTCATCTCTAGAAAAATCTTGGGCATGAAATTGTCCTTGAACGCCCTCAGAAAATTACCCCATGTCAGTGTACAGGGCCTGGTGGTACTGCCCGGGACAGTCTTCCACCACTGATATGCAGGACCCTGTAGCAGAGAAACCGCATAGTCAAAACGCTCATCCGGGTGGCAGTCCATCTGATCGAGGACTCTCTCAGTCCTCTCTAGCCATCCCTCAGCCTCCGCAGGGTCCATGTTGCCATAGAAGTCAACCGCTCCCTGCTTACGCAGTTGATCATATCTCGGTTCCCGTCTCACAGGAACTCGAGGAGGCAACTCCTCTGAATGAGTCGCAGAAAACTCCCTACTAGCTCCTACCGATTCCAGGTCAGCTGGTAACTCAACTCGATCTCCAAGGACGGATGACCTAAACCAGACAAGAAATTCTGATCAGTTCCACTATCCTTACAGTGATTCCACCCTAAAATACACTATGCCCAAAAGATGCCAAACCATGCTCTGATACCACTTAATGTAGCGCCCCCTCACCGTAGGGTACACATCGGGAAACCCGAAGGTCGCTCCGACACGTATCCCACAATAAAGGTGCACTACTAGAACATTTTCCCAATAATATCCACATGGCATCGCAATAAATAAAACCATAATATCAGAAATCAGTAACTTTAAAAAAAAACCAAAATAATCTTATCATAGCAGCAATTTCAATACAGTCATCCAAAAACAGAATAGACAAGTCTATCAATCCCCTAAACAAAACCAAAAGGTAACTGATATAAGCATCTATCCTAAGTCATCCTCAACATCCAACCCAGCTGACCGATCTGTGTGCCATCGCTTCTCTTACCAGCACGCTCGTACGGCAGGAAAAGACTATCTCCGGAGATAGGGGTCTACTCTATCAGTCCTGAAAAATAGGTTGCAATTTTGGGTGAGTTTGCGAACTCAGTGAGAAACCATCATCGATGGTTCACTCAAATCATGCATTACGCAAATTGCGTATAATACGACACAGTAATACTCAATTAACAGTATTATATAACAATTTACGATGAGTTTATAACGAAAGGTACTGATGTCGGTGACAATATTACGAGAGCATAGAGCGGTTTACTGATATCACATCACAATTTCTGACAAAATCATGGCATCACACAGTTCAGTAATCATCACACAATTTGGCAATTCAATCAGTCATGTATATAATGCATATGAGACTCTTTCCAGTTATTCAGTATTGTGCCCAACTGCTCAGTCAGTGTTCAATGGGGGACGCGTCAGGGATTTCTCCCCTCGTAGTCGAGGCCCGGTCAGTACAGTGTTCGAGCTCGAGGCTCTTTTCAGTGATAATAGCAACTTAGGTCACATTCCATTATCCGATCATGCATTTATGCATGCAATGCAGTGTTCAGTAATTCGGTATTCAGTGATTCATTGTATGGCTATAAAAGCCCAGTATTGTATTTCTCAGTATCATACAGTAATTCAGTCCAGTAAAGTAATCCAATTGATGCAGAGAAAGTGATCATGCAATTTCACGATCTAATCTGATGAGGCATACCATCCAATCATGTATATTTCAGTAATCATACAGTTTCACATTTGGCAAGTAATTCACGTTGAGCATTTAAACAGTCAGGAATTTGAGAAACCAACTAGGTTACTCACCTGTAACTTCCGAAGCTCTTGCTGGAAGTTCCGGCAATGTCCGTGGAATGACGATCCAACGGCGCCTCTATAACGATAAAATACGGTCCATTACTAGATGCTCAATTAAATAGTTGAGAATGCATATGTCTCGGTGAAATTATGTACAACACATGTTCACGATTTTTTCCCAAGACTAAACCCAATTTTGAACTCTTATGTCCCATTCTAACTCTTCGCTCAATTGATAGACAATAATGGATCCAATCCTAAAATTCAGTTCAATTTCCTCAATTCATATTTCCTAAAGCAATTTCCTATCCATTGGGTCAAAACTTCTATTGAGAATCCCAATTAAAACTCCAATTGTCTCAATTCAATATTTAGGTCACACTATGAACCATAATCGACTTTATTCTCTATAAATCAATGTCACTTAAATCAATTCTAATTCTATAATTATCCTCGATTGTAGACCTATTTCCTAGTCAAGAACGAATCTGGAATCACCTCAATCGGAGGTCTACACCATGAATTATGCCCATTAATTTGAAATTGATTCAATGGAACAGTCCCCTTCGCCGCGGCCAAGAGGCCCTCGCCACGACGTGAAATGGTCCGCTCGCCGCGGAGTGAAACACGCTCGTCGCGGTGAACAATCCAATTCGGGCGCGCCGCGAGATGAAGAAGACTCGTCGCGGCATCAATTAAATGAAGCTCACCGCGACGTCCTCTTCTCCCTCGCCGCGACGAACAAATTAAAATTCGTCGCGGTGAGGCTCGCGCGCAGGTCGCGGCGTGCGACGAATCCTTCGTCTTCTCCGATCGTTTTCAGCTATTTCTCTCTCTATAAAACCACCATTAACTCTCCCAACTACTCAATAAATCATAATAAATGCCATAAATGCCATAAAAACCATCAATAACAACATTAAAACCATTAAAACATACCAATCAAGCTCCAATCCACAGATCTCTCAAAAATACCGTAAACCCTAAAATCTTTCAAAATCAACGATGATCCACTCTATAGCTTCTCAATCCTTCATCAATCACAATAAACAAGTTAGCCTTACACAATGAGGAGAAAACCGCAAGGAAAAATCGAAGGATCTCACCGTTGGGAGAAATCGAAGATCACCGTAGAGGGGAAGAAGAAGAAACGAAATGCCTTAGACCAATTTTCCCCAATTTCTTTCAAACCTATCTATTTATAGACATAAGTCTCCAAATCAGTCCAAATTTCAGTCTCTAAATTTCAATAGCTCAACATTTTAATTTCCTAACAGTATAACCCTAATATTTCCCTTGCCATTGGACCATTCTTTCAAGATCTTATCTGATCGATCAATCATCACTCCAAAATTTTCGATCCAGGCATTTTCTCCCGAATATCCCGAAAATTTCCTATAAATCACTATCAATTACCAGTCACTCTTAGGCTATTCTAAATCATTCATTCGAGTCTATTTACTCCTAATTTCTCAATCAATTACAATCCAGTCAGTCTAGTCAGTTCACAATCCAATCAATTTATACTCACAATTAAATGCCGAAAAATCATGAATGCATGTACCTATGAATAAATGCATATACAAGAAGCCAGTTCCTCTATAATTAGAGGCCAGTTACATGTTCAATCAGTGAATGCAATGAAACCTATCAGTCTAACCCAGAATTACCAAAATACCCTTGCTATCAGTAATGGGATGTTACAAGTAATGACCTTAATACCCTTCCTTATAAGCCTTGTAATTTAAAAGCTTAAGTGACCTTCCACTTTTGCCCCTCATGTATTCTTAACTCTTCAATTCAATTTAATCCATGTCATATGATCTTACTTACATTAACATGCCAATTACTCCCATTAACATGCTAATTAATTCCTCAAAATCATATAATATAACAAAGCCTCCAAATTCATTTAATTCATACTTAACTTAAGACATTTTTCTAATCATCAAATTAAAGGAATTTGCTAACACTTCCTTCTAGAGAAATGTTCCTCATTGTCTCAATTTTTCAAAGACATCAAAATCATTCAATTTGGTTCAATACTTCAAAAGTTATACCTCAAACATTTTCGGACTATTCTTATACCAAAACATTATTCTGCACTCAAATTCTATCCAAAAATTGAAATTCTTAGAGACTGAATTAAAACTCAATTTCATCAAGCAATTTGTATACTTATCTCTCTAGTTTAATCCAAATTAAGAATCACTTTATTTGGATGACTAGAGCAAAAGTTATGGCCTAACATTTTTGGATTGTTACTAAACAGAGGCAGAACACTATACCCAAATTCACTCCAGAAATTTAAAGTTTTAGAGTCCAAATTGAAATTCAGTCCCATATGATAACTTGTAGTCTCATGTCTATAGTTAATTTTGCAACTAGAATCAACTCAATTGGATCTCCATATATCAAGATATCGCCAAAATATCGAAGCATGTTAAGGAAAATTTTCCGACTCACTTGATTCAATCAATTTTTACAAATTAATCTCAAAAATCAAAAAAATTTTCATGAAGAGGTATAAAATTGTCTTAGAAATCCAACACTTCAAAAATCAAGTCAATCAGATGTCGGATGAAAAAGATATAAACAAAAGAATGAGAAAGGGTCGGATTGGGAAAAATGCTTTAAAAAAATGGGCCACTCACACTTGCGCGGGAATGCAGGTGCTCGTGATTGTGAGCCACTCGCGATCGCGAGGCCGTCGCCTTGCAAGATGCTCGCCCTCGCAAGGCTCTCGCACTCTCGAGGACGCCTCAAATTTGCTCCATTCGACTTTCAAACTTCCAAAATTCATAACTTCGACTCAAAATTCTAAAATTTTCAAATTTAGTATCAACAGAAAGATAAAAGGAAACTCTACAACTTCTATTAAGGAATTAAAAACCAATTTGGCCTCTAAGGTAGTCAAAAATCCACTCAAAATTTCTGTCCAAAAAATGTCACCTTAAACAGTAACAGAATTTCGAAAAATCATAACTTTCCATTCCAAGGTCCAAAAATTTCATTCTTTATATCAATGAAAGATAAAAACACAATCCACAACTTTCATGAATAACTTAAAAGCAATTTCTACCTCTAACTTAGTCAATTTGTTAATCAAAGTTTCTATCTAATTAATATCATGTTAAACAGTAACACAACTTCTAAAATTTCTATCTTTCAACTCCAAGATCAAAAAATGTCATACTTTACATCAATGTAAAGATAAAAATAAAACTTCAACTTTCATGAAGACTTTAAGAGCAATTTCAGCCTTCATATAGCTCAAAATTTCAATCAAATTTTCTGTCACGTAAATTCACCCTAAACAACATCAAGACTTCAAAAATTCACATTTTTCAATTCCCACATCCAAAAATGGCACATTATACATCATTGAAAAGCTATGAAATTCCTCTATAACTTTCAAAAAGACTATTTAATCCAATTTCACCTATATCAATCCACAGTTTGCCTTAAAACCAATATACACAAAACCTAACCTTATGTACATTTTAAAAAACAAAGCAAAACATCCAAAATTCAATTAATCATAACTTTCAACTCCAATATCGAAAAATGTCATACTTTATAGCGATAGAAAGATATCAACAAAAGCTACAACTTTCATGAAAATCATTTTATCAAAATCTGCCTATATCAAACCAAAAAAATTTACAAAATTTTCAGATCAAAACTCACTTTTTGCTACTATTCATCCCAAAAATTTTAGACTTTCAAAACTCCAAAATCTAACACTTTCACTATTGATTTCTTGCTTTCCAATTCCATTCCAATCAACTCATTCAATTTCATTTAATAATTCAAATTTTCCAAGAAGAGTTCGGGGTCCAACATTTCTCCCTCTCTTAAAAGAATTTCATCCCCGAAATTCTTAACTAAGTAATCACCAAGTAACTTATTCTTTCAAATAATTTCTTTCCACATGACCATAGTCAATAAACTCACTTAGTCTTTCAATCACTTATTTAGTCAATCACTTTCTTAACTAATTCCTCATTATGCATATATCTCAACTTACTCACAATTTTTCACTTCTTTTGTCAATAACACCATTATTATATCATATCAATATTTCTTAACATTTCTTAACATATTTGCACAAGTCAATGGTCTAATTCTTAATAACCTTAATATGGAACAAAATATCATTCAATTCAACCTTTTGAACTTCTATACATATATCTCTATCATTTATCTCATCTTTCAAGTATCCTTTATTGCATCTCACATATGTATATTCAAAATCAATTTAACAAAATTCATCATGAAAGTTTAATCTCAATTTCCATTAACACATTCTTATGATCAATCATAACTCTTGTCACCTAAATCAAACAACCACTTTGGTTATTTAAATAAAAGGACTAAGGATCAATCGCTAATGCCTACCATGACATGTTCACAATACATACGCTCTGACACATAATATGAAAGCGCCCATGTAAGATCCTAATACTGGCGCTCTGATACCACAAATGTTGGGTCCCGATTTCGGAACCCAACCTTTCAAAATCAAAAAATGTGCGTACATAATTTTTTCAAAAAACATATCTTGAACCCAACCTCGGAATCATAAATCGAAAAACAAAGTGGGCCAAAATGAAAGAAATCAAAAAGGGAATCAAATAAAGTATGTGAGGAAGAAAATGGAATAAATCAAAAACCGAAAGTGGGCCAACTTCAGGTCGAAAACCAAAGGAATCGAAAGCGCGTGCGGAAACCAAAGGAATCGAGAGGCTCGGAATCAAAGAAAATAAAATGTTTAAGGACAAAACTCTTAACTCCAACATCCGAAAACGCATACTTTACAAAAAAAAACAAACACGTTGGAAAACTACAAAGACACTTGGTTTAAACCAATTCAAATCGGTATAAATTTGTTTTTTCAATATCATTCAAAGCAATTTCAATTTCAATTGGACTTTATCAATCCCACTCAAGCCTCAATACATTTTCTTCTTCATATTCATTCATATCTCATCATTTAAACAAAATCTTATTTTTCTTTTTCCATAAACCACCTTACACACATATCGAGATACCCACAATTCATACACAATAAGCACTTCAATATTTTAGATTAATCATCACAATTCATCGAACCTCCTATCTGGAATCCCAACCCACTCAATCACATTCATATCATCTCATCCATAAACAAATTCACATTCCATATCCATACACAATTCCATAACTCATTACCATCATGAATTAATATGCTTACAAAACATTAATGGTATTCCAAGTCATAATACAGCATCAATACTAAAGTCCAAAATACACGAGATAATACAACTCCAAAATTCTCAGCAAAAGTCTAAGGACTTATCTTCTAACAATCTAACTTAAAAATACATCATATGCACAAACAGACGGATGTCTTGACTATCTTTCATCCGATCACTTCTCGATACCTGGAGATGGGAATGAAAGGGGGGTATGTTTTACAGCTCGTGGGTATCATGCTTATAACAGAAAAACAAGCAAAACTATTTTCAAAACTTGTTGCAATTTTATAGCAATGTCACAATAGAAATCATCACATGTTTATTTCTAAAAAATTCTCAATTTCACAAATAATTCATAAGAAATTTCAAATCATGTATACATCAAACTTATAAACACACATGACCACATAACACATCAAAATGATTTGGGTTGATCCAGAAACAGAACGTATTACACATTTCCGCATAGCGGCCCTGTGTAGCCGTAAACTTATGGGAGTCCTTGCAGAGCTCCATGCCACTAGCGGGCAAGTTGGAGAAGCCTATTGACAAGTGCACTTGACATAAAATATGGGACCTAACCAAACCCACATAACATACATTTCACACTTGAAATAGGATTGCCCAAGGCACATTTCGAAAACTTATTTTTCATGAAGAGGTAGAGAATTGTCTTAGAAATCCAACCCTTCAAAAATCAATTCAATCGGATTTCGGACGAAAAAGATATAAGCAAAAGAATGAGAAAGGGTTAGATTGGGAAAAATGTTTTAAAAAAATGGGCCACTCACACTTGCGAGCAAATGCAGGAGATCGCGATCGCGAGGTGAGGTCGTCGCCTCGCGAGGCGGTGAACATCACGAGGCGCTCGCCCTCGCGAGGCTCTTGCACTCGCTAGGACGCCTCAAATTTGCTCCATCCGACTTTCAAACTTCCAAAAGGAAGTCAAAGAGGAAGAAAAATTTAAATGCAAGTAAAAAAAAACTGGAAGACGCAAAACGGCAGGCCTCCTGGTTTTTGTTAAAAGGCAAGCAACGCAGGTGTGTTAAATCACAAGCTATCTATGTAACATCTACGTTACACAGAAAGTACCTGTGTTTAACGCAGTTCTGCGTTAAATGTTTAAACGGAGTGTGGAAGCAAGGTGCACAAGGGTTTTAAGAGAAGGGCAGCATTAAATCGTCACATCGTAGCAACTGTAGAGGGAAGCTTTAGGAACAAGCAGAGGCGTCAAGTAGTGGAGAGTTGTGGCTGCAGCTTGAGGCTTGCTGCTTAGGGAATCAACATACACAATGCGGCAACAACAAAACACGATAGAGGAACACTATAGTGAGTAGTGATAAATTAGGGGATTTTTGGCTAGGATTTAAAATGAGGACTAAAGCAATTTTTCAAAAAATACCTATGAAGAGCTAAACATTCCAACGTCAATTCGGAGGTGACATCAAAGTCGACGACCCGGGTTAAGTATTTTTTTAATTTTGTTATTTCTTTCTCTCATTAGGAATTGAATGTGTTATCCTATTTTAATTGATTTGGGCATTGAGTATGAGTAATTGGATTTTCATCATTATTCGGTTATTTTTGTATGAACTCGTTGGGTATTGTGAATTGACGATTTTAATGCGTTCATTGAATCGTTAATTTCAAACACATTGCTAGAATTTCGATATGATCTGTAATTGTTATGTTGAAATTCATGTGTAGCGACTAATGATTCGTAATCATTAGGGATAACATGACCTAGGTTAAATGACGCATCATATGTGGTTTTTGTCTTGATTAATCGATTTTCCTAATTCGTAATGATACTGCCTAATTAGATCTAGAGATCGTATCCTAGGTTGTTCGGTGGTTAGGTTTAATTAAATATCGTATCTTGATTAAACAAAATCTAAGGAAAAACTCGGGTTAATTTTTAACCCACGATTAATAATTACTAAGAGAGGTTAAAAAACAACAAATTAATAAAATATGTTTGATTAGGGTATACGTCGAGATTAAACCAAAGAACTGGGTCCTTACTGAATTTTCCACTTTTATCATTTTTTTGCATGTTTTCTTTAATTTGTTTTAATTAGTTAATTTTATTTTATTTCCTTCTTTAAAAATCTAAAACCCCCCGTTAAGTGTAAGCATTGGTTAATTTCATTCCATAAACTTTACACACACTCTCTGTGGGATCGACCTAGACTCACCAATGCTATATTAGTAGTCTAGTTATTTTATTTTGGCTAGCGTAAAGACATGTGGTCAGCTATGTTAATGTGATGATACTTTAACTATGAGTTTTAAGCAAGAATTGTTAATTTGACTAAAAATTTGAAAACAAAGCATTTTATAAATTCACTATAACTTTTATAAGATAAGAAATATTTCAACAATTTTTCTTATTCTTTGTTATAAACTTGTTACCCACGAGTTTTCAAGCTCACCCCCTTTTATCCCATCTTCACGTAATAGCTAAGAGATCAAGTAATCAAGAGCTTAAGGGAATATCTCCATATTGGTTTATTTCTTATTCAGAGTTAATTTTGGGAAAGCAACAAGTTTATTGCTCAAGAACTTTTTGTAATTTGAGATTTTGAGATGATGATGTAATGTGGCTTGGAATGCCATTAAAGGTTTGTAAAACTTTATTTTTTTGATGTTAATGAGATGTGAATGGTGCATGGATGATGTGAGTTGAAGTTAGACATATGTGAAGAAGTAATCAACTTGAGTTGATGATTTTGGAACATAGATTGTCGATATATATATATATATATATATATATATATATATATATGTATGTATGTATGTATTTGTATGCATAAGTGAGATATTATAGAAAGGAAGATAGGAATTATGACTGATCAAATGTAGTTGAAGGCGATGATGTGTCGTCTGGTGAGGATGTATCATCTGGTGAGGATGCTTCATCGACGTATAGTCTGGTGAGGATGTATCGTCTGGTGACGTTATATCATCTAGTGATTATGGCATTTCGTCTGTTGCACTGTTCATATGACCCTATCATCTGGTCAAAATTTGACCCTCTAAACGATAGACTCTATCTTTAAGATCTTCATAAAAGTTGTAGATGTTGGACCAATGGTGGTTGACAAATTAAATCTCTTTATGTTTTGATAATAATAAAATATCTAGAAATAGTTAAGAAATTATTTCAGGTATTATTCAATGAAAGGATTGTGCAAATCAAGATGAACAAGTGTCTAATCAATGGAGAATCAAGATGGGAGTTGTCCTCTAAGTGAAAAATGGCATAAAACATGAGGATTATAAAGGATTTGGTCGAATGTTACCATTGAAGGCAATACAAGTCGACTTACAAAGCATAAGTCGACTTACAGATGAAGCAATGTCAATACAAGTCGACTTATCAAACACAAGTCGATCTATCGAGGACGACAAATCGACTTACATGGTACAAGTCGACTTATTGGAGAGCGGAGATGAAACTTTTACGTAAATGGTTGAAACAAGTCGACTTATACATTCGACAAGTCGACTTATAGATGCACGAAATCAGCTCTAACGGTCCAATTTCATAAAAATGGAATGGAGATTATCAAGGAATGACTATATCCAATTAAGCAACGGCTAGTAGAGCTCCAACAGCTATATTTCTTCAAGTATAAATAGAGGATGATGGAAGAAGAGTATATACAAGTTCCACAAGTCTAAATACTCTTTTATTGCTTCAAATTGCTCACTATTACTCTTATTTTGTTACTCTATTGTTTTGAGCACTTGTTCTTCATTCTTTACTATATTTCTTTTACAATTTGAGTGACGAGTGGAAGGTCACGTGTGAGGTAGGATTTGTGCCGTAAGACAAATCGTTTGTAAGGTAGCTTGAGCCGGAAGTCAAGTGGAGTTGTAAAAAGTTCACACTCAACTACAAAGTGTGCAACAAAGTGATTGGCAAAATCCTAAGTGGGAGCTTAGGGAGAGGACGTAGGTCTTAGCACCGAACCTCTATAAAAACAAGTGTTTGATCTTCTTCCCTACACTTTTCAATTAAGTTTATCTAAATTATTTTTGTGTGTTTTAACTTCTGATTATCTTGTAGAAATTCTTAAAGAATTTTAAAGATCTATTCAACCCCCCCTTCTAGATCACTTACAATTGGTATGAAAGCAGAAGTATCCGGGATGGCACACAATAACTTAGCGGAAGAAGGTAATACTAATAATCGCCCTCCTTTATTTAATGGTACTAATTATTCCTCTTGGAAAAATCCTATGAAGTACCACATCATTAGCGAGGGAGTAGAATATTGGAAGATAATTATCTTCGGTCCACAACCACCGTTAAAAGAAAATGGTTAGTTAAAAACGGAGTTGGAATACGATGACAATGACTGGAGGCAAGCCTACATCAATGCTAAAGTGATGAAGCTAATCTATTGCGCTCTCACAGTTGAGGAAAGAAACAGAGTTAACTCGTGTACCAGCGCCAAAGAAATGTGGGAGAGACTTCGCATCACCCATGAAGGAACCAACCAAGTCCGGGAGACAAAAATCAACATGCTACTTCATGACTATGAAATGTTTGTCATGAAGGAAGGTGAGTCCATTTCAACTATGCTTGATCATTTTGTAGAAATCATAAATGGATTAGGCAACCTTGGAAAGCATATGTCAGACGGTGAGAAGGTAAAGAAAATCCTTCGCTCACTACCAAAGGAATGGGACTCACAAGTCACCGCCATTATGGAGTCCAAAGATCTCAATCATCTGGAATTCAACGCCTTGGTGGGATCACTTATCAACTATGAGATTATTCTCAAATCCAGAGGAGGTAGAGGTAAGCCTAAAAAATCTATTGCTTTTAAAGCTAACACTTCTTTTGTTGATGAAAGTGATGAGGAAATAGATGAAGACGAGGAAGACGAAGAAATAGCTATGTACGCTAGAAATTTAAGGAAGTTCAAGGGACTTCTCAAAAATCGAAGGAAAGAATTAAATGGCAGAAAACAGGTAGAAAGAAAGAGGTTTGGCGCGGAAAAAAAATCAAAAGGCTATGAAGAAAAGCAAGGCAACGAAGAATGTTGGAGATGTGGAAAACGGGGACATCTCGCAAGAGAATGCAAAAGCTCATCCTCCACATCAAACTTTCAGAAAAATGACAAATACGACAAAGGTAAAAGGAAAACTAGCCTGGTGGCAACTTGGAGTGATGAAGAGGATGCATATCAAAGTGATGATGAAAACAACTTGGCACTTATGGCAAAAAGTTCATCAAGTGATGATGAAAATGAGGTAACTTTCAATGGCCAAGATCTAAGAGATTCTTTTGATGCTTTGCAAGCTGATTTTGAAGAAGCCATTGAGATTAACAAAAAATTAAGAAAGAAAATACGAGAATTGGTTGCTGAAAATAATGCCTTACATGAGACTATTGATGACTTAGATAGTCCAAATGAAGATCATTCTGCATGTCTTATTGAAAAAGAAAATCTTATTTGTGAGCTTGATAGACTTAGAAAAGAATTTTCGTATGTGGTTGGAAAATTCGCAAATGGAAACGAACAATTGAAAAATTGTTATCGCTACAAAGATATTCCATTTCTAAACATGGATTAGGATATGACCCTTTTGATAGAGATTGCTCTTTAATTTCCAAAATTACTAAGGATGGAAAAATTGCTCAATGTGCTAGATGCTTGAAAGATGGTCACATAGAAATTTCCTGCAAGAGTACTAGAAGATGTGTTAAGATTAAGAAAATTTGGGTTATTAAAGGCACAATACCACCTAATGTGGTTTATATGGCTAACCAAAATGGACCCAAAATGGCTTGGGTACCTATAAGAAAAAAGAACGTTGATATTGTAGGTACAAGCAAGGGATGAAAGGCCGTCAAGCACTTGGTACATCGATAGCGGATGTTCAAGACATATGAGTGGAGATAAGAACCTTTTTGCAGAAATCAAACCAAAGAATCAAGGTTATGTCACTTTTGGAGACAACAACAAACGTGAGGTCATTGGAATTGGTAAAGTGGGTAAGGAACCTTTGCCAACCATTGACAATGTTTTACTTGTTGATGGATTAAAACATAATTTGTTAAGTGTCTCTCAACTTTGTGATATGAATTTTAATGTAAGTTTTGAATCATCACATTGCATGGTTAAAAAGGACGGTCATGTAGCTTTCATTGGTTTGAGACACGGAAATACATACATAGTAGATTTACATGATGATAGTTCGTTTAATGAAAAGTGTTTAGTGACTTTAGAAGAAAATGCATTTTTATGGCATAGAAAATTAGGACATGCACCTTTGCCTCTAATCTCTAAGCTTTCGAAAAAATGACATTGTAAGAGGTTTGCCTAAAATAAGATTTGTTAAAGAACACTTATGTGAATCATGTTTAAAAGGCAAACATGTTAGAGAATCTTTCAAACCAAAGAAAGAAATTTGCACATCTAGAGTTCTTGAACTTGTGCATATGGATTTGATTGGACCATCTAGACATGCTAGTCTTAGTGGAAAATTATATGTCCTTATGATTGTGGATGACTTTTCTAGATTTACTTGGGTAAGATTCCTTGCGAATAAAAGTGATGCAGTTAATGAATTTATCAAGTGGTGTAGATTGGTTCAAAATGAGAAAATTTTTTCGATTGTTGCTATTAGAACTGATCATGGAGGAGAATTTGAATGTGAACCTTTCGAAAGTCTTTGCGACAAATACGGGATGGAGCACAATTTCTCAACACCAAGGACTCCGCAACAAAATGGTGTGGTAGAAAGGAAGAATCGTTCTCTTGAAGAAATGAGCAGAACCATGTTAAATGAGTACAATTTTCCTAAATCATTTTGGGCGGAAGCAGTCAATACCGTATGCTACGTCATCAATAGGGTGCACTTACGAAGAGACAAAAATAAGAAACCCTACGAACTTTGGAAAGGTAAGAAACCCAACATCTCTTATTTTCATCCTTTTGGTTGTAAAGTCTTCATTCATAATAATGGAAAGAACAATTTAGGAAAATTCGATTCTAAATCTGATGTTGGTGTGTTTATCGATTATTCTCAAACTAGTAAGGCTTTTAGAGTTTATAATAATAGGACTAAATATTTTGAAGAAAGTATACATGTTAAATTTGATGATATGATTTCAACCCCGAGAAAGGCTTGTTTTGATGATAATGCAGGAAGTTCAGGAAATAAAATTGAAGAAATTAAATCCAAGATTGAGGAATTGAAGCTAGACGAAGAAAATCATATACCCGATATTAAATCATGGGCAAAAGCAAAGAACCATCCTATGGAGCAAGTCATTGGTGATTTAAATGTTGGTGTAAGAACTAGGAGAAATATCTATGAGAATATGAGTAATTCAGCCTTCATTTCATTAGTAGAACCCAAAAATATAGAAGAAGCTTTTAAAGATGAGAACTGGCTTTTAGCTATGCAAGAAGAACTTAATCAGTTCAAGCGAAATGATGTATGGGATTTGATAGCTCCACCAAAGGACAAGACCATCATTGGAGTCAAGTGGGTAAATCGGATAAAATATGATGAGAATGGTGAAGCGGTTAAAAATAAATCAAGGCTAGTGGCTCAAGGATTTTATCAAGAAGAAGGTCTTGATTACAATGAGACTTATGCTCCTGTGGCTCGTTTGGAGGCAATTAGGCTACTATGTGCATTTGCGTCTCATAAAAGGATCAAATTAAATCAAATGGATGTCAAGAGCACATTTCTCAATGGGTATATTCAAGAGGAAGTCTATGTCAAACAACCGCCAGGATTTGAAGATCATGAGCATCCAGATTACGTCTACAAACTCAAGAAGGCACTTTATGGACTAAAGCAAGCACCTAGAGCATGGTATGAGAGGTTAAGTACTTTTCTAACTCAACATGGATATGTTCGTGGTAAGATAGATAATACTTTGTTTATTAAACATGTTGATCATGATATGCTTATTTGTCAAATTTATGTTGATGACATTGTGTTTGAATGCGACTAATGAATTTTTGTAAAGAATTTAGCGATTTAATGCAAGGTGAGTTTGAAATGAGCATGATGGGAGAACTCAAGTTCTTTCTTGGATTGCAAATCAAGCAACACAAAAATGGAATATTCATCCATCAATCGAAGTATACAAAGGAACTTCTTAAGAAGTTTAAAATGGAAGGATGCAAAGTGGCAACAACACCAATGGCAACAAATGTGGTCTTGGAGAAAAATGAACATGAAGAAGATGTTGATCAAAAACTCTATAGAGGTATGATCGGCTCTCTCTTGTATTTAACTGCTTCTAGACCTGACATAATGTTTGCCACATGTCTTTGTGCTAGATTTCAATCTTGTCCTAAGATTTCTCACTTGAGTGCTTGTAAAAGAATTTTTAGATATTTGAGTAGAACTATTAATCATGGTTTGTGGTATCCTAGTTGTGAGTCATTTGATTTGTATGCTTATAGTGATGCTAATCATGGTGGCTGTAGAATTGATAGAAAAAGTACTAGTGGATTATGTCATTTCTTAGGATCATCTTTGATATCTTGGGCTAGTAAAAGCAAGTTAGTGTAGCCATTTCCTTGCTGAATCAATATGTAACAATTTGGGAGTGCTTGTGCCCAAGTTCTTTGGATTAAACATCAATTGCTTGATTATGGTATTGTGATTAAAAATATTCCTATTTATTGTGATAATACCAGTGCAATTTGTTTGAGTAAAAATCCTATATTGCATAGTAGAACAAAGCATATAGAAATTAGACATCATTTTATCCATGATCATTGTTTAAAAGGTGATATTTGCTTGAAGCATGTATCAACTAGTGATCAATTGGCTGACATTTTTACTAAACCTCTTAAGGAAGATGTGTTTGTGAATATTAAATTAAGGTTAGGCATGTGTGATGTAACACCCCATTCCCGCGTGACCCGAACCCGACATCAATGGTGATATCCGAGTCCGTGCCCCGCGAGGGTGGCATGCTACATCACTCAGTCGAAACTCAGTATAAATAATTTTTTTATTTTAAACATTCATTCCATCAGAGCCATTCCCTTTTTCTTTCATTTACACTCATGTACGAGGAAAAAAATAGACAATTTGCATCAGCGTGCATAGGTAAACATTTTCAGTTAATATAATCAGTTTCAATTATTACAAATAGTCAACCATAAATTACAATAACCAATTTATGTACAAAACAGAACCACATTGGCCCATTACACATACAATTAGTCATTTTGGAATACAATTCTATTGGACACTAATGCAGACGAAAACTGATCCCGATCTCTTCTCTACTTCAATAACCAACAATGTTATACGCCCGTTGCCTAACGGGGTATTCTTCTGAGTCCTGAAAAATAATTGCAAATTTTGGGTGAGTTTTGCGAACTCAGTGAGAAACCATCATTGATGGTTCACTCAACTCATACATATACATACAATTCATATCATAGTTATACAACCACATTCAGAAGATCAATACATTCAATTTCACATTTATAAGGCATTTTGCCTTTCATACCATTCACATCTTATCATTTGCATATGCGATGCACATGTGAAACTTTTCTATTTTCATTACGTTGTTGTGACTGTGTGCCTGAAACTGTCCCGGTGATGGGCACATTGCGTTGAGCCTGCGACTCTGAATACATTGGGCTTGAATGCCCTGATGCGTTGAGCCAGTGGCTCTAAAAATACGTTGGGCACGAAGCCCTGGGGCATTGAGCTTAAAGCTCTGTAATACATTGGCTCCTCCGGTCACAACTGCCTTTATATGATCATGTCTTTATGTATGGATGCATATGTATCAATTCACATTCACAATCATTTTACATTTCAACAACCAATTTCCATTCCTTCGGACCTTCAGTCTGGTAATTCAGTCACTAACAAATTTCATATTCACAAATTATTTCATTGAAGCACCCATGCATAGTTACACACAAATAGCACTTCGACATCACATTCCAAATATTTCAGACACCTACGGTCGGAAAACAATCAAAATCAAACACACATAACCCTCCATTATCTCCACATGGCATAATTGCAAACTATTAAACACATAAAGGTTGAGGAACCAACTAGGTTACTCACCTGCATTTTCGAGCTAAAATCTGGTCGTCTCAGTGACGTCGGTGGACCGACGCTCCAAGTGTGACTCTATAACAGTGACAGTACACAAACATTATCAATTGTTCAATCAAAACTATTTCAGAATGCACATGTAACACTTAGATGGTGCACAATGCATGATCATGATATTCCCGTCCCTAATCCCATTTTTTTCCATCATAAAAATCCATCTAAAAAATTAGAAACCTATTGGCGCTGACAGTGCGCAATTCGGACCTCCATAGGTCTCCAATTAAACAAAACAGTGATTAACAGACCTTTACCCGGACCCACGTCAATTTCCCGTCCAAAAATCCTGAATCTCTCAGAAAATGAAATTCAATATTCTATGAATCCGATGCCTCAAGAATCAGGTCAATCGGACGTCGGACGGAAGAGTTATTCACGAAAGAAACCAAAATTCACATTAAATGTATAACCCTTATTTCCTTCTTTGTTTTCCTGATTTCTAACCAAAATTTAATCTATCATATCCCTTTCTACACATTTCAGAAAAATGCAAACTATACCTTGTTGGAAAGATAATGAAACCCTCTACAATTCTCAAGAAGACTATAAAAATCAATTTCACCCCTAAGGGTGTTAAAAATCCAATCAGACCTACTGCCCACTCAAAACCTATCAAAACAGGGCAGTACATTGCAAATTCAGTAACTCTCTGATTCTTCAGTCAACAATTACACAATAAATAAGGCAGTAAGATCACAACGTTACCAACAACTTTTATGAACAACCCAAAATCAGATTCACTTGCTAACTATGTCAAACAATTCACCAAAGCATCAGCCCTCAGAATTTTCCCAATCTGAACAGCACATTTCACAACAGTATATCTCTTAGCAAAAATGTCACCAAATTCACTACCTTATATCCCTGAAAAAATAACATCTCAAACTTCAATTTTCATGAAGAACTCAACATCCAATTCGATCTCTAACAATTCCAAATCTGTTATACAAGTTTCTGTCATGATCAGCAGTTAACATCCTAATGCAGGTTCAGATTTTGAAAATCCATAACTCCCACATCTGATCTCTAAAACTTATATGCCATATACCATTTTAAAGATAAATGTGTCTTATAAAACTCTTCAGTAGATCCCTAACACCAATTCAGTTCACACAAATTACTAAAATTCCTCCAAATCAGAATGTACACCAAATCTACCATTTCAACTAGGTTTCATTCAATGCATTAAAACAGCCAACAGTTATTGGTCCATAACTCCTACTATACGTATCGAAAAATTGCAAAATCAGTGGAATTGGAAAGCTAACTGAATAGGCTTAAACTTTAATTTAGTCCATTTTTCCTAATTCCTTCTCAATTAATTTATAAAAATTAGCAAACTCTAGGGTATACTCTCGGGTACTGTTCATTCCAGTTAAGAGCAGTAACTTTCCATGCAAAAATTCACCATCTTAAAGCTAACATTGGACAACACTTATTTCACACAAAAATGTAGCTAACATCTTAAGGTTTCAGTGGCCACAAACCTTACCTCATTTGCATTCCTACACAATGAATTATGATCAAAACAGTGCAATCGATAAAAACCCTAATTTTCCAGATTTGGTGTTAACCTTAGTTCTATCATTTCCAATGCCTTTAACACATCATTAGACATCCAAATAGACACAATTTAGGTCTTACCACATTCATACATATACTAGGGCTAATACTTAAAAATTGCAGCACTTAATTTCTCAATTCATATGCTAGATTAGTCATCCATGTTCAATTCAAAATCAAGCCATAACCACTTCTATCATACTACTTTCAATTCCTCCACAACCTAGCCTTACACCCATTACTTCAAACCATCATTCTCAACAATTTAATGTAGGAAAATCCCGGGAGGTACATCACATGTACCAGGTGCGAAAAATAAAAATTTTTGTTACCGGGAGCTTCCCGAAGCCAGGATCCATGTGTCTGTATGCAAACTCAAACCTAAACAGCCAATAGAGACTGTCTCTAAAGGTATCCACGCAGAGATCAGAAAACCTAACCGGGACAAACCCCTTTGACCCGGGAATAGCTAGAACAGATTAAAGGCTGCTAGACCCTACCTCTGTCCTTGGAGAGCTTGTATTGACGTTGAAGGAGATGACAAAAACTTGGAGGAGAAGATGAAGAAACGATGGAGAAGATGAAAGGCTTAGGTTTTTCTCAAAAACCTTACTCTCTTCTTTCACTCCACGATGATCAACTCTTCAAAGAACAAGAAACCTTTTCTTGCTTTCTCTCAAAGCCACGACCATCGTTCACCAAGAAGAGGAAAGACACTCTTTTCCTTTCATGACTCATCTCTCTTCCATGTCCAACGATGATCATCTTTCATCCTTTTTAAGTTTTTGTCTTCATTCATTTAATGCCTTTTTGATGACTAAGCATTAAAGAAGCTTCCTTTTCTTCTTCTCCACGTATTTAACATATATATATATATATATTAATTAATTCTTTAATTAATTAATCATATATATATATATATATAATCTTCAAGCGGTCCGATCTGCTGAATTGGTCTATCGACTCTTCACGGGCCCCGATCAAGCTTGACTCCTAAACCTTTCTTAGCAATATTGATGTCGCGATCTCATCGGGACATATCCCAATCCCATTGGGATCCATTTAATCCTAATGCTCTCCATAATTGGAACTCGTCCAATACTATTTCTGATTCTCGAGACACTCTTATGCGTGTGACCCTTTAGGTTCCCGGTTATGTTGGCCACTTAGATTAACAATTAATCTGAGCAAGTCATGAGCGGCGTCTAGCAACACATCATGACCCCCAATTGACCGGAAAGTAATTGGTTTGATGAATTCATCACGAACCAGATCACGAACCCTTCCATAGACAATTACCGTGCAATTCGTCCTTTCATCATCCTATACCCCACTTGGTTCTGAGTATGGTCAAAGTGTCAACTCTCACTAGACTGAGTCTAGCCCAAGTGATATTAGTTCCTGTCCAGGACTCATTACTTTATATGTCCATGAAGACACTCTTCATGACATAATTATGCTTCGGCCGAAGACTTCAAGTAATGGTCCTGACAAGAGGCCAGGGTATCTCTTCTGCTATTTCAGAAGTGGTGAATCCTTTATTGGCTACTCAATTACCTTCGAATACCTCAAGCTGTACCCAATCACCACCCTATGAGCGACCTCGGAAGGCAACAAGGAATGGAGTCAAAGCACAGAATCAGTATCCAAGATATCCTTGAGTACCTCAAGTCTAAGGATACTTGCACCATTGCTATGATGAGATTATCACTGACAATTAAATAGAATATCCATGTGATGATCTCATGACAGGTCATCCAATGTACTTACTACCCTTAGTAAGCATCCACATGTCAAATCTAAATATCTCAATATTTACAGTTTCTGAGATCCACTGCTTGATCCAATCAAGGAATATGACATGTGCTAGTCTGTCCGGATTAATGATGTTCAGTCTCATTAATCCTATGACTAGGGATAATTTAGATACTGACATAATTGCACATGATAGGAATCTCAATAGTATGATCACATCATAATTTCCTTCATGCTATGTCATATATCATGGACTTCATTAATTCGATTAAAGATCCATATCAAATCATAAACACTGTTCATGAATATCAAATTAATGAAATATGCCTTTCTTTATTTATTCATAAAGTCTGCAGACGACTTTGAATAAAACGCGCTAAAGGGGATTGCCTTTAGGGCATAATATAAACAGTACCGTCCTTGCATAAGTCGACTTACCCCATGTACAAGTCGACTTATCGGTACTGAATACGTGTAAGTCGACTTACCCCATGTACAAGTCGACTTGCACTTACAAATCTCCCACTTGACCTAATGCCAATCGCCTTAGTATCTAATACCATAAGCGAGTACATGAGAATCACAATTCTCCTGTGACAATGGCTTTGTCATCGAATCAGCAACACTTTGCTCTGTGGGAATTCTCTCTATAAGGACATCATCTCAACCGATGATTTCCCGAATTAAATGGAATCGGCAGAGTACGTGTCTGGATCAGTGATGAGACATTGGTTCCTTTCCCTGCGCACTAGCCCCATTGTATCACAATACAATCTTATGGGCTCATCACAGCTAGGAACCACATCAAGTTCAGTAATGAACTTCTTGATCCAAACTACTTCCTCTGCGCATCTCATGCGGTAAAGTACTCTGCCTCGGTTGTTGAATCGGCAGTTGTCTCCTGTCTGGAACTCTTTCCAACTGACCGCCGCGCTATTCAGAGTGAATGTATATAACCTGATTGTGATTCAGAATTATCCTATCAGATTAAACATTAGCATCTGTATGCCCGCTCACTTGGAGATTTCCATCTCCATAACTCAAGAAAACATCCTTAGTTCTTCGCAAGTACTTAAGGATATTCTTGACTGCCACCTGGTGACCCTCACCAGGATCCGATTGGTATCTGCTCGTAACACTTAGAGCATATGATACATCGGGTCTCATACATAGCAATACGTACATGATAGATCCTACTGCAGATGCATTCGGGATCATTCTCATGCGCATCCTCTGATGGATTGCTCCATGCTAAACCTCTTTAGCATCTTGTCCATTTTGTCTATGTACGTTGATTGTGAAAGACCAAGCAACATTTGATTTATCTCTATAAATCTTTATTGCTTTACTAAGGTCTTTCATGGCAAATTATTTGGACAACCAAATCTTGACAGATTGTAGCATAGAGACATCGTTTCTTAGTAATAATATGTCATCTACATATAACACAAGGAATACGATTGCAGTCCCAAGAACCTTCTTGTACACACAAGGATCATCCGAATTTTGTGAGAAACCAAACTCTTTGATTGTCTCATCAAAACGGATATTCCAACTCCTGGATGCTTGTTTTAATCCATAAATGGATTTCTGAAACTTGCATACCTTTTCGCCATCATAGGAGGTGAAGCCCTCTGGTTGTGTCACGTACACATCCTTGGCTAGATTTCCACTCAGGGAAAACTGTCTTCACATCCATCTGTCATATTTCATACTCATAATGAGCGGCAATGGCTAGGAGTATCCTAATGGATTTAAGCATTGCTACTAGGCTGAAGGTCTCGTCGTAGTCAACTCCTTGTCTTTGACGAAAACCCTTTGGCCATAAGCCTTACTTTATAGGTAATCAGATTACCATCCATGTCGATTTTTATTTTGAAAGCCCCTTTGCACCCTATGGGTTTTATTCCTTTAGGTGCAACAACCAAAGTCCATACTTGGTTTTCATACATGGAATCCATTTCAGACTTCATGGCACGGAGCCATGTGTCAGACTCTGAACTCTTCAGTACCTCTTCATAGGTAGCAGGCTCATAATGTTCTATGAGCAATACGTCATTCTGTTCACTTACGAGAAATTCATATCTCTCGGGAACAGTGCGTATCCTACTAAACCTACGAACTTCGTATGTAATAGAAGGTTGAACTGTTACTACATCTATATGAGTCACAGTTTCAGGTTCAGGCAGTTGAGCTGTGTTTGTTCGAGCATCTTGAACTTCTCCAAGTTCAACTTTGCTCCCACTATCTTCTTGTAAAAGAAACTCTTTCTCTAAGAAAACAGCATACTTTGAAACAAACAACTTTTGTTCCTCAGCAAGGTAGAATTGATATCCCATGATATCCTACGAACAAACACTTGTCAGCTTTTACATCAAATGTATTTGACTGTGTCACATAAGCAGGACAACCCCAAACTTTCAGATGAGAAAGATAAGGTTTTCTGTTAGTCCACATCTCATATGGAGTAACATCAACTGTCTTTGATGGAACTTTGTTTAGCAAGTAAACAGCTGTCTCGAGCACATACCCCAAAACCTGTGCAAAACCTATCCTTAATCGCACCATGTCTAACAAGGTTCGATTTCTCCTTTCAGCCACACCATTATGCTGTGGCGTAAAAGGTGGAGTTCACTGAGATAAAATCCCATTATCTCTGAGATAACCCAAAACCTGTTGGTTTAAGTATTTCCCACCACGATCCGATCGCAATGGCTTAATACTTTTACCAAGTTGATTTTCTACTTCATTTCTGAATTAGTTTGAACTTTTCAAATGCTTTAGATTTGTATCTCATCAGATACAGGTACCGATATCGAGAATAATCAGCGATAAAGGCAATGAAGTAAAACAACCACTTTTGGCATGGATGGACATCGGACCACATACATCTCAATGTATCAGGTCTAAAACTCCAATCACTCGTTCACCCTTTGCCTCAAAGGGTAACTTAGTCATCTTGCCTAATAAACAAGATTCACATGTGTCATATGATTCATAATCAAATGACCCTAAACATCCACTTTTGGAGCTTAGCGATGTGTCTCTCATTTATATGGCCAAGGCGACAATGCCATAAGTAAGTTGAGTTTAAATTATCTCGATTATGTCTTTTCGCGTCATTAACATTCATGACTGGATGTGACATATCTAATATGTCAATTCTATTGCATAATGTACCAGTACCATAGAGCATTCCATTCGAACTAATAGAACAACCATTGCTACCAAAAGTCCAATGGAAATCAGCTCTATCTAAACAAGAAACAGACAATATGTTCTTTGTTAAAACAGGTACAAAATGACAATCATCCAATTTAAATACAAGCTCACTGGGAATGACAAGACATAAGTGTCTATGGTTAATGCAGCAACTCTTGCTCCATTACCTACACGAAGGTCAAGTTTTCCCTTTATGAGCTTTCTACTGTCCCTGAGGCCCTGCATATCATTGCATATGTGTGAGCCGCATCAGGTATCACATACTCATATGTTTTGATTAGAAACAGTATTCACCTCAATGACAAACATATCTGAAGGAGTTGAGGCATCTGATGCCTTCTTCTGCTTCAGGAACTCCAGATAGATTTTACAGTTTTGCCTCCAGTGGCCTGTCTTGGCATAATGGAAACAAAAACCTTTTGGGGTAGATTCTTTGGTTTTCTTTTGGCTGCACTTCCTACTTTCTGATCTCTATCAAAAACATCAACAACAAGTGGATCAAGAAGTGGAACATCTAGGACAAAGTCCAGTTCCTCAAATCTGAGAACAATTCTCAGATTTTTCAGCCTATCGAGAAAATTAAGTCTAGAAGAGTGAGCGTAAAATCACACTGAAAAACGTCTTCAACTAACCTAAACGCGATAGAGAGAAGGAATGTTAGAATAGAAATGCCTGCATGATCATAAGGACTTGCATGACATGCATATGGCTCCCACTAGTTTCTAAGAATCCATAACCCTCTTTATGAATCCAAAGAAAATTATGACAGAATGTCTTAGTGAGTCGATATCCGACATTGCTAAGAATGACCTTGAGTTTGCCCAACAAGCCACTTCTTAGGTCAATCGGTAGGTATCAGTCATACCAATTGCATCATCGATAACCAACTTTGAGAATGACCTTGGGTTTGCCCAACAAGCCACCTTAAGTCTCGGGAGGTATCAGCCATACCAATTACATCTCAGACACAACTATCGCCCAGTGCTATCAACTGTTGATGTATGCACAAACATTGGGTTATCAACACTTGATGCGCGTACATCTAATGTACACTACCCAACTTCGCCTCTGTCCACGTTGACCTTGAGTTTGCTCAACAAATCAACACTTCTAGGAAAACCGACCCATTAATCCGAAAATCTCATTTTCATGGTTCGAACATATTCGTATAGAGCGAGCTTGAGTTTGCCCAACAACCCAACTCTATAAGAACTCTGGTTCTTACCATATTAATGGAAGGCGTAAGTTTTCATATTCCGAGGAGGGATTTGAAATTCTGGTCTCATCCAAGCTCTGGGATTATAGTCATCAAAAACTCAGTCAACCTAAGCAACAAAACCGATTCAAAATCTGTGTTCATCAACACAGCAATTCCCAACAGCATAGAATAAATTCGAAAATAAATAGTTAATCACCTTGAAAACAATTTTCCATCCACAGAGACATTCACAAACATCTTAGGGACGTTTCGGTGAAAACCAATCCGAAAAACAATTTTTCTAGAATTTATGCCCGAATTTATACTCATGCCTGTTCGCAGAATGTTTCAAAAACAGCATCTGGAACCTTAGGGAAACAATTAGCAAAACTATATCAAATCAAATTGATAAATTCTCATCTTTCACAGACATATTCTATAACATGTTATGAACAAATCTGGGCAGAAAAATTTCGAAAACATATCTCTATATAAATTCGAAATTTGAGCAGATCGATGCATCATTCTACAAACTCAAATAGGAATTACGACCTAGCTAGGGTTTTAGCTTCATACACACACAAGTGGCTCGATACCACTGTAGGAAAATCCCGGAGGTACATCACATGTACCAGGTGCGGAAAACAAAATTTTTGTTACGGGAGCTTCCGAAGCCAGGATCCATGTGTGCGTATGCAAACTCAAACCTAAACAGCCAATAGAGACTGTCTCTAAAGGTATCCACGCAGAGATCAGAAAACCTAACCGGGACAAACCCCTTTGACCCGGGAATAGCTAGAACAGATTAAAGGCTGCTAGACCCTACCTTTGTCCTTGGAGAGGTTGGATTGACGTTGAAGGAGATGACAAAAACTTGGAGGAGAAGATGAAGAAACGATGGAGAAGATGAAAGGCTTAGGTTTTTCTCAAAAACCTTACTCTCTTCTTTCACTCCACGATGATCAACTCTTCAAAGAACAAGAAACCTTTTCTTGCTTTCTCTCAAAGCCACAACCATCGTTCATCAAGAAGAGGAAAGACACTCTTTTCCTTTCATGACTCATCTCTCTTCCATGTCCAACGATGATCATCTTTCATCCTTTTTAAGTTTTTGTCTTCATTCATTTAATGCCTTTTTGATGACTAAGCATTAAAGAAGCTTCCTTTGCTTCTTCTCCACGTATTTAACATATATATATATATATATATTAATTAATTCTTTAATTAATTAATCATATATATATATATATATATAATTGCTGAAGCGGTCCACCACACTGGGTTGGGTCCTAAACTCTTAGGCCCCGATCTTGAAACGACTCCTAAACCTTTCTTAGCAATATTGATGTCGCGATCTCATCGGGACATATCCCAATCCCATTGGGATCCATTTAATCCTAACGCTCTCCATAATTGGAACTCTGTCCAATACTATTTTACAGATTCTCTGAGACACTCTTATGCGTGTGACCCTTTAGGTTCCCGGTTATGTTGGCCACTTAGATTAACAATTAATCTGAGCAAGTCATGAGCGGCGTCTAGCAACACATCATGACCCCCAATTGACCGGAAAGTAATTGATTTGATGAATTCATCACGAACCAGATCACGAACCCTTCCATAGACAATTACCGTGCAATTCATCCTTTCATCATCCTATACCCCACTTGGTTCTGAGTATGGTCAAAGTGTCAACTCTCACTAGGCGAGTCTAGCCCAGTGATATTAGTTCTGTCCGGGACTCATTACTTTATATGTCCATGAAGACACTCTTCATGACATAGTTATGCTTCGGCCGAAGACTTCAAGTAATGGTCCTGACAAGAGGCCAGGGTATCTCTTCTTGCTATTTCAGAAGTGGTGAATCCTTTATTGGCTACTCAATTACCTTCGAATACCTCAAGCTGTACCCAATCACCACCCTATGAGCGACCTCTGGAAGGCAACAAGGAATGGAGTCAAAGCACGAATCGGTATTCAAGATATCCTTGAGTACCTCAAGTCAAGGATACTTGCACCATTCTATGATGAGATTATCGCGACAATTAAATAGAATATCCATGTGATGATCTCATGACAGTCATCCAATGTACTTACTACCCTTAGTAAGCATCCACATGTCAAATCTAAATATCTCAATATTTACAGTTTCTGAGATCCACTGCTTGATCCAATCAAGGAATATGACATGTGCTAGTGCATGGGATTAATGATGTACAGTCTCATTAATCCTATGACTAGGATAATTTAGATCTTGACATAATTGCACATGATAGGAATCTCAATAGTATGATCGCATCATAATTTCCTTCATGCTATGTCATATATCATGGACTTCATTAATTCGATTAAAGATCCATATCAAATCATAAACACTGTTCATGAATATCAAATTAATGAAATATGCCTTTCTTTATTTATTCATAAAGTCTGCAGACGACTTTGAATAAAACGCGCTAAAGGGGATTGCCTTTAGGGCATAATATAAACAGTACCGTCCTTGCATAAGTCGACTTACCCCATGTACAAGTCGACTTGCACTTACATTTAATACATCCCTAAGCATAATAAATGCTCCATTAATGACTCCTAACTACCATGGCATTCAATTCATCAATAAACCAACATGTAAAGCTTAATTAAAGCTTAAAACCTTCAATTAGCACTTACCTCCTATAAAGCTTCCCTTAAAGCGTCAACTACCAACTTTAACTTCTACACTTGAAACACCAAAACACCAACCTTCATCACTTTTCTAGCATGTACAACAATCATCATACTAAGAGGAGTAGAAGAAGAACTATAAGAAGGTTCCACTTTGAGAGAGAAAAAGAAGAAAATCGATGATGAGAAGCAAAAATGGGAGAGGATGCCTTTCGAATGAGTCTTTTACACATATCAACTTGTTCTATCTTGTTTTTAAACAAGGAAAACCAATAGGATCAAGCAATGGACATTAAATGAAGGTGTTTGGTGTCAAAATTTCATTTGTCAAAGGTTTTCAAAGAAAAGTCAACATAATATATTATAATCCAGATCAAAAATGAACCCAATCAACTCAAATGACCCTAATTTCAATCCCAAAATAATATACCTAATAATACAGTGCCAGTGGGTAGAAACTTTGCCTAGAAAATCGTAGGTTCGCTGATTGACGATTTTTTTACGGTCCGAATTTTCTCGAGAAAATCCATAAAATTCCTAAAATCCTTAAAATAGAAAACAATTTATGGCACACTCAGAATAATTTTCAAACCCATTAACCACGTTAATCCCAATAAAATTATCTTAGGCACGCAAATAAGAATATTATGTATGCATGCACAGTAATTTCATTTGCACAAATATGACTGTGGACCAATCCTATTATGCATGAGCAATCCTATGAAATCCCAATCTAGCCCATCCAATGCCAATTTACTATTCTACCGTTCCAATTGAGGGTGGGATGTTACATGTGATTTAAATTCTTTTGGTTGAATTTGATTTTGCTACATGAAATGGTCAAAATTTGAGGCAAAAGTGCAATCACATCCGAAGATACATTCATCGTGTTGGTTACTTGGGCTGAATAAGTGACTTATTTGGAGTTTTGGACACACCTTTTATGCCTTGATCAACATTTCGACTTCTGTTTTGTTTTATGTTGTGTTTGTGTTTGTTTGACATTTTCTTGTAATGACTATTACTATCATTTGTGTTTGATGTTATGTTTGGTTTTAAATTTAATTACTCTTCATTTTCTCTAATTTTTTTTTTATTATGACAAAAAGGGAGAGTAAGATTGAAATTGATATTTGATTTAGGGGAGTGAAAAGTGAAAATGAAAATTTCATTGATTTGCATTTTAATTGATTTCTATTTTAATCATTGATTTATAAATTAAGGGGGAGACAACCTAACCATCAAGACAAGGGAAACCTTGATCAAATTTTATGTCCTTCAAATTTCTTGTCAATTTCTACATATTTTTCATTATCAAAAGGGGAGATTGTTGGACCAATGGTGGTTGACAAATTAAATCCTTTATGTTTTGATAATAATAAAATATCTAGAAATAGTTAAGAAATTATTTCAGGTATTATTCAATGAAAGGATTGTGCAAATCAAGATGAGCAAGTGTCTAATCAATGGAGAATCAAGATGGGAGTTATCCTCTAAGTGAAAAATGGCATAAAACATGAGGATTGTAAAGGATTTAGTCGGATGTTACCATTGAAGGCAATACAAGTCGACTTACAAAGCACAAGTCGACTTACAGATGAAGCAATGTCAATACAAGTCGACTTATCAAACACAAGTCGACCTATCGAGGACGACAAGTCGACTTACATGGTACAAGTCGACTTATTGGAGAGTGGAGATGAAACTTTTACGTAAATGGTTGAAACAAGTCGACTTATACATTCGACAAGTCGACTTATGGATGCACGAAATCAGCTCCAACGGTCCAATTTGATAAAAATGGAATGGAGATTATCAAGGAACGGCTATATCCAATTAAGCAACGGCTAGTAGAGCTCCAACAGCTATATTTCTTCAAGTATAAATAGAGGATGATGGAAGAAGAGTATATACAAGTTCTACAAGTCTAAATACTCTTTTATTGCTTCAAATTGCTCACTATTGCTCTTATTTTGTTACTCTATTGTTTTGAGCACTTGTTCTTCAATCTTTACTATATTTCTTTTACAATTTGAGTGACGAGTGGAAGGTCAAGTGTAAGGTAGGATTTGTGCCGTAAGACAAATCGTTTGTAAGGTAGCTTGAGCAGGAAGTCAAGTGGAGTTGTAAAAAGTTCACACTCAACTACAAAGTGTGCAATAAAGTGATTGGCAAAATTGTAAGTGGGAGCTTAGATAGAGGACGTAGGTCTTAGCACCGAACCTCTATAAAAACAAGTGTTTGATCTTCTTCCCTACACTTTTCAATTAAGTTTATCTAAATTGTTTTTGTGTGTTTTAACTTCTGATTTTCTTGTAGAAATTCTTAAAGAATTTTAAAGATCTATTCAAGCCCCCCCCCCTTCTAGATCACTTACAGTAGATCTTGAAGTTCTCTTTCAAACTGTCTAAAGAACATCTTAATTCGACCTATTGGAGTTATGTAAATATAGTGCCCTAGAAAGGAAATGTATTTACATGTAACTTTATCTTCTTCAGTTAGAGTTTTGTAATGAAAATATTTATTATTGATAAAAGAAAAGAGTTTGGTTTTATTTGTGCTAGCATTATATATCTAGTCAAAAGGTACTAAAATTGTTTTGTATGTAATATACATATACATAGAGATGTATGGGAAACATGTATATTATAAGAATCTAAATTAATAGATTCACAGTTGAATAATCAAGTTGGTCGATTGATTATAGTTTAGACTGTAGTGTTGCGATTTATCTCCATATAAATAAAGGAGTTTACTTAAAGGAAATGATGAGTTTCATATCATGGAAGTAGTTGACTGTCAAAAATGGCACTATTAAATGAATCTGGAATCAAGTATGTTTTCAAGAATAAATTGGGCCGTTACTTTATTCTTAAAATATATAACTTAAGCATTCGCTTATTATAGACCACAATCTTGATGAGTGATGAACTCATATTTCATTATAGTTCTTAATGTGATTGGAATGGATTTTTACATAGTATTAATCCAGTGTCTGCATGTTGGAATTATCAATTGAAACATGTATTAGGGAACATTCACTCAAATAAAGAGTTTATATTGTTATCATCACTTCTAGATGTTTTAAGGAGATTTAGTGATTATACTGATACCAGTAGTGTAACATCCCGTTCCCATACTAAGGGTTAGAACCCTAAAATTTGGTAAATGTGAGATCAAAGAGAGATTTAGAAAATGCATTTCATGCATATGCATAATGTCAGCATACACACATGTGAATTTGATTATTGCACACATTAAAATAATTGTTCATGCACTCAATTGACATTTCCAAGTATAAATGATTGTTTTAATGTGAATATGATGTGAATTATGGTTTTGTGTCTTAAAAATTGAGTGGGAATGTATAAGTAGTGAATTAGAAGTTTTGGAGAAAATTTGAAATTTTTTTGAAATATAAGGGTATTTTTGGACTAAGAAAAATGCCAAGTGGCAAAACAATTAATGAATAATAGTAGAAATAAATGTCAAATGGCAGTAGGAATTTTAATATGTTACTTTGGGATTTAATGACTTATGTCATTAAAAATTGGGAGATAAATAGAGTAGAATTTGGAGACAAAATGGACTAGTTATTAAAGGGAACCAAATGGAACCATGGGGAAGTGACACGTGGCAAGTGACATATGTTGATACATGAAATTACTAAGTGAAAGACCATGTTTGGGTCTTTCACTTGCTATATACAACAATGCTTCCCTCCTCTCTATCTTCTTCATTTTCTTCATCTTCCTCTCCTTAATAATGACACTCACTACCTAAGCCTTAAAGTTGAACCTTGCCTTCTTCCATTCCTAGTCATTTAAAAATTTTCTATATTCTTCTTGTTTCCAAAGAAACCTAACCTACTTCACCTCCATTTTTGATGATCGTGTATGTTGGAAAGCTAGGGTTTCATGGTGATTTGAAGACATTGAAGCTAAATCAAGTAAGTAACATATTCCTCTTCATGGCTTTGATGAATGGAGCATGTTTGATCATAGTTAGGAGTTAAATGGTCATAAATTGAGGATGGGTATGTGATAAAACGTGGATGAGAAATGGGGATAGATTCTTTCCTTGCTTGTGTTTTGATGGATAATAAATTAGGAAATGACATAATGTTGGATTGGGTGAGTGAATGGTGTATAAAGTGTGATGGAGAAATATTAACTGTGATTTTTTTCACTGAATATACTTCTGTTGTTTAGCCATAACTTGTTCTGTAGTTATCCAAATGAGATGATCTTTGATTTGGATTAACTTAGAGACATAGTTCTACATTTTTTATGAAGATATCGAATTCAAATTATGTCATTAAGAGTTTTTAATTTTGACTTGAAGTTGAGTACTGCGTGTAGGAAAAAGTGCAAAAAAATTGGATACATAATGGATTCTTATTCTGTTTTCTTGATGAATTGATGTGAATCTATTTGGGTGTTTTTGTGATGATGTAAAATGATTCTAAAGCTAAAGAGAGGGATTAATTTGGTGTCTTGAAATGTAAAGGATCTAGGTGATAGTTAGAAGTGAAATGAAAGTGGAAATGAAGTTGAATATGTGCATGAAATTGATGATGAATGCATATATATATATATATGTATGTTCTATTATTAGTGTTTATGATCAATCATGGGCTATAATTTGGTTATGGATGATTTTGAGTTAAAAGGTAGTTAGAATAATGGATAAATGCTAGGCAATGAACTAGAAATGATAGATTAAGCATGAGGAATTGAATGTTGTAAGTAAAGAGTTAAAAATATTTTCATCTGAAACTTTCATGAGTTTTTTGTATTGATATAGAGATTTTTTGATAAATTTATCTTCATGAAAGTCGTAGAGCTTTCTTTAAGCTTTCCATTGATATAAATTATGGAATTTTTGGACATTGGAGTAGAGAGATATGACTTTTATAAGTTTGTGATGTTGTTTAGGATGGACTTTCGGACAACTTCATGTTTCTGAAATTTTGATCCTTATAAAAGCAAAAAAAAATTTCTAGGTCTTCATAAAAATTGTATATCTTTCTTTTACCTTTTCTATTGATATAAAGTTTGCAAAATTTGAAGTTCTGGATCAAAAGTTATGGAGTTTAGAAGTTAGGATGTCTGTGAAGAAGAAGAAGTGGAAAAGCAATGTCGTGCTTTTAGCACGATGGTGACTTTGAGGGTTAGCCAAAAAACACCATCATGCAAAAACATGACGGTGACTTTGGAGATTGGATAGTGAAAGTCACTACTATGCATTGCACGATATCGACTTTGAAGTTTTGAGAGCTTGACAAACATCCGATAGAGTTTTAGCTATAACTTCTTCTCCAAATGCCTTGATTTTTGAAGCATTAGATTCATAACACATTCCTATATCTCTCCATAAAAATTTATAGCTTTAGGTTTTGACTCGAAAAAGATTTATCAATTCAAAGTAAGAGTATTGGTTGGAAGAGCATGAATTGGATATTTTACTGAACATATTATAGTATTTTGATGATATCTTCATCTGTAGGATTCTAAATAAGATGAATTTTAATTTGGAGTAAAATAGTGATACAGGCCTATAAATTATCTCAAGAAGTTGAATTTTTATTCTTTCTCTAAGTTGTTGAATTTCTGGATGGAAGTTGTATATTGTATACTACTTTTGAACATAGAAAGCCTGATAATGTTTGAGGCATATGTTCCAAATTAATGAACAAAATTGAGTGATTTTGGTGTTAATGGAAAGGTAAGACATAGAGGAACACTTTTCTAGAAGAGAGAATTATCAAATTACATCAGTTTCACTTTCTAATTGAATGTGAATAGTAGACTTGAAAGTGTGACTTGGGAAAATCTGAAGTGAGTCAATGATAAAGGAATAAAGATTTTAATGGTTTAGTGAGGCATAAATCTAAGTATAAATTATACTTAGATGAGTTTTGATATAACAATGATTTTGTGATGAAATTAAAGGAAAGATACCTGGGATTGTCATTGAGCATGCATTATACATTACACATATTCATGTGTGAAAAAATTAATGTTTATATGATTGTGTAATTAATAATGTGTGTGCAATATGTGTCTTGCATAATGATGATACAGGATAAAACGTTTTCATCCAGACGTTTCCGGATCATAGAAGCTAATGCTAAACTGGAGCGTACTGTGAGTAGACCCAGATGGTCTCATTCCATTGTTTGTTTTGTTTTGTTTGATTTTTGTATTAATTGACTACTAAATGTCGATATGAATGCATCTTAATTGATGATTCCAGACAGAAGGTTTGATGATTGTGATGATTGATGAGATATTGAAGTGCTGCTTGCATGTGAATGAGAAGAACTAAGTGTACTTAATGTGATTGTTAAATGTGTTCTAAATGTGCATTTACATGTAAGTCAAAGTGTGACTCTCAACTTAATGTTGAATGCCGAACTAAGGTCCGATGATATGGGAATGAGATTGAATGGGAGCATGCAAATGTGATTGATGCAATTCATTGCATTAATGCATGAAATATAATGGCAGTTGTGACCAGAGTAGCCAATGATCTGAGCTTAATGATCAACGAGTGAAAATGAGCCTCGAGCTTGAAAGTGATTCAGAGCCTCAGGCCCAACATTTAGTGAGCCCTGTATCCCCCAAGTGAATAATGGACAATTATCAATGAGCCCTATATGGGACAATTTAGGCACTCGGTCACAACAAAGTAGCAAATGGAAAGTGAGTCTCATGTGCACTAAGTATGCATAAAATGAATGATTACATGTATTAAAAGTGAAATGTGAAATTGAATGTGAAATATCAAATAATGTGAAATGTGAATTATGTGTTATGTGACTGGGTGAGCAATCGATGATGGTCACACATTGAGTTCGTAAAACTCACCGAAAATTTGTAAAAAAATTTCAGGACCCAAAAGAATAACTCGTTAGGTAAACGGGAGTATCCCTACAACATACAAGTAAATGATAGAGGTCGGGATCAGTTGGCATTTGTAATAGTATTTTCTTTATTTTTGTATCAAATTAAGTCTTCCACAATTATTGTAACTTGTGTATCCGAATATTTCTGTTTTGAAACAAAGTTCCAAATCGGAAACGTTTGTATATGGTTCTTGCAATGTAATGAAAATTTGACAAGTATTTTGTATTTGTAATGGGCCTAAATGGCTATTGAATTTTTTGATGATTGTATTGCTATGATTGGCAATGTTTATGAAATAAAGAGGACCTGATTTGGTTATCGATTTCCACACTTTATGTTTATGGTTTTAACAAAAAAAAATTGTATTGAAATTTGAATGATTGAGTGCTCTAGCATGCCACCCTAGCGAGGCACAAACTGAGATGTCACTTATCGATGTAGGGTTCGGGTCTTGCGGGATTGGGGTGCTACAAGTAGTTTGACGGATTAGCTACCGATCAAGTCTTAACACAACACCAAGATGAGATCTTGTGTGTTAATCACCATATAAAGTAAAACAGGAGATCTAGAAGAAAACATCAACATATGGGCAAAACGGTAATTTTACCCTTTATTTGTGCAGATGACTATAATAAGGTTCTAAATAGGGTTTGCAATTGAACATAAAATATGTGTTCTCATAATATTTAATAGTTCCAGAGTTCAACTAAATGTCTTTAGTGGAATGACATTTAGTTAATAGGCTAGCATTAATTCTAATGAGATTAAATTAATTCTCGGCTTATTGGAGCTTGAATTATTAAAGTCCAATAAGATTCCCCACTTGGCTTCAAGGAAGATTATCAAGCTAAGTAAGAAATATAAATGGAGCTTTTAGATGCCCATAATTGAATTTTGGGCTTATACTAATTAAAAGCCCAAATGTTCATTTAGAAATGAGCTAGACTTTAGTTTAATGTAATTGATTAGATTAATTATATTAAAACACATTTTTTAAAGAAATAAAGGAGCAATTTTAGTTATTAGGGTTTAATGTGCAGTTGCACATTTGACATTAAAATGCTAAATAAAGATGGTCTTTATTATGGTTTGTCATCATTAAATGGAGTTTTGAACTTACCATTAAATGGTTTAATTGTTATCTTTTAATGTTAGCATATAACCTGTTAGCATTGATTAGATTAAAGAAGAAAGATGTACATTGGATGGACCATCTTCCTTCTTACATCATCAAAATTCGAAATTAACATGATAATATTAGGTGATTGGACTTTTCATATAGCCATCTTAAAACAAATGAGAAGAGTCTCATTTAATGATTTCTTTATGTTTGATTAAAGAAAGGTGTGATGCATTGGATGCTTCCCCTCTTCTCTGTTATCATGCATAACTGAAATTAGGAGTGTAAGAAAAGGGTTCTTGCATTGTTTTGACCAACTCTCTCCTCTCACCTATGTATGGCTGAAACTTAGTATGAGAAGTGTCTCATTGTTTCCTTCTTTCTTCTAAGAAAATACTCCTCCAAAGTGTTTCTTCTCCTTTCCCACCAAAAGATTTTGTTAACCAAGTTGTCCTAGTAGAATAAGAGATAAATCAAATTGGTTGAGGATACAACAATAAGGAGAAGATAGATTGACAAAGCAAAGGCTTTGGATACAAGAAAAAGGAGAGGATAGCGCTGCAAGGAATTAAAGCTGTAGCAAAGGAGTCGGTAATACTCTTCATCTTGTTTATGTATATTATTATCCTTATACCATATCATGTATAGAATGGCATGATGATTTAGATATATTGCTTCCACTGCAAATAAGATTTTTTAAAAAGTTTTGAAATCTACCAATTCTCCAAATATGGCAGGCTTTCTTTTTCTGATCCAGCAGACCTCTTTTGTGAAAGTTATGGCAATTTTCCCAATTCTTTAGACCCTTCGTCTAGCTTCATCTGATCCTATTGTCTGGTCCCAATTGTGACCCCTTATATGATCGAGTTTGTCTTTAAGGTCTTCATGAAAGTTGTAGATATCGAATTCCTCTTTCGAAACCTTTAAGAATGATCTTGATCTGATATCCATAGATATATAGAGCTACAAATGATATGAAGGAAACAATTTTAGCCTAGTCCCAAAGACTTACAATATCTGGATGGAAGTCGAACATAGAATATTTGCTTTAGTATAAGAATGATTTAGAAAATAGGGCCTGACACTTACAGTATCAGAGAATGAAGATGAATCGAGAATGAATAATGAGGGCTAATTGGAATAAGCCCCAACTCTAAAAATTCTAAACCATATCGAATGATTTTGGTGTCATTAGAAACTTAAGACAATGGGGGACAAAGGTTTTAAAGAAGTCAAATTGTGATTCCATATTGAGGTTTCCCAAAATCTAGTTTGAAGTTGAAGAGATGTGTTTGCTCACATTCTATGATTCAGTCCAGCACACATCTTTTGACTCTGAATGTTTAACTACAAAAGCGGGGTCCAACATTGATTGGTATCAGAGCAAGAGTTGGGTTCCGGAATTGGTGCCCATCATTTTTATCCTATACATCAAAATTATGCAATTCACACATTGTACACACATACACATTAGTAACTTTGCACAATTATAAGCATTTATTTATGCACAAATGTGTATACAGACTATGTACAATGCTTGCTCGTTGACAATCTTGGGTATATTATCGAATTTCACATCTTATGTACATTCGCATTTTTAACATTATTTGCTTTCATAATATCCAATTCTCATTCACTTTTACTAGATACTCATTACTCATCTCCTTTGAATCATAACTACAATCATATGAACTTTTTCATTTCATTATACTCATGCCTTTGGTACTTTAATATCAATTCACTTATTAATGTTATTTTAACATTATAAGATCAAACATTATCCAAATTCTCATTTCTTCTTATAACATCTCCAAAATTCTAAACCCTTGAGTCTACTTTCTATGAACACATATGACAAGGGAAATGAAGTAATTAGATAACACTTTCTTCTAGAAAATTATCTCCTATTGTATTAAGTTTCTAATGACACCAAGATCATTCAATTTGGTTCAGTATTCCAAAAGTTACACTCCAAATATTTCAGACTGTTCTTAAACTGAAATAGTATTCTATGCTCAAATACAAGTAAAACTGTAGAATTCATAAGGGCAGAATTGTCACTTTCTTCAGAAAAATTATAGCCCCATGTCTCTAGTTTACTCCAAATAAAAAATCATCCTATTTGGATAACTAAAGAACAAGTTATGGCTAAAATTTCGAAGCATGTTTGTGTAGGAAAGTTGACTTCACCACGACGAAGACAGGAGTTGATTGCAGTGAACTTTCGCATAAGCATACGCAGTCCAGCACTCTCCTCCCATTTTCTAGATTTTTCACATCTAACATTTGACAGCTAGCACATCTTATACAAAAATCATCATTTCTACTTCATTTACTCTTCATTTTCTACTCCATTTCAACTCAATAACATTCATAAACCAATTCATGATCTCTGTTTGATCATTAACCAAAAATAGAACATATTCATTAACCCATTCAGAATTGATTTTCTACACTCATCCTAACACCATTATATGGATCATCCAACTTCCAAAACATCTCTATAACAATTTATGGGTCATTAATGATCATTCACAATTATAAAAACAAGACATTTACATCACCCATGACATATACATGAAAATTACATAATTAAGTAATCAATCTTCCTTTACTCATCATTCTAGCTTCATTCAACCATACCCATGACATTTAAAGCATAACTTAGTTGTTTTAGCTTCAAATTCTTCAAACTATTCAAGAACACCAAGAATCCCTATCTTCACATGCAACCCACGTACATTATGGAGGTTAGAAGGCTTGGGTTTTCTTATGGAAATGAAGAGGATAACATTAAGGAAGTAGAAATTGAAAGATGAGAGGTTCAATGTGGGTGAAGATTTGAAGAATAAAAATCAAGAAAAAGAAGAGAAGAGAAGCCATGAAGGAGGGAAGGATAGAAAAAAAAAACAAAAACAAAACACCTAGGTTCTTTTAAATAAGAAGCATCGTGAGAGACAGGGGGGGATCTCTAAAATTTAAAGACTAGTGGACTTAGGACACTGTTTGGCAAGTGACACTTGTCACTTGCCACATGTCCAATTCTTATAACTTTAGATTAGGTCTTTCATTAAACTAGTCCAATCAAATCCAATTTTTACTCTAATTGCCTCCCAATTTTAATTGACACTTGTCAATAAATCGCAAAATCATTTATCAAAATTTCTATTTCCATTTGATAGTAAATTCTACTAACATTTATCATTTTTCTTGCCACTTAACATTTTTCCTAGTCCAAAAATTATCCCAAAATTTCAAAAAAATTTCCTAAAATTCTCCAAAAATTTTAAATCAACAATCACACTCTCCAAATCAATTTCAATACACACAAACCACAATTCTCAATAATATCACATTACAATTCAATTATACCTGGAATGTCATTGAATGCATGTATAGTCATTTTAATGTTTGCAAAAATTCAAATTCACATGTGCTAAATATATGCATAAGCATGAAAAATGCATTTTTCTTACTCTCTAATTGATCTCACATGTACTGTATTTTAGGGTTTGGTATAGGAATGGGATGTTACATATTTGGAGGAGATTTTTCTTAGAAGAAAGAAGGCAAAAATCAGACTCTTCTCATTCTAGGTTTTGACCATGCATGGGTGAGAGGAGATAGTTAGTCAAAACAATGCAAGAACCCATCCTTTCTTACACTCCTCAATTTTGGTTATGCATGAAAAGAAACAAGACGAAGAGCATCCAATGCATCACACCTTTCTTTAATCTAACATAAAGAAACCATTAAACGAAAATCTTCTCAATTGTTTTAAGATGGCTATATGAAATGACCAATAACTTAAAATGACATGTCAATTTCAATTTTTGATGATGAAAGAAGGAAAATAATCCATCAAATGCACGTCTTTTATCTTTAATCAATTCAATGCTAAAAGGTTAGATTACATACCATCATTAAAAGATAACTATTAAACCATTTAATAGTAAGATCATTACTCCATTTAATGATGATAAGGCATGATAAATACCATCTTTATTTAGCAATTCAATGCTAAATGTGCAGCTGCACATTCAGCCTTAATAAAACCAAAATTGCACCTTCCTTTCTTTAAGAATTTTGTTTTAATTTAATTAATCAAATTAATCAAATTAAACCAAAGTCTAGCCCATTTCTAAATGTACATTTGGGCTTCTAATTAACCATTAATTAGTGCAAGCCCATCATTCAATTATGGGCTTTAAAACCTCCATTTACATTTTTTACTTTGTATGATAAACTTCCTTCTAGCCAAATGAAGAATCTTATTGGACTTATATAATTCAAGCTCCAATAAGCCCAGAATTAATTTAATCTCATTAGAATTAATTCTAGCTTATTAAATAAATGTCATTTCACTAAAAATAATTTGTTGAACTCTTGAATTACAAAATATTATGAGAACACATATTTTAAATAAGATGTCCAATTACCCTATTATGAACCTTATTATAGTTATCTGCATAAAAAAGGCTAAAATTACCATTTTATCCTTGTGTTTGTGTTTCCTTTTAGATCTCCCATTTTACTCTATATGGTGATTAACACACAAGATCGGATCTTGGTGTTAAGACTTGATATGTAGCTAGTCCATCAAACTCCTAGTGCTAGTTTAATCACTAATCTCCATAAAACATCTGGAAGTAATGATATCACTATGAACTCTGTATTTGAGTGAATGTTTTCTGATACATATTTCAATTAATTATTCCAACATGCAGACACTGGATTAATACTCTGTAAAAATCTATTTCGATTATATCAAGACTTATAACGAAACACATATGAGTTCATCACTCATCAAGATTATGGTCCATAATAAAAAAATGCTAAATTGTATGTTTTAAGACTAAGTAACGACCTACTTTATTCTTGAAAATATACTTGATTCCAAATTTATTTAAAGTGCCATTATCGATAGTCAACTACTATCATAATACGAAACTCATCATTCTTGAAGTAAACTCCTTTACTATCATTCATCAATATTTAATTGACAATGGAATTATCTCTATGTAAGTAAAGGATTTTATTTCAAGGGAATGATGAGTTTCATATCATGATAGTGGTTGACTATTGATAATGGCACTGTTATATGAATCTAGAATCATGTATGTTTTAATGAAAAAAGTAGGTCGTCGCTTTAATCTTAAAACATACATTTCAACATTTGCTTAATATGGACCACACTTTTGATATGCGGTGAACTTATATGTGTTTAATTATAGTTTTTGATATGATTAGAATGGATTTTTACAGAGTATTAGTCTAGCGTCTACATGTTGGAATTATTAATTGAAACATGTATCAGGGAACATTCACTCAAATAAAGAGTTTATAGTAATATCATCACTTCTAGATGTTTTATGGAGATTGGTGATTAAACTAACGCTAGGAGTTTGATGGACTAACTACCCATTAAGTCTTAACACTAAGATGAGATTTTGTGTGTTAATCACTATATAGAGTAAAACGGGATATCTGGAAGGAAAAACCAATATAAAGACAAAACGTTAATTTTATCCTTTTTTTTATATGAATGGTTATAATAAGGTTCATAATGGGGTTTGCAATTAGATCTTGTCTGAAATATGTGTTTTCATAATATTTAATAATTCAAGAGTTCAACTAATTGTCTTTAGTGGATGACATCTAGTTAATAAGCTAGAATTAATTATAATGAGATTAAATTAATTTTGAGTTTATTGGAGCTTGAATTATCTAAATCTAATAAGGTTCCCCACTTGGCTTTAAGGAAGGTTATCAAGGAAAGTAAGAAATATAAATGGAGGTTTTAAAGCCCATGATGGAATGTTGGGCTTGCACTAATTAATGGTTAATTGGAAGCCCAAATGAACATTTAAAAATGGGTTAGACTTTGGTTTAATTTGATTAATTAATCCAATTAAATTAAAACAAAATTTTTAAAGAAATGGAAAGTACAATTTCGATTTTACTAGGGTTAAATGTGTAGTTACAAATTTAGCATTGAATTGCTAAATAAAAATGATATTTATCATGCATTAACATCATTAAATGGAGTAATGATCTTACTATTAAATGGTTTAATGGTTGTCTTTTAATAATGGCAATGTAACCTTTGTAGCATTCATTTGATTAAAGATGAAAGAGGTGCATTTGTTGGATCATCTTACTTCTTTCATCACTAAAACCGAAATTGACATTTCATTTTAGGTTATTGGTCTTTTCATATAGCCATCTTAAAGCAAATAAGAAGAGTCTCATTTAATGGCTTCCTTATGTTTGATTAGAGAATGAAGTGATGCATTGGATGCTTTTCTCTTCTTTCTTTTCATGCATAACCAAAATTGACAAGGTGTAAGAGTGGTGTTCTTGCATTTTTGGACTCTCTCTCCTTTCTTGCATATGTTAGTCAAAATTTGCATGAGAGGTGTCTCATATTTAGCTTCCTTTTTCTTAGAAAAATCTCCTCTAAATATTTCTTCTCCTTTCCCACCAAAGGATCTTGTTAACCAAGTTGTCCAAGAAGAGCAAGTGGTAGATCGAATTGGTTGAGGATAACAAGGAGAGGATACATTGACAAAGGAAAGGAGTCAAAAGCAAAGCTAAAGCTAGGAGAGGATACAAGAAGAAGGAGAGGATAGCACAACGAGGAATTAAAGTTATACCGAAGGAGTCAGTAATATAATCTCCATCTTGTTCATATGATAATTATTTTCCATATACTGTATCATGTAAGGATTGGCATGTTGATTTGGTTATCTTTCTTCCACTATGTTTTGATTTCTAAATTTTTTTTTAAATCTAACGTTTTAGCCAAATCTTGCATGTTTTATTTTTCGATCCAACATTTAAGACAAGGATATCAGTTTGTTCTTACGATCCCTTATAAGTTTGATCCTTAGAACATAGCTAGCCTCTCCTAAATCTTTCATTATGAATTATTCATTCAGCCATCCTTTAACCGTATATAACATTCCTACATCATTCCCAATGAGTAGAATGTTATTAACATACAGGATTAGAAAAGTAACCTTGCCTTCTTGTATCCTTTTATAGACATAAGGTTCGTCTTGGTTTTGTATGAATCCATAAGTTTTGATAGACTTATCAAACCTAATGTTACAAGACCTAGATGCTTGCATAAGCCCATAAATGGACCTCTGCAATTTGCATACCTTATGCTCATTACCTAACTCAATGAATCCTTTTGGTTGGGCCATATAAATGGTCTCCTCAAAATCCTAATTCAAAAATATGGTTTTGACATCTATTTTTCATATTTCATAATCAAAATAGGATGATAGGGCCAAAAGAATTATGATGGAATTAAGCATGGCAGCCAAAGAAAATGTTTCATAATCTATATCCTCCTTTTGAGTATAGTCTTTAGCTACCAATCTAGTTTTAAAGGTGTCTACCTTTCCATCTGATCCTCTTTTTCTTTTGTAGATCCATTTAAACCTTATGAATTTTATGTCTAGTGGTAGATCCACAAGGATCCAAACTTCATTGGCATACATCGAATTTAATTCCGATTCCATTTCCTTGAGCCATTTTTCTGCATCAACATCATTAATAGCCTGTGTATAAGTAATGGGATTCATTTCTTCTTGGTATGAGATGGCGATCATGCCTTCTCCTAGACCTAGATACCTTTTGGGTTGTCTCACAACCCTCCCACTACATCTTCACACTATTTGATGTTCAGGCTACTGTTTTGATTCAACTCTTGAATCCATTTCGACATCTTGTTTTGCTATATCCAAATTAACTCTTGGCTTGGATGAAATAACTAACTCCTTTTAATACTATCTTGCTTCTTTTTTGTGATTTCTTATAAATTCTTCCTCTAGGAAGGTTGCATTTGTCGACACAAATACTTCCTTTCCTGAGGACTATAAAAATAGTACCCTCTAGTACCCTACAAACAAACATACTTCTGACCTTAGTTCCATCTTTGTGGATTCAGGCCTTAGATCATAGGCTGGGTAGCCCCAAGTTTTTAACTGTTGTAATGAAGGCACTCGGCCAGTCCACAACTCCCTATGCATTTTGTGCACCAATTTGGATGGAACAAAGTTAAGAAGATAGGTTACTGTTTGTATGGTATATCCCCAGAATGATTCTAGAAGGCTAGCGTAGGACATCATTGATATTACCATTTTCAATAGATTCCTATTTCTTCTCTCAGCTGCACCATTCTATTGAGGTGTTTGAGGAGCTAACGAGTTAGAAACTATTCCATTATCAATTAAAAATTGCTAGAACTCTCCAGATAAGTACTCTTCCCCTCGATCCAATTGAAGTTGTTTTAATGGCTTGCCTAGCTGCTTCTCAGCTTTAACTTTGAATTCTTTGAACTTTTCAAAGGACTCACTCTTTTTATGCATCAAATACAAATAACAATATCTAGAATAATCATCTATAAAGATTATGAAGTATTCATAACCTCCTCTATCTTGTATTTTCATGAGCCCATACACATCAATATGTACTAGGTCTAACATGGATTCAGATCTATTTCCTTTGGAAGGAAATGAGTTCTTGGTCATTTTCCTTCAATACAAGATTCATAGGTGGGTAATGGATCATTATCCAAGACCATAAGGATGCCATACTTTTCTCATCTGCCAAGTCTTTTCTGATTGATATGACCAATTCTTAAGTGCCACAGACATTTTAAATTAAAGCTATAGACGTTGGATGGTTATGGTTTTATCAATTCTGTGGTGTTTAGTGAGCCTGACAAAGGTTCTACAAAGAACAATCCCTGTTTAATTATCACATTACAAATAAAATCCTTACTTCTATATATTAAAATGAAAATTTCAAAATATAAGTAATAACCAGATTTTATTAGATAAAAAGTAGAAATCATTGTTGGACCCCGATCTTTGAGTGAAAATTTGAATTATGAAAATAAAATTTAAGGAGTGCTTTGTGTATGTCTTATATAAGAGATGACTTAAAATTTAAAGAATATTGAGAAGAAAAGAAATGATCTGATTTTGATATCTTTGAGGTTTCGAGTGGATTGGTATGGTTTATGAAATTAAGTGGATGAGTTGATTGAAATTAAGTTGAAAATCATGGCTAAAAAGAGAAAGAGTGAAAATATGAAAAATTGTGAAATAGTTGACTTTTTGGCCTCTGAAAGTTGACTTTCGATTTAGGCAAAATTGGATAAAATGGTCTTCTGGAAACTTGTAGATTATGTTAAGAGCTTTCTGTAGACATAAAGTTTGCAATTTTTCGATATCGGGAGTGAAAGTTATGATCAGTCAAAGTTTATGTTTGATAGGATTTGACTTTTATTATGGTTGGAACTTTGACTGAGAAATTAACCTAATTAGAGGTTAAATTGAGCTTTGATGTTCCTCATAAAAGTTGAAGGATTTGTTTTGATCTTTATTTCGATATAAAGTATGCAATTTTTCGATCTCGGAATAATAAGTTATGATTTTTACAAGTTTATATTGTGGTTTTAGCATGATTATTAGAGGATAGTATCTTTATCCAGAAAATGGACTCCCGTAGGAGTCAAATTGATTTTTATGTCCTTCGTGGAAGATATAGAGCTTCCCTCAAGCTTTCTATAGAGACTAAGTTTATCAAAATTGGAGTTCGGGATTAAGAGTTATGAATTTTGAAAGTTTTGGATTTTTTATATGAAAAAAAAGAGGAAAATTGTTTTATCCCCGTCACTAGGGCGACACATCACCCTAGCGATGGCGAGCGTTTGGCTCACGTCACTAGGGCGACGCATCGCCGTAGTGATGGCGGGCGTTCCGCCTGCGTCACCAGGGCGACCTAGCCCGCACGACGCCGTTTTGATCTTTGGTTTTCTTGACTTTACTTTCTCAAATCCGACCTTTGTTCACTATTTTGCTTATATCTTTTCCGTCCGACATCCGATTGAGTCGATTCTTGCTGCGTTGGATTCCTAAGACACTTATCTACATCCTCAAAGAAATTTGTGAATTTTTGAGATTAAATTAATGGTGATTAATTTAATCAAAGTGAGTCGGGAAATTTTCCAAACATGATTCAGTATTTTGTGAAAATCGGGATATGTAGAGATCCGATTGAAGCAATGCTTAAGGTGAAATAAAGATAAGACAAGGGGCTACAAATCATATGAAGAAATGAAATGTCAATTTTGCCCCTAAGTCCTTCGAATTATGAATGGAAGTTCTGTTTAGAGTGTAATTTTTGGATGGGGAACATCTGAGAGTATTTTGAGTATAACTTTTGAACTGGGAATCGAAATGAGGAGATTCTTGTTTTGAATTAAACTAGAGACATAAGGGTATAATTGTTATGAAGACATCGAGTTTCAATTCTGGGGTTAAGAATGTAAATTTCTAGACGGAAATAATCGTACATGGAAAATGTGTTAGAATATGGATATACCCGAACTGTTTTGCGCATAACTTTTGATGTAGTGCTTCGAATTCAGTGCGGTTAGTGGCGTTGCATTCGTATGATTGAGGGGAACATTTTTCTGGAAGGAAGTTTGGACAAATTCCTTCAAATTGATAGTGCGAATCAGATCCGCATGTATAAATGAAGTTAGGGGCAATTTTGGAATTAAGTTAAAGAGTAAGGGTAAAAGGGTCATTTATCCCTCATTTTAATGACATGGCATCTTAAAAATCAGAGGATGTCGTTGGAGAAGAGAGAATAACGATTATTCTAGAGAAAAGAAGAAGAAATGAGAGAGAAAGTGAAGAAGAAGCATCGTATATGGAGAAAGAAGAGAGAGCTCTCCATTTTCGAATTTTTTTGAAGCTTTAAGCATGAGTTTTAAGTTAGTTTCAAAGGAAAATGAAGGAAGCTTGCTTTGGGAACCAAGAGATTTCGAAAATGAAGAAGAAAAGAGGTAAGAGAAAAATTTGAACTTTGAGTTTTTGATGAAATTTTGGTTTAAAATTGTAGAAAAGGACTTGGGTATGTGATTTATGAAGTTAATTTTGATGTATATGCTTTAGGTTGTGTTTAATTTTGGATGAAAATTTGATTAAGGTTTAGGCTTAATCTTGTGATTAAGAATTTTGTGAAATTTTGGTGTAGAATGATAGATAATGATATGGGTTTGTGAAATATGAAGTTAATTTTGAAGAAATTGTATTTTATGGTATTGAATTTGGATAAATTGGTTTAGGCCAATTTTAAGATTTGGGGATTTTTGAAATTGAGGATGTAGATATTTTGGAATTAATGTGAATTGAGGAATTGTGAAGTTAGTTTTGAAAATTAAGTTATTTATGAGATTGAATTTGAGTGTATTGGTTTAGGTCGAATTTTTGAAATTGGGGATTTTAGAAATTCTGGTTTTAGAAAGCTTGGAAATATGATGATTATGAATTTCCGATAGTTAATTTTGGGAATTTCACAATTTATGATGTGGAATTTGGATTTTATGGCTTAGGTCAATTTTAAATTGGAAGAATAAAGAAAGCGTTGGTCAAATTGATGATCGGGACGAATTCCTAGCATCGTTTCGAGGTGGGTAGCATATTTATATTTTGATCTGTAAGCTCAATATGAATTTTCGAAAATTAAAGAAAGCAAAAATGTGAATTTTTGATAAATTATTGTTTTTGTAAATGTTTGAAATTATGATTTCCGAATGCCTTCTGAAAAATTATTATAAGCTTAAATTCATTGTTTGAAATGATTTGATAAATCAATAGAAATTTCTGAAAAATCATATGTTATGAGTGCATTGATAAATTATGCAAATTGTTGAATTTATGGAATTGCTTGATTTGATTGAATTGTATGAATTATGTAGAACTGTGAATATATGTAGTATGAAAATCAAGTTTTCGATTTGTGTCTTCGGGCAATCCGAAAGTTTCAGTTTTGAGTTATGTGATTATGTGGGTTTGGTAGGTCCTTTGTGAGTCAGCGCTGTCTCTATTCGTATAGCCTTCTCTCGGCTGCCCGCAAGTGGCACGGACTCTCGATTTCAGACTCCTTCACGGCTACACTAGAGCTTTGGGAAAGTGTAATACGTTCATTCTCATTTGCCGCACAGGACCATTATCTGAGGAATGTGCGATGACGCTCTGTTGGATCGAACGGACCATTACGATATGTTATGTGTTTTGATTTGTTACGTGTCTTGCATTCATGTTTAAACAAAATTGAGCAAGAAAAAAAGACTTTTGTTATGAAAAGCTCGAAAGAAAATTAAAGGTTTGAGAAAACCGTTTTGAAAAGTTACAAAGTTGAAAAATTAGCCCTTTTGGTAAAAAGTTTATGAAAGAAATGATTTACGCTTATTTGTCATTTTATAAATGTGTTATCCACGAGCTTCGAGCTCACCCCTTTCATCCCCATCTCCGGGTTACGGCGGGAGATCGGATGAAAGAATGTGAAGACGTCAGTTTCGACGTTTGTATATGTTAGATTTTGAGTAATTTGGATTTTAGTATGGATGTGTATATGGTTTAAGATAAGTTTGGAAAAAGTGTACTTGCGTATAAGGTTGAGTTTTGTGTATGGTTTTGGAATTTGTATATGAAATTATGTATGAATTTGGAAAGGGGATTGAGTTATGAGATCAGTATATTGTATTATAGTTATGAGAATGTTTTAGAATTAAGATTGCGGTTGTTTCTGCTGAGATCCCGGACGGAGGGTCCGGTTGATTTTGATGATTGTTTGATTGATTGGGCTTTTAGAAGTGTATTTTTGAATACTTTGCAGGTTTGGGTTAGGATAAAAGCAGCAGTTATGCTGCCAAAATTTTGATGAAAATTGGGATAAAAATGTATTTTGGGACTTGTACGGATATATAAGAATATGAGCAAGTTTTGAGATTTGCATGAGGATGAGTTTCCAAAAAGGGAATTGTATGGAATGGTTATGATTTGAATGAGATTGATTAATGAGGTAAGAAATGAGAATAAGAAAAGAAAAGAAAAAATTATTATACTGGAATTTGGATAGTCTAGGTTTTCCAACGCGATTATGTTCATTCGATAAGTTTTCTTTGATTATTGTTTCCGGATGTCGGATATGTTCTATTTGATTTCGTTTCGCATCGAAATCTATTCGTTTGGTTCGATTAGTTATTGCTTCCGCTTTCATTTGCTTACATTTTGATTCACATTTGCTTTGCTTCCTTTGCTTTGTGATTTGAGTTCGTTTGCTATTGGCTTCATTATTTGTTTCGATCTGAAATTTCGATCGATATTTCAGCGCCATTCGATTCTGTTTCCTTCGTTCTTCGTTTTTCGGTTGGGATCCGATTTTTCGGATCGGGTCCTAACATTTATGGTATCAGAGCATAGAGTGAAAGTGTTAAGTTTAAGTAGTTGGGTTTCGGACCCAACATTTATGGTATCAGAGCCCAGTAATATGATCTTACTTGGGCGTATGAGTATGAATAAGGAATTGGTAAGATTTTGTAAGGATAAGAGTGAATTTGTAAGGATGTGCTAAGTGATTGTTTGATTTTGATGAAAGAAATATGATTGTCTTTAGGAATGTGAAATTGATGTGCATGACTATTTGACGAATTCAAGTGAATGATTCGATTTGGGTGTTAAGAATATGATTGATTAGAAACATGCGTTTGTGGAACTTGAAATGTGAATTGCATAATGAATTGGGAGAAATTGATATAGCTTGTATTTCTGTGAGATGAGAGTATGACTTTTAGAAAGATGACGTGATGGTAAAGATTAAATGATGAGTGAACCATATTAGGGTTCCTTAAGAAATGGACCATTGACTTGTGTCTATATATGAAGAAATAATGAGTTATAGATATAGTGCTTTGAGATGATATGGGTGTTATGAGATACAAAAAGTGAAATGTTGTGAAGAGATATGATGAGGAACGTAGATAAGAAAAGTGATTTGATTATGATTTCAGGAAAGAAATTAGTAAGAAAATGCTTGATGATCTTTGTTTAGAAAGACAGTTTTGCAAGGATGAGGTACTTGGAGTTTAATCTAGTAAGAATTTCGAGGACGAAATTCTTTTAAGAGGGGGAGAAATGTTGGACCCCGATCTTTGAGTGAAAATTTGAATTATGAAAATGAAATTTAAGGAGTGCTTTGTGTATGTCTTGTATAAGAGATGACTTAAAATTTAAAGAATATTGAGAAGAAAAGAAATGATCTGATTTTGATATCATTGAGGTTTCGAGTGGATTGGTATGGTTTATGAAATTAAGTGGATGAGTTGATTGAAATTAAGTTGAAAATCATGACTAAAAAGAGAAAGAGTGAAAATATGAAAAATTGTGAAATAGTTGACTTTTTGGCCTTTGAAAGTTGACTTTAGATTTAGGCAAAATTGGATAAAATGGTCTTCGGAAACTTGTAGATTATGTTAAGAGCTTTACGTAGACATAAAGTTTGCAATTTTCAATATCGGAGTGAAAGTTATGATCAGTCAAAGTTTATGTTTGATAGGGTTTAACTTTTATTATGGTTGGAACTTTGACTGAGAAATTAACCTAATTAGAGGTTAAATTGAGCTTTGATGTTCCGCATAAAAGTTGAAGGATTTGTTTTGATCTTTATTTCGATATAAAGTATGCAATTTTTTGATCTCGAAATAATAAGTTATGATTTTTGCAAGTTTATATTGTGGTTTTAACATGATTATTAGAGGATAGTATCTTTGTCCAGAAAATGGACTTCCGTAGGAGTCAAATTGATTTTTATGTCCTTCGTGGAAGATATAGAGCTTCCCTCAAGCTTTCTATAGAGACTAAGTTTGTCAAAATTGGAGTTCGGGATTAAGAGTTATGAATTTTGAAAGTTTTGGATTTTTTATGTGAAAAAAAAGAGAAAAATTGTTTTATCCCCATCACTAGGGTGACACATCGCCCTAACGATGGCGAGTGTTTGGCTCGCGTCGCCGTAGTGATGGCAGGCGTTCCGCCCGCGTCACCAGGGCGACCTAGCCCGCACGACTCCGTTTTGAGTCTTTGGTTTTCTTGACTTTACTTTCTCAAATCCGGCCTTTGTTCACTATTTTGCTTATATCTTTTCTGTCCGACATCCGATTGAGTCGATTCTTGCGGCGTTGGATTCCTAAGAAAATTATCTAAATCCTCATAGAAAGTTGTGAATTTTTTAGATTAAATTAATGGTGATTAATTTAATCAAAGTGAGTCGGGAAATTTTCTGAACATGGTTCAGTATTTTGTGAAAATCGGGATCTGTAGATATCTGATTGAAGCGATGCTTAAGGTGAAATAAAGATAAGACAAGGGGCTATAAATCATATGAAGAAATGAAATATCAATTTTGCCCCTAAGTCCTTCGAATTATGAATGGAAGTTCTGTTTAGAGTGTAATTTTCGGATTGGGAACATCTGAGAGTATTTTGAGTATAACTTTTGATCTGGGAATCGAAATGAGGCAATTCTTGTTTTGAATTAAACTAGAGACATAAGGATACAATTGTTATGAAGACATCGAGTTTCAATTCTGGGGTTAAGAATGTAAATTTCTGTACGGAAATAATCGTACATGGAAAATGTGTTAGAATATGGATATACCCGAACTGTTTTGCGTATAATTTTTGATGTAGTGCTCCGAATTAAGCGCGGTCAGTGGCGTTGGATTCGTATAATTGAGGGGAACATTTCTCTAGAAGGAAGTTTGGACAAATTCCTTCAAATTGATAGCGCTAATCAGATCCGCATGTATAAATGAAGTTAGGGGCAATTTTGGAATTAAGTTAAAGAGTAAGGGTAAAAGGGTCATTTACCCCTCATTTTAATGACATGGCATCTTAGAAATCAGAGGATGTCGTTGGAGAAGAGAGAATAACGATTATTCTAGAGAAAAGAAGAAGAAATGAGAGAGAAAGTGAAGAAGAAGCATCGTATATGGAGAAAGAAGAGAGAGCTCTCCATTTTCGAATTTTTTTGAAGCTTTAAGCATGAGTTTTAAGTTAGTTTCAAAGGAAAAAGATGGAAAATGAAGGAAGCTTGCTTTGGGAACCAAGAGATTTCGAAAATGAAGAAGAAAAGAGGTAAGAGAAAAATTTGAACTTTGAGTTTTTAATGAAATTTTGGTTTAAAATTGTGGAAAAGGACTTGGGTATGTGATTTATGAAGTTAATTTTGATGTATATGCTTTAGGTTGTGTTTAATTTTGGATGAAAATTTGATTAAGGTTTAGGCTTAGTCTTGTGATTAAGAATTTTGTGAAATTTTGGTGTAGAATGATAGATAATGATATGGGTTTGTGAAATATGAAGTTAATTTTGAAAAAATTGTATTTTATGGTATTAAATTTGGATAAATTGGTTTAGGCCAATTTTAAGATTTGGGGATTTTTGAAATTGAGGATGTAGATATTTTGGAATTAATGTGAATTGATGAATTGTGAAGTTAGTTTTGAAAATTAAGTTATTTATGAGATTGAATTTGAGTGTATTGGTTTAGGTCGAATTTTTGAAATTGGGAATTTTCGAAATTCTGGTTTTAGAAAGCTTGGAAATATGATGATTATGAATTTCGGATAGTTAATTTTGGGAATTTTGCAATTTATGATGTGGAATTTGGATTTTATTGCTTAGGTCAATTTTAAATTGGAAGAATAAAGGAAGCGTTGGTCAAATTGATGATCGGGACGAATTCCTAGCATCGTTTCGAGGTGGGTAGCATATTTATATTTTGATCTGTAAGCTCAATATGAATTTTCGAAAATTAAAGAAAGCAAAAATGTGAATTTTTGATAAATTATTGTTTTTGTAAATGTTTGAAATTATGATTTCCGAATGCCTTCTGAAAAATTATTATAAGCTTAAATTCATTGTTTGAAATGATTTGATAAATCAATAGAAATTTATGAAAAATCATATGTTATGAGTGCATTGATAAATTATGCAAATTGTTGAATTTATGGAATTGCTTGATTTGATTGAATTGTATGAATTATGTAGAAGCGTGAATATATGTAGTATGAAAATCAAGTTTTCGATTTGTGTCTTGAGCAATCAAAGTTTGATTTTGAGTTATGTGATTATGTGGGTTTGGTAGGTCCTTTGTGAGTCGGTATTTGTCTCTATTCAGTATAGCCTTCTCTCGGCTGCCCGCTAGTGGCACGGACTCCGTTCGGACTCCTTCACGGCTACTTTGGAGCGCTTTGCGGGAAAGTGTAATGCGTTCATTCCTGTTTGCAGGGACCCATTATCGGGAATGTGCGAGACGCTCTGCTTGGATCGAACGGACCATTACGATATGTTATGTGTTTTGATTTGTTACGTGTGCTGCATTCATGTTTAAACAAAATTGAGCAAGAAAAAAAAAGACTTTTGTTATGAAAAGCTCGAAAGAAAATTAAAAGGTTTGAGAAAACCGTTTTGAAAAGTTACAAAGTTGAAAAATTAGCCCTTTTGGTAAAAAGTTTAATAAAGAAATGATTTCTGCTTATTTGTCATTTTATAAATGTGTTATCCACGAGCTTACGAGCTCACCCCCCTTTCATCCCCATCTCCAGGTTTTGAGCAGGAGATCGGATGAAAGAATGTGAAGACGTCAGTTTCGACATTTGTATAAGTTAGATTTTGAGTAATTTGGATTTTAGTATGGATGTGTATATGGTTTAAGATAAGTTTGGGAAAAGTGTACTTGCGTATAAGGTTGAGTTTTGTGTATGGTTTTGGAATTTGTATATGAAATTGTGTATGAATTTGGAAAGGGGATTGAGTTATGAGATCAGTATATTGTATTATAGTTATGAGAATGTTTTAGAATTAAGATTGCGGTTGTTTCTGCTGAGATCCCGGACGGAGGGTCCGGTTGATTTTGATGATTGTTTGATTGATTGGGCTTTTAGAAGTGTATTTTTGAATACTTTGCAGGTTTGGGTTAGGATAAAAGCAGCCGTTATGCTGCCAAAATTTTGATGAAAATTGGGATAAAAATGTATTTTGGGACTTGTACTGATATATAAGAATATGAGCAAGTTTTGAGATTTGCATGAGGATGAGTTTCCAAAAAGGGAATTGTATGGAATGGTTATGATTTGAATGAGATTGATTAATGAGGTAAGAAATGAGAATAAGAAAAGAAAAGAAAAAATTATTATACTGGAATTTGGATAGTCTAGGTTTTCCAACGCGATTATGTTCATTCGATAAGTTTTCTTTGATTATTGTTTCCGGATGTCGGATATGTTCTGTTTGATTTCGTTTCGCTTCGAAATCTATTCGTTTGGTTCGATTAGTTATTGCTTCCGCTTTCATTTGCTTCTGTTTCGATTCACATTTGCTTTTCTTCCGCTTGCTTTGTGATTTGAGTTCGTTTTGCTATTGGCTTCCGCTATTTGTTTCCGATTCGAAATTTCGATGCGATATTTCCGCTGCCATTTGATTCTGTTTCCTTCGTTCTTCGTTTTTCGGTTGGGATCCGATTTTTCGGATCGGGTCCTAACATTTATGGTATCAGAGCATAGAGTGAAAGTGTTAAGTTTAAGTAGTTGGGTTTCGGACCCAACATTTATGGTATCAGAGCCCAGTAATATGATCTTACTTGGGCGTATGAGTATGAATAAGGAATTGGTAAGATTTTGTAAGGATAAGAGTGAATTTGTAAGGATGTGCTAAGTGATTGTTTGATTTTGATGAAAGAAATATGATTGTCTTTAGGAATGTGAAATTGATGTGCATGACTATTTGACGAATTCAAGTGAATGATTCGATTTGGGTGTTAAGAATATGATTGATTAGAAACATGCGTTTGTGGAACTTGAAATGTGAATTGCATAATGAATTGGGAGAAATTGATATAGCTTGTATTTCTGTGAGATGAGAGTATGACTTTTAGAAAGATGACGTGATGGTAAAGATTAAATGATGAGTGAACCATATTAGGGTTCCTTAAGAAATGGACCATTGACTTGTGTCTATATATGAAGAAATAATGAGTTATAGATATAGTGCTTTGAGATGATATGGGTGTTATGAGATCAAAAGTGAAATGTTGTGAAGAGATATGATGAGGAGCGTAGATAAGAAAAGTGATTTGATTATGATTTCAGGAAAGAAATTAGTAAGAAAATGCTTGATGATCTTTGTTTAGAAAGACAGTTTTGCAAGGATGAGGTACTTGGAGTTTAATCTAGTAAGAATTTCGAGGACGAAATTCTTTTAAGAGGGGGAGAAATGTTGGACCCCGATCTTTGAGTGAAAATTTGAATTATGAAAATGAAATTTAAGGAGTGCTTTGTGTATGTCTTGTATAAGAGATGACTTAAAATTTAAAGAATATTGAGAAGAAAAGAAATGATCTGATTTTGATATCATTGAGGTTTCGAGTGGATTGGTATGGTTTATGAAATTAAGTGGATGAGTTGATTGAAATTAAGTTGAAAATCATGACTAAAAAGAGAAAGAGTGAAAATATGAAAAATTGTGAAATAGTTGACTTTTTGGCATTTGAAAGTTGACTTTAGATTTAGGCAAAATTGGATAAAATGGTCTTATGGAAACTTGTAGATTATGTTAAGAGCTTTCTGTAGACATAAAGTTTGCAATTTTTCAATATCGGGAGTGAAAGTTATGATCAGTCAAAGTTTATGTTTGATAGGGTTTGACTTTTATTATGGTTGGAACTTTGACTGAGAAATTAACCTAATTAGAGGTTAAATTGAGCTTTGATGTTCCGCATAAAAGTTGAAGGATTTGTTTTGATCTTTATTTCGATATAAAGTATGCAATTTTTTGATCTCGAAATAATAAGTTATGATTTTTGCAAGTTTATATTGTGGTTTTAGCATGATTATTAGAGGATAGTATCTTTGTCCGGAAAATGGACTCCCGTAGGAGTCAAATTGATTTTTATGTCCTTCGTGGAAGATATAGAGCTTCCCTCAAGCTTTCTATAGAGACTAAGTTTGTCAAAATTGGAGTTCGGGATTAAGAGTTATGAATTTTGAAAGTTTTGGATTTTTTATGTGAAAAAAAAGAGAAAAATTATTTTATCCCCGTCACTAGGGTGACACATCGCCCTAGCGATGGCGAGCGTTTGGCTCGCGTCGCCGTAGTGAAGGCAGGCGTTCCGCCCGCGTCACCAGGGCGACCTAGCCCGCACGACTCCGTTTTGAGTCTTTGGTTTTCTTGACTTTACTTTCTCAAATCCGGCCTTTGTTCACTATTTTGCTTATATCTTTTCCGTCCGACATCCAATTGAGTCGATTCTTACGGCGTTGGATTCCTAAGACAATTATCTAAATCCTCATAGAAATTTGTAAATTTTTTAGATTAAATTAATGGTGATTAATTTAATCAAAGTGAGTCGGGAAATTTTCCGAACATGGTTCAGTATTTTGTGAAAATCGGGATCTGTAGATATCTGATTGAAGCAATGCTTAAGGTGAAATAAAGATAAGACAAGGGGCTATAAATCATATGAAGAAATGAAATGTCAATTTTGCCCCTAAGTCCTTCGAATTATGAATGGAAGTTCTGTTTAGAGTGTAATTTTTGGATGGGGAACATCTGAGAGTATTTTGAGTATAACTTTTGATCTGGGAATCGAAATGAGGCAATTCTTGTTTTGAATTAAACTAGAGACATAAGGATACAATTGTTATGAAGACATCGAGTTTCAATTCTGGGGTTAAGAATGTAAATTTCTGTACGGAAATAATCGTACATGGAAAATGTGTTAGAATATGGATATACCCGAACTGTTTTACGTATAATTTTTGATGTTGTGCTCCGAATTGAGCGCGGTCAGTGGCGTTGGATTCGTATAATTGAGGAGAACATTTCTCTAGAAGGAAGTTTGGACAAATTCCTTCAAATTGATAGCGCTAATCAGATCCGCATGTATAAATGAAGTTAGGGGCAATTTTGGAATTAAGTTAAAGAGTAAGGGTAAAAGGGTCATTTACCCCTCATTTTAATGACATGGCATCTTAGAAATCAGAGGATGTCGTTGGAGAGAGAGAATAACGATTATTCTAGAAAAGAAGAAGAAATGAGAGAGAAAGTGAAGAAGAAGCATCGTATATGGAGAAAGAAGAGAGAGCTCTCCATTTTCGAATTTTTTTGAAGCTTTAAGCATGAGTTTTAAGTTAGTTTCAAAGGAAAAAGATGGAAAATGAAGGAAGCTTGCTTTGGGAACCAAGAGATTTCAAAAATGAAGAAGAAAAGAGGTAAGAGAAAAATTTGAACTTTGAGTTTTTAATGAAATTTTGGTTTAAAATTGTGGAAAAGGACTTGGGTATGTGATTTATGAAGTTAATTTTGATGTATATGCTTTAGGTTGTGTTTAATTTTGGATGAAAATTTGATTAAGGTTTAGGCTTAGTCTTGTGATTAAGAATTTTGTGAAATTTTGGTGTAGAATGATAGATAATGATATGGGTTTGTGAAATATGAAGTTAATTTTGAAGAAATTGTATTTTATGGTATTGAATTTGGATAAATTGGTTTAGGCCAATTTTAAGATTTGGGGATTTTTGAAATTGAGGATGTAGATATTTTGGAATTAATGTGAATTGATGAATTGTGAAGTTAGTTTTGAAAATTAAGTTATTTATGAGATTGAATTTGAGTGTATTGGTTTGGGTCGAATTTTCGAAATTCTGGTTTTAGAAAGCTTGGAAATATGATGATTATGAATTTCCGATAGTTAATTTTGGGAATTTCGCAATTTATGATGTGGAATTTGGATTTTATTGCTTAGGTCAATTTTAAATTGGAAGAATAAAGGAAGCGTTGGTCAAATTGATGATCGGGACGAATTCCTAGCATCGTTTCGAGGTGGGTAGCATATTTATATTTTGATCTGTAAGCTCAATATGAATTTTGAAAATTAAAAAAGCAAAATGTGAATTTTGATAAATTATTAGTTTTGTAAATGTTTGAAATTATGATTTCCGAATGCCTTCTGAAAAATTATTATAAGCTTAAATTCATTGTTTGAAATGATTTGATAAATCAATAGAAATTTATGAAAAATCATATGTTATGAGTGCATTGATAAATTATGCAAATTGTTGAATTTATGGAATTGCTTGATTTGATTGAATTGTATGAATTGTGTAGAACTGTGAATATATGTAGTATGAAAATCAAGTTTTCGATTTGTGCCTTCGGGCAATCCGAAAGTTTCAGTTTTGAGTTATGTGATTATGTGGGTTTGGTAGGTCCTTTGTGAGTCAGCGCTGTCTCTATTCGTATAGGCTTCTCCCGGCTGCCCGCTAGTGACACGGAGCTCCGATTTCGGACTCCCTTCACGGCTACACTGGAGCGCTTTGCGGGAAAGTGTAGTACGTTCATTCACGGTACCGCAGGACGCTATGTGGGAATGTGCGATGCGTTACATTTGGAGCGAACGGACCATTACGATATGTTATGTGTTTTGATTTGTTACTGTGTGCTGCATTCATGTTTAAACAAAATTGAGTAAGAAAAAAAAGACTTTTGTTATGAAAAGCTCGAAAGAAAATTAAAAGGTTTGAGAAAACCGTTTTGAAAAGTTACAAAGTTGAAAAATTAGCCCTTTTGGCAAAAAGTTTATGAAAGAAATGATTTCTGCTTATTTGTCATTTTATAAATGTGTTATCCACGAGCTTACGAGCTCACCCCCCTTTCATCCCCATCTCCAGGTTTTGAGCAGGAGATCGGATGAAAGAATGTGAAGACGTCAGTTTCGACATTTGTATAAGTTAGATTTTGAGTAATTTGGATTTTAGTATGGATGTGTATATGGTTTAAGATAAGTTTGGGAAAAGTGTACTTGCGTATAAGGTTGAGTTTTGTGTATGGTTTTGGAATTTGTATATGAAATTGTGTATGAATTTGGAAAGGGGATTGAGTTATGAGATCAGTATATTGTATTATAGTTATGAGAATGTTTTAGAATTAAGATTGCGGTTGTTTCTGCTGAGATCCCGGACGGAGGGTCCGGTTGATTTTGATGATTGTTTGATTGATTGGGCTTTTAGAAGTGTATTTTTGGATACTTTGCAGGTTTGGGTTAGGATAAAAGCAGTCGTTATGCTGCCAAAATTTTGATAAAAATTGGGATAAAAATGTATTTTGGGACTTGTACGGATATATAAGAATATGAGCAAGTTTTGAGATTTGCATGAGGATGAGTTTCCAAAAAGGGAATTGTATGGAATGGTTATGATTTGAATGAGATTGATTAATGAGGTAAGAAATGAGAATAAGAAAAGAATTATACCGGAATTTGGATAGTCTAGGTTTTCCAACGCGATTATGTTCATTCGATAAGTTTTCTTTGATTATTGTTTCCGGATGTCGGATGTGTTCTGCTTGATTTCGTTTCGCTTCGAAATCTATTCGTTTGGTTCGATTAGTTATTGCTTCCGTTTCAATTCTATATTCGATTCACATTTGCTTTGCTTTCGCTTGCTTTGTGATTTGAGTTTGTTTTGCTATTGGCTTCCGCTATTTGTTTCCGATTCGAAATTTTGATGCGATATTTCCGCTACCATTCGATTCCGTTTCCTTCATTTTTCGTTTTTCGGTTGGGATCCAGTTTTTCGGATCGGGTTCCAACATTTATGGTATCAGAGCATAGAGTGAAAGTGTTAAGTTTAAGTAGTTGGGTTTCGGACCCAACAATCATATTCCTTACAATCATTGGCATGTAGTAAACATCCTCTACATATAACCTATGACCACTAGGAAAGTCCAAGATAACTACTCCCACTGATTCTGCTGAAACATAGAAACCATCTGCTATTTTGACTTGAAACTGGCCTTTAGGTAGTCTTTTCCTTTGCTGGAACCCTTGCAAAGAATTGGAAACATGGTTAGTGGCTCCTGAATCTAACATCCAATAATTAGATAAATCTGTCACATTTCTAGTTCCTAACAAACTTAGGAAACTCATACCTTGTTTGCTTTTGAGGGACTTAAGGTAGACTGGATAGTTTCTTTTCCAGTGGTCCATCTCATCACAGAGGAAACACTTTCACTTGATAGGCCATATGACACAGCCCATTCGGTAATGTAATGGCTTTCTTTTACAACAAAGTTTTGATTTTCATAAAAACAAATTTGTCACTTTGAAAACATAAATTCCAGCACTAGTTTTTCATCAAAACCGAAAATTGTCCATATGAAACAAAAAATCCAGCACTTATTTTTAATCAAAACTGAAACTTATGGTGTTATAAAACCAAAAATTTGTTAACAAAAAATTCCAACACTTTCGTTTTCTAACAACCGAAACTTTGCCAATAAACCTTACACAAAACGGAAATCTCACCTTTTCATTTCTTCATCCATGGCTTCTTCATCTTCATCATTATATGATTTTATACATTACATATTCAAAGAAAAAATAAAGACGAAACTAAGGAGGAAACATGATGATCATAGGGTACCCTCCTTGTTACAAACCAAATGAACAAAACTTACATAATAACTTTAGAATCTATGGAAAACCAAAAGAGAAAAAAGTACACCATATATATTAAAGAGAAAAACGTACACCATATATATTTCTATCACATAAAAATATGCAGCATACAAATATGATTGCCAACCCATACATCATATATAGGGATCGAAATCATGCATAAGAAAGTTGGTTCTGATACCAATTGTTGGATTGGAAAAATAAAGCATGCATAATTTGGATAAAATGGTAGATTTCAAAACTTTTTAAAAATCAAAATTGTAGCAGAAGCAATATGACCAAATCAACATGCATAACCATACATGATACGGTATAAGGATAAAAATTTGCATAAACATAAGATGAAAATTATTACCAACTCCTTCGCTACAGCTTTAACTCCTCGCTATGATATCCTATCCTCGATAATGTATCCTCTCCTAAGTGATGTATCCTCTTCTCATTATTATATCCTTTTCTTGATATTGTCTCCTCAACTAATCCAATCTACCACTTGTTCTTCTTAGATAACTTGGTTAATAAGATCCTTTAATGGGAAAGGAGAAGAAAACTTGAAGAGATTTTGTCTTAGAAGAAAGAAGTCAAAGATGAGACACCTCTTATGCAATTTTTGGCTATTCCATGCAAGATAGAAGAGAGAGAGTAAAAATGCAAGAACACCTTCTCACACCTTCTCAATTTCAGTTAACATCAAAAGAAAGAAGAGATTTTGTTGGGTCCGTGTTTTATGTACCGGGGTGAACTGGGCCCAGCGTACCCTAAGTTGGCACGCGACCACAACCTTCAAAGGTATTGTCCTCTCTGGTACTCGAACTCGAGACCTCAAGGTTTTGTTGCATTTAAAACTCGAGATCTCCATTTTTAGCGACGGAACATATACCGTCGTTAACTTTCGTCGCTAATTTTTACCGCGATGAATTCCCTCCAAATTTAGCGATGAGTATTAGTACCGTCGCTAAATTACTCAATTTTAACGACGGAAATATATTTTTCGTCGCTAATTTCTAATGGTATACTTTCCGTCGATAATTTATTACCGATGGCTATATTGTTCTTTCGCTAATGTCTGTTGCAACATTTACCGGGACAAATTTCCTCCAAATTTAGCGACGAATATTAGTACCGTCGCTAAATCACTCAATTTTAGCGATAGAAAGCATATTTCCGTCGCTAATTGCCAACAAAAATTGTTCTGTTGCTAAGTTTCCGTCGTTAATCTACATTTTTCTTGTAGTGCATGACCCCCAATTGACCGAAAAGTAAGTGGTTTGACGAATGAACCTGTGCTCACCACAAAGCATCTCGCGAAACCTCTCATAGACAATTGCTGTGTAATTCATCATTTCACCATGATATACCCCACTTGGTTATAAGTATGGGCAAAGTGTCAACTCTCACTAAATTGACTATGTCAAATCTTGTTGGGCCCCGAATTTTTTTTTTATTTTTTTCTTTTATTATTTATGGATTTATTTAATTATCCGCTTACTTTAATTATTTTATTTTGCCTTAATTGATTTAATTATGTGTTTATATAGATATTTTTTATTGAGTCTTGGAATTAGCATGTGTGATTGGGAATTAAAATGAAGACTTGGACCTAATATTGGAAAGTATGGGCTTTAGGAATGAAGAAGGAGGATTAGAAATAAATGGATGATGTATAGTGGGCTTGTAGAAGGAGGAGAGCCCAAAATCCTTGTAGGTTATAAGAAGGAGACTCAAAACTATGTAGTTTTGAGAGAGGGTTTTAAGTTGAGAATTAAATGGGTTAAATAAACTAAAGAGGAGAAGAAAAGTAGAAGTAAGTGTCGTAGAGCCAAAGGAAAAAGAAGAGAAGAAAACGTGAACAAGAGGAAGAAGAAGGTTCGGCCAAGAGAGGAAGGAGACCCGTAGGAGGCTTGAAGGGAGGAAGAAAGAAGAGGAAATAAGAGAGAAAGCTACTTGTAGAAGGTAAGATCTATCCTTGCTTGTGTTAGGTTCAAGTATGGGAAGAAATGGAAGTTAGGGTTTGTGTAGAGATTTGAGAAAGATGAAGAGAAGGGTAAGATCTATGGATTTTTTGGGATTTCTAAGCTAAGGTTATGGTTATTCTAGCATAAATGGCTTATGGGTAGGTTAGGTTTAAGGTAGACTATTATTTTGCTTGATTTTATGAATGCTATGCTTTCCTTTAGAATGTATGTATTGAATAGAGTATGATTGCATTGAAGGAAATCAAGAGAACCCCACTCAAGACAAGGAGGAAGGGCAATCTTGACTTCGGATACCGACGATAGGTGGGTAACATTTTATAGTTGCTGTGTAATGGGCAAATGCCCTATGTGTGTTATCTTTGATGATTATGTGCATATTGAAAGTGTATTTCCTTTGATTTGAATGTAAAGTGTGAAACTATGATGATTCGAAAGTATGAAAGAAGCATAAAATGCTATTTTTGTGTTTGAATATGTGAGTATAAATTGGTTGCGATTGGGCAAGAGAGCCTATATCGATGAACCACGCACGTGGATCCCTAGCCTTCTCCGGCTGCCCGCTTGTGGCCTCGAGATCCGAAAGTGGACTCGATGTGTTTACTGTAAACGGTTTCCGTTGTGTTTACAATAAACTTGGTTTATTCGTTGTGTTTGTGAAGCTCATGAGCCAAATGTGTGCATCCATCATTTATTTGTGTTTATGATGCATAATATGTGTTTGATTGCTTTAAACTTTCATGTTATGCTTATGTGATGATTTTGGGTTATTTGAGCTTTATATGATAAATTGCTATTGTTTGGATTGTTAAATTTTGTGTTGTGTGGCTCATCACCCGTATTTATGAACATGTTAGCCATTGAACGTGTTAGCTCACCCATTCTCCTCCTCGGTGCGAATTCTAGTTGATCACGGAACCTTGCAAGGCATCGGGCATTACTCCAAGAATACTAAAAATTTTTGTATTAAGTTAGTAACTAGCTTTTGGAATAGCTTTATAAGCATATCAAGCATTGAGCATCTCATATTACGTATTTTGTACTTGATTTGGATGAATATGATTATATGTAACTAAAGCTGTGGATGAATTCTTGTATGGTTGGTAGATGTGAATGAGAGCTCTAGTACTCTCCATATTGTGAAAATGTTGATTTCGATCTGTGTATGGCCTTGAAATAGTGTGTGTATGAGTATTTTATTTTGAGTTGTTCTTTGGGTTTTAACTTTGGGAGAGGTCATTGGAAAATTGCTATGAGTTATGTGCTGTTGAAGGTCTGAAATTCTAGGTTGATATGGGTTGTATGGGATCATTTAGATCTCTTGAGAATGGTAGGCGAGCTGTAGGACTCTCCCAGGATGATTTATGAGTCATTTATGATGAGTTAAATTGGTAGGTATGAGTCGTTGGATTTAAATGCAGGTGTTGTCCAAGTGACAGATTATCAGGTAGAGCTTTGAGTCCACTTTTGACTCTCATAGAGTTGGAATATAGGTCAGTGGTCTTCATGAAAGTTGTAGATAATTCTTTTACCTTTCCAAAGACACTAAGTTTGTTAAATTCGGAGTTCTGGGTCAAAAGTTATGGAGGTCGCAAGTTCTGGAGCTGTTTGTGGAGAGCTAGTCGATCGGCCTTTGAGTAAAATTTGGACTTCCTTAATGGCCGATCTTGTCTTTAATTCCTTATTGAAAAATGTAGATTTTTCTTCTAACTTTCCAACGCTTCCGACCGTGTTTGATTTGGAGCTCGGAGTCAAAAGTTATTGAGGTTGGAAGTCTGATAGGTCGGATCGCCGAGCAGTCGCTTTCGGCTCGACGCTGAAGCGCCAAGGCGCTCGGCAGTCGAAGCGAGGCGATCGCTCGCCCATCTGAGCGATCGGCGAGCTGGTCGCTCGCCCATCGCGGGCGAAGCGATGCCAGCGTCTTGATCGCTCGCCCACGCGGCCGACCGACGAGCTGGTCGCTCGTCCCTCGGCCATCTTAAAGCGAGCGGCGTTGGGGTCGGTTTTGGCCGACCGACCCCTCTCCTTCTTTTGGCCATAACTTTTTGTGTAGACTTCCGATTGAGCTGATTTTCGAAGCGATGGATTCTTAAGAAAATTTTCTATCTTTCTACACTTGATTTACCAGTATTTATTTTAAATTGAAAAAGGTGATTTGAAACAAAGTGTTGAGGTCGGCTGATCAAGTCTGAATATACTTCACAAATTTTTAAATATCTGGAGCTATAGGGCTCGGATCGAGGCGATTCTTATTTTAAATGAAACTAGAGACATAAATCTACACTTTTTATGAAGGAACTGATCAATAATTCAGCCTATAAAGTTTTCAAATTTTGACATGAAGTCGGTAGAGGGACTGTTTTCACTGTTTCCTTTAAGATGGTATTTTTGCCATAACTTTTGCATTTCTAATCCGAATTGAACGATTTCAGTGGAGTTAGAATCGTGAGATCATGAGGAACAATTTTATTTAAAAAAATCAAATCTCAAATTTTCTATTAAAAGTTCCTCTACTTGTGGTCAGTTGTGTTCGATTTTGGGTCTTCCATGCTTATATGGATCCGAATGTTGGGCCTCGGAGACAGGGTCCAACAAATCTAGTCCAAGTGTTATCAGTTCTTGTCCTGGGAATTATTACTCTATATGTCAATGAAGGCATTCTTTATGAAATATGTACTCCGACCAGAGATTTCCAAGTAATGATCCCGATAAGAGGCCATGGGTATCATCTTCTGCTATCATAGAAGTGGCGAATCCTCTATTGACTACTTAATTACCTTCGAATACCTCAAGCTGTACCTAATCACCACCTTATGAGTGACCTCTATAAGGCAACAAGGAATGGAGTCAAAGCACAGAATCAGTATCTAAGATATCCTTGAGTACCTTAAGTCTAAGGATACTTGCACCATTGCTATGATGAGATTATCATTGACATTAGAATAGGGCATCCATGTGATGATCTCATAGTAGGTCATCCATTGTACTTACTACCTCTAGTAAGCATTCACATCTCAACTCTAAAGACCTCATGTTTACAATTTCTGAGATCCACTGCTTGATCAAATCAAGGAGTTTGACATGTGCTAGTCTATCTGGATCAACGATGTCCAGTTTCATTAATCCTATGATTAGGGATAATTTAGATACTGATATAATTGCACCTGATAGGAATCTCAATAGTATGATCTCATCATAATTTCCTTCATGCTATGTCATATATCATGGACTTCATTAATTTGCTTATAAATCACTATCAATTCATAAATAATGAACACCAAATTAATGAAATATGCCTTTTTTATTATTAAAAATAAAGTTTGTAGATAACTTTGTACAAGACACACTAGAGGCGATCGCCTTTAGGGCACTATTTTGACAATATCATCACTTTTAGATGTTTTACGGAGATTCGTAATTAAACTGGTGCTAGTAGTTTGATGGACTAGCTACCCATCATATCTTAACACCAAGATGAGATCTTGTGTGTTAATCACCATATAAAGTAAAATGGGAGATTTAGAAAAAAAACGAATATAAGAGCAAAACGGTAATTTTATCATTTATTGTGCAAGTAGCTATAATATGGTTCATATTAGAGTTTGCAATAGGACATTTATTTGACTTATGTGTTCTCATAATTTTTAGTAATTCAAGAGTTTAACTAATTGTATTTAGTGGAATGAAATTTAGTTAATAAGCTGGAATTAATTCTGGGCTTATTAGAGCTTGAATTATATAAGTCTAATTAGATTCCCTATTTAGCTTTTAGGAAGGTTATCAAGTAAGATAAGAAATACAAATAGAGGTTTTAAAGCCTATGACTGAATGTTGGGCTTACTTTAATTAATTATTAATTATAAGCCCATATGAGCATTTAGAAATAGGATAGGCTTTGGTTTAATTTGATTAATTAAATTAAAAAAAGTTATAAAAGATAAATGGAGGAAGACTTTCAGTTTTAATGGGCTAAATGTGCAGCATGCAGCATTGATTTACTATATTAAAGATGGTTTTAACATGCTTTATCATCATTAAATGGAGTAAGGACATTATCATTAAATGGTTTAGTGGTTGTCTTTTAATGATAGCATGTAACCTTTTAGCATTCATTTAATTAAAGAAGAAAGAGGACCATTTGATGGACCATCTTCCTTACTTCATCACCAAAAACTAAAAAAAAAAGATGAGTTTTTAGGTTATTGGTCTTTTCATATAGCCATCTTAAAATAAATAAGAGGAGTCTCATTTATTGGCTTCTTTATGAATGATTAAAAAAAGGTGTGATGCACTTCACTTCTTCTTTTGAGGCTTAACCAAAATTGAGAGAAAGAAGAGAAGGTGTTCTGGCATTTTTACTCTCTCTCTCCTATCTTGCATATGCGAGCCAAAAATTGTACGAGAAGTGTCTCATCATTGACTTCTTTCTTTTAAAGAAAATTATCTTCAAGTTTTCTTCTCTTTCCCACCAATGGATAACAAGTGGTAGATTGGATTGGTTGAGGATACAATATCGAGAAAAGGATACAATAGCGAGAAGAGGATACATCACAATAATGAATGTTGGGTTTACTTTAATTAATTGCTAATTAGAAGCCCATATAAACATTTAGAAATGGGATAGACTTTGGTTTAATTTGATTAATTTAACTAATTAAATTAAAACAAAGTTATTCAAGATAAAAGGAGGTGGATTTTTAGTTTTAATGGGCTACATGTGCAGCTGCACATTTATCATTGATTTGCTATATTAAAGATGGTTTTAACATACTTCATCATCCTTAAATGGAGTAATGCTGTTATCATTAAATAGTTTAATGGTTGTCTATTAATGATAGCATGTAACCTATTAGCATTCATTGGATTAAAGAAGAAAGAGGTGCATTTGATGGACCATATTCCTTCTTTCATCACAAAATTGAAATTGATATGTATTTTCAAATTAATGGTCTTTTCATATAGCCATCTTAAAATACATGAGAAGAGTCTCATTTATTGGCTTCTTTATGATTGATTAAAGAATGAAGTGATGCATTTGATGCAAATCTGTAGCACCCCACTCTCACAAGACACGTACCTGACATCCATGGTGATATCCGAGTACGTACCCCGCAAGGGTGGCATGCTATAACAATCATTCAGTCAAAATTCATTGCAAAACTTTTGTTTCTTAAAAAAAAACATGCAAGCAAAAATTACTATTCAAATTGGGCCCATGTCATTTAAAAACATTTCCATTTCCAAGCAACAATCTTTACAAACATTAGTATTCAACCTTAAAATTGGGCCCATTTCAGATACAAAACACTTGAAACCATAAAGTCATTTCATTACCAAATCGTTTACATACACTTTGTACAATTCTTGTTGAACATAATTCAAAAATAAAGTCAATGAAGACATGTGCAGGTGCAAATTGATCCTGACACCTAAATCCATATCAGACCTTAGTGTCTATACTCCATTTAGCCTAGCTAAAATAATTCCTCAGAACCTGAAAAGCCACATTACAATTTTTGATGAGTTTTGCAACTCAATGAGTGAAACATCATTGATGATTTCACAGGATTACGTATACACATCACATATATCACAAATATTCATTCAAATCATATGTTTATTCTTGATTTTCATATAACATAGCATCTCATGTTATCACACAATTCACGTAGCCACGTATAGCAACAGTTCATATCAATTTACACTCACTTCAGCTTTGCAAATCATTTAATGAGTTTCAATCTTATAAGAATGCTATATGCATGAGACTCATATTCGTTCTTATTGTTGTGACTGAGTGCCTATCACATATTTATACAAATACCGGCCCATAAGGCTCAGTTTGAATAGAATCACGGAGCATAGCTCTACGTGCACACACATATATCACGGAGCAAAGCTCTACGTGGAAGCGCTTCATACTGGCTACTCAAGTCACAACGTCTTTATCTGAGCATGCATTTATGAAATGCATCAAATACTGATTATGCCATATCAGAAAAATCACATATGATATTCAATTAGAAACTCATAATTATCGACCTAAGTCCGACATTCAAATATCAGACAATCACATATGATGTTCAATCAGAAACTCATAATCATCGGACCTAAGTTCGGCATTCAACATACGTTGAGAATTCACATATCATAAGGGGTTTCACATCAATTCGGAACACTTCCAATGCATCAAAACTGAATATGACATATATGGCAATCACATAGGATGCTCAAACAAAACTCAAAATCATCGGACCTAAGTCCGGCATTCAACTTTCGTTGAGGATTCACATATCATACAGAATTTCATAGCACTTAAAGCCACAATCAAAGCATCAAAACTGAATATGACATATATGGCAATCACATAGGATGCTCAAACAAAACTCAAAATCATCGGACCTAAGTCTGGCATTCAACTTTCGTTGGAAATTGTAAACAAATCAAATAAGATCAATCCTAGGAAATCATCTAGGTTGACTCATAGTATGCTCCAATAGGCTATTGCTTGGATGGTCCGGCAATGTTCAACTGGCATCCGATGAGCTCCTCTAAATATACACAACACATTCATAAATATCACATTTTTGTACAAATGTATAAGTGTTCTTTTATGCACATCGATGTATAGCATGTATGCATAATGCATGTTCAATGGTAATTCCGAGGTACTCTATTGCTATTCTTATCAACAATTCATTTATAAATCAAATCCCTCATTAATACCATGTATAATTGCAATTGGATTGACCAAAACAATGCCAACAATTTCATAACTTCAATGAACACTTCAGATTTTTCCTCTAATACACCTATGGGTTAACTTTCCATACTAAATCTGATGAGGTAAATGACCAAATTAGACCAAACTTTCTTCTGTAAAGTTGTTCTCCCATTTCTTAGCTTTCTGATGACACTAAAATCATTTAATCTGGTTCAGTATACAAAGAGATATCCACAAAATATTCTTGGCGGTTCATAAGTTCCAGCAGAATTCATACGTCAACTTCCATCTAAAAGTTGAAACTCTTAAAGACAGAATTAAAACTCCATTTCTTCATAAAAGCTGTAGCCCTATGTCTCTAGTTTACAAAAAATAAAAAATCACCCAATTTGGATAGTATAGAGAAAGTTATGGTCAAAATACGAAAGTATGTTTGAGCAGTCGAAGGAGGGGTGCTCAGCGCGACGTGGAGAAAAGATGAAGTCTCGACTTACAGCCCAAAAATAAATTTTCTCGGGATTTCATGCAATGTTCTTCGCGACGAGCTCAAGGGGGTCTCATACGTCGTGACGTACAAAAAAAAGAATGAGCCGCGGCGAGAATAAAGATGGAGGCCGCGATGTACAAACAAGAATAAGCCACACGTCGCGACGTACAAAAAAATAAATCGCGACGTCTGGTTCTGAAACTCGTCTTCCCCAATTTTTTTTTTCTAGATTTTTCACTTCTATACCCAAAATAATCTCTAAAACTTCACTCTAATTAACTCCTAATCCAGTTCGAATCAATTACATAAGATTAAATTCAAGATTCATTTAAAACGTCAAAATCCGACCATCACACAAGCAGCTTCACTTCTAACAAAATGCATGCACACCCATTTCATCTTTCTCTAACCCGAACAGAGTATATACGAATCTTTCAATCTAGAGTTCATTGAACACCACATTAAACAATTCCTATTCTCAATCAATCATCTACTCTATTCAACACCGAAACCAACTTCTCTAACCTCACATGCATGCATTCATTTCCACTGAAAAACATCATTTACAACAACAAAACCCAACTTAAACATAACTTACTTGAATCGACTATGAATTCCAGCAAAGAGAACAGATTAAAAACAACAAAAGTCCTACAATTTTCATTCGGATGTCAAGTGTTTTTTCACCGAGAACACTCATTTTTCCTAACTCAAACGCATAATCGTGTATACTATACATGCCTTACACGTGTCCTCTCTAACATAAGCCATTTGTCACAATTAATTAGCCATTTGTCATCTGTCTATTATTGCCATTTGTCTCAATTATAGAATGTCACGTGTCAAACCATAATTGGCCCAAAAATCATGATTTTTCACAAAATTCACTAAAAATTCCAAAATATCCTACATAATATCAAAATTGCCAAAACACATTTTAATCATATTTAACAACTCAATTGTACCCAGAAATGTCAAAAAATGCATGTACAATTATATGAATGTGCAAAAATGTGCATGTCAAATTTAGCATAAACATGAATTGTACTTTCTAATTTCTCAATAATTCTTGTAATTCACAATTTTTGCCCTCATATGGGTAACAGGATGTTACAACTCTCCCCTCCTAACAAAAATTTCGTTCTCAAAATTCTTACCTAATTAATCAAACAGGTAGGGGTATGTTTTCATCATAAACTCTACTATTTCCCATTTGGCACTATTACTCGAATAATTTCTTCTACTTCACTATAGTCATTGGAATCAATCAATTTTCCCGTTACTTATTCAGATATCACACAATCTTGTTTGTCTCCTCAATATATTTCAGATCATTCAAAATTTTCACTTGTAGTTCCACATTAAATCTGGATCAGATCATATGACGATTTCTCATCATACTCACATATCATAGCATATAAGTCCTCTTTGTTGGTGTTACAAACTTATGTTAATAGTCCTTTTCTTACAAAACTTTCCTATGGACAATTTTATGTCGGGTTAACTCACCCTTTTTCCTATCTTAAGTACACCTTGGCAAGGTGATACTGTAAAAAAAAATTCATCTCTTGCTTGATATTTCATATCTCTTTTGTGTTAAAACACTTAACTCATGTGTCTAGCTCACTTTATTCCAATCTTTGGTGTTGATCCACCTAATTCATTTGTTTTTCTTGAGTCACTTAATTTCTAGTACACATCATTTTCACTCATCCAAATATAAAAGTGGTCAACTCTTTCTGTCATATAACATCTCATATGAGCTTCGAATGATATCACTGTGATATTGATTGTTGTGTTTCAAGTCAATTAAAACTAAGCATTGACCTCATATTTCTATGAACTCCAAAATATAAACTTTAAATGCATCTCCAACAGTTACATGTGATCACCTTTTTTTTTTAAATCCATAGCCATCGACATTATTTCATCGTATTCCTACCAAGAAGTATAGCCTAGGCTGTTATTTGTGCTATCTCAAACAATATTTTACTCAATCATCTTTATTGTACACACAAACTTCATATTGCAATCACATGGTACTCTTTTCCTGTTCAAACTCAAAATTTAGATTCATTACCAACTTACAATTTCCTCAATAAGATTCATCAACTCTAAATCCTTTATTTGGGCTTTGCCAATCTGTCTATGCAAAATTGGTTTTACATTTTTTAGTTAATAGTACCTTGATTTGCCCAAAAGTTAACTCAATATTCTATGCTCTTCATTGCACAAGATTTAAAAATCCACAATGTCTGAATTTGTGTTATTCCTTTATTGAATTTTCTAGTCAAGCAACAAGTATGTACACTAGTTTTACCAAGATAGTACTTATTTGTACAATCATAGTCCTTCAATACTTCTATCCATTGTCACAGTCTCGTAAGAAATTATTTCAAACTCAATAAGTACCTCAAACGTTATTTATCTAAATATAAATCCAAAATGTTTCACTGTACATATAGTGTCTCCAAGCTAACAAAGCAGTGGCTATTTCAACAAATTTCAAATCATGTGTCAAATATTCAACTTATGAGACTTTAATTGTCTCTATGCATACAAGATCAGTTTGGTATGCTACAACAAAGTGCATCTTAATTTCTGATGTGAAACATCATTGCATATTACAAAATCTCCAAATTCGATACTATTTGTTGTGATCGAGCGCCTCTCGATATCGACATGCAGTCTTGGCCAATAGGCTCGATCGAAATGAAATCATGAAGCAAAGCTCTACGTGCAGAATTCTGAGCTTAAACCTCTTTTAGACTGGCTACTCTGATCACAATACCTTTATCAGAACATGCATTATATGATATGTATCAAATAGCAAAATATGCTATGCATAGTTTTCACTTTAATGCACAAACGGAATTTCATATATATTGGAAACTACAGATTTTCTTAAGTAATCAAAATATTCTTTTCAACTCTTGAAATGCATTCAAAATATCATCTATGATCACAACCACTAACTGATCCAAACAAAATTGGATCACTTTATTCTTCAATACTATGACACTTTCAGGGGTGTAGTTAACTCTAACAAATATTGCCAAAACTCTATGTACCCATCATTAGTTCTTGTAATTCCTTATGCACTTAATTCCCCAATGATCTAATATTATCTCATATTTTTGTTAATTTTTCAATTGACTTATTTTCTCGAATGATTCTTCCATTTGTACGATTTCTTCTGATTTCACATTGACTTATTGCAATGTAGAACCATTCTTACTAGTGTCTCCACTTATTTTAATTTATTCACAAACTTAACTTCCTGTATTGGCAACATACTCATCAAGGAGTGTGAGTGTGACTAAAAACATGCAAGAAAACTTTCTTACACTATCAAATTTGGTTATGCATGGAATGGAAGAAGAGAGAGGCATCCAATGCATCACTTCTTTCATTAATCAATCATAAAGCAACTAATAAATGAGACTCTCTTCATTTATCTTTAAAATGGATATATGAAAAGACCATATACTAAAATTGAATTATCAATTTCGGTTTTTGTAAGAAGAAAGAAGGAAGATGGTCCATCCAATGTACATCTTTCTTCTTTAATCTAATGAATGCAAATAGGTTACATGCTAAAATTAAAAGATAACCAATAAACCATTTAATGGTAAGTTCCTAACTCCATTTAATGATGACAAACCATAATAAAGACCATCTTTATTTTAACATTTTAATGTCAAATGTGTAGCTGCACATTTAACCTAAGAAACCAAAATTGCTACTTCTCTCTTTAAAAAAATTGTTTTAATATAATTAATCTAATTAATTACATTAAACCAAAATCTAACCCATTTCTAAATGTGCATTTGGGCTTCTAATTAACCATTAATTAGAGCAAGCCCAACATTCAATTATGGGCTTCTAAAACCTCCATTTATATTTCTTACTTAGCATGATAACCTTCTTTAAAGCCAAGTGAGAAACCTTATTGGACTTTGATAATTCAAGCTCCAATAAGCATAGAATTAATTTAATCTCATTAGAATTAATTCTATCTTATTAACTAAATGTCATTCCACTAAAGACAATTAGTTGAACTCTTGAACTATTAAATATTATGAGAACACATATTTCATGTCCAATTGCAAACCCTATTTAGAACCTTATTATAGCCATTTGCACAACAAAGGGTAAAATTACCGTTTTGCCCTTATGTTAATTTTTCCTTCTTGATCTCTCATTTTACATTATATGGTGATTAACACACAAGATCTCATCTTGGTGTCAAGACTTGATGGGTAGCTAGTCCATCAAACTACTGGCTCCAGTTTAATCACCAAATCTCCTTAAAACATCTAGGAGTGATGATAGCACTATAAACTCTTTATTTGAGTGATGTTCCCTGATACATGTTTTAATTAATAATTCCAACTTGCAGAAACTGGATTAATACTTTGTAAAAATCCATTTTGATTACATCAAGAATTATAGTGAAACATATATGAGTTCACCACTCATCAAGATTATGATTCATAATAAGCAAATACGTAAGATGTTTGTTTTAAGATTAAAGTAATAACCCACTTTATTCTTAAAAAAATACTTGATTCCATATTCATTTAATAGTGTCATTATCGATAGTCTACTACTATCATGATATGAAACTCATCATTCCCTTTAAGTAAACTCCTTTACTTATATGGAGATAAATCGCAACACTACTGATCTAAACCATAATCAAGCGACCAATTTGATTATTCAATGTAAATAAATTAATTTAGATTCTTATAATATACATGTTTCTCATACATCTCTATGTATATGTATATTACTTACAAAAGAATCTTGGTACTTTTTAACCAGATATATAACGCTCACACAAATAAAACCAAACTTTTTTGTTTTATTAATAATAAATATTTTCGTTACAAAACTGTAACTGAAGAAGATAAAGTTACATGTAAATATACTTGCTTTTTAGGCACTATATTTACATAACTCCAAGAACTCGTGGGACCCGTATGTATATCATTTAAGTCTTTATGATCATGCATGTATTTATATTCTAACATTATTTCTCTCTTTACATTTAGATTGATTGAAGATGTCCTCTAGTGTGAATTTATGCTCACTTATGGAGTCTAATAAATTAACTGGACTCAACTTTCTAGATTGGCTGAGAAATCTGAGAGTTGTTCTCAGATCTGAGGAGTTAGGCTATGTCCTAGACATTTCACTTCCTGATCCACCTGCTATTGATGCTTCTAATAGGGATCAGAAAGCATATCGTAAGCATCTCAAGGATAGTGACTTGGATACTTGTATTACGGTAGCCTCTATGTGATCAGAGCTACAGAAGCAGCATAAGTCTATGGATGCTAATACCATAGTGTTTCATCTTTGAGAGTTTCTGATGGGCAAGCTCGGTCTAAAAGATTCGAGACCTCGAGGTTGCTCTTCATGACTAAGATGACTCCAGGGACATCTGCAGTGCAGTATGCACTGAAGGTGAATGGGTATATTGAGAGCTTAGCCATCTTGGGGTTTTTTATGGATTATGAATTAAGTGTTGACTCAATTTTGGTTGGATTGTCTGATAGTTATTCTCAGTGTATGATAAACTATCGGATGAACTGAATATCCACGACAATCCCTGAGTTGATCAATCTGCTCAAGACAGCAGAGCAAGCTATCAGGAAGGATAGCAAGCCAATGCTAGTGGTGGACTCTTCTTCTTTTGGTTCAAGAAAAAAGAACCTAAAGAAGAAAAGGGTTAAGAAACCAAAAAGAAGTGCAGTAAAAAAGAAACTTAAAGAAACTATACCAAAAGGAACTTGTTTTCATTGTGGCAAGACTGGCCACTGGAGGCGCAATTGTAAAGTCTATCTGGAGTCTTTAAAGAAAAAACAAGCCTCAGATGCCCCAGCTCCTTCAGGTATATTTGTCATTGAGGTTAATACTGCTTCTGATCATAACATATGGGTATTTGATACTAGTTGTGGCTCACACATATGTAATGATAAGTAGGGCCTCAGGGATAGTAAACAACTCATGAAGGGAGAACTAGACCTGCACATGGGCAATGGAGCAAGAGTTGCTGCATTAGCCGTAGGCATTTATTTTTTGTCACTCCCCAGTGGGCTTGTAATTAAACTGGATGATTGTTATTTTGTACCTATTTTAACAAAGAACATATTATCTATTTCTTGTTTAATTAAAGCTAGTTTCCATTTGAATTTCAATCGCAATGGTTATTCTATTAATTTGAATGGAATGCTTTATGATGCTGGTACATTATGCAATGGAATTTACCTATTAGATATGTCACATCCAATTATGAATGTCAATGACACGAAAAGACATAAACAAGATAATTTAAATTCAACCTACTTGTGGCATTGTCGCCTTGGCCATATAAATGAGAGACGCATAGCTAAACCCCACAAAAGTGGTAGTTTAGGATCATTTGATTATGAATCATATGACATATGTGAATCTTATTTATTAGGTAAGATGACTAAGTTACCTTTTAAGGGAAAGGGTGAACGAGCAACTAAAGCATTACACCTAATACATTCAGATGTATGTGGTCTGATGTCCATCCATGCCAGAAGTGGTTTTATTTAGTTCATTGCCTTTATCGATGATTAGTCTCAATATGGGTATTTGTATCTGATGAGATACAAATATGAAGCATTTGAAAAGTTCAAGCAATTCAGAAATGAAGTAGAAAACCAACTTGGGAAAGGTATCAAGACACTACGATCCGATCAAGGTGGGGAATACTTAGACCAAGAATTTTTAGATTATCTCAGGGATAATGAGATTTTATCTCAATGGACTCTACGTTACACACCACAGCATAATGGTGAGGCCGAAAGGAGAAACCGAACCTTGTTGGATATGATACGATCAATGATGGGCTTTGCAAATTTACTAAAATCCTTTTGGGGGGTGTGCACTCAAGACATCTGTTTATTTGTTAAATAGAGTTCCATCAAAGATAATTGATGTTACTCCATATGAGATGTAGACTAATAAAAAACCCTATCTTTCTCATTTGAAAGTTTGAGGTTGTCCAACTTATGTGAAGCAGATACAGTCAGATAAACTTAATATGAAGTCTGACAAGTGTTTGTTCATAGGATATCCTAAAGAAACAACGGAATACCAATTTTACCTTACTGAGGAACAAAAAGTGTTTGTTTGAAAGCATGCTGTCTTTTTAGAGAAGAGTTTCTTTTAAAAGAAGACAGTGGGAGCAAAATTGAACTTGAAGAAGTTCAAGATGCTCGAACAGATACAGACCAATTGCCTAAACCTGAGACTGTGACTTATACAGATGAAGTAACAGTTCAACTTTTTTCAACACAGGAAGTTCGTAGGTCACGTAGGATACGCTCTATTCCCGAGAGATATGGATTTTTTATGATTGAACAGAATGACATATTGCTCGTATAAGATAATGAGCCTACTACCTATGAAGAGGTTCTAAAGAGTTCAGAGTCTAAGAAATGGCTTCGCGCCATGAAAACATAAATGGATTCCACCTATGAAAACCAATTATGAACTTTGGTTAAGGCACCCGAAGGAATAAAACCCATAGGGTGTAAATAGGTTTTCAAAAAGAAAACCGAAATGGATGGTAATGTGATTACCTATAAAGCAAGACTTGTGGCTAAAGGTTTCCATCAAAGACAAGGAATTGGCTATTACAAGACCTTCAGCCCAGTAGCAATGCTTAAATCCATTAGGATACTCCTAGCCATTGCCGCTCATTATGATTATGAGATATAGCAAATGGATGTGAAGACAACTTTCTAAATGGGAATCTAGCCAAGGATGTGTATATGACACAGCTAGAGGGCTTCATCTCCTATGATGGTGAAAAGGTATGCAAACTTCAAAAATCCAACTTTGGATTGAAACAAGCATCCAAGAGTTGGAATATCCGCTTTGATGAGATAATCAAAGAGTTTGGTTTCTCACAAAATCCGGATGAACACTGTGTGTATAAGAAGTTTAGTGGGAGTGCAATCACATTCCTCGTTCTATATGTAGATGACATTTTATTACTACGAAAAGATGTCTCTATGCTACAATCTGTGAAGATTTGGTTGTCCAAACAATTCGCTATGAAAGATCTCGATGAAGCAACTTATATCCTCGGGATAAATATCTATAGAGATAGATCAAAAAGGTTGCTTGGTCTTTCACAATCAACGTACATAGACAAGATGCTAAAGAGGTTTAGCATGGAACAATCCAAGAGAGGGTACCTTCCTATGACTCATGGGATAACACTCTCGAAATCTATGTGTCCTAAGACACAAGATGAGAGGATGCACATGAATATGATCCTGTATGAATCTGCAGTAGGATCTATCATGTATGCTATGCTATGTACGATACCTGATGTATCATACGCTCTAAATGTTACGAGCAGATACCAATCATATCCTGGTGAGGGTCACTGGGGGCTGTCAAGAACATCCTCAAGTACTTGCGAAGGACTAAGGATGTTTTCTTGATATATGGAAATGGAAATCTAAAAGAAATGCTTTGAGAAAGTGCTGCAAATTCTGTGCATAAATTTTGTAGATGAAAAATGAAATGATTTTGAAAAAATATCATGTCATGAAAAATCAAGTTTCTAATCTAGTGCCATTTTAGGCTATAAGTTTACAAGTCATAAAATTACATGTTATATGGGTTCGTGGTGATCCCCTAAGTATGTCAAGTGCATTTATCTAAAGGCTTCTTCCGCCTGCCCGCTAGTGACATGAAGCTCCTTGATGGACTCCCATAAGTTCACGGCTATGTAAGACCGTTATGAGGAAAAGTGTAATACGTTCTGTTTTGGATCCACTCGAACCAATTTGATGTGTTTTGTGTGTTCATGATATGTTGGCAGTAGTGATGTATCCATGTTATGCATTAATGTGAGTTTTTGCAATGAAAATGATTATTTCAATAGTTTTTTCTTGTTACCGATTATAAGATCGTTACCTATGGGCTTTTAGCTCACCCCCAATCTCCTCCCACATATTCAGGTTGTAACATCCCACCCTCAATTGGAAGGGTAGAATAGTAAATTGACATATGATGTACTAGATTGGGATTTCATAGGACTGCTCATGCATAATAGGATTGCTACATAGTCACAATTGTGCACATGAACTTACTGTACATGCATACATGACATTCCTGGTTTTCGTGCCTAAGACAATTTTATTGGGATTAGCATGATTTTTGGGTTTGGAAAATTATTCTGAGTGCGTCATAAATTGTTTTCTATTTTAAGGGATTTTCGGAAATTTTTCTGGAATTTTTCGGGTTGTTGGCGGATAGGAAAATTCAATGGCCGATCGAGTGAATTTTACGTACTAAAAGGACTGCTTAATGGCATTGGATTATTGAATAAATAACTGTGGGAGTTGTTATAGAATCATTAGCATAAGTTGGATTAAGATTAAATGAGGTTAGAATTATGATTAAATTATGTTAATTAAGTTCATTTTTGTCTTTTTTCCATTTAACAAACCAAGTGTCCCTTTCTAATTAATTAGCTTTGTCTTCTTTCATCATCACCTACGACTTTCCTTGGCCATTTTATAAACAAAGTCATTTGGCAAGCTTATTTCTCTTCTCATCCGAACCTTGCTTCTTCTCCTTTGATGTGTTTCTTTTTCTCCTTCGAATTTTCTTCTTCTCATCCCTTACAAGAAGGTCTTCTTTGGTTCTTTTCTTGTTTCTTCTTTGTGCATACCTAAGACCAAGCTTGATCTTTGAGAAGATGATGATATGCATGTGTAGTGGAGAAGGCCATAGGTGAGTTATCAAGGTACGAAGTGTGGAGAGGTTTAAAGATTTGGAGAATTGATAGCTTGTAACTTGTTTAAGGTGAGAATTGATGTTTGTTTTTATTCTTTTAGTAGTTAGAAGCATTCATGGAGATCCTTTAAGTATTTATTTGATCATGAAAGTGGTAGGTTTGAATGGGTTTAATGTATGCTTGAGTGAGGGTGAGTAAAAGAATGTGGTTTACATTGATTTGGCTTGGTTTTGGCTTGCTTTTTGGAAGTCTTGATGCATGGAAAAGCAAAGATAGTTAATGATGTTTGTGCTGCCAACTTTTGTGTAATTATATAAGTAAATGTTGTGATGATTTTGTGGTTGAATTGGAGGTGTAAATGGATGCTTGGTGATGTGTTATTGATATTAGAAGTGATAGGAGTTAGGTTGAAGTTGAAAGCTGGAAAGTGCATTTTGACCTTATTGCAATGTTTTGATCATAACTAATTGTGTAGGTGAGCAAATGAGGTGACGTTCATGCCCAATTAAACTTTGGGATGTTGGTTACATTTTTGTGTGAAATAGGTGTTGTCCAATTTTAGCTTTAAGAGGTTGCAATATGGCTTGGAAAGTTACTGAAATTGACTGGAATGAATAGTACCCGAAACCATAACCTAGAGTTTTGCTAATTTTTCTAAATTAATTGAGAAGGAATTAGAAAAAATGGACTAAATGAAAGTTGAAGCCTACTAAGTTATCTTTCCAATTCCACTGATTTTGAAATTTTTCGATATGTATAGTAGGAGTTATGGACTGATGACTATTGATTGTTTTCATGCATTAAATGAAACCTAGCTGGATTGGCGGATTTGCTGTACATTCTGATTTGGAGGAATTTTAGTAATTTTTGTGACTTGAATTGGTTCTAGGGGTCTAATGAAGAGTTATAAACGACACAATGATTTTGAAAATGATATATGACATGTAATTTTTCGCTGTCAGATTTGAGAGAAATGAATTTCCAAAAACTGAACCTGCATTAGGTTGTGAATTGCTGATCATGGCAGAAATTTGCATAACAGTTTTGAAATTGTTAGAGATCGAATTGGATGTTGAGTTCTTCATGAAAATTGAAGTTTGAGATCTTATCTTTTCAGGGATATAAGGTAGTGAATTTGGTGACATTTGTGCTAAGAGATATACTGTTGTGAAATGTGCTGTTCAGATTGGGAAAATTCTGAGGGCTGATGCTTTGGTGAATTGTTTGACATAGTTAGCAAGTGAATCTGATTTTGGGTTGTTCATGAAAGTTGTAGATAACATTGTGATCTTACTTCCTTATTTATTGTGTAATTGTTGACTGAAGAATCAGAAGGTTAATGAATTTGCAATGTACTGCACTGTTTTGATAGGTTTTGAGTGGGCAGTGGCTTTGACTGAATCTTTGACACCCTTATGGGTAAAATTGCTTGTTGGGGTCTTCATGAAACTTGTAGACGGTTTCATTATCTTTCTAACAAGGTATAGTTTGCATTTTTCTGAAATGTGTAGAAAGAGATATGATAGATTGAATTTTGGTTGGAAAACAGGAAAAAAGAGAAGGAAATAAGGGCTATATATATATATATATTGATTGTTGAATTTTGGTTTCTTTCGTGAATAACTTTTCCGTCCGTCGTCCGATTGACCTGATTTTTGAGGCATCGGATTCAGTGAATATTTAATTTCATTTTTTGAGAGATTCGGGATTTTTGGATAGGAAATTGACGTGGGTCCGAGTAAAGGTCTGTTTAATCACTGTTTTGTTTAATTGAGGACCTATAGAGGTCCGAATTGCGCACCGTCAGCGCCAATAGGTTTCTAATTTTTTGAAGGATTTTTATGAAGGAAAAAATGGGATTAGGGCCGGGAATTCATGAACATGCATATTTCACCTACATGTGCATCAGTACTAGTTCGAATTAAATATTTAGTGACTCGTACCTTCTCTGATTCTTATAGAGGCCCAAGTAGAGTGTCGTTCGATCGACGGGGCGAAAACTTTCCGAAATTAGCTCGGAAGTAATAGGTGAGTAACCTAGGTGGTTACCTCAATCTATGTGTTTACTGTGACTTGAGTGCCCTACGGGGACTACTTGGATTATGTATGGCTTGAACAGTGATTACTTGGGAAATATTGACTATAAATTACTGATCCTTGTGAATTATATACTGTTACGTGACTGTTCAAATGGGCATGTGCATTCATGTACAGATGCATAAACTGCTAAAAGGAAAATTGTGAATCGAGTCGCCACTGATACTGATATTGCGAGCTTCGAGCTCGAAGGGAGATAATTCTCCCTAGACGCGTCTACTGACTACTGAACACTGCTAAAGCACTCGGTCACAATACTGTAATAAACTGGAAAAGATTCACATGTGCATTGCATACTGGACTGAATATTTGACATGGTACCGATCGTATGTATATCTTGTAATATGATCAGAATCGTGTTTTGTTTATAAGAATCGTGTTGTATGCGATTCTTGTGATTGTATTAGCATTGTAATTGTATGATTACTGGATGCATACTGTATCATGCTTATGTGATGCATGAATTGGGAGAACCATCAATGATGGTTTCTCATTGAGTTCGCAAACTCATCCAAAATTGCAATCTATTTTTTCGTGCTTAAGTGTGATGATAGCTCCTCGGGACTATAGAGCCGTGTCTGATGGATTGCGAGAGAGGCGATGGCTCAAAGGTCGGTCAGTTGGGTTTTCTTTTGGAGACTTATAGTTAGATCTGTTCTTTGTACATTACTGTATGGTACGTAGTATACAGTGTTATGGAACATGTCTTGCATGAAAATCTTGACGATTTGTAAATTTCTGAATTTTGAGTGAATGAAATGAAATCCAGTTTGGTTTTAAAAGTTGTCAATTTCTTCGTCTTCGCTTTATGATTGTGATGCCATGAGGAGTTTAGTGGTAGTTGTCGTGAGTGGTCTCTTATCGTAGGATATGTACCGGAATGACCTACGGGCGTTCCGATGGGTACTCTATGGTAAGGGGGCGCTACACAGGTGATGAGCAGGATATCGAGTAGGTCAAAAGGGCAAGGTAGCACTCATAGTGTAACATCCCATCACCGATGGGAAGGTTATATTGGTAAATGGGGACAGGCTAGTGGGTCATTTTGCATATTTTTATATGAGCATACATTTGGCCTCTACTTTTAGAGGAATGAGACATTTTTGCACATGAACATATAGGTACATGCATTCATGACATTTTTCGGTATTAATGTGTGAATCTGATTTGTTTGTGAATTCTGGGATAATTGTGTTTGAAATTCTAAATTGAAATGTTCTAGGAGTGATTTCAGTTGGTAGTGACCCTTAGCAAATTTTTTCTAGAAATTTTGGGAGTAAATATCCGGGCCGGAAAAGTATTAATGTGTGAATCTGATTTGTTTGTGAATTCTGGGATAATTGTGTTTGAAATTCTAAATTGAAATGTTCTAGGAGTGATTTCAGTTGGTAGTGACCCTTAGAAAATTTTTTCTAGAAATTTTGGGAGTAAATATCCGTAGGAAATTTTCGAGTAATGTGATTGATTGATCAGATGGTCTTGAAATAAGCATCCAATGGCAATGGGAAAATTTGATTTTTAGGAAATAAATATGTGGAACCATTGGAATTTGAGGATAATTAGACTAGACATAAATTTGAAAAGAGAAAGAGCTTAAGAGTGTTAGAGGAAATGATAAACGAAAAATGCTAGAGATGAGAGCAACCCCCTTTAAATGCCTTAGGTTTTAGAACTTGGCAGAAAACCCATCTTTTCTCTATCCTAGGGCATGTTTTCCTCTTCTCCCTTTGTTGATTATCGATCCTCCCTACACGATTTTTGTTTGTCCGATTCTTGCTTGCTTTTTCTTTATTGTGCAAAGCCAGCTTAAATCCCAAAGAGAAGATGAAAATTTGTGAGATTTTGGGAGAGAGCCGTAGGTGTTAAAAGCTTAGAGAGATTTTCAGGAGTTTGAAGATTGAAAGCTTGATTTGGTAAGTTAATGGCTTTTTTGTTGTTGGTTTGTTAGTTAAATGCATTAATGGGTTTAAATGAGTAAGATTGGGGTAGTTGGGTGAGTTATGGCTGATTTTAGAGAAAGAATTTGTGAAATGAGGTTCGGGGATGAAGGGCCTTTTAATGTTGGGCCCAGGCTGCCACACTCAGGCTTAGGTCCCCAAGTGAGTATCACCTGCACCTCCCAACCTTAATCAGTACTGTCCTCTTTGGTCAAGGGTGAGCCACGGCTCGAACCCAAGACCTTAAGGTTTTGTTCCACTTTAAGTGCACGCCTCTCACCATTGAGCCACCTGAGAGGAGCACGAGGAGCTCTCATAGTCAGAGCGAAGTGGGTAGCAGTGGGGCTACCAAGAACAAGCAGGTGAGGGAAGTATCAGGGCAAGCCTTTAAATTGGGAGGCACTGGTAGAGCTGGAAGGAGTTGGTACACCCACCCCTTATGTGACCAGTGTGTAAGTGATAAGTCGACTTGTACCATGTGTAAGTCGACTTACACATGTTCGGTACCGATAAGTCGACTTGTTCATTGGATAAGTCGACTTGTTCAAATCGAGATTGTTTATTTGTGCCTAAAGGCAATCCCTTTAGCGTTTTATTCAAAGTCGTGTGCGGACTTTATGAATAAATAAAGAAAAGGCATTATTCATTAATTTGATATTCATAAACATTGTTTATGAATTGATTTGATCTTTAATCAAATTAATGAAGTCCATGATATATGACATAGCATGAAGGAAATTATGATGTGATCATACTCTCGAGATTCCTATCATGTGCAATTATGTCGATATCTAAATTCTCCATAGTCATAGGATTAATGAGACCGACATCATTAATCCGGATAGACTAGCACATGTCATATTCCTTGATTGGATCAAGCGGTGGATCTCGAAGCTGTAAATATGAGATATTTAGAATTGACATGTGGATGCTTACTAGTGGTAGTAAGTTCATTGGATGACTGCCATGAGATCATCACATGGATATCTTATCTAAGTGTCGTTGATAATCTCATCATAGCAATGGTGCAAGTATCCTTAGACTTGAGGTACTCGAGGATATCTTGGATCTTGATCCTGCTTTGACTCCATTCCTTGTTGCCTTCCGAGGTAACTCATAGGGTGGTGCTTGGGTGCGACTTGAGGTATTGAAGATAATTGAGTAGCCAATAAAGGATTCACCACTTCTGGATTAGCAGAAGAGATACCCATGGCCTCTTGTCAGGATCATTACTAAGGCTGGCCAGCATATATTTCATGAAGAGTGTCTTCATTGACACATAGAGTAATGAGTCCTAGGACGAGAACTGATATCACTTGGGCTAGACTCAGTCTAGTGAGAGTTAACACTTTGACCATACTTATAACCAAGTGGGGTATAGGATGGTGAAAGGACGAATTGCACGGTAATTGTCTATGGAAGGGTTTGTGATCTGGTTCGTAATGAATACATCAAACCGATTACTTTCCGGTCAATTGGGGATCATGATGTGTTGCTAGATACCGCTCATGACTTGCTTAGATTAAGTGTTAATCTAAGTGGCCAACATAACCGGGAGCCTAAAAGGTCACACGCATAAGAGTGACTCAGAGAATCTGTAAAATAGTAATTAGACAGAGTTCCAATTATGGAGAGCAAATGGATTAAATGGATCCCGATGAGATCGGGATATGTCCTGATGAGATCGTGACATCAATATTGCTAAGAAAGGTCTCCGGGGCGTTTTCGGTATCGGGCCCCGGTAGGCCGGTAGGACCGACCCCAGTTGAACTGGACCTTAGCAATTATATATTGATTAATTAAATAAATAAATAAATAATTAATTAATTAATATATATAAGCATGTGCACGTTGGAATGGGGAAGAAGAGATTGGCTTTGAAAAGTCAAAGTTGATTAATTTATTCCATTAATTAATGAATGGCTATTAAGCCATACACTTGGCCTCTTCTTATGGTACACTTTTAAGAGTTAAAAGATACATATAAGAAGGCTTAGAAAATGATGGTCGACGGTTTTTGCTAAGGGAAGAGAAGTTGGAAAACTTAATTGTTAAGTTTGCCTTGAAAAGAGTTTTCATTCTTCTTCTCTTATAAGCATCATCGTTTTCTCTCTTCCTCCAAGCAATTTCAACGTTGATCTATGCTCTCCAAGGACAGAGGTAAGGTCTAGCAGCCTTTAATCTGTTCTAGCTATTCCCGGGTCAAAAGGGTTTGTCCCGGTTAGGTTTTCTGATCTCTGCGTGGATCACCTTTAGAGATAGTCTCTTTTGGCTATTTAGGTTGATGTCTTCATACCGACACCTGGATCCTGGGTTTCGGGAAAGTCTCGGGAACAAAAAATTTTGTTTTCCACTGCCGGTACATGTGATGTACCTCCCGGAATTTTCCTACAGTGGTATCAGAGCGTCTGGTGTCCCGTATGAAGCTAAAACCGAAGCGAGATCAGAAACTCTAATGAAATTTTCTGTTGATGCATGTTATCTGTTCAGATTTCGAATTTATATTGTGATATGTTTTTCGAAATTTTTCTTCCCAGGATTGTTCATAACATGTTAGAGAATATGTCTTTGAAATTTGAGATTTTATCGATTTGATTTGATATAGTTTTGCTAATTTAATTCCCTAAGTTGCGGATGCTGTTTTGTGAAACGATTCTGGAACAGGCAGTAGTATAAATTCGATAATAAATTCTAGAAAACTGGTTTTCCGGATTTTCCTTCACCTAAATGTCTCTAAGATGTTGGTGAATGTCTATGAGCATGGAAATTGGATTTCAAGGTGATTGGATATTTATTTTCGATTTTATTCTATGCTGTTGGGAATTGCTGTGCTGATGAACACAGATTTTGAATCGGTTTTGTTATTTAGGTTGACTGAGTTTTTGATGGCTAAAAATCCTGAAAAACTTCAGGTAGCATGTTCTGAACATGTACTAACCTATGCAAGTTTCTCAGAATTTATTGAAATTGTTTCATTGATCATTTCAAGCAATGTACAGAACTGGACAGTTTTGTGAAAAATTGTTGGGACTGTTTTGCTTGGCTTGATTGAGTGTGCTTTTTCAGTTCCAATGCCTGGCACCATTTTTAATGTGATTAAAAATATGTTATCTTGATGTATTATGATTTCCAAACTGAATTGCTTTAATTTGCATTTCCAAGAATTTTCGGATGCCTAAGTGATCACATTAGCGTCTCGTTAGTATATTGCATTATCTTGTTTGTTTTGACCGTCATATTTTTTATGGCATGTGCTGAAGTAAATTTGATAATGTATGTGCTATCTAGAGATGCTTAGGATGATAATTTGGGTGTTCCTACATTATTTGGAAATTAATGAGTTTTGACTCATTTCAAGCTTTTCATATAGTTTGACTATATAAGGTTTTCATGGTTCAATGAAGTGTTCATTGAGACATCAAATTTATCAGATATTACCTTAGGTATGTAGGTGTTGTGAATTGGAATTGCATGGATTGAGGAATTAGCCGATTAGAGATTATAGCAAATTCTATTGGACAAGTCGACTTATTTGGAGTATAAGGCGACTTGTTCAGGGTCTGTGTATAAGTCGACTTGCAGTGTACAAGGCGACTTGTGCGCGGGTAGGTGCATAAGGCGACTTATATCAGATAAGTCAACTTGTGCGAGGCGAAGACAAAGCGACTTGTATTATGATACAAGGCGACTTGTGTATGGGCGAGGGCATAAGGCGACTTGCATTCGTTGTAAATCGACTTGTGGCGTCTCAGTTGGATGATGGATGATTAAAGGATTGATTCAATGTGATTGATGAAACCTAAATCATTCCATATAGTCTGGCGACTATAATCCTTGACTTGGAGTCGAGAATTGAAATCCCTCCTCGGAATATGAAAACTAACGCCTTCCATTAATATGGTAAGAACCGAGTTCTTATAGGTGGGTTGTTGGGCAAACTCAAGCTCACTCTATACGGATATGTTGAACCATGAAAATAAGATTTTACGATTAATGGGTTGGTTTTCACCGAAGCGTTAGTTTGTTGAGCAAACTCAAGGTCAGCGTGGACAGAGGCGAAGTTGGGTAGTGTACATCGGGATGTACACGCATCAAGGAGTTGATAACCCAATGTAAGTGCACACATCAACAAGTTGATAGCACTGATCGATAGTTGTGTCTAAGATGTAATTGGTATATCTGATACCTCCCGAGACTTAAGGTGGCTTTTTGGGCAAACCCAAGGTCATTCTCAAAGTCGGTTATCAATGATGCAATTGGTATGACTGATACTTACCGATTGACCTAAGTTGTGGTTTGTTGGGCAAACCCAAGGTCACTCTTAGCAATGTCGGATATCGACCCACTAGGACTTTATGTCACTTTGTTTCTCTGGATTCGTAAAGAGGGTTATGGATTCTAGGAAACTAGTGGGAGCCATATGCATATCATGCAAGTCCTTATGATCATGCAGGCATATCTATTCTATCATTCCTTCTCTCTATCACGCTAGGTTGATTGAAGAAGTCTTTCAGTGTGAATTTATGCTCTCCTTTCTGGACCGATTTTCTTGATTACACGAGGACTCGAGAATTGTTCTCGAGATCGAGGAACAGGATCGCCCTAGATGTTCCACTTCAGATGCACTGCTGTCGATGCTTCGATAAGGATCGAAAGCATATCGTAAGCATCTAAAGGACAGTGATATGGATACTTGCATTATGCTTGTCTTGATGTCACCAGAGCTGCAGCAGCAGCACGAGTCCATGGATGCTCACTCTATAGTATTTCATCTTAGGGAGCGGAGCTGTTTGATGAGTAAGCTCGGTCTGAAAGGTTCGAGACCTCAAGGCTTCTCTTCACCACAAAGATGGCTCCAGGGACAACTGTTGTGCAGTATACCCTGAGGATGAATGGCTATATTGAGAGATTGGATGTCTTAGGATTTGTAATGGATTATGAGTTAAGTAGAGACTTAATTCTGGTTGGATTGTCTTATGGTTATTCACAGTTTGTGATAAACTATCGGATAAACCAAATATCCACAACAATTCCTGAGCTGATCAATCTGCTCAAGACAGCTGAGCAGGCTATCAAGAAGGATAGCAAGCAAGTGCTAGTGGTGGATGCTTCTTCTTCTGGTCCAAAGAAGAAAAAGGCCAAGAAACCAAATGGAAGTGCCATCAAGGAAAAACCAAAGATTCTGCCCCAAAAGGATTTTGCTTTCATTGTGGCAAGACTGGCCACTGGAGGCGAAACTGTAAAGTCTATCTGGAGTTCCTGAAGCAGAAGAAGGCATCAAATGCCTCTACTCCTTCAAATATGTTTGTCATTGAGGTTAATACTGTTTCTGATCAAAACATATGGGTATTTGATACCGGTTGTGGCTCATACATATGAAATGATATGTAGGGCCTCAGGGACAGTAGACAGCTCATAAAAGGAGAACTAGACCTTCGTGTAGGTAATGCAGCAAGAGTTGCTACATTAGCCGTAGACACTTATGTCTTGTCACTCCCTAGTGGGCTTGTATTCAAATTGGATGATTGTCATTTTGTACCTGTTTTAACAAAGAACATATTGTCTGTTTCTTGTTTCAATAGAGCTGGTTTCCATTGGACTTTTAGTAGCAATGGTTGTTCTATTAGTTCAAATGGAATGCTCTATGCTACTGGTATATTATGCAATGGAATTGACATATTAGATATGTCATATCCAGTTCTGAATGTCAATGACGCGAAAAGACATATTCGAGATAATTTAAAATCAACTTACTTATGGCATTGTCGGCTTGGCCATATAAATGAGACACGCATCGCTAAGCTCCATAAGAATGGCAGTTTAGGGTCATTTGATTATGAATCATATGACACATGCGAATCTTGTTTATTAGGCAAGTTGACCAAGTTATCCTTTAAGGGAAAGGGAAAACGAGTGATTGGAGTATTAGACCTAATACATTCAGATGTATGTGGTCCGATGTCCATCCATGCCAGAAGTGGTTGTCTTTACTTCATTACTTTTATCGATGATTATTCACGATATGGGTACCTGTATCTGATGAGATACAAATCTGAAGCGTTTGAAAAGTTCAAATAATTCATAAATGAAGTAGAAAACTAACTTGGTAAAAGTATGAATACATTACGATCTGATCGTGATTGAAAATGCTTAGACCAACAGTTTTGGATTATCTCAGAGATAATGGAATTTTATCTCAGTACACTCCACCTTGCACGCCGCAGCACAATGGTGTGGCTGAAAGGAGATATCGAACCTTGTTAGACATGGTCCGATTAATGATAGGTTTTGCACAGTTTTTGGGGTATGCGCTCGAGACAGCTGTTTACTTGTTAAACAGAGTTCCATTAAAGACAGTTGTGGTTACTCCATATGGAGATATGGACTAACTGAAAGCCCTATCTTTCTTATCTGAAAGTTTGGGATTGTCCTGCTTACGTGTAGCGGACACAGTCAGATACATTTGATGTAAAAGCTGAAAAGTGTTTGTTCGTGGAATATCAATTCTACCTTGCTTAGGAACAAAAGTTGTTTGTTTCCAAGCATGCTGTTTTCTTAAAGAAAGAGTTTCTTTTAAAAGAGGACAGTGGGAGCAAAGTTGAACTTGGAGAAGTTCAAGATGCTCGAACAAACATAGATCAACTGCCTAAACCTGCAACTGTAACTCATGTACATGAGGTAACAGTTCAACCTTCTATTACACAAGAATTTCGTAGGTCATGTAGGATACGCTCTGTTCCTGAGAGATATGGATTTCTCGTGAGGAGCAGAATGACGATTGCTTTCATACGAGATGATGAGCTTACTACTATGAAGAGGTTACGAAAAGTTCGTAGTCGAAAAATGGCTTTGTGCCATGAAATCTGAATGGATTCCATGTATGAAAACCAAGTTTGGACTTTGGCTGTTGCACCCGAAGGAATAAAGCCCATAGGGTGCACATGGGTTTTCAAGAAGAAAACCAACATGGATGGTAATGTGATTACTTATAAAGCAAGGCTTGTGGCCAAAGGATTTCGTCAGAGACAAGGAGTTGACTATGACGAGACCTTCAGCCCCGTAACAATGCTTAAATCCATTAGGATACTCCTAGCCATTGCCACTCATTATGATTATGAGATATGGTAAATGGATGTGAAGACAGCTTTCCTGAGAGGAAATCTACCCGAGGATGTGTATGACACAACCTGAGGGCTTCACTTCCATCGATGACGAAAAGGTATGCAAGCTTCAGAAATCCATGTTTGGATTGAAGCAAGCATCCAGGAGTTGGATTATCCGTTTTGATGAGTCAATCAAAGAGTTTGATTTCTCACAAAATCTGGATGATCATTGTGTGTATAAGAAGGTTAATGGGACTGCAATCGTATTCCTTGTGTTGTATGTAGATGACATACTGTTACTAGGAAACGATGTCTCTATGTTGCAATAAGTTAAAATTTGGTTGTCCAATCAATTTGCGATGAAAGACCTTGGTGAAGCAACTTATATCCTAGGGATATCGATTTATAGAGATAAATCAAAAGGTTGCTTGGTCTTTCACAATCATCGTACATAGATAAGATGCTAAAGAGGTTTAGCATGGAACAATGCTATGTACGAGGCCCGATGTATCGTATGCTCTAAGTGTTACGAGCAGATACCAATCGGATCCTGGTGAGGGTCACTGGGTGGCTGTCAAGAAGTACTTGCGAAGCACTAAGGATGTTTTCTTGATCTATGGAGATGGAAATCTCCAAGTGAGCGGGCATTCAGATGCAAGTATTTAATCTGATAAGGATGATTCTGAATCACAATCAAGTTATATACATTCACACTGAATAGCATGGCGGTCAGTTGGAAAAGTTCCAAACAAGAGAGGATTGCTGATTCATCCACCGAGGCAGAGTACATTCCCGCATGAGATGCGCAAAGGAAGCGGTTTGGATCAAGAAGTTCATTCTCGAACTTGATCGGTCCTATTTGTGATGGGCCCATAGGATTGTATTGTGATACAATGGGGCTAGTCGCAAACAAAGGAACCAAGGTCTTATCGACGATCCGAACTCGTATTACCGATTCGGAGATCATTAGTCGAGATGATATCCCGATAGAGAGAATTCCACAGAGCAAAGTGTTGTTGTTCGCTGACAAAGCCATTGTCACGGGAGAATTGTGATTCTCATGGACTCGCTTATGGTATTCGATACTAAGGCGATTGGTTTTAGGGAAAGTGGGAGATTTGTAAGTGATAAGTCGACTTGTACCATGTGTAAGTCGACTTACACATATTGATCGCCGATAAGTCGACTTGTTCATTGGATAAGTCGACTTGTTCAAATCGATCGTTTATTTGTGCCCTAAAGGCAATCCCTTTAGCGCTTTTATTCAAAGTCGTGTGCAGACTTTATGAATAAATAAAGAAAAGGCATTATTCATTAATTTGATATTCATAAACATTGTTTATGAATTGATTTGATCTTTAATCAAATTAATGAAGTCCATGATATATGACATAGCATGAAGGAAATTATGATGTGATCATACTACCGAGATTCCTATCATGTGCAATTATGTCAATATTCAAATTCTCCTAGTCATAGGATTAATGAGACCGACATCATTAATCCGGATAGACTAACACATGTCATATTCCTGATTGGATCAAGCGGTGGATCTCGAAACCGTAAATATGAGATATTTAGAATTGACATGTGGATGCTTACTAGTGGTAGTAAGTTCATTGGATGATCGCCATGAGATCATCACATGGATATCTTATCTAAGTGTCGTTGATAATCTCATCATAGCAATGGTGCAAGTATCCTTAGACTTGAGGTACTCAAGGATATCTTGAATACCGATCACGTGCTTTGACTCCATTCCTTGTTGCCTTCCGAGGTAACTCGTAGGGTGGTGCTTGGGTGCGGCTTGAGGTATTCAAGATAATTGAGTAGCCAATAAAGGATTCACCACTTACGGATTAGCGTAAGAGATACCCACGGCCTCTTGTCGGGATCATTACTAAAGTCGCCAGCATATATATCATGAAGAGTGTCTTCATTGACACATAGAGTAATGAGTCCTAGGACGAGAACTAATATCACTTGGGCTAGACTCAGTCTAGTGAGAGTTGACACTTTGACCATACTCATAACCAAGTGGGGTATAGGATGTTGAAAGGACGAATTGCACAGTAATTGTCTATGGAAGGGTTTGTGATCTGGTTCGTAATGAATACATCAAACCGATTACTTTCTGGTCAATTGGGGGTTATGATGTGTTGTTAGATACCGCTCATGACTTGCTTAGATTAAGTGTTAATCTAAGTGACCAACATAACCGGGAGCCTAAAGGGTCACACGCATAAGAGTGACTCAGAGAATCTGTAAAATAGTAATTGGACAGAGTTCCAATTATGGAGAGCAAATGGATTAAATGGATCCCGATGAGATCGGGATATGTCCCGATGAGATCGCGACATCAATATTGCTAAGAAAGGTCTCCGAGGCGTTTTGATGCAAGCCCCGATGAGCGGTAGGACCGATGTTGGGACCGAGACCCAACTACATACACTGCACACTATCCTTATCTAAATGTTGGATCCTGCTATCGAACCCAACTACATAACCGTAAAGGAAAACGAAGCGGAAAACAAAGCATAAGAATCGAAAGCAAGCGTTTTTCGAAACAAATGCAAAGCGAATGCGAAGCGAAAATAGCGAAACGAATCAAGTAAGCGAATCGAAACAAATCGAAAAAAGCGAAGCGGAAGCAAAAGCAAGCGGAAGTAAGAACGAATCGAATCAAACTAAGCAGTTGCAAAGTTAAACGAAATCAAAGCATACATCCGACATCCAGGAAACAATAATCAAAGAAAACTTATCGAATGAACATGATCGCGTTGGGAATCCTAAGAATGTTCCAAAATCCGTTATGAAATTTTTTTTTTTCTTATTCTCATTTCTTTCTCGTTACTCAATCATATACCAATCATCTTAAATCCATACAATGCATACATAATCGATATAAATCCATATCAATCTCAAATTTCTCAAACTCTTATATACACTTATACATATCCAAAATCTCACTTTTATCCAAATTTTTACTAAAATTTTAAAAAGATAACTCACGCCTTTATCCTAACCCAAAATTTCCTGCAAAGGCAAAATACACTTCTATAATCCCTAATCGTAATATCGTAACCATCGGACTCTCCCGTCCGAATCCCAACACCAAGAAAACACAAACCTAAAACTAATACTTCCATATTTCTCAAATCAATATACCAATCTCATAATTCAAAATCAATATATATCTCAAATTTATACAAATTCCCAAATCAACCATACAATATGTTCTCAAATTCTCCATAATTTCCTATACAAATTTCACAATCATTCACAATACTTAACTTTATACACAAATACATTTTCTTTCAAACCTTTCTTAAACCACAAGCAGATCCATACTCAAAATCCAAAATACACAAAATCTAAGCGACACATTTGTTTAAACCGACTGATGTCTTCACATTCTTTCATCCGATCTCCGTCGAAACACGGAGATGGGGATGAAAGGGGTGAGCTTCGAAAGCTCGTGGATAACACATTTATAAAATGACAAATAAGTGAAAACATTTTCATAATCTTTTGCCAAAAGGGCTAATTTTCAAACTTTTCAACTTTCAAATACTTTTCTCAAACCCTTCTTAATATTTTTCAAACTTTTATAACTCATTCTCTCAATTTTAAAATTCTTGAATGTCTCATAAACATGATTGCAAACACATAGAAACAAATCAAAACACGTAATATATCGTAATGGTGCAGCTAGGTCCAAGCAGAGCGTCTCGCATGTCCCAATATAGCGGGTCCTGCGATCGTGAAATGAAACGCATTACACTTTCTCGCATTGCGGTCCGGTGTAGCCGTGAAGGAGTCCGAACGGAGTCCGTACACTAATGCAGAGCAACTGGAGAAGGCTATACACATAGAGACAATGACTCACCAAAGGACCTACCAAACCCACATAACACATAATCGAAAACAAAAGTCGGATTGCTCAAGGCACTTTTCAATTTCTTAATTTTCCACACATTCACATAAAGCATACAATTTGATCAATTCATCATTCAATTCTAATTTCGTAAATCAAATCATTCAATGCATACACAACAAATGCATTTTTCGAATTTCTATCGGTTTATCAAATCATTTAAAGCAATGAATTTACGCTTGTAATAATTTTCCAAAATCATTCGAAATAAACAAAGTACGTAAAATCTTTTCTTTCATTTTCTCAAATTTTCAAAAGTAATATTTAACTTATAAATCAAAATATAAATATGCTACCCACTTCGAAATGACGCTAAGCTTGTCCAAATAGTCAATTCTCCAAATTCCTTCTTCTTTCTTCAATTTAAAATTTCCTAAGCCAATAACATCCAAATTCATCATCATAATTTGCATAATTCTCAAACTCAACCATAGGAAAAACATAACTATCATAATTCCAAGTTATTTAATCTCCAATTTTGAAAATCCTCAATTTTCAAAATTGGCCTAAACCAATACACCCAAATTCAATCTCATAAAACATAATTTCTTCAAAATTAATCTCACAATTCATCAATTCACATTAATTCCAAACTATTTAAATCCTCAATTTCAAAATCCCTAAATCCTAAAATTGGCCTAAACCAATTTATCCCAATTCAATACCATAAAATACAAATTCTTCGAAATTGATTTCATATATCATCAATTCATCATACTTTCTATAATTCTAAGCCATAAATTTCTCAAAAACCCCAACTTCTAAAATTGGGCATAATCCCGATTAAATTTTTCCCAAAATTAAATCGATTTCAACATGTATTCTCTAAAATTGATCATGGAAGTAGTAAACCCACATCATTTTTAATGATTCTAAACCAAAACTTAACCAAAACTCAAAATCCAAATTTTTTCCTTACCTATTTCTCCTTCAAACTTGGATTTCCAGAGCCTTAGAGGGAGTTTCCACCTTCTTTCATCCTTCTTCCATGAAATCTACTCAAAACAAGTTTTAAAACTCTTAAACTTAGAAAACTAGATTTCTCTCTTTTTCTCTTTCGCTTTCTCACACCCGAAACTCTCTCTTCTTATTTCTTCTTCTTTCTTCTAAAATTTTCCAGACTTCTCCAGCCACTTCCGTGGCTTTTAATAAGCCAAAACGACATCTCTACCATGTGTTTCATTAATTGATGGTCAAATGACCAAATTGTCCGTCATTTAAAACTTAAAGTTACGCTTACTTGTGGTTTGATTCGCACTATCGATTTGAAGGAATTTGTCAAAACTTCCTTCTCGAGAAATGTTCCTCTCACTCATACAAACTAACGCCACTGACCGCGCTCAATTCCGAGCACTACATCAAACGTTATGTGAAAAAGGTCGGGAAAATCCATATTCTAACACATTTCTTATGTACGATTATTTCAGTCCCAAAATTCACATTCTTAATCCCAGAATTGAAACTCAATGTCTTCATAACAATTGTATCCTTATGTCTCTAGTTTAATTCAAAACAAGAATCGTCTCATTTCGATTCCCAGATCAAAAGTTATACTCAAATTACTCACAGGTGTTCCTAATCCAAAATTACACCCCAATCCGAACTTAAATTCAAAAATTAAAAGTCCTAAGGGCAAAATTGACATTTCATGTCTTCATATGATTTGTAGCCCTTGTCTTATCTTTATTTCGCCTCAAGAATCGCTTCAATCGGATCTCTACAGATCCCAAATTTCACAAAACACTGAATCATGCTCGAAAATTTCCCGACTCACTTTGATTAAATTAATCACCATTAATTTAATCTCAAAAGTTCACAAATTTCTTATAAAATGAAATTCATTGTCTTAGGAATCCAACATAAAAGAATCAACTCAATCGGATGTCGGACGGAAAGATATAGGCAAAATAGTGAGCAAAGGTCGGATTGAAAACAAAGAAATCAAGAAATTTAAGAAGAAAGCAGGCTTGGATGGCGCTCGAACGCCTAACTCGAGGCGAGCCTTGCCCTCGCGAGGCGAAGCAGGCTCGCTAGGCGAGGCGTCGCCTCTTGAGACGCATTGCTCATGAGAGCTTGCCTCCTCGCGAGGCGAGAGCCTCCTCGCCAGAGGCGAGCCGTCGCCTAGCGAGGCGCATCTGGCGCCCGCCCCGCTAGGGCGAGCCGTCGCCCTAGCGAGGGCGCTCGCAGGCCAACATCCAATTTTTTATTTTTTATTTTTCACTTATTATCAAAAACTTCCGAAATTCATAACTCTTAATCCCGAACTCCAATTTTGACAAACTTAGTCTCTATAGAAAGCTTAAAGAAAGCTCTACATCTTTCACGAAGGACATAAAACTCAATTCGACTCCTACGGGAGTCCATTTTCCGGTCAAAGATACTATCCTCTATACAAACTTGTAAAAATCATACTTAATATTCCGAGATCGAAAAATTTCATACTTTATATCGAAATAAAGATCAAAACAAATCCTTCAATTTTCATGAAAAACATCAAAGCTCAATTAACCTCTAACTAGGTTAATTTCTCAGTCAAAGTTCCAACCAATATAAAAGTCAAACCCGATCAAACATAAACTTTGACTGATCATAACTTTCAGTCCCGATATCGAAAAATTACAAACTTTATGTCCACAAAAATCTCTTAACATAACCTACAAGTTTCCAGAAGACTATTTTATCAAATTTTGCCTAAATCATAAGTCAACTCTCAAAGTCAAACATTCTCTCTCCAAAAAGTCAAACTTTCTAAATCCTTCAAATTTTCACACTTTTTTCTTTCTAATTCTTGCTATATAACTTCATTTCAATCAACTCATCCACTTGATCATTCATATTACTAAATCAAATTGTCACTCAAGGTTCGGGGTCCAACAACCGACCCCAGTTGAACTGGACCTTAGCAATTATATATTGATTAATTAATTAAATAATTAATTAATATATATATATATATATATATATATAAGCATGTGCACGTTGGAATGGGGAAGAAGAGATTAGCTTTGAAAAGTCAAAGTTGATTAATTTATTCCATTAATTAATGAATGGCTATTAAGCCATACACTTGGCCTCTTCTTATGGTACACTTTTAAGAGTTAAAAGATACATATAAGAAGGCTTAGAAAATGATGGTCGACGGTTTTTGCTAAGGGAAGAGAAGTTGGAAAACTTAATTGTTAAGTTTGCCTTGAAAAGAGTTTTCATTCTTCTTCTCTTATAAGCATCATCGTTTTCTCTTCCTCCAAGCAATTTCAACATTGATCTATGCTCTCCAAGACGGAGAGGTAAGGTCTAGCGACCTTTAACTGTTTCTAGCTATTCCGGTCAAAAGGGTTTGTCCCGGTTAGGTTTTCTGATCTCTGCGTGGATCACCTTTAGAGATAGTCTCTTTTGGCTATTTAGGTTGATGTCTTCATACCGACACCTAGATCCTGGGTTTCGGGAAAGTCCCAGGAACAAAAATTTTTGTTTTCCGCTACCGGTACATGTGATGTACGTCCCGGGATTTTCCTACACAGTGTGGGAAACATCACCAAGGAGAGTGCCTCAAGTTATTGGGAGTTTGTTTTAGATGCGGAGAGAAGGGACATATAGCCAAGGATTGTCCACAGGCACCGAGACAAGAGGGGTCACAGTTTCAAGTTCCAAGGCGTGCAGAGACAGTGGGAACCAAGCCAGTCACTGAGGTAGGTAGCTCTGAGACTGCAAGGAAGACTATTCCTCCAGGAAGGCCAAGGGGTCAGGCGTCAGCAAGAGTGTTCGCCATGACTAGGGAGGAAGCTGCAGCTGCACCTGAGGTTGTCACGAGTATGGATCAGTTATTTGATTCAGCAGTATTTGTTTTGATTGATTCTGGTTCCACGAACTCTTTTGTTTATGCAAGCATAGCATTTCATGGTGTGAATTCTGTGCCTTTGGATAGGCCTTTGATTGTTAGTACTCCACTAGGGAGGAATGTGGTGATCAGTCAGGTGTATGAGCAGTGTGAGCTTTTCATTAATGGTGCTAGTGGACTTACTACCGCTAGACCTAAGAGGGTTAGATGTTATTCTGGGGACGGATACTATGGAGAAATATTTGGCCAAGCTAGATTGTGGTCGGAAAGAGGTAGAGTTTGATCTGGGCAACGGTGAGACGGTGATCTTCAGAGGGGACAAGAAGACACCATCTCCAAGACTGATTTCAGCTATGCGAGCTGAAAGGATGATGGGCCAGGGGTGTGAAGCCTTCTTAGCACACGTTGTGGATGTCGGTGTGAATGAAGGGAAGTTAGAGGATTTCTCGATTGTGAGGGAGTTTCCAGATGTGTTCCCAGATGAATTGCCAGGTTTGCCGCCGGTGAGAAAAATCGAGTTTGCCATTGACTTGATTCCCAGAACCGCGCCTATTTCAATACCCCCGTATAAGATGGCTCCAACAAAGTTGAGGGAGCTGAAGGAACAGTTGGAGGAATTGTTAAAGAAAGGGTATGTCAGACCGAGTTCGTCTCCTTGGGGAGCATCGGTTCTGTTTGTCAAGAAGAAGGATGGATCATGGCGGATGTGTATTGACTATCGGAGACTCAACAAGATGACAATTAAGAACAAGTATCCTCTGCCTCAGATAGATGATCTGTTTGACCAGCTACAGGGAGCAAGGGTTTTCTCCAAGATTGATCTCAGGTCAGGTTATCATTAGCTCAGAATCAAGGAGTCTGATGTAAGCAAGACAACATTCAGGACCCGTTATGGGCATTATGAGTTTTTCGTTATGCCATTCGGCTTGACCAATACTCCAGCTGCTTTCATGGATCTCATGAATAGGGTCTTCAAGGAGTTTCTGGATCAGTTTGTAATAGTGTTTATAGATGACATTCTAGTGTATTCTAAGAGTGAAGAAGAACATGAAGAGCATCTCAGGATTGTGTTGTAGACTCTGAGGGAGAGAGAGCTTTATGCTAAGTTCAGCAAGTGTGAGTTCTGGCTTCATGAGGTGTCATTCCTTGGACATGTGATTTCGCAGGATGGAGTGCATATTGATCCGAGGAAAGTTGAAGTAGTGGTAAATTGACCTGCACCCAAGACAGTGACAGAGGTGAGGAGTTTTCTGCGTTTGGCAGGTTACTACAGGAGGTTCGTGGAAGGATTTTCCATAATAGCTGCTCCGATGACTAAGCTATTGAGGAAGAATCAGAAGTTTAATTGGACTGGTGAATTCCAGGAGAGCTTTGAGGAGCTCAAGCTTAGACTGACAAGTGCTCCAGTGCTGATTTTGCCTTCTGGTGATGAGGGCTATACAGTGTACAGTGACGCTTCGAGGAAGGGTCTAGGTTGTGTATTGATGCAAGGAGATAGGGTGATAGCTTATGTTTCAAGGCAACTGAAGCAGTATGAGTTGAATTACCTGACTCATGATTTGGAGTTGGCAGCAGTGATCTTTGCCTTGAAGATTTGGAGGCATTACCTTTATGGGGTTCAGACAAGGATCTTTACAGATCACAAGAGTCTCAAGTACTTACTGAGCCAGAAGAAATTGAATTTGAGGCAGAGAAGGTGGATTGAGTTACTCAAGGACTATGATTTGTTGATTGAGTACCAACCAGGCAAAGCGAATGTAGTGGCTGATGCATTGAGCAGGAAATCTTCCATTGCTCATGTTTAGACAGTTTATCTTCCTTTATTAGAAGAGATGTCCAAGCTTAAGATAAGCTTGAAGCAGGAGGAACCAAATTGCCTCCTATCTAATTTCAGAGTGAGGCCGGTACTCAGAGAGAAGGTTAAGGAGTTGCAGGCACATGATGCAGATTTGAGCAAGCTTCGGGAGGAAATTCAGAATGGTAAGATTTCTGAAGTAGTAGTGAGAGATGATGGACTCATGACAGTGGGGGACAGGCTTTGTATTCCAGAAAGCAAGGAGGTAAAGGATGAGATTTTGGATGAGGCACACAATGCGTCTTATGTCATGCACCTAGGTAGTACCAGGATGTACAGAGATTTGCGAGAGCATTTCTGGTGGAAGGGCATGAAGAGGGATGTAGCAGAGTTTGTCAGTAAGTGTCTTGTGTGTCAGCAAGTCAAGGCTGAATACCAGGTGCCTTCAGGCAAGTTAAGGCCATTGTCCATTCCTAAGTGGAAGTGGCAAAGAGTAACCATGGATTTTCTAATGGGTTTGCCCAAGACTAGCAGGAAGCATGATGCCATATGGGTTATTGTGGATCGATTGACGAAGTTAGCCCATTTTTTAGCAATCAAGCAGACTGATTCGTTGCATGTGCTAACCAGGAAGTACATTAATGAGGTAGTGAGATTGCATGGGATTCCAGATTCTATAGTTTCTGACAGGGATCCTCGGTTTACTTCGAGATTCTGGGGAAGCTTGCAGGAAGCTTTAGGTACTAAGCTGCATTTTAGTACGACATTTCACCCTCAGACAGATGGTCAATCTGAGAGGACTATTCGGACACTTGAGGGGACGCTCAGGGCATGTGTGATAGATTTCAAGGGAGCTTAGGATGAGCATTTGCCATTGGTCGAATTCACTTATAATAATTCGTACCATTCGAGCATTCAGATGGCTCCATATGAGGCTTTGTATGGAAGGAGGTGTAGAACTCTAATATGTTGGGATGAAAAAGGAGAGAGGAAACTGGTAGGACCAAAATTGATTCAGATGACAGTGGATAAAGTCAATCTGGTTAAGTAGCGGCTTAAGGTAGCTCAGGATAGGATGAAGAGTTACACTGATGCGCATCGGAAGGAGATGGAATATGAAGTCGGTGAGAAAGTGTTCCTCAAGACGTCTCCTTGGAAGGGAGTAATGAGATTTGGCAAGAAGGGCAAGTTGAGTCCAAGATATGTGGGTCCTTATGAGATTCTTGAGAGGATCAGACCTTTAGCTTATAGGTTGGCGTTGCCACCAGAGTTGTCTTAGATCCATGATGTTTTTCATGTTTCCATGTTGAGGAGGTACAGATCAGATCCTTCTCATGTCATTCAGGTTTCAGAGGTTCAGTTAAGAGACGACTTGAGTTATGAGGAAATTCCAGTAGAGATCTTGGACACAAAGGAAAAGGTCCTCAGGAATAAAACAGTTCAGCTAGTTAAAGTTCTATGGAGGAACCATTCAGTGGAAGAGGCCACGTGGGAGCCTTTGGACGCCATGAATGAGAAGTATCCACATCTTTTCGATGATTCAGGTAAATTTTGAGGACGAAATTTCTTTTAAAAAGGGGAGAAATGTTGGGCCCCAAATTTTCTTTTATTGATGTTATTAAGTGTGAATTATGTTGATTGTGTGTTTATGCCTTATTTTGATTACATTGGAGAATTAGTGGATAATTGAGAACTATTTGTGTTAATTATGGAATAAATTTTTATGAAAGGATAAATTATGTAAGGGCAATTTTGGAAGAACACTTAGGTTGGGAAATTTAAGACCTTACATGAAGGGGCAAGATGGTCTTTGTTCATGCCATTTAACTTAAGTGATAAAAATTAGAAGAAGAAAGAAGAGTAAAGGAAAGAAGAGAAGAGGAGTGTCGTTGGTGAAGAGGGGAAGAAGAGAGAAATTAGGGTTTTGCATTTCCAAGGGATTTCGACGGATTGAAGCAATCTGAGGTAAGTTTATCTCTTTTCCTTCTTGTTTGGGTTGGATGAAACCCTAATATAGTTTAGCATGTGTAGGAAAATGGTGGTTGAGTGGTTTATGAAAAATGGTTAAATCTCTTATCGTTGACGATCATGTTGTGTTTGTTTATGATTTTGGGTTAGAATGAGCTTAGAAATGAAGTTTAAGACATGATTTAGGGTTTAGATGTGTTGTAATTGAAGGATGGGAGGTTTAGGGTTGAAAAAAATTGAGAAAAAAAAGTTACGGGAGGTTTCTGGGCTCGTGCGTCGCGGCGCACCCAAGTTTACTCGTCGCGGCGAGCTCCCTTCTCGTCGCGGCGAGCGGCCAATTTCCTGCGGCAATATACTTTAGTATTTTAGACATATATTTTGATGTAGATGTCCAAATAAAGTGATTCTTTTTGCGTTGGAAACTAGAGACATAGGGCTATAATGTTTGTGAAGAAATGAAATTCTGAATCAGTCTCTAAGAATCTTGAATTTTGGATGGACGTTGAGCATGAAATTCTTGTTTCAGTTTTGGTTGTAGTTTGAATGGTTAAAGTTTGACTTTTTGATTTCTACACCAAATTGATTGGGATTTTAGTTATTAATTAAGGGAATCAAGTGAGGCAAGAGGACCAAGGGGTTCAAGAGGAAGCTCATTCCTAGGCTAGAACAAGCAAGAAATTCAAGGTGGGTTCATGTTTATAATAGAGTAAATAAGTTACTCATTGTTTTGTTCAAATCAAGAAAGATTGAATGTTTTACATTGCATCATCAACGATTGCATTATACATTCTTAAGAATGATTATATTCTGCTATATGATTTGCATTCATGATTATTAACAAGGTTTTAAAAAGGGGTGTTCTCCTTTCAAGAATACATGTACATGAAATCAAGTTTTACGAATATATGAGAAGCAAGTTTACAAGTAAGTTTACAAGCAAGTGTCAGTTTGGCAATCAAGTTTACAAGAACATGAATCATGCATATTTATATGGGTTTGCGGTATGTCCCTCACGAACAGTCAAGTGCACATTGACTCATGAAAATGCTTCTCCCGCCTGCCCGCTAGTGGCACAGGGTTTCTCACAAGGATTCCCTCACGAAACTACGTCTACACATAACCATTTTGATGGGAGTGTGTAGTACGTCATGAACCAGGGACTAACCCAAACCATTATGTTATATTATATGTTTATGATCTGTTGTTATGTTTCATGCATCATGAATTGTTCAAGAATCAAGCATTTTCAAGCTATGACTCATACATGCTCAATTGTTATGATTTCAACAAGTACCACGACAATGAGTTATTTTGAATACTTTTGCTTATTTCTATATTATAAATATGTTCCCACGAGCTTTATAGCTCACCCCCTCTATTCTCCCCCATCCAGGTGACGAGCAAAAGACTGAGTGAGTCACGAGTTACGACAGTACTCCATTTTTTCATGTTTATTTTTAAGCTTTAGTTACATTTCAAGTATTATTGGTTCAAGAGTATTTTGTATTTTTGGCTTTTGAACTCAAAGTTGTAATTTGGTTTGAGATGTTCTTAAAGCTTTATGAAACTCATCTTTTGGAGCATGAATTATGAATTTGTTTGTTTAAATAACATGAAAGCAGGTTTCAAGTTTGTTTTCCAATAGGCCCATTGATCTTTCGCGGGTCTTTTCCTTAAACGTATAATTAACATGTTTTACGCCACGCTCTCCTGTCCGATGTTGGGCTCCGGCAGCCGGGTCCAACATACAAGCTCGACTACTGGAAAAGGAAATGGTGCATACCCAGAGGGCTCTCCTATTCCTGAGACGTGTGGAAAGTAGTACATACCCAGAGGTCTCTCCTACCTCCTAAGATGCGATTACTGTTTAATGAGCTCGAAAGGGACAGTTCAGAGCTATATGCTCAACGCTTAATGAGCCCGAAAGGGACAGTCCAGAGCTATCGACTCACCGATTAATGTTCCCAAAAAAGGAAAGTTTAGAGCCATCGTCTCACCGATTAATGTGCCCAGATTGGGACAGTACAGGCGCTCAGTCACAACAAGGAAATAAATTGGGAAAATGTTATGTATGTATCTGATTGTACTGTGATTTGGGAAAAGGGTTAAATGTTTATGTTTCTGTGAAACTGTTTGGTGAAATTCTGATTTCTGCTACTGTATGAGAATTTGTGAATTGTCTGAGAAATGCATGTATGCATTTAGATTGTGAAAGAGGCAAAATGCCTCGCATCTATGTGATTTTTCTGAATATGCTATTATGAAATGATCTGTAAACTGCTATGGGATATTCTGAATGTATTATTATGATAATCTGTACGCTATTCACATAATGCATGAATTGGGTGAACCATCTCATTGAGTTCGCAAACTCACCCTAAATTGCAACTATTTTTCAGGATTTGAAGAGTACCCCGTTAGACGAACGGGAGTATGCCTACTGCATGCAAGTCAGAGTTTAAGGTCGGGATCAGTTCACGTCTGCATTAGTGTTATTCTGTTTTTGTGTAAATTTGTATTTCTGAAATTTTCATAAAATAGCGCTTTGTATTCCAGTGGGTCCCAATTAGCAAATGCCATATTTGTAATGTGATTAGTGAAAGTGTTCAGGAACAACATTGGGCCAAATTTGCTTTTGGATTTTTGTACATGTAATAGTTAAATACTATGGAGTGTCTTTTATGACTGAAATTGTTTTATGATCAAAAATGTTTTCGTATTAAAGCGGGCACAAATCGTTTACTGAATTTCGCACATACGATTGTTCTCAAAATAAAAATGTCTTATTGAGTTTTGGACTGTTTTGAGTGTTATAGCATATCACTCTCGTGAGGCACGGACTCGAATATCACCCTTGATGTCGAGTTTGGGTCTCGCGGGAGTGGGATGCTATACATAGTTTTGATTATTTTGTAGTTGAAGCAAGTTTATAAAGCAACGCTTTAGTTGCATTTTGAGCAAATAATGTATCTTTGTATTTGGGGATTTTGATGTATTAATGTATTTATGGCTTAAAATGCCCACTAAAGCTTTGTAAAACTTTTCTCTTTTAATGCAAATGGAATATGTTTGCATATTTACTCATGACTATCGAAAGTTGGTACATTGAAAATTTTCAAGTTTCACAAAGGAAAATTTTGTTTTCTAACTTCAGGGTTAATCTAAGCGAATTTATGCAAATGTGTCTTTTAGTAAAGTCTTTCTTTTATCTTTTCAACAATATTTAGCATGAAAATTTTGGAGGTCTGACCTGAAAGTCATGGTCCTTATAAGGGAAGATGTGCAAGAGAGGAGTTGTATCTTTTGCCTTCTTGTTTCTTCTGTGATGACGTTATCTCCTTTTATGTTTTCTTTGTGATGACATCATCTTGTTTTATGTTTTGTATCGTCTGTGTTTTGCTTCTTCTACCTTTTTTCATCTTCTGTGATGACGTCATTTCCTTCTGTGTTTTTTTTGTGATGATGTCATCTTCTTTTATGTTTTGTATCATTTGTGTTTTGCTTCTACAGTGATGCCGTCATCTCCTTCTGTGTTTTCTTTATGATGACGTCATCTTATTTTGTGTTTTGTATCGTCTGTGTTTTGCTTCTTCTGCCCATTTGCATCTTTTTCTATGTTTTGTATCGTCTGTGTTTTGCTTCTTTTGCCTTTTTGCTTCTTCTATGATGACGTCATCTCCTTCTGTGTTTTGTTTGTGATGATGTCATCTTCTTCTGTGTTTTATATCGTCTGTGTTTTGGTTCTTCTACCTTTTTGCTTCTTCTGTGATGGCATCATCCCCTTCTGTGTTTTCTTTATGATGATGTCATCTTATTCTGTGTTTTGTATCGTCTATGTTTTGTTCCTTCTGATTTTTTACTTCTTCTATGATGACATCATCTCCTTCTTTGTTTTTTTATTATGACATTATCTTCTTCTGTGTTTTGTATCGTTTGTGTTTTGCTTATTCTGCCTTTTTTCTTCTTCTGTGATGATGTCATCTTTTGTTGTGATTTCTTTGTGATGACGTCATCTTCTTCTGTATTTTGTATCATCTGTCTTTTTGTTTCTTCTACCTTTTTGTTTCTTTTGCCTTTTTGCTTCTTCTATTTTTTGGCTTCTTCTGCCTTTTCGCTTCTTCTATTTTTTTGTTTCTTCTATATTTTCATTTCTTCTGCGTTTTTTTTCTTTTATATTTTCGTTTCTTCTGCGTTTTTGTTTCTTTTGTATTTTCACTTCTTATGTATTTTCGCTTCTCTTACCTTTTTGTTTCTTCTGTATTTTCACTTCTTCTGCCTTTTTGCTTCTTCTGTTTTTTTGCTTCTTCTTCCTTTTTGTTTCTTTTGTCTTTTTGCTTCTTTTGTCTTTTCGCTTCTTCTGTCTTTTGCTTCTTATGTCTTTTCGCTTCTTTTGCCTTTTGGCTTCTTCTGTCTTTTCGCTTCTTCTATCTTTTCGCGTCTTCTGCCTTTTTGCTTGTTTTGTCTTTTGTTATCTTCTATGTTTTGCTTCTTCTGTGTTTTGCTATCTTCTGTGTTTTGTTATCTTCTATCTTTTGCTTCTTCTGTTCCATTTCCAACCCCTACAGAAGATAAAATCTGACCTCAAGGTCTTCCTCAAAGTTATAGGTTTCAAAGCCTTCTTTGAAATCGTCCTAAGAGAATCTTAATCCAATACCCCTAATGATAGTTTTGCTAATTGTCCCAAGGCTGGTGCAAAAATGATTAAGATCGACTTATGTTAGAATATAGTAAAAGTAAGTCCTTTTGGTGGGGGCACGCCACCCTTGCAGGACGCATGTCCAGATATCACTTAGGTCGTCGGGCTCGTGACTCTCAAGGGCGGGGTGTCCAACAGTCATAGAACTTGCTTCCTAGAGTTAAAAGATAGAATCAGAGCCTAAAGAAAGGTAGAGATTCGAGGTTGGGCAAAAAACACCCCATCATCCAGATTTTCCAGATTTGGGTAAAGAAAAGGAGGAGTCGCCCCATCTAGTCTTATTTCAATTTCTTTCTCTTCTAGCATGTTTATCATGGATTATTTGATTGTTAGGGATATTATGGATATTATGATTGGCTAAATCAATTTTTAGGGTTTGTGGTTTGAACTACTTGTGAACTTTTGGGTATCGATTTAATGATATACATGTTTATATTATTTATTGTACTTAAACCTTGCAATAAATTGAGAGAGTGAGCTTGGTAGTATGTGTCAATTGTACAATGAGAGTTAATAATTAAGAAACCTATAAATAACAAGTTATTGATTTATTAGGAAGAGATTTCAATAGATCAATACATTGCCTATAGGATAGCTTCATATTTAGATAAATGTTTAGGAAAAGCTTTGCATATTGAGAGCTCCCAAAGTTAATTATAGTTCATTTAACTAGTGAAATTTAGTTACACCTTGAGAGAGGGTGGCTAAAATTTTAGGAAATTTTAGGTCAAGCATAAATTGAATCAATTAATCAAAGGGGAGTAAATAGGGATAATGACAAGTCCTAATATTTCATCTTGATTTTCTCCTAATCTTAGTTGGTTTGGGTTTTGTTGTTCCCTTTTACTTTTAGCATTATTTGAATTATCTTTTGAAATTCAATTGAAATGATTTCTTAAAAAAAGAACAACCTGAATTAAGTGGTGCCTAAGGACAATCCTCATGGGATCAATATCCGCTTTCAACTACAAGTATGACCCGTATACTTGTAGTTTTGAGAATAAGACTAGTAGTGTGTTTTACATTCAACACCTACCCAAGGTTTAAAACTAATGGAGCATTTGTTAAATTTTTATGTTTATAGATGTACTAAAGTGTAAGTATGGGGGTGTGCACATGTGTGAATTGGTTATAATTGTTAGAATGTCATTTTATCTCTTATCAATGAATTCCAAAATTGATGTAACTTCTTTCAATTTTTTTTTAAAATAAAATAAAATAAAGAAAGAAAAACATGATTAAATAAAAGATCAAGGAGGACATGCAATGGTTTTGAAAAGTTATTCATAATTAGTTTCTCCCCTAAAACTGTATGAAATGGATGATTTGAGTATGATCCATACAAGGTAGATGTTGTTTTGAAGGATCACTCCTTATAGTTTCAATGTATTATTGTCATTAATTTTTTTAAGTGATCCCTTGTAATTGATTATGCTTCACGTGATTTATGGTGTGAGAGCTTGAATTTAAGCTGTGAAGCATAGAGTTTGCATTCATCATAACTGATGACATAGTTTTGAGTGAATCTTGTTTTTGCGTTTGATGTTATATTGAGTGTTTTTCTTACTTCACTAGCTTTGGTGGCTTTTATGCTACATTACCCAAATACATCTCACCTTAACCCTTACCCGCATTACAACCTAAAAAGTCTTTTAATTTGTGATTATGCATTTGAATCCTAGTGATGGAGAAATGAAATTATATGTAAAATCATGGAATGTCATGATCATAAATAGTGTTTGAGTGCACCTATGTGTTAGTAGTGTGCCCTAGGCCAATGGATATTTGTGATTCATGTATTAACATTATGACTTGTTAATAATATATTATGAGGTATTCCTTTCATATATGCATGTATTTCGTTTATGTAATGTGATTTACATTACATGAATAGTATTAGACTTATGTCATCAAGTATGTGACTTGATAGTAAAACCATAAGCATTATAACACTATTCTAGACTATCCCTAGTCGATCATTATTGGTGGAACAATAATGAATTAAGACTAGTATGTGTTCTGATTGATGATCACGTTTTACTGATCATGGATATGAGATATCAAATCAGAAACATAGATATATGTTAGAGAACATATATTGGACCGACCCACATAAAGAATACTACATGGTTTCATGTCATTAGTGATTCTTGATATAGTTTGACTTTAGTCCTTTGACCTGAAGTCATCATGGTTCCGTACATGAGGAATTCGGTGTTTTGATATTAGACTAAGTTATTTTTAACCGAATAACAAGTAGTCTTATGTTAGACATCAAATGAATCATGCGGAGGGATGTAAATGACGTAGATGGGATTTGTACCTCTCTTAAATGAGAGAGATATCATTTGGGCCTCTTGACAAGTGTGACTGAAGAAATGCATGGCCGTGCTCAAATGAATTGATGAAGATTCATCAATGTCATTTGTTATAATCTGTCAACTTGAGGATCAAGAAACTATGATTAATCAAAGGTTAACATGTACCATGCCTTGTGATTAATCTTGATATCGTGTTACAAAAGGATTTGAGCTTATAACCATGGTTACAGGTTAAATCGGATTATCGATCCTCATTTGATTTGGGTAGTCATAATGTCTTGCTAGAGGCCGCTTATGACTTATGGGCCTTGAAGTGTGATCAAGCCCATTGCCAACATCAAATGAGCCTACAGGGTCGCACACAAAGAGTGATGTGATTTGGGCTTATTCTCTTGGGCCTAATTTGTTAGGTACTGAATAAATATATGTAGATATATTTATTAGGCTAGATTGAATTAAGTTGTCAGGCTTTTATTATATATGATATAATGGGCCGAAACTTATTGGGGCCTCAATGGGATCAGGGTTTCTCTAAAAATAAAGAAGCATAGGTCTCATTAGGTAGATGAGACACAATTGTCACGAAACCCTAGCCACCATCCGAGAGGAAAATCGTGTGGCGTTCGGGAAGAATTTCAGGACGTGCTAGCACACTATAGCCGCAGCCCGGATCGTGCATACTCGTGTGGATACCGGTAGAGGGCAGTCGCGTTTGCAGTGTCTTGGAATCTAAAAAAGAAGCAACCTATCCACAAAAATAAGGTATTTTCGTACATCCTTGGTATTTTTGATTATACATCATGTTGTTGTGTGGTCTTTTCCGCAGTGTATTGTGAATACTCATACCGTACGCGATCCAACACTATGGATCAATGCTATATACACACACTTTGTCCAAGTGTAGCACAATATTGCTCAATTTCTAAAGGTAACGATTGTTGATTAATCATGAGTAGAGGCATTGAATGTTGATTGCTTTCTATGATTTTGAAAGTTATTTCACTTTACTTATGGCTATCTATTCTTGCGTTTAATCACCATATAGAGTAAAATAGGAGATCCAGAAAGGAAAAACCAACGTAAGGGCAAAACGATAATTTTACCCTTTATTGTGTGGATAGCTAATAAGGTTTGCAATTGGAAGTATTATTTGAAATAAGTATTATATAATGTTTAGTAATTCAAGAGTTCAACTAAATGTCTTTAGTGGAATAACATTTAATTAATATGCAAGAACTAATTATAATAGGATTAAATTAATTATAGGCTTATTGGAGCTTGAATTATCTAAGTCTAATAAGATTCCCCACCTGGCTTTAAAGAAGGCTATCAATCAAAGTAAGAAATATAAATGGAAGTTTTAAGGCTCATAATTGAATGTCTGGCTTGCATTAATTAATGGTTAATTAGAAGCCCAAATGTACATTTACAAATAGGCTAGATTTTGGTTTAATTTGATTCATTAGATTAATTAAATTAAAACATAATTCTTAATGAAAGGAAGGTGCAATTTTGGTTTTAATAGGCTGAATGTGCAGCTGCAATTTAGCATTGAATTTATCATGCTTTATCATCATTAAATGGATTAATGATGTTATCACTGAATGATTTAATGGTTATCTTTTAATGATGGTATATAATGTAGCCTATTAGCAGTCATTGGATTAAAAAAGAAAAACGTACATTGGATGGACCATGTTCTTTCTTTCATCAACAAAAACCAAAATTGACATGTTAATTTTAGGTTGTTTATCTTTTCATATAGTTATCTTAAAACAAATGAGAAGAGTCTCATTTAATGGCTTCTTTATGTTTGATTAAAGAAAGGAGTGATGCATTAGATGCTCTTCCTTTTCTTTCTTTTTCACGCATAACTGAAATTGAGGAGTGTAAGAAAGGGTTCTTGTATTGTTTTGACTAACTCTCTCCTCTCACCCATACATTAGATGCTCTTCCTCTTCTTTCCTTTCATGCATAATCGAAATTGAGGAGTGTAAGAAAGGGTTCTTACATTGTTTTGACTAACTCTCTCCTCTCACCCATGTATGGCCGAAACCTAGAATGAGAAGAGTCTTACTTTTATCTTCTTTCTTCTAAGAAAAATCTCCTCCAAACATTTCTTCTCCTTTCCCACCAAAAGATCTTATTAACCAAGTTATTCAAAAAGAACAAGGGTAGATTAAATTGGTTAAGGATACAACAATAAGAAGAAGATAGAATGACAAAGGAAATGATTCAAAAGCAAGACTAAAGCTAGGAGTGGATACAAGAAGAAGGAAAGGATAGCACAACGAGGAGTTAAAGTTGTAGCAAAGGAAACGGTAATATCTCTATCTTGTTCTTAAGTTTATTATCTTTATATCGTATCATGTATGGCTGTGCATGTTGGTTTGGTTATCTTGTTTTCTCTATGTTATAATTTCTAAAAAAAAGTTTTGAAATCTACCATTTAACTAAATCTTGAATGTTTTCGTTTCTGATCCAATAATTGGTATCAGATCCATTTTCATTATGCAGGATTTCGATTCCTATATGTGATGCATGGGTTGGAAATTATTTTTTATATGCTACATATTTAAATGTGATAGAAATATATATGGTGTATGTTTTTCTCTTTTGGTTGTCCATAGAATTTATATTTACCATGAAAGATTTCTTCGTTTGGTTTGTAACAAGGAGGGTGGTCTATCATCACCATGCTTCCTTCTTGGCTTCATTTTTCTATTTTCTTTGATTTCGTAATGTACAAATTGATGTAATGATGAAGATGAAGTAGCTATGGATTGAAGAAATGGAGAGGTAATGTTTTCGGTGTATCCTTTTATGTATTGGCATAGTTTCGGTTTTGTGAAAACCAAGATGTTGGATTCTTGTTTCAATGAAAAAAGTTTCACTTTTTATGTCTAAACTAGTGCTGGATTTTTGTTTCAATTAATCAAGTTTTAGTTGTGATAAAAAAACAGAGTGCTTGTTTTTTGTTTTAATGGAACAAGTTTTGGTTTTAATTAAAACAAGTGCTGGAATTTTTTGTTATGGAAAAGATTTGATTTTATGAAAATCTAGTTCTGGATTTTTTGTTCAAAGTGACAAAGTTCAGTTTTATTAAATGTCATTACATTTTATTTACCGAATGAGACGGGTCATGTGAGTGAAGAGCTCAAAGTGGAAGATCGAAGTCCAAGAGGAATATAGTTGTAATATCCCATCACCAATGGGAAGGGTAAAATGATAATTTGGAATGAGTTACGAGTGTGTAAACGTATCTCAGCATGGTTATGCCTAATATGGCCTTCATATATGCATAAATTGAAATTTTTGTATATGCACATGATTGTACATGCATTCATAACATTTCCCGGCATATGTGTTTATTAAATTGGAGTGGATTTTTTTGTGTTTTTCATTTTTGTGGAATTTTAGAAATTTTTCGGGATATCTTTACGGACAGAAAAATTTACAAGTGATAGATTGATTTGGTTTCTGGTACCGAAAATGACTATCCAATGGCACGAAAAAATTAGATACAAGATTTTAGGATTTATTACTTTGAGCCATTGGAATTTGGAGAGAAATTGGACTAGAAATTGAATTGTTTTTAGAAATGAATTAATGAGGGCTTATAAAGAAGACAAGTGGCAAGTGACACATGTCACTTGCCTAAAGGTATCAAATTAACCCACTTGTGGGAGGCTTCTCGATACTTCCATTTTGGAAAGGGAAAAAGGGTTTTTTTTAAGTGATTCTTTTCTCCTCTCTCATCCGATGGTGCTTCCTCTTCTCCTTCATCGATTTTTCTCCTTCTCTTTAACTAGAATTGCTACTCTTCTTCACCTAAACCAAGGTTCTTCTTTGTTAATTGATTTCTCCTCCTTTATTTCTCACACAAATCAAAACCTAGGCCTTGTATTGGTGGTTGTCGTGGGTATGAGAAGTGAACTAGGAAAGTTGGTGAGTTGGTGAAGATTGGAAGATTGGAGCTTAAATAGGTAAGTCTTGTGTTTTATTGGTAGTTAAAATCATTTATTGTGCTTATTGGTGCATTAATTTAATGAAGTTTGTGTATAGATAGTATGGGCATAAGTCATGGTTAGGTGAGGATGAATGATGTTGGATATATGTAGTATGTAAATTAAATGTTTTGGAGTGGTTTATTTGATGTTAGATGATTGGTAATTAAAGTAAGAACCTTTTGTATGTGTGCTGCCATTTTATGATTAAGTGTTTAAGTGAATGTCTTGATGATTTTGTGGCTGAATTAGAGACTAAATTGGAGGCTTATTGATGTAGGAATGGGGTTAGAATGAAAGGAGTTGTGTTAGGATTAAGGATTAAAAGCTAGAAAATTTCTTTTGTGTAGGTTTCATATTTTTGCTCATAACTTTTGACATGGTTGTCCTATGGAGATGACCTTTGGATTAAATTAAACTTAAGAAATATGGCTAGATTTCATATGAAGGAGGTTTTGTTCAATTATGGCTTTAAGGGTTTTAATTTTGGCTTGGAAAGTGAGTTCTAGGTTCTGTATGAACAGTAATCCGAACCTTGTGACCTGAAACTTTGATGATTTTTTTTAGGTTGTTTTGGACTGAATTTGCTAATTTGGTCTTCATGAAAGTTGAATATTTTTGTGTTAACTTTCTAAAGTCACTAAGTATGAATTTTTTTTTATGAGTAGATTGAAAGTTATGGTTTGTAAAAGCTCAGGTGGTAATTCAGCCCAAAATGTGTCTTGTGTGCAAGTGACTCTAAGTGCATAGGTTTTGTGTTTTTGTGTTCTGATATTAATTTTGGACTGTTAAGGGTGAAATTTGCTCAAGTGACCTTCTGGAAAGTTATAGAGGATTGTTGTAGCTTTCTAATGAGGTTTTTTATGCGAATTTTGGATGTAAGGATTGTAAGATATAAATTTGTAAAATTTTGTTATGGTTTAGGTTACATGCTGATTTCATAAACCCTAACTGGACAGCCACATTAATGGGAGGATTTGACCTAATTAGAGATGGAATTTGGTTCTAAGTCCTTCTTGAGAATTGTATTTCATTGTCTGAGCTTTTTATTTCTATATGGTATGGAAATTTTCACTAAGGGGATGTGAAGTTATGAATGTTGGAAGATTGGGTTATTGTTGAGAATGATTTAGGTAGGCTGAAACTTTGTTTAAGAATTTGATTTGATTAGAGATGGAATTGGCTTCCAAGTTGTTCATGAAAGTTGTAGAATTTGTTTTTTTTTTCTTTTTATTGATATAAAATTTGGAATTTTTGGAAAAGGAGATGAAAATTTATGATTTTTGAAAAAGTGATGCACTGTTATGGTAAATGTGTGAGGAGGCAGTATCTTTGAGTGCATTTTTGACACCCTTAGAGGTGTTATTAAATTTCAAGCTCTTCATGAAACTTGTAGGATTTTTCAAGATCTTTCCAATGAGTCCTTGATTGTAATGTTTGGAAATTTGTGTGAAAAGATAAGGTATGTGAAATTGGAAAATTAGGTTTTAGAAAGAAAAAAAAAAGAATTAAACGCATATTTCTAAACCTCGCATCTCGCGAGGGCCACAGAGCGCCCTCGTGAGATGGAAGGCAAGACAATTTTTCGCGAGGGCGAGATCCATCAGTTATATTTTTTATTTTTTTTATTTAATTGATTATTAGTTAGTTTGATTTTCTAAATGCTATTTCTTTTGTGCATAACTTTTTCATCCGACGTCCGATTGACCTGGTTCTCGAGGCATCGGATTCGTATAATATTTAATTTAATTTATTTGTTAAATTAGAAATTTTTAGAGAAAAAATTGATGGGGATTGCTCAGGTCGAAGTGAGAGGACCGGATAATTATTTTTCTAGTCCGTGTTTTATTTATAATTGGACCTATAGAGGTCCGAATTGAGTAATTTTGGCATCTATGGCTTTCTAATTTTTAGAGGAAATTTTTGTGATAGGAAATTGTGGAATAGTGCCGGGAATGTCACGAACATGCATTGTACACACCTAAATTGCTACATGTGTATTATTAAATATTTCTGAGTGTACCTTTGGTGATGGTGAATATTTTGGACTATTTAGAGGCGCTTTTGGAACGTCACCCCATAGACGTTGCCGAGACTTCCAGGCTTTTGCTTAGGGAGCTATTGGTGAGTAACCTAGATGGTTTCTCAATTATTAATTGTTTATAATTTTGCAATTATAACACTGTGGAGAAGAATGGTGGACTTTTGCGTTTGTTTATGATTGGATTACGGACAGGAGGTCCGATGTATTGGGAGATGATGACATGGAAGTGCTATATGTGATTCTAATGTGATTAATTGTGAACTATTTGTGTGAATGTGTTAATTTGGAATCGATTGTGATGTTGGCATTGCTCAATTGCGACATATGCATTCCATGCATGAATGCATGATCAGTTAATGACAGTTGTGACCGGAGCAGCCACTGAGAGCTACAAGCTCAATGTTTATTTTGGGCCTTGAGCCCCACAGTGATTCAGAGTGTCAGGCTCAATGATTAATGCGCCCATAATGGGACAGTTTAGAGCCTCAGGCTCAACAATTAATGCGCCCATATCGGGACAGTTCAGGCGCTCGGTCACAATACCGAAATAAATTGGAAAAGTGTCACATGCGCATGTCATATGCATATGATTTTTTATCTCTTTGATTGATTGAAAAGCGAACCGCCTTATATTTCTGTGATACCAATCATTCTGAATGTGAACTATGAAACAATTGGCTTATGCTTGAGTGATTTATGAATTCAATTGGTTATGGATGTCAAATAGAATGAAATGTATCAAATTGTCTATGTTCACGTGCAATTGTGTAATGTGATTAAATATGCAACAATCTGAATATATGTTATGTGAAATGATGTGTTGCTTGAATTGAGTGAACCATCGATGATGGTTCCTCACTGAATTCGTAAAACTCACCCAAAATTTACAATTATTTTTCAGGACCAAGAAGAATACCCCGTTAGGCAACGAGCATATAGCAATCGCATGCGAGTGAGAAAAGAGGTCGGGATCAGTTCACGTCTGCATTAGAGTTTAATAAAAATTGTACTTTCTGAATTTTTGTATAAATGAATAGGTCATGTTGTAAAGTCAACAAACTAAATGAAATTGTAATTACAAAAGGGCCCCCATGGTAATTGAATTCACCGATGATTATTTATGTAAATTGTTTTCCGCATAATATACAAAGTATGTGTATATTTCAAAAAAAATGTATACCAAGTTTTGATTGAGTGATGTAGCACGCCACCCTCACAGGGCACGGACTCGGATATCACCATCGATGTTAGGTTCGGGTCACGCGGGAGTGGGGTGTTACACTTTGGGCCTAAAAGGATTGTAATTATTTTTATGTTTCTAGGATGGACAATCAAATGTGGCTTATTAGTTCATGTGATGAGTGGATAAATGAATGCAAATAATATGTGATTGCATGTGATTGTATATCATTTAGAAAATTGCCAACCCTAGGCTTTGCAATGCATTCATTATGCATGAGATATGTAATGAAACAAAATAGGATGGATAATAAATTGCATCTAGACAAGATTGAGTAGGAGAGGATGCTCATGTGAGATTCCACGGTCTCCAAATGATGGCCCATTTACATATGACTTACCTTTACTGAATGAATCAAATGGTTAAACGCTCAACATATTTTATCAATAACCTGTCTACCGTAGCTCTGTTGGTAAAAGTATGGTCTAAATTATGACACTTTTTTTAAAGTTAAGTATGAAGATGCTTGGTATTTTTTTTTTGTGGGAGGGTCCCAGTTTTTCTTTTAATGGATAAAATGGCCCACTATCACTTTTTCTGTTATAGATAAGAAAAATAACTGTCATATAAAGTTTTAAATTTTTTAAGTTTTGTTAAATATATCATCATACATACATGCATCATGATTTTATACAAAATTCCAATAATGTTGGCTAGTATGCTTATGTTTTAATAATTTATAGTTTTACACATAATCAACCACAAAATGAATCCACTCACTTTGCTCTTAACAAATAACAAATTGGAAAACGAAAAAAAATTTAATTAGTGGAGACATAATCTTGACATTGTTTTTCAATATCAACGTACTTCATGGGTATTAACTGAAAATGATCCTATACCTCTGGGTGGAGATTCAACTCCTGAGTAAGTCCAACAGCATGAGGGTTGACAGAATGCTAATAAGACTACTAAGTGTTATATTCTAGTTTTTGTCAGTGGCATTTTGCAAAAACAAGTTTCTTGTATGAAAACAGCTAGTGCAATGGTCTATCAATTACATGAGATGTTTTGTGTGAGGACTAGGTCTGCAAGAGTGAAAGCTATCCAAACCTTTCATAATCTCAGACAAAAACCTGGTGAACCGATACGGGATTACATGCTTAAGGTAATCTTTGCATTCACTAAGGCTGAGATGCTTGAGGCAGATATGGATGCGAATATACAGATGATTATGATCATCAATAGCTTAAACTCTTCTTTTCAGCAGTTTAAATTGGACTATAAGCTCAACAGCAAGGACTACACTTTGACTGAGTTGATGAATAGCCTCCAGAGTACGGAGGAGATATTAAATATCAAGGTTCGTGGGCCAGAAGCTAATGTAGCATCTTCTTTTAAGCTCAACGATAAAGGCAAGCAAAAGAAGAAGGGTCTAATGAAAAAATGACCTAAATAAGGTTCAAGGCCCAACCCATGAAAAAGAAGGCCAAAGAGAATACCAAGGGAAAGTGTTTCCACTATGATGAGATGGGTCACTGGAAAAGAAACTGTCTAGTCTAACTTGAGCCCCCCAAAAGAAAACAAGGTATAGGTTTCCAAACTTTGTTAGGAACTAGAAATCTAGCATATTTATTTGATTATTGGATATTAGATTCAGGAGCCACTAACCATGTTTGTAATTCTTTGCAAGGGTTCCAACAAAGGAAAAGACTACCTAAAGGCCAATTTCAAGTCAAAATAGTAGATGGATCCTATGTTTCAGCGGAATCAGTAGGAGTAGTTATCTTGGACTTTCCTAGTAGTCATAGGTTATATTTGGAGGATGTTTATTACATACCAATGATTCTAAGGAACATGATTTATGTTTTTTGTCTAATAAAATCTGGTTATTACTTATATTTTGAAAATGATGTTTCAATATATGAGAATAAGTATTTTATTTGTGATACTATAATTAAACAAGGATTGTTCTTTATAGAACCTATGAAAAACTCACTAAACAACATACAATTAATAAAACCAAGGCATTCCAAAGTCTGTAGCATTAATTTAAAATATATGTGACACTTAAGAATGGTTCATATCAATTAGAAAAGACTTAACAGGTTAGTAAAGGATGGAATCCTTACAGGCTTGGATAAAGATCCATTACCTACCTATGAATCTTATATTCAAGGAAAAATGACCAAGGCCTCATTTCCTTTTAAAGGAAATAGATCTGAATTCACGTTGGACCTGGTACATACGGATGTGTGTGGGCCCATAAACATACAAGCTAGAGGAGGTTGTGAGTACTTCATAACCTTTATAGATGATTACTCAAGACATGGCTATTTGTATTTGATGCATAAAAAGAGTGAATCCTTTGAAAAGTTCAAAGAATTCAAAGCTGAAGCTGAAAAGCAGCTAGGCAAGCCATTAAAACAACTTCAATTGGATCGATGTGGTAAGTACTTATTTAGAGAGTTCCAGCAATATTTAATTGACAATGGAATTGTTTCCAATTTGTCAACTCCTCGAACACCTCAACAGAATGGTGTAGTTAAAAGGAGAAATAGGACTTTATTGGAAATGTAAAATCAATGATGTCTTACGTTAGCCTTCTAGAATCATTCTGGGGATATGCCATACAAATGGCAATATATCTTCTTAACTTTTTATTGTCCAAATCAGTGCCTAAAATACCTAAGGAGTTGTGGATTGGTAGAGTGCCTTCATTATGACACTTATGGACTTGGGGTTGCCTGGTCCATGTTCTAAGACCTGAATCTGCAAAGATGGAACCAAGGTCAGAAGTATGTTTGTTTGTAGGATATCTTACAGGAACTCAAGGGTACTTTTTTATAGTCCTCAAGATAGGAAGGTATTTATATTGACAAATGTGACCTTCCTAGAGGAAGAGTTTGTGAGAAATCAGAAAGGAAGAATTGAAGTAGTACTAAAGGAGTTAGCTATTTCATCCAAACCAAGAATTGATTTGGATATGACAAAACAAGATATTAAAATGGATTTAAAAGTTGAATCGAAAGAGCAACCTAGACATTAAGTTGTGCCTAGACATAGTGAGAGGGTTATGAGACAGCCATATAGGTATCTAGGTCTAGGAGAAGGCAGGATTTCCATCTTGGACTAAGAAGAAACAAATCCCATTACGTATACACAGGATACTAATGATGTTGATGCAGAAAAATGGCTCAAGGCGATGGAATCAGAAATAGATTCCATATATGCTAATGAACTCTAGATCCTTGTAGATCTACCACTAGGTATAAAAGTCATAGGATGTAATTGGATCTATAAAAGGAAAAGATGATCAAATGGAAAGGTAGAGACCTTTAAAGCTAGATTGGTAGCTAAAGGCTATACTCAAAGAGAGAGAATATACTATGAGGAGACTTTTTCTCCAGATGGCATGCTTAAGTCCATCAGAATTCTTTTCGCCATAGTAGCCTATTTTGACTATGAAATATGACAAATGAATTTCAAGACCACAATTTAATTGGGATCTTAAGGAGACCATTTATATGGCCCAACTATAAGGATTCATTTAGCGAGGTAATGAGCATAATTATACAAGTTGCAAAGGTCCATTTATGGACTTAAGCAAGCAGTTAGGTCTTGGAACATTGGGTTTCATAAGTCTATCAAAGCCTATGGGTTTTATACAAAGCCTAGATGAGCCTTATATCTATAAAAGGAAACAAGAAGGAAATATTATTTTTCTAATCTTATATATTGATGATATTCTGCTCATTAGGAATGACGTGGGAATGTTATATACGGTTAAGGGATGGCTGAATGAATAGTTTTCAATGAAAGATTTGGGAGATGCTAGCCATGTTCTAGGGATCAAACTTATAAGGGATCATAAGAACAAACAGATAGCCTTTTCTCAATTAACCTACATTGAGAACATGCTCAATAAGTTTTCCATGCAATATTCCAATAGGGGTTTCACACCTACTAGGCATGGAATCAAACTTTCAAAGGAACAAGCACCTAAAACCTAAGAGGAGGTTGAATGCATGCATAACATTCTATATACTTCGATAGTTGAAAGTTTAATGTATACAATGTTTTGCACTAGACCAGATATCTGTTACGTAGTGGGACTAGTAAGTAGATTTCAGTCCAATCTAGGATGGAGCATTAGACTGCAGTTAAGTGTATACTAAAGTACCTTTATAGGATGAAGAACTTAATGCTTGTTTACTCTAGAAGTAACCTTATTCCGACAAGGTATACAGATTTCGATTTCCAATCAGATATTGATTCAAGGAAATCAACTTTTGATTCTATATTTGTTTTTAGAGGTGGAGCCATAGTCTAAAGGAGTGTCAAGCAATCTTGTATTGCTAATTCGACTATGGAGGCTGATTAAGTTGCTACTTGTGAAGCAGCAAAGGAAGTAGTTTGGCTCCACAAGTTCCTAAATAATCTGGAGGTAGTTCCAAAGGCAGAAAAAGCCATTACACTTTATTATGATAATAGTGAGGCAGTGGCTAATTCTAAAGAACTTCGGAACAACAAAGATGCCAAACATATTGATCAAAAATATCATCTCATAAGAGAGATAATATAACATAGAGAGGTGGATGTGGTAAAGATTCCCATAGAGTAAAACTTTGCTAATCCATTTACAAAGATACTTTCTCAAAAGATTTTTGAAGGTCACCTAACAGGGATGACAATAAAGGATATATCAAACTTGCTTTAGGATAAATGGGAGATTGTTAGAGTAATGTAAATATAGTGCCCTAGAAAGCAATTGTATTTACATGTAACTTAATCTTCTTCGCCATGATTCTATAATGAAAATATTTATTATTAATAAAATAAAAGAGTTTGGTTTTTATGAGCATTATATATCTAATCATAACGTACCATGATTCTTTTATAAGTAATATACATATACATGGAGATGTATTATAATCTAAAATAATTGATTCATAGTTGAATAATTAAGTTGGTCACTCGATCATGGTTTTGAATGTAGTGTTGCAATTTATCTCCATATAAGTCAAGGAGTTTACTTCAAGGGAATGATGAGTTTCTTTCATGATAATAGTCCACTATCGATAATGGCACTATTAAATAAATCTAGAATCAAGTATGATTTCCATAACAAAGTAGGTCGTTACTTTAGTCTTAAAAAATATATTTTAACATTTGTTTATCATGGACCACAATCTTAATGAGTGATGAACTCATATGTATTATAATTCTTGATATGATTGAAATGGATTTTTACAGAGTATTAATTCAGTAACTACATGTTAGAATTATTAATTGAAACATGTATTAGGGAACACTCACTCAAATAAAGAGTTTATAGTGATATCATCACTTCTAGATGTTTTTAGGAGATTGGTGATCAAACTAGCGCCAGGAGTTTTTTCACGACCCGATACTACATCGAGCTCATGACAACTGCCGCATAATCGGACTAAGGACACTATCGATATCCTTAATCCAACTATGCAAAGCTAACTGAAAATATTTTTTCTTTTTTTTGAAAAATTTGAGCAGCACAAAGATTGTATTTTAAAAATCCCAAAACCTGCAAACAATTTCAAACACACTTCTATATTCACATCCAACCACAACTTCAGGACTCTCTAGTCCACTCAAGGCAATCTCAACAACAATGTCGAAAATTCATACATAAAATCATTTATAAACACCAAACAGTCAAAAGTTAATTTACAAAGTCATAAGGCCTAACTACATAACACAGTTCATGAGTCATTGGATAACAAAAGTAAAAACTAAAAAACTACCCACGTGTGGTAATATCCAATGTCAAAAAAACCCCACGATCCACTCAGAACTTCAAACTCACTAAATTAACTTGCACGGTTGGAAAGCGGAGGGGGTGAGCACACTAGGTACTTAGTGAGTAGGAAAAACATATAATACAGATAGAATTTGATGATACCAAGACGACGTAGATAACCTGTGAAGGGAATATACATGACATAAAAGCACATAGGCATAGCCTATACCTCATCATATACCGGTTAGGAACTACATAGGCCCAACCTATTATCTCATTAGAAAACAAATATCAGACTAAGCCAAAACAATAATGTGTGATACCACTAATCGCCCAAGCTAATGTGCACACCTACCAACTATCGGTGTTGGTTCGACTTTCATCCATGGTGTAGCGCCCCCTTACTATAGGGTATACATCGGGATACCCAAAGGTCATTCCAATACATATCCTACAATAAGAGCGAGCTACGATCGATCACTACATTCCCTTCATAAGGCACGGTAACATAATTCACTCATAAAGCATCATAAGAAGATCACAATATTTTAAAACCAACTTTTTCCTCATTACATTTCACAAAATTTAAGTCTACATTGTCTTTCAACATTATCCATATGTACATCATCAGAAACCTAATACAATAGTACTACATGAATGAGGAAAGTGCATCAAAGTTATCTAAACCACCCAAAAGAACCCCAACTGACCGATCTTTGAGCCATGACCTCTCTCACCAATCACAATCTACCCAGCTAGTAAAGCCTCTTTAGTAGTTAGAGTTGTCTCCCAGTCCTAAAAAGACAACATTGCAATTTTAGTGAGTTTTGTGAACTCAATGAGGTACTCATCATCGATGGTTCACTCAATTCATGCATCATGTCATTACACATAACATATTAATCACAGCATGGCATAATCATAATGTATCACCTCTCACCTTCAAAATAACCATATCATTCATATGAAACGCACATATTAATTAGAATTACAATGCACGTGAGACTCACTTTCATTTATTATTGTCGTTATGACTGAGTGCCTTTTCATTCACTCATATCCCTTAGTGGATACCAATCTGTAGCATAATTTGTCCCATATCCCTTAGTAGATACCGGGTACATTCACAATCAAACACGAGGCTCTAATCACATTCTAAGCTTTTAACTCTTTATCCTGTCAACTCCGGTCATAACTTCCTTTATCTTTCATGCATGCTTGAAATGAATGTTTCACATAACATAACCTCAATCAATCACATGGATGCACATTCACTTTTAGATCACATTCATAGTCAGACCTTAGTCCGACATTCAACAGAACTGTTGAGCACATTTTTTCATTCATATGCATATTCATAACCTTCACAATTGAAGCACTTATTTCGTCATATTCACATACAAGGAGCACATAAATAACTCATCTATACATTAGAATCATCAGACCTTCATTGTCTAAAGTTAACACAATCGGACCACATCAATATCATCATTCAAAACATCTTCTACAACAAACAATTAATTGAGTGAGACCACCTAGGTTACTCACAAGTTGCTCCAGAAGCTAATGCCTGGAAGATTTGGCAACTTCTGGAGGTTGACGTTCCAGTTGCTCCTCTATGAAAATTAATATACACAATATCACAATTTGCACAATGAGAAGCATTCAATAGTGCATATGTATGACATGAATTGTGTACAGTGTATGTTCATGATAATCCCGAGAAAATTTCCATCTAAAACTTAAATATTTTAGAGACTGAATTAGATTCCAATATCTTCGTACCATTTGTAGCCCCATGTCTCTATTTTCTCACAAAAAAAAAATAATCTCATTTAGATCAGTAGAACTCCAGAAATCATCAAAATACTAAAGTAAGCTTAATGGGTTAACACCGGTTCATATCCTTTAGGAACATGCTCACTGTACTTGTCCCACTCTTTTTATTCAAAGTTACTCCATTCATTTCAGATCGCTATGATACTTGGAGGAGAGGTAAATCAATGTATTATGAATCTAATGGTTTAAGAACCGAGTCATTTGGATGTTTAGAGAAGAATTTATGGCCAAAAGAATCTGACATGTTCATCTCTTTACTCGTATTGTATGTACCTTGGTACAATTGCCATAACTCTCACTACCAATGTCGGATTAACTTCATTTTTAGACTATTAGAAAGAGGACTTCGATATCTATAATTTTCATGAAGGCCTCAAAGGCCAGTTCTATCGTCTACCATCTGTGTCGTCTCACTTTTGTATCATCTCATTTTCTTCTGTCTCATTTCTATCGTTCACTTTTCCATCTTTCACTTTTCTATCGTCTACTTTCTTCAGTCTGTTTTTTATCGTCTACTGTTTTTCCGTCTGCTTTTTATAGTCTACTTTTTTTCGTCTGCTTTTTATCGTCTACTTTTTTTTTTCGTCTGCTTTTTATCGTCTATTTTTTTCCGTCTTCTTTTTATCGTCCACTTTTTTCCGTCTGTTTTTTATTGTCTACTTTTTTTCGTCTGCTTTTTATCGTTTACTTTTTTCCGTCTGCTTTTTACCCAGAACGTCTCCACTTATGAGGATCATAACTTTTAAATTCGATATCCAAAATTTTCATACTATATACCGTTGGAAAGATAAAAGAAAGATCTACAACTTTTCGGAACTTTGCCAGAATATGTCAAAATTAGGTCCAGATTTCCTCCCAAAGTTGGAACACGAATTTTCGTTCAACTCTCAACGTCCTGCACCCAGTTCTCAACTTCGTGACATTTTGAAACTCTTAGAGACAAAAATGAAATTCGACATATTCATAAGAAATGTAGCCATGCGTTCCTAGTTTACTCCGAATTAAGAATCATTTCGTTTGGATCACTAGAGAAAAAGTTATGGCTAATGGACCGAAGTATACTCAGTGAACATTTTCCAGATTTTTAACCTTTCAATATTTTACGACACCCCCAAATACTTATGATCTTTCAACACACTAAATTTACATATAACTAGATTTCTCATTCCCCAACAGCACAGTAATTAAGAACAAGCATGTAAATGACATTTCTCATGTAGAAGACAGTAACTTACCTGTTAAAAACTCCGAACTCTTCAGGCCTTAAACTCCACACAGTTTATGCACTTCACAGAGTAAAATGGGCAGCTTCTAGTTTTTTTTAGGGTAGAGGACACAAATAACAAGGTGGGTTTTGTGAAGGAAAGAAAAAAGCATAGAAATCTCTTAGGAGGTATTTTAGAGAAAACTTTGTTTTTCCAAAAGAAAGTTTGAAAAAGGTGATAACGAAGAAAGGACTCAGACAAGACGTAACCTGTCAACTCTCAAAGAAAAGTAACCTACTTTTAGCAAAAGTGCAAAAACTTACATGACACTGGTCACTTTCTTAATGATTAAACTCTAAATTAGTTTCTTTTGAAACTAACTCCATTTAGCTCTCCTCTTTCCAATACAACAATCATCTTTACAAACCAACTATCTCTAAATCTTCATTTAATTTATTTTTCCTAGTTTCTAAAATTTCCAAAATTTATTCCTAAATTCACCAAAATTAAAAAAAATCCCAATTCCACTAACCCATAACACTTCCAAAGTGAAAACATTCAAAATCCTCAACATTTCATAAATCAATCCAATTATACCCGGAATTATTCATGAATGCATGTACAATTATTTTCTTGTGCAACAACCATGTATAAATATGTAGCAATTTATGCATGAACATGTAGAATGCATCCCTAACTCTCATTAGTCACTCACATTTACCCTATTAACCTTCCCACAAGTAATGGGATGTTACACATGGTGAGTCCAGACTACAGTCGACAAGAGGGTCATGACCTCGTCGGTGTCCAGACCCTAGGTGTGGAATCACCCGCGAGTCCCATGGAAAAGTGTCAATATGACAACTCGACTTTAATGTACTAGCGCCAAGGGTATGGGGGTTGCTTAATCATAATCATTTGTGCCCAACACACGATTGGTCAATCGTTTCCTCACCAATGACAAAAATCATATACAACATTTAAGTATCAAAAATCAAGTAAGGCATTATGCCTTTATTTATCGGTCCAACCGATAAAAGGAAACCTTTCTATGACTCTAAACTAAAAAAGAAAACATACACGTAGCATATGTGACTCATTTATGTATAAGTAAGTTCAAAAACATTATTTCATGCCATAACTATCATCTTTTGCACTTTAAGTGCAAAGTTGTTCAAAAACATAGTTTTAGAAAATAAAATATTATTCTTTTACATTTCAAGTGCAGGTTTGTTGAAATCAATGTCATTTCTCAAAATACGAAATAAAAACATCAGTTGCACTCTAATAGCAAAGATTTATTCAAAATAATATTGTTTATTAAATACACAAATATACTAGCATCTAATGGAGATTAAATTCTACTATGCATTACCTAGGTTCAAAATTCATATACAAGTCATCATACATGTCTTAGAGTGATCTAATCCCATATGAGAAATATGGTTCCCTAACTTACCTCAAAAGAAGATATACTCTCTCTTAACTTTAACAATCCTCGGTATTAATTCCCTAATTCATAGCACCCGACCTTTATATATAAAAAGACATACAATGAAATTACTACTTAAACATAAATTTCTTATTTATACACCATCACATTAGCTTCTCTTTTTGCATTTTCTAAGGCATTTAATGCTTGTAATCCAAACTTACTAATTTCAAAACATAATTAAGCCCATCTTTATCCAAGCACATTAGGCCATTACTCTTCAATCTAAGCAACAATTCAAGTTCACTCTAAGTAAACATGAAAGCATTTTCTAATGCATACCATTACAAAGCCTTAAATCCTAAGCTAAGTTCACTTAGGCATTTTAACAAACACCTAATGTGCATGATTTTCAAGTCACATTTTTCCATATTTTATCATAATAATTCATGCTCCTATCATGTCATATAGTAACACTTCTGTTGGACCAATGGTGGTTGACAAATTAAATCCCACTTAAGTTTTGATAATAATAAAATATATGGAATTGGTTAAGAAATTTATTTCAGGTGTTTTCGGATTAAAAGAAATCTAGAAGACTTCATAAATCATTGAAGAATTAAGATGGAAACAATGTCAACATGATTTAGACATTAAAGATAAAGATTATGGAAGATTTGGTCAAATGAATCTGTTGGAACCAGCAACAAGTCGACTAAGTATCTTATAAGTCGACTAAGAATTAAGGATCATCAGATGGGGCTTAAAACAAGTCGACTGATGTGCTACAAGTCGACTACAATTCAGTAGAATAGTGACACTAGTCGACTATCATGTCATTAGTCGACTTATCGAGGAGCAAAATCAAGTCTGCAGTGATATATGTTAACACTAGTCGACTATAATATTCCGACTAGTCGACTAACATGGTGAAATTGATAAGATTTATACGAATCATTCACAAAAAGGAAAGGAGGAATCAAGGAACGGCTATATGATTTCAAGTAACGGCTATATGATCTCCAACGACTATATTCTTATCAGTATATAAAGAGTGGAAGATCAAGGGAGAAGTAGACGAAATTTCCATAAGCAAAAGACTCCATTATTGCTCCATATTCTGCTCACTATTGCTCTTATCTTGTTACAAAATTGTATTGAGCTTTGTTCTTCATCTTTATCTTATTTCTCTTACAATTTGAGTGACTATTGAAAGGTCACGTGTGAGGTAGCTTGAGCCGGAAATCAAGTGGTGTTGGTAGGATTTGTGCCGTAAGACAAATCAAGTGTAAAGGTAGCTTGAGCCGGAAATCAAGCGGTATTGTAAGAGTTCACACTGAACTACAAAGTGTCTAATAAAGTGGTTTGCAAAATCCTAAGTGGGAGCTTAGGTAGAGGACGTAGGTCTTAGCACCGAACCTCTATAAAAATAGTGTTTGATCTTCTTCCCTACTCTTTTATACTTAGATTTGTTTAAATTGTTTTTGTGTGAATTAACTTCTGATTTTATTGTAGAAAATTACAAAAAGCTTAAAGATCTATTCAACCCCCCCTTCTAGATCGCTAACAACTTCCAATCAATGAAACAGTCCACCACTCCATTCAAACCAATTTCCTTCATTTAAACTACATTTTATCAATTGTACAACTTATTACATTAATCCACCTCTTATCCATCATTTTGACCTAACCTTAACCATCTTGTTCATTCTCAATCATCAATTCACATCATACATGTATAATTAACACCATAGAATTCATTTAGACCATCAATTTCAAAAGATATTCAAAAATTCACAAACGTTCACCTAAAGGGTACAATTTTGGTTTTGACTTAAAGAACCCTCTCCATGACACATTTCATTCATTTAAACCATTTTTCATACATATTAAAGCACGGATAACAACATATCTTAATACTAAACTCAAAATCATAATGTAGAGAGAGATGAGACAAAATTTACCTAAACCTTCCTTTGATGATATCTTCAAATCCTTTGATATTTTCTCAAATATAATGATAGATCTGAGTTCCTTGACCCCAAATTAGCTTAGAACACCTTGATTGAGGTTGAAGAATCAAAAACTTGTTGGAAAATAGGTGATGGTAGAAAGTTGCTTCTTTCTCTCCTCTCTTATCCTTTCTTCTCCCTTCTTTTAATTAAAACAAAGACGTTTAAGTCTTAAATGGAGGGTCCACATCCATACATAAGAAGAGTCTAGATTTTTGACTCTTATTTGACCAAAATATGACGAAATTACAATCTTACTCTCCAAACTTTTCATAAATTTACAATTAAGCCCAAAATTTGGGAATCACCAAAACTTTTGTTTTTATTTTGGTCCTCAAACTTTTGAAAATTATAATTAAGCCCCTTAACTTTATAAAATTATATATATTGGTCCTCCAAAAATTTAAAAATTATGTTTATGTCCTTTAACTTTTGACAATTTGCAAATAAGCCCTTATGTACATCAACTTTTCCAATTAAGCTTTCTAAGTATCCAATAAGTCTATAATTCATGTCTAATCACCTCTAAGCGTTAAAACACATTTAATTTAACCACCATGGTAACATCCATCCAATGGACTCAGTTTTTTACACTTAAAAGCTTATTTGTCGGAAATCTCCAAGATTTCATATACTGATGAACTCTAAGTTCATGTAAGGGCATATAACATTATAAATCATTAAATTATACACCCAAATCGCTTAATACATATTTGAACTCATATACAACCGTATGTATATATCAATATACAATAGTATCTCCAAATATAGTACAACACAAAAGGGCTCCGAAAGTCCAACATTATAAGTCCTCCCCTCCTTAAAAGAGTTTCATCCTCAAAGCTCCTAAGTCGAGGAAACAAATAAATAGGGTTACTGACATCTCATAGTAAGACTTGATGGGTAGCTATTCCATCAAACTACTGGCGCCAGTTTAATCACCAAATCTCCTTAAAACATCTAGAAGAGATGATAACACTATAAACTCTTTATTTGAGTGAATGTTCCCTGATACATGTTTCAATTAATAATTCCAACATGCGCATAATTGGAATAATACCTGTAAAAATCCATTCCGATCATATCAAGAATTATAATGAAACACATATGAGTTCACCACTCATCAAGATTGTGGTTCATAATAAGCGAATGCTTAAGTTGTATGTTTTAAGATTAAAGTAACGACCTACTTTATTCTTGAAAACATACTTGATTCCAGATTCATTTAATAGTGCCATTATCGATATTCTACTACTATCATGATATGAAACTCATCATTCCCTTTAAGTAAACTCCTTTACTTATATGGAGATAAATCGCAACACTACAGTCTAAACCATAATCAAACGACCAACTTGATTATTCAACTGTGAATCAATTAATTCAGATTCTAATAATATACATGTTTCCCATACATCTCTATGTATATGTATATTACTTACAAATGAATCTTGGTACCTTATGACCAGATATATAATGCTCATATAAATAAAACCAAACTCTTTTGTTTTATTAATAATAAATATTTTTATTACAAAGTTGTAACTGGAAGAAGATTAAGTTACATGTAAATACACTTGCTTTCCAGGAAACTATATTTACATAGCTCCAATAGACACCTTTACATTTGTAATGGTACTTAATGGTTCAAAAGTTTACTGCCATAGAAATTTCTTGTTGAAAATCCATAAAATGCTCGTTTCTCAAATTTTCGTCATGTATTCAAATTCATAAATCGCAACACATGAATGTATCACTTGCTCACAATCACAATTTCATAATTCAAAACATTAACTCATTAACCACAATTTATGTCATTTCATCATTCAAGCACAACACACAATTCATAAATGCAATGCACATCAAATGGCTCGAGGGGTTCCGTGAAACAAAATGGATAGACCTAAGTTTATACCGTGAACGAAACGAGTCTATTTTCAGATCTCGTGTGGCACAAGCGGCCAGCCGGGAGAAGGCTTTTGTCAACGTGCACGTAACTTACGAAACGGTTCCTCTCTCACCCAAACAAAGCACATAAACAATGATCAAACTCATTTCATTGAAATGAAATGCTTTCATGCTTTTCATATTCTTTTCCTTCTTTCCATTCAAATCAAAATGCCATAACACACTTCAATGGCATAACATAATTATGCTCACAATGCATTTTTTCATGTTTACAACAATTCACAATTTATCAATTCAAATTCAATTCATGGAGTATATGAACAAATATAAACCAATTCTTTAAATCATTTGAAAAAAAATAACTTATGCACAATCATAAAATATTTGAAATCACTTTATTCTTTCAATTTGGAAAAATCTTTAATGGTTTATTACTCAACTATAAACATGAAACCCACCTCATATCCATGCTTGGAGCTTGATCCAATCATCAATTATCCATAGCTTCCTTTGTGCTTCCAATTTAACATTACCTAAACATATCACCCAAATTTCACTTCATAAAAATCATGATTTTCAAAATTGATCACATAAATCACAAACCCATACTTATATCAAGACATCTAAATCAAGAACTTCCAAAATCCCCAAATCATAAAATTGGGCATAGACCCTAAATTCATAAAATCAACATAATCACAGCCTAATCTCTTCGATAAACCTCAAAAAACTTAAATCCAAAACAATCTAAAGCTAAACCAACCAACATCTCTCAAGAAAATTCAAACTCAAAGCTTTCTCTCTCATACCATTTTCTCCACCATTTTTGACATTTTCAAACTTCAAAGTAACGATCTTCTTCTTGCTTTCTTCCCCTTTGAAAAGCAACAAAAATCCCCCAAAAATTGACTTGCTTCATCCTTCTTCTTCTTTTCTTCCATAGCCGACCCTTTCTCCTTCTTCTTCGATCTTCTCTCTTCTTCATCTTCTCTTTGTTTCTTTCTTCTTTTCTCTCCCAAATTCGTAATTCCTCTTGCCCAAACCGACAGCTCCGTCTATTTAAAGTGCCAAGTCACTTAAATGGTGGCTAAAGACCAATTTTCCCTTCCCCTTAAGCCTAAGTTCTTAACTCCTTAAGTGATGTTCCAAAACTACCCCTGAATTCATTTTCATTGGAGCTTACTTTAGGACATTATTTTCACCATCCAATTGAAGGAATTAGTCAAAACTTCCTTCTATAGAATTGTTCCTCATTGTCTTAAATTAATAATGACTCAAGAATCATCCAATTTCGAGCACTACACCCAAAGTTATGCTCAAAACATTCCGGGTATTTTTTATGCTAACTCATTTCTCCAGCACATTATTGCCATACAAAGCTTAACCTTCTTAGGGACCAAATTGAAACTCAACTTCTTCATAAAAATTGTAGCTCTATGTCTCTAGTTTAATCCAAATCAAGAATCACCATAATTGGATTACTAGAGCAAAAGTTATGCTCAAAATACTTTCAGAATGTCACTAAACCGAGACTGAACACTAATCCGAATTTCAATTCAGAAATTAAAAATCTTAGGGGAAAAATTGAAATTTACTTTCTTCATATGACTTGTAGCCCCATATCTTAATTTTATTTTGTTTCAAGAATCAATTCAATCGGATCATCACAGATCCCGAATTCCTCAAAATACTGAACTATGTTCAGAACATAGTCCAACTCACTTTGGTTATCTTAATCACCCTTAATTTACTCTCATAAATTCACAAATTTTCCATAAAAAGAAATTAATTGTTTCAGGAATCCAACGCTTCAAGAATCAACTCAATTGGATGTCGGACAGAAAAGTTATGAGCAAAGAATTGGATAAAAGTCGGATGAGGAAGGAAGATAGCAAAATCGGAAGGAAACAAATTGTTCCGATTATCATAAGATTCAATCAAACTCTTCCAATTCAACTCCAATTGATACAAATTTTCATGGAGAGATAGATACATGTCTTAGGAATCAAACTCCTCAAGAATCGCCTCATTCGAAGGTCGGACGAAGGAGTTATGGCCAAACGAATCCGATATGTTCATAACCAGATTCCTACTGAACATACTTTGGCGCAAATACCATAAATTTCACTGTAGATGTAGGATTGACTTCGTTCTTTAACGGTTATAAAGTAGACATCTAGGGCTACAACTTTCATGAAGACCAAAATTCGAAATTCTGTCATTATCGGGGTACACAGACCGTGTAAAAGTCACACAGCCCGTGTAACCTACGGGTGAGAAGGGTGTCCCTGCGCTAGAATTACACAGTCCGTGTGAATTTACACGAGCAGACCGTGTAACCTTCGGGTAAGACAATTTTTCACCCTACAAAACCCTTCCAAAGGGTCCCAAATCCATCCTAACTTCTCCTATACTCCTATCTTGCCATAAATCCACTCTTTCGAGTTCGGGATCACGTCACAAACTCTAAAGGTTCGGGAATTTCAATTACCACGACATCCTAAATTGTAATAAGCATAAATCTCAACTACAATCTAAAAAACTTGCATACTTAGTCTCGTTGGAAAGATAAAAGAACAAGCTAAAACTTCAAAGAAGAACACTTTGTCCAATTCCAATTCAATCATACCATATTTTCCCTTGAATCAACATACTCATTTTTATCCTCATACAAAACTTAACATTTTCCCAACTTCACTTTCTCTATTACCACATCATTCAAAGCAATTTAACTTCCAATTGGAATCCATTCAACACTCAACCTCAATTCATATACTCTCATATTCAATAACCTCTTATCATTCACCAACCATCCTATCTTACATATATAACCATGGTTTATGCTTAAGGTTTCTCAACTCATCATCCATACTTAGTTCACATTCTAATTTCACAACCATCTATATACCAATTCATAATTCAAAGTCATACATAAACTCATATTCCATTTTGACATTTACACTAAAGATTCGGGGTCCAACAATTCTTCACCTCTTAAAAGAATTTCGTCCTCGAAATTCATACTTAAGCCAACACCAAGTAATACATTCGCTTAACTCATGTCTTTCATATGATCCTAGTCATTCACATATTCAAATTTCTCATCATATATATTCATAAAGTTTTTCACCTCCCATATCATATACCATCCATATCATATTCACACACCAATAGTTCTTATCAAATTTTCACAAGTACATATATTAAACTCACGATATCCAGAAATCAATATTCCTCAACCTATGAACACAAATTAATGGTCCAACTCTTAATGAACCTTAACATGGACCAATTCATCATTCAAACCAATCCTTTGTAATTCTATACATATATCTCTATCAATTTATCTCATCCTTCAAATGTTCACACTTTCATCTCACAAAAGGATAAACAATATCCATTTATCACACATGTTCTCAACTTACTCACACTTATTCACTTCTTGTGTCAAATGCTAATATCATATCAAACACTATTTTCTTAACATACGCACACAAATCAATGGTCCAAGTATTGATAACCTTAATATGGACCCAAAACCATTCAATCTCAATCTTTTTAACTTCTATACATGTATTCCTATCATCAAACTCACCTTTAAAGATTCATATTTGCATTTCACATATATTTGAAATCACATCATCCAAATTCATCATGAATTTCTGATCTTAACTTCCTTTATCATAATCTTAAACTCAATCATAATTCTTCACCTTAATCAAACAATCACATAGGTTCTTCAAATAATTCATGCAACTTTATTCACATCAATATCACATCTTCACAAAATCAAACTTGGCCTTACAAACTCTTACCAACTTCTCATGCAAGTCACTTATACACATACGCCCAAGTAAGATCATATTACTGGGCTCTGATACCACAAATGTAGAGACCGGAACCCAACTACTTAAACTTAACACTTTCACTCTATGCTCTGATACCACAAATGTTGGGACCCGATCTGGAGACTGAACCCTGACCGGAAAACGAAATGAAAAACGGATAACAAAGAGGCAGAATGAACAAATCGAAGCAATTCAAGCTTTAAAGTAACTATCTTCTTCTTGCTTTCTTCCACTTTGAAAAGCAACGAAAATCCCCCAAAAATCGACTTGCTTCATCCTTCTTCTTCTTTTCTTCCATAGCCGACCCTTTCTCCTTCTTCTTCGATCTTCTCTCTTCTTCATCTTCTCTTTGTTTCTTTCTTCTTTTCTATCCCAAATTCGTGATTCCTCTTGCCCAAAATGACAACTCCCTCTATTTAAAGTGCCAAGTCACTTAAATGGTGGCTAAAGACCAATTTTCCCTTCCCCTTACGCCTAAGTTCTTAACTCCTTAAGTGATGTTCCAAAACTGCCCCTGAATTCATTTTCATTTGAGCTTAATTTAGGGCATTATTTTCACCATCTAATTGAAGGAATTAGTCAAAAATTCCTTCTAGAGAATTGTTCCTCATTGCCTTGATTTCATAATGCCTCAAGAATCATCCAATTTCGAGCACTACACCAAAAGTTATGTTCAAAACATTCCGGGTATGTTTTATGCTAACTCATTTCTCCAGCACATTATTGCCATCCAAAACTTAACCTTCTTAAGGACCAAATTGAAACTCCACTTCTTCATAAAAATTGTAGCTATATGTCTCTATTTTAATCCAAATTAAGAATCACCTTAATTGGATTACTAGAGCAAACGTTATGCTCAAAATACTTTCAGACTGTCACTAAACCGAGACTGAACACTAATCCGAACTTCAATTCAGAAATTAAAAATCCTAGGGGCAAAATTGAAATTTACTTTCTTCATATGACCTGTGGCCCCATATCTTAATTTTATTTCGCCTCAAGAATCAATTCAATCGGATCACCACAAATCCCGAATTCCTCAAAATACTGAACTATGTTCAGAACATAGTCCAACTCACTTTGGTTATCTTAATCACCCTTAATTTAATCTCATAAATTCACAAATTTTCCATAAAAAAGAAATTCATTGTTTCAGGAATCCAACGCTTCAAGAATCAATTCAATCGGATGTCAGACAGAAAAGTTATGAGCAAAGAATTGGACAAAAGTCGGATGAGGAAGGAAGATAGCAAAATCGGAAGGAAACAAATTGTTCCGATTATCATAAGATTTAATCAAACTCTTCCAATTCAACTCCAATTGATACAAATTTTCATAGGGAGAGAGATACATGTATTAGGAATCAAACTCCTCAAGAATCGCCTCATTCGGAGGTCGGACGAAGGAGTTATGGCCAAACGAATCCGATATGTTCATAACCAGATTCCTACTGAACATACTTTGGCGCAAATGCCATAACGTTCACTATAGATGTCGGATTGACTTCGTTCTTGGACGGTTAGAAAGTAGACATCTAGGACTACAACTTTAATGAAGAACAAAATTCAAAATTCCGTCATTATCGGAGTACACGGACCATGTAAAAATCACACAGCCTGTGTAACCTACGGGTGAGAAGGGTGTCCCTGCGCTAGAATTACACAGTCCGTGTGAATTTACACGGGCAGACCGTGTAACCTTCGGGTAAGACAATTTTTCACCCTCCAAAACCCTTCCAAAGGGTCCCAAATCCATCCTAACTTCTCCTATACTCCTATCTTGCCATAAATCCACTCTTTCGTGTCCGGGATCACGTCACAAACTCTAAAGGTTCGGGAATTTCAATTACCACGACATCCTAACTTGTAATAAGCATAAATCTCAACTCCGATCTCGAAAACTTGCATACTTAGTCTCGTTGGAAAGATAAAAAGAACAAGCTACAACTTCAAAGAAGAACACTTTATCCAATTCCAATTCAATCATACCATATTTTCCCTTGAATCAACATACTCATTTTTATCCTCATACAAAACTTAACATTTTCCCAACTTCACTTTCTCTATTACCACATCATTCAAAGCAATTTAACTTCCAATTGGAATCCATTCAACACTCAACCTCAATTCATATACTCTCATATTCAATAACCTCTTATCATTCACCAACCATCCTATCTTACATATATAACCATGGTTTATGCTTAAGTTTTCTCAACTCATCATCCATACTTAGTTCACATTCTAATTTCACAACCATCTATATACCAATTCTTAATTCAAAGTCATACATAAACTCATATTCAATTTTGACATTTACACTAAAAATTCGGGGTCCAACAATTCTTCCCCTCTTAAAAGAATTTCGTCCTCGAAATTCATACTTAAGCCAACACCAAGTAATACATTCGCTTAACTCATGTCTTTCATATGATCCTAGTCATTCACATATTCAAATTTCTCATCATATATATTCATAAAGTTTTTCACCTACCATATCTTATACCATCCATATCATATTCACACACCAATATTTCTTACCATATTTTCACAAGTACATATATTAAACTCACTATATCCAGAAATCAATATTCCTCAACCTATGAACACAAATTAATGGTCCAACTCTTAATGAACCTTAACATGGACCAATTCATCATTCAAACCAATCCTTTGTAATTCTATAGATATATCTCTATCAATTTATCTCATCCTTCAAATGTTCACACTTTCATCTCACAAAAGGATAAACAATATCCATTTATCACACATGTTCTCAACTTACTCACACTTATTCACTTCTTGTGTCAAATGCTAATATCATATCAAACACTATTTTCTTAACATACGCACACAAATCAATGGTCCAAGTATTGATAACCTTAATATGAACCCAAAACCATTCAATCTCAATCTTTTTAACTTCTATACATGTATTCCTATCATCAAATTCGGGGTCCAACATTGGTTGGCTCTCCATTCACCATTATAACAAAGGAATTTGTAGTTATGCACTCATTGACCCATTACCTAGATTCAGTTAGGTATCCAGCAGCTTCAAACACCCTAGTAATAAACTTCTAACTTACTAAATTGTAAGCCCTTTTAGGATCTATTTTTAGTGTATAGCTTTTATGGAAGTGTTGGAGTTGAAGCATTTGAGTAACTCCTGACAAAGTAGTACGATTTGCATTTTTTCCCTTTCATAAATGTATTATGAGTTGATTGATATATTTTTTTAAGACATTTCTCATCCTATTAGCCAGTATTTTGCTATAATCTTATGTATAACATTGCAACATGTTACAGGTCTAAACTCCTAAATTTTTTAGGCATTTCCCTACTTTGGGATGAGGTTAATGTATATCCTATTCCACTCCATCAGGATTTTTTTTTTTAAAAGAACTTCTTGATAGCTTTAACTACAATTCCACCAACGATATCCCTATTTTTCTATGAAAACCTTCTGTTAAACCCATCAAGGATAAGGCATTGTCAAAGTAAATGGAGAACATGGATTCTTAGATCTCCTCTCTAGTAACTGTTAGATCGGAAAAAGAAAACATGCTTTGTTTGGAAAAATGGTAGATTTCAAAACTTTTAACAAATCATTACTTGCAGCAGAAGCAACAAATCCAATTCAACATGCCAATCCATAAAAGATATGATATAAGGATAATAAAATATAAACAAGATCAGGAGTATAACGGACTCCTTCGCTACAGTTTTAAATCCTCGCTGCGCTATCCTCTCCTTCTTCGTGTATCCAAATCCTTTGCCTTTGACTCTTTTCCTTTAGCAATCTACTTTCTCCTTGTTGTAGTATCCTCAACCAATTAGATTTACTACCTTTTCTTCAAGGACAATTAGGTTAACAAAATCCTTTGGTGGGAAAGGAGAAGAAATGTTTGGAGGAGATTTTCTTAGAAGAAAAAAAAGCAAAATTCAAACTCTTTCAATTGGTATTTTTGATTCTCTCTTTCATGAAAGGAGAGAAGGTGTAAAAAACATGTCAGAACTCTTTCTTGCCTACCAATTTCATATATGCATGGATGGAAGGAGAGAGAGGCATCAAATGCATCACTTCTTTCATTAATCACTCATAAAATAGTCAATAAATGAGATTATCTTCATATATCTTTATGATGGCTATTTGAAAAGACTATAACCTAAAATTCAATACCCAATTTCGATTTTGGCAAGAAGAAAGAAGGAAGATGGTCCATCTAATGTACATCTTTCATCTTTAATCTAATGAATGCAAATAGGTTACAAGCCAACATTAAAAGACAACCACTAAACCATTTAATGGTAAGTTCATAACTCCATTTAATGATGATTAACCATAATAAAGACCGTCTTTATTTAGCATTTTAATGTCAAATGTGTGGTTACACATTTAACCTAGGAATAACCGAAATTGCTATCTTCTTCTTAAAAAAAATTTTTAATATAATTAATCTAATTAATTACATTAAACCAAAAACCAAACCCATTACTAAATGTACATTTGGGCTTCTTTAATTAGACCAAGCCCAAGATTCAATTATGGGCTTCTAATTAACCTCCATTTATATTTCTTACTTAGCTTGATAACCTTCCTTAAAGCCAAGTGGGGAATCTTATTGGACTTTGATAATTCAAGCTCCAATAAGCCCAGAATTAATTCAATCTCATTGGAATTAATTCTAGCTTATTAACTAAATGTCATTCCACTAAAGACAATTAGTTGAACACTTGAATTATTAAATATTATGAGAATATGTTCAATTGCAAACCCTATTTAGAACCTTATTATAGCCATCTGCACAACAAAGGGTAAAATTATCGTTTTGCCCTTATGTTGGTTTTTCCTTCTAAATCTCTCATTTTACTTTATATGGTGATTAACACATGAGATCTCATCTCAGTGTTAAGATTTGATGGGTAGCTAGTCCATCAAACTACTGGTGCTAGTTTAATCACCAAATCTCCTTAAAACATCTAGAAGAGATGATAACACTATAAACTCTTTATTTGAGTGAATATTCCCTGATACATGTTTCAATTTAAAACTCCAACATGCAGACACTGGATTAATAATCTGTAAAAATCCATTCCAATCATATCAAGAATTATAATGAAACAAATATGAGTTCACCACTCATCAAGATTATGGTTCATAATAAGCGAATGCTTAAGTTGTATATTTTAAGATTAAAGTAACGGCCCACTTTATTCTTGAAAACATACTTGATTTCAGATTCATTTAATAGTGCCATTATCGACAGTCAACTACTATCATGATATGAAACTCATCATTCCCTTGAAATAAACTCCTTTACTTATATGGAGATAAATCGCAACACTACAGTCTAAACCAAAATCAAGCGACCAACTTGATTATTCAACTGTGAATCAATTAATTCAGATTCTAATAATATACATGTTTCCCATACGTCTCTATGTATATGTATATTACTTAAAAAAGAATCTTAGTACCTTATGACCAGATATATAATACTCATACAGATAAAACCAAACTCTTTTGTTTTATTAATAATAAATATTTTCATTACAAAACTATAACTGAAGAAGATAAAGTTATATGTAAATACACTTGCTTTTCAGGGCACTATATTTACATAACTCCAACAATCTCCCACTTGCCCTAAAGCAAGTTTGACATATCCCTCATTCCCATCCCTTCTAGATGACCCTCAAAGCTCTTTTGAGTCAATGTCTTTGTGAACGGATCAGCCAGGTTTTGCTCGGTGGGAATCTTTACCACATCCACTTCTCCACATCGTATTATCTCCCTTATAAGATGATACTTTCGCTCAATATGTTTGGTATCTTTGTGGTTCCGAGGTTCTTTAGAATTAGTCACTGCCCCACTATTATCACAATAAAGTGTAATGGCCTTTTCTGCCTCTGGAACTACCTCCAAATCATTTAGGAACTTTGGGAGCCAGACTGCTTCCTTTGCTGCTTCACAAGCAGCAACATACTCAGCTTTCATAGTCGAATCAACAATACAAGATTTCTTGACACTCCTCCAAACTATGACTCCACCTCCTAAAGTAAATATAGAACCAGAAGTTGATTTCCTTAAATCAACATCTGATTGGAAATCAGAATCCGTATATCCTATCGGAATAAGATTACTTACAGAGTAAACAAGCATTAAGTTCTTCATCCTACGTAGATACTTAAGTATACACTTAACCGCAGTTCAATGTTCCATTCTCGATTGGATGAAATCGCTTACCAAATTTCATCGTAGTAATGATATCCGGTCTAGTGCACAGCATTGCATGCATCAAACTACCAATTGCCAAAGAATATGGAATGTTACACATGTGTTCAACCTCCTCTTGGATTTTAGGTGCTTGTTCCTTTGAAAGTTTGATTCCATTTCTAATAGGAGTAAAACCCCTCTTGGAATCTTGCATGGTGAACTTATTGAGCATATTCTTAATATAGGTTAGTTGAGACAAAACTATATGCTTGTTCTTTCGACCCCTTATAAGTTTGATCCCTAGAACATAGGTAGCCTCTCCCAAATCCTTCATTGAAAACTGTTCATTCAGTCATCCCTTAACCGCAGATAACATTCCCACATCATTCCCAATGAGCAGAATGTCATCAACATACAGGATTAGGAAAGTAACCTTACCTTCTTGTATTCTTTTACAAACACAAGGCTCATCTAGGTTTTGTATGAACCCATAGGTTTTGATAGCCTTATCAAACCTAATGTGTAACATCCCGTTACCGATGTGATGGGCATATTAGTATTTGGGGCAGGATAGGAATTTTTACTGCATTTATTCATTGAGTATTATTTTGGCCTCTGATTTTAGAGGAATAGATCCTTTTGCGCATGCATATGCATAGTGACATGCATTCATGATTTTTCTGGCAATTAATTGTGATTATGTTTTGAATGGTAAACTTATGTGAGATATGATTTATTAGGTTTGTATAGCTAATTGGAGTGAGAATTGAATTTTAGAGATTTGAAAATTTAAATTGGAATATAGGACCTTGTGTTTTGTATTTTTGAGGATTTATAGGAATTTTTCCAGAATTTTTAGAATTATGGCTTCGAACCGGGAAAATATCTTAGAGACTGATGGATTAGATTCCGGTTCCGAAATTGATGGCTAATGGCATGGAAAATTTAGACTTGCTGTTTTGAAATTTTTATGATGAGCCATTGAAATTTAGAGACTGAAATTGAAGAAATTTGAGGACTATAATCTATAGGTTTAAATCAGCCCCTTTATATTTATACTTTAGGTTTTGAAATCAAAAAAAGGCATTTCCTCCTAGGGCAAATTTCCTCTTCTCTTCGTTGGTGATTTTTGATTCTCCCTAGTGTGTGACCTTCAATCGTTTCTTGTTGTTACCACTCCCTATACAAAGCTTAGTTTGATTGTAGCACCCCACTTCCGCCAGACCCGAACCCGATATCGATGGTGATATCTGAGCCCGTGACCCGCGAGGGTGACATGCTAGAGCAGTCAATTCAGTTTAAAAACTTATTATGACATTTTTCTTTTTGAAAACACTCGAGTGCGTAGAAATCAATAAACAATTTGGGCCCGCGATATTGAAACATTTTCAATCAAAACACTCTTTCAATATTCCATTCACAATGCAATATTAATCAGTTGGGGGCCCTCTATAATAATAGTACAATTTTGCGGAAATACAAATTTACACATAAATCAGAAAGACTCAAATGCGTATATGAGATCGATCCCGACACGAACTCGACTTGCTTGTCAGAATCATACTCCCGTTTGTCTAGCGGGGTACTCGCCAAATCCTGAAAAATAATTGCAATGTTGGGTGAGTTTGCGAACTCAGTGAGAAGCCATCATCAATGGTTCACTCAAATCATGCATTACGCAAATTGCGTACAGCACGACACAGTAATATTTAATTAACAGTATTATATAACAATTTTACAGTAGTCTATAACAGTTGGCAGTATCAAATAGCAATTTACAATAGTATATAACAATTTACAGTATCATATCACAATTTACAGTAAATCATGAAACAGTTTACAGTAGCATGTAACAATTTGCAATCTCTCATGTCATCACATAATTCAGCAAGTTTGCAATTCAATCAGTCAAGTGTATACAATGCATATGAGACTCTTTTCCATTTATTCAGTGTTGTGCCCAAGTGCTCAGTCAGTATTCAGTGGGGGACACGTCAGGGATTTCTCCCCTCGGGCTCGAGGCCCGGTAAGTACAGTGTTCGAGCTCGAGGCTCTTTTCAGTGATAATAGCAACTTGGGTCACATTCCCTTATCTGATCATGCATTTATGCATGCAATGCGATGTTCGAGAATTGATGTTGAGAATCTACGATTATACGACTATAAAAGCCCAAGATTACATTCCTCAAGATCACAAGAATCCAATCCAATACAGTAGTCCAATCCCATACAGTAGAAACATGTCATTCGATCATGTACATTTCAGTAATCATGCAATTTCACAATGGCAAGTAATTCACATTGAGCATTTAGACAGTCAGGAATTTGAGAAACCAACTAGGTTACTCACCTGTAACTTCCGAAGCACGCTCGAAGTCCCAAAGATGTCCGTGGAATGACGATCCAACGGCGCCTCTATAACAGTAAAATACAGTCCCATTGCTAAATGCTCAATTAAACATTTCAGTGATGCATATGTCTCAGTGGAAATATGTACAATGCATGTTCACGATTTTTCCGGCGCTAAAACCCGATTTAGAACTCTTGGCCCAATTTTATCTCTTCTCTTAATTAATCGACAATAATTAATCCAATCTTATAATTCAGTTCAATTTCCTCAATTTAAACTCCCTATAGCAATTCCCTATCCATTGGGTCAAAACCTTTATTGAAATTCCCAATTAAAACTCCAATTGTCTCAATTCAATATTTAGGTCACACTATGAACCATAATTGACCTTATTCTCTATGAATCAGTACCATAATAATTAAACTCCGACTCTCATAATTATCCTCAACAGTAGACCTCTTTCCCTAGTTCATAATGAATCGAGAATCACCTCAATCGGAGGTCTATACCATAAGTTATACCCAATAAGCTAAAAATCACTCCATCAGAAAACTGTCCTTCGCAGCGACCTACACTCCTCGCCGCGACGAAGAGAAGATCGCCGCTTTGGCGTCGTCCTCTTCTTGACTTCGCCATGACGCAGACAGAATTGTTCGCCGCGGCGTGGAACCAGACGCTCCTCCCGGCGTATCGCTGCGCTCGTCGCGGCGAGCACTAAATTTTCTCGCCACGGCGAGGCCACGCCAGACGTCGCGACGTGCGGCCACGCCACCGTCTTCTCCGATCGCATTTTTCCTCTTCTCTCTCTAAAACCAGCATTAAAACACTCCCATCTACCCAACTCAACCACAATAAATGCCATAAATGCATTAGAAACCATTAATAACAACATTAAAGTCATAAATACTTACCAATCGAAGATCAAAACCACAAATCACCGTAAACCCTAAAATCCTTCCAAATTAACGATAACCCACTCTCAATCCTCCTCAACCTTCATCAATCATAATAAACCAGTTAGGCTAGCATAATGAGAAGAAAACCATAAAGAAAGATCAAAGAATCCTCACCGATGGGAGGAATCAAAGATCGCCGTGGGAGGAGGAAGAGAAGAAATGCTATTTGCCTTAGGATAAATCCCCAATTTCAAACCTACATATTTATAGACATAGGTCTCTCAATCAGTCCAAATTTCAGTCTCTAAATTTCAATAGCTCAACATTTTAATTTCTTGACAGTATAACTCTAAATTTTTTTCCATTGCCATTGGACAATTCTTTCAGTACTATATAGTCAATCGGTCTGCCACTCCAAAATTTCCGGTCCGGGTATTTTCTCCCGAATTTCCCGAAAATTTCCTATAAGCCACTATCAATTGCCAATCGCTCTTAGACTATTCTAAATTAGTCATTCGAGCTCACTTATCCTAATTTCTCAATTAATCACAATCCAGTCAATTCAGTCAGTTTCCAGTTCACAATCCAATCAATTCATACTCGCAATAAAATGCCGAAAAATCATGAATGCATGTACCTATGAATAAATGCATATGCAATAAACCTGTTCCTCTATGATCAGAGGCCAGTAACATGTTCAATCAGTGAATGCAATGAACCTATCAGTCTGACCCAATATTACAAAAATACCCTTGCTAACAGTAACGGGATGTTACAATTCTCCCCTCCTTACAAAAATTTTGTCCTCGAAATTTCATATACTATTGATCCAAGAAACTGGAGAAATTGATTCGATCACTATATACTATCTCCCACTTATTTCACTATATAACCAATTTCTGTCAGTATACTGAATCAATACGATCAATCACTCATTAACATTCTCAAGCTTTCTCAAAATTTTCACTTTCGGTATCAATAACACTTATGTCGAATCATAACAATATTTCTTAATTCTGACCCTGTAACTCTTTACGAATCCAAATCATCTTTTTGGTTTTCAACTGACTTACCAATCATTAATTCTATTTACACCACAGTCACAGAGAGGCCACTTATAACGAATTTAACTTTCCCCAATTCACCTTTATCTCATCTTAGTGTATATTGGCCGAGGCGATACACTTTGAAACACTTCATTCATCGCTTAGCAGACTACATTTCTATAGTGTTAAAACACTAATCTCGAAAGGTTCCATTAACCTCAATATAGTCAATTTAACTCACTGACATTAACTTTAATTTCCTAACCCCCCTTACAGATTCATTTCAGTTATCCACATTATCTCATATAAATTTTGGCCTTCGACTACTTTAGGCCCTGATCACATTAATATAGGGGTGAACGACTCCCTTTTTGCTGTTAGACCCCTTATACATTATTCGAATGGTATCATCAATAAAACAATCGATATGCTCACCATCAATCTGAACTAACATCAATTTCATATCTCAAGGGACTCTCAATAATCTCATTTTTTTTAAAGACCCCTCATGCACGATCCAATTGGTGACACCAATGCACAATGGATATGCACTCAATCAATTTGAACTGTACATCAATATCATGTCCCTATGACTTCAAAATATCATTTTCACATTTATCTCCAACAGTCAAACCTGTTGGTTACTCACACCTATAATCATTCGATTTTACATTCCAACCCATCAATTACTTTTCCCATGAACTCTTACTCGAACATAAAACTTTAATCGTCCCTTACGATTTCTCTAACAGTTCCTTTAGTGGGTATTACCCATATTTCTTAATCCATTTATCACTACCATTTTCCTCAATAGTTTAATCCATTTGAAATTCCTAAATACTCAATTCTGTTTTGCCAATCCTTTTTACACATCTGATTTGGAATTCCAATTGCCCATAATACTTTCTTTTTGTCCCATACTAGTTCGACAGATCACGCTTCGATTGCAATAGGTTTAATAACCTTATCGCCTAAATTGTGATTTTACGCCATCGCATTTTCGAGTCGATACATTACATTGCATCACTAACTAAATTCTGAAACACTCAAACATATAACCCTTTTCAATACTTCTAAATTCACTAATATCTCAATCATTCTTGCTTTACATATTCATATCTATATTTGAAAGTTTCTATCCGAATAATGTCTCCAGCTTTCAAAAAAATATCCAGTCCAAAATAATTCAGTCATCACTCAGAATGTAGCCCATAAGGCAATATTTACCTCTAGGTACATAAAACCACTTTACACAATTTCATCAAATAGCATCATAACCTTTACTAGAACATTTCTGTACATAGCGCAAAATCTCCAAATGTTTCTGTCACAATCATCGATCATATGATCACACTCGTTATTCCTCAAACATTTGTCAAAGCTAAAGCAGAAAATCTTTGACAATTTCTGGACGTATCCAGCATACCGCTAGTTCTAAATAACTCCAAATCTCAAATACATATGTCCCTTGAAATTTCGCATTTTATCATCACCTCTTTCGACATTAAGTCTCCCAATGAGCCATATTCGAATACTGATTCAATCACTATTTATTTGGTTAACTGAGATTCATTCTTACGAAACTTGCATGATAAACAATTTCCTCAACTGTGCCAATTTATATACTTCATCATTCATTTTTTTAAAGCACTCAATTGCTAACCCATGCTTATAGTCATTATCCACTCTAAACAAAATTGAGACATTTTACTCTTCAGTAGCATAACAACTCCTCATACTCATAATTAATTACCGATTGCCTCCAATGAGGAACAATTTCTTATAACTTTCTCAGTTTCATCATAATATATTCTGACACATATTCCTTTACACTAGCTTCACCACCTATTGCAATTTATCGACCATCTTTATCCTCTAGGTTGAATAACCTATTCATCATATCAACTTATACTTTACGAACATATTTACACAAAATATTCATGAACCGATATTCTCCTCATGTTCGCAATTAGTATTTCTTTGATGCTCAGTAATTCTCTTACAGAATCGAATTCGTCTCAACACAATAATACATACTTAGTTTATTTCTTACGCTTGAGTCTCTACTAGAATTCGGACTCCACAATTTACTTGTACTTCATTTCAAATGTATTCTTTCAATGATTATTCTCAAATCAAATCGTCAGATCACTAAACCTTATCAATCATTAATACTGTTTATAAATCTCGATCAATCAACTATTTTTTCATCACAAAAAAATCAGTCACTCTTGATACTTCAAGAAACTTAATCTCTAAAGAGCACTTAAACAATTTCATTTATTCTAATCTCTTGGCATACATCGCTATAATCATCTCATCTCATCTAAAAATGTATTCACATCAATATACCCATTAATAGCACATACTACTGAAGACACTTTAATCCTATTTAATTTTAGACATCATTTCTCTTTTTGATACTAGCTCTCGATCATGGGGGACTTTGCTGAATGCATGTCCCTCTTTAACTCTCTCAAGCTCATTGCCTATACTATCATCATTGATAATCACACTTCTTTCTTAATTGATCGCTACAAGCACGCTCGCGCTTTACTCTAACTCATCTTGAACTTGGGGCTACCAGAATTATAATCGGAACTTACTTAATAAACCATCAATTTCCTCCTATATCATGTTCACGCATATTATTCATTTATGCTTAATCATTTCACCCATAATGGTGAGTCCACTATCAATGTACGCTTACGGTGACAATATAATCTGAACTCAACAACTTTCCTTTTTACACCCGTCCTCGCTCGTGAGGATCGTATACAATCTCTATTCATTCCCAATTGATCATTATAAGCACTTTCATTTCTTATTTTAACTCAATAGGATTTCAAACTACAAGAATTCTGGCTAGCGCTATCCATTAACTCATCAATTGCAGCTTAATACTTTCACTTGCCATGGGGCTCCCATAATCAGGTGTGCATTTACATAGGCAAAACAACTGGACCTTGACAACTTTTTCATTTACCATTGTCATTTTCTTACATTTCAATCTTTTCATTATTGTATCATACCTGTAAATTTTCACTCGCAACTCAATATCATAAATGTACAATCATTCTCGATATCCCACTTAACACATTCTGACTTTAAGTCACAAACCTCTATTCATAACTCTCATCACAGTAATCAAACCCAATTATAGTCTCTATAGATCGTAGAACATTTTATTTCCACTCACTTTGGTTATACACTTTCACTCTTCCCATTCTTACCATATTGCTATTTTCTTCTATCAATCCACAACTATACATTCATATCTATTCTCCATTCCAGAATATACTCCAGTATAACACTGATGTTGCCTTTCATACTACATATACACCAATACCAATACACTAAATCCTCATTTGTCAAATCGAACCAGACACTTTTTCCTTATTTCACGATATTCACAACTTCCTTTTTCCTCATCCTTTCTAACTATTTAAACAATTGAGACAGACTCATATATGTGACTCATATGTTAGACTAGGGATCAGTTGTCACTGTCTGCCATGAAATGACTTACATGCATGTAACTTGACACATTTTTTAGAAAGCCCATGTAAGATTGTACTTCTGGGCTCTGATACCACAAATGTAGCACCCCACTTCCGCCAAACCCGAACCCGATATCGATGGTGATATCCGAGCCGTGACATGAGGGTGACATGCTAGAAGCGATCAATTCAGTTTTAAAACTTATTATGACATTTTCTTTTGAAAACACTGAGTGCGTAGAAATCAATAAACAATTTGGGCCCGATATTGAAACATTTTCAATCAAAACACTCTTTCAATATTCCATTCACAATGCAATATTAATCAGTTGGGGCCTCTATAATAATAGTACAATTCTCATGAAATACAAATTTACATAAATCGAAAGACTCAAATGCGGACATGAGACCGATCCCGACACGAACTCGACTTGCTTGTAATCATACTCCCGTTTGTCTAACGGGTACTTGCCAAATCTGAAAATAATTGCAATGTTGGGTGAGTTTGTGAACTCGGTGAGAAACCATCATCGATGGTTCACTCAAATCATGCATTACATAAATTGCATACAAGACACGCACAGTAATATTTAATTAACGATATTATATAACAATTTTACGATGAGTCTATAACGGTTAGCGTTATCAAATAGAAATTTACAATAGTATATAACGCTTTCTGATATCATATCACAATTTACATAAATCATGAAACAGATTTACGATGGCATGTAACAATTTGCAATCTCTCATGTCATCACATAATTCAGTAAGTTTGCAATTCAATCATTCAAGTGTATACAATGCATATGAGACTCTTTTCTAGTTATTGATGTTGTGCCCAAGTGCTCGGTCAAGATTGATGGGGACGCGTCGAGATTTCTCCCCCGGGCTCGAGGCGGTCGATCTGATGTTCGAGCTCGAGGCTCTTTTCGGTGATAATAGCAATTTGGGTCACATTCCTTATCGATCATGCATTTATGCATGCAATGCGATGTTCGATAATCTACGATGTATACTATAAAAGCCCGATATTACATTCCTCAATATTATCAATAATCCAATCCAATACGAGAGTCAATCCCATACAGAGAAACATGTCATTCGATCATGTACATTTCATAATCATACAATTTCACGGTGGCAAGTAATTCACATTGAGCATTTAGACGATCAGAATTTGAGAAACCAACTAGGTTACTCACTGTAACTTCCGAAGCTCTTGCTGAAGTCCCGGCGAATGTTCGTGGAATGACGATCCAACGGCACCTCTATAACAGTAAAATACAGTCCCATTACTAAATGCTCAATTAAACATTTCAGTGATGCATATGTCTCAGTGGAAATATGTACAATGCATGTTCACGATTTTCCGGCGCTAAAACCCGATTTAGAACTCTTGGCCCAATTTTATCTCTTCTCTTAATTAATCGACAATAATTAATCCAATCTTATAATTCAGTTCAATTTCCTCAATTTAAACTCCCTATAGCAATTCCCTATCCATTGGGTCAAAACCTTTATTGAAATTCCCAATTAAAACTCCAATTGTCTCAATTCAATATTTAGGTCACACTATGAACCATAATTGACCTTATTCTCTATGAATCAGTACCATAATAATTAAACTCCGACTCTCATAATTATCCTCAACAGTAGACCTCTTTCCCTAGTTCATAATGAATCGAGAATCACCTCAATCGGAGGTCTATACCATAAGTTATACCCAATAAGCTAAAAATCACTCCATCAAAAGCTGTCCTTCATCATGACCTACACCCTCGCCATGACGAAGAGAAGATCGCATCATGGCGTCGTCCCTTCATGCTCGCCGCGACGCAGGCAGAATTGTTCGCCGCGGCGTGGAACCAGGCGCTCGTTGCGGCGAGCACTAAATTTTCTCGCCGTGGCGAGGCCACGCCAGTCGTCGCGACGTGCGGCCACGCCACCGTCTTCTCCGATCGCATTTTTCCTCTTCTCTCTCTAAAACCAAAATTAAAACACTCCCATCTACCCAACTCAACCATAATAAATGCCATAAATGCATTAGAAACCATTAATAACAACATTAAATTCATAAATACTTACCAATCGAAGATCAAAACCACAAATCACCGTAAACCCTAAAATCCTTCCAAATCAGCGATAACCCACTCTCAATCATCCTCAACCTTCATCAATCATAATAAACCAGTTAGGCTAGCATAATGAGAAGAAAACCATAAAGAAAGATCAAAAAATCCTCACCGATGGGAGGAATCGAAGATCGTCGTGGGAGGAGGAAGAGAAGAAATGTTTTTTGCCTTAGGATAAATCCCCAATTTCAAACCTACATATTTATAGACATATCCAAATTTCAGTCTCTAAATTTCAATAGCTCAACATTTTAATTTCTTGACAGTATAACTCTAAATTTTTTTCCATTGCCATTGGACAATTCTTTCAGTATTATATAGTCAATCGGTCTGCCACTCCAAAATTTTCGGTCCAGGCATTTTCTCCCGAATTTCTCTAAAATTTCCTATAAGCCACTATCAATTGCCAATCGCTCTTAGACTATTCTAAATCAGTCATTCGAGCCCATTTATCCTAATTTCTCAATTAATCACAATCCAGTCAGTTTCCAGTTCACAATCCAATCAATTCATACTCGCAATAAAATGCCGGAAAATCATGAATGCATGTACCTATGAATAAATGCATATGCAATAAACCTGTTCCTCTATGATCAGAGGCCAGTAACATGTTCAATCAGTGAATGCAATGAACCTATCAGTCTGACCCAATATTACCAAAATACCCTTACTAACAGTAACGGGATGTTACATTGATTCTTGGTGAAGATGATGTTTAGTATGGCTATGGGAGATCACCATCGGTGATAGAGGTTGGAGTGATTTTCGGAGATTTGGAGCTTAAGGATTTGAGCTTCGATTTGGTAAGTTTAATGTGTTTAATGTTGCTATTTATTGTTGTTTGATGTATTAATGAGTTTAAATGCTAGAGATGTGGGTAGTTGAGTGTGTTTAATGCTGGTTTATAGAGAGAGAAAGATGAAAAATTGATTGGAGAAGACGAAGTCGTCCGCACGCCGCGACGCCTGCAATTGGCCTCGCCGCGACGAGTCATTGCGTGCTCGCCGCGACGAGTGGAGCAAGACAACGCGGTGAGCGTGTGGATCTTCGTCACGATGAGTTCCTTCCCTTACGTCGCGGCGCGTCTCGTGGTAGGTGTTCGCCGCGGCGAGCGAACCTTGTACGCCGCGACGAGAGACCCTTCGTCACGACGAGCTCTAATTTTTTGATGATAGGTGCTTTAGTTTTTGGGGCAGAAATTATGGTGTAGACCTCCAATTGAGGTGATTCTTGATTTGTTGTGAACTAGAGATAGAGGTCTAAAATTGGGGTAAAGATTGAGAGTTCAAATTTTTATCTAGCGTGATTGCAATTATCGAAAGAGAGTCAATTACAGTTCTTAGTGCAACCTAAGAGTGATGTTTTGACAAATTGGAGTATAATTAGGGACTTAAGTGAATGAATTTGTTCTAATAAATAGTGAATTTTAGTTGTGAGGCAAGAGATAGCAGAATTGGATTATAGCGCCGGAAAATCATCAACATGCATCATACAGCTTTGAATTAAGACATGTGCATTATCGAATTTCTTTGATTGAGCATCTAGTGATGAGAATTTGTTTAAATTGTTATAAAGGCACCGTTGGATCGTCAGTCCACGGATATTCTTTGGGACTTCAGCAAGCTTCGGAAGTTACAGGTGAGTAACCTAGTTGGTTCCTCAATCTTTGTGTGTTAAATGTGAAGTGAATCACACGTTAATATATTGAACAATAATATGATCAAGATACATAAGAAGGGGGGGTTGAATTGTGATAAATTTTTCATTAATCCCTTTAGAAATTACTTGTTCTTTCAAAAACTTATCGTAAATCAATTCGTAACTAGTTTAAACAAAACTTTGTTAATTTTGAAAACTACGATATAAGTAATATGAGTAGAAAGAAAAAACACAGCAATTTATCTGGTTTACTTTAAACCGTAGGCTACGTCCGATCCTCGATATCCTTACGAGATTTCACTATTTCTGAGGCATTTATAAGTATTCTTTCGATTGAGCCTCTCAGGTCTCTTTTTACAAGTATTCTTTTACTCTTAGCTTCTTGGGGCTATCGTAACACTTTCTAATTGAAAGAATAGTAAAGAGCTTATTACAATAGAAATGCTCTTAACACTGTTCACTCGAAATATCGTTCACAATTTTCTCTCGATAATCGAAAATCAAAAGTTGAATATTCAAGGTTTCATGAAGTTATTTCTTTTTCAATCTTGACTCTTATTTATAGTCGAGTTCTTCAACATTTCTTGAATATCGCTTTGAATCTTGAAAAGCAGTTATTGATTTGACTCAGTAACTAACTCAATGATGTTTCTTTCTTCCGTCGATATTTTGTATCATTTGCTTTTCTCTTGTAAAGCTTTAAATGCCTTTTCTCTTGTAAAGCTTTCGTCTTCTTTTCTCTTGTAAAGCTTTTATGCCTTTTCTCTTGTAAAGCTTTAAATGCCTTTTAAACTTGTAAAGCTTTAAATGCCTTTCTCTTGTAAAGCTTTAAATGCTTTTCTCTTGTAAAGCTTTAAATGCCTTTTCTCTTGTAAAGCTTTAAATCCTTTTCTCTTGTAAAGCTTTAAATGCCTTTTCTCTTGTAAAGCTTTAAATGCCTTTTTCGCTTCGGTGATTCTTACTTGACTGATTTTCTCCTTCATTTGCTTTTTTACTTCTCATGCGTCCATCTACTTTTCATTTGTATATTTCTCTTTGTTTGTCATCAAAATTATTTAATACGTGAAGTCTTGTTTGACTTAACATTCTCCCCCTTTTTGATGATAACAAATATTGTAAAATAGAGAAATATGAAAGGTATCAAATATACAGAAGTATGAATAAATCAAAAAAAACTTCTGCTGATTCTCCCTTCTCATTCTTCCTTCTCCCCCTATTTTTTATTAATCAAAAAAAAATTATATCCCAAACTGTTTCACCAACTTTTTCAGCATCTTCTTAATCTTCTTCATATCCTTATCAAGTTTCTGAACTTGTTTCTTTAAAGTCAATGATTCAGCTGCAGTCGAGGATTCTGTCTCAACAACTTGTCTGTCAACAGCAGCAACTGTTGTTGTATAAGCTTCCATGTTTGAGACATGTGGTTCAATAATTTGTAGGAGAGGCGGAGGAACATATACAACTCGATCAGGAATATCAAGATCATAGGAATCAAGTATACGTTGAAATGTGCTTCCAAGCCAAGGCATAGCTTCTGCAATTGAGTTGATCTCCCACAGAGGTCGATTTTGCAGAATGTTCTGTAAAATACTATAAGAACATTTTAAGTTGCCAATCAGAAAAGAACGATACTGACCCTTTCTGATAGTGCCTCCCTGTGGATCATCTGTTGTAGCCTTAGTTTGGCTTGTTCCTGGATCTTGATAAATGCAGATAGAACTTCCACTTCTTTTCTCTTCACAAGCTTCATCAATCAATTGCACTGCTTCTATAATCTGATCAGAAGTCATGTCATCCAAAACTGGTTCTGGTTGAACTTTCAGCTTCAGTTTCTCTTCACACTTGCGTTCAACAAAATTTGGTGGTTTTAAATCAGGTACCACCTTGATTCTTTATCTTGTCGGTATTGGATAAAAAGTAAGACGCTCTCCAAATGGCTCTGGTGGATATGGTTCTCTTCCAACTCTCTTTAGTTGATCATAGAAATTTTTTTAACCCCTATCCAACAGATGTAGAATGATGTTATCAAATTCAACTGATTTGAAGAAGGCTTTCACAAATCTCTTTGGTTTGTCTCGGATGATGGCGAATTGGTCTTCTTCTCCTCTGTGACAACCAATCGTGTTCCCAACTTTCTCTTTGAAAAGTTAAATATTTGGATGGAACATTAGTCATCACACTCAAGACTTTTGAGTAACCTTTTGTCCCATAACATGTGTAGCAATTTGCTTGCGAATAAGTGTAGGTGAAAAGTAGTAGAAACTACTTCTTCAAAATTGGATTATCAAGGACATTGTGAGTATCCTTAAGATTACGATGTGACTTCCATATTAACTTCAGCAATATCAGCAGTATCAACAAGACTTTTACGTAGTATCAACAACAGTCTTTTCTTGCCTTACCTTCTTAGACTTTGTTTCTGTTGTTGGACTTCCTTCTTTTGTCGCACTCATTTTCTTTCCCCTTGGTGACTTTTTAGGTTGCATTTTTTTCTTTTCAGGTTCTTCTTTCCTTTTTCCTCCACTTCCTTGAGGCGAGTTTACGAATCTTTTCAAGGATTGATGTCAGCGACTTTGTAGCTTTGATCTTTGCGATTCGAGAATGCTTTGATTGACTTGATTCTCTGGATTGGTGGCTTCTTTCATTGTACGATTTTTGCTCTGGGTGACCTTCTTGCTTGCTTTGGAATGTCACTCAGTAGTGGTTCCCCTTTACGCTTCAAGTCACTGATTCAAAAATTGAACACTTCTCGACTTTGATTCACGAGAATGTGATCTTGTTTCCTTCATAGAAGACTTCTTGATATCGCTCCCCTCAATTGTTGCTTTCCTTGGCGATTTTGCTCCTTTTCTGTCTGATAATCTCAGACCCATTTTAGCAATAGATGTTGAATCTATATGGCTTTTAACAGATATCTTCATCTAATTCCCCGATCCAATCGATCTTAGATTCTCGAACACTCTTGTCAACAACATCCCATAAGGACAAGTGTTTGTATCCTTTATTGATTTTACCATGTACTGATAAATCAAATACGGTAAATCTATTGGGTGATGATTCAAAAGATGAAGAATACATTGTTCATCCAGGGTAGTGACGATGTCGTGAACCTATTCTCGGTAAAACACGATCACGTAGAGCCGCGAACAATACCCTTGCCTTTGGTACCAGCCAAGAGGCTCTTCTTTCAGTTGGGTTATTTTGTCCATAAAGTTGACAACTAACTTCATCTTCGTTCATCTTAAGCTTAGTCATCCATTTCGCCATATTAGTGAGTTGAACTCCATCCATCGGACATTCAGTGACTTTCTCCAGTGACTCCTTCGTTACTATAACAGAGTGTGTGTCTACATACGACACGATTGTATTGTCTACTGACTTAGTATTCTTCCAGAACTCATAAACTTCTTGGAGATAGACTTCATCTCATACTTGAAAGAAGTTTCTCCAACCTGCCGCTATTATCTCCGACTCTATATCCATCTGTTCTTTTCTTAGTTCTTCGAAGTTTACCAATCTTCCCCAGCCCGATCCTGGATCAACTCGCAAAATGGGCTTGACATTCATCTTGCTGATTCTGATTGAGTAGGAACTTGCTTGAGGAAATTTCAGAGAGATTTAAGAGAACTAGCAATTTTTGAATTCGGTAGAAATCCCAAAAGTCAGTTTTAGGGAATTTATAGAGAATTCTAGAACTATTGTACTTCTCGATGATCCGACTTTTCCTCTAAAACTTTTTCTTGTGAAAGAAGTTTTATATACGAAATCGTCTAACGCAGATTAACTCCACCGTTCCTTTGTCTTGTCTTTATAAAAACCAGATGAATGGTCCGTTAACTCCTCCGTCATTCTGCATCTTGTCTTTATGAAAACCGGATGAATGGTCCGTTAACTCCTCAAATCATGTCATCTTGTCTTTATAAAAAACCGGATGAATGGTCCGTTAACTCCTCCGTCTCATCATCTTGTCTTTATGAAAAACCAGATGAATGGTCCGTAACCATCACCATATTGAGGTTGCGTCGATTTCTTTAAAGCGATCTTTCACTTAGTGGTTTTGTGAAGATATCCACCCACTGATATTTTGTTTCTACGAATTGTAGACTGACGACTTTCTTCTGAACGTAATCTCTCAAGAAATGATGTCTGACTTCTATGTGCTTTACCCTTGAATGTTGAATTGGATTCTTTGACAAGCTAATGGCGTTGGTGTTGTCGCAATATATTGGAATCTCTTCCTCTTGTATTGAGTAGTCCTCTAATTGATACTTGATCCACAATATTTGTGAACAACAACTTCTGCGAATATATATTCAACTTGACGATTGATAATGCAATCGAGTTTTGTCTCTTGCTTGACCATGACACCAGGTTTGGTCCAAGAAAGTGGCAGCCACCACTCGTGCTCTTCCTTTCGATCCTATCACCGACATAGTCCGCATCACAATATCTATTCAACCTGAAATTTTTACCTTTCTCATACATTAAGCAAAGATCAGTAGTACCTGCGAGATATCTCAAAATTTGTTTTACAGCAATATAATGAGATTCTCTAGGATCGACTGAAACCTTGCACACAAGCATACACTTGAATAGAATGTCGTCTACTTGCTGTAAGATAAAGCAAAGAACCAATCATCCTCAAATAGGGTTTGATCCACCTTCTTACCACTTTCGTCTTTTGACAACAAGTTTGAAGGATGCATCGGGGTAGACATATATTTAACATTGCACATATCAAACTTAGACAACAATTCTTTAAGATATTTTGTTGATGGATAAAATCTTATCCTCGGTTTGTTTTACTTGCAATCCAAGAAAGAATTTTAACTCACCCATCATGCTCATCTCAAATTCATTTTCATCATTTTCAAAACTCATGCATAACCTTCTGAAGTTGCACCAAAATAATATCATCAACATAAATTTGCACAATAATGAAATCATTACTCAAGTTCTTCCTAAAAAGAGTTTTGTCTACTTTACCTCTAGTAAATCCATTTTCTATAAGAAATGAACTCAGACGATCATACCATGCTCTAGGGGCCTGTTTTAGTCCATATAAGGCTTTATGAAGTCTGTAGACATGATCTGGATACTTTATGTCCTCAAATCCGGGAGGTTGCTTAACATAGACTTCTTCATCTATAAAACCATTCAGAAATGCACTTTTTACATCCATCTGAAAAAGCTTTATGTCATGGCAAACTGCATGTGCAAGCAGTATCCTTATTGCTTCAAGTCTTGCTACTGGAGCATATGTCTCATTGTAGTTTATTCCTTCTTGCTGATTATAGCCTTGTGCTACTAATCTTGCCTTGTTGTGACTTACTTTTCCTGATTCGTCTAGTTTATTCTTGAATACCCATCTAGTACCAATAATGGATTTCTTTTCAGGTTTAGGAACTAAGGACCAGACTTTATTTCTACAGAATTGATTCAACTCCTCTTGCATAGCTAGTATCCATGCTTCATCTTTTAGAGCTTCATCAATCTTCTTAGTTTTTACTTCAGATATAAATGCCATGTTGGCTTCTCTTCTGAACTTGGACCTTGTTAGAACACCTTCCGAGGTTTCTCGATAATTGACTCTTTAGGATGAGAACTTTTGTATCTCAATCTTTCTTTAACTCCAAATTCTTGAAATGTCTTTCTTTTAGTCATATAGTGTTTCGATGAAGATACTTCTTTGTACTCCGTCAAAGGCACCATAATGACATCATTATCGATTCCTCTTCCTTATTGGGTTGAGAGCTATCATCGAACTTGACATGAATAGTTTCTTCAGCGTCTTTGAGGTGAGGTTGTAGACTCTAAATGTCTTTGAGGTGAGAGAATAACCTAGAAATATTCCCGAAAGTGTCTTTGCATCAAACTTGTCCGAACTTCCTTTGTGTTGAGAATAGTGCACTTGCAACCGAAAGGATGGAAATAAGAAATGTTTGGTTTCCTTCCATTCCACAACTCATAGGGAGTTTTCTTGATATTGGTCGTGACAACACTCTATTACGAATATAGCATCTTTGTATTGCTGACTACCTTGAAATATTTAGGAAGATTCATCTCGCTGACATTGTTCTTGCCATCTCTTGAATTGTCCTATTCTTCCTTTCAACAACTCCATTGTCACTGCGGAGTCCTTGGGGCGGAGAAGTTATGGAAAATTCCATTTTCTTCGCGAGAATACTCTAAATTTCTCATTCTCGAATTCTCCACCATGATCACTCCTTATACTAGCTATAGACACTCCTTTTTCATTCTATAACCTCATGGCAAGGTTTCTAAAGCACTTGAAAGACTCATCTTTATGTGCCAGAAAAAGTATCCAACAAAACCTTGTAAAATCATCAATAATGACAAGTCCATACTTCTTTCCACCAAGACTTATTGTCCTTGTTGGACCAAATAAATCCATATGTAACAACTCTAGTGGTCAGATGAGATTCTGAAATGTTTGGAAGAGAAAGAGGTTTTAACTTGTTTCCCTTTCGACAACTTTCACAAAGAAATCTTTGTCAAAACAAATTTGTGGCAAACCTTTTACCAAATCATGTTTCAAAAGTTTTGAAATATGTTTAAAAGCTGACATGACCTAGTTTTTTATGCCAGATCAGTCTTTCTTCTTCAGTAGATAAAAAACATGAAATATTTTGAGACTGAAAATCGTCTAAATCAATTTTGTAAAGATTGTTTCGTCTTTCGGTCGAAAAGAAGGTAGAACCGTCTTTGTTTCTGACTTCACAAAAGTTTTGGTTGAATGTAACTTCAAAACCAGAATCACATAATTGACTAATACTTATCAAGTTATGCTTTAGAACATCAACTAGCAGTACGTTGTTAATGCATGCATGAGAATTCTTACCAATCTTACCAATCCCGATTATCTTACCCTGCTTGTTGTCTCCAAAAGTTACCGAACCTCCTTTCTTGTACTGAAGATCTAGGAACATAGACCTTTTTCCCGTCATGTGACGCAAGCATCCACTGTCCAAATACCAATGGTGCTTGCTAGCTCTTCCAAAGAAGGATTTCTGTAGGAGATATTATCTTGTTTTTAGGTACCCAGATTCTCTTGGGTCCTTTAGGGTTAGTATGGTGTAATGAATGACAATAAGAAGTAGAATGAAAACGTTGATGACCTTTTTGAAAACCTTATTGATATCTTTTCTTATCTTTTTGAACAATTGATTTCACATAATGTTGGGACTTATTTTTAGCAAACCCTAATCCAGTTTTATCACTTGGATGTCTGCATTTTCCTAGCATTTCATTCATCTTTTTGTACTATCGTAAATTTAGCTAGATCAATCGAGATTATTGATTCTCGATTTCAACTGTTTAATCTCTTGGATCTATCTATAACTTTTGTTATTCAGTTCCTCGACTTGCTTTCTCGGACTTATATTCTCACTCTCTATCTCATGAGTATGTTTGAGGTTTTCTACATATTTCTTCTTCAACGACTTGTCTTGTTTCAGAATAGCATGAGAATCCTCTAACAATTCTGAGTATGCATCTTGTATATTATTATAGCTAGAAGTTACCTCTTCATCACTTTCTTCTTGACTACGGACATATGTTAGCATGTTTTGACGCTTCTGAGCTTGTATCTGATTCTGATGAATCCAGATCCTCCCACGTTGCCATCATGCTTTTCTTGTTATCCCTACTCTTTTTGAGTTGTCTTTTCAACATTGGACACTCGGACTTGTAATGTCCCGGCTTATTGCATTCATAACATGTAATAGATGCTTTCTCGACTTTTCCATCGTCTTTGCCGCTATTCCTTCGAATGTTGAATTTCCTTTGGACTTCTTTTCCACATTCTTCTTATCTTTCTTGAAATGAAAGATAACTCATAAATCTTCATCACTTGATTGATTACGACTTCTTTGGAATCATCATCCTTTGATTCTTCAATCTTTAATGCCTTTGATGTATTCCTCTTTGTCTTTTCTTCGGATTTTGTGATTCTTTTGACTGCTTTGAGTCTTATGGACTTCTCTTTCTTGGGCTTATCTTACGCATCAAGCTCTACTTCGTGTATCTTCAATGATCCAAGCAATTCATCAAGCTTTAGTACGCTTAAGTCTTTGGCTTCTTGTCAATAGATTACTTTGGGTCTCCATCTTTTGGCGGACTCCTCGAATCTTTCGAACATGGTCTTGATGTTGTTATGCGTTCTTCCGAGCTTTTAGCCCATTAACAATTGTTTGAAATCTTCAAACATTTAATCAATGGTCTCTTCTTCTTTCATTTTGAACAACCCGTACTGATGCACCAGAATGCTTATCTTGGACTCCTTGACTTGATTTGTTCCTTCATGTGTAATTGATAATGTATCCCACATTTCTTTGGCAATGTCGCATCCATGAACTTTGTCATACTCGCTTCTGCTTAATGCACAACTCAAGAAAAATTTCGCCTTGGAGTTTAGTTGAAATCTTGCTTTACGCTTTCATTTGTCCATCTTTCTCGTGGAATTGGATTTTATCATCATCTTGAGTGTCTATAGTGCATTCTCGATGATGTCCCAAAGGTCAATGTGAGTAGATTCGATAAACAATCTCATCCGGTCCTTCCAATAGTGGTAGTCTTCACCATTGAATCTTTGGAGGTCTAGTGACCAAGCTCCTTGACAATATACATGTGTGATTCCACCATTTTCTTTAATTCACACTTTATTAAAGTGATTCTTGAACACCGTGCTCGATACCAATTGAAGTGAATCACACGTTAATATATTGAACAATAATATGATCAAGATACACAAAAGGGGGTTGAATTGTGATAAACTTTTCGTTAATCCCTTTAGAAATTACTTGTTCTTTCAAAACTTATAGTAAATCAATTCATAACTAGTTTAAACAAAACTTTGTTAATTTTGAAAACTACGATATAAGTAATATGAGAGTAGAAAGAAAAAACACAGCAATTTATCTGGTTCACTTTAAACCGTAGGCTACGTCCGATCCTCGAGATATCCTACGAGATTTCACTATTCGAAGCATTTATAAGTATTCTTTCGATTGAGCCTCTCCGGGTCTCTTTCTGCAAGTATTCTTTTACTCTTGGCCTCTTGGGCTATCTCGTAACACTTTCTAATTGAAAGAATAGTAAAGAGCTTATTCTGATAGAAATGCTCTTAACACTCATTCACTCGAAATATCGTTCACAATTTTCTCTCGAGATAATCGAAAATCAAAATTTGAATATTCAAGGTTTCATGAAGTTATTTCTTCTTCAATCTCGACTCTTATTTATAGTCGGGTTCTTCATTATTTCTTGAATATCTGCTTCTTGAATCTTGAAAAAGCGGTTATTCAGTTTGACTCAGAAACTAACTTAAACTAATGTTTCTTTCTTCCGTCGATATTTTGTATCGGTTGCTTTTCTCTTGCAAAGCTTTAAATGCCTTTTCTCTTGTAAAGCTTTAGTACCTTTTCTCTTGTAAAGCTTTAAATACCTTTTCTCTTGTAAAGCTTTAAATGCCTTTTCTCTTGTAAAGCTTTAAATGCCTTTTCTCTTGTAAAGCTTTAAATGCCTTTTCTCTTGTAAAGCTTTAAATGCCTTTTAAACTTCAATTGATTCTTACTTGGTGACTTTTCTCCTTCATTTGTTTTTTACTTCTCATCGTCCATCTACTTTTCATTTGTATATTTCTCTTTGTTTGTCATCAAAATTATTTAATCGTGAAGTCTGGTTTGACTTAACAAAATGTTTTATGAATGTGTGGGTTGTTTGCCAATATGAGTGCTTGTAATTGTGTAATAGATGTCTTTGAAATTGTGAGTGAATGTTCGAATGCGATAAATAGAATCGATTGATATATATATATATATATATATATATATATATATATATATATATATATTATTGTTTTTGCAAGTGTCAGTGCATGCTAGACATGATTAAAATCGGTAAATAAATAGTTGTGACTGGTGCAATTAGTGATCAGAGCTTTAAACTCGATTATCAGTGAAAGGGCCTAAGGTCAAAAGGGAATAGTGCATACCCAGAGGGCTCTCCTATTCCTAGTGTGAGCGGGCAGTAGTGCATACCCTGAGGGCTCTCCTACTTGCCTAAAATGCGATTTCTGCGTAATGTGGCCGAATCGAGACAGTATTGACGCTCAGTCACAACATTGGCATAAAATGAGAATTGACATGCATTATGCATCTGACTGTATTGTGAAAATTGAGAATGCGTGTATTATGTGACGATTACGCAGTGACATATTTGATTTATGTTATGGTGAAAATGTGTAAATTGTCTGATAGTGTTTCGAATGTGTTATCGTGTGGCTATGTGATATATCGTGTGTATATACATGAGTTGGGTGAACCATCGATGATGGTTTCTCATTGAGTTCGTAAACTCACCCAACATTGCAAATATTTTTCAGGACAGTGGTAGTAGATTCCTAGCTCCCGTGATAGACTCTTTCTGTCGTGTGAGTGCATGGGCAAGAGAAGCGATGGCTCACAGGTCGGTCAGCTGGGACGAATTTTGGGAAAGTCATAGTATAGACTTTTGTATCAGTTTCCTTTTTGAGATATTGTATTGAGATTGTAGGGGACTGATAGACTTGTATATATTTCCATTAGAAATGTGAAATGAAAGATGATTGTGGATTTAAAAATTTAGTGATTTGCATAATTCGATTTAAATTGTATTGATGCCATGTGAGTGTTTAGTGATTGTTTTCATTAGTAGCACTTCCTTGCTGTGGGATATGCGTCGGAACGACCCACGGGCGTCCCAGTGCGTACCCTACGGTAAGGGGGCGCTACAATAGGTGGTATCAGAGCATAGTTTGGCATCTTTTGGGCATAGTGCATTTTAGGCTTGAATTTTTAAGGAGAAAAGCAGAAATTGACTAGATTCTTGTTTGTTATAGGTCATCCATTCTTCGAGATCAAGTGGATCAACCAGCTGACCTAGAATCAATGGGAGCTAGTAGAGAGTCCTCTATGCCTCATTCTGAGGAGTTATCTCCTAGAGTTCTCGTGAGACGGGAGAGAAGGTTTGATAGGCTAGCATGTGGAGTCGTTGACTTTATGGCGGCCAGAGACCTGCAGAGGTGAGGATGGTTAGAGAGGACAGAGAGAGTCCTCGATCAGATGGACTGTGACTCTGAGGAGTGCTTTGACTATGCAGTTTCTCTGCTTGGTCCGACCTTTCAAGAAGTGGAAGGCTGTTAAAGGCGAAGCACGTCGAAGCCCCGCCTGCTATCATGGGATGATTTTCTGAGGGCATTGAGAGATAACTTCATGCCCAAGGTTTATTTAGAGATGAAGATGCAGGAGTTTCTTGAGTTTAGACAAGGGACAATGACAGTAGCTGAGTATGAGGTGCGGTTTAATGGTGATGAGTGCACGCACATCTTGATTGCTTCAAAGTCGATAGGTGCGGAGATTCGAGGAGGGCTCAATCTGGAGATCCGCACTGAGTTAGCCCGATCGATATGGGTACCTTTGTTGGTGAGAGCTGCGGCGGATGAGAGTTGAAAGCCTCGAGGCAGTGAGCCAAGTCGAAGTCTGGACGGGGCCCGAGGGCAAGAGACCAAGTAATGACCAAGGTAGTGAGTAGAGGATTTAGTAAGCGCCGGACCAGGTCTTTGGTCGTCTGGAGGGCGTAAACGATCGATTTGGGCGAGAGGCGGATTTGCTCGATCTGGTAGTGGCAGAAGCGGTCTTTAGAGGTTCGAGCTAGAGTCTTCATTGTGTGAGTATTATGAGAGGAGACACGATGGGAGTCTTTGAGATTTACGGGCGTGTCTCAAGTGTGGCTCCATGGACCATCAGATCCGGGAGTGTCCTTATACTGTGGAGGCCCAGTCCACTATGACTGGTAGATTTGGCAGCTATACCACGGTGCAGCAAAGCCGTGGAGGTGGATCGGGATTTAGGGGCTGAGGTCGAGGCTGAGGTCGAGTGAGGGATCCGTAGTGAGGACTGAGGGACTGAGCAGCAAACAGCAGTCCCAAGCTAGAGTCTATGCCATGACTCGGCAGGAGGCTCAGGATTCCCCAGATGTGGTGGCTGGTATGCTTCTGATCTTTGATGTTGAGGTTTTTGCTTTGATAGATCCAGATCCACGCATTCGTTTGTTGCACCGCATGTGGCATGTAGACTGCATTGTGATAGGGAGGGATTACAGTATGGGTTAGAGGTGAGTACACCTCTAGGTAGTACGACAATTTCGGGAGAGGTCTGCAAGGGGTGTCTGATTGTGATTGATCAGGCAGAGTTGAGTGCAGACCTGATAGTGTTGCCTCTGAGAAAGATAGCTGTGATTTTGGGGATGGACTGGCTCACTGCCCATAGGGCTATTATGGATTGTTGTACCAAGGAGGTCGTGTTAAAGTCTCCTGGTCAACCTAGAGCTGTTTTTCGAGGTATTAGTCAGGCAGTGCCAACCAGGATGATTTCGTTTCTGAGTGCTCTGAGGTTGATGCAGGGAGGTTGTGAGGCCTATCTGGCTCATGTGATTGATTCTAGAGTAGAGCAGAGGCTGCAGGATATTCCCGTGATCAGGAAATTTCCAGATGTGTTTCCCGATGAGTTACCGAGTTTGCCGCCGGATCGGGAGACAGAGATTGGAATTGACCTCATTCCAGGTACCGCTCCTATATCTATACCTCCATATAGGATGGCACCGGTGGAACTGAGGGAGCTTAAGGCTCAGTTGTAGGAGCTTCTGGATAAGGGATTTATCAGGCCGAGTGTTTCGCCGTGGGGAGCTCCAGTGTTGTTTGTAAAGAAGAAGGACGGGACTTTGAGGCTATGTATCGATTATAAACAGTTGAATCGAGTGACAGTCAAGAACAAATATCCACTGCCTAGGATCGATGATTTGTTTGATCAGTTACAAGGAGCTTAGGTGTTTACTAAGTTGGATTTGAGATCTGGATATTATCAGTTGAGGATAGCAGAGGCCGATGTGCCTAAGAGTGTTTTCAGGAGCAGGTATGGACATTTCGAGTTCTTAGTAATGCCGTTCGGGTTGACTAATGCCTCGACAGCCTTCATGGCCTTGATGAATAAGGTCTTTCAGCCCTACTTGGATCAGTTTGTGATAGTATTCATTGATGATATTCTAGTGTACTCGAGGAGTAGACAAGAGCATGCGGAGCATCTGAGGACTATATTGCAGATTATGAGAGATAGACAGCTGTATGCCAAATTCACTAAATGTGAATTTTGGCTTGATGAGATAGTATTTCTAGGGCACATTGTATCTGGTGAGGGTATCCGGGTGGATCCTCACAAGATTGAGGCAGTAAGGAGTTGGGAGATTCCGAGGAATGTGTCTGAGATTCGGAGTTTCTTCGTATTAGCAGGATATTACCGGAGGTTTGTCGAGGGGTTTTCGGTGATCTCAGCCCCTTTGACAAAACTTCTGAGGAAGAATGTGGTCTTTGGATGGACCGATGAGTGTCAGAGGAGTTTTGAGGAGCTGAAACATCGGCTGACTTCGACGTCGGTGTTAGCTTTACCATCAGGAGCTGGAGATTTTGAGGTTTTCAGTGATGCTTCGCAACAGGGTTTAGGATGTGTTCTGATGCAGCATGGGAGAGTGATAGCGTTGCTTCGAGACAGTTGAGGTCTCACGAGATGAATTACCCAGTGCATGATTTGGAGTTAGCTGCGGTTGTGTTTGCTCTGAACATCTGGAGACATTATTTGTATGGTGAGACGTTCCAGATCTTCACCGATCATAAGAGTCTGAGATATCTGTTGAGTCAGCGAGAGTTGAATCTGAGGCAGAGGAGATGGATAGAGTTGCTGAAGGATTATGACTGCACTATTGAGTACCACCCAGGGAAGGCTAATGTGGTGGCAGATGCTTTGAGTAGGAGATCTCATATCAGTGCAGCTCAGATTCATATTGGTAGGTTGCCTAGTTTGATTCAGTTGAGAGCCCTGAATGTGCAGATGGATTTGGCTCAGGATGGAGCTCTGTTAGCTACTTTGAGGCTTAGGCCGATGTTGCATGACCGGATCAGGAGGGTTCAGTATCAGGATCCTGTATTAGTGCGATTGATGGATAGAGTAAGATCTGGTTTGTCTTCTGATTTTGAGTTGAGAGATGGGACTCTTTGGATGAGACAGAGATTATGTGCTCCATATGTGGAAGATTTTAGACGAGAGATTCTACAGGAGGCGCATGTGGTTGCCTATGCTATGCATCCTGGTACTACCAAGATGTATAATACCCTTAAGTTGCATTTCTGGTGGCCAGGCATGAAGAAGCAAGTAGCAAAGTTTGTTTCTCGGTGTTTGACGTGCCAGCAGGTTAAGGCTGAGCACCAGGCCCCAGTTGGGAGATTGCAGTCGTTACCCATTCCGGAGTGGAAATGGGAACGAATCACTATGGATTTCATTATGGGGTTGCCTAAGACGTTGAGGCAGCATGATGCGATCTGGGTTATAGTGGACCGGTTGACTAAATCGGCTCACTTCTTGCCAGTGAAGGACAGCAATACTCTCGATCAGTTGGCCCAGAAGTATGTGGCAGAGATTGTGCGACTGCATGGGGTCCCGGTATCGATAGTGTCACATAGGGATCCCAGATTTACTTCAAGGTTCTGAAGAAGTTTGCAGTCGGCTATGGGTACGAGGTTGAATTTCAACCTGACATTTCATCCTCGCACGGATGGGCGAGTGAGAAGGCGATCAAGGCTGTTGAGGATATGCCGAGAGCTTGTGTATTGGAGTTGAGGTCTTGGGATCGATATTTGGCTCGATAGAGTTTGCTTACAATAATCGATGCAGAGCGGTATTGGGATGGCACCGTATGAGGCCTTATATGGGAGGCCGTGTAGATCACCTCTTTACTGGGATGAAGAGGGTGTGAGGATGCTCGAGGGTCCCGAGCTGATCCAGGACACTGTAGATAAGGTTTGATTGATTCGGAGTCGCATTAAGGCAGCTCATGATAGACAGAAGAGTTATGTGGATCAGCATCGTCGAGAGATGGAGTACAGTGTGGGCGACAGAGTGTTCCTCCGAGTGTCACCTTGGAAAGAAGTGCTGAGATTTGGTCGTAAGGGCAAGTTGAGTCCTTAGTATATCGGTCCTTATGAGATTACTGAGAGGATCGGACCGTTGGCCTATAGATAAGCATTGTCGAGTGAGATGTCCCAGTTGCATAATGTGTTTCATGTGAGTATGCTCCGGAGATATCGATCAGACCCGACTCATGTGATTCCGGCTCAGGAAATTGAGATAGCTAGTGATCTGAGTTATGTTGAGGAGCCGGTGCAGATTATCGGATCGCGGGTCAAGCAATTGAGGCGTGGTGATTCCATTGGTGAAAGTCTATGGAAGAACCACTCATCAGAGGAGGCAACTTGGGAGACTGAGGAGCACATGAGGAGGCAGTACCCTCATCTGTTCGACCAGTCAGGTATGAAATTTTGGGACGAAATTTTTTTTAGGAGGGGAGAATTGTAACATCTCGTTACCGATGTGATGGCCATATTGGTATTTGGGGCAGGATAGGAATTTTTACTGCATTTATTCATTGAGTATTATTTTGGCCTCTGATTTTAGAGGAATAGATCCTTTTGCGCATGCATATGCATAGTGACATGCATTCATGATTTTTTCGGTAATTAATTGTGATTATGTTTTGAATGGTAAACTTATGTGAGATATGATTTATTAGGTTTGTATAGCTAATTGGAGTGAGAATTGAATTTTAGAGATTTGAAAATTTAAATTGGAATATAGGATCTTGTGTTTTGTATTTTTGAGGATTTATAGGAATTTTTTCAAAATTTTTAGAATTATGGCTTCGGACCGGGAAAATGTCTTAGAGACTGATGGATTATATTCCTGTTCCGAAATTGATGGCTAATGGCATGGAAAATTTAGACTTGTGAGTTTTGGAATTTTTATGATGAGTCATTGAAATTTAGAGACTGAAATTGAAGGAATTTGAGGACTATAATCTATAGGTTTAAATCAGCCCCTTTATATTTATACTTTAGGTTTTGAAATCAAAACAAGGCTTTTCCTCCTAGGGCAAATTTCCTCTTCTCTTCGTTGGTGATTTTTGATTCTCCCTGGTGTATGACCTTCGATCGTTTCTTGTTGTTACCACTCCCTATACAAAGCTTAGTTTGATTCTTGGGGAAGATGATGTTTAGTATGGCTATGGGAGATCACCATCGGTGATAGAGGTTGGAGTGATTTTCGGAGATTCGGGGCTTAAAGATTTGAGCTTCGATTTGGTAAGTTTAATGTCTTTAATGTTGCTATTTATTGTTGTTTGATGTATTAATGAGTTCAAATGCTAGAGATGTGGGCAGTTGAGTGTGTTTAATGCTGGTTTATAGAGAGAGAAAGATGAAAATTTGATTAGAGAAGACGAAGTCATCCGTACGCCGCGACGCCTGCAATTGGCCTCGCCGCGACGAGTCATTGCGTGCTCGCCGCGACGAGCGGACCAAGACGCCGCGACGAGTGTGTGGATCTTCGCCGTGACGAGTTCCTTCCCTTACGTCGCAGCGCGTCTCGTGGAAGGTGTTCGCCATGATGGCGTTCTTCCACGCATGTGAGCAAATTTGTACACCATGACGAGAGACCGCCGTCATGGCGAGCTCCAATTTTCTGATGATAGGTGCTTTAGTTTTTGGGGCATAAATTATGGTGTAGACCTCCAATTGAGGTTATTCTTGATTCGTTGTGAACTAGAGATAGAGGTCTACAATTGGGGTAAAGATTGAGAGTGCAAATTTTTATCTAGCGTGATTGCAATTACCGAAAGAGAGTCAATTACAGTTTTTAGTGCAACCTAAGAGTGATGTTTTGACAAATTGGAGTATAATTAGGGACTTAAGTGAATGAATTTGATCTAATAAATAGTGAATTTTAGTTGTGAGGCAAGAGATAGCGGAATTGGATTATAGCGCCGAAAAATCATGAACATACATCATACAGCTTTGAATTAAGACATGTGCATTATCGAATTTCTTTGATTGAGCATCTAGTGATGAGAATTTGTTTAAATTGTTATAGAGGCACCGTTGGATCGTCAGTCCACGGATATTGCTGGGACTTCCAGGCAGTAGCTCGGAAGTTACAAGTGAGTAACCTAGTTGGTTCCTCAATCTTTGTGTGTTAAATGTTTTATGAATGTGTGGGTTGTTTGCCAATGTGAGTGCTTGTAATTGTGTAATAGATGTTCTGAAATTGTGAGTGAATGTTCTGAATGTGATAAATAGAATCGATTGATATATATATATATATATATATGTTATTGATTGTGCAAGTGTGAGTGCATGCTAGACATGATTAAAATCAGTAAATAAACAGTTGTGACTGGTGCAATTAGTGATCAGAGCTTTAAGCTCGATTATCAGTGAAAGGGCCTAAGGTCGAAAGGGAATAGTGCATACCTAGAGGGTTCTCCTGTTCCTAGTGTGAGCGGGCAGTAGTGCATACCCTGAGGGCTCTCCTACTTGCCTAAAATGTGATTTCTGCATAATGTGGCCGAATCAAGACAGTATTGACGCTCAGTCACAACATTGGTATAAAATGAGAATTGACATGCATTATGCATCTGATTGTATTGTGAAAATTGAGAATGCGTGTATTATATGACAATTACGCAGTGACATATTTGATTTATGTTATGGTGAAAATGTGTAAATTGTCTGATAGTGTTCCGAATGTGTTATCGTGTGGCTATGTGATATATCGTGTGTATATGCATGAGTTGGGTGAACCATCGATGATGGTTTCTCATTAAGTTCGCAAACTCACCCAACATTGCAAATATTTTTTAGGACAACGGTAGTAGATTCCTAGCTCCCGTGATAGACTCTTTCTGCCGTGTGAGTGCATGGGCAAGAGAAGCGATGGCTCACAGGTCGGTCAGCTGGGACGAATTTTGAGAAAGTCATAGTATAGACTTTTGTATCAGTTTCCTTTTTGAGATATTGTATTGAGACTGTAGGGGACTGATAGACTTGTCTATATTTCTGTTAGAAATGTGAAATGAAAGATGATTATGTATTTAAAAATTTAGTGATTTACATAATCCGATTTAAATTGTATTGATGCCATGTGAGTGTTTAGTGATTGTTTTCATTAGTAGCACTTCTTTGCTGTGGGATATCCGTCGGAATGACCCACGGGCATCCCGGTGCGTATCCTACGGTAAGGGGGCACTACATAATGTTCCAAGACCTAGATGCTTGCTTAAGTCCATAAATGGACCTTTGCAATTTGCAAACCTTATGCTCATTACCTGGATCAATGAATCCTTCTGGTTGGGCCATATAAATGGTCTCCTCAAGATCCCCATTAAGAAATGCGGTGTTTACATCCATTTGCCATATTTCATAATCGAAATAGGCTGCTATGGCCAAAAGAATCCTGATGGACTTAAGCATGGCAACCGGAGAAAAAGTCTCCTCATAGTCTATACCCTCCTTTTGAGTATAGCCTTTAGCTACCAATCTAGCTTTAAAGGTCTCTCGCCTTTCCATCCGATCCTTTTCCTTTGTAAATCCATTTACACCTATGGCTTTTAGACACGGTGGTAGATCTACAAGGACCAGCATCGCATTAGTATACATAGAATCTATTTCGATTCCATCGCCTTGAGCCATTTTCCTACATCAACATCATTAATAGCACTGTGTATACGTAATGGGATCTATTTCTTCTTGGTCCGAGATGGCAATTAAGCCTTCTCCTAAACCCGATTCCTATCGGTTGTCTCACAACCCTCCCACTACGTCTAGGCACACCTTGATGTTAGGGTTGCACTTATGATTCAACTCTTGAATCCATTTCGACATCTTGTTACGTCATATCAAAACAACTCTTGGTTTGGATGAAATAGCTAACTCCTTTAGTACTACTTCACTTCTTCCTTTGTGATTTTCACAACTCTTCCTCTAAGAAGGTTGCATTTGTCGACACAAATACCTTCTTATCATGAGGGCTGTAAAAATAGTACCCTCGAGTTCCGTAGGATATCCTACAAACAAACATACTTCGACCTTGGTTCCATCTTTGTGGATTCGGGCTTTAGAACATAAATTTGGGCAGCCCTAATTCCTCAAATGCCTTAATGAAGGCACTCGGCGATCCACAACTCCCTAGGTATTTTAGGCACCGATTTGGAAGGAGCAAAGTTAAGAAGATATGTTGTCGTTTGTATGGCATATCCCCAGAATGATTCGGAAAGCTAGCGTAGGACATCATTGATCTTACCATTTCCAATAGAGTTCTATTTCTCCTCTACTACACCATTACATTGAGGTGTACGCGAGGTGACAAATTGGAAAAATTCCATTATCAATTAAATATTGCTGGAACTCTCTAGATAAATACTTACCACCTCGATCTGATCGAAGTTGTTTTAATGGCTTGCCAAGTTGCTTCTCAGCTTCAGCTTTGAATTCTTTGAACTTTTTAAAAGATTCAATCTTTTTATGCATCAAATACAAATAGCCATGTCTTGAGTAATCATCTATAAAAATTATGAAATATTCATAACCTCCTCTAGCTTGTACATTCATGGGCCCACACACATCAGTATGTACCAGGTCCAATGTGGATTCAGATCTGTTTCCTTTAGAAGGAAATGAGGCTTTGGTCTTTTTCCTTCAATGCAAGATTCACAGGTGGGTAATGGATCATTATCCAAGCCCATAAGGATCCCATCCTTTACCAGTTTGTCAAGTCTTTTCTGATTGATATGACCCATTCTTAAGTGCCACAAATACTTTGAATTAATGCTAGAGATTTTGGATTGTCTTGGTTTTATCAATTCTGTGGTGTTTAGTGAGCCTTTCATAGATTCTATAAAAAACAATCCCTGTTTAGTTATTGCATCACAAATAAAATCCTTATTCTCATATATTGAAACAACCTTTTCAAAATATAAGGAATAACGAGATTTTATTAGACAAAAAACAGAAATCATGTTCCTTACAATTATTGGCATGTAATAAACATCCTCCAAATATAACCTATGACCACTAGGAAAGTCTAAGATAACTACTCCCACTGATTCTGCTGAAACATAGGAACTATCTGCTATCTTGACTTGAAACTGGCCTTTAGGTAGTCTTTTCCTTTGCTGGAACCCCTGCAAAGAATTACAAACATGGTTAGTGGCTCCTGAATCTAATATCCAAGAAGTAGATAAATCTGCCACATTTCTAGTTCCTAACAAACTTAGGAAGCCCATACCTTGTTTGTTTTTAGGGACTCTAGGTAGATTAGACAGTTTCTTTTCAATAGCCCATCTCATCACGGTGGAAACACTTTCCTTTGATGTTCTCTTTGGCCTTCTTTTCATGGATTTGGCCTTGACTCTATTTGGGCCTTTTTTCATTGGACCTTCTTCTTTTCCTTGCCCTTACCCTTGGCTTAGAAGAAGAAGCTACATTAACTTCGGCCCATGAGCCTTAATATTCAATATCTCCTCCATGCTCCGGAGGTATTCATCAACTCACTCAGGTGTAATCCTTCTTTGTTGAGCTCATAGTCCAACTTAAAGCGATGAAAAGAAGAGTTTAAGCTATTGATGATCATAATCATTTGCGTGTCCACATCCATATCGCCCCTAAGCATCTCGACCTCAAGGACCGCAGAGATTACCTTCATCATGTAATCCCGACCGGTTCACGTGTTTCATGCGAGATTATGAAAGGTTTGGATAGCTTTCACTCTTGCAGACCTAGTCCTCACACCAAACATCTCATGTAGGTGATGGACCATTGCATTAGCAGTTTTCATACAAGCAATTTGCTTTTGCAACATACCGCTGACAGAAGCCACAATATAACACTTAGTAGTCTTGTCAGCATTCTGCCAACGCTCATGTTGTTGGACTTGCTCAGGAGTTGAATCTCCACTTGGAGGTGTAGGCTCATTTTCAGTTAACACCTATGAAATACGTTCATATTGAAGAGCAATGTCAAGGTTATGTCTCCATTCATTAAAATTGTCTCCGTTTTCCAATTTGTTATTAGTCAAGAGCAGGGTGAGTGGATTCATTTTGTGGTAGATTATGTCTGAAAATATAAATTATTAAAACATGAGCATACTAGTCAAAAATTTATGGAACTTTGTATAAAATCATGATGCATGTATGCATGATGATAGATTTAACAAAACTTAAAAATTAAAACATTATCTGACGGTTATTTTTCTTATCTATAACAGACTAAGTGACGGTGGGCCATCTTATCCATTAAAAGAAAAACTAGGACCCTCCCACTCAAAAACTACCAAGCATCTCATGCCTAATTTTTTAAGAAGCGTCTTAATTTGATCCATACTTTTACCAACAGAGCTACGGTGGGCAGTTTATTGATAAAAAATGTTGAGTGTTTAACCATTTGATTCATTCACTAAAGATACCTACAAACCATGCCTCGTTGGGAGGTCACATTTGCTATCATTAAGTGGACTTAACCTTAAGGAGACCCAAACCATGCAAGATCTAGAATCCATGCCCTCCGATGGGGAGTAACACTTCACCACATGCAAACGGGCCATCATTTGGAGACCGTGGACTCTCACAGGAGCATCCTCTCCCACTCAATCTTTTTGGGCTTTAATTTTTAAATACCATCTTGTCTAGATGCAATTTATTATCTGTTGGGCCCTGAAATTTTTTATTTTATTTTATTTTATTGATTGATTTATCGATTTACTCGACTTATTCTTTATTTTGCTTTAATTGTTTCAATTATGTGTGTATAGATATATATAGACTATGTTGAGCCTTGGTATTAGTTAGTATGATTGGATTAATTAGAAGTGAGCTTAAAGTGTAGAGCCATATGAGACAAATAAAGGTTTGTTAGAAAGAATGAGCTTTAATGTAAAGTGGGCTTGGGAGGAAGGGGAGCCCAAAAGGAAATGCAAGAGAGCTTAAAGGAGTATCAAAACTACATAGTTTTGAGGTAGGGCTTTAAGTTGTGATATAAAAGGAATTAAAGGAAGAGTAGGAAGCAAGTTTTCGTAAAGCCAAGGAGAAGAAGAGAAGAAATTGTGAGCAAGGCAAGCAAGAAGAGCTTTCGGCCAAGAAGGAGAGGGAGAGCCGTAGGAGGCTTGAAGGAAAGAAGAACGAAGGAGAAAAAGGAAGAGGAAGCTACTTGTGAGAGGTAAGTTCTAGTCTTGCTATGTTAGGTTCAAGTATGAGATGAAATGGAAGTTAGGGTTTGTGTAGAGATTGAAGAAAAGTGGAAGAGAAGGTGAGATCTATGGATTTTAGGGACTTTCTCACTAAGGTTATGGTTATTCTAGCATATATGGCTTATGGGTAGGTTAGGTTTAAAGTTTATTTTATCATTGCTTGATTTCTTGAATGCTATGACTTTCCTTTGGATTGTATTTAGTGAATGGAGTGTGTTTTGATTGAAGGAAATCAAGAGAACCCCACTCAAGACAAGGAGGAAGGGCAATCTTGAATTCGGATTTCTACGATAGGTGGGTAACATTTTTATAGTTGTTGTGTAATGGGCAAATGCCCTATGTGTGCTATTTTTGTGTTGTGATTGGGCAAGAGAGAACCTATATCGTTAGTCACATGCACGTTGACCCCTAGCGTTCTCCCGGCAGCCCGCTTGTGGCCCACGAGATCCGAAAATAGACTCGTTATGTTTACGATAAACTTCGGTTTATTCGTTGTATTTAAGGAACTCTCGAGCCAATTGTGTGCATTCCATCTTTTAATTGTGATTATGATGCATAATATGTGGTTGATTGATAAAAATTCATATGTTTTACTTTATGTGATGATTTTGGGTTATTTTGTTTCATATGATAAATTGCTATTGCTTCAGATCCTTTTTTTTGTGTTATGTGGTCCATTACTCGATGGCTATAAGCGTGTTAGCCACTGAGCCGTGTTTCGCTCACCCCATTCTCCCTCCTCAGGTGCAAATTCTAGTTGATTGCGGAACCTTGCAAGGCATCGGACATAACTCCAAGAATCTTAGACTCTTTTGTATTAAGTTAGTAACTAGCTTTTGGAATAGCTTTGTAAGCATATTGATCATTGAGCATCTCATCTTTTGTATTTTGTACTTGATCTTGATGAATATGCCAATATGTAACCAAAGCTATGCATGAATCTTTGTTATGATTTGAAATGAGAATGAGAGCTCTAATACTCTCTTCATGTGAACTTGTTGATTTGCGTACTGTGTATGGTTTTAAAATGGTGTGTATGAGTATTATTAATTGTTGAAGTTCGCAAATTTACGGGTGATGTGCTCTTTGAGTTAGATTTGAGTGTTTTGCGCTTTCAAATAATTTACGGGTTGTTTTAGGTTGAATAGGATCATTTAGACTTGTTGAAGGTGTTAGGCAATTTGTAGAGCTTGTTCACGAGGTGTAATGAGCTATTTTTGAGGTATTGATTGCAAAGTGTGAGTTGTTAGAGTCAGATGCAGGTGCTGTCTAAATGGCAGATTTCAGACTGAAGCTTTGAGTCAATGTTTGACCCTTATAGGCTTGAAGTTTAAGTCCGTAATTTTCATGAAAGTTGTAGATTTTTCTCTTAGCTTTCCAACGAATCAAACCGTGTCTAATTTGAAGTTCTGAGTAGAAAGTTATGCATCTTTTAAGTAGAGACGTTCTGGGGAGAAGTGAGACGCAGTTACTGTTTTTGCGTCTCAGTTGACTTTTTGCGTCTCAATTGACTTTTGCGTCTCAGTTGACTTTTTGTGTCTCAGTTGACTTTTGAGTCTCATTTGACTTTTTGCGTCTTAATTGACTTTTTGCGTCTCAGTTGACTTTTGCGTCTCAGTTGACTTTTTGCATCTCAGTTGACTTTTGCCTCTTAGTTGACTTTTTACATCTCAGTTGACTTTTTGCGTCTCAGTTGACTTTTGCGTCTCAGTTGACTTGTTGCGTCTCAATTGACTTTTGCGTCTCAGTTGACTTTTTGCGTCTCAGTTGACTTTTGCGTCTCAGTTGACTTTTTGCGTCTCAGTTGACTTTTTGGTCTCAGTTGACTTTTTACGTCTCAGTTGACTTTTGCGTCTCAGTTGACTTTTTGCGTCTCAGTTGACTTTTGCGTTTCAGTTGACTTTTGCGTCTTAGTTTTATCGTCTGCTTCTGTTTATCGACCCCCTTCCTTCTTTGGGCCATAACTTTTTGTACAGACCTCCGATTGATCCCATTTTTGAAGCGATGGATTTCTAAGACATTTTTTTATATTTCTACACCTGATTTATCAGTTTTGATTTTAAATTGAAAAAGGTGTTTTAAAACAAAGTGTGATAGTCGGTCAATAAAGTATGAATATATTTCACTTATTTTGAAATATCTTGAGCTATAGAGCTCCGATTGGGGCGATTCTTGTTTTAAATTAAACTAGAGACCAAAACCTACAAGTTTTATGAAAAAACAGATCAACAAGCTAGCCTCTAAGGTTTTCAAATTTTGATGCGAAATCAGTAAAGTGTTCAGTTTTGACTATTTTGGTTATAACTTTTTCATTTCTGATCCGAATTGAGTGTTTTCAGTGGTGTAAGTACAAGTCGACTTGTACTACTGATAAGTCGACTTGTTCTTGAAAAGTACCGATAAGTCAACTTGTACATTGGATAAGTCGACTTATTTAAGGACGGTACTGTTTATTTGTGCCCTAAAGGCAATCCCCTTTAGCGCGTTTTATTCACAGTCGTATGTAGACTGAATGAATAAATAAAGAAAAGGCATTCTTCATTAATTTGATATTCATAAACATTGTTTATGAATTGATTGGATCTTTAATCAGATTAATGAAGTCCATGATATATGACATAGCATGAAGGAAATTATGATGTGATCATACTATCGAGATTCCTATCATGCAATTGTGTCAATATCTAAATTCTCCTAGTCAAAGGATTAATGAGCTGGACATCATTAATTCGGATAGACTAGCACATGTCATATTCCTTGATTGGATCAAGCGGTGGATCTCGAAGCTGTAAATATGAGATATTTAGAATTGACATGTGGATGCTTACTAGCGGTAGTAAGTTCATTGGATGACTCGCCATGAGATCATCACATGGATATCTTATCTAGTGTCGGTGATGATCTCATCATAAGAATGGTGCAAGTATCCTTAGACTTGAGGTACTCGAGGATATCTTGAATCTTGATTACGTGCTTTGACTCCATTCCTTGTTGCCTTCGGAGGTAACTCATAGGGTGGTGCTTGGAGTGCGACTTGAGGTATTCAAGATAATTGAGTAGCCAATAAAGGATTCACCACTGGATTAGCGAAGAGATACCCATGGCCTCTTGTTAGGATCATTACTCTAAAATCTCGGCGAGTGAATATGTCATGGAGAGTGTCTTCATGGACATATAGAGTAATGAGTCCTAGGACGAGATCTGTTATCACTTGGGCTAGACTCAGTCTAGTGAGAGTTGACACTTTGACCATACTCATAACCAAGTGGGGTATAGGATGGTGAAAGGACGAATTGCACAGTAATTGTCTATGGAAGGGTTTGTGATCCGGTTCGTGATGAATACATCAAACCGATTACTTTCCGGTCAATTGGGGTCATGATGTGTTGCTAGATACCGCCATGACTTGCTCAGATTAATTGTTAATCTAAGTGGCCAACATAACCGGAGCCTAAAGGGTCACACGCTAAGAGTGTTTCAGAGAATCTATAAAATAGTAATTGGACGAGTTCCAATTATGGAGAGCATTAGGATTAAATGGATCCGATGGGATTGGGATATGTCCGATGAGATCGCGACATCAATATTGCTAAGAAAGGTTTAGAATTGTTTGATCAGGGGGCCGAGAGGCAGTAGGACCGACCCCAGTTGGACTGGACCTTAGCAAATATATTCTAATTAATTAATTAAGTAATTAATTAATATATATATATATATATATATATGTAAGCACGTGGAATAAGGTGGAGAGGAAGCTTTTATCTTAACTTTTATATATATATATATATATATATATAAAGAGAAAACGTGGAGCCTCTCCACCATAAGTTTTGATGAGTCTTTAATGTATTAAAAGACATATAAAAGGCTTATGAAGAGAGGATGGTCGTAGGTTTTGCAAAGGAGAAGATAAAGAAAGCTTAAAGGTTAAGCTTTGGTTTGAAAGTGGTTTTTCAAGTCTTCTTCCTCAAGCATTATCGATTTTCTCTTCTCCAAGGCAAGGTCCAACGTGAATCTCAAGCTCTCCAGGACAGAGGTAAGGTCTAGCAGCCTTTATTCTCGTTCTAGCTATTCCGGTCAAAGGGTTTGATCCGGTTAGGTTTTTCGATCTCTGCGTGGATCACCTTTAGAGATAGTCTCTTTTGGCTATTTAGGTTTATGTCTTCATACGGATACCTGGATCCTGGGTTCGGGAAGGTCCCGGGAATAAAAATTTTTGTTTTTCGCTGCCGGTACATGTGATGTACCTCCCGGGATTTTCCTACAAGTGGCGCTAGAACCGTGAGAGCGTAAGGAACATATTTTCTTAAAAAGCCTTTTCCAACTTTTTTATTGTAAGTTTCCCCTATTGTGGTGAGTTATGGGTCTTCTATGCTTGCGTGTACTTGTGTGGTTCGAATGTTGGGCCTCGGAGACGGGGTCCAACATTATCCATCCTATATTGTTTCATTATATATCTCATACATAATGAATGCATGGCAAAGCCTAGGGTTGGCAATTTTCTAAATCACATGCAATCACATAATATCACATATTATAAGCATTCATTTCTCCATTCACCACATGAACTAATAAAGCCACTTTTGATTGTCCATCCTAGAAAAATTAAATAATTACAAGCCTTTTAGGCCCAAAGTATTCTTCTTGAACTTGGATCTTCCGCTTCGAACTCTTCACAAATATGATCTGGCCCATTCAGGAAAAAAAATGTAATGACATATATGAAAATCGAATTTTGTCACTTTGAAAAATAAAATTCCAACACCATATTTTTAGAAAACCAAATCTTTGTTTTGACAAAAAATTCCAGCACTAGTTTTCACAATAAAAACCGAAAAGCGATCTATTGAAACAAAATTCCAGTAACTATGTTTTCACAAAACTTATGCCAATACACAAAAGGATACACCGAAAATTTTACCTTTCCATTTCTTCAATCCATGGCTGCTCCATCTTCATCGTTACATCAATTTGTACATTACAAAAACAAAGAAAATAGAAAAAAAATCAATGAGGAAACATGGTGATGATAGACCACCCTTCTTGTTACAACCAATGAAGATTTCTTACAAGGTAAATTTAACTTCTATGGACAACAAAAGAGCAAACATACACCATGTATATTTCTATCACATAAAAATATGCAGCATACACAAAAAGATTGCCAACCCATGCATCCAATATATAGGAACTGAAATCATGCATTAGAAACTGGCTCTGATACCAATTGTTGGATCGAAAAAAGAAAACATGCTTTATTTGGAAAAACGGTAGATTTCAAAACTTTTAAGAAATCATTACTTGCAGCGGAAGCAATAAATCCAAATCAACATGCTAATCCATACATGATATAGTATAAGGATAATAAAATATAAACAAGATCAGGAGTATTAACGACTCCTTCACTACAGCTTTAAATCCTCGTTGCGCTTTCCTCTCTTTCTTCGTGTATCCAAATCCTTTGCCTTTGACTCTTTTCCTTTAGCAATCTACTTTCTCCTTGTTGTAGTATCCTCAACCAATTATATTTACCACCTGTTCTTCAAGGACAATTAGGTTAACAAAATCCTTTGGTAGGAAAAGAGAAGAAATGTTTGGAGGAGATTTTCTTAGAAGAAGAAGAAGCAAAATTGAAACTCTTTCAATTGGTATTTTTTATTCTCTCTTTCATGAAAGGAGAGAAGGTGTAAAGAACATGCCAGAACTCTTTCTTGCCTACCAATTTCGTATATGCATGGATGGAAGGAGAGAGAGGCATCAAATGCATCACTTCTTTCATTAATCACTCATAAAATAGCCAATAAATGAGATTATCTTCATTTATCTTTATGATGGCTATTTGAAAAGACCATAACCTAAAATTCAATACCCAATTTCGGTTTTGCCAAGAATAAAGAAGGAAGATGGTCCATCTAATGTACATATTTTATCTTTAATCTAATGAATGCAAATAGGTTACAAGCCAACATTAAAAGACAACCTTTAATGTTGGACCTCAATTTTTCGGTAGAAATTAACAATATTAAATGGAATTAAATGAGTGTGTTTGTATAGGTATTGTGTTATAGATGTTATTGTACTTAGAGGAGATTGATGAGAAATGAAGTGATTGATTTTGATGACTTTGAAAATTTAGTACAGTTGTATGAGTTATGAAAGTCAAAATAAACTAGTTGATTGAAATGGAAGTTGAAAAGCAAGAAATAATTAGTGAAAGTGTTATATTTTGAAGAAAATAGAAAGTTTGACTTTTTGGAGTAAAGAGTTGACTTTTGATTTAGGCAGATTTTGAGGAAATGATCTTAATAAAAATTGTAGCTTATGTTGAGAGCTTTCCGTAGCCATAAAGTATGCTATTTTTTGATATCGGGATTGAAAGTTATGATCTTTGAAAGTTAAGTGTATTTTGCCTTGGTTTTGGAAAATGCTCTAAGTGTCGGATTGTATATGTTGTGTTCGAGGTGATTTCTGGACTGATGTGGTTTCAATTGGAGTAAATGATTTATGTGAAAGTTATAGAGAATTAGAATAGCTTTAAAATGATGTATAATATGCAATTCTTAGTGGTGGAGGTTGAAAGATATGGTAATGTGAAATTTGGACATTGCTTAGGTGATTGCTATCAGGGCAGAACCTTTGATTGAAAAATTAACTTAGCTAGAGGTTGAATTTGCTATAGAGTTCTTCATGAATATTGTAGAGCTTGTTTTTATCTTTCTATTGATATAAAGCACGAAAATATTCGACAAGGGAGTAGAAAGTTATGATTGTTAGAAGTTCTGATGCTGTTTAGTGTGAAGTTGATCGACCAGTCAGCTTTGTGTGGCAATTTTGATCCATTTAGAGGTCGATATAATTCTTAAGGCCTTCATGAAAGTTGTAGATATTTCTTCAAGCTTTCCATAGACACCAAGTTTGTTAAATTTGGAGTTCTGGATCAAAAGTTATTGTGTTTGCAAGTTTTGGCACTGTTGAGAAATTATCGATCAGTCATCTTTGTGTAAACTTTTGATCCCTTTAGAGTCCGAGCTTGCTTATGAGTCCTTCTTGAAAATTATAGATCTGTCTCTTAGCTTTCCAACAAAACAAACCGCGACTGATTTGGAGCTCGGAGTCAAAAGATATGAATAATTGAAGTTTGAAGGTCGAATCGCATAGTTGATCGCCCACCCGCACGCGCCCGCGCGACAGACCGACCTGGTGCGGGAGACCGACCTGGTGCGGGCGACCAACCTCTCTTCCTTGTTTTGGCCATAACTTCTTCGTCCGACATCCGATCGACCTAATTTTTGAAGCGTTAGATTCCTAAGACATTTTTCTACCTTTCCATGCTAGATTGATCGGTTTTAGCACAAAATTGAAAAAGGTGCATTGAAACAAAGTATGACGACCAGTTGATTAAGTCTGACTATGCTTCAGTAAATTGAAGATAACTTGAGCTGTAGAGCTCGGATTGAGCTGATTCTTTTTGAGAATTAAACTAGAGAGATGGGGCTACAAATGTTATGAAGGAGCTGAGCTGTAATGTAGCCTCTAAGACTTCCAAATGTAGGTCGGAAGTTCAGTATAGTGTTTAGTCTTGGTGTTGTAATGACTGAACAGTGTTCAGTATTATAGGTCGCTAGAGCTCGAATTGAGTTGAGTCTTTTTGCAAATTAAACTAAGGAGATGGGGCTACAAATGTTATGAAGGAGCCGATCGACAATGTAGCCTCTAAGATTTCCAAATATGGGTCGGAAGTTAGGTGTAGTGTTCAGCCTCGAGTCTGAAGAACATACTTCAGTATTTTGGAGATATCTTGAATTATAGAGCTCCGAACGACCTGATTCTTGAAGCGATGGATTCGTAAGACATAGAGGGACATTTCTCTAGAAGAGAGTTTTGTCAAATGACTTCAGCTACCTGATCGAAATAAGGAGACAAGATGTCAGTTCTTAGGAAGGACATTGTTGGAAGATCACTTAAGTGTTAAGTTTTAAAGGCTTACAAGTAAGGGCATAAGGGTCTTCTCTCATTCATTAATGGCAAGTTGGTAAATAAGAAGAGTGTGCTTTAGTATAAGAAGGAGCAGGGAGTCACGATTTTGACAGAAACCAAAAAAAACAAGAGAATAAGAAGAGAGGAGAATGAGAGATTCAGATGGGAGAAAAGGAAGGAGAAAAGGAGAGAAATATTAGGGTTCGAAATTTTGTTACCTTCTAAGGATGATTTCAAGTTGATGCTAAAGGGGAAAGATGAAAGAAGGTGATAGCTCCCATATGGGACAAGGAAAATCCGAAAATGGGGAAAAATAAGGTAAGAGGTGGATTTTTGATTCTTAAGTTTAAATAAAGTTTTGGTTTAGAAACTTTGCTTATGGTATGGGTTTGCTAATTCTATGCCTAATTTTGGAGATTACATGCTTTATGGGTTTAATTTTGGATGGAAATTAATTAGGGTCTATGCCCAAATTTGGAATTTGGAGATTTTGGCAATTTATGATTTAGAAAGCTTGAATATATGAGGGATTAGTGTTTCTAAGTTCAATTTTAAGGATTTTGTTATTTATGAGATTGAATTTGTGGGAAATTGGTGTAGGGAATTTTCTATTGGAAGAAAGAAAGACGCAATGGTCAAATTGAAGCTAAGGACAAGCTTGTAGCATCGATTCGAGGTGGGTTTCGTGTTTATAATTGAATAATAAGCCAATAAAGTTTTTCCAAAAGCAAGAAATAAAAAGGTTTCAAACATTTCGTAATTGTGCATATACTGTTTTCAAATGCTTTAAAGAAATTGTTTTTATGTGTGTATATGCTTCATGGATCGAATTTGAATTGTGATTAATATGCAAAAGAATTTGCATTGTGATATATGATAATTTATGCCATTGAATTGTGCTATGGCATTTCGATGTGATTCGAAAGAATGAAAGAAACATAAAATGCTAGTCTTATGCTTGAATATGTGAACATAAATTGGTTGTGATTGGGCAAGAGAGAACCTACTTTGATAGTCACGTGCACGTTGACCCCCCTTTAGCCTTCTCCCGGCTGCCTGCTTGAGGCTTACGAGATCTGAAAAATAGACTCATCGTGTTTACGGTAAACTTCGGTTTCCGTCGTGTTTAAGGAACTCTCGAGCCATTTGATTGTGCATTCACATTTGACGTGCATTGCATTTATGTATTGTGAGTTTGATGCATACATTGTTGACATTATTGTGCATTGGTTGAGAATTTGAAGAAATAAGAGTTTTGTGATTTCAAAGTGGATTGACTATGTTTATGAAAAATGTTCAATGAGAGTAAACTTTTGAAAGGTTTTGCCTATTATTTTGTTATAAGCATGTTACTGCGGGCTTTCAAGCTCACCCCTTTCATCCCCATCTCCAGTTACTGCGGAGATCGGATGAAAGAAGGTCAAGACTTTGTGTTCGATTTTACTTAGAGTGTAATTTGTGTAAAGTAGAATTTTGGTAATTGATATTGTATATGGCTTAGAATGCCATCGACGTTTGTAAGAAAGAAATTCCTAATATGTATAGATTATGAAATTGTATAAGAATTTGTGTATGGTTATGATTGATGAGAATGGTTGGGTTGTATAAGGTTTTGATTTATGAGATCGTGCATGAATTGTACTTGGATTATGAGATTTGTATGAGGCTATTGAGTTATGAAAATGAAAGAAGGAAAGAAAAAATGTACACAGATTTGGATTAGTTTGGACTGATAGTCTTAAGGTTTCCAACGCAAACGCTTTGTTTGATATTTGTTCACGGATGTCGGAAATCGCTTTCGATTCGTTAATGATTTGTTTCGCTTTGTGATCAATCGTTTATTCGTTCCTCCTCTTTGTGATTCATTCTGTCTCCCGTTTTCGGGTTGGGGCGCCGGTCTCCAGATCTGGTCTCAACATTTGTGGTATCAGAGCCTAGTAATATGATCTTACTTAGGCGTATGTGTATGAGTAAGAAATGGATAAGAGTTTGTGAGGATAAGATTGATCTTATGGGAATAGGAGCATGATGTGTTTGTCTTTCATGAATTATTTGACGAATCTAAATGATTGTATGATTGAGGTGATGAGTTATAGGATTGAATTAGTGAGAGTGTGATATTGATGTGAATAAGTGTTCATAAATTATTCGAGGAATTACAGTGACTATTTGATTTAAGTGTCAAGAGTACGATTGATTTTAAGATTGTGTGTATGGAACTTAAGATTAGAAATTCATGATGAGTTTGGATGATTTGGCTTGAATATATAGGAGATGCAATAGCCAGAATATTTGAAAGATGAGCTTGATGATAGAGATATATGTATTGATATGGTATGGGTGCTATGTGACTTAAGAATTAAGAAATTGTGGAGAGATTGAGAATATGTATTAGGAGGATATTAGATAAGAAAAGTGATTGATTAAGCTCTTTTCGAAAGAAATTAGTTAAGAGATTGTGTTATTTGATAATGTCTTAGTAGGAATTTCGTGGGAGAAATTCTTTTAAGAGGGGGAGAATTGTTGGACCCCGATTTTTCGGTAGAAATTAGCAATATTAAATGGAATTAAATGAGTGTGTTTGTATAGGTATTGTGTTATAGATGTTATTGTACTTAGAGGAGATTGATGAGAAATGAAGTGATTGATTTTGATGACTTTGAAAATTTAGTACAGTTGTATGAGTTATAAAAGTCAAAATGAACTAGTTGATTGAAATGGAAGTTGAAAAGCAAGAAATAATTAGTGAAAGTGTTATATTTTGAAGAAAATAGAAAGTTTGACTTTTTGGAGTAAAGAGTTGACTTTTGATTTAGGCAGATTTTGAGGAAATGATCTTAATGAAAATTGTAGCTTATGTTGAGAGCTTTCCGTAGCCATAAAGTATGTTATTTTTCGATATCGGGATTGAAAGTTATGATCTTTGAAAGTTAAGTGTATTTTGCCTTGGTTTTGGAAAATGCTCTAAGTGTCAGATTGTATATGTTGTGTTCGAGGTGATTTCTGGACTGATGTGGTCTGAATTGGAATAAATGATTTATGTGAAAGTTATAGAGAATTAGAATAGCTTTAAAATGATGTATAATATGCAATTCTTAATGGTGGAGGTTGAAAGATATGGTAATGTGAAATTTGAACATTGCTTAGGTGATTGCTATCAGGGCAAAACCTTTGATTGAAAAATTAACTTAGCTAGAGGTTGAATTTGCTTCAGAGTTCTTCATGAATATTGTAGAGCTTGTGTTTATCTTTCTATTGATATAAAGCACGAAAATATTCGACAAGGGAGTAGAAAGTTATGATTGTTAGAAGTTCTGATGCTGTTTAGTGTGAAGCTGATCGACCATTCAGCTTTGTGTGGCGATTTTGATCCATTTAGAGGTCGATATGATTCTTAAGGCCTTCATAAAAGTTGTAGATATTTCTTCAAGCTTTCCATAGACACCAAGTTTGTTAAATTTGGAGTTCTGGATCAAAAGTTATGATGTTTGCAAGTTTTGGCACTGTTGAGAAATTATCGATCAGTCATCTTTGTGTAAACTTTTGATCCCTTTAGAGTCCGAGCTTGCTTGTGAGTCCTTCTTTAAAATTGTAGATCTGTCTCTTAGCTTTCCAACAAAACAAACCGCGACTGATTTGGAGCTCGGAGTCAAAAGATATGAACGTTTGAAGGTCGGATCGCATGGTTGATCGCCCACCACCAAGACGCCTTGCTGCATGACTTAACCGACTGGTGCGGGAGACCGACTGTGCGAGCGATCGACAGTGCACGGAGACCGACTGGTGTGCGGGCGACCGACCTCTCTTCCTTGTTTTGGCCATAACTTCTTCGTCTGACATCCGATCGACCTAACTTTTGAAGCGTTAGATTCCTAAAATATTTTTCTACCTTTCCATGCTAGATTGATCGGTTTTAGCACAAAATTGAAAAAGGTGCATTGAAACAAAGTATGACGACCAGTTGATTAAGTCTGACTATGCTTCAGTAAATTGAAGATAACTTGAGCTGTAGAGCTCGGATTGAGCTGATTCTTTTTGAGAATTAAACTAGAGAGATGGGGCTACAAATGTTATGAAGGAGCCGAGCTGTAATGTAGCCTCTAAGACTTCCAAATGTAGGTCAGAAGTTCAGTGTAGTGTTCAGTTTTAGTGTTGTAATGACTGAACAGTGTTTAGTATTATAGGTCGCTAGAGCTCGCTAGAGCTCGGATTGAGTTGAGTCTTTTTGCAAATTAAACTAAAGAGATGGGGCTACAAATGTTATGAAGGAGCCGATCGACAATGTAGCCTCTAAGACTTCCAAATATGGGTCGGAAGTTAGGTGTAGTGTTCAGCCTTGAGTCTGAAGAACAGACTTCAGTATTTTGGAGATATCTTGAATTATAGAGCTCCGAACGACCTGATTCTTGAAGAGATGGATTCTTAAGACATAGAGGGACATTTCTCTATAAGAGAGTTTTTTCAAATGACTTCAGCTACCTGATCGAAATAAGGAGACAAGATGTCAGTTCTTAGGAAGGACATTGTTGGAAGATCACTTAAGTGTTAAGTTTTAAAGGCTTACAAGTAAGGGCATAAGGGTCTTCTCTCATTCATTAATGGCAAGTTGGTAAATAAGAAGAGTGTGCTTTAGTATAAGAAGGAGCAGTGAGTCACGATTTTGACAGAAACAAAAAAAACAAGAGAATAAGAAGAGAGGAGAATGAGAGATTCGGATGGGAGAAAAGGAAGGAGAAAAGGAGAGAAATATTAGGGTTCAAAATTTTGCTACCTTCCAAGGATGATTTCAAGTTGATGCTAAAGGGGAAAGATGAAAGAAGGTGATAGCTCCCATATGGGACAAGGAAAATCCGAAAATGGGGAAAAATAAGGTAAGAGGTGGATTTTTGATTCTTAAGTTTAAATGAAGTTTTGGTTTAGAAACTTTGCTTATGGTATGGGTTTGTTAATTCTATGCCTAATTTTGGAGATTACATGCTTTATGGGTTTAATTTTGGATGGAAATTAATTAGGGTTTATGCCCAAATTTGGAATTTGGGGATTTTGGCAATTTATGATTTAGAAAGCTTGAATATATGAGGGATTAGTGTTTCTAAGTTCAATTTTAAGGATTTTTTTATTTATGAGATTGAATTTGTGGGAAATTGGTGTAGGGAATTTTCTATTGGAAGAAAGAAAGTCGCAATGGTCAAATTGAAGCTAAGGACAAGCTTGTAGCATCGATTCGAGGTGGGTTTCGTGTTTATAATTAAATAATAAGCTAATAAAGTTTTTCCAAAAGCAAGAAATAAAAAGGTTTCAAACATTTCGTAATTGTGCATATACTGTTTTCAAATGCTTTAAAGAAATTGTTTTTATGTGTGTATATGCTTCATGGATCGAATTTGAATTGTGATTAATATGCAAAAGAATTTGCATTGTGATATATGATAATTTATGCCATCGAATTGTGCTATGGCATTTCGATGTGATTCGAAAGAATGAAAGAAACATAAAATTCTAGTATTGTGCTTGAATATGTGAACATAAATTGGTTGTGATTGGGCAAGAGAGAACCTACTTTGATAGTCACGTGCACGTTGACCCTCCCTTAGCGTTCTCCCGGCTGCCTGCTTGAGGCTTACGAGATCCGAAAAATGGACTCGTCGTGTTTACGGTAAACTTCGGTTTCCGTCGTGTTTAAGGAACTCTCGAGCCATTTGATTGTGCATTCACATTTGACGTGCATTGCATTTATGTATTGTGAGTTTGATGCATACATTGTTGACATTATTGTGCATTGGTTGAGAATTTGAAGAAATAAGAGTTTTGTGATTTCAAAGTGGATTGACTATGTTTATGAAAAATGTTCAATGAGAGTAAACTTTTGAAAGGTTTTGCCTATTATTTTGTTATAAGCATGTTACCTACTGGCTTTCAAGCTCACCCCCTTTCATCCCCATCTTCAGGTTACGAGCGGGAGATCGGATGAAAGAAGGTCAAGACTTTGTGTTCAATTTTGCTTAGAGTGTAATTTGTGTAAAGTAGAATTTTGGTAATTGATATTGCATATGGCTTAGAATGCCATCGACGTTTTGTAAGAAAGAAATTCCTAATATGTATAGATTATGAAATTGTATAAGAATTTGTGTATGGTTATGATTGATGAGAATGGTTGGGTTGTATAAGGTTTTGATTTATGAGATCGTGCATGAATTGTACTTGAATTATGAGATTTGTATGAGGCTATTGAGTTATGAAAATGAAAGAAGGAAAGAAAAAAAATGTACACATATTTGGATTAGTTTGGACTGATAGTCTTAAGGTTTCCAACGCAAACGCTTTGTTTGATATTTGTTCACAGATGTCGGAAATCGCTTTCGATTCATTAATGATTTGTTTCGCTTTGTGATCAATCGTTTATTCGTTCCTCCTCTTTGTGATTCATTCCGTCTCCCGGTTTCAGGTTGGGGCGTCGGTCTCTGGATCGGGTCCCAACAATTAAACCATTTAATGGTAAGTTCATAACTCCATTTAATGATGATTAACCATAATAAAGACCATATTTATTTAGCATTTTAATGTCAAATGTGTGGTTACACATTTTACCTAGGAATAACCGAAATTGCTATCTTTTTCTTAAAAAAAATGTTTTAATGTAATTAATCTAATTAATTACATTAAACCAAAAACCAAAAACCAAGCCCATTACTAAATGTACATTTAGGCTTCTTTAATTAGACCAAGCCCAAGATTAAATTATGGGCTTCTAATTAACCTCCATTTATATTTCTTACTTAGCTTGATAACCTTCCTTAAAGCCAAGTGAGGAATCTTATTGGACTTTAATAATTCAAGCTCCAATAAGTCCAGAATTAATTCAATCTCATTGGAATTAATTTTAGCTTATTAACTAAATGTCATTCCACTAAAGACAATTAGTTGAACTCTTGAATTATTAAATATTATGAGAATATGTTCAATTGCAAACCCTATTTAGAACCTTATTATAGCCATCCGCACAATAAAAGGTAAAATTACCGTTTTGCCCTTATGTTGGTTTTTCCTTCTAGATCTCTCATTTTACTTCATATGGTGATTAACACATAAGATCTCATCTCAGTGTTAAGACTTGATGGGTAGTTAGTCCATCAAACTACTAGCGCCAGTTTAATCCCCAAATCTCCTTAAAATATCTAGAAGAGATGATAACACTATAAACTCTTTATTTGAGTGAATGTTCCCTGATACATGTTTCAATTAATAACTCCAACATGCAGATACTGGATTAATACTCTGTAAAAATCCATTCCAATCATATCAAGAATTATAATGAAACATATATGAGTTCACCACTCATCAAGATTATGGTTCATAATAAGCGAATGATTAAGTTGTATGTTTTAAGATTAAAGTAATGGCCCACTTTATTCTTGAAAACATACTTGATTTCAGATTCATTTAATAGTGCCATTATCGATAGTCAACTACTATCATGATATGAAACTCATCATTGCCTTGAAATAAACTCCTTTACTTATATAGAGATAAATCACAACACTACAGTCTAAACCATAATCAAGCGACCAAGTTGATTATTCAACTGTGAATCAATTAATTCAGATTCTAATAATATACATGTTTCCCATACATCTCTATGTATATGTATATTACTTACAAAATAATCTTGGTACCTTATGACCAGATATATAATGCTCATATAGATAAAACCAAATTCTTTTGTTTTATTAATAATAAATATTTTTATTACAAAACTGTAACTAAAGAAGATAAAGTTACATGTAAATACACTTGTTTTCCAGGGAACTATATTTACATAACTTCAACAGTAACCTCCTTTATTAGCTCTAGTTTATCTTATTCTAAAAGTTTTTAATTTTCCTCAATAAAACATCTGGTTTATCCTGTTTTGAAAGCATCTGATCTCCTCCTTGGTAACCTCCTTTTTTAGCTCTAATTTATCCTATTTTGAAAGCATCTGAGATTTCCTAGATTTCTACATCAGTACCAAGCTAATTCATGTACTTTTCACAAGCTATCCTTTTTATGTTATCCTGATGATAAAGTTATTCCCTTCCCCATATGTCAAATGCTTAAACCGATTTTTGTTTCTTTTTGCTTTAACAGAGTTGAAGTAGTAACTTATGAATCTCTCTCCATCTTTAAGCCATAGCATCCTTGATTTTGTCTCAACTGAGAGTTGATGTTTTCAATGGTTTTGTTGTAGTTAAATATTAGGGCTTTCTTCCTTTTGAGCTTATTATATTCTGGTTTTACTATAATTTTCTCCTAGTATTTTTGAAGATCATTCAAGGCATTTTACTTCTCCATCAATATAATGTCTTTAGAATCTCTATTTAGCTTTTCCAAGTTGGCCCTGACAACTTTTAATCTTTGACAAAGGTAGTTTCTTTGATATCTACTCACATCTATGTTCATTGCCTCTAAAGCTAGGGTGCTCCATTAGGTAGTTAAACACTTTAAAAGGGGTTTTTCCTCACCTCCTCATTATTTCCTGGATCTATTATGATTGGACTATGGTTTGAGGTGATTTGTTCTCGAAAATTTGCTGAGCTTCGAAGAAATTGATGTAACTACTATGCATTCTCCAAACTTCTGTCAAGTTTTTTCATTAAGTACCATTCTACCACCTACTTGTTGTTGTAAGTAAACAAATTGCTAAGTGATCTTAGGTTAGTTAACCATTTAGCCTAGACTAGTTTCTAAAGTTATTTACATTTTTGTGGCCAATTCTTATCATTCCATGCCTGACTCTAGCTAAGAATGCAATTAAAGTCACCAGTAACTAGCTAAGGCATCCTTTTATTCCAATTAAGGCCAATTAATTTTTTTATAGTTATTATTTTTTGAACTTAAAGTTGGCGACATATAATATTAATATTGTAATTGGAGTTCTGGATCTGGTGACTATCATTTCATAATGGATTTCTTGGTTTAAGCAAGACCATTTGACTTATTTCAAATCGGAAGCGTTGTAGCCTACAATTATTCTGCCACTTAAGTGTTTCTCATGGTTAGTCAAAACTTTTCTAATATAACCTACTTTATTTTGGTTTCCAAGAAACCAAAAAAATCAAACTTTTAAAAGGTTAAGTAATCCTTAACAACCAATTGCTTATTTTGATCATTATGGCCTCTAACATTCCATATTATAGTTATCATTACTTTGTATTTATATTAGACACTTTCCTTTTGGATTCTTCACCTACTTTTAGATAACTTCCCAAAGGGTTTAGCTTAGATCTTGAGCCTTCATCTTTTTTTCCTATAATGGGGTAGTAATTGTATCCTCATAGGCCTCTAGTTCTCTAAATTACATAATACCTATTTCCCTTTCCCTTGTGGAGTAATGTTCCTATTGCCTTCTTCCTTATCTAGACACTCATTATCTATTTCCTTACCCCTTTTATCAATTTTATCCTCTCCATTCCCATTATTTACATCCTTTTCCTAGTTATTTACTGCAATCTCCTTTACTCTCCTAACTTGCTTCATTTCTTTGTTCCTTAGTCTTTATATGTAAATAACTGATAGATGCATATTTGACTATAATTTTACACCTACATTCGATATATTTTGCTTGATATTTTATAGATTAGTTGTATATTTGGTACTTAATTTGCTATAGGTGCATTTGTGGGTCATAATTGTCTTCATGGACTAAAAGGAGACAAATTTGAACGAAATTATAGCATGAAAAAAAGATTTGAAGCAACTAAGGACCTACATGATCGTGTACAATGATTGTGTAAATCTCTATATACGTATGAAGATTGAAGAATTTTAGTTTTGGTTGTATGAAGTTACACGCCCGTGTATACTGAGATACACAACCATGTATATTGCTTGTGTAAGTCTTTATATCCATGTGAAATTGCACATTTTGGTGTTTTTTATTATACATGGTCTCTCACACGCCTGTGTAATTGACTGTGTATATCCTAAAAACCCTAAATTTTACTATAAAAGGACATGAGTAGAGGCAAACTTAGAGATCAAAATTATTAAGCAATTTTAGGCCGTAAGCAACATTCAAATACGATGATTTTGATTAAGGGATGAGGAAAACACGAAGAATATGTCAAGAGATCTAGTAAATAGCTACATCAAATTCAAACTTGTAGGAAGATTCGATAAAAGAGAAACTGGGATCTAGAATTATGATTTCTTTTTTTTATTAGTTCTTTTGCATGTTTATCTTTGGTTTTGTTTTCCACTATGAGTAATTAACTTTGTTTAGTGTTTAGTTGTGATGAAACCTAGTTTGGAATAATAGTATGTTTTAATCTTTTATTCAATGCAATTAAATTTATTGATTTATTGCAATTCAATTTTGTGTTTTATTGTTGTTCTAATATATCCAAAATATTAATGTATGATTTGATTATATATGATTGAGATTGAGAAATCCTCTTTTATGAATACATCTACCATAATTTAAAGAAGTTGCATATAAACGTAGAGATAGGCTAACATAAATATCCTAGATTATGGTCAAACCTAATAGCAGAATTCATAAATTGATAAAGTAATCCTAGCACTCGATTAAAAGATTTTTGTTAATCAACTAATGGATAAGTTATTAATAGTCTTGAAAGAGTTATTAACATAAGATAGGAATTTCTACACTCCAATAATCAATAATATAATTGCATAATAAAGGTAACTAATTCAATAATTCTCAAAGGGATTCATTACCTAGAGATTACTATTTAATATTGATTTTTCTTTGTATTCTACCTGTTCTACGTTCAAGAGTGTTTAATCTTAATTCAGATTATTTTTTAGCTTTATTTTTAATTAAAAACCAAAATTTTGGCTCTTAGGTTAGATAATTAAAAAAGAGTAACTACTAGTAATTACTGTCTTTGTGAGATCGACTTGTACTTGCCTATGTTAGCTACAACTATGCTATTCATATGCGGTAAATTTAAATATTGACAGCTAAAAAGTAGTCAATTAGTAACCTTCACATGGTTATCCTCTAGGCACTACAAGAAAACAACCCCTTTTGTGACGTTTTAAAAATGTCACAAAAGGTCCAAAAACGTCACAAAACATCATTTGCGGCATTTTAAAAAACGTCACAAAAAACGTAACGAAATGTGGTGTAAGCAAAAGGTTTCTGCGACGTTTTATGAAAAACGTCGCGGAAAGCCCAGACATTTCGTGACGTTTATTAAAACGTCACGGAAAGTTTGGACAATTCACGACGTTTTTAAAAAACGTCACGGATTGTCTAACATTCTGTGACGTTTTTAAAACGTCGCAGAATGTGAATGTCTTTCGGGCCGTTTTTTTTAAACGTCGCAGAATGTCTTTTGCAACGTTTTTAAAAACGTCACGGAATATCTTCTACGACGTCTTTCGAGTTATTTTCTTTTAATTATTATTTTTATTTTTTAAAAATAATTTAATTTTAATAATTTTTCAATTTTAATAATTTTTTAAATAACACATTTTTTAAAACTTATTTGTTTAATAACTATTCAATATTATTTATAAATTTTATTTAATACTTTTTTTAATTTTTAATTTATCATTAATTTTAATAATTATTAATATATTATTTAATTACAATTCACAAATATGCGAGGAATCTGAAATTTCATTCTCGATTCACTTAATTAGATGTTTGTCTTCCTTTCACCATGTCATTGAATTTCGCTAATGAGCTTTAGCTAAGCAAACCCCATTATTGGAATAAATGGGAAGATGATATGAAGAGCAATTAAGGTAAAACCCAAAATCGCCAGAATGTAAAAACCAGTAACTATCTTATCGTGAAGAGTAAAAATTACAGCCATGAGAAACACAACTGAAAGAGAGGAAAGTGTTAAAGCAAAATGTAACAGAACCTAAGCTTTCACAACCCCCTTCCCCTTCTTTCCTATTTTGCTCTCCTTTATTTCCTTGCAATAAAAATGCCCAAATCACCATTTCAAGCTTTCGCTACTCCTCTTTGCCTGCAACAATAAAAGTCAGATATAACCTTCAGTCTAGTTTCAACAATTCCAAATGTTAACAAGTTAAAGAAATAACAAGTTTTCAACAAATCCAAGTGTAAGTGAAAGATTCAACAAATATAAACCTTTAAAGTAAAAAATCAAATTCATGCTACACAATATTATGGAAGCTCAATTTCTGATGGAATCTCTATTCTTCTAACCAGTTATGAGGAATAAAATTGTAACATTTATGCAAGAATTTCAGTTCTTAAATGTCAAAAGAGTTTGCAGCATCAATACCAATCTAGTTCCATGCAAAGTTTTTGAGAACTTGCACACTTTTACGCTTTGATAGCAAGTCTTGTTTTTAGCTCCTCATCCACAGCATCTATGATCATGAGATCACGTGTAATACACTATGTAAAAGTTTAATAAATACTCACTTAGATCCATGTATAATAAGAGCAAGATCCTTGGTCATCTTGCCAGACTCTGCTACTCCAATACAAGCTGCTTCTAGTTTCTCAGTGAAATCCAATAGTCTAGCATCGTCATCCAACTTAGCCCTGCCAATGAAAACGCAACATTATCATTCTATCCAACTCCCAAAGTGCAAAAAGTATTTGAAATTTGGAAGATCATACGTACAGACTAACAGAAGAACAATTACCTGTGTGCATGTCCACGAGACCAAGCAAAGATAGAAGCTATGCTGTTAGTGCTGGTTGCACACTTCATCCTAATGGTGGCCCATCACTAGCATCTGAACACTTAGTACTGCCTGTGCTGTCATAGACTCTTCTGCATCGACTAAGACAAAGTCAGTAATTCTAAAGCAACAGAAATCTAAGATCCTAAGAAAAAGTTCCTAAAACTCATCACATTCACCTATGAACCTTCTTTGTTCTGGCACGAATGGTGATTCTATGATGTAAATCTGTTGAATTGGGGTCTAAAGCTGATTGAGATATCTCTAGCCTTTCTGATCTCACAATCTCTAAATCCCTGTAAAAGTAAAATTGGCTAAATTGTCTCCTGTACGTGTATCACTTAAGAATAAGACTACGAATACCATTTATGAGAACGAAAGCAATATTATATAATGAGATATCCTCGGTTAATCAATCATAGCAGAAACCAGAGAAATTTACTAATTAGATATTAACATGAAGAGAAATCAACCATGGTGGACCCTAAAAAAGAGGAGATACAACGCCCTAATTTATTTTTATGCTTCGATATTCTTATTTAGCCAAGTCGAAAGCTTGAAGATAACAGTACTGAACTTAAAACTAGCTACTAACTCAAAACTTGACAACAGGCACTGAAAAGCAATTGAAAATGCTAACATATAATTGAACCATAACAAGCACTGACAGATTTCAATTTCTGATAGCTGAATACGTTTCCCTCTGTTATTCCTTCCTTCCAGTAGCCTCTGTATCATCCCTTCCAATCCTTCCATTCCTCACCCAATTCCATTCCAATAGCCTTTGTATAATAACCTTTTTTGCATCATCACTTCAGTTCTATTTGCTCCAATTATTGTTTACAGTATATGAGAAATGTCAAAGTTTTGCATCATTGTAAGAGAAACTAGTACTGAACTAAAAGAAATGTTAGGAACGTAGGCTATCCAGAACGCTAGGCTATGGAACAAGTTAAATCATGCTTCATTTAATAATAGAAGCATAACCATTCACCTCATAAGTTTCTGCAAAGAAATGACTCACCCTCCTTGTTCTGCAGTGTCATAAGAAGAAGAGATTGAGTTTGTCATTCGAAGAACGCTCAACATCACATATTGGACAATCAAATGGATGATTCATGAGCAGAAACTCCATCACACCTTCGCGTGCCTTCTTTGCGATGGGTGTATCAGTTTTAATCTTCATTCCTAAAAAAAAAATCCTCAAGTAAATAAGCAAACCGAATCAAACCCAAAAGGTAAATTATACATAGTGTGAGTTACCAAAGAAACCTCAACCAGAAAATCGACAAAAAAAACGAAGACGACATTGAAGCAAATCAGCGTATTCTCTGCATCTTACATGGCTCGTCAATTGGAATGAACGAGCAAGCATGGTACAAGAAGCCACGGGCTTAGGAGACTTCTCGACTTCGATGAGGCACATACCGCAGTTGCCGACGATGGAAAGGCGACTATGGTAGCAGAATCGAGGAATGTCGACGCCAGGGACCTCGCATGCTTGGAAGACGGTGAAGCCCTTGTGAATTTTGACAGGATACCCACCCACAAAAACCTCAATCGCATCATCAGGGTTGGGGAAGTGGACTCGTGCGCCAGCCACTAGGGTTATGGGGGGAAGATCTGGGATGGGCTCGGGTGCTGCAACGGCAGTAGCAGCTTCTGGTAACTGACGGTGAGAGTTGGAGAAAATGATGTGGAGGAAGAGACGATTCACAGGGATTCCTCGACGCCAATAACCCTAACCCATTTTCTATAGATCTCTCTAATATTTCTATTTGCAGCTTTGAGGAGTAATTAAATACCGATTTGATAACTTTATTCAGCCTTCTGTGACGTTTTATCCTACAAAACGTCACGATTTTTATTTTGCAACGTTTTATTGCTAAAACGTTGCAAAAAGTATGACAAATTTGTGACGTTTTTAAAACGTCGCGAAAAGTCTAAACAATTCGTGACGTTTTTTTTTAAACGTCACGAATTCTATTGATTTGTTGTAGTGAGGCTTTCATTAGCCTTGAGCCTTAAATTTTTTAAAAAAAAATAGGAAGCTTGTTCTTAATGTTGACATCTATACATACTCCTGCAAAACCTATCTTCATTGTTAAGGCTGTATTTTCATTTATACCCAAAGGTTTCCCAATTTTGCTAGCTATGTGACTTATTCCTTTTGCACACTAATATTCTAGAGATACTCCGTGGAGGTTAACCCATAGTGAAACTGTTTCTAGTATGCTTCAGTCAAGATTAATACCAAGATGCCACATTTTAAAAAGAGTAGGGTGACCTAACACATGCCATGGACCTATTTTAACAATTCTCGAGACATTTTCTCCACTATTGAACTTGAATATAAAGAACTCATCCCCATTGACCATCATATTAACTAGCCCCATATTTTTGCAATCAAGATTTGCTATGTTCATATAACAGAGAATGTGAGCCTCATCTCAAAAAAAAACCTACAACTGTAGTGCTCCATTTCCTTTCTCTATCTGAAACATCTTAACCGGATGTAACATATGATCCTCCTCTTTTGATTCAATGTACCTAAGTTTCCCAGGTGTGGCTAAATCACCTACTATAGAGCTCCAAGAAGTTTTCCTAATTGGGAAAGCTTAGCTATGGCTCTGTTTAGCTACAGAATTTGGTGGAAAGTCCTAATACTTATAATTGTCAGGAGGGGGAGGGAGTGTATTAATGATGGTGTTTTCCATGTTTGTGCTTTGTTTGTTGGTTTGGTTAGTAGCATTTTTTGGTTTCATAGTGAAGTTAGCTATGTTTGGTAAGTTACTAAAAAGGGAAAGTCTGGATGGTTGAGGGTTCAGCAGATGGGGTTGGTTGTCGGGGGTGGGAGACACCACGGTAGAGAGGTTATGGAAGTTTATGCAAACACGATTAATAAACTCACAATATTCATTTTTAAGAGTAGAAAACTTGATAAAGTGACATAATTTAATTACCAGTAATTTGATGGTTATAGTGTTTTGTTACCTTTAATAATTGCATTTAACTTAATCTATATCATCTTTTAATTCTTTTAATCAATATAATGAAGAACCAATTTGCTGATTAATAATATTATTCCTATAAGATTGACAATCTTTGTTATTATTTTATTACTTGGCTTGACTCCTTATATTTGTGAAACTCCCATCATTAAGTATAGTGATAATCAATAAAGAAAAGAAATCATATCTTTAAAATTATAAATTTAACCCGCTAAAATTCTCTATTGTATCTTGTAATCAAAAGCCGTCCAGTTAAAAGTATTCCATTTTCAAAAGTTGGTCATTGATAACCATTTTTCTTATAATGAGTTCTATATATGGAAGTTTGGGATTACATGTTTTAATGGTACTTCAGTAAGTTGAATAGATAAAGCTACGAATTCACCCTTAAATTAAAAAGAACAAATAAGTCTTTAACATTTTGATATTTGCAAATTAATCCTTAATGTGAACCTTCAGTCACTAACTTTCATTTAAATGATATTTAAAAAGGCAATAGGTTAGACTTGGTCAAGTCTCTTAATTCGAACTGTCCAAAATGATGTCATTTTTGTCAATTACACTAAAATAATGACATTTTTAATGAAGAAATTTGGTCTAACTCTCTCAATCTAAGCTTAATATGAAATTCAATCAACTCGAACCTATTATATTAACTCTGAGTTAGACCAAACTAGACCGAGTTGTCCAATTTTCTAGTCCTCAATAACATATAATAAAATGCTAGAATTAATGATTTTTTTAGCACTTAATATTGAAAAAAATACACTAGAGATGCATTAATAAAATTTAACATGTTAACTTGTAGTACCAAGTTCTAATATGTCAAAAGCTGGTTTGTGAGTATTCGCAAATAATAAGATCAAATATATTAATGCCAGAACATTAAGAAATTATCTGTTGAAAAATGAAAGCCTGTTCTTAGATTTTGCCTAATTTAAAATTTAAGTTTTAATAATTTGAAATATTTTAGAAAGGGAAATTATTGCCTATTTTAGTTAATGTCATTGGCTCTTTTGATCTGACGGTCACAAAGGCCGTCAACAAAGATCGGCTTTCCTTTTTAATGGTTTAAATTTTGTAAGCCTTTTAAGGTCCAGGCTTAAAAGCAAAGTGAGCCTTGGTTTAAAAACTTGACCAAACAAAACTCTACCACCGAACCCCGAAAGTCTTCGCGTGTGGAGTTAGTCTTATAAGCGATTTCGTTCTACAATCCACTTGCCACTTAAAGTCTTGGCAACGCAAGCACAGAAGACTTGCGCAACAGAACAGTTTGACTTTGACTATGGATACGTTTTGACCAGCCCTTCGGCCCATTATAGTCCTCTATAGATTGACTGACAGCCATTTTGGAACATCTGGTCCCCAATGCAGAGTCTTTGAAAGAGAAGGTATATATTATTTCTGATAGCATGGACCTTTCTTTTATCAGACTAGTTCTAGAAGGGAGGAAGCATAGAACTAAAGTCGTAAAGCAATAGCCTCCAGACAGCAAACACTCCCGAGTCAAAATAAAAGCATGTCATTAACTGATGAATAGCGAGTCTTGGTCTTCATTAACCAAACATTGGTGGATCTAAGCAACTTGTAACAATATATATTATTGTGTTCCAGTTTACAAATTGATAACATGGTAAAATCTTCAACTTAAAAATAATAAACTGGCAAGCGTATGCCAATCGTCTATTTATTTGCTTGGGATCGAAAGAGAACTACACCAATGAGAACATAATTGCGAAAGCATGATCGAATACTCCCTCCGATTCATGATAAGAGTCGTTTTAGAAAAATACACGCTTATTAAGAAAGCCAATGAAATTATAGATATGCCCTTGCAATAATTAGCATGTGAGAGAAATTGCATATTAAATTGCCTTAAAATTGTGATTTGTACAATTAAGATGAGAGAGAAATGAAAGATTAATTTTGGAAGAAAAATTATAAACATGCATACAAAGTCAAGAATGACACTTATTTGAATAATTAAAATGTATCTAAAACGACACTTATTATAAATCAGAGGGAGTAGTTGATATACTAATCTAACTTTTCCAAACTTACCTGCCAATTACAGCCTTATTGGTTTGTTGAAATTTTAATCCCATTAATTAGTCTTTTAGCATGATCTGTTGACCAAGGATATTTTATGGCTGAGTTGGTGAATTCGTAATTATTGAACATGATGTCATGTTTAATTTTCCAGAGCAACTGTGAGAGTAGCGCAGTGTTAGCTTTCTTTAATCTTAAAGTATTGTTTCATATCGACTTAAGATATGATACCGTTTGACTACCTAATCCTTATTTGGAACATAACATTTTTTTTTAGTAATAATGTTTCATAGAGGCTTCTAGATAGTCGTCAAGCATTTTCATGAGCGTTGTTGCATAAGTCTAAATTATCCTAACATATTAAAGAAAATTATCTTGCGTAACTATTGATGCTTAATATCTTCAAACCTTCATAGGGATTAACTTACAATTAAGTAAATCTTGTTCTCCCACTTTTGCTAATGTTAGACAAAGCAGTAAGGAAGACAAGAAGACGTACTACTCTACGACTAGATGGAGACAATGTACGACCCAAATTTATGGAGTTTCAATCTCTAGACAGCAACAAAATATTTCATATGACGCTTTAGAATGTCCATGTTTATCTGTCTTTTTTGTTTATGTTAAAAGTGACCGTTTTATCACAATAGTTTAAGCTGTTGTGTGAGACCAACTAAATTGATTTTATATATTCTCTAACACACTTCTTCAAGTGAAAGTCCTTTAAGTTTAAAATTTGCACAGATCTATTTTACTTTGTGCTTAATTTAATTAGAATAGGTAGGTGGTAGGATTCAAACTTACTTATGACCATTTAGTCATTGAGGCTCTGATATCATATTAAAGTGACTGTTTTATCATAATAATTTAAGCTGTTATGTGATGTCAACTTAATTAGTTTTATATATTATCCGACAATTTAGCAAGTACAGCTTTATGAAAAAGCATTGACTTGTCAGTCTTTTCATCATTAACCTAAATTTCCACTATATCACCTTCATATAACTCGAAAAAGTCTGTATGTGTTTAGAGTTCTTTCTGAAAGGAAGCTCGCCTCATTCATTGGCTACATATCTTTCAATCTTTTCGACTCTCTTTGTTAATAATATAGTTCGTTTCAATTTGAGAATACAGAAAGAATAGAAAGTCTTGACATCTAATTTTACCTAGCTTTTCGTTCAGAAAATTGCTACTATATATTAATCTTAAGTTATGCAAATTTTATTGTTCTTATATGTTCAACAAAACCATTATTTAAAAATGAAAGAACCGATGAGGTAGTAAAGGTTTCGTAAACTTTTTCAGATTTTGTTGCAGTCGTTTCTAACACAATTAAAAATCAGAAAAATTAAACACACAAATATAAGTCAACACCGATATTTGTTAAAGTAGTTTGGCATATCTTGCCTATGTCTGCAGGGTTCTTACCTCGCTTAATTCTTTTATTAACGATAATAATTTTATACAAGACTTTACTAAACCGACACCGCTATCCTTAACACTATCCCTCGTCATCATAACTCGTGAAAAAACTTTATATCCAATAGTATAACCGCCTTGTACTAACCTCAATAGAGGATTTTTCTCAACTATCTTTTTAACAAAAAAACATTAAATAAATAACCCAAATCATTAAAATAATAAAGAACGAAAACAAATTCACTTGAGATTTTAAAAAAAAACAACTTCCTGATGTTTTCAACTTCTTCAAAAACTAATCTAAAAGACTAATCCCTTCACCACGGGAACTTGCACTAAGCGATAAATGATTGGCCACGAAATGCACTTCATTCTCATGAGTGGGGATCGAATCTCCCACCACATGGTTAAAAAATGAGATGAGCTACCACCACGTCTCATCTCGTGGTTCCATATGATTTATTAGCTTACAATCTTGATTTCCAATAACTATTCAAACTTGTCATCAAAATACTAATTATAGATTTGATTACTAAACAAATATTGAAAGATATCAAAATTGATGATAATTAAAAATACCATTCCAGGATGAAATCCAAGTGGAAGTCATGCTTCCAATTAGTCAACTGTAAAAGAAATATTAAGATAATTATTTAAAAAAGTAGGAAACTTGGTAGTAAGTAATTATTCCAATAAAAGATTAAAACACATCATATGTATAGTTGAAGGATCACTGCCGCAAAACGCTTCAAGGCATCTGCTGCAAGTGTCGTCACAAGCTTCCTAGATTCCCCCTTCCACAAAGGTTGTAACTAATGTCAAATGTGCCTCAAACTGGGGGTTATCTCCCAATCCCTAAATAACAAATTTCAATTTCTTCAATGAAGCATTTAAAAAGGCAAAACAAAAACTAAAATAAATGGAACATAACAAGTCCATATTTAAAGAAATAAAATTTTCCAAATTACTGCCTTTGTTAATGACTACTACTAATGAAAATATAACAATTTCCAGTAATGAAATGATCAGCGTATAGTACACGTACAAATAGATAGATTTAATCAACCAAAATGAATCCATTTTATGTATTTTTAGCATTAAATATACCATAAAAGGAGCTAACAATTTAATAAATAATGAGTATAATATTTTGAACAGTTGGCCAAAAGATGAGAAAGCTCTCAAAACCTTAACAAGAGAACTATTTCATATAAACATGCATGGACTTATCAGTCATGAAACCAATTGTGATATGTAATTTACTTACTTACTTAATGTTACTTTCTTCAAAAAAAAAAAATGTAATTTACTTAATTATGGTCAACAATTAAGCATTCAATATTTGATAATCCTCGCCAAGCACTGCGGCGATTAAGTGTGTGTTCCTCTGACTCTTCATAATGGCCTTCTGGGGGTGGAGCTGCTCCAACGGAGTGCACGACTCACCTCCACATCTCCAATAGATGTCCATAAGGAGGAAAAAGGAAACTAGTGAGAGGAATGGTTTTAGGAGGTTACATGTGACGATGATCAAACCCTTCCAAAGCTCGTCAAGGTCTACGATTGTGAGACCTAATACCTAAACTCATAAATTACAATTTTAATGTCATGCTTACATCATATTTTATAGGTTAAATATACTGGGATTCACTGTGATTTGATCTTTCCTTATCTTAGTTCTCATTTTTTAGAAACTATCACTTACCCTCTTATATTATTATTTAGATATTTCATAACTCCCTTGACAATAATTTATGTAATTTTCATACATTATTAATCTAAAATATAGTATTAATATTCTTAAGTTTTAATTTGACATCATTTTAAAGATATGAATGGATGAAAAACTAGAGGAATATGATAGAAGGGATTATGTGATTGCTAAACTATATCACGTGAGGGCAAGTGAATAGTCTTTGAAACATAGTGATTGAAATGAAAAAGGAGATCAAACCACATGGGAGTTTGATCTAATCGATCTTATTTATAAAAGAACAAGAATTAAAACTGTGATATCTCACGTAGGAGGTGAATGTCAAATCACACATCAGTATGAAAAAAAAAAAAAGATGAAAACCTTTGAAAGCTATGAGAAAGGACTACCCATCAATTTCCCAACTAGTTTGAACATTGGTCATAATAAATGGTATTATAGCAAAAAAAAACCTTTGATAGTGTAATATTGGGGTAGGATGATAAGGGTGAGGAGTAACGCTAATGGTGGACAATGGCTACTCTTGACAAGCTTCTAATTCGATTTCACATCAAAAGATGAGGGAGATTATGTATTATAAATTGATCCTTTGATGAGTACTTCAAGAGTTTAGAGAAGGGACATTTATGAAATCACAGTCATATATCATAAAGGGAAGAAGAAGAGAAAGTCATTGTAAGTTCATAAAAAGGGCTATTAATCAATTTTTGTCTAATAATTTTCAAACATATAATTTTCTTAAACCCAAATTAGAGTTTTGTTGAGTAATTTGAACTTGAAACACTAGAAAACAAAAATAAAAATAAAAAGTTAAAAATTATAAGATATTATATTAAGAAAATATATTATAATACTCTAGTAATTTAATAGATATATAAATTAAAAAGTATATAAAAAATTTAAAAATCTAATGAAAATTGATATCTCTCATCTCATTTTATTATTGAAGCAAAGAATTTTAATAAAAAGGAGGTGCACTTTCCTTCTTAGGACTAACTACAAGTCAAAGTCCCGACAGGTGATGGTCTGACATGCCAAAATATGAAGTTAAAGACCACAATTAGAAATTTGAACGTACGTCATGTAGCTTTTAATGTACTGAATAAGGGTTTTCACTTTCAGTACAAATGGACTAGTAAACTCCTGGGAATAACACAAATAAAACACATCGCTCTATGCATATTCAAATTTTTGGTTTTGTTTTTATTTTTTATTTCAGTATCACTTAGGCCTTTCATTTTCATTTTCGTTTACCTTTATCAATTGCGTCCTTTTTTATATATATTTATGTGTAAGGTAAACTAGAATTCTTGGAAAACATCTTTTAACTAGAACATTAATTTTATGTATGCGTTGATTAAACAAGTTTTACTCTTAACTTAATTGTAGTTATGAGACATAATCACAAGCTGATATAGAATCAGTAACACAATTAATCCATCTGATGAGAAAAATCATGATTTCTAAAGAAATGAGGCATTTGGTATGCACATTTTGAACAATTGATTCTTTGGTTATTTGCTTTCATCGAAATGAGAGAAAGATAGGTAGTGTTTCAGTAGGTATTTTATGTCCCCGGTGCAATCATCTAGCTGCAGTTGTAATCGATGTCAGATTGAAAGTTACTCGATGTCTTCATGAAACTCATGCCATGAATCCTTCAGGACAGTTACTTGCTCCGAAGAATTCAATTTCATTTATTTTCCCGAAGGTTGATGTCCCAATTCCCAAGCCCAATTTTATAAATTCATAATTGATGTTTTCCAGGAAAACAAACTGAACCCACAACTTCCTCTGTCAGTAACTTGTTTAAAGGAAGCTATATAATACCTGGTTCTGCCGGATCATGACGAAATTGTACGTTATCGTTTGAATTTATGGAGTTGGTTGCTTCTCGTAGGAGCTTCGGTGTGAAGGTTCCTGCAAAACAAAGAAGACACGTTGGGGGTTGTTTCTCGATAAATCCCTCCGACGCTCAAGTCAGTTTTTTGGTGAAGGTAGGTTCGCTGTAAGCAGGGAGAATTGGGGTTATTATCACTCGTATTTCCGTTATGACAGAGTTATACCTTATATATGGTGCATATGTTAGGTTTAAGTCTTTACGTATGCATGGGAGACCTTCATCTGCGGATGGGCCATGGATGCGTGGACTGGGCCTGGCGTAAGTATGAGACTGATATCTGAAAAATGGACCGATCAATCCTTGGGTTGTTATATCTAAATTCAGGCTCAGCACGACCGACCCGACCAATACCTAAAAATTTAGAAACATCAAATCTTACATAGCAAAAACGATAATTTTCTTATATTAATCTTTCTGTTGAAAAGCATAACTAATAGGTACCCGTAAGTTGACATAGGATAAGTTAGGAAAATATCAATATCGAGTACCTACTTACATAAACCGAAATATTGTACAATTTTAACCGGAAACACTTTGAAAACTTGCTTAGACATTAAAGAAACATTTGAGGTTTGAGCCTATTACAGGGACACCGATAGGGATGGGTCTATAGTAGTTCAAATTTTGTTTTTCTTTTTAGTGAAAGGTACAGCATCGATAATTGTGAACTGCAAGATACAATCTCCAGGTAATCAAAAACAATAAAAGATATTATGCGCTGAACCTGAATCACGTATTTAAAAAAAAAAACAACCTAAATCACATATTGTTAATGATAAGTTACCTATGTAACGATCTTACTTTCTTGCCCAGTGTAGAGCACTTTTGAATCAGTAATAGCAAGTACATGTTATACATGTACTTAAAAGAGATGAGTATTTTAGCTGATTTTTGGGGCTATAAAGGGGGTGTCACACTACAAGAAATATTCCAATTACCAGCGAAATTAGCAACGGTAAAGAAACCATAGCCAATTACCGACGGTAATCTTACATCTGTCGAAAACTTATCTGAAAAAATTTAGATTACCGATGATAGCAATATCCGTCGCTGATGTTGCGCGGGGAAATTTGCTGCTAAATTTTTTCGCTTCACTGACGAAAACCTTCCATCGGTAATCCGTCGATAAATTGGATATTGAAACGTCGTCTTCCATCAACTGCTTCTGTTGAACTTTTTAAGAATAATGATACTCTGTTGTTTGATTTTTTAAAAAAATGGCGTTGTTTCGTTACCCTTATTCCTCCTTCGTTCTCCACATTTGTTGGTTTTGAGCAGAGGAAAAAAACAAATATAAAAAGAAGCAGATGAACAACAGAGGACGAAACAAAACATTGCGAGGGATATATTTATTCAATAAAAGTAGTGCTATTTATAGGCACTTTAGACTTAACAAACTCAACAAAATATCTTCCTATGGACTAGATAATGGGCTAGATAATGACCTAAAGACTAGGAACAAAAACAACTAAATTTATACTCATTCAAACATAAAGAAAAGATATTTATCATAACTAAATCTAAGATATTTTGAATCAGTTTTCCAACATTCTCCGTTGATTCAAAATATCGTGATCAATGTAGGCATTGGTATGGGCATGATTGTAGGCATTGATATGGGCATGGTTGTAGAGATCTCTTCTGCATAAACATAAACATGGTTGTTTGCATGGTCATAGGCATAATCATATTTGTCATGGGGCATATTTGTCGTGGGGCATATTTCGATATGGATGTAGGCATCGTATGTCAGAATAACGCATCATTTCCTTGAAGGTGGACCATAGTGTTGAAAATATTGATTCAAAGTTAAAATTGAAATTTTTGTTTAAAGATAAGATATTTGTTAAAAGATAAAATTTTATCTATTAAGATAGAGTTATTATCTAGTTAGGATTTAAACTTTTGAATTTGATTTGTTTTATCTAGATATTAACTAAGTTTGTTATTTCATTCTCTATATATTTAGACTTTCATGTCCATGTAAATTAGAACCAATCAATAAATTATCTCTTTCATTATCTCTTTCCTTTTCTATTTTATTTTAGATAGTTTCTCATTCTCAAAATTTCAACATGGTATCAGAGCCTTAGATCCTTGAGAGACCTATGAGTGATTAAGTGAGAAAGCAAGAAAGTGAAAAAAAAATGGTGGAAGAAGCCTATCTAGCAAAGGTTCCATTATCGAAGAAGAAAGGAATATTCTCCAATATAGACGCATCATAGAGAGAAGTGCTCTATAGAATTAGTTGAGAGAAAGTGTTCAACAAAGGTAAGATGATGAGAAAATGCATCAACAATAATGGTAGGTTGGTGAGAAAGTGCATCAACAATGATAAGATGGTGAGAAAGTGCATCATACAGTGAAGATGATGAGAAAGTGTATCATACAGTGAAGAGAAAGTGCTTCACAAATAAAAAATTTGGAGAGATGTGCTCCGTAGAGTTTGAATTTTTTTGTAACTTTGCATCAAGGGAGAATGTTGGAAATATTGATTCAAAGTTAAAATTGAAATTTTTGTTTAAAGATAAGATATTTGTTAAAAGATAAAATTTTATCTATTAAAATAGAGTTATTATCTAGTTAGGATTTAAACTTTTGAGTTTGATTTGTTTTATCTAGATATTAACTAAGTTTGTTATTTCATTCTCTATATATTTAGACTTTCATGTCCATGTAAATTAGAACCAATCAATAAATTATCTCTTTCATTATCTCTTTCCTTTTCTATTTTATTTTAGATAGTTTCTCATTCTCAAAATTCCAACACATAGCTGCTTCATTGACATCTTTTTGTGAGGCATTTTTACAAACTTTCTCTATATGTCCCAATTGACCGCATCTGTTGTATTTAATGTCCAGTCTCCACCAACATTTAAAATGAGGGTGGTTTGTTTTTTTACAATAAGGACATACCGAATGATCATTTTTTTTTTCATGTTTGTTTGTTTCCTCAATCACCTGAAATGCCTTTTCATCATACTTTTTGACCGTTCTATTGATTCGTGACTCGTGAGCTTGAAGGGACCCCATCAGTTCATCAACTGAAAGAATCGATAAATCCTTAGCTTCTTCTATAGCAGCTACTACATGATCAAATTTTGGTGTCAAGCTTCTCAGAATTTTTGCAACAATTGTTTCATCAGAAATTTGTTCACCATAAGAGCGCATTTGACTGACTATTGCCATTGCCCTTGACAAAAAATCAGTTATTAATTCATTATTTTTCATAATCAAGGTTTCAAAATCTCGTCTTAGTGATTGTAATTTTACCACCAGTACTCTTGCATCACCTTGAAACTCCTTCTGCAATATTGACCAAGCTTCCTTTGATGTAGTTGCTGCTGCAATTCTTGAAAAAATAGTGTCATGCACTACTTGTTGAAGAATGAAGAGTGCTTTGGTATCCCTCTTCTTAGTTTCCTTCAATCTCCTCTCTGTTTCTTCGTCTGGTTCTAATATATCGATATACCCATATTCCACTAAATCCCATAAATCTTGTGATTTGAGTAGTGTTTTGACTTTGATACTCCACCACTCGTATTTCTCACCATTGAAGATCGGTAGAAGTGGTTGTGTAGAAGAAAATCCAGCAGCGGAAGAAAACCCAAGTGCTGCCATCTCATATATCACTCTCGAGTTTCCCAACTCCTAAAGCTATATTTGTGTCTCTCACTCACGTGTTTCCCAACTCCTATAAAGATATATTTGTGTCTCTCTTTTAAGGTCCTAAAGAAGGATTTACGCCATACCCAATAAATCTAAAGTACCCAATGGACCAAAGTAGGCTCTGATACCACAATGCTGGTTTTGAGCAGAGGAAAAAAACAAATATAAAAAGAAGCTGATGAACAATAGAGGACGAAACAAAACATTGCGAGGGATATATTTATTCAATAAAAGTAGTGTTATTTATAGGCACTTTAGACTTAACAAACTCAACAAAATATCTTCCTATGGACTAGATAATGGACTAGATAATGACCTAAAGACTAGGAACAAAAACAACTAAATTTAGACTCATTCAAACATAAAGAAAAGATATTTATCATAACTAAATCTAAGATATTTTGAATCAATTTTTCAACAACATTTGTCGTTGTTCTTTGTTGCTTCTTTTTCTCCGTCGTTTTCGACGTTCATTGCCGCCGTCTTCTCTGGCTTTGGAGTTGCGCATTTGGTGAAAGTATGCCGACCACGTAGAACCCTTCATTATTCAACCCGAAATGAAGCCATTCACTAGATAGGGTTTTTGGATTTTATTTCGTAATGCACGTGAATGTGGTAAAAATAGTACATGTAATTTTTTTCATGGTGGGACTTCCATTTTCAACAAATTAAAAAAAGAAGATTGAAATAGAAACATCTGCAAAAGTATTCCCTAGTTGCGATCATTGGCTTGGAAACGATGACATTGTGATTACAATAGTGTTTGCTAAGCACCGTTTATTTGGGTGGGTAGGAATTTATGTTGCTTGTTGAGAAATAAGGAGGAAAAACCGTGTTTTGGATAGCATTTGGATTCTGTGTGTCCATTGTTACCACAGAAGTTGCAAATGGGTCTTTTTGAATGTTGGTTGAATTTTCTAGGATCTGACTTAGTGTAAAAAACTTGAGGTTCGACAGCAGAGGTATATAAATTGTTAGGCGATCGAGGTAGTATTCAATAGAGATCCACTCCAGAAGCCTTCTCCATAACCCGATCCAAGTCTCTATAAATCTTTTGTCAGGTAGGTTTTAGACTTCTTTCATCTCCTTGTTTGATAAAGACATAATCAGCACAACGAATTCAAAACCCTTGAAATGCTTATCATGTTCATCGCCAGTCCTCCCACCTTCAAGTCAAAGTTATCAATTTTTAATAGTCGCCAGATTTTAAGCACACAACAATCGACAGAATAGTTTCCTTGAATATTAAAGACAGCTTTACATGTACGAGTCAAATTATGCACATCTATACTTAACTTCTAGAAAGATTATCATTCTGTGCTGTACTTTCAAGTCCACGTATAGGTATTAGATATATATTTAATAATAATGGAGATACTTGAAACGTCATTGAAAGTGGCCAAATGATATAAATAATTTTTATCTTAGAATTTGTCTGTCCCACGTACACTAAAATATTTTTTTAGTAGCACTCACACACACTACACATGAACCCGGTCTATTCTGGGGTCATGGTCACGAGCGTTGTGTTTGGATTTAGTGGTTATCCTGATTCTTCTCGTTTTTGCTGTAGTAAGAGGCTTAGAAAGAGATATAAAGTATACAACACGCTTGAATCCTTCTAAACTTTTAGTTTAAATCTTGTTGAATATGATTAGTCAGTAATTAATTTCTGATGCACAAGATCTATCGAAGTAGCAAGTGCAGAGCATAATATAATTATTAACTAAAAAATATAAAAAGAAAGATAACACTCGTAAGCTATTAAGCTTTTCTTCGTATTTATGAGTGAATGAATAAACACAAGCATGGAGGGGGTATTTATACTTGAACTTGATAAACCTCCTCCACATAATTAACAAATAATTAAAAATTACACACCACACACTTATTAGTGGGTTTGGTGTTGAATAATTAAACACACATAATTATTAGTGGGTTTGGTGTTGATTAATTTAACACTCCCCCTCAACACCAGCACCTATTATCTTCTTCATACCGAGCTGACAATAAAAGTTGATGAATTTGGTAGTACCCAATCCTTTGGTAAACAAATCCATGAACTTGGTTTCTCGTCGAAATGTGTGTCAAGATAATTTCTCCTTGCAAGACCTTTTCTCTGATGTAATGATGGTGCACTTCGACATGTTTAGTTCTTGCATGAAAAACTGGATTTTCAGCCATCGAACTGCTGATAGATTATCACAATATAAAGGAATTGCATAATCTATTGATTGACGTAAATCCTTCATCAATTGTATAAGCCACGTAATTTCTTGGTCTGTCATTGTTCTCGCCGATATTCGCTTCATTGTTGATAATGACACCGTCGGTTGTCGCCACTACACCATAAAATTGCCCTGCACCGAGCTTAAACACATATCCAGAGTAGATCGACGTGTATCATGACCACTGCATAATCGAGATCACAATAGCCTACTATCTTGCAATCTTCTCCTTTTGTATAAAAAGACCATAGTCAGTGTATTCTTCACATATCTCGAAGTCGCGAACTGCATCCAAGTGAGGCTTCTTTGGATTTTGCATGTAGCGGCTCATCATACCTACAGCAAAAGAAATATCTGGCCTTGTTAAGGTTAAGTAGATCAGACTACCCACCAATTGTCGATACATTGTAGCATCTTCTGTATCCTTCCCGTCATGAGCACATAATTTAGCATTTGGCTCCATGGGTGTTGAAATTGGCTTGCAATTTAGCATTTCAAACTTCTTCAACAAATCACGTGAATACTTCTGCTGATGGAGAAATATTCCTTCCTTTGTGTAATCAATCTCCAGACCAAGAAAATGCTTGAGAGGTCCAAGTTCTTTCATTTGAAAGCGAATTGATAAGTTTTCTTTGGTTCAGAGAATTTCTTCTTCACAGTCTCCTGTAAGAATTAAATCATCCACATAAACTAGCACAATAGCTAGTTTTCCTCCATAAGCTTTAACAAACAAGCTAGAATCTGCAGGTGCTACAGAATAGCCACTTTTAGTAAGAAATTCAGCAATCTTACCATACCAAGCCCTTGGTGCTTGTTTTAATCCATAAAGTGCTTTTCGTAGCTTACACACATATTCAGGATGATCTTGACTTTGGAAGCCTAAAGGCTGGTTCATGTAGATTTCGCGATCCAACTCTCCATGCAGGAAAGCATTCTTGACATCCAGCTACCATAGATTCCAATTTTTACTAGCTGCAAGTGCTAGTAGAACTCGAACAGTTGTCAGCTTTGCAACAGGACTAAATGTGTCATCATAGTCCACTTCATATTGTTGAGAGAACCCTCGAGTGTAGATTGGGATACTGAGGCTTTTTATGCTGCTGAAGAAGAAGTGCTAGCTCTAACAGCAACAACAACCGATCAAATTAATTACAAGAATGATTGGATTGTTGACTCTGGCTGCTCAAATCATATGACGGGAGATTTACAACAATTACGAGACTTGTCAGAGTACACAGGAAATCGCGTTGTCGTCACTGCCAATAATGCGAGATTACCGATATCTCACATCGGTAATACTGTAATCACTCCTTAGTATAATCCTGATAAAATATCACTTGAACATGTCTATCACGTTCCTGGAATGAAGAAAAATCTACTTTCAGTAAGCCAATTGACTTCATCGGGCCATTTTGTTCTATTTGGTCCACATGATGTGAAGGTGTTTCGTGACCTCAAGGATCTAGATAAACCGACAATGAAGGGGCGTCAAGTAGAATCAGTCTACGTAATGTCAGCTGAATCGGCATATGTAGACAAGACGAGGAAGAACGAGACAACAGACTTATGGCATATGCGACTAAGTCATGTTAGCTACTCAAAGTTAAGTGTAATGATGAAAAAGTCAATGATGAAGGGACTTCCACAACTTGACGTGAGAATGGACACTGTATGTGCAGGTTGTCAATATGGGAAAGCTCATCAACTACCTTATGAAGAGTCCAAATTCAAAGCGAAAGAGCCATTAGAGTTGATCCACTCTGATGTATTTGGACCTGTGAAACAATCATCTGTCAGTGGAATGAAGTATATGGTGACATTCATCGATGACTTCTCGAGGTATGTTTGGTGTTTCTTTATGAAGAAAAAATCTGAAACTTTTTCAAAGTTTAAAGAGTTCAAGGAGAATGCCGAACTAGAAGTTGGCAGAAAAGTTCGTTGTCTACGCATCGACAATGGAGGGGAGTACACCTCAGAGGATTTCTTAGATTTCCTTCGAAAGAGTTGAGTACGCCATCAATTCACATGTCCCAACACTCCACAACAAAATGGTGTCGCAGAAAGGAAAAATAGACACATAGCAGAAATTTGTCGCAGTATGCTACTTGCAAAGAATATACCTGGAAGGTTTTGGGCAGAAGCAATGAGGACTGCGGCCTACGTGATCAATGGACTTCCTAAAAAAAGGTTAAACTTTATTTCACCGTTTGAGAAACTGTGGAATATGAAACCTACAGCTAGTTATTTTCAAGTTTTTGGATGTGTATGTTATGTATTTGTTCCTAATCATTTACGTAATAAAATGGACAAGAAAGCTGTCAGGTGCATCTTTGTAGGTTATGATAGCAAGAGAAAAGGATGGCGATGTTGTGATCCAACAACAGGGAGGACCTACATATCTCGAAATGTGGTCTTTGATGAAGCTTCGGCATGGTGGTCCTCAGACAATCAAGTGCTACCGGACTCTGATATTTTTAAGGAAGTATTAGAGTCTTCTCAAATCCAGTTGACTTTAGAACCTGAAGTTGTAGATAAAGATGAAGATGTTGAAGAAGACAAAACCCAGAGTCCTTGGAAAACTGGTACACACCGACAACCAAGAGAAGTTGATGAGCTAACAGAAGTTCAAATGACAACTTCGCTTAGACGATCAACAAGAGATAAGAAGCCAAATCCTAAGTATGCCAATGCAGCCATAGTCATGGTAGGAGATGAAATAGAACCAGAGACATTTGAGGAAGCTTTTTAGAAGCCGGAATGGACTAAAGCAATGGAAGAGGAAATTGCCGCACTACAACAAAATCAAACATGGGAGCTTGTGCCAAAACCAAAAGATGTGAAGCCTATCAAACTTCTTATTCTTCGAAGCTTCTTTTGGACGAGAACTACCTTCTCCTTGATTTTGTTTAGATCCTCCTCTTGTGCGTTGCTTGTAGTCATCTCTGCCTTTGGTGGTGTAGAGTGCTTCCTCTTCATCCTTGGGCGAGACTCCACCTACTAACTTGGTCATTGCTTGACTGCAAGTAGATTTTCAAATTCAACAAGTGATGGTTGGTCACCACCCTTGATCGCAGCAACAAAGCCTCGATATTCAGGCTTCAAACCATGGATGATTATTCTTTTCATCCTAGTTTCCTTGATAGGAGCTTTTGGATCTAACTCCGATATCTCGCGACATATCTTCTTTACTTTGTGAAAGTACTGAGCAATCGACATGTCACGTTGTGTTATCGAAAGCAACTCATTTTCAAGAAGTTGCAATAGTGTATCATTCTTTTTTGAAAAGAGCATAGAGAAAGTATTCCATGCTTCATTTGGTGTACTTGCAACTCGTATGTGCTCCAACAACTCGTCATCAATCGTTGTCTTTAGAGCAAACATCGCTTTGCCTGCTTTGATCTTCCATTTTCGCAAAGTGCCAGTCGTATCTTCCTCCGGTTGTTGAATTTCGCCGCCATTGACAACCTCCCAAAGATCTTGCCCTTGCATGTAGGAAGTCATGCACGTCGCCCATGTGTTGTAATTTTGATTGTTGAGTTTCTTGATTCCTCCAATGACTTGAAGATCAGACATCGTGCCAGTAAAACCGAACAAGCTTAATTTCAAACTTGTAGAAACAAATTCTCACGACTCAAGAAGACTCTCCCTCAAGAATTAAAACCTGACGCTCTGATACCAAATGTTGAATATGATAAGTCAATAATTACTTTCTGATGCACAAGATCTATCGAAGTAGCAAGTGCAGAGCATAATATAATTACTAACTAAAAAACACCAAAAGAAAGATAACACTCGTAAGCTATTAAGCTTTTCTTCATATTTATGAGTGAATGAATAAATACAAGCATGGAGGGGGTATTTATACTTGAACTTGATAAACCTCCTCCACATAATTACCAAATAATTAAAAATTACACACCACACACTTATTAGTGGGTTTGGTGTTGAATAATTAAACACACATAATTATTAGTAGGTTTGGTGTTGATTAATTTAACAAATCTAGCTAATGTATCCACTCATACGAAAATTAAAGTTTCTTCAATAGAAACATTACAAGGATAATTCCTGGTTGAATAGCTAGAATGTGAATTGAAACGTATTGGGATCATATATTATCATCATATCAAGAATATACGTATATGAATATATAAAATATGGTGAGGATATATGTGCATAAATAATGTTGTTAACAACTATCTTACATAAATATTTAAACCTAAATTTAATATTTAGAGACTACAATTAAAATGTTCCATAGTAATTAAATAAAATGGGCATAACAAACAAAAGTCACTTGAATTTGTATAAATTAAAATGTTATAATAAATTCTCACAAATGAAGGTAATGAATTAATTCCTTTCACTACGCTTTTATAAAATTAAATTATATTGCATAAACGAAATAATATATCTTATAAATTTCTTCCAATCAACAAAGATATTTAACAGCCTAAATTGAATCCTTAACAAAATTATTCTTTATGAAGTGATTAATCTAAGAAAATATATTGTACAATTTAATTTGTTAAATTAACAGTCTAAAATCAATATGCACTGACTCTAAAAGCTGAAACAAACTATAAATTGTTCGAAGCTTTTAATTAATGTCATCAATTATGAAGCATTAAAATTCCTGCTCAATTATGGGAGCACCGGATCAACTTTGGACCACCCAGAAGACGGCTGCAGTCTTCGGTCGACCGAAGAAGGTTCTAATGAGGTCAAGTGTCTCTGGCTTCAATTATTTGTCAGTTAACATCGGCGGGCGTGTAATCCGATGACCCAGATAGAAGCTGAATTCGGGTCTATTTTTTTCTACCAATATACTATAACTTCTTAAATTTTAAAAGAAACCAGTAAGATAATGGATTTCATTTCTTAAGCTAAACCAAAGCATATAAAAATTTGAGCACATCAAATTAATTCACGTAAACATTTTATTCTTTTAATCAATTATTTCTCAAAATCAAATTTATAAAAGGTTCGAATTTATATATATATCAACGTACATGAATTTTTATGTAGAAATTATATATTATATGCAATTACAACATAAAATAGGAAATACTTCACACAATATATATATGTCATAAAAGAAAAAGAAACATGATATGTGATATGAGATCCCTTTTCCTATTTTGCTGTAATCACAAATTATCGTAGGTCTATTCTTTGTTGGTCATTTTGGTGGCATTAGTTTTGGATGGTTCCTTTTCAGGTATCATATATGAAAAAAATCATCATTTATTAATCATATAATAAAAATATTTGCAAATTTTTTTATTGAATTAGTATCAAATAAATAAATATTTTTGTTATAAATGTAGATTAAATCTTGTTTTAAAATAAAAATTCATCAACTATTTTCTTATTTTCGGAAGGGTACTTATTCTATAAACAATGTACAAAAAGATTATTTATTTTGTTATAAATGTGGGTTAAAACTTGTTTAAGAAATAAAAAATTCATCAACTATTTTCTTAATTTCGGAAGAGTACTTATTCTATAAACAAGGTACAAAAGATAATTTTAATTTTAATAAAATATATAAAATATTTGAATAAATCTTAACTCAATAATAATAATAATAATAATAATAAATCTTAACTCAAGTTTTAGTGTTAAGTACTAACATGATTTCATATGAGAATTTGGAAAAGACCAACTTTTAACAGTGCATCTAATAAGAATCCGCCTGTAACCCAAAACACGTTTAAATTTTGTGGGCAGCTAATCAAGATCTCTATTGAGCATTGACTCGGCAAGAACATGTTTACATTAAGGGTTTACACGATATTACAGGTTAGCTAGTGACTGAAAGGGAAACAGACATATGAAATAAAACGACTCTAATAACGATAAAGGCCCTTTCAACAAATATAACAAGTAAAAAATGGGAAACAAAGGACCAAGCAATAAGTTTTACGCTCTACAATAAAATAATAAGTTGGTGTAATTTAGGGTAAGTAACTTGGTCAAAATTTGCGAGTATTCATTTGATATGTGTATACAGTATGGGGAATGTATTGATGCCATAACGATAATACTAATCACATGGAGTCTCAACCCCATGGCTCATGTTATAAAAGTCTGTGATGATGACCCATAAAATAATATTTCAAAAGACTCTTTCCTAAATCCTCTGGATCCCCACCTCAGTACTTGAGAGAAAATTCAAGACTTGACCCCGATGGTCTACCAACTCTGGTGACTTATTAAAGTAAGCTTCCTTGGTGTTGAAACTTGAAAGTGTGTTTTTGTGACCATTTCCTGTTGTTCTGTGGCCTATATTTGCTCGCATATCTTAAACTGAAGCGCTGGTAAAGAAGACGAAGAAGAAGAAGAAAATGATGATGATCGGTCAAGAGGCTAGTATGAGTACTGTTGGCAATAAGGATGATGATGAAGTTCCACTTCCAGGCTTCAGGTTTCATCCAACAGATGAAGAACTTATCAGTTTCTATCTTCGCCGAAAAGTTGACAGGAAACCCATCAGTATTGAGCTCATCAAGCAAGTTGATATCTACAAGTATGATCCCTGGGATCTACCAAGTACGGTTCTAATTCCTCTCTCTTATATGTATTGAAGCTTTTATATCTCTGCAACTTAAATACACCTATATATATATATGTAATTTGAAATATAAAAGCTAGGTTTTGGACTTGTAATAATTTGTAAAGAACCAAATAATTTGTTAAGAACCAAACAGATGCTAGTCAATCTTATTCATGTTTTCTTCCTCTTTTTCATTTCATTTCGATCTTAATGAGGTTACAATCCATGAAACCTGAATAAGATGGTGTCTTCAAGACGGATGAACTACCCCATGCAAATGGAACTATTTAATTGTTCGCGTTTCTAAGTACGATCTGTTTCTTCATAACTGGAGAAAGTAATTGTATTTCACAATTGTGTTTGGTTCATCCTAAGAGTGTTTTCACCACAACGTTAAGGATTAGGGCAGAGAATTCACTAGACGAGTGCAGCACTAGCTTAGTAGCGTGGATTATGGAATAATTTCCCAGCGAGACACTAGAATTGCAAACTTCCTAGATGCCTTTCTTAAATTGCCTTGGAAGCCTAAGTTTTTCTTTTCTATAAACTTTTTATGATAACTGTGTAACTACATAAAAGCAAATTGCTTAGTGCAACAATATCGTATCCCGTTACGCAGTTAATTAAGATTACGAAAAAACATAACCCTTTTAAATTGCATTTCTCGATCTTATACTAATGACTGCTATGCTTCTTTCAGAGCCCAGCGGTGTTGGAGATACTGAAGGCTACTTCTTTTGTAAGAGAGGAAGGAAGTACCGGAATAGCATAAGACCGAATAGGGTAACAGGATCGGGGTTTTGGAAAGCAACGGGCATAGATAAGCCCGTGTACCCGCAGGGAGGAGAAGGCCGGGACTGTATTGGACTTAAGAAGACGTTGGTTTACTATCGTGGAAGTGCTGGAAAAGGCACAAAAACCGATTGGATGATGCATGAGTTTCGCCTTCCCACTAGCGACAGCAACACGAACAACATAACTCATAGTGTCAAGAACTCTACACCAGAAGCTGTATGAACTTTGAAATCGATATACCTCAAATTTCCAAGGTAACTTTAATCATTAACCTAGTTCTTACACTTGTTTTCTTTTGAATGGCACCACAGGAAATTTGGACATTGTGTCGAATTTTCAAGAGAAATGTGTCCTACAGAAAGTACACTTCTGATTGGAGACAATTATCCACCAGGCGTAACCAAGCGCCCGACACAAGCTCAAAAACATGCAGTATGGACTCTAGCAGTCGAGAAAATTACGTTTGTTTCAGCACACCATTCATTCAACAAAGCGAGAAAAAGCCTGTTGTGAATCATCTCAATGAGTGGAAACAGTTTCACGCTAACCAATTGAGCCCCAGCACTCATCAGCAGCCTCTGCCTGTGGCTTCAACATCGAGTATTTCTAGCCCTTATGGAAGTGACTTTATTAATTACGGCGACTGGGATGAGCTTAGATCAGTTGTAGAGTTTGCCTTCGCTCCCTCTCTTCTGTGAATATTCTAAAGGACAAGGATTTGAAATTGTGGTCTGCAGATGTTGTACTCTATGTATTGGTAGCAGCTGCGATCCATATGCAGTTTGTTATATTTACTTATAATCGTGTTAGAACACAGAAAGATATAACTACAATGTTTTCTTTTGTTTTTTTTTTCTAAAGCCAAAGAGTATATTAAAAGAAAAGTACATAGGGATATTAGAAGGGTAACTAAAGGACCAAAACCCGATCAAGATCAAACAAAATAACAAAACACCTATGATCTAAATGTACCAAAAAAAAAACCCCTTCGTGCCCCAACAAAATATAGCTTAAAGAAGCAATAAACTTTTATAGATCTCAAAAGATATACATCTGCAAGCATATGGTAATTAAGCTAGGCAATAGAGGTACGAGACCTACAGATTAGCCTGTGCACAGATTAAGTAAATTCAAAACACCATTTGCAAGCCAATTTCGATCACATGGATTTACTTATCTGTTTGGAGGCATATCTCTCTGATTTAGATTATAAGCCATTTCAAGAGCTTAAAGGCTTGTTTACTTCCTGCTCAAAAATCCTACTATTCTTTTCATACCAGAAAGTATATACGCAACAACTTAAATCTATCCTAATGAGTTTATGTTGGTTTATGCTCTTTAACTAATCGGTTGGTTATAGTTCAGTGACATAATTATTTAAAACATTCTTTATCTTATAAATATTTAGATGTATATAGTAAATTCTATAGGATATATATAAATTGTAAATAAAATTATGATAAGATAATAATTATGAGATTCATATTGCTATTATATATTATTTATAAATTGTTCCTAGTCATTATTCTATTAAGATCGAAATTAATAAAGTATAAAAAGACTAACACATTTTATGTTTCTTCCTATCAAGGAAGTAGTTGATCCTATATACTAAAATATAAAGATATTTAAACCTACACTTGAGTGCTTATTAGAGATTAAGTTTAATGAATTAACTCGATATGAGAATCCTATCGAACATTATTTATATGTCTATAGAAAAGTTCATTATGAAGATCATATAAGTAATCATTTGACTGTAGATCTTCAAAATATCTAATATAAAGATTATTATATTTTGATACTACTTATGACCTATTCTAGTCAAAGATAGCTCAACCGCTAGTCATTGGATGTAGCATAAACTATATAAAGAGTGTAGTGATCAATATATGATTCATTACCTTAAAGTGATAAGAAAATGTCCACTATTCTTAATTAGTATTGATTTAGGAAATCCTAACTAAGGTGTAATGACACTTTGAAAATAGTTTTCAAATGTTATTGATTGAATCAATTGCTATTAGTAGAGAACTAACATGATTGAAACAATACATGATGAAAAAATTGAATTATATATAAAATATGTATGAAAAGTTAATCAAAACTACTTTAACATTTCTAAATATTAGAAAATTAAAGTTAAATTAAAGGAATTTAATTGATCTAATCCTAAATGTAATTTAATATATATATATATATATATATATATATATATATATATATATATATATATATATATATATATATATATAGTTAATGAAGAGAGAAATGTGTTTTAATAAACTTGGACTTGATTGCAAATTTTAAGAAACTTAATGATTAAATATGAGATGTTAAATAAATAAAGACAATATAAGATATTGGATCTTATTAAGGGATAATTAGTTTCTAATTAGAATTAATCGTAATTCTAATTAAATTTTAATTGAAATTATAAATTTATTTTAATTAAATTACTAAAATATCCAAAATCTATTATGGATAGGCTTAGGCACGAAGACTAGCACTCTTTGCCTAACTCTCTAATAACAATTGTAGAGTTCTCTCGACACATTCTACAGATATCATTAGAGACCAGATACTTGTGCGACTACGATAATTGAAATAAGCCAATTTAAAAAATAGTTAGAAGGAAATGACAAAAAAAAGGTTCAAGCTTCAGGATAAGATACAAATTTTGATTCATTCTTTATAACATTTTCATATGTTAATCTTGTTAAATAATTTAAGTTATCTTGACTTTAACAAATAAAAAAAGGTTTTATTATTATTCTTGTGCATGTTGAATTAGATCTCATTAGATTTCCTAACAATAGTATCAAAGCTAAGTTTTAATTCTATAATTTTATTAATGTTTTATTATTATTATTGATCTTGAATATTGGAACTGGAATGAAAACCTTAATCTAAGATTGAATTAGATTCAACTTAACGTGAAAATGTTTCACATTGATACCTTTTAAACACTAAAAGTCATATTTAGATATGATTACTATTAATTTAAAGAGTTTAAATTATACAAACCTAGAATTATGGAATTATGAAAATTTAACTTTTAAAAATCCAAAATTCCAAGCTTTATGAAACCTTAAATTGTTCATAAAGTCAAAAAGCCACGAAACCCTATTATTGTAGTAATCCCAAAATTGTTCTGGTATTTTTACGGGAGCTAGCAGTAGACAACATGACCAGTGACAATGACATGTTTTTTTGGCTAGGGTTTCATCCTTTTCGAAAGTAAGGTTTTTAAGAAGAAGAAATGGGTGCTTAGTTTCAAGGATATGACTATTTTATGGTTGTAATAAAGACTTGTTTGGTTACAAGAATATGACATTCTAAGATCAGGAATAAGGTGTATTTGGCTAGAGAATTACGCTGCATTTGGTTACTGCCTTCAAGGAGCAGAGACGGAATGAGACAGAAATAGGAAGTGTTTTGCAACTAGAATAGTATATCCTAGGCCTAAATTAAGGTTTGCTTGGTTACATTTGGATCAAAGTAATTTTAAAAATTAAATAAATTTATTCTAAATAATAATAATTTATTCCTAATTTAACCTAAATTTCAAACATATTCTTAAAATTATTTTAAAATCAAAATACAATTTCAAAATTAAATTAATTATTTTCTTAATTTAATTAAGATTAATAGTTATATAAAATTTAATTACATTTTAGAAAATCATTCTAAATTTAGATTCAATAATGTTTTATTAGATTGAAATTAATTAATCAAGCTCCATAAAATTGAGTAAGAAAAGTGTTTCTTAATTAAATTTGTTTATTTCAATGTGATTGAAATAAATTACATTTATTATTTTATTTAGAAAATTATTATTCTATTTATTTAGAAATTACTTCTTTATTTATTAATGATAATTTTCTTAATTTATTAAAAATTATTTTCTTGATTAAATTTGAAAAGGTGTTTTCATTCATTAATTAAGAAAATTAGCTTTCTTTGATACTTTAGAAAATATTCTAATTTATTAACAACTATTTTAATACATTAAAAATTAATCTATAAATAAATAACGTTAAGGACTTTATTAATTAAATTTAAAATGTTTTATTGAATTTTTAAATTAGTTTCATTTAATATTATAAATATTTTTCTAATTAAAGAAGAGTAATTTCTAATTAGATTAAAAATAGTTTTCTAATTATATTATAATGTCTTATTTATAAAATTTTGAAAAGTATTTTTTCTAAATTTTAAAAGCATTATAATTTCTGAACATTGTTTTAACTATTTTTTCATTTTGAATTAGATTTGAAAATGTTTTCAAATCAAATTAAATTTCTATTTGAAATTGAAATTAGAATTTAATTCATTTAAGAATCAATGAGTTTAATTTAATTTAATTATCCACATAATTTAAAAATATTATTTTAGAATATGAAATATCAACAACTAAAATTAAACGAAGCTTGATATTTTATGGATGTAATTTAGTTTGTATAAGTTGCGTGCTTTATTTATATGTTTGATATATATATTTGATACATATCAAATCATATATTTCAATTTTGTATTTGATGAGATGAATAAAATTAAATCTATCGTTAAAATATTATGTATATGTTGAAAACATAATTGTCATCTTCTATTGTTATACTAGCACGTTAACACTGCGCAAATGGGCAGTGAAAATGCTCACTAAATTTATACGCTGAGAAAATTTTAACGTCATAGTTAAATCGAAAATAATATCAAAATGTAATGAAATAAGCATCGATTGGGAGACGAAGCGGACAAGTAAAACATCAAACGATAGAAACTAAGACAAAGCAGAATCAAAATAAGATAATAGTAAAGTCAAACTAAGACGATAAAAACAAAGACAAGACGAAGGGCGTTGATAAAAAGTTATCAGAGCTTTAGCCTGCCGTGTGAACGTCTTTATTTGTTCCAGAGCTTGAGGAAGATTTCTGATTATCTCCTCTCTGTTTGGGTGCCATAATTTTTTCGTATAGCTTGTCAAGTTTCTCGTAACACTCTGCAATCTGTTTTATTCTTTGTCTGGGATCCGCGTAACTTCACTGTTCTCGGGAATTCATATTTCTGTGAAAGATAATTTTGACACTAGTACCTATAATAAAATCAGTGAAATTAATCTAACGAACTCTAGATGGTTTATTCTGTGATTGCTTATTATAAAAACTAATCATAGCTTGGCAATGTGAGGTTGGAGACAATAGTAAGGCGAATGGTGGTTTACGTTAGCAGTGGAAGAATGCAGAAAAAAATGAGGACGGAACGTATTAAAACATGGAACGTAAAGATAAAGAAACGATTTTGTTGAAATTATAAATATAAAAATTTGGGGTAAAAAAAAGTAACGAAGAAAAGAATTGCTTACTGAACTGAAAGGTTGCTCTTTGCTTGTTGAAATAGGAGACGTAACTTTGAGAGTTGTTATCTTCTTGGAATGGAGGATGTGATGAATATTGGTTAAACAAGAAGAAGGTAAAAGAAGAGGGTAGGAATTGTTTCATTGAAGTTAAGAGGAGAAAGGTTTGAAAGTTTAAATATAGATGTATCAGTGGACCGTCTGGTAGGGGAGAAATATAGTTGTGTAATAAATAATTGAAGTTGAAGAGTTGGACTGTATTAAATGAGGGGCGGTACTATATTAAATGATGACTGCTACATTAAAAAGGTTAAAGAGAAGCAGATGTACTAGGCATTTAATATGTAAGGGTTCCTTATATTTCATTATATATATTTATATTGGGCATTGATAGATGATCATTTTGGTAAAAGCAGCGAAAATGAAGGTGAGTCGGAAGCAGAAGTCGAACTAAGAGGTGGGTTGCTTTCATATCCTAGTAGAGGATATAGATGGGGTTGGAGAGGCGAAAGTGAGACGAGAGTACGCAGGGGAAATTTTAACGTCATAGTTAAATAAAAAATAATATCAAAATGTAATGAAATAAGCATTGGTTGAGAGAAGAAATAAGATGAAATAACTTTTTTTGAGATACATTTAAAATAGTTTACATGTTTACTATTTACATTTGCAGTATAAAGATACCTTAATCTATAAGTTTTTGAATTTTTCTTTCATAAAATTTCCTTCTCTGGAAGTTAACTTTTTTGAGATCGTTGGCCATCTCTATCATTCGACTAGTTTCATACATCTCGATGTAGCAAAGTTCATGTGAACTATTATGTGCCTTTTTATTCCGTGCATGGTATCCGATAAGTAATTCATCTAGCTCATTTTCAAGATCACATGTCTGCTTTATGGCACTTTTCAAATATCTTTTGCGCTCGAAATAGCTAGAATTCATATCTTCCATTAAAATAATCAAATTAGTCCACAAATGTCATAAGTATTTCATAATTTTATTGAGAAGCAAGAATAAGACGAAGGTTGGAGTGGAATAATGCAGCAGAGAATAAGGAGGGAACCTATAAGAAATGGCATGTAAAGATAAAGGAAGGGTTTTGTTGACATTATAAATTGAAAAGATTGGGATAAAAAAAGTAATGGACAAAAGAATCGGTTACTGATCTGAACGGTTGTTCTTTGTTTGTTGAAATATAAGAGTAACCTTGACTGTTCTTATCTTTCTGGAATGGAGAATGTGATGTATTTAAATTAAACAAGAAGAAGGGAAAAGAAGACGGTAGGAATTGTTTGATTGAAGTTAGAGGAGAAAGGTTATAAATTTTAAATATAGAGGTGTTAGGGGACCGTCTGGCAGCTGAGATTTGAAGAGTTGAAGGGTATTAAATGAGGGCCGGCACTCGAAGATGATAAAGCGAAGCAGAAATGATTTTCCTAGAGATGCGTAAAAAATAGGTGACATGTGTAGAGAGGAGGAAGGCATCTGAATAAAATTTTTTACTGGTCATTGAAACGTCAATCTCCGTTCTGATCCTCTTCTTCTCTAATTCTCCTCATGTTTGCTTACTTCTGCAATACGTTATTGGCAGTGTTTGACATTATTATAGCAGGTAGAAGATTATACCTATCAATTCAAACGTCAATCTACATTACAGAAGAAATATATGATGGAATCAGCAATGATTTACGGAAAACTTGTGGATTTTGAGTCGTTGAGGAAAGACAACATGGACATTGAACCAGAGATAGTTGCAGATGGGTGGAGAAAGTTCTTTCAAGTTTGATTGAAATTATTATAGCAGCTAGAACATTATTCGATACAAAAAAACACATCACAATGTCTGGTTCATACATTTTGGGGGTTAGCGTGTGTTTCCTTGCGACAAATAATTTTTTTTGGCAGTCTCCAGAAATGTATCAGTTATCAATTGAAAAGTCAAAAACTAAGACGATGGAAACTAAGACGAAGCAGAGTCAAACTAAGAACAAACATAGTCAAACTAAGACGAAGTGTGGAAACAAAAGTAAAACGAAAGTAAGAGGAAGCGGAAAATTCAGACGTGATTTGCTTTCGTCTGCTTTTCATCGTCTGCTTTTGGCTTGCGTCTGCTTTTTAACTATCGTCTGCTTTTCAGCTTCCCTCTGTTTTTAATCTTCGTTTGTTTTTCTATTTCGTCTGATTTTGAACTATCGTCTGTTTTTCATTCTCCATCTATTTTTCAATATCTTCGCCTGCTTTTTATTCTTCGTCTGTTTTTCATTCTCCATCTGTCGTCGTACTTTGACTTCGTCTTACTTTGATCTTCTTACTTTCACCTCGTCTCACTTGCACTTCATCTTACTTTAATTTTGTCGGACGTTCACATCGTCTTACTTTGCTCGCATTACTTCTATCGTCTTACTTTCGCTTCGTCTTACTTTTATAATCTTACTTCAATCGTCTTACTTTGACTTCGTCTTACTTTGTTCGTCTTATTTTGATCGTCTTACTTCTATCGTCCTATCTCACTTTCACTTCGTCTTACTTTGATCGGATTACTTCTATCGTCTTACTTTCACTTCGCCTTTACTTTTATCGTCCTGTTTTCACTTCGTCTTACTTAAACTTCGCCTTACTTTTAATATAGTGCACAGATTAAAATAACACGAAGCGATAAGTAAGACGTACTAGAAACTGAGACGAAGCGGTAACCAAATTATGCTATATAATATTACAATTCTTTAAGATACAATCTTGATCTACGCGGTCTACTTTTTATTCTTCCGTCTGGTTTTCTGCCTTCGTTATTTGTTTAACATCAAAATCATAAATGTAAAGTTATTTTGACTTAACATTCTCCTCCTTTTTGATGATAAAAAATAATCATACAATAAATGTACAATTAAAAAATAAGAAACCGCTGACTCTTCCTCCCCCTATCTTTTTCTTCCTCCCCCTATTTGTTATAATAAAAAATGATTAATGCCGATGATGCTTCAACAACTCTTTCACCATCTCCTTCAACTCTTTGACTTCTCTTTGTAGGTGAATTACCTCATCTTGCAAGTCAAAAGGCGAGGTGGGTTGATCATCATTCTCCGGGAGTTCTACAAATGCAATTGTAGTAACATATGCGTCTGAAAATGTATCAGGGAACATTCACTCAAATAAAGAGTTTATAGTGTTATCATCTCTTCTAGATGTTTTAAGGAGATTTGGTGATTAAACTGGCACCAGTAGTTTGATGGACTAGCTACCCATCAAGTCTTAACACTAAGATGAGATCTTATGTGTTAATCACCATATAAAGTAAAATGAGAGATCTAGAAGGAAAAACCAACATAAGGGCAAAACGGTAATTTTACCCTTTGTTGTGCGGATGGCTATAATAAGGTTCTAAATAGGGTTTGCAATTGGACATATTCTCATAATATTTAATAATTCAAGAGTTCAACTAATTGTCTTTAGTGGAATGACATTTAGTTAATAAGCTAGAATTAATTCCAATGAGATTGAATTATTTCGGGCTTATTGGAGCTTGAATTATCAAAGTCCAATAAGATTCCCCACTTGGCTTTAAGGAAGGTTATCAAGCTAAGTAAGAAGTAGTTTGGAGGCTTTAGAAGTCCATAATTGAATGATGGGCTTATACTAATTAATGGTTAATTGGAAGCCCATATGTTCATTTAGAAATGGGCTTGTTTTGGTTTAATGTAATTGATTAGATTAATTATATTAAAACAATTTTTTAAATGGAGAAGAAGCAATTTCGAAATTGTGTTAGGTTAGATGTGTAACCACACATTTGACATTAAAATACTAAATAAATATGGTCTTTATTATGGTTCATCATTATTAAATGGAGTTATGAACTTACCATTAAATGGTTTAATGGTTGGCTTTTAATGTTGGCATGTAACCTATTTGCATTCATTAGATTAAAGATGAAAGATGTGCATTAGATGGACCATCTTCCTTCTTTCTTCTTGCCAAAATCGAAATGGGTATTCAATTATAGGTTATGGTCTTTTCAAATAGCCATTTTAAAGATAAATGAAGTAAGTCTCATTTATTGGCTATTTGATGAGTGATTAATGTAAGAAGTGATGCATTGGATGCCTCTCACTCTTTCCATTTATGCATATTTCGAAATTGAGAGGTAAGAAAGGGTTCTTGCATGTTTTTTAGACATTCTCTCTTTTCATGCAAGAGAGAACCAAAATTCCTAAGTGAAAGAATTGAAAGAGTGTCAATTTTGGTTCTTCTTCTTCTAAGAAAATCTCCTCCAAATATTTCTTCTCCTTTCCCACCAAAGGATTTTGTTAACCTAGTTGTCCTTGAAGAACAAGTGGTAAATCTAATTGGTAGAGGATACTACTACAAGGAAGAAGATAGATTGCTAAAGGAAAAGACTCAAAGGCAAATGATTTGGATACAAGAAGGAGAGGATAGCGCAGCGAGGATTTAAAGCTGTAGCGAAGGAGTCGGTAATTCCTTTTATCATGTTCTTGGTTTTATTATCCTTATACCATATCATGTATGGATTAGCATATTGATTTGGATATATTGCTTCCGCTGCAAGATGATTTCTTAAAAAGTTTTGAAATCTATCGTTTCTCCAAACTAAGCATGCTTTCTTTTCCGATCCAACAATTGGTATCGAGCCGATTTTTCATGCATGATTTCGGTTCCTATATGGTGGATGCATGGGTTGGCAATCTTTTATGTATACTGCATATTTTATGTGATAGAAATATATATGGTGTATGTTGCTCTTTTGGTTGTCCATAGAAGTTAAATTTTATCTTGTAAGATTTCTTCATTTGGTTGTAACAAGGAGGGTGGTCTATCATCACCATGTTTCCTCCTTGGTTTCTTTTTTCTATTTTATTTGATTTTGTAATGTACAAATTGATGTAATGATGAAGAAGGAGCAGCCATGGATTGAAGAAATGGAAAGGTAAAATTTTCGGTGTATCCTTTTGTGTTTTGGCATAAGTTTTGTGAAAACTAAGTTGTTGGAATTTTTGTTTCAATGAATCATATTTCAGTTATGATTGGAAAACAAGTGCTGGTTTTTTGTTGCAAAGAATCCAATTTCGGTTTTGCTAAAATACTAAGTGCTGTGTTTAATTTTCATGAAATGAGTTTCGGTTTTAATAAAACAAGTGCTGGAGTTTTTTGTCAAAACAAAGATTTGGTTTTCTAAAAATCTAGTGCTGGAATTTTATTTTTCAAAATGACAAAATTCTAATATCATAAATGCCATTACATTTTGTTTACCGAATGGGCCGGATCATGTTAGCGAAGAGTTCGAAGCAGAAGATCCAAGATGAAGAAGCATATTTTGAGCCTAAAAGGCTTGTAATTATTTTATGTTTCTAGGATGGACAATCAAAAGTTGCTTTATTAGTTCATGTGATGAATGGAGAAATGAATGCTTGTAAGATGTAATATTATGTGATTGCATGTCATTTAGAAAATTGCCAACCCTAGGCCTTTCCATGCATTCGTTATGTATGAGATATATAATGAAACAATATAGGATGGATAATAAATTGCATCTAGACAAGATGGTATTTAAAACTTAAAGCCCAAAAAGATTGAGTGGGAGAGGATGCTCCTGTGAGAGTCCACGGTCTCCAAATGATGGCCCGTTTGCATGTGGTGAAGTGTTACTCCCCATCGGAGGGCATGGATCCTAGATCTTGCATGGTTTGGGTCTCCTTAAGGATAAGTCCACTTAATGATAGCAAATATGACCTCCCACCGAGGCATGATTTGTAGGTATCTTTAGTGAATGAATCAAATGGTTATACACTCAACATTTTTTATCAATAAACTGCCCACCGTAGCTCTGTTGGTAAAAGTATGGATCAAATTAAGACGCTTCTTAAAAAATTGAGCATGAGATGCTTGGTAGTTTTTTGAGTGGGAGGGTCCTAATTTTTCTTTTAATAGATAAGATGGCCCACCGTCGCTTAGTCTGTTATAGATAAGAAAAATAACCGTCGTATAATGTTTTAATTTTTTAAGTTTTGTTAAATCTATCATCATGCATACATGCATCATGATTTTATACAAAGTTCCATAAATTGTTGACTAGTATGCTCATGTTTTAATAATTTATATTTTCAGACATAATCAACCACAAAATGAATCCACTCACCCTGCTCTTGACTAATAACAAATTGGAAAATGGAGACAAGTTTAATGAATGGAGACGTAACCTTGACATTGTTCTTCAATATGAACGTATTTCATGGGTGTTAACTGAAAATGAGCCTACACCTCTAAGTGGAGATGCAACTCCTGAGCAAGTCCAACAACATGAGCGTTGGCAGAATGCTGACAAGACTACTAAGTGTTATATTCTGGCTACTGTCAGCGGCATGTTGCAAAAACAAATTGCTTGTATGAAAACTGCTAGTGTAATGGTCCATCACCTACATGAGATGTTTGGTGTGAGGACTAGGTCTGCAAGAGTGAAAGCTATCCAAACCTTTCATAATCTCGCATGAAACACTCGTGAATCAAGTGCGGGATTACATGATGAAGGTAATCTCTGCGGTCACCGAGGTGAGATGCTTGGGCGGATATGGATGCGGACACGCAGATGATTATGATCATCAATAGCTTAAACTCTTCTTTTCAGCAGTTTAAGTTGGACTATGAGCTCAACAGCAAGGATTACACCTTGAGTGAGTTGATGAATACCCTCTAGAGCACGGAGGAAATATTGAATATTAAGGCTCATGGGCCAAAAGCTAATGTAGGTTTTTCTTCTAAGCCCAAGGGAGGGAAAGGAAAAGAAGAAGGGTCCAATGAAAAAGAAGGCCCAAATAGGGGTCAAGGCTAAACCCATGAAAAAGAAGGCCAAAGAGAACATCAAAGGAAAGTGTTTCCACTGTGATGAGATGGGCCACTAGAAAAGAAACTGTCCAGTCTACCTAGAGTCCCTCAAAAGCAAACAAGGTATGGGCTTCCTAAGTTTGTTAGGAACTAGAAATGTGGCAGATTTATCTACTTCTTAGATATTAGATTCAGGAGCTACTAACCATGTTTGTAATTCTTTGCAGGGGTTCCAGCAAAGGAAAAGACTTCCTAAAGGCCAGTTTCAAGTTAAGATAGCAGATGGTTCCTATGTTTCAGCAAAATCAGTGGGAGTAGTTATCTTGGACTTTCCTAGTGGTCATAGGTTATATTTGGAAGATGTTTATTACATGCCAATGATTGTAAGGAACATGATTTCTGTTTTTTGTCTAATAAAATCTGGCTATTCCTTATATTTTGAAAAGGTTGTTTCAATATATGAGAATAAGGATTTTATTTGTGAAGCGATAATTAAACAGGGATTGTTTTTTATAGAACCTATGAAAGGCTCACTAAACACCACAGAATTGATAAAACCAAGACAATCCAATATCCCTAGCATTAATTCAAAGTATCTGTGGCATCTAAGGATGGGTCATATCAATCAGAAAAGACTTGACAGGCTAGTAAAGGATGGGATCCTTATGGGCTTGGATAGTGATCCATTACCCACCTGTGAATCTTATATTGAAGGAAAATGACAAAAGCCTCATTTCCTTCTAAAGGAAATGATTTGAATCCACATTGGACATGGTATATCTTGATGTGTGGGCCCATGAATGTACAAGCTAGAGGAGGTTATGAATATTTCATAACTTTTATAGATGATTACTCAAGACATGGATATTTGTATTTGATGCATAAAAGAGTGAATCTTTTGAAAAGTTCAAAGAATTCAAAGTCAAGTGAGAAGCAACTTGGCAAGCCATTAAAACAAACTTCGATCGGATCGAGGTGGTGAGTATTTATCTGGAGAGTTCCAGCAATATTTAATTGAGAATGGAATTGTTTCCAATTTGTCAGCTCCTCGTACACCTTAACAGAATGGTGTAGCAGAGAGGAGAAATAGAACTCTATTGGAAATGGTAAGATCAATGATGTCCTATGCTAGCCTTCCAAAATCGTTCTGGAGATATGCCATACAAACGGGAACATATCTTCTTAACTTTGCTCCATCCAAATCGGTGCCTAAAACACCTAGGGAGTTGTGGACTGGCCGAGTGCCTTCATTGAGGCACTTGAGGACTTGGGGCTGTCCAGCTCATGGTCTAAAGCCTGAATCCACAAAGATGGAACCAAGGTCAGAAGTATGTTTGTTTGTAGGATATCCTACGGAAACTCGAGGGTACTATTTTTACAGTCCTCATGATAGGAAGGTATTTGTGTCGACAAATGCAAACTTCTTAGAGGAAGAGTTTGTGAGAAATCACAAAGGAAGAAGTGAAGTAGTACTAAAGGAGTTAGCAATTTCATCTAAACCAAGAGTTGTTTTGGATATGACAGAACAAGATGTCGAAATGGATTCAAGAGTTGAATCAGAAGTGCAACCTGAACATCAAGATGTGCCTAGACGTAGTGGGAGGGTTGTGAGACAACCAGATAGGTATCTGGGTTTAGGAGAAGGCTTAATTGCCATCTCAGACCAAGAAGAAATAGATCCCGTTACGTATACACGGGCTATTAATGATGTTGATGCAGGAAAATGGCTCAAGGCAATGGAATCAGAAATAGATTCTATGTATACTAATGAAGTTTGGGTCCTTGTAGATCTACCACCGTGTCTAAAACCATAGGGTGTAAATAGATCTACAAAAGGAAAAGGGGATCGGATGGAAAGGTAGAGACCTTTAAAGCTAGATTGGTAGCTAAAGGCTATACTCAAAAGGAGGGTATAGACTACGAGGAGACTTTTTCTCCGGTTGCCATGCTTAAGTCCATCATGATTCTTTTGGCCATAGCAGCCTATTTCAATTATGAAATATGGCAAATGGATGTCAAGACCGCATTTATGAATGGAGATCTTGAGGAGACCATTTATATGGCCCAACCAGAAGGATTCATTGAGCTAGGTAATGAGCATAAGGTTTGCAAGTTGCAAAGGTCCATTTATGGACTTAAGCAAGCATCTAGGTCTTGGAACATTAGGTTTGATAAGGCTATCAAAACCTATGGGTTCATACAAAACCTAGATGAGCCTTGTGTTTACAAAAGAATACAAGAAGGTAAGGTTACTTTCCTAATCCTGTATGTTGATGACATTCTGCTCATTGGGAATGATGTGGGAATGTTATCTGCGGTTAAGGGATGGCTGAATGAACAGTTTTCAATGAAGGATTTGGGAGAGGCTACCTATGTTCTAGGGATCAAACTTATAAGGGATCGTAAGAACAAGAAGATAGTTTTGTCTCAACTAACTTACATTGAGAATATGCTCAATAAGTTCGCCATGCAAGATTCCAAGAGGGGTTTCACTCCTACTAGACATGGAATCAAACTTTCAAAGGAACAAGCACCTAAAACCCAAGAGGAGGTTGAACGCATGCGTAACATTCCATATGCTTCGGTAGTTGGTAGTTTGATGTATGCAATCTTTGCACTAGATGGATATCTCATTACGCAGATGGGACTGGTAGCGATTTCAGTCAATCCAGAATGGAACATTGATCTGCGGTTAAGTGTATATTTAAGTATCTTCGTAGGACGAAGAACTTAATGCTTGTTTCTTGTGGAAGTAATCTTATTCCGACGGGATATCGGATTCGATTTCCAATCGATGTTGATTCAAGGAAATCAACTTACGGTTCTATATTTACTTTAGGAGGTGGAGCCATAGTTTGGAGGAGTGTCAAGCAATCTTGTATTCTTGATTCGACTATGGAGGTGAGTATGTTGCTACTTGTGAAGCAAAGAAAGGAAGATCGCTCGGAAGTTCCTAAATGATTTGGAGGTAGTTCCAGAGGCAGAAAAAGCCATTACACTTTATTGTGATAATAGTGGGGCAGTGGCTAATTCTAAAGAACCTCGGAACCACAAAGCTGCCAAACACATTGAGCGAAAGTATCATCTCATAAGGGAGATAATACAACGTGGAGAAGTGGATGTGGTAAAGATTCCTACAGAGCAAAACCTTGCTGATCCGTTCACAAAGACATTGACTCAAAAGAGCTTTGAGGGTCACCTAGAAGGGATGGGAATGAAGGATATGTCAAACTTGCTTTAGGGCAAGTGGGAGATTGTTGGAGTTATGTAAATATAGTGCCCTAGAAAGCAAGTGTATTTACATGTAACTTTATCTTCTTCAGTTACAGTTTTGTAATGAAAATATTTATTATTAATAAAACAAAAGAGTTTGGTTTTATCTGTATGAGCATTATATATCTGGTCATAAGGTACCAAGATTCATTTGTAAGTAATATACATATACATAGAGATGTATGGGAAACATGTATATTATTAGAATCTGAATTAATTGATTCACAGTTGAATAATCAAGTTGGTCGTTTGATTATGGTTTAGACTGTAGTGTTGCGATTTATCTCTATATAAGTAAAGGAGTTTACTTAAAGGGAATGATGAGTTTCATATCTTGATAGTAGTAGACTATCGATAATGGCACTATTAAATGAATTGAATCAAGTATGTTTTCAAGAATAAAGTGGGTCGTTACTTTAATCTTAAAACATACAACTTAAGCATTCGCTTATTATGAACCACAATCTTGATGAGTGGTGAACTCATATGTGTTTCATTATAATTCTTGATATGATTGGAATGGATTTTACAGGTATTAATCCGAGGTTCCGCATGTTGGAATTATTAATTGAAAAATGTATCGAGGAACATTCACTCAAATAAAGAGTTTATAGTGTTATCATCTCTTCAGATGTTTTAAGGAGATTTGGTGATTAAAGCGGCACCAGATAGTTTGATGGACTAGCTACCCATCAAGTCTTAACACTAAGATGAGATCTTATGTGTTAATCACCATATAAAGTAAAATGAGAGATCTAGAAGGAAAAACCAACATAAGGGCAAAACGGTAATTTTACCCTTTGTTGTGCGGATGGCTATAATAAGGTTCTAAATAGGGTTTGCAATTGGACATATTCTCATAATATTTAATAATTCAAGAGTTCAACTAATTGTCTTTAGTGGAATGACATTTAGTTAATAAGCTAGAATTAATTCCAATGAGATTGAATTATTTCGGGCTTATTGAGCTTGAATTATCAAAGTCCAATAAGATTCTCCACTTGGCTTTAAGGAAGGTTATCAAGCTAAGTAAGAAGTAGTTTGGAGGCTTTAGAAGTCCATAATTGAATGATGGGCTTATACTAATTAATGGTTAATTGGAAGCCCATATGTTCATTTAGAAATGGGCTTGTTTTGGTTTAATGTAATTGATTAGATTAATTATATTAAAACAATTTTTTTAAATAGAGAAGAAGCAATTTCGAAATTGTGTTAGGTTAGATGTGTAACCACACATTTGACATTAAAATACTAAATAAAGATGGTCTTTATTATGGTTCATCATTATTAAATGGAGTTATGAACTTACCATTAAATGGTTTAATGGTTGGCTTTTAATGTTGGCATGTAACCTATTTGCATTCATTAGATTAAAGATGAAAGATGTGCATTAGATGGACCATCTTCCTTCTTTCTTCTTGCCAAAACCGAAATGGGTATTCAATTATAGGTTATGGTCTTTTCAAATAGCCATTTTAAAGATAAATGAAGTAAGTCTCATTTATTGGCTATTTGATGAGTGATTAATGTAAGTGATGCATTGGATGCCTCTCACTCTTTCCATTTATGCATATTTCGAAATTGAGAGGTAAGAAAGGGTTCTTGCATGTTTTTTAGACATTCTCTCTTTTCATGCAAGAGAGAACCGAAATTCCTAAGTGAAAGAATTGAAAGAGTTTCAATTTTGGTTCTTCTTCTTCTAAGAAAATCTCCTCCAAATATTTCTTCTCCTTTCCCACCAAAGGATTTTGTTAACCTAGTTGTCCTTGAAGAACAAGTGGTAAATCTAATTGGTAGAGGATACTACTACAAGGAAGAAGATAGATTGCTAAAGGAAAAGACTCAAAGGCAAAGGATTTGGATACAAGAAGGAGAGGATAGCGCAGCGAGGATTTAAAGCTGTAGCGAAGGAGTCGGTAATTCCTTTTATCTTGTTCTTGGTTTTATTATCCTTATACCATATCATGTATGGATTAACATATTGATTTGGATATATTGCTTCTGCTGCAAGATGATTTCTTAAAAAGTTTTGAAATCTATCGTTTCTCCAAACTAAGCATGCTTTCTTTTTCCGATCCAACATTCACCCCTTACAATTGATCAAACAGATCATCAATGCGAGGAAGCGGATATCGGTTCTTCACCGTGAACTGATTCAGCTTCCGGTAGTCCACACACATCCTCAACGATCCATCTTTCTTCTTTACAAAAAGAATCGGAGCTCCCGTTTTACTAACGGGGTACTCTTTAATTCCTGAAAAAATAATTGCAATATTGGGTGAGTTTGCGAACTTAGTGAGAAACCATCATCGATGGTTCACTCAACGCATGCATAACCAAAAAATTCACATCTTATCACATATTATCACATTCCAAATTAACTCAGGCATTGCCAATTTGTACACATATAAGGCGTATCACCTTTCACACTATTCACATTTGGAACATTCATATATGTAATGTGCATGTGACTCTTTCATTTTCTTTCGTTGTTGTGACCGTGCGCCTGAGCTCATATACGTTGAGCCATTGGCTCTGAAAACATTGGGCTCAAAAGCCCTATTACGTTGAGCATAAGCTCTGAAAATAGTTGGGCACGAAGCCCTGTGCGTTGAGCTTAAAGCTCTGAATACGGTGGCTACACCGGTCACAACTGCCTTTATCTGATCATACTTATATACATGTATGCACATGTCCAATTTCCATACATGCATCACACTAAAACTTCACATACCTAATTCTCACCATTTGAAACCAATTATGAACAATTATACACAATTAACACTTCTATATCACAACCCAAATATTTCGGACACCTGTGGTCCGAAATCAATCAAAACAAACACATACAATCCATCCTTAACTCCTCATGGCATATTTGCATAGTATTAAACACATATAGGTTGAGAAACCAACTAGGTTACTCACCTGCACTTTTGAGCTATAGCCTGGAAGTCCCAGCATATCCGTGGAATTGCTCCATCGGTGCCTTTAAAAACAGTCAAATAATGCATATTTAACAAATGCGATAAATACTATACATGTTATGACATTCCCGATCAGATTCCCGAATTTTCTCAATTTGATCACTCTCACTCTAATTCATAACAATTTCAGATACCATAATTCAATTTACCAATTTCCATACTCTAAAGTCACATTCCAATTAAAATCACGTTCACGATTTATTGCCATTCGATCCCGAGAATCATCTAATTAAATTTCGAATTTCCATTCCTATCAATTCAAAATTTTAAATCTCCAAATTCCAATTAATCATTAAGGAACTAATTCATTTAAAATCAAAACCTCAAACTCATTACTTGTAACAATCATCTCATAATCATTTGATTTCATTTCTTCTAAATTGCAATTTCTAATCTAAAAAATTCAATTGATCCAATAGCCAAACTAATAAGAAATTAATCCTCAAAATTACCATCAATTAAAACCAATTCAAATTTGAACTCAAATTTCTCCAATTAAAAAGATCACCCTCGGCCTTCAACAGTGTCCTCGCCGCGGCGTGAGGTCACTCGCCACATGAGACTCCTCCTCTCGCATACGTCATACAGATGCGAGGCGCTTCAGAGCGTGATCGCTGCCGCTTGCGCCAAGGCGTCACGATTTACGTCATGGCGCATGAAGGAGGATTTGCTTGCCGCGGCGTATGATGAACACGTCGCGGCGTGCGAACCCAAATTCACGCCCGAAACCCAAAAATTCTCTGATCTTCTGATCTAAACTCATCCAAATCCATTTAAAACACTTTCAATCAGTTTTAAACATTAAACCCAACTTATTTCTAACCTCAAATCCATCAAAAACTCATTATTCATCAAAACCCAAATCAAAATCAACAAAAACCCTATCATCCGAAACTTTCTAACTTTCTAAACAATTTCATACTCAAATCAATGATCAAACTAAACGATTTAAATCATAAACACATAGAAACTTACTTGATTCAAGCTAGAAACCTTCAAAAATTCTCCAAGAAACTGCAAATCCCAGCTAATCTCACCCACGACAAAACTCCATTTCTTTTGAAAGTAAAGAGATTTTCGTGGATCACTAAAATCAAACAAGTTCACTTTATATACAAAAGGGATCTAGGGCTTGTTTGGCAATTTAATTGCCACAAGTCCAAATCTTAGGTCTATCAATCCAAATCTTATTCTAATTTCCTCCCAATTTCGCACTAACTGTAAATAAAAATTCCCAAAATCATAATTCAAATTGTTTCGTATCAATTGTCAATCCATCTCGGACCCGGAAATCAAATTAATCAGTCACTAAGCCAATTTTTCGGTCCGAATCCAACACTCTAAAAATTTCAGAAAAATTTCCATAAATTCACAAAATTTGAACATACCCATTCCTATACTCAAATTCCAGTTTCCATTCCTCTAAATCCAAATTCACTCCAATTCCATATTCAAAACCTAATTTATACACTTATTACTCAATTTCCAATTTTCACAATCAAATCCTCATCTGAACGATTATAACCAAATTTTCGATTTACATAATCAAGTCGGGAATTTGTCATACATGTATGTACATATATATATATGCTTATACAATCAATAATCAGTTACCAATGACTATCGAAACTATAATGCATGAGCAATGCAACATTTGCCTGTACTCAATCTTAACCCGATCCAAATTACCGACATACCCATCACACTGGTAACGGGATGTTACATTGTATTTTTTCACTTTGCGTCTGTGTCTGTTTTTCACTTTGCGTCTGTGTCTGCGTCTGTATTTTTACTTTGCGTCTACGTCTGCGTCTGCGTCTGCGTCTGTTTCTCACTTTACGTCTGCGTCTGCGTCTGTATTTTTACTTTGCGTCTGCATCTACGTCTGCGTTTTTACTTCTTCATCTATTTTTTCAATTTGTGTCTGTATTTCTTCTTCTGTCTTTTAACTTCGCATACATGTTTTATTCTCTCATCGTCATCTTTTCTATTTTGCTTCTTCTTTTACTACTTCTTTGTTATTCATCAAAATCATATATATGTAAAGTCATTTTGACTTAACAATCTCCCCCTTTTTGATGATAACAAATTATACACATAAAAAGAAAACAAAACACAATGTTTAAAACATTAAAAAAAACTTATCTTCAAAAATCTTCTTTCTCTTCTTCCTTTCTTTTCTTCGTCTCCTTCAATCACACCCTTTGAGATTATTTTCTACTCATTCTCTTCTCCTCTGCTCATTCTCTTCTCCCCTTATTTGTTATAATAAAAAATGATTAACGACGATGACTCTTCAGCAGTTCTGTCATCATCTTCTTCAAATCATTCATTGTCTCCTTTATCTCGTTGACTTCTCCGCGTAATTTGCTTATTTCAGCTTGTGAGTCTAACGGTGAAGAGGATTGATCATTATCTGCTGAGCGTGCAGTGAACGCAATTTTTGTAGCATATGCGTCCGAGGATGGAATGTAATCTTCTCGAATCGCAAATGTGGGTGGATGAACGAATAGATTTGACTCTGGAAGGTCTAAATCAAAAGGAGCAGGTAGCATTAGCAACTGTCTTCCTTGCAGGGGTATGGCTTCAGCTTTAATAGACAGTGTATTAGATAAAGGTCTAATACGTAAAACTGTCTGAACAAGGGATTCAATAAACGTCCCTGTTATCAATCGTCCCCCTACTGGACAGTATTCATACTTATCTGTATAGCTACAATTAGTTCCATCAGTATTCTCTTTTGAAGCGCATGCTTCATCAATTCGACACACTTCTTCTTCAATTTGATCTGCGGACAGATCATCACTTATTTCTTCAGGAAATAGCTTCGACTTCCCCTTATTCAAATCCAAAGGATATCTTGGCTGAATATCCGGTACAACCTTTATTTCCGTCTTCTCTGTGATTGGATAAATAGTACACGGTTTGTTGGACATTTTTGTAGGGTATGGCTTTGTAGCAGCATCCCTTAAGACATCATAGAAAGTCTTTTCATCTTCATTCAGTAAATTCCATGTGCCACTATTTATCGAAATAGGTTGTACGACAGCCATTATCTTCTTCCTTGGTTGATTACAGATGGCGATTGCAGTCCTCCTCTTGGTAACAACTTCAACCATTCTGATCTTCAACTTGTATCTTCTCAAAAATTTAGAATAGTTGAATATAATAAGACCAGGTTCATCATTTTTCTCCTATGGTACCTGAAACAAGTTTGGTTCTGCTACTGCCTCTGGTTGCGCTTCAATAGGATTCTCCTGAGCCAGGCTTAGCTCCTCTGGTTCCTCCTGTTGAGCAGTGGGAATATCCTGAACTCTGCTATGCTCAATTTCCTTTTCCTTTTGAGCAGCATTGAAGGTATCTTTCTTTTGACTAACTTCCCCAGCAGTGGACACACTCTTCTTTCGACTAATCTTCTTAGTCTTTTCTTCTGCTTCAGTCAGTCTCGAAGATTTCTGCACTTGAGATTTTTCCTTCTTAGACTCCGACTTTCTTTTCTTCTCAGTCTCTTTAGCCTGTTTGGCTGAGTCTTCTTCTAAAATTGAGACTAGAGATCTTGTTCCCTTCGGTACGAGAGATCCAGATACTTATGCTTGACTCTGCTCTCTGGCTCTCTTGTCTTCCTGTTGTCGCAGAGTGCGAATCCTAGGTGATCTCTTCGCCTTTTTAGAAATCTCACCCAAAAGATTCTTTCCTTTTCTTTTCTGCGCACCTTCTTCTGTCCTCCGAACTGGGTTCACTTCCCTTTAAGGACTTGCCTGTTTTATCAACGGTCTACTCGATAGTTTTCTTCTTTCATCTATCGGTAATCTCATACTTATTTGAGATTTAGAGCTTGTGGCAGGAGACTTCTTCAATAACCGCTCCCCCTCAGTTCTAGCTTTCTTTGTAGACTCTGCTTCTACTTTCACCACAGTCTTCAAGCCCATTCTTCTGATAGTATCTGAGTTAATGGTACTCTTGACAGATACCATCCTTCTGATTCCTCTGTGAAGAAGGACTCCGGATTCCTTAAAAATCCTAGTGAGTAGCATGCCGTAAGGATAACTGTTGGTATCCTTCATCCCCTTAACCATATAATGAAAAATAAAAAATGGTAGGTCTATTGGACGACGATTTAGCAGATAGAACAGACATTGCTCATCCAAGGTAGTCACTAGATGTCTTGACCCGGCTCTTGGTAAGATGCAATTAAACAAAATCGCATGAAGAACCCTAGCCTTCGGGACTAGACTTGAAGTCTTCCTCTCCCATGGGTCATTAGCTCCATATAACTGTTTTCTGACATCTTCTTCCTTCATACTAACCTTGGACATCCATCCGGCTTTGGTTGATAGGGTTTCTCCAACCGAAGAGCATTCAGTCACCTTCTCCACTAACTCCTTTGTCACAATAACAGTTATTCCATCTACTGTGGAGACGATGGTGTTATCAACCAGTTGCGCATGCTTCTAAAAGTCATATACCTCGTCTGTATACATTGGTTCCCGCACCTGGAAAAAATTTCTCCACCCAGCTTCTACAATTTTCGGTTCAACATCCATAGCATCTCTCTTCAGAGATTCGAAGTCCACATGCCTTCCGAACATCATAGATGGCTCCATTGCTTCTGATTTGAAACTGCTTCTGGTAGGATATTCTTTAAAAGTAAAGTTGTTTGCAAGAGTTTTTCGAAAGAGAGTTGAAACGTCTGGGAGTAAAAGTAATCGAAATGATTATAGTTTCAGACTACTCAAAGGGTCTTATTCGATGGGTTCTAGAATCGTTGGGATCCTCAAGGCTATCAACCTTTTCCCTCCAAAACTTCCTTGTGAGAGAAGTTACCAGCTGTAAACTACTGTTTCTGACGCCATTAACTTTGACGGTCTTCTAGTTTGACTGGTCATTTAACATAACCATGTTAAGGTAACCGATCTTCACTTAATGGTTTAGTGAAGATATCTGCCCATTGATACTCTGTTTCAACGAACTGTAGTGACACCACCTTCCTCTGAACGTAGTCTCTCAAGAAATGATGTCTAAATTCAATATGCTTTACTCTCGAATGCTGTATCGGGTTCTTTGACAAGTTGATTGCGCTGGTGTTGTCACAATAGATTGGGATCTCCTCTTCTCGAACTGAATAATCTTCTAGTTGATATTTAATCCACAATGTTTGTGAACAACAGCTTGCGGCAGCCATATACTCGACTTCGGCAGTTGAAAGAGCGATTGAGCTTTGTCTCTTGCTTAACCAGAAAACTAGGTTTGCGTCAAGAAAGTGACATCCTCCACTAGTGTTCTTCCTTTCAATTCTATCTCCGGCATAGTCCGCATCGCAATATCCGATTAACCTGAAATCTTTACCTTTCTTAAACATTAAGCAAAGATCGTAGTACTGCGAGATATCTCATAATCCTTTTAACAAAGAATAAAATGAGACTCTCTAGGATCGGCTGAAACCTTGCACACAAACATACACCGAATGTAATATCAGGTCTACTTGTCATGAAGATACAAGAAAGAACCGATCATCCCTTTATCTGAGGTTTGATCCACCTTCTTACCAAGTTCATCTTTCGACAAAAGGTTCAAGGATGCATCTGAGTTGCCATAGGCTTCACATTATTCATATCAAATTTACACTGCAATTCTTTCACATACTTTTGTTGATGAATAAAGATTTTCTCTTTGGTTTGCTTAACTTGCAACCCAAGAAAGAACTTTAACTCATCCATCATACTCATTTTAAACTCATTTTTCATCAGACTCTCAAAACTCATACATAACTTCTTTGAAGTAGCACCAAATATGATATCATCGACATAGATTTGCAGTAAGATAAAATCATTCTCATAATTCTTTCTGAAAAGCGTTTTATCCACTTGACCTCTAGTAAACCCATTCTCAAAGAGAAAATTACTTAGACGATCATACCAAGCTCTTAGAGCTTGCTTGAAGCCGTATAAAGCTTTATGAAGTCTATAGACATGTTCTGGATTCTTAACATCCTCAAAGCCAGGAGGTTGCTTTACATACACTTCTTCGTCTATAAAACCATTCAAAAAAGGCTCTTCAAATCCATATGAAAAAGCTTTATGTTATAATAAACAACATATGCCAGCAAAATCCTAATAGCTTCAAGTCTTGCTACTAGAGCATATGTCTCATTGTAGTCTATCCCTTCTTGCTGATTATAGCCTTGTGCTACTAATCTAGCTTTATTCCGACTCACTCTCCCTGATTCTTCTAACTTATTCTTAAAACTCATTTGGTTCCTATAATGGATTTCTTCGCAGGTTTTGGAACTAAGGACCAAACTTTATTCCTAGTAAACTGATTCAGCTCCTCTTGCATGGCTAAAATCCAAGCTTCATCTTGAAGAGCTTCCTCAATCTTCTTAGGCTCTATTTCAGAGATGAAAGCCACATTAGCTTCTCTTCTGAATTTGGACCTTGTCCTTACTCCTTCTGAGGTCTCTCCGATAATTAGCTCTTCTGGATGAGAACTCTTATATTTCCAATCTCTCTGTAATCCTATAGTTTCTGGAATATCCTCAACCTTATCTACTTTAGTTCCTGATAATGGGGTTTCTGTTGTATCATCTAAGTTCTTTGAAGGATCTTCACTCTCCATGTCATCTTCCTTGTGGGGTTGAGAACGATCATCAAACTTGACATGGATGGTTTCCTCAATTGTCTTTGAGATAGAGTTATATACCCGAAAGGCCTTAGACGATGATGAGTAGCCTAGAAATATTCCTGAGTAGGTCTTTGAGTCGAACTTATCCAACAACTCCTTTGTATTCAGAATAGAGCACTTGCACCCGAATGGATGAAAGTAAGATATATCAGGTCTTCTTCCATTCCATAACTCATAAGGAGTCTTCTTCAACAAGGGTCGCAACAGTATTCTGTTCTGAATATAACATGCTGTTTTCACAGCTTCGGCCCAAAAGTACTTAGGAAGATTCTTCTCGCATAGCATAGTCCTTGCCATCTCTTGAATCGTCCTATTCTTTCTTTCAACAACTCCATTCTGTTGTGGGGTTCTAAGGGTTGAGAAATTGTGAGAAATTCCATTCTCCTCACAGAATAACCTAAACTTCTCATTCTCGAATTCTCCACCATGATCACTCCTGATACTAGCTATAGATACTCCTTTTTCAATCTGTAACTTTCTGGAAAGGGTCCTAAAACACTTAAAAGATTCATCTTTGTGTGACAGAAACAATATCCAACAAAATCTAGTAAAGTCATCAACAATAACAAGTCCATATTTCTTTCAACCAAGACTTATTGTCCTAGTTGGACCAAATAAATCCATATTTAACAACTCAAAAGGTCTAGAAGATGTTACAAAATTTTTAGAAGAAAACGATGTTTTAACTTATTTTCCTTTCAAACAACTTTCACAGAAAAATTCTTTGTCAAAACTCATTGTTGGTAAGCCTCTTACTAAATCAAAATTTGCCAACTTTGAAATGTGTTTAAAAGAGACATGACCTAGCTTTTTATGCCAGATTAGTCTTTCTTCTTCAGAAGATAGAAAACATGAAACATTTTGTAAAGATTATTTCTTTACAAAAGAATGTAGATTATTTCTTTCTTCTTGAAAATCTTCTAAATCAATTTTATAAAGATTATTTCTTCTCTTGGCAGAAAAGAATATAGATCCATCTTTGTTTCTGACTTCACAAAGACTTTGATTGAACGTGACTATGAAACCAGAATCACATAATTGACTAACACTTATCAAATTGTGCTTCAGACCATCAACAAGCAGTACATTATCTATGCATGCAAAGGAATCTTTACCTATCTTACCGATTCCAATTATCTTGCCCTGCTGGTTGTCTCCGAAAGTTACCGATCCTCCCTTCTTATACTGAAGATCTAGGAACATAGACCTTCTTCCCGTCATATGTCGCGAGCAGCCACTGTCTAAATACCAACGGTGCTTGTCGCATTTTCCAAGGAAGGATATCTGCAGGAGAAACTATTTTACTCTTTGGTACCCATATTTTCTTGGGTCCTTTCTGGTTAGTAGTATGCATATAATGAGTTCTCTTATGCCTTTTCTTAAACTGTTGATGAAAACATATTTGGTAGTTCCCTTTATTTTGAGAAAGACGCTTCTTATTATAATGAGACTTATTATTCGAAAACCCTAATCCGGTTTTATCGCTCGGATGTCTACTTTTTCCTAGCATCTCATTCATTCTTTTTGTACTCTCAATGAATGAAGCTAAATCAGATGAAAGACTTTTAATTCTAAGCTTTAACTGATTTATCTCTTTGGATCTATCTACAACTTTCTTTTTATCCTCTAGTTGTTTCTTTAAGCATGCATTTTCTCTCTCTATTTCTTCTGTATGTTTAAGATTTTCTACATACTTCTTCTTTAACAGTTTGCACTGTTTCAGAATAGCATGAGAATCTTCTAATAATGCTGAATAGGCTTCATGCAAGTTATCGTATTCAGAAGTTACCTCCTCATCACTTTCTTCCTCGACTACAAGGCAGATATTAGCATGTTCAGATGACTCGGAATTTGTGTCTGACTCTAATGAATCTAGATCTTCCCATGTTGCCATCATGCTTTTCTTGCCTTCTCTACTCTTCTTTGGTTTCTTCTTCAGAGTAGGAAATTCGAACTTGTAATTTCCAGGTTGATTACACTCGTAGCATATGATAGATGTCTTTTCTGCTTTGCCATCATCTTTGCTATTCTTTTTGAAGGGTTGGCTACCTTTGGACTTCTTCTTCCACATCCGTCTTATCTTCTGAGAAATGAACAATAATTCGTCATCTTCATCACTTGACTCCTGTTCTGATTCGCTTGAGTCATCATTCTTCGATTCTTCTATCTTTAATGCTTTCGATGACGTCCTCCTTCTTTGAGTCTTGTGGTTCTTCTATCTGACTTTAGTGCTATTGACTTGTCCCATTTGGGCTTGTCTTCAGCATCGAGCTCTACTTCATGAATCTTCAGTGATTCAAGCAACTCGTCAAGCTTTAGCACGCTCAAGTCCTTTGCTTCCTGCACCGCTGTAACTTTTGGTCTCCACCTCTTTGGAAGACTTCTTAAGATCTTTCGTACGTGATCTTGATTATTGTACATTCTTCCAAGGGCTTTCAATCCATTGACAATTGTTTGAAATCTTCCAAACATTTAATCAACAGATTCTTCATCCTTCATCTTGAAAAGCTCGTACTGGTTCACAAGAATGCTTATCTTGGATTCTTTGACTTGGTTTGTGCCTTCATGAGCGATGGACAGTGTATCCCACATCTCCTTCGTAGTGTTGCATCCGTGAACTTTGTCATTTTCACTCCTTCTTAAGGCACACGTCAGGAAAAACTTCGCTTTAGAGTTGAGTTGAATTCTCACCTTTTGATCAGCCGTCCATCTGGTCCGTGGAATAAGATTTCCATCTTCGTCTACTGGTGTATATGGTCCATTCTCTATTACATCCCAAAGGTCGACATGAGTAGATTCTATGAACAACCGCATTCTATCTTTCTAATAGTGATAATCTTCACCGTTGAATGCTGGAGGTCTAGTGACTGAGGCACCTTCTGTAATGTATATATGTGATTCTGCCATTATCTTTAATCCACACTTTGCTACAGTGATCCTTAGATACCAGGCTCTGATACCAATTGAAGTAAATCACACGTTAGTACAATGCTTATAATGCGATAGTGAATACACGAGAAGGGGGGTTGAATTGTGTATTCCCCATTTTGAAAGCTCTTTCAAAACTGTTTCGTTAAAAACAATTTCTTTTACAGAAGCTTCAGTAAGTTCCAGTCAATCAAAACTTTGAAAACTTGTTTCGAAAATCAAGTAATAACAAAACTTTGAACTTTAAGAGATATAGGGTAGAGAGAAGTTGTCACAGTGATTTTATCCTGGTTCACCCCAAACCGTGGGCTACGTCCAGTCCTCAAAGTTCTTTATAAGATTTCACTATCACTTCAACGTATACAAGTATTCTTTCTGAGCCTCTTCAGGTCTCTACACTCAGTATTCTTTCACTTTTAGCCTCTGCAGGCTATCTGTACTACTTTCTTACAAAAGTATTGAAAACTTGTTACAGTAAAACTAGCTCTCAGCTAATTTTGCACAGTAATCTCACAAAAGCTTTTCGTTCGCGTAATGTTCAATAATAATCTCTTTTTCGCTAACTTTGGATAACTTTTCAATCTTAGACTTCGACTCATATTTATAGCCTTCGTCTGCAACTGCTTCTTGATTCTTGAATCTTGAATCTTGTTTCTTGAATCTTGAAAGAAACTGTTAATCAGTTGAGTTCTGAACTAACTCGAACTGACTCTTGCGTCTTCTTTTGAATTCTGCGTCTGCTTTTCTCCGTTTATATTTTTGCGTCTGTTTCTCACTTTGCATCTGCGTCTACGTCTGTATTTTTACTTTGCGTCTGTGTCTGCGTCTGCGTCTGCGTCTTTACTTCTTCGTCTATTTTTTCAATCTGCGTCTATATTTCTTCGTCTGTCTTTTAACTTTGACTGCGTCTGTGTTTTATTCTCCGTCTGTCTGTTATCTATTTTGCTTCTTCTTTTACTATTTCTTTGTTATTCATCAAAATCATATATATGTAAAGTCATTTTGACTTAACAGTCTGAACCAGGCTAAGCTCCACTGGCTCTTCCTGTTGAACAATGATAGGAGTAGTGTGAACCTGGCTAAGCTCCACTGGCTCCTGCTGTTGAACAACAATGGGAGTTTCCTTCCTCTGACTAACTTCCTTAGCAGTAGGCACTCTCTTCTTTTGACTAACTATCTTAGTCTTCTTCACTGCCTCAATCAGTCTCAGAGTTTTCTGAGATTGGGGTTTCAGCTTCTCAGACTCCATCTTTCTTTTCCTCTCAGTCTCCTTAGCTTGTTTAGCTGAATCTTCACTTAAGATGGAGACTAGAGATCTCGTAGCCTTTGGTGCGCTAGTCTCAGAGACTTCTGCCTGACTTTGTTCTCTGGACCTGTTTTCTTCATGTTGTCTCAAGGTTCGAATCCTGGGTGATCTCTTCGCCTTCTTAGGAATATCACTCAGAAGGTTCTCCCCTTTTCTCTTCAAAACACCTTCGTTTGTCATCCGAACTTGGCTACTTTTTTTTGAGAAATCATCTTTTCTTTCAGAGCTTCTTCAGATGATTGTCTTCTTTCAATAATGGGCATATTTGTACTAACCTGAGATTTAGAACTCTTTGTGGGAGATTTCTTCTATTTTTGCTCCCCCTCAGTTCTAGCTCTATTCTCAGAATCTGCTTCTGTTCTGTCCAGATTCTTCAAGCACATTTTCTTTATAGTACGCGACTTGATAACACTCTTGACAGATATCTGAATTCTGTTTCCCCTGTCAAGAAGGACTCTAGACTCCCTAAAAATCCTTGTTAGCAACATTCTGTACGGGTAGCTGTTAGTATCCTTCATCGACTTAACCATATACTGGAAAATCAGAAATGGTAAGTCTATGGGATGGAGATTCAACAGGTAGAATAGGCATTGTTCATCCAAGGTAGTCACCAAATCCTTTGAACCCGCTCTAGGTAAGACGCAGTTGAACAAAATCGCATGTAAGACCCTCGCCTTCGGCACCAGACTCGAGGTCTTCCTTTCCGATGTGTCATTAACTCCATACAACTGTCTTTTGGCTTCGTCTTCCTTCATATTAAGCTTTGTCATCCATTTGGGTTTGTTCGATAGCTTCTCTCCAATAGATGGACATTTAGTCACCTTTCCAATCAGGTCCCTTGTCATAACAATAGATAATCTATCTACTGTAGAAGCAATAACATTGTCTACCAGCAGCACATTCTTCCAAAATTCATACACTTCATTTTGATATACATACTCCCGCACCTGGAAGAAGTTCCTCCAACAAGCTTCTACAATCTCTGGTTCGATATCGATATCATCGTTCCTCAGAGATTCAAAATCCACATGCCTTTCGTAGATCATTGCTTTATCCATTGATTCTGAATAGGAACTGATTTCGGTAATCTGTTCTTCAAAGGTAAAGTTGGTTGCAGAGATTTTGAGAGAGATGAAAAGTTTGTAGGTTGAGAGTATTCGAAAGGTTTTTGATTTCAGACTACTTGAAAGGTCTTATCAGGCGTGTTCTAGAATCGGTGAGGTTCTTAAGGCTATAAAACTTTCCGTCCAAAATTTCCTTGTGAGAGAAGTTACCAGCTGTAACAAACTGTTTGTGACGCTGTTAACTTTGACGACCGTTTAATTGTTATATTTGTGGTTTCGTAAACACTTATATATGAAGTGTGGATAGAAAAGTCAGGCAAGGTCCAAAGGCAAAAGTAAGACGAAGCGGAGAGGCAAAAATAAGACGAAGCGCGTGCAATGCGATAAGTAAGACGATACAAATAAGACGATAAAAGTAAGACGCAATGAAAGTAAGAAGATAGAAGTAAGACGATAAAAGTAAGACAAAGTGAAAGTAAGACAAAGTGAAAGTAAAACGATAAAAGTAAGACGATAAAAGTAAGATGAAGTGAAAGTAAGACAAAGGGAAAGTAAGACGATAGAAGTAAGACGATAAAAGTAAGATGAATTCAAAGTAAGACGAAGTGAAAGTAAGACGAAGTTAAAGTAAGCGATAGAAGTAAGACGATAAAAGTAAGATCATGAGTTGTTGTTTCATTGCTAGGTGAATCACTGGCAATGTTTGGCAAAAGTCACCACCAAATACAACAATTTTACCTACAAAAGGCTGATCAGAGTTTATTATATCTTGAAGTAAGCTGTGAAATGCTTCAATGACTTCTCATTTTGCCATGGAAGCCTCATCCCATAAAATAAGGCTAGATTCAAATATCAATTTTGCAATACTACTTTGTTTGCTCAACTGACAAACTTTTTACTTTGAGAAATCAAGTGGGATTTTAAATCTTGAGTGAGCTATCCTACCCCCTGGAAGAATTGAGGCAGCAACGCCTAATGTGGCGACTGCGATTGCAATACGTCCTTGTGATCGTAAATTTGCAAGAAGAGCTCGGTATAAGAAAAATTCCCCTATTCCCCCAAGACCATCGATAAAATAACTTGCATTCGTTGAAGTGAGAACTGAATTCATCATTAAATCAAATATGTTTTTTTGCTCGCTGTTCAGTTTTGATTGTAATAAGAGGTCTTCTTCATCAATCTCTATATTCATCTCACTTTCTACTTTCTTAGTCTGCTGCTCGCGGTAATCAGTACGAAACTCATGTTCAGTGAAATGATAATCAGCTAAGCTTTTTCCCATTTGTTCTAAAGATTTATTGATATCTTGAAGAGCCATTTTTGTAATATCATCAGATGTATACATATTACAGGAAGAATAAGCATACAGGTAGTCAGAACAGAGGTCGTCTCTGAAAGTTTCCCAGAGTTCCTTAGGATTTGCGGGCGAACAATAGAACAAGAGTGTAGCAAATAACAATTTTAGGGATGTTGGCATTTGAAATATCATAGCTTCATCAAGTGTTTGTTGTATGTAAGAGTCAGATGCTAGCAATCCTAATTGCAGTGAAGCATCTCTAAAAGAGTTCATCTTTTGACCATCAACAGTTAACAAGTGATCAAACGATGTTGGTCCTCTAACATTTGTGAGCAATAATCTCAAGTAATACCTTTCTCCTTCTTGAGGGTCAATAGTAACTAATAGTCCTATGACTTTTCTTTGCTTTCTTTCTGACCATGTTTTTGTTTTTTGATTCCAAACAAAATGTTGCGGGAATTCCATATATAGATATTTCATTTCTGCGGCCTTATGATTTGTTGAATTGGTCTTAAAAAATTCCGTCAGCATTGTTTTGGAGAAGTCAATATTTCTTAATAAATAAGACAAATTAGCATCTTTTGCAAAGGAAACAGATTGTTGATCTGGGAGGTGAACTTACAGTATATAGGTTGATGGATTAATCTCTGCCAGACGGAATTCATATATGCACCATCAAGCTTTGGGGGGTGAAATCCAACGACCTTCTTGGAAATTAGTGATTTCGTCAATATGAGACGTGGTTTCTTGGTCGTTGACACTAAAGTTCACAAGGTCGTGGCCCTTAAATACATATTTGTATAAGTATTTAACAAGCTTGACAGTGGAACATATTTTAACATTAATGTGGCAATCAAGTAACATCAGAAGGTACGGGTTATGAGGAACCACCCACCTATTATCAACCTCATGTCTAGAAATTTTGACTTTTCTTCCATTTTTTTTGTGTCTATAGCACGGATAACTGTCTTCACCATGGATAGTGAAAGGAGTAAAATCCTTGGGATAATGATTTTTGCATACACCATTTCTCATGCAAGGGCACTGTTTGTTCATAAAACCACAAGGACCGTGGATCATATGCTTAATGACAAGAGAATATAACCTGGAATTGTGATCAGGATTAGGTATTTTAGCTGATATGATTTGATCATAGGAATCTGGATTCAACAACTTAAATTGTGGCTGAAGTATTAGCAACAAATGAGCATGAGGGAATCCACGCTTTTGAAATTCAATAACGTAAACAAATGCGACAACATCTCCGAAAATACTTTTTTTATCAACTCATTTTTTAGAATTTCAAATTTGGCTCTGAACACTCTGGATAATAAATCTGGTCTATCTTGTGCCTTTACGTGGAATTTAAGATTCTCTTGTATTTCTTTCCACATAAGGTTGCAAGTGATAGTGAGGAAAATATCTGGTTTGCCATATTTTTGCACTAGAGCCATTGCATCCAGATAACACCGTTTCATATCCCTTGGGCCGCCGATAAATGAAGCTGGGAGGACAACTCGCCGGCCAATTGTAGAAGCTTCATTTTGACCAACATTAACGCTATCTAAAACACCTTGCAAAATTTCTGATCGTATCTCGTTTTGTTTTTTCCTATGAAAGTCAAGCCGTGATGTTCAATCTTGATATAAGAACCAACAACGAATTGTTGTAGTAGTCTTAAGCTGTGGAGAAGCATGGATTCGTCATAACTTCTCATTTGAAGTCGATAGCAGTAATACTCTCTGGCAGATACTAGACCATGTTTAGAGTGTGCTTCTTGAGTAACTAGTAATAGTAAGAAAAAAATGAAAAATTAATTTGCGTAACTAGACAATATTTGGGAAACAAGAGAATAAGCAGACAACTAACCTATGTTTTCGAGAGCAATTAATTCAGCTGGTTCAGTAAAAGTGCATAAAGGAGCAGTGCTTGTTTGATCGGAAACATTGGTGCTGTTTGCTTGTGGAATTAACTGCTTAATGCGAGGATGCCATCCTGATTCACCCCGTGGAAACAAAAGTGGATATTGAAGCGGGTCATAGCATACATAATAAGATTGAATTCTATAGCTCGGACCTGAGTGGGTGTAGACTTAGATATGAGGAGATTTATCATGCTCTTCATCATCAGTTTCAGTTCATATAGTAGCTACTTGTGATGTAGTAGGAAGATTGTAAACGCGCTGATCAAGACTAGGATAACATCTGAGAATAATTTCGTGATTTTCAAGCGATGGAATATCTTTAAGACTTCGAAAGAACCTTGCATAAGGGTTATCTTCAAGAATTGTCATAATGAGCTTCAATGTACTTTCACAAAGTTTATCAGAACTGCTGACCCTTTTTTGTAGTTCTTCGTCAGTATCAAAGAAATAAAGTTGGATTCCAAATACCTTATTGCTTTTCGGCACTAAACTGTCAAGGAAATGGTAAACTTGTCCTTGAACACGGAATATATAAACTCCCTTTGTGTTTTTTGTGAGGTCACGATCATATCTGGCTCTATAGGAAGTGAAAGCTACATTGTTATTGTATGTACGAACATTCTTTCTGAAATGTTCTGATTCTTCGTCACTATTTAGAAACAAAGATTTTGAAGCATAAGGCATCTGAGGAGCAACAATAGAAATTTGTCCCAACGAGCAACAAAACGATGGAGGTTCAAGGTAACATCGTTTTGCGTTACAATATTGACAATTTGGAACAAAAGGGAGTTGTTGAGGTTCAACAGGTAACTTCTGCAAGGATGTTAATGTTGAAGGAAAGGTGCGATGATTTATCCCTTCAAACGTATAAAAAGGACATTATCATGATGTGGACTAGTTACGTTGCAAATAGTTTAAATATAGTGAAAAAAGGTACCTTCATTTATGTGACCACCATGGATATCAATAAATCGGTGACGTATTTGTTGATAAGAGGATTCGTGAGTTGGAAGTTGACTGGTGGAAGATTTGCTATTAATGAAAGAATCGTTATGTTGACGAGTAATTGTTTGGTGAAGTGTCGATAAAGTGGAACTTCTGTTTTTTGCAGCTCGAGTTTCTCTACGTCGTCATAACAATTCTTGTTTTTTATCATATGCCATTTCAGCATACTTTTGACGTCTTTTAGCATTTCTATCCATATGTAAACACCTGAGGGATGGACATATTATGAACGTCTTGGACATATTATTATGAACGTCTTTCATCTATCCATTGATAATGTTCGATAAAAATGAATTGTTAGATATATATACAGACATACAGAAATAGATATATATATAGACACAATATAATTAAATATATATTATAAATCATATCACAATTAACATGTGAAAAAAAAGATTTTGTTTATGATCTAACAAGCTATATGTGGAACAAACATGACTGTAAATGATTTCAATAACTATAGCAAAATTTATAAAATAAATTTATTTAAGTTAATTAGGCATACCTTAGTACTCGAAGAATGCAACAGAGAATAAGCAGGGGACCTTTAAGAAATGGAGTATAAATGCAGTCAGACTGTAGAAGGGAGAATTTGATCTATTCAGGTAAATAAATAACTATAGCAGAATTTATACAATAAATTTATTTAAGATAAGTATATATACCTTAGTACTCGAAGAATGCAACAGAGAATAAGCAGGGGACCTAAACCAAATGGAGTATAAATGTAGTCAGAATGTAGAACACACAATTTTATAGGTAAAAGAACAGGGTTGTTGAGAGAAGTAAAGTTTGGGCGGAGAAAATGTTTCAGCGGTTACGGTAGATTTGATTTAAGGGTTAAGACAGAAGAAAACGTAAGAAGTTAGAATATAAAGGTGTCAGTAGAAGGTGTGCGAGAGCTAAAATTCTGATGTAAGTTATTTTAATGACTAAGAACTGGCCCTTGAATGATTGATTGATAAACGGATGCAAAAAAAGCAAGCAATCATGCTAATTTCTGAATGCGTAGAGAAGAGTAAAAACAAGCAATGATAGTAATTTCCGAAGAAGAGAAAATAATTGTAGAAAGTCAACCTGTCAGAGGTAGCACATGTATAATCATTACAAACGTGCATAAACAAGTTGTTTGATTTGTTACGTTTGATATGAGGGGAGCGTCAAGTTGCAGAAGATAATTTAAGTAGTAAAAATTAAATGAATGGCTCAGATCATATGGCAAAGGCTAGGTATAGAGTACCTGGGTAAGAGGATCAGCTCTCGTAAAAATAGCACCGGATCTGATAAATTTTTTTTATATCGTAATAATTTGAAACTGGTGTCCATTTCATACATTTAAGTAAAAACATTTTGGTGGTGTCGAGAAATCTATCACCTATCAATTGAAACGTCAATCTCTGTTCTGGTGCTCTTCTTCTTCTCTAATTCTGCTCATGTTTGTTTACTTCTGCAATACGTTATTGGCAGTATTTGAAATTATTATAGCAGTTAGAAGATCATTCGATACAGGAAAAACACATCTCAATATTGTGTGATCACAGGACTGGTATCAACGAAACGTCAATCTCTGTTATGGTCCTCTTCTTCTTCTCTAATTCTCCTCATATTTGCTTACTTCTGCAATACGTTATTGGCAGCATTGGACATTATTATAGTAGTCAGAAGATTATTCAATAAAAGAAAAACACATCTCAATGTCTGGTTCATACATTTAGGGGGTTAGCGTGGCTTTTGTTGCGACAAGTAAATTTTTTTGCCGGTTTCTAGAAACCTATTACCTATTAATTGAAATGTCAATCTCTGTTCTGGTCCTCTTCTTCTCTAATTCTCAAAATTTAGGCGGTCTCTAGAAATCTATGACCTATCAATTGAAACGTCAATCTCTGTTCTGGTCCTCTTCTTCTCTAATTCTCCTCACGTCTGTTTACTTCTGCAATACGTTATTCGCAGCATTCCACATTATTATAGCAGTTAGAAGATTATTCGATAAAAAAAACACATCTCAATGTCTGGTTCATACATTTGGGGGGTTACCGTGTCTTTCTTTGGCACAAGTAAAATTTTTTGGCCGTCTCCAGAAATCTATCACCTGTCAATTGAGACGTCAATCTCTATTGTGTGAGCACAGCACTGCTATCAACCCATCAAATAGAACGAGAGTAAGAGGAAATAGGGCAAACCAAAATCAGACGAAGCAGTGAAAGCCAAACTGAGGCCGAAGCAGAAGCGAAACAATGAGGAAACGGAAGTGAAAGTAACACGAAGGGCGGTGATAAAAGTAAGCAACAACAAGACGCACCGGTTGAATTTAGAAAAATGTTTTTAATATTATAACATAATTATGATATCAATAAAAACAAATATGAAATGAACAAGTATTGTTAAGTGCGTTAAGGAGCTAAAAATTTACATCTCCCTATTAATGATTATCATATAGTTAACTAATTAAATAATTGAAATGATAATTAGCTTTTTATAAACGCAGAGGCAAAAGTAAGACATAAGTGCACAGATAAAAGTAACTCAAAAGTAAGACGAAGTGGATAGGCAAAACCGAGACGAAGTAGAGAAGTAAAACATCAGACGATAGAAACTAAGACGAAGCAGAGTCAAACCAAGATGACAGAAAAGTCAAACTAAGATGATAGAAAAAAAGACGAGACTAAGGGAGGTGATAAAAATTTAGCAAAAACAGCAGTCAACGTGGAGACAAAAATGATGCATAAATAGGGGAAAACATTAAAGTGAGACGCAACTAGAAGTCATAGAAACATGAAGTGGAAGTCAAACTAAATCGAAGGCAGAAAGAAATTAAGGCGAAGGACAAGGAAAAAAATAAGACGAAGGGCAAAAATAAGACGAAACGGGGACAGAAAAATAAGTCGAAGCGTAGGAGGTAAAATAAGACGTATAATCTGACAAGGCTGAAGCTGTGAAAGTCAAAGCGAGGCGGAAGCAGAAGCGAAACTAAGACGAAGGGGAAGTTAAACTAAGAAGAAGGACGGTGATAAAAGTAAGCACAAAAAAGAGGCAGTGTCGAGACAAAACTGAGACGACTAAGACGAAGCAGAAACTAAGAGGATGCGGTTGAATTTAGAAAAGCGTTTCTTATATTATAATATAACATAATTTTGATATCAATTAAAACAAATATGCAATGAACAAGTACAGTATAATACTAATTAATCCATTATTATGTAGCATATTATACACATCTGTTATGTTGTACCCCATTTTCGAAGCCAGCATTCGGAAGCAAAACACACAAGATGTTCCAACCAAACTAAGACGATGCTGACGTCATTCTAAAATGAAGCTGATGTCATACTAAAGAGGACTTCAAGATATACAACTCTCATGAAGACCTCAAAGACCAATTCTTTCATCTAAAGGATCAAATTTTGACCAGAAGATGTTCTAGCCAAACTAAGACGTTGCTGACGTCAAACTAAAACGAAGCTGACGTCATACTAAGATGAATGCTAGAACTTTCTGTACAGAATTTAGATTCAGACGTTCTATAGATGAATAAAAAGAGGACTTCAAGATCTACAACTCTCATGAAGACCTCAAAGACCAATTCTGTCATCTAGAAGATCAAATTTGGACTAGAAGATGTTCTAGCCAAACTAAGAAGAAGCTGACGTCATACTAAGACAAATCAATCTTTACAACTTGTAAAGCTCGTATCTCCCAACTCCAATATCCAAAATGTTAATTGTGTCAAGGAGCTCAAAATGACCATCTCCTTATTAATTCATTAATTAATTAATTGAAACGATAATTAGCTTAATATAAGGGCAGAGACAAAAGTAACACATAGTGCACAGATAAAAGTAAGTCAACAGTAAGACAAAATGTATGGGCAAAAGTCTGACGAAGAGGAGAGGCAAAACATCAGACGATTGAAACAAAAATAATAGCAAGGTTCGTTAGAGTTAATGGTAACAGTAACGGCAGTGACAACTGGTAATTTTCGTCACGAAAAAGTTTTGGAGGGAAAGCTTGTCAGAGCCTTGAGAATACTACCTAGTCTAGAAGTCTCATCGCTCATAACATACGCTGAGATCGACTCTTAAAGAACTCTCGAGAAAAACTTTTCATTACTCTGTTTCGATATTAAACCTTCCCTTGCTGTCACTCTCAATTTCAGAAATTAACTTCATCTCTTTCAGAAATACATTTGTGCATTTACTTATTTGTTAACCACGAAAAGAAATGGAGCAATGGATCACAGCAGACCGTCTGGTTGATTTCGAGCCTTGAAGATGAACCAGATGGATATAGAAGCAGAGATTGTAGCAGCCGGATGGAAGAAGTTCTTCGAGATAAATGAGACAATATATACGAACGAGGTATACAATTTCTGGAAGAACATTGAGTCAATCAAAAATACTCTTGTGTCAGCCGTGGACGGGTTGTCCATCATCGTGACGGTGGACGAAATCGAGAAGGCTATTGAGTGTGCATATGTAGGAGTAAAGCTCGCTCACAAGGCTAAATGGATGACTCAAGATAGCGCAAATGAGATTGATATTAACCGGCAACTATATGGAAGTAATAACCCAAAGGAAAAGAAGGCCTCAAGTCTTGTGCCGAAGGCTAGGCTTCTGCACTTACTTCTCTGTCATTGTGTTTTGCAAAGGAAAGAATCGAGAAATCTGGTGACGACGTTAGATGAGCAATGTTTATATCATCTACTCAATCACCAGTTCATAGACCTTCCTTATCTTATCTTCCATTATATCATAAAGTCCAAGAAAGACTGGACCGTCCTACCATATGGCATGATGCTGACGAGAATCTTCAGAGATTGTGGAGTTCGCCTGGACATTGGGAATAGGATGATGATGAATATCAAAAGCAAGATAATGTTGTAACTATTACGAGAATGGGTTTGAATAATCTCGAATCAGAAGACACAGATTCTAGCTAGTTAGCAAAATCGGAGAGGCAAACGACCTTGAAGAGAAAGGGGGAAACACTGCTTTCGGATAAACCCAAGCAGGGGGAAAACTCGGCTAGAGTACGAAGCGTCCGTCAAGAAAAGGGAAAGGATAGAAAAGAGTTGAGTCAAGGTGGAGACTGTGAGACGCAAGCACCGGAGGTTGTAATTTCAGAAGCTCAGAATGAAAAGAGGTTGGAATTTCAGAACAAGAAAATTCAACCTCAATAACAGACTTCTCCACTGATTGGAGAGAAAAAGAAACCGAAGGGTGTTATTTTAGAAGCCGAGACTGAAAAGAGGTTGGAATTTCATAACAAGGAAATTCAACCTTAACAACATAGTTCTCCAGTGATCAGAGAGAAAAAGAAGCAGAAAAGATGTCAGAAGAAGAACACTGCTTCTGTTGTTGAACGGAAAAAAAAAGGGCAGTCGAACACAGTAGAGCACAGGCAAATCGTTCTGAACCATTGAGAAAAGAGGATTTAAAGATGAAAATTATTGAAGAAGTTGAACCTGTGAGTAGTAGTAGCTCTCTAATGATTAGAGAAATCCGGAATAGGTCAGTCAAGCTACAATTTGAACCAATCTTGGTAGATAGCAGTACAATGCATCTGTTGAATTATCATGAGAAGAGTATGTATGAGTTTTTGAGACATGAAGGGACCAGACCATACCCTACATAGATTACAAAGCAAGTACATACTATTTTCCCTATCACAAAGCAAACTGTAATCAAGGTTGTGCCTGACCTACAGCCTTACTTTGTTCGCAATTGGGAAAAAGGGAAGAAGAAAATGTATCCTGAAGGGAAGAAGGGTGATTTGACTGAAGATGAGATTGCATATGAAGTCAGAAACATAGATGAGGCATGGTTTGGAGTTCAGTAGAGTGGAGCCTATGCCTCCCATTACATTTCAGAGGCATCAGGAAGTAATTTTGGTCGCCGGACGACGGAGGAAACTTGTGAGGTAGTTGGCAAAATTATAGAAGGAGACTATAGAACGACTCTTGTGTACTTAATTATGCACATTAGACCCTTGAGTTGTGTATCATCCTTTGAAGAAGCAGTGCACCTACTTGGACAACAAGTTCCAAGACTACCTGGACCTGATGACCTCGATCTTCCGGAACCAAACTTATCTTTCAAACCTCCCACCTTTGTAATCACCGGACTAGATGTGATATCTTCAGACGCATATACTACTACTATCGGTATTGAAGCAGCAGAAGAGAGAGATGATGATAGCGTTGATGATCCGCATCCTTTAGTGACTAACTTGTACAGGGAAGTGCAGTATATACGAGAAGAAATGAAATCACTTCGCACCAACATGAAGTCACTGCGCACCGAAATCAAACAAATGTTTTCTGAGGTTATGAAACATCTTCGGTCATGATCTATTGGATCAATAACAAATAGGTGGAGAAAGGCCAAACTAACAAAGACAGCGGAAGAAAGCATAGAAAGGTTTTCTTTTGAGTGTGTTCTACACTTAAATGATCGATAGGTAAATAACTGTGAATAGGAATGGCGACAAAAATATTGGCGGGTGAGAAATTTTGAACCAGTTAAAATTGAAGATTGGGCAAGTATTTTTTTTAATGTACAGATTGGGCAATATTTTTTGATTTATGTACAGATTGTGCAAGTATTTATGTGATGTATGTACAGATTGGGCAAGTTTTTTTTAAATTGTACACAGTCTTATATTGTATATCGTATTAATAAAACTTTCTTTCTAAAAACTAAGATAATTTGTTACCATAAAAAAAACGGGGAGATTGTGAATCAAGAATAAGACGATTCACGATTTTGCTGGAAATCATATAATAACGAAATTCGTTAACAGTGTTACTAACACAAAGTTACAGCTGGTAACTTTTGGAAGAAGAAAGTTTTGGAGGGAAGAATTCCAATAGTCTTTATATGCCGTGACATCGACCTTTGAAGTATACCCAACAAAAGTTTTTCATCACTCTGTTCTCTCAACTTCAGTAACCAACCCTACCTTACAGAAGAAATTTGTGTTGTAACTCCTTTACCAATAAGAGAAGGAAATGGAATCAACAATGATTTACGAAAGACCTATGGATTTTGAGTCGTTGAGGAAAGACAACATAGACATTGAACGAAGTTTATGATTTCTAGAAGAATATGCATATGGTAAACAATACTATCGTATCAACAGTGGATAGACTGTCCGTCATAGTGACAAACGAGACTATTGAGAAAGTCACCGAGTGTTCATCTACTGGAGAAAAGCTTAGTAGTAAAGCCAGATGGACGACGCAGGCTAGCGTGAAGGAGAGTGAAATGAATCGACTATTGTATGCAAAAAACGATCCTAAGGAGAAGAAAGCATTAAGTCTTGTGCCGAAGGCGAGGATTCTACATTCAATCCTTTTCCATTGCATTCTACCAAGAACAAGATCAAGGCATCTGGTGACAACATTAGATGAACAGTGCCTTTTCCATGTACTCAATCGACAACCCGTTGATTTACCATTCCTTATTTTCAACTATATGTTAAAGAGCAAGAAGGAATTGAACAATTTCCCATATGGAATGTTATTGACAAGGATATTCAGAGATTCTGGAATTCTCCTGGACAGAGGAAACAGAATGAAGATAAATCCCAAGAGTTTTATCAATTCCGCAACGATTGCTAAAATGGGCTTAAAGATTCTGGACAAAAAAGAAGCAGATTATAAGAAAATGCCTATGGTTGAACAGAAGACACCATCCAAAGATTCGACGATTTCTCACAGAGAAGCTAGCGAGGTACAGGGCACAGAGACGTTCTTCGTGAAACGAAAAGGGGAGATACTTTTATCTGATATACCGAAGAAAGCAAAAAGGTCACCGAGAGTTCAGGCCCTATGTTAGCAAGAGGAGACGAAAACCGAAGAGCTGAACCGGGGAGAAGACTTTGAAAGGATTGAAGCAGCACAATAGAAGGATGATGATAACGGTGACGATCCCGATCCTTCAGTCACTGATATTGAAGGAGCGCAACAGAAGGACGATGATAATGCTGACGATCCACATCCTTCAGTGACTGATATTGAAGTAGCACAATAGAAGGACGATGATGCGGAAGGTCATCCCACCTCATTAAGTGACTCACGAGAGGAAATCGTTAAACTTCGACGAGATTTCAAGTTGCTTGGAGCAGAAGTGAAGGAAATGAAGGCCATGATGATAGAAATATTGAAGCATTTACGGTCTTAATTCATTCTTGATCAATAACAAATAGGGACGGAGAGGAGGAAGAAGAAAGCAGATGAAGATAGGGCGACGAACAAGGAACAAGAAGGCAAGAAGTTTTGTTTGGTGTATATAATCCATTCTTATACTTTGTGTTGTTTATTTTGGTTCTCATTAATGTGAATATTAGTTATCATCAAGTAAATGATTTTCATGAAGAACAAATAATAACGAAACAACACAATGAGACGAAACGCGCAAACCAAAATCAGACGGAACGAGAAAGCACGAATCAAACATGAGACGGAAGAGTAAGTCAAAGTAAGACGGAAGGCGCGAGTCAAACATGACTTTGCTCCATCTTAGTTTCTATCGTCTTAGTTTGGCTTAACTCCTCTTCGTCTTACTCTGATCGTCGCGAGTCAGGTCGTTTTACTCTAATCATCTTACTTTTATCATCTCACTTCTATCATCTCACTTCCACTTCGTCTTACTTTGGCTTCGTCTTACTTCACTTGGTCTCACTTTAATCGTCTTAGTTTTATCGTCTTACTTCTATAGTCTTACTTTGGCTTAGTCTTACTTTGATCGTCTTATTTTGATCATCTTACCTGTATCGTCTTACTTTTATCGTCTTACTTTCACATCGTCTCACTTTCATTTCATCTTCCTTTTATCGTCTTACTTTTGCTTCGTCTTACTTTGATTTCGTTGGACTTTGACATCATCTTACTTTGATTTGATTACTTCTATCCTCTCGCTTTCACTTCGCCTTACTTTTATCATCTTACTTCTATCGTCTTACTTTGACTTCGTCTTACTTTTATCGTCTTATTTCTATCATCCTAGTTTAACTTCATCTATCATCACTCTGCTTCATCTTACCTTCTATCGTCTTAGTTTCACTTTTCTATAGTTTTAGTTTGACTCTGCTTCGTCTCAGTTTCTACTGTCTATCGTCTTACTTTGACTTCGTCTTACTTTGATCTTCTTACTTTCACCTCGTCTCACTTACACTTCGTCTTACTTTAATTTTTTCGGACGTTTAATTTCGTCGGACGTTCACATCGTCTTACTTTGCTCGCATTACTTCTATCGTTTACTTTCGCTTCGTCTTACTTTTATAATCTTAATTCAATCGTCTTAATTTGACTTTGTCTTACTTTGATCGTCTTGCTTCTATCGTCCTATCTCACTTTCACTTCGTCCTACTTCGATCGGATTACTTTTATCGTCTTACTTTGACTTCGACTTTACTTTTATCGTCTTACTTGACTTTGACTTTACTTTTATCGTCTTACTTTTATCGTCCTGCTTTCATTTCGTCTTAAACTTCGCCTTACTTTTATCGTCCTGCTTTCACTTCGTCTTACTTAAACTTCACCTTACTTTTAATATAGTGCACAGATTAAAATAACACGAAGCGATAAGTAAGACGTACTGGAAACTGAGACGAAGCGGTAACCAAATTATGTTATATAATATTACAATTCTTAAAGATACAATCTTGATCTACGCATTTACAATCTTCCTATTGGATCACAAGTAGCTCCTATATGGACTGACATTGACGATGAACAACATGATAAATCTCCTCATATCCAAGTCTGCACTACGTCTTCTTTATTTGAAGCATCCTTTTCCAGATTTTCTCGCGTGAATGTAGGTGCTCCAAGTTTGCACTACGCCTAGTCGTCCATCCCAACTCGCTCTTAGTATATATACTTAATGAGGCATCCTTTTTCAGATTTTTCTCCCCTGGATCTAGGTGCTCCAAGTTTGTTAACACTGACGATGAAGAACATGATAAATGTCGTCATATGCAAGTCTACATTACGTCTTCTTTATTTGAGGCATGATTTTTCTCCCCTAAATGTAGGTGCTAACCAAGAAGGAAAACTGCCTAAAGGTGGAAATGAAAGAAGTGAGAGAGCAGAGTCATATGCAAGTCTACATTATGTCTTCTTTATTTGAGGCACGATTTTTCTCCCCTGAATGTAGGTACTGACCAAGAAGGAAAACTGCCCAAAGGTGGAAACGAAAGAAGTGAGAGAGCAGAGGAAAGCAAGGGCGGACAGGAAAAACAAAGAGAGAGAAAATGGGAAAAAATGAAGCAAACTTACCCAAGCCGGAGAGAAAACCCTAGGCCGTCTATGCACACGACAAAACGTGAACGAAATTGATCGTTTGTGCACACGATAAAACGTGAACAAAAGTAACAAACAGAAATATAAAACCGCGGCAATAAACAACTGTAGACTTACCAATCATCAGGGCACGAAAAACAAGCCACCAAAGCTGGAAACGAAAGAAGTGAGAGAGCAGAGGAAGGCAAGGGCGGACAGGAAAAACAAAGAGAGAGAAAATGGGAAAAAATGAAGCCAACTTACCCAGGCCGGAGAGAAAACCCTAGGCCATCTGTGCACATGAAAAAACGTGAACGAAAGTTACAAATGGAAATATAAAACCACGACAATAAACAGCTGAGAGAGCAGAGGAAGGCAAGGGTGAACAGGGAAAACAAAGAGAGATAAAATGGGAAAAAATGAAGCAAACTTACCCAGGCTGGAGAGAAAACCGTAGACCGTCTGTGCACATGATAAAACATGAACGAAAGTAACAAATGAAAATATAAAACCACAACAATAAACAGCTGCAGACTTACCAATCATCAGGGCACGAAAAAGAAGCAACCAAAGCTGGAAATGAAAGAAGTGTGAGGACAATCAAGACTGTTGAGGATATGCTTCGAGCTTGTGTAATGGAGTTTAGAGGAGCATGGGATCAATATCTAACTTTGATTGACTTTGCTTATAGCAATCATTACCACAGTAGCATCGGAATGGCCCCATATGAGGCATTGTATGCAAGACAGTGTCGATCGCCTCTGTATTGGGATGAAGGGTTTGAGGATGGTTGAAGGCCCAGAGTTGATTCAGGATACAGTGGATAAGGTGAAATTGATCCGGAGCTAAATTAAAGCGTCTCAAGATAGACAGAAGAGTTATGTGGATCAGCATCGGAGGGATATGTAGTACACTGTAGGAGACAGAGTTTTCCTACGAGTGTCACCGTGGAGAGGAGTGTTGAGATTCGGTAAAAAGGGCAAGTTGAGCCCTAGGTACATTGGTCCTTATGAGATCATTGAGAGGATAGGACCTTTGGCCTATAAGTTGGCTTTACCAAATGAGATGTCTCAATTGCACAATATTTTTCATATGAGTATGCTCTGAAAATACCAATCAGATCCAACACATGTAATACCGGCTCAGGAGATTGAGGTTGCTAGCAATTTGAGCTATATTGAGGAGCCGATCAAGATTGTGAGATTACGGATTAAGCAGTTGAAGAACAGGGTTATTTCATTGGCGAAAGTCCTATAGAGGAACCACTCAACTGAGGAAGCAACTTGAGAAATAGAGGAGCATATGAGGAGGCAGTATCCTCACCTGTTCGATCATATAGGTAAGAATTTTGAGAACGAAATTTTTTTGTTAGGAGGGGAGAATTGTAACATCCCATCACTGATGGGAATGGTAGAATAGTAATTTGGAATGGTTTATGAGTGTTTAGAATTGTTTTAATATGTGCATGCATACACATACAAGTGACTAGTGAATTTTGCACATGTAAATGACTGTACATGCATTCATGACTTTTCTCGATATATTTAGTCATAAATGTGATTGGTATGATAAATGTGATCTTTTGTGTTTGGAAAATTGATTGGAGAGGGTCATTGAGGTTTTAAAATTGTTAGAGAATTTTAGTGAATTTTTTTGTAAAATTTTTGGGTACTTTTTTGGACTAGGAAAAATGTCAAGTGGCAGACTGTTTGTTTCCCGGTAGTAGAAATGACTATCCAATGGCATTGAAAATTTAGATACATGCTTTTAGGATTTATTAATGTGAGCCATTGGAATTTGGAGAGAAATTGGAATAGGAATTGGAATTAAATTGGAGAGAAACTAAATGGAGGCTTAAGAAGGTGACATGTGGCAAGTGACACTTGTCACTTGCCTAGCATGCCACCAAGGTGATAGTTGTTAAATAAAATCCTCCCATATTTTACTCATTCTCGATGCTTCTCTTGTCTAAGGTGATAGGTGATATTTGTGAAAATTTCCTCCACCACTTCGTAGTCTTCTTTCTTCCTTGCTCTTTTTGCAATTTTGCTCATCTTTTCTATCTTCCTTTACCTTGCCTTCTCTTCTTTTGGTTCATTAGCAACCCAAGCTTTCTACCCCTCCTTTAGATGATGATGGTCGTGTGTTTGAGTGGAAGTTAGAGAGTTGGTGAAAAGTTTAGAGAGTTGAAGATTTGGAAGCTTAATAGGTAAGAAACATGTTATTGATGATGGATTTGTAGTTAAATTAATTATTTATGATGTCCTTTAAACTAAATTGCATGAAAATTGTGTTGGGTATGTAATTTTCTTGTTTGATAGATGGTTGATTGATGATTGATGAAGTAGAATTTAATGAATGTAAGTAGAGATTTTTTTGATGTTGTGGAAGTTAATGAATGTTGTAGATTAGTGTAAAAAAGGGGTGGATGAGTGAGTGTAGAGTGCTGCCATTTTGTTAATGAATGTTCAAGTGAGGTCTTGATTCAATTGTGGGTGATATGTTAAGAAAATTGAGTGGCTATTGGTTTAGAATTGGTATGGAAGTGAGAGAATTTGAGTTAAGTTGAAAAGCTGAAAATTTGGATTTGTACATGTTTCATTTTTTTTGCCATAACTTTTTATATGGTTGGGCAATTGAGATGATTTTTGACTTGAATTAAACTTGATGTGTTTGGCTACATTTCTTGTGAAGGAGGTGCTGTTCAATTTTGGCTTGAGGAGTTCTAAATTTTTACTTGAAAGTGGTAATATGTGTAGGGATGAATAGTGCCATTGTAGTGACACTAAAGTGGAAATCTTGATCTGAAAATTTAGGAATTTTTCTAGGTTGATTGAGGCTGATTTTGCTAAATTGGTCTTCATGAAAGTTGTAGTTCTTCTTGATAGCTTTCTATCACCATAAAATGTGCTATTTTTTGATGTTGGGGTTGTTAGTTATAAGTGCTTGAACTTTGCTTTTGGTTTAGGTGAAGGAAAACAGGGCAGCCACAATCATGTGGGAATTTGACCTAGTTAAAGGTAAATTTCTTCTAAGTGCTTCATGAGAATTGTATAATGTGTTCTGATCTTTACATTGATATAAAGCATGAAATTTTTGGACAATGGGATAGGAAGTTATGATTTTTAGAAGATTGTGTTACTGTTGAGAATGACACTTATATGGGCAGAAATATTAATTGAGCATTTGACCCTTTTAGAAGTTGAATTGGCTTCCAAGTTTTTCATGAAATTTGTAGATTGTGTTCTAATCTTTGCATTGATATAAAGCATGGAATTTTTGGACAAAGGGAGAGTGAGTTATGATTTTTAGAATATTGTGGTACTATTTGGGGTGACATGTACTGAACAGTAACTTTGATTGAGTTTTTGACATCTTTAAAAGTGAAATTGGTTTTCGAGATCTAAATAGAAATTGTAGAGCTTTCTGTGCTCTTTTCATTGATACCAAGTTTTCTAAAATTGGACTTTTGGATCAAAAGTTATGCATGTTGGGAGAAGAGGGGAATTAAGTGGAAAATTAAAAAAAAATGGGCGAAATTGGAAACTCGACGCTGAGTGATTGGAGAGAATGTTTCACTTCTCTATTTGTATTGATTCGGAATCTTTAGTCAAGGTGGAATGACATTATGGAAAAGTAATATGATAAGATTCAAATTAAGTAGACATTAATTTCATACTCCATGTCTAATGAGAATATTATATAATGAAAGCATTGAATTATATGAAAAAAAATCATGTATCAAAAGCTTAGTCAAAACGAATTTGATATTCTTAAATATTTGGGTGGTCTTGATTTGTTATTAGATATCATTCTTGATATAAGAAAATTAATTATTTAATTAGAAATTTAAAGATAAATTAAAATAATTTAATTTATCTAATCCTAAATATGATTTAGGATTATAATGTATCTCACACACGTAAAATAAGTTGAAGAGAAAAAAGTGTTTCGATGAAGTTGAACTTAATTGTAAAGTTTGAGAAACTTTATGATTAAATATGTAATACTTAATAAATAAGGATCAATATGAGATATTGGATCCTATTTAAGTATCGTTAGTATTTAATTAGAATTAATTGTAATTATAATCAAAACTTAATTGAAATTATAATTTTATTTGAACTAAATTATTTAAATATTTAAATTTTATTATAAATAGATTTAGGCTCTAAGGGAAGTAGTACTCCTTGCTTACCATGTTTGCAGCAGTTGTAAAATCAATTGTAAAATTCTCTTAACATGTCTATGGATATCGTGCAACTATGTTAATTGAGATGAATCAATTTCAGAAATAGTTTAAAAGAAATGACAAGAAAGAGATCAAACTTTATAATAAGGTATGAATCATGATTCATGTTTTATTACATATTATATGTTAATCATGTTAAAAAAATTTAATGATTTTGACTTCAAGAAATTAAAAATAATTTTTTTATTATTTCACCGAGTGCTGGAACGAATCCCGCCAGAAATTTTTAGTATTTTTTGGTTATGGAGGTTGCTTGAGATAGAGAAAGAGGACCATGGCATGCATATAAAATGTAAGAGTATGATCAAATTTGAGAAGTTCAAATCTCATAACGGTACATTCAATTGGAAGTAAAACCTTTTTTGTTACATTTGATGTATAATTAAAGTTTAAGAGACATTAAAAGATTCACTTTCATGATGAATTCAATGATTTTGTTTTAAAGATTATTGTAAATTTATCATGTTTATAAGGTTAGTGGGGGTATAGTTGCTCTCTTTAGTGGAAGTATGTAGAAACATATTGCTTATAGAGAGAACAATAATTCATATTTTCAATTGTTGAAAATACAACTATTTAATATCAACTCATATTGGATATGAAAAATAACAACTTAATTTTGGGAGTTAGATATATAGAGATAGATATCTGAAGTTGTATGCCTATTCTGGTCTAAGTAAATATACAATGTACTAAAGGTGATTAGTATTTGAGATATCGACTTGTGAAGTATTAAAGATATCCATCATTCTATGTATAAGTGATATTTGAGTTTAAGGTTATAAGGATACCAACTTTAGAAATAATTTCTAATTAAGGTACATGTTACTTTAATAATATTATTTTGAGATTGGAAAGGTTATAATATAACAATGGTTGCTAATTAAGTCATAATACATTTTCATTTAGTAAAATGATTATTTTGATTAATAAGTTCTTCGATGAACTTACTATAGTTCCTTGCATTGTTTAAACGATAATGTATTGTATAATCTTAGATCCATTTGACACACAAAAAGAGCTAAGGTCTCATCAAATATCTAAATATTAGGCAATTTCTCTTAATTATAAAGATAATTAAAATGAAAGTTATAAGATTTAAGCAAGTTGACTACAGAGAAATTCTTGTAGAATTCTTCGCTAAACCATTGTCTTAGTAATTGCATAATCGTCATGTGGTTATAAGATATAAGATACTTAAATGATTAGCTTAGTACAAGTGTGATTTGGTTTATGTCTTACAACCAATCGATTAGTTATAGTTTAGTAACATCATTATTTAAAGACATTCTTTATTTTATATATATTTAGATGTATATGGTAAATACTATAGGATAAATATACATTGCAAATGAAGTTATAATTAGATCATAAGTATGAAATTCATATTGCATTTATATATTATCTCTAAATTATTCCTCTTCATTGTTTTATTAAGACTGAATAATAATAGGAGTTTAAAAGGATAGCACATATTATGTTTCTTCCTTATAAATGAAGTAGTCTAGCACATATTATGCTTCTTCCTTACAAATGAAGTAGTCAATCTCATAGTTTAAAGTATATAAATACTCATAAAAACATATAGATGCTTGCTAGAGAATAAGTTCTATAAACCGACTTCATATGAGAATTTCATTTGGAACAATAATTGTATTTCTATGAAATCTTTTATTGAGATAATTGTATAAGTGATATTTTAACTTGAAATCTCCAAAGTATATAACTATGTTTTGCTACTACTTTTAACCTATTATTGTCGAAGGTAGCTAAGTCGATAGTCATTGGATGTAACATGAATTATATAAAGGTAGTTAAGTGATCAATATGTGATTCATCATCCTAAAGTGATTAGAGATAATGTTTCACTTCTCTATTAGTATTGATTCGGAATCTTTGGTCAAGGTGAAATGACATTTTCATAATAGTTTTCAATGTTATTAATATTAAATCAATTACTAATGATGGAGAAGTAATATGATGAGATTCAAATTAAGTAGACATTAATTTCATACTCCATGTCTAATGAGAATATTATATAATGAAAGCATTGAATTATATGCAAAAAATCATGTATCAAAAGCTTAGTCAAAACGAATTTGATATTCTTAAATATTTGGGTGGTCTTGATTAGTTATTAGATATCATTCTTGATATATGAAAATTAATTATTTAATTAAAATTTAAAGATAAATTAAAATAACTTAATTTATCTAATATCTCACACAGAAAATGAGTTGAAGAGAGAAAAATATTTCTATAAAATTGAACTTAAGCGTAAAGTTTGAGAAACTTTATGATTAAATATATAATACTTAACAAATAATGATCGATATGAGATATTGTATCTTATTTGAGTATAGTTAGTATTTAATTAGAATTAATTGTAATTCTAATCAAAACTTAATTGAAATTATAATTTTATTTGAACTAAATTATTAAAATATCTAAAATTTATTATAAATAGACTTAGGCTCTAAGATAAGTAGTACTCCTTGCTTACCATGTTTGCAACAGTTGTAAAATTCTCTTAACACGTCTATGGATATCGTGCAACTGTGTTAATTGAGATGAATCAATTTTAGAAATAGTTTAAAAGAAATGACAAGAAAGAGATCAAACTTTAGAATAAGGTATGAATCATGATTCATGTTTTATTAAATTTTGTATGTTAATCATGTTAAAAAATTTAAATGATTTTGACTTCAAGAAATCAAAAATAATTTTTTTTAATTATTTCACGGAGTGCTGGAACGAATCCCGCCAGAAATTTTTAGTATTTTTTGGTTATGGAGGTTGCTTGAGATAGAGAAAGAGGACCATGGCATGCATTGTAGAGTGCTAAATGGAGGGAGGTCAGTTGACTTTGCACATTAGAGTAGCTACACTGGCAAGAGAAGGTGGTTGTGGCTTTATGGAGCTAGTGAACACAGGAAACGTGAAGTAGAGGGAAGGGTAATGTATCTGAGTTTATCTCTGATAGTGTTTAGTTTTTTTTTAATTACAAGCCAATGATCAAAAGCCAGCTTCAGGGAGATTGCAGTTGAACCAACTAGTTTGTGCAATTCGTTGATTTGAAAAGATCATTATCAGATTTATTATAAAACAAACGGAGGAATGACAAATCTACAAGGGCTTGTCTTCTTTGGTGAGGGGTCAGGATTATAGAATGGCATCAGGTCTCCAATTAGGGAAAGGAATCAGGCGCTTTAAACGGGCCAGTTCCAAAAATGTTGTTGCTGACGACCAGCTGAACTTTGGCTAGCATAAGGAGACAGCAGTGCAAGGTCTCAGCTGACCTTTATTGTCAATATGAAGGAAGCCTTTTTCCCATTACGTACCGATCCTCATCCTTTGCTTCCATGCCAAGAAAGAGCTTCCACTTGACTTGATTTGCCAAAAGAAATTGTCTTTCAGGATTTTAGAGTGACCCACAGCGATTGACTATTGCAAAAGCCTCCAAATTACCTTAACTAGCAACACTTCGTTCACAATCTTGACAGGAGCTAGATCCAGACTCCCTTCTTCCTTAAGATAACGCGTCTTTCCGTGATACTTTAGCTTTTGCTAGACTAATATAATTAGAAACAGTCTATAGCTAATATACTTTAATATCAATTGATGAACTAAAGGAACTAAAAATTTCTAATAATTTGTGGAATAAGTTAAATGAATGAAATTAATAGCTTTTATATAAATATAGTGAATTCAATAAAATGAACTTTAGTTATCAATAGACTTAGAAGTATAAACCCAAGGAAAACATTGTTAAATTAGAAGAAACTACACAAGTGATATTAAGATATTGATAAGTGTCATCAAGCATATACAAATTAATATCTTATTTCTATCATTAATTAATTAACAACTTAATATAGGGTGAAATAAGAGTCGATCCCCATAAGAAGAGTGCTATTTATTAAAATTTCATTTCAATGCAATTGAGAGTATTAATCAAGTAAATGTATGTAATTATAATTCCAAACAAAGTAAAATTCAGCCCACAAAAACAAGGTGAAACATCTATAATTTGATGTCTAATTTAGCTCAAACTCATGCACAACTTGTACCCATGTTATTTGTCAAACTTAAGCCCCTTTAATTAGAAAATTATGATAATGAAACCTAATAAATCAGAAATGGAATTTGCACACTTAAATATAATGTAATTCACTAGTTTTGCCTTATTAAACTTTAAAGATTATATTATACTTAAATCCCTTTAATAACCCAACAAATGAGCTGTCATTTATCATGTTTATGGCACTTAAAACAAGTTAAAATCATGTTAAAACTTCAGAAAATTAGAACAGAATTTATAGCTCAAAAACAAGGAGAAAACAACTCAAATTTAAATTCTCAGACATTTAAGATTGCTTATTTCAACTCATTCAATCTCATCATCTTTCACTTGAATTTCCAGGCATATTTAACTTAAAAATATTTCAAATCATGCTAAAAAATCATGAAAATAATCACAAACCTTTAGCTCTCAAATCTGATTGCATAAATAGTCTAAGAATAACACTTTTATCTTGAAGTTGCATATTTCTAAAGAAAACCCCAGCTTTAGGAAATTAATTTCAATAGGTTTTTTAATCGCATTATACTATATAAATAACCTCCTAACCATACCCAAATACAAAACAAGTATAAATGACTAGTTCCGTGGCACAAATTAATTATAATATAGTAAATACACAAGCAATGCTGGACAATAACCCACACATCAAATTAAATGTTGTATGTAACACACCACTACCATAGTGCATATACCCGAACATCAATAGATTATCTACCCTATAGGAATGGTATGTTAGAGCAATCACATTCACTTATTAAGACATCATAAATAACACAAGTATTTAAGAAGACAAAACCTTCCATTTTGTTCATAAACATGAACATACATTGTTGCATTACAGTATATAATCCACATATATACATTACTAACAACACCTAAGAGTTTGCTACTCTTTACAAAACGTTTTATATGAGGTGGAATGTTACACCAAAATATCCTATCTAGACTCTTTAGTGTCAACTGACCGACCTTTGAGTCATTTCTTGTTCTAAAATTGACAATATTAGACTGATACTAAATTGCCTTATAAGTTAGGTCTCCTTAATACCTGAAAATCAACAATTGCAATTTTGATGAGTTTTGCGAACTCAATAAGTGAACCATCATCGATGTGCTCACTTAAACAGAATATAAACATCTCATGTACTAAGCATAGTTCAATTAGTATAACACCTCATCCAACATTAAATCCCATAATTATCACATTACTCATCATATTTCAACAAGCATATTATGAATACAAAGACTTCATATGGACATTTTAGAACAATCCAATCATTTATCTCAATTCTTTATATCATCAATATGTACAAAAGCATTACACATCATTATATCAACACAATTCAACATTTATTTGCAATCAATCTCGTGAACACATATAAAGACATAGATACAAATGCACATGAGACTCAGTTCTATTTTTCTTTTATTGTGACCGAGTGCCTATTTGACTGTCCCGTATCCGTTATGGATACCAGACTCATTTTATATACTGTCACATACCCATTATGGATATTGGGCTTATTGATAACTGAGCCTGCAGCTCGTTGTGTACATTTATGAGCTTTAAGCTCTTTTTCACTTCGGTCACTCTAGTTATAACTCTTTTATCTGTTCATGCATTTCAATGTAGTGAGATGTAATAATTCACATATGATGCATTCATTATTTCACATTCGATATATTCCAGTCATATATCACATTCTTCAGATCTAAGTCCAGCATTTAACATTTAATTGAGAACACATATTTTCATATTTACATACATTTACAAAACACTTCTAATACATTCCTAAAAGTCAATATCCTCGAACAATTGATGGTTCGGAATTATCACAATCATATGAGTAGCAATTCAATAACTGAATTTTAGACAAAACAATTAGATTATAGTGAGAGAACATCTAGGTTAACTTACAATAAGAGCTAGATACCTATTGCCTCGACGATTCGACAATGTCTAGATGTGGTCAGTTAATTTGTGTTTCTATATCATGCAATACACACATATGTATACATTACTAACTTGTTTAATCAAATTAATACTCAATCATACATATGTATATATGTCATGTTCAATGTATGCTCAATTGATTTTCCCCGGGTATGTATCCTTATTCACAATTCTTGCTCATTTATTCATTATAGTTTGTATATAACTTATTGGTGATTAGATCAATGCCTTAAGACATCTCGATTACTTTAAATTCATTCAATCAAACATTTATCCATCACTTTTTTATCATTCTATACTCACGCAACTTTCCAATTCTCATTCAATCATACCTAATTCATGACTTATATCTCTTGCATCACTTTTGAATTTATAAGAACACCTTCATTTCTTTAACAATAGAGTGTGGAAATTGAAGTTTCCAGCATTATACTTCATCTTTCTAGGTAATTTCTTGTTTTCTTCTTCCTCAACGAATCAATAGAGTGTGGAAATTGAGAAGATGACTTCAATGAACATGCTTAGGTCACTTTAGCTCCTTTACTTCCGAAATATACCTAAAATCAAATATGAGCTAAAGTGAGTATCCTAAGTATTTCTAAGAATTAATCACTAAGCAAAGTATATCAAATGAATCAACATTTAAGCACATATTTTCTGGAGCTTGGAGCAGTGGAAACTTTTGAACCTATCATCTTTATGAAGTGGTTTCTAGCTATCTCTTGTAATATTTTTTGATCTGCATGTTCTCTACCACAACTATCTAGAATCATTGATATTTTATTAACATTTCTTCTTCCAAGTATGGAGGAGTGGAAGAAGTTAGTGTTAGAATCACCATCTTTCAACCAGTTCAGTCTTGTTTTTTGTTTAAGAATTGAGTTTTGAAGGTTAGGAGCTACTTAATACTCTTGAAGACTTTTCAACTTTATCAATCTGATTTCTACATTTTGAGGAGAATCATAGCAGGCTTTTTAAGCTTATATAAACTTCTCCTTAAGGGTAGAAAGTTTCTGATTTCTTCTAGAAATGAAACATTTAAGAGCAACCTTTACCTTTTTTAATTTCTAAATAAGCAGATAGGATTTGAAGCCCTTAACCTCATTATTCTGACATCAGCAGATTAGTTCTATGAATCCTTCCGTTTGAGTTTAGCCATTGATGAATCTAAAAGGAGCTCCCACTGTTATGCATTCTAGAAACCTTTGTATCAGCATATATGAGTGGTCAAACATAAATTCTCACCAAATGGATGAAAGAATTAGGAAACTAGTTTAACCAAGCTGAATGGACCATTGATCTGTCTAACTTTTTCCTAATGAAAAAGTTGCCATTTTGGTTGTTAGTCCAACTGAGCAGTCTACCAAAAGAGTTAAGATTAACCAAATCCATCTTTGTTAAAAAAACTAGACAATTCCTTTGTCAGTCCCATATTGAACCTCCTTCCACCCTCAACTTCAGCTAAATTAAGTGAGCAATTAAAATCCCCCCACAATAAGCCAGGGGTTTTGGATTCTAAGTTGAACAGTTTGCAAGTCCAACTAGATCTTATCTATTTAAAAAAACCAAAATTGGAAGCATATACTAGAGATAGATCGAAAACAAGTCCTATACCTATCATCTAACAATACAAGTGAATAAATTGATTCGTTTCTTCCATAACTTACACTCCAATCATTTCTGAATTATAAAGATAGATAATTCTACCATTATAATGTGAGTTATGATTAGAAATGATCTCTCAATTAGCCCCCTAAAATTTAGAACCAAAAAGAGAAAGGGGGTCTTTTATTTTAGTTTTAAGAAGACATATTAAACAAGGCTTCTTATCCTTCACCAATTCTTTGACAAATAACTTTTTGTGAAGGTCATTTAACCCTCTAATATTCCATACTAAGACTGCAATGAATAAAGGAAACCACCTTATTTTTGGAATTTTGTTTCCCTTTCTTCCTAGTTGATTTTCCTCTTGAGGTATTGAACTACACTCTGAACTCATCAGTTTCTTCTTGAATAAGGGCTCCTTTAGGGATATTGCTATTAGTTAGTACACTATAACATTCTCCATCCTCCTCGACCTAGTAATGTCATTAGTATCTTCTCCAAATGCCTCAGAGGCCATTTCATTGCAATCAGCTACAACTTCCAGTTTATTACCATATGACTTAGGAAGTTCAGTATTTTGAGAATTAAATACAACATTACTCAAGCATACCCCTTCTTCAACTCTATCATCTTCAATTTTTATCTGGGTTGTTCCCTCTAACTACACCAAGCTGTGTGAGTTAATTAAACCAGCCTTATTAATTGCCCCTTCTTCTCTTACTTCAAGTTCTCCTACAGTATCGTGTCCCATAGGAATATTACTAAGATCAGACTCCATTAATTCTGCATGACAATGAAATTTAAAAACTTTGCTTGTAGGAAACCATTTCTTGAAGGAGTTGCTAGGCTTCCAGGGGTAAGTAATATGTATTTCAGCCTTTTCTAACTCACCAGATTCACCTAATTTTAAGACAAGTAAACTTTTAGGCACTGGTGAATTTTTCTGAATTTCTATACACAATTTCACAAAGTAGATTCTCTCCATTGTTGCCATTTGGGAATCCATGTAGACTGGTTTCCTCAATAAATTAGCCAAAAAGCTCAACCCCTCAATAGTCCAAAATTTCATAGGCAGATTATGGAAGTTGACATCAATCTTACCCTATCAAGGTCCATTCCAAGCCCCCACTTCTGGACGAGAAGAAGCTAGTCTCTAATATGTTAAGGCCTTTGTTTTACTAGCTCATTAAGATTAGAATTATCTTAAAAGTTGAATAAAATCGTGCCATCCTCCCTTAGCATAACCTTACCCACAATTGCATTTAGCTTTAGCCTAAGCATTCACAATAGGAATGGTAGGACGCTTGGTCCCCAAAAAACCAATTGAGGTTGAAGACCAAGGCTTAGCACTAGCATTAAGTAATTCAATAGGGAGAAACTACACCATCTTTGAGTACATTTTGATAACGCTTGAGAGCTCCTTTATTATGCTGAGTCTGAATCTTATTTCTCCAAGCTCCCACTGGACAAGAGTTCTCTAGATTTCTACCAGCATTGACAATTTTCACTTCATTCTTACCACCAGATTTTGCCAAAAGCGACTCCCTGGAAAGAGCTAAGAAGTCATCTTGTGAAAGAGTAGATTCGCCTTTTTCCATAGCCATATGGAAGGCCTGGGAAAGGCCTTTCGACAAGGTTGGTGCCTCAGCCACCTTGAAATAGTCGAATGTTCAAAAGGGAAAACAAACTAGGGGCAGGAAGGTTTATTTCCAAAAAGGCAAGTGAGGGTAATATGGTAAATCGAAAAGAGAGATGTTAGAGCAAAAAAATGCATAGAGAGTAGTCAAATGAAGTTCCTAAAAGATGGTCCAAGATAACTCCAACTTATACCAACTAGATGGTAAAAAAGTACTTTCTTAAATGTCTCTAAATCGGCAAGAGTTTTCAGTAGAATATTTTTCAAGATTTAAGAGCCATAATACACCTAATTATGTTTATATATTGACCAAGACATTACATGAACTTAAACAAATGCCTAAAACGTGGTATGATTAATTAAGCTTCTTTCTAGGAAAGGTACATTTTGTTCAATAAATAGAAACAGGGTTATACGTTTAGCTAACAGATTCATCAAGCTTCTCAATAGAAGCAATTTAATACGATTTTGTAGAGACAATGATGATGAATCGACGTTCTGCCTGAAAAAATCATCCAACTTAAAAGAAATCAACTCCATTCAAAGTAACGCCGGTCTCACGCAACCTACCAATCCTTGATACAACTAACAGTTTGCAACTGCGGAACTCATGTCAGTGACAAATATAAACCTTTCACTAGATGCAGGATGGAAGAAATCGCAGTTTTTCTAGTTCAAACTTTTTGCATTTAGCAAATCCCAGTGTACACACACTGAAGCATGTCAAGAGACGGCTAACGCGAGACATCTACAGGAGTCCATAAATTGAAATGGTCATAAATGTAAAACTTAGTTCCAACTTGCCGTCTTAATGTACAACTTCATAATTGCCCACACCATCAAATTCAGGAAAGAAACGTCACTCCAATTGAAGGAGAGACTACAAAATAGGGGTTCCAAGATTTCAAACTTGATATTGCAAAATTTCCTACGAAACTGATAAAATTAATTGTTTTATAAAACAAGCTCCAACTAAAACAAGTAATGGCATCAACATAAGCTGAGCTATTAACCTTCACTGTACTTCACAAAATCTGGAAGTCACCTTTTGGCCTTCTTCGTTCCCCTGAAAAATATAAAAGGTAAGCTGCGTGTAATTTAGAAAGTAGAAAGAAAATAAACTACTCCATAAACTTACTCTGTCTTTTGAGGTGCAGGGGCATCTGCAGGTGCTGCCTGTGCCTTCTCTCCAGGTCCCTGTGGCAGCAAAGGCCCATAAATGTCATCATCACACTAATACTGCACAAATCTCATGTCTAACAGCCATACTAAATTCTACGTACTAAAACAGGAAATACACATCAGCACTTCTAACATAAAATGGTTAGCAATGAGACCATTTACAGAATTAAATGACATCAAAGTTCGTTATTGTGGGAACCTGTGCTAAACGCTCCTCCCTTCTGGCTAGTTTTCTCTCCCTGCTTGCCTTGCTCTTGGCACGTTTAGCCTCAAATTGATCAGACAAATTCTTTTCTCTGGCCTTTTCAGCCTTAGATTTGTGGATACTCTCCATGAGAACGCGCTTGTTCTTGAAGACATTACCTTTGACCTTCATGTACATGTCATGGTACATGTGCTTATCAATCTTTTTGGCTTCCCTATACTTACGCAGCAAGCGCCTCAAAACACGCATTCTTCTCATCCAAAGTATCTTAGTAGGCAGCCTAGCTTCCCTGGTACCCTTGCGCTTACCTAAACATAAAAAACAATCAAGTCAGTTCCTATAACCTCATCAAGCACTGGTCTGCCCATTACAACAGCAAGTAATACAAAGAGCACACGTACCATATCCAGAGTGGCGACCCTTTCTCTTGGCCTCCTTCATCCTGCGTGCACGAGAACGTGAGTGGATCTTTGTCGGTTTCCTGATGATGAAACCATCTTTTACCAGCTTCCTAATGTTTTGCCCTAATAGTAAGTGAGCAGTTGTATCAAATACATAATCAAGCAACTTAAAATAACCTGAGAGATCAAAATAAGCTATATTATCAATGATGGGATCCCACTAAAGAATAGAAAGACGAATGTCATCCCACTTTAACAAATCACAAAAGAATAGCATTTTCCCTTTTATTCCTCGTTTAAGCTCAGCCGTATGAGGATGAGCAGTGGGTGGAGCTCTAAATTTCACTCAATTTTGGTATTAACGGAATTCTGAATCACAAAAAAAAAATGGAAATTTTTTTTGCACAAAATTTACTAGTTCATGGTCAGGAAGCAGAAAAAGTAGGAACATAAAAGGAAGAACAAAAAAGAGAGAAGAAATGAACGCAACTGGAGTTGGCCATTGAGATTTCGTTGACCTCATTAGGGTCAAGCCAGACCTTGCCCTTGCCGCACTTTAGGACGCTTGCGGCAAGCCGCTTCTGAAGCTTCAAAGACACCATTCTTATCGTCTCCTTTCCCTGTGCCCGCTTCTTTCTCTAGGGTTTTGTGTTGTCGACCATTAGAGGATTATATGTTACCTGGGACGGACGATCTGACACTGGGCTTCGTTAGGTTTACTTACAAGAAATGCCGGCCCATCATCACCTCAAAAAATGAATATATTATTATTATTACTAGAAATAAACTTTAACTTAATTAAAATTTGAAGTAGAAACTTATTTGATTCAGATTACTAATAACAAGTAACAACTACAAACAAAAATGGGATTAATCATCGTCTTGCTTTTTGTTTTATTCATACCGTTAAATATTAATATTACTTTATCTTTTAATATATTTAATTTTATTCTTAAATTAATTAATTTATTTCTTAATAGTTGGTAATTTCTTTCACCTTGCAATGTTATTAGCAACTAGAATCTCGTTGCGCACAACTAATAAAATTTTGGATGAAAGAAATGGGATACACTTTGGTTCTGTCGGATCCTGGTGAGGCCGTGAATTAGCGATTGGGTCCATGAGGTTGGCTGACTCCGGCTTGAAGGTTTATGCAAAATAAAGAAGACACGTCGGGGGTTGTTTTCCGATAAGCCCCTCCGACGCTCAAGTTAGTCTTTTTAGAGAGTTTTGAGGCTAGTGAATCAAGAGAATTAGGGTTTCTCAGTCTCGTACCTGTATTATGGTAGAGTTATACCTTATATACGGAGTAAATGCTAGGTTTAAGTCTTTACATATGCATGGGAGACTTCCGCTTGCGAATGGGCCGTAGATGCGTGGACTGGGCCTGGGCCTGGGCCTGGGCCTAGCATAGCCGAAAAGAGTTAGGTCAATCCTTGAGAGGTGGACCAATCGGTCCATGGGTCGTTTTGATTGGATTCGGGCTCAGCATGACCGACCCAACCATAAGCCCCCTACTCCTCGAGTCTGAGCAAGAAGAAGGGTCGAAGGAGCATGTAAGGATCTTGTAGCTCGTCTATAGGATAGCTCGTAGTAGGCCCGATTGGTCGGACGTTAGTGTATAGTGCATGATTACTCGTACTGGGATCGGTCGATCGATTGTCCCGATCAGTCGGCCTAGGTGTTTATTGCATGATAGCTCGCGCCAAGGTAGATCGGGTGAACATTGTTATTGAGCGCGTGAAGGTACTCAGAGTAATTATTACTGACGACACGTGCCCTCTGACAGATATTCAGAGTTTGTAACCGTTGTGCAGCTGTCACGTACGTCCTTTCAACTGTTGCGCCGCTCCGGATTTCTAATAATCCTAATTTACCTCTGCTCAGATCCAGCCACGTGTCTGAGCTCGGCTCGGATTTTCTCCACACGTCAGGCATTGGTTGGAACGCCCATTCACCCGCTCCTTTATAAATATTCAGCGCTGATGGACTACAGGTTTTCTTCACACTCATTTTGTTCTCCGACTTTTATTTGCACCTTCTTGCTTACAGTTTCCGAAGTTTTCTTTCAACCGCCGTACAAATTTCCGACCTCAAATCACCAAATAGGTACGTCCTTTTCTTTTGTTTCCTCTTCTAAATTTCCTCTTTGTGAACATGTCGTCCACCGGTTGTAGAAGTGGGGTTTGCCCAAGGGATGTAGTGGCGGAAGTAGTGGCGACGTCGGGGGTGAGGGACGTCGAAGAAATCTCGATGAGAGAACGGAAGGATGGGCTGGTCATGGAGGAGCCACCGAGAGATAAATTGACGATGACCTTGGGGGAGCTGAAACGATCGATTATCAAGAATAATATTCCTATGTCCTGGGGGCCTAGGCTGGCCTTAGGTAACGAAAGAATCCACAGCAACTTGAATGGGTATTTTGATGTTTCTGATAGTTTCTTCTCAGTCGGCGGTATGAGGCTTCCGTATGCCCCGATTATTGATGAGGTGTGCGTCGGCTACCAATTAATGTCGAGCCAGATTACTCTGAATGGGTAGAGGTTCATCAACGGTTTGGCCTTGCTGTGTCATTAGTTTGGCTGTCTACCTTCAGTCGGCATCCTGCGCCACTTTTTAAGGATGAATTAGAGTTCGAGCTCTGGGGTCGGGATCCCTCATTTGTAATATAGAGATGCCCGGTTTCGTCCGGCCAGAACAACCTCCAAAATTACCGCTTGGTGAACAAAGTACTTCTTCGTGAAGCCTCCAGGATCTTCCCCCGAGTCCCGGTCGTGGAGGTATCCTTTAACCTAGTGATGGAACGACTCGTCGAGCCTATCTCTTACTAGAGAGGAGTGGGAGGTGGTCGGTCGCATAAAGGGGCTCGGTCGGTATGATTTCGGTCGCCTCATTCGGGAATATCGCGGGGGGGCCTCAGCTGGTTCATTTCTAATCGATCCCCCGCCCCAAATTAGCGGGCTAGGAGAAGAAATTGCCCCCGCTGGTTGATTCCTTGTGGTTGATCTATTTACTGTACTTGTAAGTGTTGGCTTCGATTTCTTACTGTTTTTATTACTGTGCAGCCATGGCAAGGGTCGATGATTATGCCGGGTGCTTCCATCCCCCTAAATCCAAAAGGCAGGCTAGAGGGAAGAAACAAAGGAAGGAGGCAGAGACCAGTGAAGGCGTTGCTCCGCCAATGGAGGCGGGCCATTCTACGGTATCACTGGCCCCTCCGCCCATTGAAGACCATCCTGTCGTATCGGCGTCATTGCCGATCGTGCTGATAGGTGCGGACCGAGCGGGTTCGGGGGAGGAGGAGATGAAGCCTTCACTCAAAAAGAAGAGGACCGCTCGGAGTGCTGGCCTTTCGTCTAGTCAGCAGGAGAGGAGCGTAGGGGAAGAGAGAACGCCCCGGTTGGATAAGGGTAAAGGGAAGGAGCGAGCCTCTAGTGACGAACGATGGGAGTTCGCAGTCAGCTTTAACAAGGTCGTGTCGCTTAAAAAAGCTGGTGTGGCTCTGCAGATTGCTCGGAAAGTTGTCCCTCCTGCGGACGAGGATTTTTTAGACGCGCTGGACAATAAAAAGCTGATGACTCGTCTCGTCCGCAGTGTCAGAGACATGGTATATGCCTCTGAAATGTATCAACGTCTGGATCAGCTTGACGAAGTGAATCGGACAATGGATCGGGAGGTTCATGACCTTCTCGAGCAAGTTAACACTTTGAGAGTTGAGCTTGCGGAGGCGAAGGAAGGGCGAGACATTTTGCGGGCTCAATTTTCTTCAGTTAAGGAGGAGAAGAAGTCTTGGGAGGAGGTGAGGAGCGTTCTAAAAGCTCAACTTGCCACATGAGAGGAGGAGAGGAGCCGGTTAATTACGGAGAAGGACTGGCTGGCTCAAGAGTGTGAGGGCTTGAAGAAGGATATGAAGACGGAGCAGGAGCGTGGTAAGAAATTCCTCCAGGATTGTCATGAAGCGATGGAGGGTAAACACAGGACCGAGGATATATTGAGGGAATTGCGGTGCTTCCTAAAAAAGCAGAGGGTTGAGGCGATCAAGCGGTTGAAAAGGTGGTTCCCTCATGGGGAGTGCTTAGAGTTCGCTTGCGACTTAACCCTTTTGGTCCTGAAGAGGTGCCATGAGGTTCACGTTCCTGACGGGTCGGAGTGTCATTCGTTTGAGGATTATGCTGAGCCGATGCTTCTCGCTGCTCTCGACCTTTCTTTGGAGGGGGTGAGGGATTGGGCCGAGGGAGAGCGGACTATAATTCCTGATGAGGAGCTGGACCTTAGCTCAGAAGTGGAAGAGGACGTCTTTCCGTTGTCTTCTCCTCCCGATCCGGCTGCTGGCCCTTCCTCTGCTGACCCGGTTGCTGGCCCTTCCTCTCCTCCGACCGATCCTGCTGCTGGCCCTTCCTCTCCTCCCGAAGGATCAGAGTGATTTTTTTTTGTAAGGCTCATCTGGTCGGGCTTGTGACCAGAGCTTTTAATTCGAATAAATAGAGGCTCGTTTTTTATTACCTCTTTTATGTGTTAAAGTGTTGGGCCCCAAAATTTCTTTATTGATGTTATTAAGCATGAATTATGTTAATTGTGTGACTTATGGTTTAATTGGATTAAATTGGAAGTCTTAGTGGATAATTGTGGTTAAGTGAGAATAAAAAGGATTAGAAATGCTTGAGGGCATTTTAGGAAGACCTCTTAAGTTGGAGAGGTTAAGGCTTTGCATAGAGGGGTATTTTGGTCTTTGACCATACCATTTTGACTTAAGTGAAAGGATTAGTAGGATTAGAGAGAAAGAAGAAAAAGAGTAAGAAGAGAAGAGAGGGAGAGTGCCGTAGGAAGAAGAAGAAGAAGAAGAAAAGAGGGGAAAGCTATAGTCTTTGATTTTTGAAGAATTGAAGCTTTCCAAGTAAGTATAAGCTTCTTTACTTCTTGTTTTAGTTGGATTAAACCCTAGAATCGATTTGCATGAGGTTAGAACCGATTGTGTAGGGTTTTCAGAACAACTAGGTGAAATCCTTGGGTTGATGATTTTGTGACTGATTTCAAGTCTTGAATGACTTAGAAATGTAGTATTGGACATGAATTAAGGTTTAGAAGTGTTGCATTTGCAATATGGGAAGATTGGGGATGAGAAAAGCTGGACAATCGGGTTCGGGAGGAGTTCCCAGACCCTCACGTCATGGCGGCGAGGAGGATGATGCGCGTGCACAGATTAGATGACGTGTGGCGGCAAAGTGTGTGTGCCTTGTGAAGTGCGAAATGGGGGTGTCTGTGCCACAAGACATTGAGCCATTATTGCATGAGCTCCGATTTTCAAAGATAGGTGAATTTTGGTATTTTGGGCATATCTTTTGCTGTGGATGTCCAAATGAGATGATTTTGGATTCGTTGTGAACTAGAGCCGTAGGGCTACAAGTTTTTATGAAGAAGGAAGTTTGGAATTCTCCTCTAAGGTTCGGAAATTGGGTTGGAAGTAGGATGTAGACTCTTAGTGCTTTTACTTTTGATTTTCAAACTTTTTGAATGTTTCCTTTGAATGTTGCTTGATTGGGAACTTGGTTTGTTATAGGAAACCAAGCCGACCTGATCCAATCGTAAGAGGAAGGACAACAGTGAGTTTGGATTCTCAAGCGATATTAGGTGGGTAATGTAATTATAGTTATTGTGTGATTCGACAAATTCTTGCCTATGTGTGAATATATGTTATGTGTTATGTATGATGAAATGCATGACATTTTGATCAAATATATGGTTAATTGTTTAGACATGATTTGTTATAAGATTTGAATGACTCGTAAGAAGCATGAGAATTAATAGAAGTGAATCTTGATTCTGACCATGTTATGCCTCGACTTCGGTCATGACATTTTGAATAAATGAAAGCTTGAAAGCATACTATCTGATAACATGATTCTAAGCATGATTATGTACTTTTGTTTGGGCGAGAGTGGAACCATTTCGTTCGTCACGTGCACGTTGACAAGAGCCTTCTCCTGGCTGCCCTCTTGTGGCATATGAGCTCCGAATGGACTCATTTTGTTCAGGGTGTAAACTTCGGTTTCTCCCTTTTGTTTTCATGGAACCCTCAAGCCGTGTGATGTGCATTGTATACTTGATCTGTTCACTATGAAGCATACTTGTGACATATTTTTTAAGTTGAATTAATTATGCTGAATGCGTAAATTGCTTGGTTAGCATGTGAGTGCTAGGATTGTTGCATGTACATATATATATATACATACATATGCCTGAATTTGTGCTAGTTACCGATGGCTTTAATTATATTAGCCACTGAGCTGTGTAGCTCAACCCATTACTTTTCACTCCTCAGGTGCAACTCAAGACGATCGTTGACCCTTGCAAGGTATTAGAAACTCCAAGATAGTTAGGAGCTTTTGTTTTAAGTTAGTATTTTTGGTTAGCCCACCAAGCATATCATCATTGGGCATTCTCATGTAATCTATTTTGGATTTAAACTTTCATATGTATTATGTCATATTGAGAATGCTTGTTTAATTTCTACAGATTGTAATGACATGATGTTTTTGTAATTTGGGGTGATCATCTCATAGTTAGAATGTGTTGTATGATTCCATATAGATGTTGGGATCGGGTCAAATTTTTTGGGGAGCTCGCAGCGGCGAGCCAGTCCTTCGTCGCGGCGCAGCCCTTAGGTGATCACCGTGGCGTGAGATCGAGGGGCTACCTCGGGATAGAGAATTTGGGACTTGGGCCTAACATAAAGATTAGACTCTCTTCGAATAGCAGGTCACGAATGAGCGCACTCAATGTGTGCCGATCGGGTGAATTAGACTGAGCGATGATGAGGCCGAACGTTCCAAGATTTTGTCTTGGGATCTTGGCCGATCGTAGTCGATCGATGTCGAGGCCGGGACGTGATTCCAAGGATTTTGTCTTGGCTACCCGACCGAGCGATGATCGAAGTTGAGTCATGGTTCCAAGGATCTTGTCTTGGCAACCTGGCCGAGCGATGGTCAAGGCCGAGCGATGGTCCCAAGGATCTTGTCTTGGAGACCTGGCAGAGCAATGGTCGAGGCCGAGCGATGGTCCCAAGGATCTTGTCTTGGCGACCTGGCCGAGCAATGGTCGAGGCCGAGCGATGGTCCCAAGAATCTTGTCTTGGCGACCTGGCTGAGCAATGGTCAAGGCCGAGTGATGGTCCCAAGGATCTTGTCTTGGCGACCTGGCCGTGTGATAGTCGAGGTCGATCGATGGTTCCAAGGATCTTGTCTTGGCAACCTGGTCGATCGATGGTCGAGGTCGAGCTATGGTCCCAAGGATCTTGTCTTGGCGACCTGGCCGAGCAATGGTCGAGGTCGAGCGATGGTCCCAAGGATCTTGTCTTGGCGACCTGGCCGTGCGATAGTCGAGGTCAATCGATGGTTCCAAGGATCTTGTCTTGGTAACCTGGTCGATCTATGGTCGAGGCCGAGCTATAGTCCCAAGGATCTTGTCTTGACGACCTGGCCGAGCAATGGTCGAGGCCCAACGATGATCCTAAGGATCTTGTCTTGGCAACCTAGTCGATTGATGGTCGAGGACGAGCTATGGTCCCAAGGATCTTGTCTTGGCGATCTGGCCGAGCAATGGTCGAGTCCGAGCGATGGTCCCAAGGATCTTGTCTTAGCGACCTGGCCATGCGATGGTCGAGGTCGATCGATGGTTCCAAGGATCTTGTCTTGGCAATCTGGTCGATCGATGGTCGAGGCCGAGCTATGGTCCCAAGGATCTCGTCTTGACGACCTGGCCGAGCAATGGTCATGGCCAAGCGATGGTCCCAAGGATCTTGTCTTGGCGACCTGGCCTAGCAGTGTTGACAGGCTTCCTTTCAAACAATTTGCTAAACTGTTTGCCGAGAAATTTGAAACCCTTTATTGATGATGACAAGGGAGTGGGCCATTAAAAAACCTGACTGGCAGGGCCAGGGAAAAGGTACCCACAGGTTTACAATAAACAATAACAGACAAATAAATAACCAAAATCAAACTTATCTATTAGTAGAATGCTTTCAAATTTTGAGAATTCCAGGGCCTCGGTAGAATCTTTCCGTTCGAATTGCGCAGGATGTAAGAGTCGTGCCCGTTTTTTTTACCACTTGGTAGGGTCCTTCCCACGTCTGACCGAGTTTTTCAGGATGCTTTCCATCCACCTCGACCTTTCATAGAACGTACCCTCCGACCTTTAAGTCACTCGGCTTTACCCTTCTATTGTAGAAACTCGTTGCTTTTTGCCTAACGGCTTCCAAACGAGCGACTGCTCTCTCTCTAATTTCACTAAGAAGTATCAGTTCTGCCTTGTGGGCCTCGTCATTCCTTTCTTCATCGTAACCCGAAACTCTTTGGTTGTGTAACACCACTTCTACTGGGACTAGGGCTTCTGCTCCAAAAGTCATCCTGAACGGTGTTTCCCTTGTGGCTCCGTTTGGGGTAGTTCTATATACCCACAATACCTCATCTACTTCGTCTACCCAGTTCTTGCGTCCGTCTAAGCGCTTCTTGAGAGCACTCATTATCTTTTTGTTGGTATTCTCCGCTAGACCATTACTTTGAGGATGGGCTACTGAGGTTAACTGGAGTTTTATCTTCAGCCGTTCGCAAAAGTGTCTGAACTTCTCATTGTCAAACTACCGACCGTTGTCTACAACCAGGACCATAGGCATCCCAAAGCGGCTCAGAATATTCTTGCGCATGAAGTCTTCAATTTTCAGCTCGGTGATAGTGGCGACCGCTTCCGCTTCCACCCATTTAGTGAAGTATTCTACCGCCACTATCAAAAAATTCTTCTGTCCCGGACTAAGAGGAAAAGGTCCTAGAATGTTCTTTCCCCATTGAGCAAAGGGGATGGGATGGCTCACAATTTTCAACCGCTCGGTTGGTTGGTGAGATGAGTTGCTGTTCTTCTGGCAGGCCTCGGACCGATTAACTTTCTCTTGGTAATCATTCCTCATTGTCAGCCAGTAATACGCTTGTCTGATCAATTTATGAGCCAACATTCTGCCTCCTAAGTGATTCCCGCACATTCCTTCGTGAACTTCAGCCATTGCTTGTTCCGCCTCCTCTTTATTCAAGCAACGTAATAGCGGCCAGTCGTAAGAGCGTTTGTATATAATGTCATTGACGATCGCGTATTCAGCCACCTTTATCCTCAGTTTCCTGGCCTCCAGAGCTTCCGTCGGCTGTGTTCCCTTGAGAAGGTATTGCCTGATCGACTCCATCCAACCTGACCGTTCATCCGCTTGAAGGACTTCGGTAATCTTCTAGATGCTAGGTCGGTCGAGCTGCTCGACTAAGATGTTATTCCTGGCATTCTGGTCGGAAGCCATCTTGGAAAGTGCATCTGCTTGAGCATTTTGAGCCCGTTCTATCCTGCTGACCGAGTATTGCTCGAAAGTATTCAACTCCTGTTTTACCAATTCTAGGTACTTGATCATGCTGCTCCCCTTGGCCTCATATTGTCCAGAGACTTGACCGACCACTATCTGGCTATCGCTGTATATCTTTAGATGCTTTACCCCCATCTCTTTTGCTAAACGGAGGCCGGCTATTAGAGCTTCATATTTTGCCTCGTTATTGGATGCTCTAAATTTCAACCGAAGAGCGTACTTCTCCTTTTCTTCCTGGCGTGGGATGATTAGTACCACTCCTGCTCCGCATCCCTCAGCGTTGGATGATCCGTCAACGAACAAGCTCCAGGAAGGGCGTTGCTCATCCTGCGAGTCGGGTTGACTCATTTCTGCCACGAAGTCTGCTAACACTTGGGCCTTGATCGTCGTCCATATTTTATAGTGTATATCAAACTCCCCACTCTATCACCATTTTATTAACCGCCGGAGGTCTCAGCTTTGGAGGCCTTTGCCGAAATTTGGTCGTCCACACCTCGATGGTATGACTCTGAAAGTATGGTCTCAGTTTCCACGCCGCAGTTATCAGGGAAAGAGCTAACTTTTCTATGGGCGCATACCGTGCTTCTGGCCCGTTTAGTACTTTACTGACGTAGTAGATCAGAAATTGCTCCTTACCATCTGATCGAACCAGGACTGCACTGATCGCCCCTCCTGTGACTGCCAGATAAATAATCAGAGTCTCCCCCTCAACGGGGCTCTGCAAAATAGGTGGGCTTGCTAGATACTGCTTCAATTGTTGGAAGGCTCTTTCGCACTCATCCGGCCATTAGAATCGAGTCCTATTTGCTTTCCTCAAAATTTTGAAAAACAGGAGGCACTTGTCCCCCATCCTGGAGACAAATCTGCTCACAGAAACTATCTGCCCAGTCAATATCTGAACATCTTTCAAGCACCGCGGCGAGAGCATTTGGACGATAGCTTCGATCTTTTCTGGATTAGCTTCAATCCCAGGCTGAGTGATCATAAACCCCAGGAATTTTCCAGATGCCACACCGAAGATGCATTTTTTCGGGTTCAGCTTCATCTGAAATTTATTGAGAGTTTGGAAGACTTCTTTTAGATCTTCTACATGCTCAGCGACAGTCTTACTCTTGACCACCATCTCATCCACATAGGCCTCAACAGATCGACCGATTTGTTTCTTAAAAACTTCCATGACGAGCCGCTGATAAGTGGCCCCCGCATTCTTCAAGCCGAACGGCATTACTTGGTAGCAATACGTACCCTGGTCAGTTATAAAAGCAGTCTTTTCTTCGTCTTCAAGACTCATTTGAATTTGATGGTAGCCCAAGAAGGCATCCAAAAACCTGAGAAGTTCATGCCCAGAAGTGGAGTCTACTAACTAGTCGATCTTGGGCAAGGGGAAATTGTCCTTTGGACACGCTTTATTCAGGTCGGTGAAATCGATGCACATTCTCCACTTCCCATTCTTCTTCTTCACCAATACCACATTGGCTAACCATTTGGGGTACTTGACTTCTTGGATCAACCCGGCTTCAAGCAGCTTCTCTATTTCTTTCTCGATGACCTCCTATCGTTCATTGCTATGCCATCGCTTCTTTTGTCTAACCGGCTTGCAATCCTTTCGGATACCGAGAGAATGCGATGCGACCGATTGTGAAATTCTCGACATGTCGCTCGGTACCCAGGAAAAGACCGATCTGTTTTCTACCAAGCAATCCGTGATTTCTTTGACTAGGCCCTTCTGAAGCTCGGAACCAAGATTTGTGAACTTGGAGTGGTCCGCTTCGTCCAATACGACCCGCTACGTTTCTTCTACGGGGTTCATCCTCTCTGTTTCTTCATCAGCTCTCACGTCAAGAGAGCTCGTCAAGACTACCGCCCCGTCTAATGTCTTTGTTTCCGCTAAATAGCATTCTAGAGCGATTCTTTGCTGACCTTTGACAATACCGACTCCATGGGACATTGGGAACTTCATTGCTTGGTAGTAGGTGGAAATGACTGCTCCGAGGGCATTTTGAGTAGCTCGTCCGATTATTGCATTATACGCCCCCACAAATTTTACAATCAGGAACTCAACGTCCTTCTCTATCTGACATGGCCTTTTTTTGAATTTTACCTTCAAAAATACTCGGGCAAAAGGGTAGGCTGATGCTCCAGTTACCCCTTTGATAGGTCCTTCTACAGGCGGTAATCGATCCTCCGGTATCTCTATCTGCTTAAAGGCATCATAATATAATAGGTCGACCGAGCTTCCCGTATCGATCATTACCCGTTTCACCTCATTTCTGTCCATGTTCAGATTTACTACGAGCGCGTCATCATGAGGACAGCTAATGCCATCTGGATCGGATTCGTCGAACGATATCATCCCATTGTTCTGCTTCTTTCTCTTGGCCGACAAGTCTTCACTGACCTGTTTGGCATACCTCTTTCTTCCTTTAACGGTTAATCCGCCTGCTGCACTACCGTCGAAGATCATGTTAATGATCCTAACCGGTCGGTCATCTTGTTGTTCGGCATTTCTGTCGCCTCTTGGCCTGGACTGTCCTCTCATTTCGCATCGACCGTCAGTATTCGCATTCTGCCTCCCTCCATCATTCCTATCGTTCTGTCTCCAAGGTTGTGGGCCATTGTCTGACCGACAGACCCTATTGTCATTGTCTCAATCGGCATTTTGTCCGCACTTCAAAAATCGGCCCAGCCTTCCTCTTTGGATAAGGAATTCAATTTCTTTTTTCAATTGCCAACAATCCTCCGTATCGTGACAAATGTCTCTATGGAAACGACAATACAATTTGGGGTCCCTCCTATTGATGGGGGTCTTCAACTTATTGGGTTCTCGGAGGGGTTCCCCATCTACCCTGATGCTCGCCAATACTTCCACGTATCGGCTGTTGAGCGGAGTGAATTCTCGTCGATGTCCCTGTCAATTGGTCGACTTTCTCCAGCTCGATTGATCCTTCTGTCGCTTGTGGGAATCGTCCGCTCTACCACTCAGCCCGCGATCGTCTGCTCTTCTTTTAGTGTTTTTCAGCACTTCTTCAAGCTGGATATATTTATCCGCCCGATTTTTGTCTCTTGAATAGACTGGGGTTGATCGAGAGCTAGTGACTTCTTAAACTCTTCGTCCCTGGTATTGTTCATCAACACCGCCAACATGGATGAGCAGGTGAGATCAGGGACTTCGACAGCTTCTTTGTTGAAACGAGCTATAAACTCCTGCAAATTTTCATTCCGTCCTTGGGCCAATTGCATCACCTCCAAGCGGTCTTCTGCGGCCGCTTACTTGTGGCAAACTGGTTGAGGAATAGCGACCTAAAGTCCCCAAAGCAAGTGATACAACTCGGAGGTAAACTATTGAACCATCGTCGAGCTCCCTCTTGAAAGGTCGTACAGAAAGCCTTACATTGAATGGCGTCTGGAACGCAGTGTAGGTTCATCATCGACTGGAAGTGTTGTAGGTAGTCCAGGGGATTGGTCTTCTTGGCATATTTTTCAGGCGTCGGTATTTTGGTGCCGGGCCCTGGGAGGCTATCCAAGATTTATGGGATGAAGGGAGAACTATGCTGTTCTGATAGATGGTCTGGGCGGGAGTTCGTGGCCACATTGATCCGATTGTTCATGATTTTTTCTAGGGTCTCAGCAGGGTGGCGATCGGCCATCGTACCAATCTGTCGTGCGGACGTCTGCTGTCGTTCTTGCTGAGATTGTAAAATCTGATTAATCAGTAGATCAGCCGCTTCTTCGATCTGTTTTCGAGTGAGGGAGGTTTGTTGCAGTGCAGGAAGGTTTTCATCCAGGGGGTGCTGGAAATTCAGATGTGTATCGGTCTCAGCGTTGTCCTTCAGGGCTGTGCTTTGTTCTTCTTGATCTGGGTTCTGGGGTGGTTGTTGATCATTTGGGTGTGTTGACTGCATGCGAGAATCATGATTGCATTCAAACATTTCCCATTTAAGAATTTCTCCAAAAAACTCATTTTCAAACTTTTCAATTTCATCAACACTTTCTAAGATTTTTCTCAAAATTTTTCATTTGTTTCAAAACATTTATATCCAGTTTCAGGAATTTCATGCTTGAAAAATTTACTTTCTCGTTTCTCAAAATCTCAAACCTTTTTCAAAACATGCACAATCTTAAACATGAATGCATCACATCATAGTGTATCACATCATAATCAAATTAAAACACATAACACATCGTAATTGGTTTGGTTCGGTCCAAGCGAAATAGAAGTATCGCACATTCGATTCATGCGGCTCAAGTGAATGAGGGGAGTCCGAGATCGAACTCCTATGCCACTGAGCGGCCGGAGAAGGCTATAACAAGTAGAGACAATATGACTCATAAAAGGACTGACCAAACCCACTTAACACATAACTAAAAGCTAATTGATTGCGAAGGCACTTTTGAAAATCTTGATTTTCACATTTTCATCTCATAACATCAAATTGTGTCAAAATGACACAAGCATATATTTACATGAATTCACATAATCAATCTAATGCAATTCACGTAAATCACATATCAATATATGCACTAATTCTTTAAATCATTCAAATCATAAATCACATAATTTGAAAAGCATGAAATTCATAAGTCTTGTATTTTCTAAAACTCATTTTACTCCTTTGAAATCATAATTTCAAACATTTACATCCTTTTCAAACATTTTTATCCATAATAATTTATCAAAATCAAATTTTTCTTTCTTTAATTTTCAAAATTCACATTTAGCTTATAATTCAATAAATAAATATACTACCCACTTCATATCCATGCTAGCATCTTGTCGATGCTTCAATTTGACCTTTTCTCCTTTCTTCCTTCAATTGAAAATTCCCTAAATCAATTTCATCAAAATTTAATCTCATAAATAACTTAATCCTTCAATTTGATGCTTAAGTCATCAATTCTTACTAATTCCAAGATAGTTACATCACTAATTCCAAAACCCCAAATTACAAATTGAACCTAAATCAATCCAATCAAATTCAATATCATAATTAACTTAATTTCTCAAATTGAACTTAGGAAATATCAATTCCTCTCATATTCAAGCTATTTCAATCTCCAATTTTGAAAATCCCCAATTTTCAAAATTGGCATAAACCAATTTACACAAATTCAATACCATAAATCACAATTTCTTCAAAATTGATTCCATATTTCATCAATTCATGCTATTATTGATGATTCTACACCATTAATTCACAAAATCCCCAAATTTCTAATTTGGCCTAAACCTCCAATTTATAATTTTTCAAATTAAACTTCACCTAAAGCATAAACATCAAAATTAACTTAAGAAATCTCAAATTCATCACTAATTCAAGCAATCTAAAGCAACAATTTCAAAAACCCCCAAATTTCACTATTCATCATCTTCTTCACTAAGCTTTCTCTCTCTAGAATCTTCCATAACCAAAATTAAACATAACCTAAGGCATAAATATCAAAATCAACTTCATGAATCACAAACCCATGTCATTATCCATATTTCTAAACCAAAATTCATCAAAATCTCAAAGTAGAAAATTTCTCTTACCTCTTTCTCTTTCAAATTGGATTTTCATGGCTTAAAGAAAAGCTCTCTTCGTTTCCCATCTTTTTCCTTCATGTATCTACTCCAAACTCATCTAAAAGCCCTTAAAATTGAAAATTTGTTTTCTCTCTCATCTTCCTCCATAACCGAAGCTTCCACTCTCTTCTTCTTCTTATTTTCTTCTTTTCTTCTTAAACCATCGTGACTCTCCCTTAAAAAATGACAATCCTTTGTTGTTTAGTGCCACATCATTTAAAAATGATGGCTTAAAAGACCAAAATGCCCTTGACTTTACTTTATGCTATTCTCACATGCGGGTTTGATTCGCACTATTAATTTGAAGGAATTTGTTAAAACTTTCTTCTCGAGAAATGTTCCTCTCAATCATACGAATCCAATGCCACTGACCGCGCTCAATTCCGATCACTACATCAAAAGTGATGCACAAAACAGTTCGGGTAAAACCATATTCTAACACATTTTCCATGTATGATTATTTCCGTCAAGAAATTCACATTCTTAATCCCAGAATTGAAACTCGATGTCTTCATACCAATTGTAACCTTATGTCTCTAGTTTAATTCAAAATAATAATCGCCTCATTTCGATTCTCAGATCAAAAGTTATGCTCAAAATACTCTCAGGTGTTCCTAATCCAAAAATTACACTATAATCCGAACTTCCATTCATAATTCAAAGGTCTTAGGGGCAAAATTGACATTTCATTTCTTCATATGATTTGTAGCCCCTTGTCTTATCTTTATTTCTCCTCAAGAATCGCTTCAATCGGATCTCTACAGATCCTGAATTTCACAAAATACTGAACTATGTTCAGAAAATTTCCCGACTCACTTTGATTGAATTAATCACCATTAATTTAATCTAAAAAATTCATAATTTTCCATGAGGATGTAGATAATTGTCTTAGGAATCCAACGCCGCAAGAATCAACTCAATCGGATGTCGGACGGAAAAGATATAAGTAAAATAGTGAACAAAGGTCGGATTGGAGGAAATAACAAGCAAGAAAAATCAAACGACGTCAGATTGGAGAAACAAAACGGTGCCGTATGGGCGAAGCAGTGGCCATTGGCGAGGCGAAGGCTCGCTCGCCTCGGGCGACGCCTCGCCCTAGCGACGCGAGCCGGACGCTCGTCATCGCTAGGCGATCGTCGCCTAGCGATCTGAGTGAAAGTCCATCGCTAGGCGATGAGTCGCCTAGTATTGGGAAACTTCATTTTTAATTTTATTTTCACAAAAAACCTGAAACTTCCAAAATTCATAACTCTTACTCCCGAATTCCAATTTTGACAAACCTAGTCTCTATAGAAAGCTTAAAGGAAGCTCTTCAACTTTCATGAAGGACATACAAATCAATTCGACTCATAAAGGAGTCTATTTTCCGGTCAAAGATACTATCCTCTAATAATCATGCTAAAACCACAATATAAACTTGTAAAAATCATAACTTATTATTCCGAGATCAAAAAATTGCATACTTTATATCGAAAGAAAGATCAAAACAAACCCTTCAATTTTTATGAAGAACATCAAAGCTCAATTAACCTCTAACTAGGTTAATTTCTCAGTCAAAGTTTCAACCATAATAAAAGTCAAACCTTTCAAACATAAACTTTGGCTGATCATAACTTCCACTCCCAATATCGAAAAATTGCAAACTTTATGGCTACAGAAATCTCTTAACATAATCTACAAGTTTCATGTAGATCATTTTCTCAAATTTTGACTAAATCAAAAGTCAACTCTCAAGGGTGAAAAAGTCAAACTTTTTCACAATTTTTTATATTTTCACACTTTCTCTTTTCAGTCATGATTTTCAACTTAATTTCAATCAACTCATCTACTTAAATTCATAAACCATACCAATCCACTCAAAACCCCAAAGATATCAAAATCAAATCATTTCTTTTCTTCTCAATATTCTTTAAATTTTAAGTCATCTATTATACAATACATTCACCAAGCACTCCTTAAATTTCATTTTCATAATTCAAATTTCACTCAAAGATCGGGGTCCAACATTTCTCTCCCTCTTAAAAGAATTTCGTCCTCGAAATTCATACTTACTTAGACTTCAATTAACTCATTCTTGCATAAATTGCTTTCTAAACAAAGATCATCAAGCACTTTCTTACTAATTTATTTCCAGAAATCATAATCAAATCACTTTTTTTTATCTACGTTCCTCATCATATCTCTTCACAACATTTCACTTTTTGTATCTCATAACACCCATATCATCTCAAAGCACTATATCTATAACTTATTATTTCTTCATATATGGACACAAGTCAATGGTCCATTTCTTAAGAAACCCTAATATGGTTCAATCATCGTTTAATCTTTCTCGTGTCATCATTCTTTCATCTATATCAATTCGTCACAATATCTCAAGAAATACTAATCTTAAGTTCCTCAACAAATTCCGAAAATCAATCATATTCTTAACACCCAAATCGAACCAATCACTTGAATTCATCAAATCGTCATGCATATCAATTTTCAAATTTCTAAAGACAATCATACTTCTTTCATCAAATCAAAAGATCACTTAGCATATCCTCATAAATTCACTCTTATCTCTACAAACTCTTCTCAAATTCTTACTCTTACTCATACGCCCAAGTAAGATCCTATTACTGGGCTCTGATACCATAAATGTTGGGACCCAATCCGGGAACCGGATCCCAACCGAAAAACGGAGCACAGAAAACGGAATTCGGAATCGAACCGTGAGAAATCGCTAATCGGAATACAAATCGCATCATCGGAGCAAAACGAATACTCAAAAAATTGAGCATCAGAAATACGAATAATAAAGCGGAGAAACTCGAAAGGCAGAATTCCAAATTGAATGCTAATCGAAATAATCAAACTGAAACAAACACCGACATCCGTTTCAAACATGAAGCATAACAAACTCATCGCGTTGGAAACCTTACGACACTTCAAATCCGGTATAATTTTTTTTTCTTATTCATTCCTTTTCTCTTTAATCAATCTCATTCAAATCATAACCATTCCATACAATTCCCTTTTTGGAAACTCATCCTCACCAATTTCAATTCACTTAATTCATCTAAATTGTTTCTTATGCAATCATATAAATCCTCAAACTCATTTCTTTAAACCCATTTTGACAGCCCAAAAATTTAAAAACCAAAGAAACGCACTTCTAATACACATAATCCAATAGCACAAGGCAACATCGGACCTCCCGTCCGGCATCCAAACACCAGCAGAAACACAATCTTAGTTCTAAACACTTCATCATTCCAATCCATAATACATCTCAACTTAATTATCCACAATTCAATCACAATCCATTCATAACTCATAACTGAAATACATCATAAATTTACATGATGACTTTTCAAGCCATAAACAAAAGCAAAACAAAAACTATCGGTTTGACATCATACTCGTCTTCTATCCGATCTCCTGCATGAAAACCTGGAGATGGGGATGAAAGGGGGGTGAGCTCGGAAGCTCGTGGATAATATATTTATAAACTGAACAATAAGCGGAAAAATCTTTTATTTTTCAAACTTTTCAAACATTTCCCATTCAAGAATTTCTCCAAAAAACTCATTTTCAAACTTTTCAATTTCATCAACACTTTCTAAGATTTTTCTCAAAATTTTTCATTTGTTTCAAAATATTTATATCCAGTTTCAGGAATTTCATGCTTGAAAATTTTACTTTCTCGTTTCTCAAAATCTCAAACCTTTTTCAAAACATGCACAGTCTTAAACATGAATGCATCACATCATAGTGTATCACATCATAATCAAATTAAAAACACATAACACATCAGAATTGGTTTGGTTCGGTCCAAAACAGACGTCGCACATTCGCAAGCGATTACGTATGGCAAGTGAGTGGAAGAGGGGAGTCCGAGATCGGAACTCCTATGCCACTAGCGGGCAGCCGGGAGAAGGCTATAACAAGTAGAGACAGCGCTGACTCACAAAAGGACCTGACTAAACCCACTTAACACATAACGAAAACAGAATTCAGATTGCCCGAAGGCACTTTTCGAAAATCTTGATTTTCACATTTTTCATCTCATAACATCAAATTGTGTCAAAATGACACAAGCATATATTTACATGAATTCACATAATCAATCTAATGCAATTCACGTAAATCACATATCAATATATGCACTAATTCTTTAAATCATTCAAATCATAAATCACATAATTTGAAAAGCATGAAATTCATAAGTCTTGTATTTTCTAAAACTCATTTTACTCCTTTGAAATCATAATTTCAAACATTTACATCCTTTTTCAAACATTTTATCCATAATAATTTATCAAAATCAAATTTTGCTTTCTTTAATTTTCAAAATTCACATTTAGCTTATAATTCAATAAATAAATATACTACCCACTTCATATCCATGCTAGATCTCGTCCAATGCTTCAATTTGACCTTTCTCCTTTCTTCCTTTCAATTGAAAATTTCCTAAATCAATTTCATCAAAATTTAATCTCATAAATAACTTAATCCTTCAATTTGATGCTTAAGTCATCAATTCTTACTAATTCCAAGATAGTTACATCACTAATTCCAAAAACTCCCAAATTACAAATTGAACCTAAATCAATCCAATCAAATTCAATATCATAATTAACTTAATTTCTCAAATTGAACTTAGAAAATATCAATTCCTCTCATATTCAAGCTATTTCAATCTCCAATTTTGAAAATCCCCAATTTTCAAAATTGGCATAAACCAATTTACACAAATTCAATACCATAAATCACAATTTCTTCAAAATTGATTCCATATTTCATCAATTCATGCTATTATTGATGATTCTACACCATTAATTCACAAAATCTCCAAATTTCTAATTTGGCCTAAACCTCCAATTTACAATTTTTCAAATTAAACTTCACCTAAAGCATAAACATCAAAATTAACTTAAGAAATCTCAAATTCATCACTAATTCAAGCAATCTAAAGCAACAATTTCAAAAACCCCCAAATTTTACTATTCATCATCTTCTTCACTAAGCTTTCTCTCTCTAGAATCTTCCATAACCAAAATTAAACATAACCTAAGGCATAAATATCAAAATCAACTTCATGAATCACAAACCCATGTCATTATCCATATTTCTAAACAAAAAATTCATCAAAATCTCAAAGTAGAAAAATTTCTCTTACCTCTTTCTCTTTCAAATTCGGATTTTCATGGCTTAAAGAAAAGCTCTCTTCGTTTCCCATCTTTTTCCTTCATGTATCTACTCCAAACTCATGCTAAAAGCCCTAAAAAATTTGAAAATTTGTTTTCTCTCTCATCTTCCTCCATAACCGAAGCTTCCACTCTCTTCTTCTTCTTATTTTCTTCTTTTCTTCTCAAACCATCGTGACTCTCCCTTAAAAAATGACAATCCTTTGTTGTTTTGTGCCACATCATTTAAAAATGATGGCTTAAAAGACCAAAATGCCCTTGACTTTACTTTATGCTATTCTCACATGCGGGTTTGATTCGCACTATTAATTTGAAGGAATTTGTTAAAACTTTCTTCTCGAGAAATGTTCCTCTCAATCATACGAATCCAACGCCACTGACCGCGCTCAATTCCGATCACTACATCAAAAGTGATGCGCAAAATAGTTCGGGTAAAACCATATTCTAACACATTTTCCATGTACAATTATTTCCGTCCAGAAATTCACATTCGTAATCCCAGAATTGAAACTTGATGTCTTCATACCAATTGTAGCCTTATGTCTCTAGTTTAATTCAAAACAAGAATCACCTCATTTCGATTCCCAGATCAAAAGTTATGCTTAAAATACTCTCAGGTGTTCCTAATCCAAAAATTACACTCTAATCCAAACTTCCATTCATAATTCAAAGGTCTTAGGGGCAAAAATGACATTTCATTTCTTCATATGATTTGTAGCCCCTTGTCTTATCTTTATTTCTCCTCAAGAATCGCTTCAATCGGATCTCTACAGATCCCGAATTTTACAAAATACTGAACTATATTCAGAAAATTTCCTGACTCACTTTGATTAAATTAATCACCATTAATTTAATCTCAAAAATTCATAATTTTCCATGAGGATGTAGATAATTGTCTTAGGAATCTAACGCCGTAAGAATCAACTCAATCGGATGTCGGACGGAAATGATATAAGCAAAATAGTGAACAAAGGTCGGATTGGAGGAAATAACAAGCAAGAAAAATCAAAACGACGTCGCATTGGAGAAAAAAAACGGCGCCGTATGGAGCGAAACAGGCGTCATTGGGCGAGAAGCTCGCTTCGCCCTCGGCGACTAGTCGCCCTAGCGACGCGAGCCAGACGCTATATCGCTAGGCGATGCGTCGCCCTAGCGATCGAAGTGAAAGTCACATCGCTAGGCGATGAGTCGCCTATGTTGGAAACTTTATTTTCATTTTTTTTTTCACAAAAAACTCGAAACTTTCAAAATTCATAACTCTTACTCCCGAACTCCAATTTTGACAAACCTAGTCTTTATAGAAAGCTTAAAGGAAGCTCTTCAACTTCCATGAAGGACATACAAATCAATTCGACTCATAAAGGAGTCCATTTTCTGGTCAAAGATACTATCCTCTAATAATCATGCTAAAACCACAATATAAACTTGTAAAAATCATAACTTATTATTTCGAGATCGAAAAATTGCATACTTTATATCGAAAGAAAGATCAAAACAAACCCTTCAATTTTTATGAAGAACATCAAAGCTCAATTAACCTCTAACTAGGTTAATTTCTCAGTCAAAGTTTCAACCATAATAAAAGTCAAACCTTTCAAACATAAACTTTGACTGATCATAACTTCCACTCCCAATATCGAAAAATTACAAACTTTATGGCTACAGAAATCTCTTAACATAATCTACAAGTTTCATGTAGATCATTTTCTCAAATTTTGACTAAATCAAAAGTCAACTCTCAAGGGTCAAAAAGTCAAACTTTTTCACAATTTTTCATATTTTCACACTTTCTCTTTTCAGTCATGATTTTCAACATAATTTCAATCAACTCATCTACTTAAATTCATAAACCATACCAATCCACTCAAAACCCCAAAGATATTAAAATGAAATCATTTCTTTTCTTCTCAATATTCTTTAAATTTTAAGTCATTTATTATACAATACATTCACCAAGCACTCCTTAAATTTCATTTTTATAATTCAAATTTTACTCAAAGATCAGGGTCCAACACTATATCAGGGTTGGCTGGCACCGCCTGACTGATCTGTGTGGTTTTGGATTTGGTGCCCTGATGTCGAGCCCCACGGTGGGTGCCAACTGGTTCTGTCGGATCCTGGTGAGGCCGTGAATTAGCGATTGGGTCCATAAGGTTGGCTGGCTCCGACTTGAAGGTTCCTGCAAAATAACAAAGGTACGTTGGGGGTTGTTTCCCGATAAGCCCCTCTGACGCTCAAGTTAGTCTTTTTAGAGAGTTTTGAGGCTAGTGAATCAAGAGAATTAGGGTTCCTCATTCTCGTACCTATATTATGGCAGAGTTATACCTTATATACGGAACAAATGCTAGGTTTAAGTCTTTACATATGCATGGGAGACTTCCGCTTGCGAATGGGTCGTGGATGCGTGGACTGGGCCTAGGCCTGGCATAGCCGATAAGAGTTAGGTCAATCCTTGTGTAGTGCCCCCTCACCGTAGGGTACATATCGGGAAACCTGAAGGTCGCTCCGATACGTATCCCACGATAAAGGTGCACCACCAGAACATTTCCCTTAATAATCCACATGGCATCGCAATAATTTAAAACCATAACACAACACGATATCAGAAACCACTAAATTTTAAAATCATGATATCAATCACATATAGCCATCCAATAACAGAATAGACAAGTCTATCAGTCCCCTGAACAAAACCAAAAAGGAAACTGATACAAGCATCTATCCTAAGTCATCCTCAAAATCCAACCCAATTGACCGAGCATTGTGTTATCGCTTCTCCATTAGACGCCGCACAGTAGGAAAAGGCTATCTCCGAGCTAAGGTCTACTCTATCGATCCTGAAAAATTAGATACAATTTTGGGTGAGTTTGCGAATCAAGTGAGAAACCATCATCGATGGTTCACTAAATCATGCATTACATAAATTATGCATAAAGACGCACGCGGTAATATTCGATTAACGTGATTATATAACAATTTCATAGTAATCTATAACGATTTATGATATCGGAATAATTTACAATAGCATAAAACAGTTCACATCACAATTTACAAGAAATCATGGCATCACGCATTCAAGAATCGTCACACAATTTGGCAATTCAATCACCATGTATATAATGCATATGAGACTCTTTCCAGATTATTCAAGATTGTGCCCAAGTTCTTAGTCGTTGTTCGATGGGGACGCGCTGTGATTTCTCCCTCGGGCTCGTGGTCGGTCAATCTGATGTTCGAGCTCAAGGCTCTTTTCAAAGGATAATAGCACTTGGGTCACATGTCCATTATCCGATCATGCATTTATGCATGCAATGCGATGTTCAATAATTCAAAGTGTATGGCTATAAAAGCCCAAGATTGTGATTCTCAAGAATATCTGAGAATTCACCAAAGACAAGAATCCAATCCAAAGATAATAGAAATATGTCATTTGATCACGTACATTTCAAGAATCATGCAGTTTCACGATTCAATACAAGAGAGGCATACCATCCGATCATGTATATTTCAAGAATCATACGATTTCACATTTGGCAAGTAATTCACGCTGAGCATTTAAACAATCAAGAATTTGAGAAACTAACTAGGTTACTCACATGTAACTTCCGAAAGCACGCTCGAAGTTCCAAAGAATGTTCGTGGAATGACGATCCAACGGCGCTCTATAACGAAGAAAATACATCCCCATTACTAGATGCTTACATAAACAGCTCAAGAATGCATATGTCTCATGAAATGATGTACAATGCATGTTCACGATTTCGGTTCTAAACCCAATTTGGACTCTTTGGCCCAATTCTAACTCGTCATTCAATCAGATCAATCCTAATTTGATTCAATCCTAAATTCAGTCAATTTTCTCAATTCGTATTCCCTATAGTAATTGCCTATCCATTGGGTCGAAACCTCTATTGAAAATCCCAATTATAACTCTAATTGTCTCAATTCAATACTTAGGTGACAATAGGAACCATAATTGGTCTTAATCTCTATAAATCAATACCATATAAGTAAAATTCGACTTCCCATAATTATTTTCAATTGTAGATCTCTTTCCCTAGTTCACAATGAATCTGGAATTACCTCAATCGGAGGTCTACACCAAAAGTTATGCCCAATAAACAAAAATTCATCCAATAAGATGTCCCCTTCGCCGCGGCCAAGAGTGTCTCGCCGCGGCGCAGAAAGGTTCACTCGTCGCGGCGTGAGAATCGCTCGCCGTGGCGAACGATCGATTCTGGGCGCGCCGTGAGACGAAGCATACTCGCCGCGGTGTCAAATATTTGACGCTCACCGTGGCATCCCTCTCACGCTTGTCGCGGCGAACTAATAAATATTCGCCGCGGCGAGACGCGCACGCAGGTCGCGGCGTGCGACGACTCTTAGTCTTCTCCGATCGATTTTCCGCCATATTCTCTTTCTAAACCTACCATTAAACACCCTAACTACCCAATCCTTTACAATAAATGCCATAAATTCATGAAACAACCATTAATAACAACAATAAAGCCTTAACAACTTACCAATCGCAGATCAAAGCCCCAAATCATCGTAAACCCTAAATCCTTCTAAAATAACGATTAATCCACTCCAAATCCTTCTCAACCTTCAACAATCACAATAAATCACTTAGCCTAGCACAATAAGAAGGAAACATAAGGAAGAATCGATGAAACTCACCAATGAGGAAGAAATCGAACCCACTGTGGAAGAAGAGAAGGAGAAAACGAAATGCCTAACTTTCCCAAATCTCAACTTAGCTATTTATAGACAAAGGTCTCCAACTCAGTCCAAATTTCAGTCTCTATTTTTGATGGCTCAACATATTTATTTCCTATCAGTAAAATTCTAATTTTTCCATTACTATTGGACAATTCTTTCAGTACTATACGGTCAATCGGTCAGTCTCTCAAATATTTCCGGTCCAGGCATTTCTTCCCGAATTTCTCGACAATTTCCTATAAGTCACCATCACTTACCAATCACTCTTAAATTATTCTAAATCAGTCAATTGAACCCAATAACTCTTAATTTCTCAATCAAATCATGATCCAGTCAATGCAGTCCGTTCAGTAAATTCCAATTCACAATTCACTACCGGAAAATCATGAATGCATGTACCTATGAATAAATGCATATGCAATAAACCTGTTCCTCTATAATTAGAGGCCAGTAACATACTCAATCAGTGAATGCAATGAAACCTATTAGTCTATCCCAATTTACAAAAATGCTCTTGCTAACAGTAACGGGATGTTACAATTCACCCCTCCTAATAAAATTTCGTCCTCGAAATTTCATATACAATTGATCAGGAAGATAGGGGACTCAATCCGCTCCTTTCTATTCTGATTCTCACTTATTTCCTTATAATTGTTCGGAATTCCTCACATTCGGCACCAAAATACACATTTATCAAACCTTAACATTGTTTCTTAATTCAAATTCAGAAATACTTTGTAGTTCGTAATCATCTTTAACTCAAATCAATCATAGTCTTTGACTATAATCGGCCTTGTTCACTCTAATGTAGGGTCAACGACTCCTTATGCAATCGCTCGAATGGTAACATCATAATAATACCCCAATCTCAACGGACTCTACTTAATATCGGCCTCACTTTTGCCTCAAAGAATACGCCGATTAGTTATCCCCACTAAAACTATTCGATTCCACACTCTATATCTTCAATTACTCTTTCTATACACTCATGGATACACAACACTTTGATGATTCCTAGAGATTTCTCTAACGGTTTCTTTGGTGGGTAAACACATACTTCACAACGATCATAAATATCGCTTCCTCAAAAGTTGAATCCCATTTGAATTTCTCAATAAGGTCTGCAATTTCTAAATGCCCAATTTGCTTTATGGGTCCTTTCTATACACACTTGATCCTAATTCTATAACTAATAATGATACATTCCTTTTTACCTCCTTGATAGATCGACAGTTGCACTCGATATTATACTAGGTTTAATAGCCTTAATGCCCAAATAAAGATCCTTTGCCATTGCATTTTCTATTCAGTACATTATATTGCACCACTAGCTAAATTTTAAAATCTCAACCGCATAATCCTTTTCAATTCCTTCAATTTCACTATTACCTTGATCGCTATCAATTTGCTTATTCATAGCCATATCTGAAATGTTTCTATTCCAACCAGTATCTCCAAGCTTTCAGAACAATATCCACACAATACATTCCGGTCATCAATTATAATATGATCCAAAAGATTATACTTATCCCTATGCACGTAAAACTACTTTACACCATTTCAACAGATTGCATCATAACCTTCATTGGGACACGCTAATAAGTATTACAAAGTCTCCGAATTTACAACGATATAGTTAATACTCGAATTGAAAATTTCTCTCATGATTCCTCAATTTCTAAATATCATATTCGCCACAAATTCCTTTACACTATTTTCTTCAGATTCCTCATATCAACTCAAGATTTCCTAAACATTTACATAAAAATTTTGTGAACCAATAATCCCTCAATTTCATGACTAATTTCTCCTCATATTCAAGAATCCTCTTTCACAATGGATTCCTTACGATAACACAATGCATATTTTCTCAGTAACAAATTCTATCTCTCACACTTGAGTTTCCAATAGACTCAGGTCTCCCAATAATGACTTTTCGTTTATTTAAAAATTTATTTCCAGTCTATCCTTTCATTGCTAAATTCTTCAGTTATAATCATCTGATCGACTCCAGTATCCATTACGTGAGCCAGATGGCCTCACAACCTCCCTAGTGAAACAGTCCATAATAGCCCTTATGCGCAGTCAATCAGTCCATCCCAAATATCACATTTACTTCCCTATACAGTTGTACTACCTAGAGGTGTACTCACCTTTAACCCATATTGTAACCTCTCTCTATCCCCATGCAGTCTACATGCTAAATGTGGTGAAATGAAAGAATGGGTGGATCCAGGATCCAACAATGCATATGCTTCAAACCAAATCGAAGCATACCAGAATAAAGATCCGGAGTCTGGGACTCCTCGCCGAGTCATGGCATAGACCACCGCCCGAGGCCGCATGTCGCTACTCAAATCCTCTAACCTCACTGCTGATCCCTCTGCTCGACCTCGGCCTCGACCTCGGCCTCTCCATCCGGACCCACCCCCACGGCTCTGCTGCACCGTGGTATTGCTACCAGATCTTCCAGTCATAGCAGACTGGGCTTCCACAGTCTTTGGGCAGTTCCTTACTAGGTGGTCCATCGAACCACACCTTAAGCAGGCTCCAGATAGCCATCGACACTCACCACTGTGTCTTTTGCCACAATGCTCACACAAGAGAGCAGATCGTCCGTAAACTCGACATCGCCGCCACCACTACCACCAGGTAAAACTATCTCTCTGCCCATGACCAGTCTGTCTAGCCCCTCCTGCGGACCTAAAGGGCCTACTCTGACGCTTGCTGTACTCTCTACTAGCATTGCCCTGGCTATCACTAGGTCTCTTAATCCTGGTCCCCGACCGGCCTCACCATCTGTTGTCTCAAGAAATGCTCTATCCTCATTCGCCGCAACCTCAACTCTATGAAATTGCCCATATCGGATCTAGCCAATAGGGTATGAATATCCAAATTGAGTCCGCCCTCAAAACGCCGACACCTATCAGCCTCAGTAGCCACCAATGAAGAAGCATAAACCACTAACTCGTTGAATCAAGACTCATAGTCGGCCACGGTCAATCCGCCCTCGTCTCACTCTAAGAACTCCTGCAACTTCATCTCTAGATAAATCTTGGGCATGAAATTATCCTTGAACGCCCCCAGAAAATCATCCCATGTCAGTGTGCGGGGCCTGTGGTATCGCCTTAACAGCCTTCCACCACCGATATGCAGTAACCTCAGAAGCAGAGAAACCGCAGAATCGAAATGCTCATCCGGTCACTGACCATCGATCGAGGACTCTCTCTCCTCTCTAGCCATCCTCGGCCTCCTCGGTGGGTGCTATCATAGAAGTCAACCGCCTCGCTAAGCGAGAGATCATATCTCCGTTCCCGTCTCACAGGAACTCGAGGAGGCAACTCCTCTGAACGAGGCGCAGGAGACTCCCTACTAGCTCCTACCGATTCCAGGTCAGCTGGTTGTTCAACTCGATCTCCAAGAACGGATGACCTAAAACAGACAAGAAATTCCAATCAGTTATGCTATTCTTACAGTGATTCAAGCCTAACAATACACTATGCCCAAAAGATTCCAAACCATGCTCTGATACCACTTAATGTAGTGCCCCCTCACCGTAGGGTACACATCGAGAAACCCGAAGGTCGCTCCGATATGTATCCCACGATAAAGGTGCACCACCAGAACATTTCCCTTAATAATCCACATGGCATCGCAATAATTTAAAACCATAACACAACACGATATCAGAAACCACTAAATTTTAAAATCATGATATCAATCACATACAGTCATCCAATAACAGAATAGACAAGTCTATCAGTCCCCTGAACAAAACCAAAAAGGAAACTGATACAAGCATCTATCCTAAGTCATCCTCAAAATCCAACCCGGTGACCGAATTGTGCCATCGCTTCCCCGGCTAGCACGCTCGCACGGTAGGAAAAGGCTATCTCCGGAGCTAAGGGTGTACTCTATCGTTCCTAAAAAATTAGATACAATTTTGGGTGAGTTTGGGAACTCAGTGAGAAACCATCATTGATGGTTCACTCAAATCTTGCATTACGTAAATTGCGTACAGCACGGCACGGTAATATTCGATTAACGAAGATATATAACAATTTCACGATGAGTCTATAACAGTTTATGATGACGTAATAATTTACAATAGCATAAAACAGTTCACATCACAATTTACAAGAATCATGGCATCACGCAGCTCAAGAATCGTCACACAATTTGGCAATTCAATCACCATGTATATAATGCATATGAGACTCTTTCTAGTTATTCAAGATTGTGCCCAAGTGCTCATCGGTGTTCGATGGGAGACGCGTTAGGATTTCTCCCTCGGGCTCGTGGGTCTTGCCAATCAAAGGTTCGAGCTCGAGGCTCTTTTAGTGATAATAGCACTTGGGTCACATGTCCATTATCCGATCATGCATTTATGCATGCAATGCGATGTTCAAGATATTGGTGTATGGCTATAAAAGCCCAAGATTGTGATTCTCAAGAATATCTGATAATTCAGTCCAAAGACAAGAATCCAATCCAAGACAATAGAAATATGTCATTTGATCACGTACATTTCAAGAATCATGCAGTTTCACATTCAATACAAGAGAGGCATACCATCCGATCATGTATATTTCAAGAATCATACAGTTTCACATTTGGCAAGTAATTCACGCTGAGCATTTAAAGCGATCAAGAATTTGAGAAACCAACTAGGTTACTCACCGTAACTTCCGAAGCACGCTCGAAGTTCCAAAGAATGTCCGTGGAATGACGATCCAACGGCGCCTATAACAAAGAAAATACAAATCCCATTACTAGATGCTTACATAAACAGTTCAAGAATGCATATGTCTCAGTGAAATGATGTACAATGCATGTTCACGATTTCCGATGCTAAAACCCAATTTTGGACTCTTTGGCCCAATTCTAACTCGTCATTCAATCGGATCAATCCTAATTTGATTCAATCCTAAATTCAGTTAATTTTCTCAATTCGTATTCCCTATAGTAATTGCCTATCCATTGGGTCAAAACCTCTATTGAAAATCCCAATTATAACTCCAATTGTCTCAATTCAATACTTAGGTCACAATAGGAACCATAATTGGTCTTAATCTCTATAAATCAATACCATATAAGTAAAATTCGACTTCCCATAATTATTTTCAATTGTAGACCTCTTTCCCTAGTTCACAATGAATCTGGAATTACCTCAATCGGAGGTCTACACCAAAAGTTATGCCCAATAAACAAAAATTCATCCAATAAGATGTCCCCTTCGCCGTGGCGCAGAAAGGTTCACTCGTCGCGGCGTGAGAATCGCTCGCCGCGGCGAACTAATAAATATTCGCCGCGGCGAGACGCGCACGCAGGTCGCAGCGTCTCGCCGTGCGACGACTCTTCGTCTTCTCCGATCGATTTTCCGCCATATTCTCTTTCTAAAACTACCATTAAACACCCTAACTACCCAATCCTTTACAATAAATGCCATAAATTCATGAAACAACCATTAATAACAACAATAAAGCCTTAACAACTTACCAATCGCAGATCAAAGCCCCAAATCACCGTAAACCCTAAATCCTTCAAAAACAACGATTAATCCACTCCAAATCCTTCTCAACCTTCAACAATCACAATAAATCACTTAGCCTAGCACAATAAGAAGGAAACATAAGGAAGAATCGATGAAACTCACCAATGAGGAAGAAATCGAACCCACCGTGGAAGAAGAGAAGGAGAAAACGAATGCCTAACTTTCCCAAATCTCAACTTAGCTATTTATAGACAAAGGTCTCCAACTCGGTCAAATTTCAGTCTCTATTTTCGATGGCTCAACATATTTATTTCCTATCAAGAAAATTTTAATTTTTCCATTACTATGGACAATTCTTTCAAGATTATACGATCAATCCATTGGCCTCTCAAATATTTCCTATCCGGCATTTCCTCCCGAATTTCCGACAATTTCCTATAAGTCACCATCACTTACCAATTACTCTTAAATTATTCTAAATCACCAATTGAACCCAATAACTCTTAATTTCTCAATCAAATCACGATCCAATAATGCGATCGATTCAAGAAATTCCAATTCACAATTCACTACCGGAAAATCATGAATGCATGTACCTATGAATAAATGCATATGCAATAAACCTGTTCCTCTATAATTAGAGGCCAGTAACATACTCAATCAGTGAATGCAATGAAACCTATCAGTCTATCCCAATTTACGAAAATGCCCTTGCTAACAGTAACGAGATGTTACACCTTGAGAGGTGGACCGATCGGTCCATAGGTCGTTTTGATTGGGTTCGGGCCCAGCACGACCGACCCAACCACACTTATTTTGTAAATACACCATTGGGTGCCATCTTCTCTTCCTGGAGAATATGATGGGGATTGAATTCCCTCATCTTATTATGTGATTTTCGTGTTTTCCCTTTATTAAAAAAAGAAATGGGATACACAACCTAACTACATGGGCGTGTTAGATTTCACGTTCCTCTCGTTAAAGGATTACAAAGGAATAATGTGATATATGGTCATGGACATAGACTGATTTCAATTTTTTATAAATAGTTTTTATTTAGGAAGTATTATTGTTGTTCTTAATGTTTGTTAGATATGCATAAAAGATTAAACCTAATCAAAATTTATATATAGATGTTTTCAAAAGAACTTATATGCAGATTTGAGTATTGAATATGCTAATAGGAATAGACTTACATTATACTTCTAGTATTAGGATGGCCAAATATGAGATTTCGTAAATCTTAAAGTATTCTTGATGTGTTAATCAGATATGGGTATCGATTAATCATTATAGGGTAGGTGGTTATACATTATGAAGTGTTAGTTTATTACATTAGGAAATTTCACTAGTCCAATTATAGAGCCTCTAAATAACTAAATCAAAGGTACAAAATGATGCTAGGGAGAATTCTACTCTAGGTGTTTTATAATATTGGATTTCTTTATATTAATTAACCGTTTGATTGTTTCTATTAGAAATCTAATATATTAGTTTAATTTAGTTCTTTTCTTTATTAAATCAATCACCCTTAATTGTTAAATAGATAACAGTAGGATGGATAGACTTAGTAATTGCAATGTATATGTGAGGCATTATATGACAGAGGTCAATGTACAATTTTAATTGACTTTAAGCATAATAATCATTATCACAGTGATATCATTAGAATACATTATGAGGTGTTATCCGACAGAAAGAGTTGTCAGCCTTTATATTGGGATGAATGAGGCCTAAAATAGTTAAAGACCAAAATTAATTAGAGATGTTGTTGACAAGTGAAATTGATCTGTATTAGAAATTAAGTGATTCAAGAAAGATGAATGAGTTAGGTGGATCAACACCGAGGATATGAAATATAGTGAGATAGACATAAGAGTTAAGTGTATTAACACTCAAGAGATGTGGATTATTAAGCGAAAGGTGAAATGTTTATGGGAGTATCACCTTAGCAAGGTGTGCTCAGGTTAGGAAATAGGATAAACTAAGCCTAAATTGTATTAGTCCATATGAAGTTGTTGAGAGCACAGCATCATTAACTTAAGTTAATCATACTAACAAAGATATATCAATTTCACACTGTGTTACATGGGAGTATATAAATATATATATATCATATCATATCATATCACTGACAAGTTTCACTTATCGATAATACATCTATGTCAATTATATATATGTATATATATATACATATATATATATATACACATATGTATATATATATATATATATATATATATATATATATATATATATATATATATATAGATATGAGGAACCAGTTAAGACAGTGTAATATCTGAATAAGTAATTGAAAGACCGACCATTGACTATAGTCAATTAGAAGAAATTATTCAAATGATGAAGTTAAATGGAAAATAAAGGAGCATAAATCAGATAAGAATTTCGAGGACGAAATTTACTAAGGGGGAGAATTGTAATATTCCATTTCCATACTAAGGGTTTGAACCCTAGATTTCTGTATTTGAGAAATAGCAATGAGAGATTAGAAAAATTCAGTTCATACTTATGCATAATGTTAATATACAGAAACATGAACTTGAATTTTGCACACATTACAATGATTTGTTCATGCACTCATTTGACTTTTTTGGGTATAAATGATTGTTTTAATGTGATTATAATGTAAATTATGGATTTATGTGTCTTAAAAATTGAGTTGGTGTGTATAAGTAGTGATTTAAAATTTTTGATGAAATTTGAGAATTTTCTAAAATTTAGGGTATTTTTCGATTAGGAAAAATTTCAAGTGGTGAGATAATTGATAAATAATGGCAGAAATAACTGTCAGATGGTAGTAGAAATTTTGATGAATGATATTAAGATTTAATAACATATATCATTTAAAATGGAGGAATCAATTGGATTAGAATTTTGACCCAAAAAAAATGGATTAGAATTGGGACACAAATGTACTGGCTAACTAAAAGACCAAATGAGGATCATGAGAAAGTGACATGTGGCAAGTGATAAGTGTCACTTATCACACTACTTGTCTTAACCCATGATTTTTATTAAGTGAAAGACCCACTCTCATTTTGGTCTTTCTCTTGCTATTTACTCCTCTCTTCATTAGCTTCTCTCATCTTCATCTTCTTCATTTTCTTCATCTTCCTCTCCTTCTCAAGACACTCTCTTCCCTAAGCATCAAAGTTGAACCTTAATTTCTTCCATCGCTAATTACTTCAAAGTTCTTGCTATCTTTTCTTCTTATAAAAAACCCACCTATTCTACTTTGGCAAGATGATGATCGTGAGATGCCTGGGAGAAGCTAGGGTTAACTGTTATTTGAAGATCTTCAAGTAAACAAGTAAGTATAAAGCATCACTCTTCTTTATTTATTGAATGAAACATGTTTTGATGATAGTTAAGAGTTAAATAATCAAAAAATGAAGATGGGTACATGTTGAAACGTGAATGAGAAAAGTGGGTAGATTCATGTCTTGCTTTTATATAAATGATGATCAATATTTCATAAGTTGTTGTTGAGATGATTTGAGTTAGAATGATCATTAAAGATGGTGTAGGAAAGAATGCAGAAAATTTTGATAGATAATGAGTTTTATGTTCTATTTTTTTGGTGTTTAAAATTAATGTGGATCTCTTTGGGTGTTTTGGAGATGAACTAAAATGAGTCTAGAGCTAAAAAATGGGAGTAATGTAGTATCTTGAAATGAGAAGAATTAAGCTGATAATTAAAAGTGAAATGAAGGTAAATATGTGTAGAAAGCTGATGATGAATGTATATATGTATATGTTCTGTTTTTAGTGTTCACGATCAATCAAATACTATAATTTGTTTACGGATGATACTGAGTTGAAATGGAGTTAAGAATGATGGGGAAATAATGAGTAATTAAACTAGAAATGATAGACCTAGCATAAGGTGTTGAATGTAGTAAGTAAAGAGTTAGAAATATGGAAAATATGGATGCAATTGCATAGATTTTGGGGTAAGAAGCTTAACTTTTGTTGTGGATGTCTGATTGAGATCATTTAAGTATGATTTCGAAGAGAACTTTGAGTTCTACAACTTCTATGAAGACATCGAGGAGAGATTTGTTAAGTCAAGAAGACTTCACTTCTTCTATTGATTTTGATGAAAGTAAAATAATAATAATAATAATAATAATAATAATAATAATAATAATAATAATAATAATAATAATAATAATAATAATAATAATAATATAAATAAATAAATAAATAAATAAATAAATAAAAAAAAGAATTGTGTGAACTGCTTTGATGAATTTGTTAAGTACAAAAATAAATGTAAGTGGCACAAATCATCAAATGAAGAAGATACTTAAGTAAAATTTGAATAAGAGAAAGCATCTAAGATGGATCAAAAGAAGTGATTAAGTCTAAGACACCAGATGAAGCATATGAATCTAAGTAAGAAGATGTAATTGAAGAATGTACTAAAACGTCAGTTAGTTAGAGTTAGTTACAGGACTCAACTAATAACAGACTTTAGAAGACTCTACAAGTAGATTTATCAAAGAATACCATTAGATATTTATGTTATAAATATTAGTTATAGTCGTAAACTTAAAAATAAGGGGAGAATTCTGAATGTAGAAAACATACTTAGAGAAATTCTGTTGCTTAAGTGCTCACGCTTTGAAAAATATTCTGAGAGAAAAGGAAGAAAGAAAGAGGGTAGATACATCTATAATGTGAAGCTCAAACAATATCTTTTTGAGTGAAAAAAGGCTAGAGCCTAAAGAGGCTAAGGAAGTAGATAAAGAATACTTTGTGAAAGAGACCTGAAGAGGCTCTGTAAGTATAGAAATAATACTTGTAATGTTGAAGGAGATAGTGAAATCTCAGATGAACTCTAAGGAGTGGACGTAGCCCAAGGTTGAGGGTGAACTAGTATAAATAGTGGTGTCATATTCTCTAACTGTTACCTCTTTAATTTTCTTATTGTTAGAAGAATAGATACTAATTTCTATTGTTGCATTACTCATCAAATTAAGTGCGTTGTTTTGTAATTGTCTGAATTTGTCAAGAAAATCAAGAAGATTTTAATGATTAATGTCTTAGACGATTTAACACAATTCAACCTCCATTCTTGTGTATTTTACATATTATACATGATTTCTATATTAACAAGTGATTTACTTCAGTTGGTATCAGAGTAAGTTTCCAAGAAACACTGTTATAAAGTGAGGACAAAGATCCTTGGCTGAATCACATGTTTTCATAGAAGAAGGTGCCTTAGTCTCGAGACCTCCTGCATTCAATGGTGAAGACTATCATTATTGGAAGGACAAGATGCAGCTCTTCATAGAATCCACACACATTAATCTTTGGGATATCATTGAAAATGGTCCATATATCCCAACAGACAATGAAGGGAAAAGCATCTCTCGTGACCAATAGTCGGTTGATTAAAAAGCTCGTTTTTAATTAAACTCAAAGACCAAGTTCTTTTTAAGTTGTGCTCTAAGCAGAAGTGAATATCATAAGGTTCATGGATGCGAATCTGCAAAAGAAATGTGGAACACATTAGCCATTGCATATTAAGGCATAAACCAGGTGAAAGAATCCAAAATTGGTATTCTTGTTCATCAGTATGAGCTATTCAAGATGAAAGATAATGAGACTATTGATCAGATGTTTGAACAATTCCAAAAAATTATTAATGGACTTAAAGCTTTGGGGAGAATCTACGAAAGTCAAGATCATATAAGAATTCTTAGAAGTCTTCCAAAAAGATGGAGACCTAAAGTAACAACAATACAAAAGGCCAAGGATTTAAGTAAGTTGAAGTTAGACGAATTGCTTGGTTCACTGAAAATACATGAAGTAGAGCTTGGTGCAGAAGATAAACCCAGAAGGGATAAATCTATTGCATTGAAGGATAGTCAGAAGAATCAGAAGATATAGAAAAATAGAAGCACATCTTCAAAAGCATTAAAGATTGAAGAAATCAAGAATGATGATGCTAGTGAATCTGATCAAGATTCAATTGAAGATGAAGATGAGCTATCCTTTATTTCAAGAAAGATTAAAAGGATGTGAAAAAAGAAATCAAGGGGAAATAAAGAATTCTCTTTCAAAAAGAATAGCAAAGACAATTCGAAGAATGAGAAAGTTTTATCGTTGAGAAAGTTTTATCGTATGCTATGAGTGTAATAAACTAGGACATTACAAGTCTGAATATCTATTGCTCAAAAGAAAAAAAAAGTTAAGAAAACAAAAAGAGCATGATGACAACATGGGAAGATCTGGATTCGTCTGAATCTGACTCAGAAACATCAAAACAAGCAAATATATGCTTGGTAACTGAAAGGGAAAGCGATGATGAGGTAATTTCTAACTTTGATGATCTTTAGGATGCTTATTTAGAATTGTTAGAAGATTCACAAGTTATCTTAAAAAAATATAGGTTATCGAAAAAGAAATTTGTTGAAAATTTAAAGAACATAAAACTCTTAGAAGACGAAAACGCCTGCCTTAAGAAACAAGTAGACGATATGAAAAAGAAAGTATCTGTAGATAGATCTAAGGAAATTAATCAACTAAAATAAAGGATTAATAGTCTTTCAGCAGATTTATCAAAATTTGTAGAAAGTATAAAAAGGATGAATGACATGATTGGAAGTTATAGACATCCAAATGATAATAGCGGTTTAAGCTTTAATGATATAAATACTATTCGTAATAGTAATGTTCTTAATAATAGGAATTTTGTTCCTTATAGAAAGAAAAAGAAACAATATTCTTATTATTATTCAAATAAAAATTATAAGACTAACCCCAAAGGACCCAAGAAAATATGGGTACCTAAGAAGGATATAATATATATTGCAAATTTCCTTACTTGGAAGAAGCAACCACCACCAATGATACTTGGACAGTGGCTGCTCGCGACACATGACGGGCAAAAGTTCTATGTTCCTAGACCTCCAACATAAGTAAGGAAGATCAGTAACTTTTGGAGACAACCAGCAAGGCAAAATAGTTGGCATCGGCAAAATTGGTAAAGATTCCTTTTCATCTATTGATAATGTTCTGCTAGTTGATGGCTTAAAGCATAATCTAATCAGTATAAGTCAATTATGTGATTCTGGTTTTGAAGTATCCTTTAATCAAGATTCTTGTATAGTCAAAAACAAGGACAACTCCATATTCTTTTATGCCAAGAGACAAAATAACCTCTATAAAATTAACTTAGACGATTTGAAAAATCAAAATATTTCATGCCTTATATCAAAAGATGATGAAAAACTAATTTGGCACAAAAATCTAGGTCATGTTAGCTTTAAACATATTTTCAAGTTAGTTAGACATGATTTGATAAGAGGTTTACCAAAATAAGTTTTAACAAAGATTTCTTTTGTGAGAAGTTATCAAAAAGGAAAACAAGTTAAAGCATCTTTTTCGTCTAAGAATATTGTAACTTTGTCTAAACCTCTACAGCTGTTATATATAGATTTGTTTGGTCTAACCAGAACACCAAGTCTAGGTGGAAAAAAGTATGATCTTGTAATTGTTGATGATTTTACTAGATTTTATTGGATATTGTTTTTATCACATAAATATGAATATCTTAAATGCTTTAAAGTTTTATCCAAAAAGTTAGGAATTTCTATAGCTAGAATTAGGAGTGATTATGGTGGAGAATTTGAAAATAAAAAATTCAAAATGCTTTGTGAAGAGAATGGAATTTTCCATAATTTCTCTGCTCTTAAAACTCCTAAAAAATGGACTTGTAGAGAGAAAGAACAAGATTATTAAGGGAATGGCAAGGACTCTGCTATGTGAAATGAATCTTCCTAAGTACTTCTAGGCAGAAGCTATAAATATAGCTTATTATATTCAAAATAGAGTATTTTTGTGACCTATTTTAAATAAAACTCCATATGAATTATGGAAGGGAAGAAAGCCAAATATTTCTTACTTTCATCCTTTTGATTGCAAATGCGTTTTTTTGAATACAAAAGAAAATTTGGATAAAGTTGATTCTAAGATCAATTTAGGAATTTTTCTAGGTTATTCAATTACTTCTAAAGCTTATAGAGTTTATAATCTTGTTTCTAAATATGTTGAAGAGTCTATGCATGTAAAATTTGATGATGATTCTCATATAGATAAAAGAGATGATTTTGATGATGAAACTCTATCTACTCCCTTAGTTAATAACCTAGACGATTCACCACTAGACGATCCATCTGATAAAGTAGTAGATATTTATGAAGATATTATCTTAAGAAAAGACTGGAAATATAAATCTTCTCACCCAGAAAACTTGATTATAGGAGAAATATTAGAAGGAGTGAGAATTAGATCTAGATTTAGAAGAGAGGCCAATGTAGCATTTGTTTCTGAATTAGAATCTAAGAAAATTGATGAAACTCTTCAAGACGAAGCTTGGATTTTGGCTATGCAAGAGGAGTTAAATCAATTTACAAGGAATAAAGTTTGGTCTCTAGTCCCTAACTATCCAATAAATCTATTATAGGAACTAGATGGGTGTTAAAAAATAAACTAGACAAATCAGGAAAAGTAGCCTATAACAAAGCTAGGTTAGTAGCTCAAGGTTATAATCAACAAGAAGGAATAGACTATAATGAAACATATGCTCCTGTAGCTAGACTAGAAGCTATTAGGATTTTGCTTGCATATGCTGTTTTTTCATAATATAAAATTGTTTCAAATGGATGTGAAAAGTGCATTTTTGAGTAGTTTTATAGATGAAGAAGTTTATGTAAAACAATCCCCAGGTTTTGAAGACATTTATAAACCACATTATGTGTATAAACTTCATAAAGCTTTGTATGGATTAAAAAAAGCACCTCATGCTTGGTATGATCGTCTGAGTTCGTTTTTGATTAAAAATGACTTTATTAGAGGTATTAGAGGTCAAGTAGATAAAACACTATTTAGGAAAAATATTAAAAATGATTTTATCGTTAGCAAATATATGTTGACGATATCATCTTTGGTGCAATTTCTAAAAATTTATGTTCAAAATTTGAAAATCTTATGAAAAGTGAATTCAAAATGAGTATGATGGGTGAATTAAAGTTCTTTCTTGGTTTACAAATTAAACAAATTGAAGAAAAGATTTTTGTTCATCAATAAAAGTATATCAAAGAACTTTTAGTCAAATATAAAATGAAAAATATTAAACCAATGTCAACTCCTATGCATCCTTCAATCGTCTTAACTAAGGATGAAGTTGGTAAGAAGATTGATCAAAGTTTTTTCAGAGGAATTATTAGTTCTTTGCTTTACCTAACTTCAAGCAGACGTAATATAATGTTTAGTGTTTGTTTGTGTGCAAGATTTCAAACAGATCCTAGAGAATCTCATTATATTGCTGTTAAAAGAATATTGAGATACTTAACAAGTTCTACTGATCTTTGCTTAATATATGAGAAAGGTAAAGATTTTAGGATAATTGGCTACTGTGATGCTGATTATGCTGGAGATAGGCTTGATAGAAAGAACATAAGTGGAGGTTGTCACTTTCTTGGTCATAATCTAATTTCTTGGTCAAGTAAGAGGCAAAGTTCAATTATTCTATCTACTGCAGAAGCCGAATACATGTCAGCTGCAAGCTGTTGTTCACAGATGTTATGGATAAAGTATTAGTTAGAGGATTATTCTATCCAAGAAGATCAAATTCCAATCTTCTTTGATAACACAAGTGCTATTAATCTCTCAAAGAATCCAATACAACACTCAAGGGCAAAGCATATTGAAGTTAGACATGATTTTATAAGAGACTATTTACAGAGAGGGATCATCAATCTAAAATTTGTTGAGATGAATCAACAATGGGCAGATATCTTCACCAAACCCTTAAGTGAAGACAGATTTAAGGAAATCAGATGAAACCTGACTATGGTGATGTTAAATGACCATTTGTCTGAAACTCCATGATCCAAACGATTCGTCTAGAAAAAGCTAAAAAGTCGTAAGTTTTTAGATTAAATAGTAACAGTAACTTTCACTCGGTAGTTTCAATTTCATGATTACCGGTGGATCAGTTAAAAAATGTTACAAACGGTAACTTTTCAAGAGTGTATATAAAAAGAAATCATCTTAAAATCTGCAACACCTTACACTTTCAATTTCAAAACCGACTTGTTCAAAGTTCTCTCAACAAAGATGATCCAACCCTCTGTTCTAAACATCAAATACTTCGCATTTCATTGCATATTTTTCTCTCAATTTTTTCTATATACTACCCTTGCTTCTTTAAGCGAAATACATTTCTTTGTTTATTGTTTATCTTTTACAGATTAAAAAACACCGAAATTTCTTGTCTATAGAAGACTCGTCGATTTCACTTCCCTGAAAAATGATCGGATAAATATCGAACCTGAGATTGAAGCAGCTGAATGGAAGAATTTCTTCAACTTCTGAGAGACTGTGTATTTAAATGAAATATATGAGTTTTGGAAGAATGCGAAGGTGGTGGACAACACCTTGGTATGAATGGTAGATGGGTTGTTAGTAATAATCACATAAGATTTTATTGTGAAGGCTATTGGGTGTCCAAATGAAGGAGATGAATTGTTCAACAATATAGATTGGATTGCTCAAAGTCATATAGACAAAGTGAACATCAATCAAAAACTATATGGATCCAGTAATCTAGGAGTCAAGAAGTCTTCAACCTTCATTCCAAAGGCTAGGGTTCTTCACTCACTTCTTCTCTATTGTATCCTACCAAAAGCAGGATCAAAGGACATGGTGACAATGAATGACGAACATTGTCTGTTTCATCTACTCACTCACCAACCTGTTAATCTTCCATTCTTGATTCTTAAGTACATGATAAAGGCTAGGGAGGATTATCATCTGAAGAGTGGTTCTTTACCTTACGGTATGCTGTTAACAAGATTCTTCAAAGAATCTGGAATCCTATTTGATAGAGGAAACAAAGTAAAGATAAATGTTAAGAGTGTTATCAATGCCTCTAATATTCACAAAATGGGGATCAAGACTGAAGTCGAAGCAGATGTATATTTCATACCGAAAGAACAGTTTAAGAGGGAGCTTTCAGTAAGACGAAGCAGGAAAGAAAATGTTCTGTCTGAAATACAAGCAAAACCTCGATCATCTAAAAGAATATCAGTAGAGGTAAAGGTTGAACAATCTTCTGATGAGCCGATACAAGCCAAGACATTTCGATAAAAGAAGGAAAGCAAGGTTCAACAACCAACTCAGCAAGTGTCTTTAAAGAGGAAGGTTGAGACGCTCCAATCACAAAAGACACAGATTGTTGAAAAGAAAACGAAGATATCGTCTGAACAACAGCTAGTAACTTATAACCCTCCTCAACCGATGAAGAAAGAAGATTTGAAGATGAAGGTCATAGAAGAATCAACACATTCTTGTAACAGAGGTTCAATTATCATCAGAGAACCTTCTAAAAAAAAGTTAAGGTTCAAGTTGAACCCATAACAATAAATGATCAGACGATACATCTTCCAAACCCTGAATATCGAGGACTATATAGTATTTTACGAGATGAAAAGGCAGAACCATATCCATTGAAGATTATGAAAGATCCTTTTAAAATCTATCTAGTGACAAGTAGAATGACATTGAAGATTGTACCATATGTATAACCTATACATCCAACACCGGTATTTAGCAAAGAAAAAGGAAGAAGAAGTTTCCTGAAAGACGAGAAGATGATCTCACAGAAGAAGAGATTCAAGTGGCAGTGAAGAACATAGATGATGTATGTTATGCAGTTTAACCTGTAGGCATCTATGTAACATTATATATCAAGGGAATCAGGAAGTAATTTTGGAGCATCTACTCAAGATGAAAGCTTCAAGGTAGTTAGCACAATATCAGAAGGAAGGTATAAAAGTATCACAATTGAAGGTATCGATTTTAACTTAGAAATCTTTGTGCATTTGCTCATTCATTTCAAACCCTTAGGTTTCATTCCTTCAGTTAAAACTATTTTACACCTTCTAAGGCAATTGATTTACAAATTACCTAGACCTGATGATCTTGATATCTCTGACAGAAAACAACCTTTCAAATTACCCTCAATTAAAATTATAAAATTAGACGATTCACCTAGAAAACCAGCTATCTTTGAACACATTCATCCACTCAATGAAATACTACAAGATGCCACTGTTAATTTGGAGCTCTTGAAGAATTTCATCAAATGGACTGAAGCTAGTCATAAGCAGATGGAAGTTTAGGAAGCCTTAGCTAAAAAAATTGAGGAAATTAATACTAAGGTTAATGAATTAGGTGATGCAATGGGTGATCTTCATGAGAAAATATCACTTCTACGTGTTTCTATAGAAGAAGACTGTAAGATGATCCGCATTGATATTCAACAAATGTATTATGAAATTTTGAAATGTCCAAAATGAACTATCTTTTTGATTAATAACAAATAAAGGGAGAACAGTGGAAAGGAGAATTAGAAATAGAAATTTTTTATTTATCATTATATATCTTGGTTTATTCATCTGAATATTATTTTATCTTCCAATATTATGATTATTTGTTATCATCAAAAGGGGAGATTGTTAAATTAAGAAGACTTCACTTCTTTTATTGATTTTGATGAAAGTCAAATAACAATAATAATAAAAGAAGTGTGTGAACTGTTATGATGAAATTTTTAAGTGCGCAGATAAATGTAAGTTGCACAAATCATCAAATCAAGATGATACTTAAGTAAAAGTTGAATAAGACAAAGCATCTAAGATGGATCAAACGAAGTGATTAAGTCTAAGACACCAGACGAAGCATACGAATCTAAGCAAGATGATGTAATTGAAGAATGTACTAGAATGTCAGTTAGTTGGAGTTGGTTACAAGACTCAACTAATAACAGACTTTAGAAGACTTTACAAGCAGATTTCTTAAAGAATACTGTTGGAGATTAAGTTTATAAATATTATTTATAGTCTTAAACTTAAAAAAAGGGGAGAATTTTGAATGTACAAAACATACTTACAGAAATTCTGTGCTCAAGTGCTCACGCTGTGAAAAATATTCTAAGAGAAAAAAGAAGAAGGAAAGAGAGCAAATACATCTGTAACGTGAAGCTCAAACAATATCTTTTTAAGTGGAAGAAAGGCTAGAGCCTGAAGAGACTAAGGAAGTAGATAAAGAATACTTTGTGAAAGAGACCTGAAGAGGCTCTGTAAGTGTAGAAATAATACTTGTAACGTTGAAGGAGATAGCAAAATCTTAGATAAACTCTGAGAACTGGACGTAGCCCAAAGTTAAGGATGAATCATATAAATTACGATGTCATATTCTTTAACTCTTATCTCTTTAATTTTCTTATTATTAGAAGAATAGATACTAATTTCCACTGTTGCATTACTCATCAAATTAAGTGCATTGTTTTGTAATTGTCTGAATTTGTCAAGAAAATCAAAAAGATTTTAAAGATTAATATGTTAGATGATTTAACACAATTCAACCCCCCTTCTTGTGTATTTTATATATTATACGTGATTTCTATATTAACAAGTGATTTACTTCAAGATTTTGCTGTCTAAAGGAGAAAAATTTCACATTTATGTAGGTGTCTTGTGAATGTCCTCCCAACGGACATGATGTCCCTTCAAACAGACATGGGTGAAGCTAGAAAGTTGGAAGTGTCCCCCTAGTGGACATGAAGTCTGCCTAACATACATCTACTTGCCATTTGGACTTAATTTAGGCTTGAATGGAGCTTGAATTGAACCTAGAATGATGTTTGAATTATATGACTAAATGTGTGACATATATGAAGTGATAATTGAGGTTATAGATTAATGAATGAATAATTGAGGTTATAACTTAGTGAATGAATTGTTGATATCAAAATGAATTGTTGATATCAAAATACCAAATGCATGAGTATAATGGGAATGAAGATATTCATATGACTGTAGTTATGATTCAAAGAAGTTGAGTAAATACATATTAAGTAAATGTGAATGAGAATTACGTATTATGAGAGCATATAATGTTAGAAAAGAAATGAGGAGAAATTGATTTATGATAAAATAACCAAGTGTTCTTGAGGTATAAGCCTAAGAATAAGCTAGACACATACAAGCGATAAGGATTGAAAGGTGAACTTAGAATGATCATGTACAAATGAAGTGTAAACTTAAGTTCAATTAGATGTATATGATTTATGAAATGAGAATGAATATAAGATTTGAATTTAGGTAATATACTTGGGATTGTCATTGAGCATGCATTATACACAACACATATATATATGTATTCGATTGAGTATTAATAAGATTGTGCAATTAATAATGTGTGTGAAATATGTGTATTAAATGATGCTGATATACAGGATAGAACATCTGCATCTAGACGTTTCCAAATCATGAAAGCTAATGCTAATCTGGAGCGTACTGTGAGTTGACCTAGATGGTCTCATTTTCACTATTTGTTCTGTTTTAAATTTCTGTATTGAGTTACTACCGTTATGATTGATGTGAATTTGTTGATCTTGGACAATAAATATCTGAGGCATTTGATGCATGTAAGAATCATTGGAAGTGCTCATTGAATGTGAATTTTAATGAATAAGTGATACTCAACATTATTGTTGAATACTGGACCAAGGTTCGATTATAAATGTGAATGTGAATGTGAAATTGAAATAAAGTGACTGATAGAATATATGTGAATGTGATGCATTTCATTACATGAATGCATGACAACATAAAGGATGTTGTAACTGGAGTAGCTACCGAAAAAGAACTTAAAGCTCAGAAAGGGAAAAAGAGCTTAAAACTCAAAATGTGGAAAGAGCCTCTAGCTCACTGTGTAAAATGAGCCTTGTATCTCAACAGATAAGGGATAGTTATTAATGAGCCCGATATCCACAATGGATACAGGATAGTTATAGGCACTCGATCATAACAATAACAATTGAAAGTGAGACTCATGAGCATTGTATATACATATGATACGTATGATTTAAATGGTTAAAATAAATAGTTTGAATGATTTATGAATGTGAAATATGATTTAAGTGAATATGAAATGTATGTGACTCAACATGTTTAATTGATGAAGTGATGTGAATTTTGTGAGTATATGACTTGATGTGTTATGTGATTGAGTGAGCCATCGAGGATCGTCCACTCACTGAGTCCATAAAACTCAACCCAATATTTGCTACATTTTTCAAGTTTAGAAAAGATCTCCAGTTAAATGAATTGGAGTCTAGCCACTGCATTTGGGTAAGAGATAGAGGTCAGGATCAGTTCACATCTATATATGTATTTCATTAATTTGTATCAAAATATGTATTCACAAGTATTGTATAATGTATATATGAATGATTTTGTAATGTAACGACATTATGACTAAAAGTGTTTTGTATTTGTAATAGGTCTAAGTGATTACTAAAATTTCGATGATATGTATAATAGTTATAACACTTATGATTGAAAATGTTTATGAATAAAATGAGCTGAAATTGATTATTAGTTTTCTGAAATATGTGTGTGATGTGTGAAAATTTTTAATGGTTATGATTGAATGACTGTCCTAGTACACCACCCTTATAGAGTGTATTCTCGAATACTGTCAGTTTGTTCGGGAATATGCCCTATAGGAGTGGGGTGCCACATAATAAGACTGACAGTTAAATTGTAACTAGCAATTTTTAGTCTTATTGTTCTATAATACCCTAAATGAGATTTGTTATTGAACTTAGAATGTTATATTTACCATATTTTTAGGAATATGAAAAAGAACTATCAAAAGAAGTTGACCTATTGTAATAGGTATAAGAAGCAAGAGAAGTAAAATTAGCTTTACCATATCTTTAAATCTCATAGATGATAGTTTATTTGTCTCTATTCTTTTGTTTATAAGTAAAACTCATAAAAAGGTGGTGAATTACGAACCTTCTCAATATAAGGACAAAGATGCACAATATCAGTCATCATATAGGATGTGGATTCTATAAATGAGAATTCTCATTTTATAACTTTTACTCATATGACTCCACCTTAATCAATGGCTTTATTCCTTTAATTATTTCACTTGTTTATCATTGGTATGTGTCTTTAGATCCTTAAACAAAAAGAGGGGGAGAGAGAGAGAATGTATTTGAACTATAATGAAAAGAGAGGAACACATGATAAAAAGTTATTAGGGGCTCCGGAAGTTAATAAAATAAGAGATGATTTAAAAGAAAACAATCTCAAACGAATTCTAAGACATAAAAGATCAAATAAGGGATACTTGATAGCCAAATCAGTGAAATTTTAATAGATCTTGTACTTCTACAACTTCTTTCTATTTTTAGAGAAATTGAGAGGCTTAAGCTTAAAGTTTGATCAAACTCTTGACTTAAACAACAATTAATCCAACAAAACACATAAAAACACTAATAAGAACATAAATCTAAGACCTAAAAACATGATTATCGTCTAAGAAAGCATTAAAAACGCACTCTAACACCTAGAAAACATATTAAAATTTACAACTTTCATTCACCTATTATTGAATTTAAAACATCCCTTAATTTTATTGCCATGATCTCAAACATAATCTTATATAAGAAGTTGCAATAGGAAATAGGTATGTACTTCTTTAAATAGGTTAGTATAAGTACCTTTAGGATCAAGAATATGAAGTTTTTCTATTTCCTTTAATAACTTTCATTTCTCAAAGAACTCCACTGGTAGAGTTTCGTAACATTAATCAAAATAAACTAGCCCTACTACTATAGTAGTAGTGAGTCTAGGTCGATCCTACAGAGAGGGTGTGAAAAGTTATTAAAATGAAAATAATAGGTGTTTAGATATAAGGGGTTGTAGTTTTAGAAATAAAAAAATAAAATAAACTAACCTAATGAAAAAAATTAAAGAAATATATGAAAAATGAAGAAAGTAGTGAATTCATTTCTTTAGTTCAATCTCGGTCTATACCCTAATTAAACATTTTTTCATGATTTATTGTTCTCAAATCTCTCCTAGAGACAATTAATCGTAGGTTAATAATTAACCTGAGTTTTTCCTTAGGTAGTGTTTGATCAAGATATGATCATTAATTAAACCTAACTACCTAATAACCTAGGATACGATCTCTAGATTCAATTAGGAAGTAGCATTACGAATTAGGAAAACTGATTAATTAAGGCAACAACTACATACGATGCGTCATTTAACCTAGGTTATATTATTCCTAATAATTACAAATCATTAGTCGTTAGACATGAAGTTCAAATATAAAAATTACGGATTATATCAAAATTCGAGCAATGGGTTTGTAAATAAATAGTCTAATGAAAGCATTGAAATAATCTTTTCACAAAACCTAATAGGTTTATACACAAATAATTTAAGAATAATGAGAATACGATTATCCATATATAAAATCTAAATCAATTTAGGATAACACAATGAATTTCTAAAAAGAGATAGAAACAACTAAAACAAAGAGAGAGTGCTTAACCGAGTCATTGGCCTCGATGTCACCTTCGAATATTTTATACTCAAATGTCATGCCAAAAGCAAACTTGAATATTTTGACATCACTCTTTCTTATAGAAAAGTGTTCTCCCTTGTCTTAAGTTCCCAAGGACACCAAAATCAATTCATTTAGTTCATTGATTCGAAAGATGTACTTCAACATTTTTGCACTGCTCTTGTCCAAATCAGTATACTTATGCACAACTTCCATCCGAAATCTAAACATCTTAGAAACTAAATTAGATTTCAACCTCTTCATACCATTTATAGCTCTATGTCTATAGTTTATCTTGAAATAAGAATCATCTTATTCGGAGCTCGAATGATCAAGAAATCATCGAAATACTGAAGCATGTTCAGTAAATTATCCGATTCCTACTCTCCCAATTTATACCCTTACTTTGGATTTAATACATCTTTTTCACATTAATACCAAAATCTATAACCTTTCATGGAGATGCAAGAAAAGAAAAGTGTTAGGAATATAAGGGTTCAAGAATCACTTCATTTGGAGGTCGGGCAAACAACTTATGGCTGAACGAAGCAAACAAGATTTGGTCCTCACTTATATTGAACTTGTCTCGGGACAAATGACATAACTCTCACTAGATATGTTGGATTAAGATCATCTTAGGATAATTTCAAAGATAACTTTGAAATCTACAACTTTGAAGCACATCTTGAGGTCAGAATTTTATCATCTGAAGGGACAAAATGGATCAGACGATAGGATTAGACGAAGCCAAAGGAAAAAACAGACGAATGGAAAAAGACAGGAGAAGTGGAAAAATTGCTATAAATTTTCCTACAAATATAATATTAAGATGTTCTTTATATGGTTCGAAAGAAGACTTCAAGATCTACAACTTTCATGAAGACCTTGAAGACAGATTCTATCTTCTGAAGGGTCAAAAATATAACAGAAGATAGGTGTAAAAGAAGCGAAAAGATAGAAGGAGCAAAAAGACAGAAGATAGCAAAAACACAGAAAAAACGAAAAACAAAAGAAGCAAAAGGTAGAAGATAGCAAAACATAGAAGGAGCAAAATACAAAAGAAGGCATGTCAGCAAAACACAGAAGAAGACGCGTTAGCAAAACACAGAAGAAGCAAAAGACAGAAGAACCAAAAGATAGAAGAAGCAAAAGACAAAAAAAGCGAAAAGGCGAACGAAGCAAAAAAGCAGAAGAAGCGAAAAGACAGAAGAAGCAAAACACAGAAGAAACAAAATGGCAGAAGAAGCAAAAAGACAGAAGAAGCAAAAAGACAGAAGAAACAAAACACAAAAGAAGCGAAAAGGCAGAAGAAGCAAAAAGACAGAAGAAGCAAAACACAAAAGAAGCGAAAAGCAAAAGAAGCAAAAAGACAAAAGAATCGAAAAGACAGAAGAAGCAAAACACAGAAGAAGCAAAAAGGTAGAAGAATCAAAAAGAAAAAAGAAACAAAAAGACAGAAAAAGAAAAACACAGAAGAAGAGAAAAGGAAGAAGAAACAAAACATAGATGAAGCAAAACACAGAAGAAGATGACATCATCATAAAGAAAATACAGAAGGAGATGACATCATCACAGAAGAAGCAAAAAGGCAGAAGAAGCAAAACATAGATGAAGCAAAACACAGAAGAAGAGGACGTCATCACAAAAAAACATAGAAGGAGATGACATCATCATAGAAAAAGCAAAAAGGTAGATGAAGCAAAACATAGACGAAACAAAACACAGAAGAAGATGATGTCATCACAATGGAAACACAGAAGGAGATGACGTCATCATAGAAGAAGCAAAAAGGTAGAAGAAGCAAAATATAGATGAAGTAAAACATAGAAGAAGATGACGTAATCACAAAGAAACACAGAAGGAGATGACTGTTAAGTCAAAAAGTCATCACGAATAATAATTTTGTTGATAATCAAATAATAATAATGTTTGAAATAAATGAACTGTTTTGATGAGTGTGTTAAGCGTGCAGTACAAACACAAAAGAAGTGGCAAAAGCACAGAAGAAGTGACGAAAACACAGAAGAAGTGACGAAACATAGAAGAAGTGGCGAAACACAACAGAAGTCACGCAAACACAGAAGAAGTGGCGAACACAAAAGAAGTGACGAAAACATAAAAAAGTGGCGAAACATAGAAGAAGTGATGAAAACACAGAAGAAGTGGTGGTGAAACATAGAAGAAGTGCTGAAAACACAGAAAAAGTGGCAAAACACAGAAGAAGTGACGAAAACATAGAATAAGTGGCAAAACACAGAAGAAGTGACGAAAGCACAGAAGAAGTGGCGAAACACAGAAGAAGTGGTGAAACACAGAAGAAGTTTGAAAACACAGAAGAAGTTCGAAAACACAAAAAAGTTTGAAAACACAAAAGAAGTTCGAAAAATACACAAGAAGTTCGAAAACAAAGAAGAAGTTCGAAAACATAAAAGAAGTGGCAAAACACAAAAGAAGTTCAAAAACACAGAAGAAACAATTTGAGTTAGTTACAGAACTCAATTGAATAACGATTTTTATAAGAAGCAAAAAACAAGAAGCAAGAAGCAGTTATCAAGAAACTAGAAGCGGCTGGAGACTTAGGCTATAAATACTAGTCGTAGTCGAAGACTGAACAACTTTTAATCTTTAGTTTTCAAGTTATTACTTACAAAAGTTCTGTATTCAAAGTGCGATACAAGAGAGAAAACTCTATTGTAACAAAAAGCTCACAATATCTTTATAGTGAGAGAAAGAATAGGCTAAGAGCTTGGAGAGGCTAAGATAGCAGAAAGAATACTTAGTGTAAGAAACCTGAAGAGGCTCTAGAAGGAAGGAAAAAATACTTGTAAATTTGTCGAAGTATAGTGAAAACTCAGAAGGATTATGAGGATTGGATGTAGCTCAAGGTTTGGGGTGAACCAGTATAAAAATCGCAGCATTTACCTTCTAATTCTTTACTCTTAATTTCTCTTGTTCTTATACAAGTATATAAAAGTTATTTGAAATTTAACTACGTAACTATTTCATAGTCTTTTAATACTTGAAAAAGTTCCCTTTTCAAGAAATATTAAAGGTTTTGTGTATTGACAAAAAGATTACACAATTTAACCCCCCTTCTTGTGTACTATATATATTATACGTGAGTTCTATATTAACGTGTGATTTGCTTCAATTGGTATCAGAGCTCGATTTCTAAGAACCACCTTTACACAGTGAGGACAAAGATCCATGGCTGAATCACACTTTTTTTATCACTGAAGGTGCCTCCGTCACAAGACCTCCTGCGTTCAATGGTGAGGACTATCATTATTGGAAGGAAAGGATGCGGCTCTTCATTGAATCCACACACGTTGATCTTTGGGACATCATCGAGAATGGACCATACGTACCAGTAGATGATGAAGGAAATACTATTCCACGTACCAGATGGTTAGCCGATCACAAAGCGAGATTTCAACCAAACTCAAAGGCCAAGTTCTTTCTGAGTTGTGCTTTAAGTAGAAGTGAATACGATAAAGTTCATGGAAGCGAAACTGTGAAGGAGATTTGGGACACCTTATCCATCGCACATGAAGGCACAAACCAGGTGAAGGAGTCCAAGATCAACATTCTTGTACATCGGTATGAGCTGTTTAAAATGAAAGAAGACGAGTCTATTGATCAGATGTTTGGACGATTTCAAACTATCGTTAATGGACATAAAGCTCTCGAGATAATATACAATAATCAAGACCATGTCAGGAAGATTCTCAAGAAGCCTAAAGTCACTGCAATACAAGAAGCCAAGGACTTGAGCAAATTAAAGCTTGACGAGTTGTTTGGTTCTTTGAAGATACATGAAGTGGAGCGTGATGCTAAAGACAAAACTAGAAGAGACAAATCGATAGCATTAAAGGCTGGTTAGAAAAATCACAAAACGTAGATAAATAGAAGTTCATCGTCAAAAGCACTGAAGATCGAAGATATCAAGAATGATGACACCAGTGAATTTGAACAAGACTCAAGTGAAGATGATGATGAATTATCTTTTATCTCAAGAAAGATCAGAAGAATGTGGAAGAAGAGAGCAAAAGGAAATAAGGAATTTTCTTTTAAGAAAAATAACAAAGACGAAGTCAAGAACGAGAAGGCTTCTATCATTTGCTACGAATGCAACAAACTAGGACACTACAAGTCTAAATGTCCATTTCTTAGAAGAAAGCCGAAGAAGAATAAAGAAAATAAAAAGAGTATGATGGCAACTTGGGAAGATTTGGACTCGTCCGAATCTGATTCTGATTCAGAAGCTTGTTGGAGTTATGTAAATATAGTTCCCTGAAAAGCAAGTGTATTTACATGTAAGTTTATCTTCTTCAGTTACAATTTTGTAATGAAAATATTTATTATTAATAAAATAAAAGAGTTTGGTTTTATCTGTGTGAGCATTATATATCTAATCAAAAGGTACCAAGATTCTTTTGTAAGTAATATACATATACATAGAGATGTATGGGAAACATGTATATTATTAGAATCTATATTAATTAATTCATAGTTGAATAATCAAGTTGGTCACTTTATTATGGTTTAGACTGTAGTGTTGCGATTTATCTCCATATAAGTAAAGGAGTTTACTTAAAGGGAATGATGAGTTTCATATCATGATAGTTGTAGACTATCGATATTGGCACTATTAAATGAATCTAGAATCAAGTATGTTTTCAAGAATAAAATGGGTCGTTACTTTAATCTTAAAACATACAACTTAAGTATTCGCTTATTATGATTTATAATCTTGATGAGTGGTGAACTCACATATATTTCATTATAATTCTTGATATGATTGAAATGGATTTTTACAGAGTATTAATCCAGTGTTCGCATGCTGGAATTATTAATTGAAACATGTATCAGGGAACATTCACTCAAATAAAGAGTTTATAGTGCTATCATCACTTCTAGATGTTTTAAGGGGATTTGGTGATTAAACTGGCACCAGTAGTTTGATGGACTAACTATCTATCAAGTATTGAAACCAAGATGAGATCTTGTGTGTTAATCACCATATAATGTAAAATGGGAGTCTAGAAGGAAAAACCAACATAAGGGCAAAACGATAATTTTACCCTTTGTTGTGCGAATGGCTATAATAAGGTTCTAAATAGGGTTTGCAATTGGACATAAAATATGTATTAACATAATATTTGATAATTCAAGAGTTCAACTAATTATCTTTAGTGGAATGACATTTAGTTAATAAGCTAGAATTAATTCTAATAAGATTGAATTAATTCTGGGCTTATTGGAGCTTGAATTATCAAAGTCCAATAAGATTCCCCACTTGGCTTTAAGGAAAGTTATCGAGCCAAGTAAGAAATATAAAGGGAGGTTTTAGAAGCCATAATTGAATGTTGGGCTTGGTATAATTAATGGTTAATTAGAAGCCCAAATGTACATTTATAAATGGGCTAGATTTTGGTTTAATGTAATTAATTAGATTAATTATATGAAAACAATTTTTTTAAAGGAGAAGTAGCAATTTCAGTTTTTCCTAGATTAAATGTGCAGCTGCACATTTGACATTAAAATGCTAAAATAAAGATGGTCTTTATTATGGTTTATCATCATTAAATGGAGTTATGAACTTACCATTAAATGGTTTAATGGTTATCTTTTAATGTTAGCATGTAACCTATTTGCATTCATTAGATTAAAGATGAAAGATGTACATTAGATGGACCATCTTCCTTCTTTCTTCTTGCCAAAACCGAAATTGGTTATTCAATTTTAGGTTATAGTCTTTTCATATAGCCATTTTAAAGATAAATAAAGAGAGTCTTATTTGTTGGCAATTTTATGATTGATTAATGCAAGAAGTGATGCATTGGATGCCTCTCCCTTCTTCCATTCATGCATAACCGAAGTTGGAGTGGTAAGAAAGACATCTTGCATGTTCTTGAGACCTTCTCTCCTTTCATGCAAGGTAGAACCGAAAATACCAATTGAAAGAGTTTCATTTTTTGGTTTATCTTCTTCTAAGAAAATCTCCTCCAAACATTTCTTCTCCTTTCCCACCAAAGGATTTTTTTAACCTAATTGTCCTTGAAGAACAAGTGGTAAATCTAATTGGTTGAGGATATAACAACAAGGAGAAAGTAGATTGCTAAAGGAAAATATTCAAAGGCAAAGGATTTGGATATTAGAAGAAGGAGAGGATAGTGCATCGAGGATTTAAAGCTGTAGCAAAGGAGTCGGTAATACTCCTAATCTTGTTTATATTTTATTATCCTTATACCATATCATGTATGGATTAGCATGATGATTTGGATTTGTTGCTTCCGCTGCAAGTAATGATTTTTTAAAAGTTTTGAAATCTACCGTTTCTCCAAATATAGCATGCTTTGTTTTTCAGATCCAACAAAGCTTCAGTATAAACAAATATATGCTTGGTAGCCAAAAAAGAAGGTGACGAGGAGCTAACTTCTAACTTTAATGAACTTCAAGATGCATACTTAGAATTGTTAGAAGATTCACATACTATACCAAAGTAGTATAGATCTTTAAAAAGAAAGTATGTAGAAAATTTGAAGAACACGGAAGTATTAGAGAACGAAAATGTCTGCCTCAAGAAATAAGTAGACGATTTGAAGAAAAAGTAATGGTAGATAGATCTGAGGAGATTAGTAAGTTGAAACAAAAGGATTAATTCTCTTTCAGTAGACTTATCAACCTTTACTGAAAGAACGAAGAAAATGAATGACATGATTGGGAGATATAGACACCCTAATGATAAGAATGGTTTAGGGTTTACTAAAAGTAATACTCATCATAAAAAGAACTTTGTTCCTTATAGAAAGAAATATCACCAGTCTTTTTATCATTATTCTATGAATAATTATTATACTAACCCTAAAGGACCTAAGAAAATCTGGGTACCTAAAAAGAACATACTATCTCCTACAGATCTCCTTCCTTAGAAAAAGCAGCCAGTACCAATGGTATTTGGATAGTGGATGCTCGTGACACATGATGGGAAGAAGTTCTATGTTCCTAGATCTTTAAAATAAGAAGGGAGGATCAGTAACTTTTGGAGACAACCAACAAGGTCAAATAGTTGGAATCGACAAAATTGGTAAAGATTCCTTTGCATTGATTGATAATGTTTTGTTAGTTGAAGGTTTAAAACATAATTTGATTAGTGTAAGTCAATTATGTGATTCTGGCTTTGAAGTATCCTTGAATCAAAACTCTTGTGTAGTCAAAAACAAGGACAGTTTTATATTCTTTTCTACCAAAAGACGACACAATCTTTATAAGATTAATTTAGAAGATTTGCAAAGTCAAAATACTTATTGCTTTATATGAACTGATGAAGAAAAACTGATTTGGCATAAAAAGCTAGGTCAGGTTAGTTTTTAACATATTTCTAAGTTGATTAAACATGATTTGGTAAGAGCTTTACAAAAAATGAGTTTTAACAAGGATTTCTTTTGTGAAAGTTGTCATAAAGGAAAACAGGTTAAAACATCTTTTTCTTCTAAAAATATTGTAACTTCGTCTAGATCACTAGAGTTGTAACATATAGATTTATTTGGTCTAACTAGGACAATAAGTCTTGGAGGAAAGAAGTATGGCCTCATAATTGTTGATGACTCTACTAGATTTTTTTGAATATTATTTTTGTCACATAAAGATGAATCTTTTAAATGTTTGAAAATTCTTTCCAAAAAGTTACAGAATGAAAAAGGAATTTCTATTGCTGGAATTAGAAGTGCTCATGGTGGTGAATTTGAAAATGAAAAATTTAGAATATTTTGTGAAGAGAATGGAATTGTCCATAATTTCTCTACTCCTAGAACTACACAATAGAATGGAGTTGTAGAAATAAAGAAAAGGACAATTCAGGAAATGGCAAGAACCATGCTATGTGAAATGAATCTTCCTAAATATTTTTAGACAGAAGCTGTAAATACAAATTGTTATATTCAAAATATAATACTTCTGTGACCATTGTTGGATAAAACTCCATATGAGTTATGGAAAGGAAGGAAGCCTAATATTTCTTACTTCCATCCATTTGGTTGCAAGTGTACTATATTGAATACAAAAGAAACTTTGGATAAATTTGATTCTAAGATCTATTCTGGATTTTTTCTAGGATATTCATTATCTTCTAAAGCTTATAAGGTTTATAATCTTACTTCTAAATCTGTTGAAGAATCTATTCATGTTAAATTTGATGATGGTTTTCAACCAGATAGAAGTAATGATACTGATAATGAAATTCTATCAGTACCCTTAGTTAATAGTGTAGATGTGTCACCATTAGATGTTCCTTTAGAAAAAGCAGAAGATGTTCCTAAAAATCTTAGTCTGAAAAAGGACTGAAAATATAAATCTTCTCACCCTGAAAATCTGATTATAGGAGAAAGTTCAGAAGGTGTGAGAACTAGGTCTAAATTTAGAAGAGAAGCAAATGTAGCTTTTATTTTTGAAATAGAGCCTAACAAAATTGATGAAGCTCTTCAGGATGAAGCTTGGATTTTAGCCATGCAAGAGGAGTTGAACCAATTTACTAGGAATAAAGTTTGATCTTTAGTTCCCAGACCACCTAACAAGTCTATTATAGGAACCAGATGGGTTTTCAAAAATAAACTAGACAAGTCAGGTAGAGTGAGTCGAAACAGAGCTAGATTAGTAGCTCAAGGCTATAATCAGCAAGAAGGAATAGACTATAATGAAACTTATGCTCCTGTAGCTAGATTAGAAGCTATTAGGATTTTGCTTGCGTATGATGTTTGTCATGATATAAAACTGTTTCAAATGGATGTGAAAATTGCTTTTTTGAATGGTTTTATTGATGAAGAGGTTTATGTAAAGCAACCTCCTGGTTTTGAAGACTCTAAGAAACCAAATTATGTCTATAGACTTCATAAAGTTTTGTATGGCTTGAAACAAGCTCCTCAAGCTTGGTATGATCGTCTAAGTTCCTTACTGATTGAAAATAGTTTTAATAGAGGACATGTAGATAAGACTCTATTTAGAAAATGTATTAAGAATGATTTCATTATAGTACAGATATATTATTTTTAGTGCAACGTCTAAAAAGCTATGTTCTAATTTTAAGAATTTGATGAAAAATGAATTTGAAATGAGCATGATAGGTGAATTAAAATTCTTTCTTGGTTTGCAAGCCGAAGAAAAGATTTTTATTCATCAACAAAAATATATTAAAAAAATGTTGGTTAAAAATGGAATGGAAAAAGTGAAACCTATGTCTACTCCTATGCACCCTTCAAACCTTTTATCTAAGGATGAATCAGGTAAGAAGGTTGATCAAACCCTTTTTAAAGGTATTATTGGTTCTTTACTTTATCTTACAGCAAGCAGACCTGATATTTTGTTTAATGTTTATTTGTTTGCTAGATATCAAGCAGATCCTAGAGAATCTCACTATATTGCTGTTAAAAGAATTTTGAGATATTTATCAGGTTTTACTGATCTTTGCTTAGTGTATGAGAAAGGTAAAGATTTCAGGTTAATTGGCTACTGTGATGTTGATTACGCTGGAGACAGGATTGATAGGAAGAGTACAAGTGAAGGCTATAACTTTCTTGGCCATAATTTAGTTTCTTGATCAAATAAGAGGCAAAGTTCAATTGCTCTATCTACTGCAGAGGCTGAATATATGTCAACTGCAAGCTGTTTCTCACAGACGCTGTGGATCAAGTATCAGTTAGATGATTATTCAATTCAAGAAGAACAGATCCCAATTTACTGTGACAACACAAGTGCTACCAACTTATCGAAGAATCCAATACAACACTCGAGGGTAAAGTATATTGAAGTTAGACATCATTTCCTACGAGACTATGTATAGAAGGGAATCGTGAGTCTACAATTTGTTGAGACGAATCATCAATGAGCAGATATCTTCACTAATCCTTTGAATGAAGAAAGATTCAGAGAAATCAGGCGAAACTTGAATATGGTTGTGTTGAGTGACCAATCGTCTGACACGTCATGACCTAGATGATTTTCTTAGTAAGGAAGATAAAAATTCATAAGATTTCAAGGAAACGGTAATGGTAGGTCACAGGCGGTAACTTTTTAGAAAAAGGAGGGAAATCCTCTCAAAGGTTTTATAATATTAACTACTCTAAAATATTCTTGAAATAATCTAAAATTAACTTTTTGCAGAACTCTCATCAAAACATTTCATTACTCTGTTATTGATATCAAGTTCTTTCTGTTTTCATTTTCATCTTCTCATACTAACCTCATTTCTTTCAAAAAAATAAATTTGTGTGTTTAGTTTCTATTATCTACAGATTACCAATGGAGCAATCAATGATTTATGGAAGGCATGTTGATTTCAACTCCTTGAAGAAGAACTAGATGGATATTGAATCAAAAATTGAAGCAGCAGGTTGGAAAATTTTCTTTCAGGTTTGTGAAACAATATACCTAAATGAAGTATGTGAGGTCTAGAAGAATGCGAAAGTAATAGACGAAACCTTAGTTTCAATGGTGGATAGAATATCGGTTATTATGACATTGGAGTTAATAGAGAAGGTCAGTGACTGTCCATGTGTTGGAGCAGAGGTGTCTCATACCACAAGATGGATGACTAAGAGGAGTATAGAGAAAATACAAATCAATCGACAACTCTATAGGAGCAATGAGCCAAAGAATAAGAAGGCACCAACTCTCTAGGGTTCTACATACAATACTCTTTCATTGTGTTCTACCAAGAACAGGTTCAAAGAATGTTGTGACAACAATAGATGAACAATGCTTGTTTCATCTACTCAATCATCAGTCTATAAAGCTTCCACACTTGATTTTAAGGTTTATGATGAAGACGAAGAGAGACTCAAATGCATTACCTTATGGTATGCTGCTGACAAGAATCTTTAGAGATTCTGGAGTCCTTCTTGACAGAGGAAACATAATAAAGATGAATAAAAAGCATCATCAATGCTTCAACTGTCACTAGAATGGGTTTGAAAGAAAAGGAGGATATAGATTCTATGGGCAAAGCAAGGATTGAGGGGGAACATACTGTAAGACACAGGTTGAATGAAAAGGTTACTCCCACAAGGAAGATAAAACCTTAATCCATAGAAAGAATGCCTACAGAAGAAAAAAAGAGTAAATCGTCTGAGGTATCAGTGAAAGCTAAGATAATTTCACATAGAGAAGATAGCCAAGAGAAGCAGTCTGCCAAACAAGTGTCGATGAAAAGAAAGGGGAGACACTTCATTATAAAAAAACCAAAAAATCCAGAAGGTCACCAGGACTATTGACCTTGCGTCAAAAAGAGCAAAAGAGAGGAAAAGGTTTAACTTTTGTTAGAGATTCTAAAAAGTCTGAGAAAGCTCTACAGGCAACAAGATCTTTGGTCTCAATTTTGCAAGAACAACCAGCAAAATTGACTAAAGAAACAAAAATTAAGAGGAAGTTGGTGTTTGAAAAGAAGAAACCTCAAAAACAACCCTCTTCTAGACTGGTTGAAGAAAGAAAGAAGCTGAAGACTAGTGATAAAAAGAAAACCTCACCTTATGTTCAACAGAAGAAAAAGCAAGTTGAACACAGATCAGCTCAGCATAATCCTTCTCAACATATCCGAAAAGAGGATTTGAGAATGAAGGTAATTGAAGAAATAATGCCTGTGAAAAACAGAAGCTCGATTATTATAAGAGAACCTGTGAGAAGGTTGGTTAAGGTACAAGTTGAACCAATTCTGATCAATAATTGATCAATGATCTTCTCAATTATGAAGAAAGAAGATTATAAGGGATTCTGAGAGATGAAATGTTAGAACCATATCCATTGAAGATGTCCAAGGATCGATATACTATTTACCCAGTGACAAATAGAACATTGATCAAAATTGTACCAGATACCCAAACAAGAGCTTCAAACATTGTACGCCATGTAGATAAAGGGAAACAGAAGATGTACCCTAAAGAAAATACAGGAGATCTCACAGAGGATGAGATACAGGAAATAGTAAGAAACATAGATGAAGCTTGCAATGCGACTCAATCAAGAGGAATCTATGTTTCTCATCACATTTCGAAAGCATCAGGAAGTCAATGTGGTCACTTCACTGTAGGAAAATCCCGGTGTGTGCATCACATGTACACGGTGCGGAAAAACAAAAATTTTTGTTCCGAGACCTTCCCGAAAGCCATGATCTATGTGTCTATATAACGAAGTCAACCATAACGACCAAAGGAGACCGTCTCTAATGGTATCCACGCAGAGGTCGGAGAACCTAACCAGGGCAAACCTTTTGACCCGGGAATAGCTAGAATAAGGGAGAGAGTGCTAGCTCTTACCTTATTCTTGGAGAGCTTAAGGAGAAGAAGATGGTGAAGCTTGGAGAAGAAGATGAAGCTTGAAGAAGATGATGGAGAGCTTCGAAAATCAACTCTTTCCTTTTCAACTTAGGTTATTAACATGTTTGTTAAAAACACTTTTATATAATCCACGACCATCAAGCTTCCTTTAGCATTTTTGTCTTTTAGTCATCTTGTCCTTTTCATTTAAAGCCATTAAAAGCTACTTTTGACAAGGCTAAAGACATTAAATGAAATGGATGACAAAGCTTCTCATCCTTCTTCCACGTTGATGATATATATATATATATATATATATTAATTACTTAATTAATTAATAAGATATATATAAATATATAAATGCTTAAGTGGTCCAGTCACACTGGGGTTGGTCTTACCAGCCTACAGGTCCCGGTATGGAAAAAACATCGGAGACTTGTTTCAGCAATATCAATGTCGCGACCTCATCGGGACATATCCCGATCTCATTGGGATCCATTTAGTTCTATTGCTCTCTATATATTGGATCTCTATCCAAAACCATTTTACGAATTCTCCGAGTCACTCTTATGCATGTGACCCATTAGGTTCCCGGTTATGTTGGCCACTTAGATTAACACTTAATCCAAGCAATTCATGAGCGGTATCTAGCAACACATCATGACCCCCAATTGACCGGAAAGTAATTGGTTTGACGAATGAACCTATGTTCATCACGAACCTTTCCATAGACAATTACTGTGCAATTCGTCCTTTCACCATGCTATACCCCACTTGGTTATGAGTATGGGCAAAATGTCAACTCTTACTAAACTGACTACGTCAAATCTAGTCCAAGTGATATCAGTTCTCGTCCTAGGACTCATTACTTTTTATGTCACTGAAGACACTCTTCATGACATATGACTTCCGGTCAGAGATTTCCAAGTAATGACCCTGACAAGAGGCCATGGGTATCATCTTCTGCTATCACAGAAGTGATGAATCCTTTTTTGGCTACTCAATTACCTTCGAATACCTCAAGCTGTACCCAATCACCACCCTATGAGCGACCTGTGTAAGGCAACAAGGAATGGAGTCAAAGCACAGAATCAGTATCCAAGATATCCTTGAGTACCTCAAGTCTAAGGATATTTGCACCATTGCTATGATGAGATTATCACTGACATTAGAATAGGACATCCATATGATGATCTCATAGCAGGTCATCCAATGAACTTACTACGTCTAGTAAGCATTCACATCTCAACCATAAATATCTCATATTTACAGTTTCTGAGATCCACTGCTTGATCAAATCAAGGAGCTTGAGATGTGCTAGTCTCTCCGGATTAACGATGTCCAGTTTCAATAATCCTATGACTAGGGATAATTTAGATACTGACATAATTGCACATGATAGGAATCTCAGTAGTATGGTCGCATCATAATTTCCTTCATGCTATGTCATATATCATGGACTTCATTAATTTGCTTATAGATCAATATCAATTCATAAATAATGAACATCAAATTAATGAAATATGCCTTTCTTTATTTATTCATAAAGTATGTACACAACTTTGTACAAAATGCGCTAAAAGCGATTGCATTTAGGGCACTACTCTAACAAAATCTCCCACTTGACCTAAAGCCAATTGCCTTGATATCTAATACCATAGGCGAGTACATGAGAATCAAAACTCTTCTGTGATAATGGCTTTGTCAGCGGATCGCAATATTTTGCTCATTAGAATTCTCTCTATCTGGACATCACCACGACCAATGATCTCCTAATCGATGATATCTGAGTAATGCGTGTTTGGATCATTGATGAGACCTTGGTTCCTTCGCTGCAATAATAGCCCCATTGTTGTCACAATACAATCAGTATGGGCCCATTCAACTAGGAACCACACCAAGTTTAGTAATGAACTTTTTGATCCAAACTGCTTCCTTTGCTGCGTATGAAGCGGCAATGTACTCTGCCTCGGTTGTTGAATCGACAGTTGTCTCTTGTTTGGAATTCTTCCAACCGGCGCCCGTACCGTTCAAAAGTGTGAATATATAACCTAATTGGGATTTAGAATCATCCTTATCAGATTGAAAACTAGCATCTGTATACCTGCTCACTTTGAGATTTCCATCTCCATATATCAAGAAAACATCCTTAGTCCTTCGCAAGTACTTGAGGATATTCTTGATACCACCCAAATGACCCTCACCAGATCCGATTGGTATCTTTCGTAATACTTAGAGCATATGATATATCGGGTCTCGTACATAGCATAACGTACATGATAGATCCTACTGCAGATGCATACGGGATCATATTCATGTGCATCCTCTCATCTTGTGTCTTAGGACACATAGATTTCAAGAGTGTTATCCCATGAGTCATGGGAAGATACCCTCTCTTGGATTGTTCCATGCTAAACCTCTTTAGCATCTTGTCTATGTACGTTGATTGTGAAAGACCAAGCAATCTTTTTGATCTATCTCTATAAATCTTTATCCCAAGGATATAAGTTGCTTCACCAAGGTCTTTCATGGCAAATTATTTGGATAACCAAATCTTCACAGATTGTAGCATAGAGATATCGTTTCCTAGTAATAATATGTCATCTACATATAGCACAAGGAATACGATTGCAGTCCCACAAACCTTCTTATACACACAGTGTTCATCCGGATTTTGTGAGAAACCAAACTCTTTGATTACCTCATCAAAACGGATATTCCAACTCCTGGATGCTTGTTTCAATCCATAGATGGATTTCTGAAGCTTGCATACCTTTTCGCCATCATAGAACGTGAAGCCCTCTGGTTGTGTCATATACACATCCTTAGCTAGATTTCCATTTAGGAAAGCTGTCTTCACATCCATTTGCCATATCTCATAATCATAATAAGTGGCAATGGCTAGGAGTATCCTAATGGATTTAAGCATTGCTCATCGGGTCAAGGTCTCGTCGTAGTCAACTCCTTGTCTTTGATGAAAACCTTTAGCCACAAGCCTTGCTTTATAGGTAATCACATTACCATCCATGTCGGTTTTCTTTTTTAAAACCCATTTACACCCTATGGGTTTTATTCCTTCGGGTGCCTCAACCAAAGTCCATACTTGGTTTTCATATATGGAATCCATTTCAGCCTGCATGGCATAAAGCCATTTCTCCGACTCTGAACTCTTCAGAACCTCTTCATAGGTGGTAGGCTCATTATCTTCTATGAGCAATACGTCATTCTGTTCATTCACGAGAAATCCATATCTCTCGGGAACAGAGCGTATCCTACGTGACCTATGAACTTCATGTGTTGTAGAAGGTTGAACTATTACTTCATCTGTATGAGTCACAGTTTGAGTTCAGCGGTTGATTCAAGGTCATTCGAGCATCTTGAACTTCTTCAAGTTCAATTTTGCTCCCACCGTCTTCTTGTAAAAGAAACTCTTTTCTAAAGACAGATGCTTTGAAACAAACACCTTTGTTCCTCAAAGAAGGTAGAATTGATATCCCATTGTTTCTTTAGGATATCCTACAAACAAACACTTGTCAGACTTTGCATCAAGTTTATCTGATTGTATCCGCTTCACATAAGCAGGACAACCCCAAACTTTCAAATAAGTAAGATAGGGTCTTTTGTTAGTCCACATCTCATATGGAGTAACATCAATGTCTTTGATGGAACTCGCTTAACAAATAAACAATTGTCTCGAAAGTGCATACCCCAAAAGGATTTTGGTAACTTTGCAAAGCCCATCATCAACCGTACCACGTCCAACAAGGTTCGATTTCTCCTTTCAGCCACACCATTATCTTTGTGGTGTGTAAGGTGGAGTCCATTGAGATAAAATTCCATTATCTACGAGATAATCTAAAATTGTTGGTCTAAGTATTCCCACCACGATCGGATCGTAATGTCTTGATACATTTCCCAAGTTGGTTTTCTACTTCATTTCAATTGTTTGAACTTTTCAAATGCTTGATTTGTATCTCATCGGATCTGGTACCCATATCGAGAATAATCATCGATAAAGGTAATGAAGTAAAGACAACCACTTTTAGCATAGATGGACATCGGACCACATACATCTGAATGTATTAGGTCTAATACTCCAGTCGCTCATTCACCCTTTCCCTTAAAAGGTAACTTAGTCATCTTGCCTAATAAACAAGATTCACATGTGTCATATGATTCATAATCAAATGACCCTAAACTACCACTCTTATGGAGCTTAGCTATGCGTCTCTCATTTATATGGCTAAGCGACAATGCCATAAGTAAGTTGATTTTAAATTATCTCGCTTACGCCTTTTCGTGTCATTGACATTCATAATTGGATGACATATCTAATATGTAAATTCTATTGCATAATGTATCGATTACCATAAAGCATTCCATTCAAACTAATAGAACAACCATTGTTACTAAAAGTCAAATAGAAACCAAATTTATTTAAACAAGAAATAGACAATATGTTCTTTGTTAAAACAGTACAAAATAACATTCATCCAGGTTTAATTACAAGCCCACCGGGAGTGATAAAAATAAGTGCTCACGACTAATGCAGCAACTCTTGCTCCATTTCCTACACGCAGTCTAGTTCTCCTTCATGAGCTATCTCATCGTCCTCGAGGCCCTGCATATCATTGCATATGTGTGAGCCACAACCAAAGATCTAATACCGTATGTTATGATCGAAGCAGTATTAACCTCAATGACAAACATACGAAGGAGCCGAGGCATCCGATGCCTTCTTACGCTTCAAGGATTCCAGATAGACTTTTGGTTTAGCCATTTAGTGGCTAATCTTGCCATAATGGAAGCAAGTTCCTTTTAGCGCGCGCAGCTTTGGTTTTCTTTTGGCTGCACTTCCTTTTGGTTTCTTAGACTTTTCTTCTTTAGATTCTTTCTCTTTGAACCGAAGAAGAAGAGTCCACCACAAGATCGGCTTGCTATCCTTCTTGATAGATTGCTCATTGTCTTGAGCAAATTGATCAACTCAGGGATTGTCGTGAATATTTGGTTCATCCGATAGTTTAACACAAACTGTGAATAACTATCAGACAATCCAACTAAAATTAAGTCAAAACTTAATTTATAATCCATAACAAAACCTAAGATGACCAATCTCTCAATATACCCATTCATCTTTAGTGCATACTGCACTGTAGATGTCCCCGGAGTCATCTTAGTCGTGAAGAGTAGCCTTGAGGTCTCGAATGTAGCGCCCCCTCACCGTAGGGTACACATCGGAACGCCCAAAGGTCGCTTCGACACGTATCCCACGATAAAGGTGCACTACCAAAAAATCCGACTGCTAATCCACATGGCATCGCAATAATTAAAACCATAATAAATCAGAAATCAGTAAATTTTAAAATCCAAAATAATCTAGATACAGTCATCCAATATCAGAATAGACAAGTCTATCACCCCTAAACAACACCAAAAGGAAAGCGATACAAGCATCTATCCTAAGTCATCCAAAAGTCCAAACCGGTGACCGACACATGTGCCATCGCTTCTCTTGCCAAAGACGCAGACGGCAGAAAAGACTATCTCCGAGCTAGAGTCTACTCTATCGATCCTGAAAATTAGATGCAATTTGGGTGAGTTTGCGAACTCATGAGAAACCATCATCAATGGTTCACTAAATCATGCAATACGAAATATGCGTACAGACGCAAGAAGATACAATTGGTATATAACAATTTGCAGTAGCCTATAACAGTTTGCAGTATCAAATAACAATTTACAATAAATTAGGTCATCACATAATTCAGTAATCGTCACAAAACAATCATTCATGAAATTGCAATGCATATGAGACTCTTTTCCAGTTATTCAGTGTTGTGCCCAAGTGCTCAGTCAGTATTCAGTGGGGGGGACGCGTCAGGGATTTCTCCCCTCGGATACTTACCAATCGAAGATCAAAACCACAAATCTCTCAAATCTCCGTAACCCTAAAACTTTCTCCAATCACCGATTAACCACTCTCAACCCTTCTCAACCTTCATCAACCACAATAATGAGTTAGCCTTACACAATGAGAAGAAAACCATAAGGAAAGATCGAAGAATCCTCACCTATGGGAGGGATCGAAGATCACCGTGGGAGGAGGAAGAGAAGAAACGGTAAATCCTTAGGGAAAATTTCTAACTTTCAAACCTAGGCTATTTATAAACATAGGTCTCCAAATCAGTTCAAATTCCAGTCTCTAAATTTCAATCGCTCAACATTTTTATTTCCTAACAGTATAACTCTAATTTTTCCATTGCCATTGGACAATTCTTTTAGTACTATACAGTCAATCGGTCTGTCACTCTAAAATTTCCGGTCCGGGCATTTTCTCCCGAATTTCCAGAAATTTTCCTATAAGCCACTATCAATTGCCAATCACTCTTAAACTATTCTAAATCAGTCATTCGATCCCAATTACTCCTAATTTCTCAATCAATCACAATCCAATTAGTTTCCAATTCACAATCCAATCAATTCATACTCACAATTAAAATGCCGGAAAATCATGAATGCATGTATCTATGAATAAATGCATATGCAATAAACCTGTTCCTCTATAATTAGAGGCCAGTAAAATGCTCTATCAGTGAATGCAATGAAACCTATCAGTCCGTCCTAATTACCAAAATACCCTTGCTAACAGTAACGGGATGTTACAATTCACCCCTCCTAATAAAAATTTCATCCTCGAAATTTAATACCTGTCCGATCGAATAAATGAGGATACTGACTCCTCATAAGCTCCTCAGTCTCCCATGTAGCTTCCTCAGAAGAGTGGTTCTTCCAAAGGACTTTCACCAATGGAATCACCCTATTCCTCAGCTGCTTGACCTGTGATCCTATAATCTGTACCGGCTCCTCAATATAGCTCAAATCACTGGCCACCTCAATCTCCTGAGCTGGAATCACATGCGTCGGTCCGAACGGCAGTGCACGGAGCATACTAATATGAAACACGTCATGCATATGGGACATCTCTCTCGGTAACGCCAATCTGTAAGCCAACGGTCCTATCCTCTCAAGGATCTCATACGGACCGATGTACCGAGGGCTCAACTTGCCCTTACGGCCAAACCTCAGTACTCCTTTCTAAGGAGACACTCGGAGAAACACTCTGTCACCAACACTGTACTCCATCTCTCACCGATGTTGATCCACATAGCTCTTCTGTCTGTCCTGAGCCGCCTTGATGCGACTCCGGATCAACTGTACCTTATCCACTGTATCCTGAATTAGCTCGGGACCCTCAATCGATCTCATACCCTCTTCATCCCAATACAATGGCGATCGACATGGTCGCCCATACAAGGCCTCATACGGTGCCATCCCAATACTACTCTGATACTGGTTATTATATGCAAACTCGATCAGTGCCAAATACTGATCCCATGCTCCTCTGAACTCCAATACACATGCCCGAAGCATGTCCTCAACAGTCTTAATCGTCCTCTCGCTCTGTCCATCTGTCTGAGGATGAAACGTTGTACTGAATTTCTATCTCGAACCCATAGCAGTCTGTAGGCTCTTCTAGAACCTCGAAGTGAACCTGGGATCCCTGTCCGAGACTATCGACAACGGAACCCCATGCAACCGTACAATCTCTGCTACAAAATTCTGGGCCAACTGATCGAGAGTATTGCTCTCCCTCACTGGCAAGAAGTGAGCCGATTTAGTCAATCGGTCCACTATGACTCAGATAGCATCATACTGCCTCGGTGTCCTAGGCAACCCCATCACAAAATCCATGGTAATTCGCTCCCATTTCCACTCCGGAATGGGTAATGAATACAACTTCCCATCGAGCTCGATGCTGCGCTTAACTCGCTAATGATTAGACACTGAAACATACTCTGCCACTTGCCTCTTCATACCAAGCCACTAGAAATGCTGTCTCAGAGTATTATACATCTTGGTCGTACCAGGATGCATAGCATAGGTAGCTACATGTGCCTCCTCTAGGATCTCCCGTCTCAAATCCTCAACATCTGGCACACACAGTCTCTGTCCCATCCATAAAGTCTCATCTCTCAACTCAAACTCTGAACCTGTACCAGCCTAGACTCTCTCAATCAGTCTCACTAACACTGGGTCTTGATCCTGAACTCTCCGGATCCTATCATGCAACATCGGCCTTAGCCTCAGAGTAGCAATCAGAGCTCCATCCTGACCCAAATCCATCTGTACATTAAGAGCTCTCAACTGAATCAGACCAGGTAACCTCGAAACCTGAATCTAAGCTGCACTACCATGCGATCTCCTACTCAGTGCATCGGCCACCACATTGGGCTTCCCTGGATGATACTCAATCGTGCAGTCATAGTCCTTCAATAACTCTATCCATCTCCTCTGTCTCAGATTGAGCTCTCTCTGACTCAACAGATACCTCAAACTCTTATGATCAATGAAGATCTGGAACGTCTCCCCATATAGATGATGCCTCCAGATCTTTAGAGCAAACACAACTGCAGCCAACTCCAAGTCATGCACTGGATAATTCACCTCGTGAGACCTCAACTGTCTCGAGGCATATGCTATAACTCTCTCATGCTGCATCAATACACATCCCAATCCCTTATGCGAGGCATCACTGTAAACCACAAAGCCTTCAGTCCCAGATGGAATGCCTAACACCGGTGCAGTCATCAACCGATGTTTCAGCTCCTCAAAGCTCTTCTGGCACTCCTCAGACCATCTGAACGGCACATTCTTCCTCAATAGTTTCTTCAAAGGGGCGGAGATCAACGAAAACCCCTCGACGAACCTCCGGTAATATCCACCCAATCCTAGGAAACTCCACAACTCTGGCACACTCCTTGGAATCTCCCAACTCATAACCGCCTCTATCTTATGAGGGTCCACCTGAATACCCTCACCGGACACCACGTGGCCCAGAAATACAATCTCATCAAGCCAGAATTCACACTTAGTGAATTTGGCGAATAGCTGTCTCTCTCTCATGACTTGAAGGACAATCCTCAGATGCTCAGCGTGCTCCTGTCTACTCCTCGAATAAACCAGAATATCATCAATAAATACAATCACAAACCGATCCGTAGGGCTGAAAACTCTATTCATCAAGGCTATGAAGGTCTTTGGCGATTAGTCAACCCAAACGGCATCACTAGAACTCGAAATGCCCGCATTTGCTCCTCGAAAGCACTCTTAGGCACATCGGCCTCGCAATCCTCAATTGGTAATAACTCGATCTCGCATCCAATTTAGTGAACACCGAGCCCTCAGAATCGATCAAATAAATCGCCAATCCTAGGCAGTGGATACTTATTCTTCACTGTCACCCGATTCAACTGCCTATAATCAATACACAGTCTCAGCGTCCCGTCCATCTTCTTCACAAATAGTACCGGAGCTCCCCATGGCGAAACACTCGGTCTAATGAACCCCTTATCCAGTAGCTCCTGCAACTGAGCCTTAAGCTCTCTCAGTTCTACCGATGCCATCCTATACGGAGGTATCAATATAGGAGCGGTACTGGGAACGAGATCAATCTCAAACTCTATCTCCCGCTCTGGCGGCAATCTCGGTAACTCCTCGGAAAACACATCTAGAAATTCCCTGACTACGAGAACATCCTGCAATCTCGTCTCGACTCGGGAATCCACTACGTGAGCCAGATAGGCCTCACAACCTCCCTGCATCAACCTCAGGGCACTCAAAAAGGAAATCATCCTCGCTGGCACTGCCTGACTAACTCCTCGAAACACAGATCTGGGCTGACCAGAGATTCCAAAGACAACCTCCTTGGTATAACAATCCATAATAGCCCTATGTGCAACAACCACCCATCCCCAATATCACGCCAATCTCCTCGGAGGAAAATGATCGATCGGCTTTCAGAATCGCTCGGTCGATCCGAACCGGACACCCTATACAGACCTCTCCCAATACAACAGACTAACTAGAGGTGTACTCACTCTAACCCATCTGTAACCTCCGCCTATCCCCATGCAATCTATAAGCTAAATGCGGTGCAATGAAAGAATGGGTGGATCCAGGATCCAACAATGTATATGCTTCAAAACCAGAAATCAGAAGCATACCCGCAACAACATCCGGGAATCTGGGCCTCGCCGCCGAGTCATGGCATAGACCGGGCTCGAGATCGTCTGCTGCGCCGCCGCCTCTCCGCCTCATCTGTGGACCCCCTCTGCTCGGCCTCGGCCTCGGCCTCTCCATCCCGATCCACCTCCACGGCTCATTGCACTGTGGTATTATCGCCGATCTTCGGTCATAGATTTGGGCTCCCAAAGTCTCTGGGCAGTTCCTTACCAGGTGGTCCATCGAGCCACATCTCAAACAAGCTCCAAACATCCATCGACACTCTCCACTGTGCCTCTTGTCACAATGCTCGCATAAAGGAACATACTGCCCTGAAACTCTGGCACTGCCGCCACCACTACCAGCCCGTACAGATCTGCCCCTCTGCCCATGACCAGTCTGTCTAGCCCCTCCTGCGGACCTGAAGGGCCTACTCTGACGCTTGTTGTACCCTCTGCCAAGATTGCCTCGATCATTACTAGATCTCTTATACTGGTCCCTCGCTAGTCTCATTAGACTCTCCTCAAGAATGCTCTATCCTCACTGCAGAAGCCCTCAGCTCAATAAAATTGCCAATAACGGACCTAGCCAAACGGGTACGGATCTCCAGATTGAGTCCGCCCTCAAAACGCCGACACCTGTCAGCCTTAGTAGCAACCAATGTAGAAGCATAGACCATCAGCTCGTTAAACCGCACCTCATAGTCGGCCACGGTCAACTGTCCCTGTCTTAGCTCTAAGAACTCCTGTAACTTCATTTCTAGATAGACCTTGGGCATGTAATTGTACTTGAAGGCCCCCAGAAAATCATCTCATGTCAGTGTACAGGGCCTGGTGGTACTGCCCGGGACAGTCTTCCACCACTGATATGCAGGACCCTGTAGCAAAGAGACGACATAATCAAAACTCTCCTCAGGATCGCAATCCATCTGATCGAGGACTCTCTCAGTCCTCTCTAGCCATCCCTCAGCCTCCGCAGGGTCGGTGCTACCATAGAAATCAACCGCCCCCTGCTTACGCAGTCGATCATATCTCCGTTCCCGTCTCACAGGAACTCGAGGAGGCAACTCCTCTGAAAGAGGCATCGGGGACTCCCTACTAGCTCTTACCGATTCCAGGTCAGCTGGTAGCTCAACTCGATATCCAAGGACGGATGACCTAAAATAGACAAGAAATTTCGACCAGTTCTGCTATTCTTACAGTGATTCCAGCCTAAAATACACTATGCCCAAAAGATGCCAAACCTTGCTCTGATACCACTTAATGTATTGCCCCCTTACCGTAGGGTACACATCGGGACGCCCGAAGGTCACTCCGACACGTATCCTACGATAAAGGTGCACTACCAGAAAATCCGACTGCTAATCCACATGGCATCGCAATAATTAAAACCATAATAAATCAGAAATCAGTAAATTTTAAAATCCAAAATAATCTAGATACAGTCATCCAATATCAGAATAGACAAGTCTATCAGTCCCCTAAACAACACCAAAAAGGAAACTGATACAAGCATCTATCCTAAGTCATCCGCAAAAGTCCAACCCAGCTGACCGACCTGTGTGCCATCGCTTCTCTTGCCAAAGACGCTTCCGACGGCAGAAAAGACTATCTCCGGAGCTAGGAGTCTACTCTATCGATCCTGAAAAATTAGATGCAATTTTGGGTGAGTTTGCGAACTCAATGAGAAACCATCATCGATGGTTCACTCAAATCATGCATTACGCAGATTGCATGACAAAGACGCCTGAAGAAGATACAATTAGTATATAACAATTTGCAGTAGCCTATAACAGTTTGCAGTATCAAATAACAATTTACAATAAATCAGGTAATCACATAATTCAGTAATCGTCACAAAACAATCATTCATGAAATTGCAATGCATATGAGACTCTTTTTCAGTTATTCAGTGTTGTGCTCAAGTGCTCAGTCAGTATTCAGTGGGGGGGACGCGTCAGGGATTTCTCCCCTCGGGCTCGGGGCTCGGTCAGTACAGTGTTAGAGCTCGAGGCTCTTTTCAGTGATAATAGCAACTTAGGTCACATATCCATTATCTGATCATACATTTATGCATGTAATGCAGTGTTCAGTAATTCAGTGTATGGTTATAAAGGCCCAGTATCGCATTTCTCAGTGTCATGCAGTAGTCCAATCCAATCCAGTAAAAGCATGAAATTCAATTATATACATTTCAGTAATCATGCAATTCACATCGGCAAGTAATGCACATAGAGCATTTAGACAATCAGGAATTTGAGAAACCAACTAGGTTACTCACCTATTACTTTCGAGCTACTGCCTGGAAGTTCCAGCAATGTCCGTGGAATGACGATCCAACGGCGCCTCTATAACATTTGAATACAGTCCCATTACTAGATGCTCAATTAAACAATTCAGTGATGCATATGTCTCTATGAAATTATGTACAACGCATGTTCACGATTTTCGGTGCTAAAACCCAAATTTGAACTCCTATGCCCAATTCTAACTTATCGCTCCATTGATCGACAATAATTGATCCAATCCTAAAATTCAGTTCAATTTCCTCAATTCATACTCCCTATAGCAATTCCCTATCCATTGGGTCAAACCTCTATTGAAAAGCCCAATTAAAATTCCAATTGTCTCAATTCAATACTTAGGTCACACTGTGAACCATAATTGACCTTATTCTCTATGAATCAATACCATTTAAATTAAATTCTAACTTCCATAATTATCCTCAATTGTAGACCTCTTTCCCTAGTTCATAATGAATCGAGAATCACCTCAATCGGAGATCTATACCATAAATTATGCCCAATAAACTAACACTCATCCATTCAGAATTTCCATCCCTCGTCGCGACGTGGGAAGCTCGTTCGTCGCGACGTGGAGACCGCTCGTCGCAACGCACAAATCCACACTCATCGCGACGTCCAACCGAGCTCGTTGCGACGAATAAATTAATTACTCGTTGCAACGAAGCCCTCACGCCACTGCGCTCGTCGCGACGTGCGAAGGCCCGATCGTCTTCTCCGATCGATTTCCGCCATCAATACTCTTAAAACCACCATAAAACACATTCAACTACCCCATCTAACACATTAAATGCCATAAATGTAACAACTAACCATTAATAACAACATTAAAGCCATAAATACTTACCAATCGAAGATCAAAACCACAAATCTCTCAAATCTCCATAACCCTAAAACTTTCTCCAATCATCGATTAACCACTCTTAACCCTTCTCAACCTTCATCAACCAAAATAACGAGTTAGCCTTACACAATGAGAAGAAAACCATAAGGAAAGATCGAAGAATCCTCACCTATGGGAGGGATCGAAGATCACCGTGGGAGGAGGAAGAGAAGAAACGGTAAAGCCTTAGGGAAAATTTCTAACTTTCAAACCTAGGCTATTTATAGACATAGGTCTCCAAATCAGTTCAAATTCCAGTCTCCAAATTTCAATGGCTCAACATTTTTATTTCCTAACAGTATAACTCTAATTTTTCCATTGTCATTGGAAAATTCTTTCAGTACTATACAGTCAATCGGTCTGTCACTCCAAAATTTTCGGTCTGGGTATTTTCTCCCGAATTTCCAGAAATTTTCCTATAAGCTACTATCAATTGCCAATCACTCTTAAACTATTCTAAATCAGTCATTCGAGCCCAATCACTCCTAATTTCTCAATCAATCACAATCCAGTCAGTTTCCAATTCACAATCCAATCAATTCATACTCACAATTAAAATGCCGAAAAATCATGAATGCATGTATCTATGAATAAATGCATATGCAATAAACCTATTCCTCTATAATTAGAGGCCAATAACATGCTCAATCAGTGAATGCAATGAAACCTATCAGTCCGTCCCAATTACCAAAATACCCTTGCTAATAGTAACGAGATGTTACATCGAACCTTTCAGACCGAGCTTGCTCATCAAAAAGCTCTCTAAGATGAAACACTATGGTATTAGCATCCATAGACTCATGCTACTTCTGTAGCTCTGGTGACATAGAGGCGAGCATAATACAGGTAGCCATGTCACTATCTTTGAGATGCTTACGATATGCTTTCTGATCCTCATCAGAAGCATCAACAGCAGGTGGATCAGGAAGTGGAACATCTAGGACATAACTTAACTCCGCAGATCTGAGAACAATTCTCAGATTTCTCAGCCAATCGAGAAAATTGGGTCCAGTTAATTTATTAGACTCCATAAGTGAGCGCAAATTCACACTAGAAGACATCTTCAATAAACCTAAAGGGAAAGAGAGAAAGAATGTTAGAATATTAATATATGCATGATCATAAGGACTTACATGACATACATATGGCTCCCACTAGTTTCAAAGAATCCATAACCCTCACTACGAATCCAAGAAACATTATGAAAAAGTGTCTTAGCGGGTCGATATTCGACATTGCTAAGAATGACCTTAGGTTTACCCAACAAGCCACCTTAGGTCAATTGGCAGGTATCGGGCATACCAATTGCATCATAGATGCAAATATCGTCCAGTGCTATCAACTCGTGATGTATGCACACACATTGGGTCATCAACTCTTGATGCGCGTACATCTGATGTACATTACCCAATTTCGCCTCTGTCTACGTTAACCTTGAGTTTACTCAACAAATCAACGCTTCTAGTGAAAACCGACCCATTAATCCGAAAATCTTATTTCCATGGTTCGAACATATCCGTATAGAGGGAGCTTGGGTTTACCTAACAACCCGAACTCTATAAGAACTCTAGTTCTCCCCATATTAATAGAAGGCATTAGTTTTCATATTATGTGTGAGGGATCTCAAACACTAGTCTCATCATCCTACCTGTGCATGTGTAAGTCGACTTACCTGAGATGCAAGTCGATTTAGACTACTGTGCACGAGCAAGTCGACTTATGCATGTGTAAGTCGACTTACCAGAGAATGCAAGTCGACTTGTGCATGTGTAAGTCGACTTACCTGAGAATGCAAGTCGACTTGTGCATGTGTATGTCGACTTATATTTAGAATTGCTCTCTAATCGGCTAATTTCTCAATCCTTGCAGTTCCAATTCACAATACCAAGTGTAATATACTTTACTTTGATGTAACAATGAAACACTTTCATTGTATCACGCTTACCATATAGAATCATACTATACATGAAAAACTGAAATGGATTAATACACTATTATTCTCTTAGATTTCCAAATAATTTTGCGAATACCTAATAATCTTCCTAAGTATCTGTAGGTAGTCTACACTTTATCAAGACTACTTCGGCACTAGTCACAAAATTGGTGACGGCCAAAACAATCAAGACAAGGAAATATACTAACGAGACCCTAATGAGACACATTTGACATCCGAAAATTTTTGGAAACCCAATTTCAAGAAAATCAGTTTGGCAAGCATACAACATCAATGTAACATATTTTTAATCACATTAAAAATGATCCAACGCATTGGAACCGAAAACTACACAATCAATCATTCCAAACAAAACAGTTCCAACAACTTTCTCAAAACTGCCAAGCTCTGTCTTTTGCTTGAAAAATTCATTGAAACAATTTCAATAAATTCTGAGAAAATTACAGAGGTTACAAAATGTTCACAAAATGCTCCATGAAGTTTTCCAGGATTTATTTCCAATAAAAACTCAACCAACCTCAGCAACCAAGATAATGCTGAATCTGTCTTCCTCAACACAGATATTCCCAGCAGCACACAATAAATTCTGAAATAAATAGTAAATCACCTCGAAAACATTTTTCCATCCTCATAGACATTTATAAACATCTTAGAGACATGTCGGTGAAAGAAAATCCAAAAAAAAAAAATTCTACAATTTATTCTAGAATTTACAAGCATGCCTGTTCAAGGAACATGCACAAACACAGCAACCAGAACATTAGGGAATAAATTAGCAAAACCATATCAAATCACATTCATAAATTCTTTCCTTCCACAGACATATTCAGCAACATCTTATGAGAAATTTTGGGCAAGAAAATTTTGAAAAAAAGATTGCTACACTGATTTCGAATTTAACATAGTCAACATGCACAATGGTCACAAGCAATAGGCAGCATCAACCTAGTCATGCTTTCTTCTTTATATACGACACAAGTGGCTCTGATACCACTGTAGGAAAATCCCGGTGTGTGCATCACATGTACACGGTGCGGAAAAACAAAAATTTTTATTCCGGGACCTTCCCGAAAGCCAGGATCTATGTGTCTATATAACGAAGTCAAACCATAACGACCAAAGGAGACCGTCTCTAACGGTATCCACGCAGAGGTCGGAGAACCTAACCGGGGCAAACCCTTTGACCCGGGAATAGCTAGAATAAGGGAGAGAGTGCTAGCTCTTACCTTATTCTTGGAGAGCTCAAGGAGAAGAAGATGGTGAAGCTTGGAGAAGAAGATGAAGCTTGAAGAAGATGATGGAGAGCTTCGAAAATCAACTCTTTCCTTTTCAACTTAGGTTATTAACATGTTTGTTAAAAACTCTTTTATATAATCCACGACCATCAAGCTTCCTTAAGCATTTTTGTCTTTTAGTCATCTTGTCCTTTTCATTTAAAGCCATTAAAAGCTACTTTTGACAAGGCTAAAGACATAAATGAAATGGATGACAAAGCTTCTCATCCTTCTTCCACGTTGATGATATATATATATATAACTTAATTAATTAATAAGATATATATATATATATATATATATATATAAATGCTGAAGTGATCCAGTCACACTGGGGTCGGTCCTACCGACCTACAGGTCCCGGTATGGAAAAAACATCGGAGACCTGTTTCAGCAATATCAATATCGCGATCTCATCGGGATCCATTTAGTTCTATTTCTCTCCATATATTGGATCTCTATCCAAAACCATTTTATGAATTCTCCGAGTCACTCTTATGCGTGTGACCCATTAGGTTCCCGGTTATGTTGGCTACTTAGATTAACACTTAATCCAAGCAAGTTATGAGCGGTATCTAGCAACACATCATGACTCCCAATTGACCGGAAAGTAATTGATTTGACGAATGAACCTATGTTCATCATGAACCATATCACGAACCTTTCCATAGACAATTACTGTGCAATTCGTCCTTTCACCATGTTATACCCCACTTGGTTATGAGTATGGGCAAAATGTCAACTCTTACTAGACTGACTACGTCAAATCTAGTCCAAGTGATATCGCTTCTCCCGGGACTCATTACTTTATATGTCATCAAGACACTCTTCATGACATATGAACTCCGCCGAGATTTCCAAGTAATGACCCCGATAAGAGGCCATGGGTATCATCTTCGCTATCACGTAAGTGATGAACTTTATTGGCTACTCAATTACCTTGAATACCTCAAGTGCACCCAATCACCACCCTATGAGCGAATTGCTTAAGGCAAATGTAAATGGAGTCAAAGCACGTAATCAAGATTCAAGATATCCTCGAGTACCTCAAGTCTAAGGATATTTGCACCATTGCTATGATGAGATTATCACTGACATTAGAATAGGACATCCATGTGATGATCTCATAGCAGGTCATCCAATGAACTTACTACGTCTAGTAAGCATTCACATCTCAACCCTAAACATCTCATATTTACAGTTTCTGAGATCCACTGCTTGATCAAATCAAGGAGCTTGAGATGTGCTAGTCTCTCCGGATTAACGATGTCCAGCCAAGAATCCTATGACTAGGGATAATTTAGATATTGACATAATTGCACATGATAGGAATCTCAGTAGTATGATCACATCATAATTTCCTTCATGCTATGTCATATATCATGGACTTCATTAATTTGCTTATAGATCAATATCAATTCATAAATAATGAACATCAAATTAATGAAATATGCCTTTCTTTATTTATTCATGAAGTTTGTACACAACTTTGTACAAAATGCGCTAAAGGCGATTGCCTTTAGGGAACTACTCTAACATTCACCACAGATGAAACTTTTCAGGTAGTTGGAAGAGTGATAAAAGGACAATATAGAATTATCAATGTTGAAGGTATTAGTTTCAACTTAGAGACTTTTGTGCATTTAATCATGCACTTTAGATCATTGAGTTTTATATCTTCAATAAAAGATGTCCTACACCTTCTTGGAAAACCAATCCCAAAACTACCTAGACCTGATGACCTTGACCTCCCTGAAGGAAAACAATCTTTCAAACCTCCTGCTATTAAAATCATCGAACTAGATGTTTTACCTTCAGAAATACCTGTTGCTACAAACTTCTCTCCAACAAGAGCATTTCAACAAGTTTCTACTTTTGTTCTGGAAGAAGTTAGTCACACACAGCAGTGGAATCAGGAAGCCTTAGTTAAGGAGATTGTAGAAATTCATACTAAGGTGGATGATTTGAGTGACTCAGTTGGTGATTGAGGAAGTTGTGTATTTACGAGTTTCTATAGAAGAAGACCTCAAGTTGATCTGAACTGACATGCAATGAATGTTTTCTGAAATATTGAAGCATTTATGGTAAAGCTTTTTGATTAATAACAAATAGGGGGAGAAGAGCAGAAGCAGAAGAAAGATAACAAATGGGGGAGATCAGTAAGAAGAAAAGAAGATAGGATTATAAGTTTGTTTTCATATGTGTATTTTTTATATGTATGTGTATATCTTTTGTTGTCTTCTTATTCCTTATATGAATCATATCCGCTTTTACCTTTCTAAAAATCATGATTATTTGTTATCATCAAAAAGGGAGAGATTGTTAAGTCAAAAAGACTTTATGAATAATAATTTTGTTGATAATCAAATAATAATAATGTTTGAAATAAATGAACTGTTTTGATGAGTGTGTTAAGCGTGCAGTAAAAACACAAAGGAAGTGACAAAAACACAGAAGAAGTGAAGAAAACACAGAAGAAGTGGCGAAACACAGAAGAAGTGGCGAAACACAGAAGAGATGACGAAAACATAGAAGAAGTGACAAAACACAGAAGAAGTGACGAAAACACAAAAGAAGTGGCGAAACACAAAAGAAATGAAGAAAACACAGAAGAAGTGGTGAAGCACAGAAGAAGTGATGAAAATACAGAAGAAGTGGCGCAACACAGAAGAAGTGGCGAAAACACAGAAGAAGTTCGAAAACACAGAAGAAGTGGTGAAACACAAAAGAAATTCGAAAACATAGAAGAAATTTGAAAACATAGAAGAAGCATTTTGAGTTAGTTACAAAACTCAACTAAATTACGGTTTCTACAATAAGCATGAAACAAGAAGCAAAAAGCAATTATCAAGAAACTAAAAACGGTTGGAGACTTAGGCTATAAATACTAGTCGTAGTCAAAGACTGAACAACTGTAACATCCCATCACCGATAGGAAGGGTAAATTGGTCATTTGAGACGGGTTAGGAGTGTGAAAACATATATCGACATAGTCATACATAATTTGGCCTCTATATATAGATGAATGGTAGTTTTTGCACATGCACATGACTGTACATGCATTCATGACATTTCCCAGCATATGTGTTTAGTGTGAAAAAAATATGTTGTTGTGCTTGAAAATTAAATTGGAGTAGAGTTTTGTGCGCTTTATATTTTTTTGGGCATTTTAGAAATTTTTTTGAAAAATTTTTCGTGATACCTTTCCAGACCGAAAAAATTGACAAGTAACAGACTGATTTGGTTTTCGGTACCGAAAATGACTGCCCAATGGCACTGAAAATGTAGATACATGATTTTAGAATTTATTACTTTGAGCCATTAGAATTTGGAAAGAAATTGGATTAGAAATTGAATTGACATTGGAAAGACCCTTAAGATTGTTTTATATTAAGACAAGTGGCAAGTGACACATGTCACTTGCCTACTTAATCTCAAGATTAATGATATATATATATATATATATATATATATATATATATATATATACTAACCTATCTTTTGGCAAGCCACTCACGACTTTTTCCTTTGGAAGGTGATTTAAAGTGCTTCCTTCTTCTCCTACGTAGGTTCCCTCTTCTCCTCTTCTTCATGGATCTTCTTCTTCCTTGCTTCTTTTGTAATTTTTGCTCATCTTTCCTACCTTCCCTTACTTGGTTTTCTCTTCTTTTTAGTTCACTTAAAAGGCTAACATTAAACCTCACCCTTTTGAGAAGATGATGATCGTATATGGTGAGTGAGAGTTAGGAAATTTGGGATAAGTTGGAAGATTGAAAGTTTTGAAGCTTAATTAGGTAAGCTTTGAGTTTTATGTCTTGTTTTGTTGTTAATTGCATTTATTGTGATGTCTTGTGTATTAATTTCATGAAGCTTGTGGTAGGATTGTGTGGGCATAAGTCATGTTTATGTGAGGATGAATGATGTTGGATATGTGTAGTGTGTGAATTAAATGGTTTTGGATTGGTTTTGATGTTAGTATGAGGTTAGATGAGTGGTAAATTAAAGAAGGAAAAGTGTGTGTGTGTGCTGCCAATTTGTGACTAATTATTCAAGTGAATGGCTTGATGAATTTGTGGCTGGTTTCTTGGCTAATTGGGATGTTTATTGATGTAGTAATGATGTTGGAATGAAAGGAATTGTGTTAGGTAGGAAATCTGGAAAATTCACTTTGTGTATGTTTCAGGTTTTTGGTCATAACTTTTGATATGGTTGTGCTATTGAGTTGAGGTTTGGTTAAATTAAACTTGAGAAGTTTGGCTAGAATTTATATGAAGGAATTTATGTCCAATTGTGGCTTTAAAGGTTTTAAATTTTGCTTTGAAAGTAAGATATGTGTGCAGGGTAAACAGTGGTGCTTTTACCATTGACTGATTTGTGACCTTAATTTTGGGGAATTTTTTTTAGGCTAAAGTAGACAGATTTTGTGAAATTGGTCTTCATGGAAGGTGAAGGATTTATTGTTACCTTTTCATTTCCACTAAGTATGTTATTTTTCAGGTTAGAAGATATGGCTGATTAACTTTTAGATGGTAATTTGTGTATTAATGTGTTCTAATATGTGTAATGTTTCTAAGTAAGGATTTTGGTAATTTCTAGGTTCTAATGAAAATTTTGGACTTTTATGATTGGAATTAGCTCAAGTGAGCTTATGGAAGGTTTTAGAGGGATGTTTTAGCTTTGTAATGAGGTATAATATGCGAAGTTTGGATGAAGGGATTGTAAGTTATGAATTTGTAAAGTTTGGATATGGTTTAGGGAGCATTTGACCTAGTTAGTGATGGAATTTGGTTCTATGTCCTTCATGAGAATTTTAGCATGTTTTCTTATCTTTTCAGTGATATAGAGTATAGAATGGCATAGGAAGTTATGCTTTTTGAAAGATTGTGTTACTGTTGAGAATGAATTATATAGGCAGAAACTTTGATTGAGAATTTGATTTGTTTAGAGATTAAATTTGCTTCCAAGTTACGCATGAAACTTGTAGAACATGTTTTGATCTTTCTTTTGACTAATAGCTTGGAATTTTTGGCATAAGGAATGGAAAGATAGGATTTTTAGTAGAGTGCAGTTACTGTTCATACGGTAGTTTTACTGTTTCATTGGGCAAAAACTTTGTGTATGTTTTTTACCCTATTAGAAATTTAAATGGATTGGGGGTATTCTTGAAGATTGTATCACATGTTTAGAGCTTTCTAATGGTGTATAATGTGCCTTATTTGGAGTTAGGAGTAAAAACTTATGGGGGTTGGACCTAGTTCAGTTACTGTTCATATGGTAAATTTGGGCAGAATTTTTGGAAGGATTTCTCACCCCTTTAGAGCCTTCATTGATTTTTGCATCCTTCATAGAAGATGTAGATTATCTTTTACCCTTTTCATTGATATATAATATGTAATTTTAGGGATTTGGAGTAAGAAGTTATGAGGATTGGAAGAACACAGTTACTGTTTATATGGTCATTTTATGGACAGTAACTTTGAAGTAGTTTTTGACACCCTTAGAGGTGAGATTGGTTTGTGAGCACTTCATGAAACTTGTAGGGTTTCTTGTGATCTTTCCAATGAGACCTCATTTGTGATCTTTGGACTTTTGTGTGAAAAATTAGGTGTTGAGGAAGGAAGTGAAGGAATCTTTGAATTTCCTTAAATTTATTAGTCTTATTATTAGTTTTATTTATCAATGGTATTATTTTCCTTTGTGCATAACTGTTTCGTCCGACCTCCGATCGACTCGATTTTTAAGGCATCAGATTCGTGTAATATTTAATTTCATTCATATGTAAAATTGGGAATTTTTAGAGATGAAATTGACTAGGCTTGATTAGGTCAAAGTGAGGGGATTGAGTAGTGATTTTTCTAGTCCGTGTTTTATTGACAATTGGACCTATAGAGGTCTGAATTGAGTGATTTTGGTGTCTGTGATTTTCTAATTTTTCGAGGAAAATTATGTGATGAGAATTTTTTTTAGAATAATGTCAGGAATATCACAAACATGCATTCTACACATTTTAATTATTACATGTGCATGATTAAATATGTTTGATTGTACATTTAGTAATGTTTGAATATTTTGACTATTACAGAGGCGCAGTTAGAACGTCATCCCACAGACGTTACCGAGACTTCCAGACATTAGCTCGGAAGCTATTGGTGAGTGACTTAGACGGTTCCTCAATTATTATGTGTTATAATTCTGTGTTTATACTTCTGTGGAGAATAATGGTGGGAATTATGTTCAGATTATGGATTCCGGACAGAAGGTCCAATGTATCGGGAGATTATGACATAGAAGTGCAAATTGTCTGAGCATTTGGAACCTCCATGTTTGAAATGTGAATACATGTGATTGTGATTTTAATGTGATTGTGAACTGTTTGTTTGAATGTGATAATTTGGGATTGATTGTGATAGTGATACTGCATAATTGCGACATACGCATTTCATATGCATCTGATTGAATCTTATTGATCGAGTGAAAGGCAAAACGCCTTATATTTGTGTGATACCAATCATGTGGTACTTCTGAATGAGAAATTATGATATAACTGTAATGTATTTGATACGGGTCGGACTACGATCCGAGAATATGTGAAAGTGAGTGGAAGTGATTGCTGCATTACATGGCATGAGTGCATGACACATAACGACTGTTGTGACCAGAGTCGCCACCGACCAGAGCTTTAAGCTCAACGAGTGAAAATGAGCTTCGAGCTTATAAGTGATTCAGAGCCTCAGGCTTAACATTTAATGAGCCCTGTATCCGCCAATGGATAAGGGACAGTTATTAATGAGCCCTACAAGGAAAAGTTTAGGCATTCTGTCACAGTAAAGTAATAAATGAAAAGTGAGTCTCATATGCATGTATCAAATAGGAAAATATGAATGTGGACTTCTGTAAATGTGTGCAAGTGAAATTTTGGTGAATATGTTTTATGAGATAATGTTAGATGTATACAAATTGTGTTATGTGACTGAGTGGACCATCGATGATGGTTAACTCACTGAGTTCATAAAACTCACCCAAAATTTATAATTATTTTTCAAGACTCAGAAGAATAACCCGTTAGACAACGGGCGTATAATGCGAGAAAAAGTCGGGATCAGTTCGCATCTGTATTAGTGTCTCATAAAATTATATTTCTTTTGAAGTTTTGTACAATCGTTTTGCAAAGTCAACAGATTGAAATAAATTGTATTTTTAAAAAAAGGTCCCCCGTGGTCATTATATTTATCGGTGATCGTGTATATGAATTGTTTCCTGCATAGTGTATGTTGGTGTTTGCAAAAAAAAAAATTATACTGAGTTTTGAGTGAGTGATGTAGCACGTCACCCTTGTAGGGCTCGGACTCGGATATCACCATCGGTGTCGGGTTCAGGTCATGCGGGAGTGGGGTGTTACAACAACTTTTAATCTTTGGCTTCTTATTACTTACAAAAATTCTGTATTCAAAGTGCAATACAAGAGAGCAAACTCTACTGTAACAAAAAGCTCACAATATCTTTCTAGTGAGACAAAGAAAAGGCTAAGAGCCTGGAGAGGCTAAGATAGCAGAAATACTACTCAGTGTAAGAGACCTGAAGAGGCTCTGGAAGGGAGGAAAGAATACTTGTAAATTTGTCGAAGTATAGTGAAAATTAAGGATTCTGAGGACTGGGTGTAGCCTAAGATTTGGAGTGAACCAGTATAAAAATCGTAGTGTCTACCTTCTAACTCTCTACTCTTAATTTCTCTTGTTCTTTTACAAGTATATAGAAGTTATTTGTGATTTAACTACATAACTATTTGATATTCTTTTAATACTTGAAAAAGTTCCTTTTTCAAGAAATATCAAAGGTTTTTTGTATTCACAAAAAGATTACACAATTCGACCCCCCTTCTTGTGTACTTCATATATTATAGCTGACGTCATCATAGAAGAAGCAAGAAGGCAAAAGATACAACTCCTCTTTTACACATCTTCCCTTATAAGGACCATGACTTTCTATTTAGAAGTCTAAAATTTTCATGCTAAATACCTTTGGAAGGATAAAAGAAAGACTTACAACTTTATAGAAGACAAACTTACTCTAATATAGCCTAGTTCGATCCAAAATTTCCCTCGAATTCAGAATACGAATTTACACTCATCCAATGTACTGCACCAAATTCTCAAATTCATGACAAATTTTGAGATTCTTAAAGACAGAATTTAAATTCGATGTCTTCATAAGAAATGTTGTCATATGTTTCTTGTTTAATCCAAATCAAGAATCATCTCGTTTGGATAACTAGAGGAAAAAGTTGTGGCTAAAAGACTGAAGCATACTCCATAAACATTTTTCAGATCAACCATCCATTTTGTTTCACAATCTTTCCTTAACACAAATCATATTAAGATCACCTTTTCTACTTCATTTACTCCTTATTCTAAACTTCATTTCGAATCAATATCATCTATAATGAAATTTATAATCTATGATTAATCATGAATACCAATAATAGAACATACACATATAAATACATCTCTGTCAGCAACTTACTACACAAATGCAACTTCATTTTTGGCTTTTATTTTACTTCTAACTTTCACTTTAATTCTTCTCACTTCAAAATCTTTTATCCACCAGAAACACCAAAGCAAAAATTAGACATATCCACATTTCTCATTGAATACTTTACTCTTGTCTATCATTTCTTATTCAAGAATCTTCATTCATTTGTTCTTTACTCATGACTAATCTCCAAAATTTCTCATTCAAAAAGTTTTAACTTCTATGAAACATTCGAGCTTCAACACTCCTAGATCAATAGAATAGTTTCTATCATTCACATCTCCTTTAACTTTTGACCTGTAAATAGTGAAATTGAAATATCATATTATGATCCAAGGTTGATGTGTTATTGGTTGGATGCCTACAATTATATTGCATGGTAGTTTTCCTTGGAATTTGAAGTTCAAACCATAAACATATGTGATACTTTACTATTTTCTTGAATAAATTACAACCATGTGAATCATCTAATCACTTGAAGCTAACTTAATAACTCTTAACGTACTAGCATCAAAAGCGATAATTATTCTTCCATAGTTATGGCACTAGTGCTTTGATATTAAAGGCCACTATCTTCCTAAGTAGTTAAGCTTGAACATATTCTCTTTACTTAGCTTCATTTATAAAAACCCCTATTATTGTTGATTTAATTTCATCTATAAAACTTGCTAACAAAATTTATTTTAATGGGTAGTTAATTCCCTTTAGATTCCAAGCTAATATTGATATAGGATGGGGATTTTATTTACGGATCCTTGACCCTCTTATTCCTCCGTGACTTCCTTCTGTTGTCACTAATATAGCCCTTCTTATTTACAACCTAGCTTATCCCTTTCTCTACCATAACATCCTATTGAATTTAATTTTAATTGTCCTTAGTATTGACTTGTTGGTCTATTCTTCCCTTTACTTCATCATTAAGAACAACCTCATCATCTACATGCTTTCCTACCATCTAAATTGATGTTACCATTAAATCCTTTCCTATTGAGACTTCCCCTCCCTCCTTACCTAATTAATCCATGCTATTTTAATTTTGCAGCTCTTGATCACTTTTTCCTTTTTCTTGTCTTTCAACTAGCATTCAAATCCTTTAGTGCTTCATATTCTCCTCTTAAAACCTTCCTCTTTTTTGACCTTTATAGTTTTCCTTATTGCCTTAATGATGGTTTCCAATGGTTGGATACCAAGATTGTATCTTCCACCAATGTTTTATTTTCCTTTAACCTAAGAATTAGAATCAACTCATGAAATTATTTCTCCATCTCTATACTCACACACATTTTAGTATAACCTACACTTTTCCTCTTGGAAATGGTCTCATCCATATAATAGACTTATGAATGAAACTTGTAAGCATGCTCAATCCTCTAGTAGACCAATATTCTAGGAGAACATTGTGAAAATTCACTTATAAATTAACATTATCTTATCTCACATACTCAAGCTTAAAACCTAGTTTCTATACTTTTAGAAAAATAGGATGATCTGCAATGTCCCAAGGACCATCCTCATCCACACCTTTTGCATTACTTTTAATTCAAAACTAAAACAAAATGAGATTATTTTTTTGATTGCCAAAGGAGGGTGTCACCTCATAAAGAACCCCACCAATGTAGCATTCTAACTCCTAGCACCTGGAGAAACTATTCTTGTAGTCAATTGAGCTTGGGGAACAAACTCTAACTTATGGTTATCCTCCAATGTAGCATTCCAGCTCCTAGCACCTTCCTTTTAAGACTTCTAAATCTAAAGAAACTCTTCTTCTACCATCGATTAAGCTTGGGGTACAAAATTCCAACTTATAGATGTTGGTTTCTCCCACAATTATTTCCAGGCCTTTCTGACATTGGAGGCTGGTATAGAGGGAGCACGTTGTGGGTTACGTTGAGTATTTGGTGGCTGAACTAGAAAGTGAAAAATTAGGAGGGGTGGGAAGTTTAAATTTAGTTCGTTTTCAATTTTTTTTTCTAGCTATAATATTATCTAGCGCAGTGTTTACTAACAGAGCGGTGGATGAGTATAGCACTATAAGGTGACAGGTTGGAGGATTAGGATGGGAACTTTTAATGCCTTGTCAGGGCTGATGGTGATAAACATTCCTACTGTTGTTTTGCTATTGGTCTTGGGAAAGAATGTTTATAAAATTAAAACTAGTAAGAAGTTGAAGGCACCAGATAACTTAATTATGAAAAGATCCTCTTGCTCTAGGAAAGAAAAACTACACAATAGGTTAAATATAAAGGTTGAACATTCTTAGAAAGGAGGACAAAGTAGGAGAAGCAAAAGTATAAGAGAGCAGTGGCTAGCTTGAATGTGAAAGATGACGAGTACGTAGAAAAGTAGTGGGAGTAGAACCTAGAAACACTACAAGGATAAAGAGAAATAGCGACGGAAATATACCGACGGTATATAAAACATTGGAAATACCGACCGAAAAAACATAAGCGTCGGGGAAATTGGGTATGCGTTAAACTTTTTGAGACCGAAAACCATTCGGTCGCTGAATTTGACAGAAATATGTACCGACACCCATTTCTGTCGGTGAAGACGTCGGATACGCGCCCCTCACTTAAGGTAAACGACGTCGTTTTGGTTAAAACCAAAATGACGCCGTTTTGATTATTATTTAGGGCTGCCTCTTTCTTCCTCCTCCTCTTCCCGCAGACGCAGCCCGCCTCTCCTTCTTCTTCCTCGTTCTTTGGCCTTCTTTCTCGTTCATGGTCGCCTCTTCCTCTTCTGTCGGTCGCCGCTTGTTGGTCGTTGTCCGGCGCTCGCCACCGTCGCTCCTCCTCCTCATCTCCGACAACTTAGTAAGTTCTCCTCCCTCCCCGATGACCCAACTCTGATTATAGCATACAGGTATCTTGTAAATTATTGCTCTAATTATATGTAAATTATTGCCTGTTGTGTGAATAAAAAACCCATTTGCCTTTTCATTTCATTTTGTTGCTTACTGCCCACTCTCCAGTTTGTGTGCTAATTGTTTCATTGATTGTACATATGAACTTGATAATCTCATATTTATGATGCTATCCGTGATATGCTTGAGGTCGTTTTGTAGGTTTGCATCTGCATAACTCTTTCCAAATAACAGTACGATATAGACACATCCATTCACAGCTAGTCCTCTCTCAATTACATTCCGAAAATATTAATCTTAGGTTTACCAAACTCACAATTTTCAATCTTTATGAAGAGTTTATATTTTTTTGCAATTGTTCAAGTACTTGTCTCATGCATTATATATAACTTGTCATATTAGTGTTATACACCACAATCTCATATAAGTATACCATAAAAATTATTAAGGAAGTCATACACCATATCATTCATTAATTTATAGAAAATATGGGAGGATTGGTTAAATTAAACAATATTAATAAGAACTTATAGGAAGCATAGACATATATGTTATTTTATGTTCATCTCCTTTGGTAATCTATACTTGTAAATATGTAGTTCTTAAATTTAATTTTGTGAACATTGTAACCCTCAATAATTTGTTTATCAACACTTGAACTAATGTTACAAGATATTTTTTCTTGATTATTGCCTTGTTTAAGGTCTAATAGTCCACACAAGTGTAGAACTTTATCTTGCTTTTTTGAAAAAAATGGAAGAATCATAATAGGTTTGAAAGGTTAGATGAACCCCATCTGCAATAATTCACCAAGTTGTTTCCTCAACTCCATTAACTCTAATGGAGACATTTGATAATGAACATGAGGAGGAGTAATTACACTTCGAATGATTTGAAATTGTGATTGATTTCTCTACAAATAAGAAGCATTTTTGGTAACTTTTGGCATCACATCCCTAAATTCTCTTATTCCTTTTGCAACATCATCTGGAACTTCCACCATATGGTTATAAGGTATGTTTATATGCCTTTTCTTAAGACTCTTTTCTATGCTTATGGACAAAATATATTTCACCTTTATTGTTTTGTCCATCACTGCATTGAACCTATAATAATTCATATAATATAATTTTGATCATACATTATTATTATTATACATCCAAAATACTGATATAACACCACCTATGTTGACTTAATAAAGTCAATACTGAAAAGAAATCAAAATCATTGAAAAGTATCTCCTAACATTATGAATTGTTCATACTAATTTTCTTATACTCATGAGAACATTATGACAAGCATTATTATTGAGTTTTTACCATGGGACTTTTCATCTTCATTAGAATTTTTCTTAACTTTAAATCCATCTTCTCACCATTCATTCCAACATAAAGGAATTAGTGACACTAGTATCAAGTATGGTCATAAGTTCCTTTCCATTGATCTATAACCCTACATATATTAATCATTCAAAGGGATTGACTTTGAAATTCAATGTATTAAGCAATTAATATCATCAACTGAAGGTCAACTTTTAAGGGTCATTCTTGCCTTTGCATTCTATTATTGAGGTCTTCAATTTCTCCTTACTTGGATAATCCTATGCAAAATGAGTTCCATTGCATATAAATCCTTGAATCTTTTTTGAAACCTTGTCACTTTATTTGGGTTGTCCATATTACTTGGAGATCCCTTTATGATCCTACTCCTTTTGACTGGTTACATAGTCTTTCTTCTTCTTCTCGTCACACTAGTCTTGATAATTATTATTACTTTTATTTTTAAAAATTGTCGGAGGCTTTATTCTCCTCACCTACTCAAAAATCCATAAAATTATTAATAGCCGCAAAATTCTTAACAATTTTTTGTCATAACTTTATTTCATACCATGGTTATAATCTAAAAATGAAATTAAAGAGTTTATCTTTATTATCGAATATGTTCTTAATATCTAACATCAATAAAGTGAATTGCTTCATATATTCCCCCTTTGATTCATCTTGCTTTAACTACTTCGAGGTATATCTAGGAAGCTTTGAAATATTATTCAGAAGGAATTGATCATATGTAGATATGAGATCAACCAGTACCAATTTCGATAGAGGTTCTTATATATTCTCTACCAAAGATTAGCAACATCATTTAGGTATATTGCATTGATGTTAACCTTCTCCACATCGAGCACCTTAGCAATGACATCATTATTTATAAGAGTTCTCATACTTCTTAGTATTTTGAATGCCCTTAAAAAAATTTAGCTCTTGCAGCTTAAGCAAAGTGTTTTGAGTTCGTCCAACATCTTGATCTACAACAAAATATTTGATGATTGTAATCTCAAAGATAGCATCCTCTCATGCCTTCATCAAGTTCCCTATTTGATCTTTCAAGATTTGAAATTTCATCTCCAAGACCTCAAACTAAAATATGTATAAAAAAACAACAACTTCCTCTTTATATGTAGGCATAGATGTGATGAGTATCTCCACTTGAGTACCAAACTCATTTAGGTTATTGTATTTTATCATTTAAACACAACAATGCCTCAGATATCGGTTGTTATAGAGACTTCACTAAGAACACTGTATTCATACTAACGTGGACTAAAGTCTTTTTAAGACAATTAAGTTCACTCAACTCAACTTACTGCTACCAATTGCTTCATATTTAGAAGTTTTTCGCACAAAAGATTAAAAAACAAATTTGTTTAACTTCAAAACAAAAAAAACAACAAAAGAGAAACGATTCACCTAAGATAAAACAAAAATGATAACCTTTATTAATTCTCACAATATTTACAAAGTTACAATACTTGTTACTCTCTCTCTCTTGAAAGTCTTGCTCAAATAAAATATTTATAAGCATTTAAAAAGTTTATGGTTCATAAGTAAAGAGAGTAGACCACTACAAGAAATTTTGGGAGGAGTAAGCAACTTCTATCCTAATACAATTTAAAAAGGATTCTTCTCCATAACTAAAGATTTATTTAAGTGAAAACAAAAGTAGGCAGTATTATTGCAAGTGAAGCCATTTTCACTTATTTATATTTACATAATGTTGTAAGTATTCCTCTAATATAAAGTAGGTTAGTGTATCTATAGGTTTATCTTATTTTTAAACAAAATTTGTCAAAATCTACCCCTAGATTGCTAAGTTTTTTAAGGAAAAGGATATTTACTGATCATGTGTGAAAACATTGAATTTTTAATTCTTGCCATGGCTTTGAAAAGTGTTCCTCTTTTCTTATGACTTTCTATTCTTAGGAAATATGAAAAGGAGGAAGTGTTTTGTTTTTGTTTTTGTTTTTGATTTTTAGTTTTTCTCTAGAAAAACAAAAAGTTAAGTATTAGGGAACTTGATAAGTACTTGATTGACTACATATTTGCTCCTTAAACCTTAGTGACTTAAGACACTTATTTTAGTTCATAATTTGTTTTAGGTACAAGTTAGAGGAATAAGAACCAAAATGAGCTAAAAGGATATCCTAGAAGTCCTCCGATTGATGTTCAATCTTATTTACCTTTGTGGTATAAGAATGAAATAAATTAGGGTGAAGACCAGACAAAAAATGAAAATAATAAAGTTATTGCAACTTACACGACCATACAATGAGCTACATAGTGATGTAAGTGGTTGTGTAACTCACTATGAACGTCTAAGTTTATGATTCTTGCATCGCCACTTACATGCTAGTGTAAATGACTGTGCATTATGAAAGAAAATTAAAAGGGCATTTAAAAGGTCAAATGAGGCTTGAAGACTTTAGAAACAGAAGGGGGCAAATTTCTTACCTTTCGAGACCCATGAGGAGGTAAACTTCATCCTTCTGGTTGAAAGGGGATGTTAAGCCTGATAAATATGTTTGGGAATTTCTTAATCTAGAAGTGTTGTTCTCACTCTCTTTTGGAATCGATTGTGTTATTCTATGATTAATGTTTTGGGATTTATATATAATTATTTAAACACTTCAAATAGATTATTTATATATCAATATATTGTTAGAATTTAGTTTGCAACACGTACTCATTGTACATCTAGTTCAATTGTGGTAAACTAATGGTCAAGTTGTTAAGTCAAAATGACTTTACTTAGATATAATTTTGATGTATAACAAAGAGAAAAATTAAAGAGAAACAAATACAGACGAAGCAACTCAGATGAACAGAAAGATAGACGCAGAAGTTAAATAAGACGTAGACACAGACGAAGAAGTTAAAGAACAGACGCAGACGCAGAAGTTTGAAAAAAAACACAGAAGCAGAAGTTAAAAATAGACGCAAACACAAAAGTCAAAGCAGACGCAGATGCAGATGCAAAAACATAGACGCAAAAATATAGATGCAAAGTAAGAAAAATAGACGCAGAAGAGGAATTGAAAAGCAGACGCAAGAGTCAGTTCGGGTTAGTTACAGAACTCAACTGATTAACCGTTTCTTTTAAAGATTCAGGAAACAAGATTCAAGAAGCAAGAATCCAGAAACAAGAATCAAGAAGCAGTTGGAGATGAATGCTATAAATACAAGTCGAAGTCGAAGATTGCAAAGTTAGTTGAAAAATTAGCTGAATTACATCTACGTGATCGTAAAAAGCATACTGTGCAAATTAGCCGAGAGCTATTTTACTGTAACAAGTTTAAAATACTTTTCTGTAAGGAAGAAGTACAGATAGCCTACAGAGGCTAAGTGTGAAAGAATACTGATTGTAGAGACCTGAAGAGGCTCACAAAGAATACTTGTAAAAGTTGAAGAGATAGTGAAATCTCAGAATGAACTCTGAGGACTAGACGTAACCCACGGTTTGGGGTGAACCAGGATAAATCAATGTGTCAACTACTCTTACTCTATCTCTTTTAGATTCAAGTTTTATCATTACTTAGTTCGAAACAAAGTTTCTTATTAAAGTTTGATTAATTAGAATCTATCGGAAGTTCTGTAAAAGAATTTTATTTCTAACAAACATTTTTGAAAGAATTCATCAAAAAAGGGAAATACATAATTCAACCCCCCTTCTCGTGCATTCTTATATCATTTTCTAATCATTGTATTAACGTGTGATTCACTTCAATTGGTATCAAAGCCTGGTATCCAAAGATCACTATAGCAAAGTGTGGATCAAAGATAATGGCGGAATCACATATATACATCGCAGAAGGAGCCTCAGTCACTAGACCTCTAGCATTCATTGAAGAAGATTATCATTACTGGAAAGATAGGATGCGGCTATTCGTTGAATCTACTCATGTCGACCTTTCGGACGTGATAGAGAATGGACCTTATACCCCAGTAGATGAAGATAGGAATTCTATTCCACGAATCAGATGGACGGCCGACCAAAAGGCGAAGATACAGCTGAACTCAAAAGCGAAGTTCTTCTTGACCTGTTCCCTAAGAAGGAGCGAGTATGACAAAGTCCATGGATGCGACACCGCGAATGAGATGTGGGACACATTGTCCATTGCTCACGAAGGCACAAGCCAAGTTAAAGAATCCAAGATAAGTATTCTTGTGCACCAGTACGAGCTTTTCAGGATGAAAGATGAAGAATCGATTGATCAAATGTTTGGAAGATTTCAAACAATTGTCAATGGATTGAAAGCTCTTGGAAGAACGTATAACAATCAAGATCATGTTCGAAAGATCTTAAGAAGTCTTCCGAAGAGGTGGAGACCTAAAGTTACTGCGGTGCAGGAAGCCAAAGATTTGAGCATGCTAAAGCTTGACGAGTTGCTTGGATCTTTGAAGATTCGTGAAGTTGAACTCGATGCTAAAGACAAGCCCAGACGGGACAAGTCGATAGCGCTGAAGGCCAGATAAAAGAATCACAAGACTTAAAGAAGGAGGAAGTCATCGAAAGCGTTAAAGATTAAAGAATCAAAGTATGACGACTCCAGACAATCAGAAAAAGAGTCAAGTGATGAAGATGATGAATTATCTTTCATCTCTAGAAAGATAAGACTCATGTGGAAGAAGAAGTCCAAAGGAAATCAGACTTTCAAGAAGAATGGAAAAGATGAAGCTGAACCAGAGAAGTCATCGTCATTTACTCTGAAAGTGCAATCAGCACCGACACTACAAGTCCGAATGTCCTACTCTAAAGAAGAAACCCAAGAAGAGTAGAGAAGGCAAGAAAAGCATGATGGCAACGTGGGAGGACCTAGATTCATCAGAATTAGATACAGGTTCCGAGTCATCTGAACATGCAAACATCTGCCTAGTATCCGAAGAAGAAAGTGATGAGGAGGTATAATCTGATTACGATAACTTGTATGATGCCTACTCAGAATTGTTAGAAGATTCTCATGCTATTCTGAAACAGTACAAATTGTTAAAGAAAAAGTATGTAGAAAATATTAGACATACGGAAGTAATAGAGAGAAAATATCATCTAAAGAAGCAATTAGAGGAGAAAAGAAAGTCGAGGCAGATCAGAAGAGATCAATCAGCTGAAACTGAGAATTAAGAATCTGTCAGCTGATTTAGCTACTTTCACCAAGAGCACAAAGAAAATGAATGAGATGCTTGGAAAATGTAGACATCCAAGTGATAAAACTGGATTAGGGTTTACAGGCAATAAGAATCATCCTCACAAGAACCCTTTCTCTCAAAAGAGAAACTATAATAAATCTTATGTTAGTCAACGTTTTAGTAATATGCATCAAAGAACTCATCATATGCATACTGTTAACCATAAAGGACCAAAGAAAATATGGGTACCAAAAAGTAAAATAGTTTCTCCTGCAGATATCCTTCCTTGGAAGATGCGGCAAGCACCATTGGTATTTAGACAGTGGATGCTCGCGACATATGATGGGAAGAAGGTCTATGTTCCTAGACCTTCAGTATAAGAAGGGAGGATCGGTAACTTTAGGAGACAACTAGCAGGGCAAGATTATTGGAATCGTAAAGATAGGTAAAGATTCCTTTGCATGCATAAATAATGTACTGCTTGTTGATGGTCTGAAACATAACTTGATCAGTGTCAGTCAATTGTGTGATTCTGGTTTCACTATTACATTCAATCAAAATCTTTGTGAAGTTAGAAACAAAGATGGATCTATACTTTTCTCTACCAAGAGAAGAAATAATCTTTACAAAATTGATTTAGAAGATTTTCAAAGTCAAAATGTTTCATATTTTCTATCCTCCGAAGAAGAAAGACTAGTCTGGCATAAAAAGCTAGGTCATGTCTCTTTTAAACACATTTCAAAGTTGGCAAAACATGATTTGGTAAGAGGATTACCAAAAATAAGTTTTGACAAAGAATTTTTCTGTGAAAATTGTTTGAAAGGAAAACAAGTTAAAACTTCATTTTCTTCTAAAAATTTTGTAACATCATCTAGATCTTTAGAGTTGTTACATATGGATTTATTTGGTCCAACAAGGACAATAAGTCTTGGCAGAAAGAAATATGGACTTGTTATTGTTGATGAATTTACTTGATTTTGTTGGATATTGTTTTTATCACACAAAGATGAATCTTTTAAGTGTTTTAGGACCTTATCCAGAAAGTTATAGAATGAAAAAGGAATGTCTATAGCTAGTATCAGGAGTGACCATGGTGGAGAATTTGAGAATGAGAAGTTTAGATTATTCTGTGAGGAGAATGGAATTTTCCACAATTTCTCTTCTCCCAGGACTCCACAACAGAATGGAGTTGTTGAAAGGAAGAACAGGACGATTCAAGAAATGGCTAGGACTATGCTTTGTGAGATGAATCTTCCTAAAGACGTCAAGGTGAAGTCGTGAATACAACATGCTATATTCGTAATAGAATTTCATTACACCCATGTTAAAGAAGACTCCTTATGAGTTATGGAATGGAAGAAGACCAAACATATCTTACTTTCATCCATTTGGGTGCAAATTTCTATTCGAATACAAAGGAGTCATTGGATAAATTTGATTCAAAGACCTATCCAGGAATCTTCCTAGGCTACTCATCATCGTCTAAGGCATTCCGGGTGTACAACCTTATTTCAAAGACAGTTGAGGAGACCATCCATGTCAAGTTTGATGATAGTTCCCAACCCCATAAGGAAGATGACATGGAGAGTAAAAGTCCTTCAAAGAACTTAGAAGACACAACAGAAACTCCAACACCAGGTACTCAAGTAGACAAAGTTTAAGATATTCCAGAAACTGTTAGACTGAAAAGAGATTGGAAATATAAAAGTTCTCATCCAGAAGAGTTGATTATCGGAGAGACCTCAGAAGGAGTTAGGACAAGGTCCAGATTCAGAAGAGAAGCTAATGTAGCTTTTATCTCTGAAATAGAGCCTAAGAAGGTTGAGGAAGCTCTTCGAGACAAAGCTTGGGTGTTAGCCACGCAAGAGGAGCTGAATCAATTTACTAGGAATAATGTTTGGTCCTTAGTTCCGAAACCCCCTAAGAAATCCATTATAGGAACCAGATGGGTCTTTAAGAATAAGTTAGACAAATCAGGAAGAGTAAGTCGAAATATGGCTAGATTAGTAGCACAAGGCTATAATCAGCAAGAAGGAATAGACTACAATGAGACATATGCTCCAGTAGCAAGACTTAAAGCCATTAGGATATTGATGGAATATGCGGTCTGTCATAATATAAAGCTGGTTCAGATGGATGTGAAGAGTGCCTTTCTGAATGGTTTTATAGACGAAGAGGTGTATGTCAAGCAACGACCTAGTTTCGAGGATGTTAAGAATCCAGACCATGTCTATAGACTTCATAAAGCCTTATACGCCCTGAAGCAAGCTCCTAGAGCTTGGTATGATTGTCTGAGTACTTTTCTCTTAGAGAATGGTTTTAATAGAGGTCAAGTTGATAAGATGCTCTTTAGGAAGAATTATGAAAATGAATTTATGCTAGTATATGTAACATCCCATCTCCGATGGGAAGGGTATTTTAGTAAATTGGAACGGGTTAGGAGTATTGAATTATATCTCGGCATGAACATATGTCATGCAGCCTCTATAAATGGTGAGTTTTGCACAGGCACATAGTCATACATGCATTCATGACATTTCCCAGCATAAGTGTCTAATTGTGATCTTTTGTGAAATTGGTGTGATAATGGGATTTGAAAAATTATTTGGAGTGCGCCATAGAGTGTTTTACATTTTTAGAAATTTATGGAAATTTTTCTGAAATTATCCGGAGAAAATTCTTGACCGCAAAATCATGCAGTAAATGGCCTAAATGTGTTTTTGTAGTGGAAAATGTGGTTTTCGTGTTTAAAAAATTATTAGGAGTGGACTTTCATATGTGTTACAATTTTGGGCAATTTAGGTAATTTTAAAAAAAATGATTCGGGAAAATTTACGGATCGGGAAAAATCGCAGTGACTAACCTACGATTTTCTAGAGTTTAAAATTGCGACCAAATGGTACCGTCATTTTGGATATATTATTTTGAGAATTGTTGAGAGCCATTAGCATTAGTGGGATGAAAGATTAAGTGGGATTATGTTTTGTTTTATTATTATTAAATTGGATTAACTTGAATTTTTGGCTTTTTCTCATTAAAAGCCAAGTGTCCCTTGTTAATTAATTGGTTTTGTCTTCTTCTTTCATCATCATCCACGACTCTCCTCCTTGAAATGGTTAAAAAATTCACTTTGAAGGCTATTCTTCCTTCTCATCCGAAACCTCCTCCTTCTTCCATTCCTTTGTTGGTCTTGCATATATATATATATATGTTCTTGCCTTTTTGCTTGCTTCTACTCACACACAAACCAAGCTTAAGCCTTGTGATGAGGGTGATGGGTGATAACCGTGAGGTGTTGGAGAAAGTAGAAGAGGAATTAGGAAGTTGTAATAAGTTGGAAGATTAAGGGAAAGATTGAAAGCTTGACTAGGTAAGATTATGTTTTAAGCTTTGACCATTCATTTAATGTATGAATTAGTAGTTTGAAGCATTTAAGGGAAGCACTTATGCATTTATTTCATGATGATAAGGGTAGGTTTGAATGGGTTTAATGCATGCTTGAGTGAGGGAAGAGGATAGAGTAGTGAAGCTTGTGAATTTACATGTTGTTAATGATGTTATGATGTTAGATAAATGTAAATAAAGTATGGAAGTGGTGTTGTGAGGGTGCTGCCAACTTTTGTATAATCATATAAGTATATGTTTTGATGAATTTGTGGTTGAATTAGAGGTATAATTGGATGCTTAGTGATGTGTTATTGATGTTAGAAGTGATAGGAGTTAGGTTGTTGATGAAAGCTGGAAAATGAATCTTTGACCTATTGTAATGTTTTGATCATAACTAATTGTGTAGGTGAGTAAATGAGGTGAGGTTTGTGCCCACTGAAACTTTGGGATGTTGGCTTCAACTTTGTGTGAGATAGGTGATGATAAATTGTAATTTTAGAAGGGTGAATCTTTGCATGGAAAGTTTCTGTTGTAGGGTCTGTGAACAGTACCCGCATATATGACTTGATTATTTTTCTGATTTTTCTAAATTAATTGAGATGGAATTTGGGAAAATGGTCTTCATGGAAGTTGTAGCATATTGAGTTAGCTTTCGATTTCCACTGATCATGCTAATTTTCTAGTTGTATATTGGGAGATATGAACTGATTACTATTGACTGGTTTTGAGCATTTTGATGAAACCTAGCCTAAGTGTTGAGTTTGTGAGCTTGCGGATTGGAAGCAATTTTAGCAAATTATGTGAACTGAATTGGTGTGAGTGATCTTCTAAAAAGTTTCAGAGGAAGGAATTATCTTGAAAGTGATATATTGCTTGTAATTTTTAGAGGTCAGATTTGGGAGTTATGATTTTGCAAACATTGAACCTGCATTAGGTTAGGAATTGCTGATCATGGCAGTAACTTGCATGACAGTTTTGGAATTGTTAGCAATTGAATTGGAAATTAAGTTCTTCATGAAAATTGAAGTTTGAGATCTTATCTTTTCAGGGATATAAGGTAGTGAATTTTGTGACGTTTTTGCTAAGAGTTATGCTGATTGGAAAATTACTGTCCAGATTGGTTGATTTCAGTATACAGATTCTTTGTTGAATTGTTTGACCTAGTTATTTATGGAATTTGATTTTGGGTTGTTCATGAAAGTTGTATATGATATTGTGAACTTATTGATCATATTTATGTGGTAATTTCTGGCTGAAGAATTTGAGAGTTATGGAATTTGCAATGTACTGTCTGTTTTAATGGGATTTGAGTAGGCAGTAGCTTTGATGGGATTTTTGACACCCTTAGAGGTGAAATTAATTTTTATGGTCTTCTTAAGAATTGTAGAGGTTTTTATGATCTTTCCAACAAGGTATAATTTGTATTTTTCTGATTTGTATGCTAAGAATTATTGTTGTTGTAAATTTGGGTTGGAAGTAGGAAAGAGAGAGAAGGAATGGGAATCACGCCTTGGTCACTAGGCGACGCCGCCTCTATTGACGAGGCTTAAAGGGCGGCATCGCTAGGGCGACGCCTCGCCCTAGCGACGAGGCCGGATGAGTCAGCCCCGCTAGGGCGACGTCTCGGCCCAGCGAGGCTGGTTATTTTTTTCTTATTTTATTTGTTAATTGGTATTTTGGATTTCTTGCTTCTTTTGTCAATTTCTTTTCCGTCCGACTTCCGATTGACCTGATTCTTGAGGCATCGGATTTGTAATATATTGAATTTTATTTTGTGAGAAATTGGGAATTTTTGGACGGGAAATTGACGTGGCCCCGGGTAACGGAGCCTTTAATCACTATTTTGTTTAATTTGGGACCTATAGAGGTCCGAATTGCGCACCGTCAGCGCCAACAGGTTTCTAATTTTTAGACGAATTTTTCTAATAGAAAAAAATGAGATTAGGGACGGGAATATCATGAACATGCATTGTGCACCTGTAAATTGCTTCATATGCATTATTAAATAGTTCTGATTGGACAAGAGGTAATGAGTATATTTTCTGATTATTATAGAGGCACATTTGGAGCGTCGATCTACCGACGTTACCGAGACTTCTAGATATTAGCTCGGAAGTACAGGTGAGTAACCTAGTTGGTTTCTCAATCTATGTGTGTTTAATATGACGCATTGATGCCATATGGAGATAATGGAGGGTTTATGTGTGTTTGATTTTGATTGATTTCGGACCATGGGTGTCTGAAATATTGGAAATGTGATATTGAAGTGCTATTATGTGTAAATGATTATTATGCATCAATGCAATAAATTGAAAATGATATGATTGACATACCGGACCAAAGGTCCGAAGGAATAAGAAATGGCATGAAATATGAATGGAAATTGGAACATATGCATTCATGCATATTGGTATGATCAGATAAAGGCAGTTGTGACCGGAGCAGCCAATGTATCAGGGCATATCATGCCCAACGTATATGAGAGCTTTCAGCTCAACGCACAGGACCTCAGGTCCAACGTATTCGGAGCCTCAGGCTCAATGTATCAGGGCTTCAAGCCTAATATTTTCAGAGCCACTGGCTCAACGCAATGTGCCCATCACTGGGACAATTTCAGGCGCACGGTCACAACAACGTAATAAAAATGAAAAGTGTCACATGTTCATTGCATAAATGGTATGATTAAATATGGATGGTGTGAAAGGTGATATGATTTACATTTGTGAATTGTGATAGTATGTGATATTTGGTAAATTGATTGAATATGCATGAATTAAGTGAACCATCGATGATGGTTTCTCACTGAGTTCGCAAACTCACCCAACATTGCAAATATTTTTCAGGGATCGAAGAGTACCCCGTTGGGCACGGGAGTATGAGTACCAATTGCAAGTCAAAGTTAAGGTCGGGATCAGTTCACGTCTATATTTGTGTGATTTTGACTTATGTGTAAATTTATATTCCGCAAAAATGGTACTGAATTGTTTGAGGGCCCTAATTGATAAATATTTTTTGAAAAGTGATCTTTGATAAAGTGTATGACTGAAATAGGTTTTCGTATCATGGGCCCGAATCGTTTATTCTTAATTTCGCGCACTCGATTGTTTCAAACAAAAAAAATATCATAGTGAGTTTTACTTCGCATTGATCGCCTTAAGATACCACCCTCATGGTCGTGGCTCGGATATCACCGTCGATGTCGGGTTCGGGTCTCGCGGGAGTGGGGTTCTACATTTGTGGTATCAGAGCCCAGAAGTACAATCTTACATGGGCTTTCTGAACAAAAAAAAATGTGTGTCAAGTTACGTGCATTTAAGTCATGTCACGGCAGACAGTGACAACTGATCCCCAGTGTAGTATATGAGTCGTACGCATAAGTATGACTCAGTCGTTTAAGCGGTTCAAAAAAAAATGAGAAAAAGGATAATGTTTTAGAGTGTGATAAAAGGAAGAATCGGATATTGCAAAATAGGAAAAAGTGTATGGTTCGACCAGACAGATGAATAGGTAGTGTGCTAGTATTGACGGATATCTTGTGAAATACAATATTAGAGTTATATTGGGTATATCATTGAAGTTGTGAATTCATAGAGAAAAAAATAGAGTTGTGATAATGGGAAGATTTCCAGTATATAAGGTGAATGAAAATAAAGTGTTCTATGATATAGAGAAGTTATAATTGGGATTGATTACCGTGATGAGTGTTATTAATAAAGATTGGTGCTCTGGAGTCAAAATATCTTAAGTGCAAAATCAAGAATGATTTCATATCTGTGATATTGATCTGAGTGCGGAAATATATGGGTATAATGCAATAATGAAAAGATTGACATGTAAGACAATGAACTTGGTAGATGAAAAAGTTGTTCGGGTTTAATTGATCTGCCTAAGTAAATGCACACCTGATTATGGGAGCCCTATGGTAAGTGAAAATGTTAAGCTGCAATTGATGAGTTAATGGATAATTGCTAGCCAGAAGTCTTGTCAAAAAAAAAATTCCTTTATGAGTTAGAATAAGAAATGAAAGTGCTTATAATGATCAATTGTAAATGACTAGAGATTGTATATGATCCTCACGAACAAGGACGGGTGTATACAGGAAGGTTGCCGCGTTCATTTGTCACTGTAAGTGTATATCTGATAGTGGGATTACCATCATGGGTAAAATGATTAAGCATAAATGAATAATTTGCGTGATTATGATATAGGAAGTAATCGGTGGCCTATTACATAAGCTCCGATTATAATGCCAGTAGCTCAAGTTCAAAATGAGTGAGAGTAAGACATGAGAATGCTCAGAATGATCAATTGAGAAAGAAGTGATACAGTTAAAGATGTTAGCATCGGTAATGAGCTTGAGAGAATAAAATAAGGGACATGAATAGAGTAAGGTCCCCATGATCGAGAACTGGTATCAAAAAAAAGAATGGTTATCGAAAATTAAATGAGATTAAGGTGTAATTAGCAGTATGAGCTATTAACGGGCAAATTGATGGGAATATATATACATATATTGTCAGATGAGATGTGATGATTATGGTGATGTATGGCAAGATAGTAGAGGAAAAGAAATTGTTTAAGTGCTCTTCAGAGATTGATCTTCGTGAAGTATCAAGAGTAACTGATATGTATATCTATATAGTGATGAAAAAAAAATAGTTGATTGATAAAGTTTTATGAACTGTATTAAATCTAGCAGAGACTCAATCGTAAGAGATAAAATATGCTACGAAAAAAGTGTACATTACGTTAATGAGATGACTCGATTATGTAAGAGAAGTCATCGCATATTAAGGAAATATTAATTTGCCGCAATTTGAGGGGATTAAAAGTTCGTGTATACTTTGTGTAATTATGTTCTGAAAGTACGAGATTGATATAATGATTGTTTATTCAAGTCAGTGAGTGATCTATTGTGAATAAATTGAGTTATGTGGAGAAATGAAGGTAAGGAACATGTGGCAGAATATGTTATGATGAGACAAATTATACGAAAATTGTTCCTCATTGGAGACGTTCGATAATTAACAAGTTATTTAAATCAACTATGGGTACGGAAAAGGAACATGTCTCAATGGTGGTTGGAGTGGATAATGGATATAAGCATAAGAAATAGATAAATTGGTATAGATGAGGAAATTGGTTATCATGCAAGTTTCATAAGAGTGAAATACGGGATGAGTTAGTATGCGAACATGGGACATTGGGGGAGTTAATCAAGATATAGGCATTGATAAAATGCGAAAGTTCAAAAGATATGTGTATGCGAAATTTGGAATTAATTAGAACTAACGGAATGCTAGATGCGTACAGAAATTGTCAAAGATTTTCTGGTTTTAGTAAAGTGACAAGAATACTTGAGGAAAATGTGTGAATGTTATGACTAATGATCATAAAGGAGAGATTTGGAGAATTTACTAGATATATATATTGACGTGTTCCAGTAAAGGTTATAATGTGATGTGATCTAGTGAAATTGTATAAAGCGATTTTATGCACCTTAGGACAAGTATAATTCCATGGCGTATTATGATTTATGATTTAAATTTTGTTATCTTGAGTGTGGTCTAAAAGCTTGGAGACATTAATCATACAGAAATAGTTTGGAGATGTTTATGAATATGCAAATCAATACCGATTGAGTTATTTCGTGCATTTAAATGATTTGAAAAGGATTCAACGGCTGATTAATTTAAACTAAGCCAATGGTGCAATTCAAGGGATTGAACAAAGAAAGAAAAAATTCAATTGCAGAAGATCAAAATTTGGGTAATAAGGTTATCAAAGCTAGTGTATTATTGAGTATTAATAGGCGAACTGACAAAAAGGGGCAAAAGAAAGTATTATTAGTTATGGGAATTTTAAAGTAGGTGTGCATCAAAACAGATTGGCAAAACCCGAATTGAGGATGTAGAAATTGTAAACCGTATCGAATAACTGAAAATAACTCAAATTGTTGAGGAAAGTGATAGATATAGTTCAAATTAAGAAATATGGGTGATACTCATTACGGAAACTGTTAGTGAAGACGTAAGGAATGATCGAAGTTTTATGTTTTAGCAAGAGCATATTGAAAGAGTAATTGAAAGGTTAGAATGGGAAATCAAATGATCAGAAGTAAATGGTTCGAGAAAGCATAAGAAACAATCGAAGTGTTATGTTCGAGTAAAAGTATTGTGGAAAAGCAATTGATGGTATAGTCTGTCAAAGTGAACGATGACATGTGTGATTAACCAACAGGTATTTTTGGATTGATGTATAGTGCAAAGGGATTATGGCATGACAATCATTATATTGGTGTCACCATTCGAAAAGCGTATAAGGGGTCTTACTGCCAAAAAGGAGTCACTATCCCTATATTATGTGATCAGGGCAATAAAGGGATAGGTTAAGTAATTTAAGATGGTGACATTGAGTTGAATTGATTCACACCGAGGTTATAAATCTCATGAGATTTGTGTTTTGATAATAATGGAATCTGATAAGCGATAAAGGAAATATTTTGAAAGGTATGGCCTCGGCTAAAATGTACTTAGATGGAAATCAAGGTGTAATTAAGGAAAATTGACTTCGTGAGGAGTGGCCTCCATGCGATTGTGGTGTGAACAGAATTATGGATTGGCAAGTTAGGCTAAAACTTAAAAGATGATTCGGATTCACAAAGTGTTTCATAGATATTGTTCGGATCCGATATATATGTTATTGAGATTGAAAGTGGCGAATTGCGCGTAATCATGAAAAAGTAGTAAAATCATGAAAAGTTCGAAAAAGGGAAAAAGAGTAATTGATTGTTTTGGATTTCCGTTCATTGACCGAATTTGGTCGTGTAGTGAAAACAGTGGGAAACAGAGGGTATTAGTCAAAAGACTCGCCTTCCTACGATAATCAGATATGAAATTTCGAGGACGAAATTTTTATTAGGATGGGAGAATTGTAACATCCCATCTCCGATGGGAAGGGTATTTTAGTAAATTGAGACAGGTTAGGAGTATTGAATTATATCTCGGCATGAACATATGTCATGCAGCCTCTATAAATGGTGAGTTTTGCACAGGCACATAGTCATACATGCATTCATGACATTTCCCGGCATAAGTGTTTAATTGTGATCTTTTGTGAAATTGGTGTGATAATGGGATTTGAAAAATTATTTAGAGTGCGCCATAGAGTGTTTTACATTTTTACGGATTTATGAGAATTTTTCTGGAATTATCCGGAGAAAATTTCCGGACCGACAAAATCGCCGGTAAATGGCCTAAATGTGTTTTTGTAGTGGAAAATGTGGTTTTCGTGTTTAAAAAATTATTGGGAGTGGACTATCATATGTGTTACAATTTTGGGAAATTTAGGTAATTTTCAAAAAAATGATTCGGGGAAATTTCGGATCGGGAAAATCGCTGAGTGATTTAACCTACGATTTTCTAGAGATAAAATTGCGACCAAATGGTACTGTCATTTTGGATATATTATTTTGAGAATTGTTAGAGAGCCATTAGCATTAGTGGGATGAAAGATTAAGTGGGATTATGTTTTGTTTTATTATTATTAAATTGGATTAACTTGAATGTTTGGCTTTTTCTCATTAAAAGCCAAGTGTCCCTTGTTAATTAATTGGTTTTGTCTTCTTCTTTCATCATCATCCACGACTCTCCTCCTTGAAATGGTTAAAAAATTCACTTTGAAGGCTATTCTTCCTTCTCATCCGAAACCTCCTCCTTCTTCCATTCCTTTGTTGGTCTTGCATATATATATATATGTTCTTGCCTTTTGCTTGCTTCTACTCACACACAAACCAAGCTTAAGCCTTGTGATGAGGGTGATGGGTGATAGCCGAGGTGTTGGAGAAAGTAGAAGAGGAATTAGGAAGTTGTAATAAGTTGGAAGATTAAGGAAAGATTGAAAGCTTGACTAGGTAAGATTATGTTTTAAGCTTTGACCATTCATTTAATGTATGAATTAGTAGTTTGAAGCATTTAAGGAAGCACTTATGCATTTATTTCATGATGATAAGGGTAGGTTTGAATGGGTTTAATGCATGCTTGAGTGAGGGAAGAGGATAGAGTAGTGAAGCTTGTGAATTTACATGTTGTTAATGATGTTATGATGTTAGATAAATGTAAATAAAGTATGGAAGTGGTGTTGTGAGGGTGCTGCCAACTTTGTATAATCATATAAGTATATGTTTTGATGAATTTGTGGTTGAATTAGAGGTATAATTGGATGCTTAGTGATGTGTTATTGATGTTAGAAGTGATAGGAGTTAGGTTGTTGATGAAAGCTGGAAAATGAATCTTTGACCTATTGTAATGTTTTGATCATAACTAATTGTGTAGGTGAGTAAATGAGGTGAGGTTTGTGCCCACTGAAACTTTGGGATGTTGGCTTCAACTTTGTGTGAGATAGGTGATGATAAATTGTAATGTTAGAAGGGTGAATCTTTGCATGGAAAGTTTCTGTTGTAGGGTCTATGAACAGTACCCGCATATATGACCTGATTATTTTGCTGATTTTTCTAAATTAATTGAGATGGAATTTGGGAAAATGGTCTTCATGGAAGTTGTAGCATATTGAGTTAGCTTTCCATTTCCACTGATCTTGTAATTTTCGAGTTGTATATTGGGAGATATGAACTGATTACTATTGACTGGTTTTGAGCATTTTGATGAAACCTAGCCTAAGTGTTGAGTTTGTGAGCTTGCGGATTGGAAACAATTTTAGAAAATTATGTGAACTGAATTTGTGTGAGTGATCTTCTGTAAAGTTTCAGAGGAAGGAATTATCTTGAAAGTGATATATTGCTTGTAATTTTTAGAGGTCAGATTTGGGAGTTATGATTTTGCAAACATTGAACCTGCATTAGGTTAGGAATTGCTGATCATGGCAGTAACTTGCATGACAGTTTTGGAATTGTTAGAAATTGAATTGGAAATTGAGTTCTGCATGAAAATTGAAGTTTGAGATCTTATCTTTTCAGGGATATAAGGTAGTGAATTTTTTGACATTTTTGCTAAGAGTTATGCTGATTGGAAAATTACTGTCCAGATTGGTTGATTTCAGTATACAGATTCTTTGTTGAATTGTTTGACCTAGTTATTTATGGAATTTGATTTTGGGTTGTTCATGAAAGTTGTATATTATATTGTGAACTTATTGATCATATTTATTTTGTAATTTCTGGCTGAAGAATTTGAGAGTTATGGAATTTGCAATGTACTGTCTGTTTTAATGGGATTTGAGTAGGCAGTAGCTTTGATGGGATTTTTGACACCCTTAGAGGTGAAATTAATTTTTATGGTTTCTTAAGAATTGTAGAGGTTTTTATGATCTTTCCAACAAGATATAAATTGTATTTTTCTGATTTGTATGCTAAGAATTATTGTTGTTGTAAATTTGGGTTGGAAGTAGGAAAGAGAGAGAAGGAATGGGAATCACGCCCGGTCACTAGGGCGACGCCTCGCCCTAGTGACGAGGCTTAAAGGGCGGCATCGCTAGGGCGACGCCTCGCCCTAGCGACGAGGCCGGATGAGTCAGCCCCGCTAGGGCGACGTCTCGCCCCAGCGAGGCTGGTTATTTTTTTCTTATTTTATTTGTTAATTGGTATTTTGGATTTCTTGCTTCTTTTGTCAATTTCTTTTCCGTCCGACGTCCGATTGACCTGATTCTTGAGGCATCGGATTTGTAATATATTGAATTTCATTTTGTGAGAAATTGGGAATTTTTGGACGGGAAATTGACGTGGCCCCGGGTAACGGAGCCTTTAATCACTATTTTGTTTAATTGGGGACCTATAGAGGTCCGAATTGTGCACCGTCAGCGCCAACAGGTTTCTAATTTTTAGACGGATTTTTCTAATAGAAAAAAATGGGATTAGGGCCGGGAATATCATGAACATGCATTGTGCACCTGTAAATTGCTTCATATGCATTATTAAATAGTTCTGATTGGACAAGAGGTAATGAGTATATTTTCTGATTATTATAGAGGCACATTTGGAGCGTCGATCTACCGACGTTACCGAGACTTCCAGATATTAGCTCGGAAGTATAGGTGAGTAACCTAGTTGGTTTCTCAATCTATGTGTGTTTAATATGACGCATTGATGCCATATGGAGATAATGGAGGGTTTATGTGTGTTTGATTTTGATTGATTTCGGACCATGGGTGTCTGAAATATTGAAAATGTGATATTGAAGTGCTATTATGTGTAAATGATTATAATGCATCAATGCAATAAATTGAGAATGATATGATTGACATACCGGACCAAAGGTCCGAAGGAATAAGAAATGGCATGAAATATAAATGGAAATTGGAACATATGCATTCATGCATATTGGTATGATCAGATAAAGGCAGTTGTGACCGGAGCAGCCAATGTATCAGGGCATATCACGCCCAACGTATATGAGAGCTTTCAGCTCAACGCATACGTGACCTCGTGTCTAACGATTTGAGCCTCGGGCTCAATGTATCGTGGCTTGAGCCTAATGTTTTGAGCCAACGGCTTAACGAATGTGCCCATCATCGGGACAGTTTGGGCACACACGGTCACAACAACGTAATGAAAATGAAAAGTGTCACATGTTCATTGCATAAATGGTATGATTAAATATGGATGGTGTGAAAGGTGATATGATTTACATTTGTGAATTGTGATAGTATGTGATATTTGGTAAATTGATTGAATATGCATGAATTGAGTGAACTATCGATGATGGTTTCTCACTGAGTTCGCAAACTCACCCAACATTGCAAATATTTTTCAGGGATCGAAGAGTACCCCGTTGGGCACAGGAGTATGAGTACCAATTGCAAGTCAAAGTTAAGGTCGGGATCAGTTCACGTCTGTATTTGTGTGATTTTGACTTATGTGTAAATTTATATTCCGCAAAAATGGTACTGAATTGTTTGAGGGCCCTAATTGATAAATATTGTTTGAAAAGTGATCTTTGATAAAGTGTATGGTGAAATGGGTTTTCGTATCATGGGCCCGAATCGTTTATTCTTAATTCACAGACTCGATTGTTTCAAACAAAAAATATATCATAGTGAGTTTTACACTACATTGATCGCCCTAAGATACCACCCTCATGGTCGCGGGCTCGGATATCACCGTCGATGTCGGGTTCGGGTCTCGCGGGAGTGGGGTGCTACAGTATAGATCTATGTTGATGATATTATTTTTGGTGCTACTTCAAAGAAGTTATGCATGAAGTTTGAGAGTCTAATGAAAAATGAATTTGAAATGAGCATGATGGGTGAATTGAAGTTCTTTCTTGGGTTGCAAGTTAAGCAAACCGAAGAGAAAATCTTTATCCATAAAAAAAAGTATGTGAAAGAACTGTTGAATAAGTTTGATATGCAAAATGTAAAGTCAATGACTACTCCAATGCATCCTTCAAACCTTTTGTCGAAAGATGAAAATGGTAAGAAGGTGGATCAAACCCTATATAGAGGGATGATCAGTTCTTTACTCTATCTTACAGCAAGTAGACCTGATATATTGTTCAGTGCATGCTTATGTGCAAGGTTTCAGGCTGATCCTAGAGAGTCTCATTATATTGATGTCAAAAGGATTATGAGATATCTAGCAGGTACTACTGATCTTTGCTTAATGTTTGAGAAAGGTAAAAATTTCAGGTTAATCGGATATTGCGACGCAGACTATGTCAGAGATAGAATCGAAAGGAAGAGCACAAGTGGAGGATGTCACTTTCTTGGCTCAAACTTAGTTTCATGGTCAAGCAAGAGACAAAGCTCAATCACTCTATCAACTGCCGAAGCAGAGTATATGTCTGCCGCAAGCTATTGTTCACAAACGTTGTGGATCAAATATCAACTTGAAGACTATTCAGTTCAAGAAGAGGAAACTCCAATTTATTGCGACAACACTAGTGCAATCAATCTGTCAAAGAATCCGATTCAGCATTCGAGAGTGAAACACATCGAAGTCAGACATCACTTCTTGAGAGATTATGTTCAGAGGAAGGTGGTTAAACTACAGTTCATTAAAATAGAGTATCAGTGGGCAGACATCTTCACTAAACCATTGAGTGAAGAACGGTTCCAGAAGATCAGACGCAACCTTAACATGGTAATGTTGAGCGAACAGTCAGGCTAAAGAGAGGTCAAAATTAACGGCATTAGAAATAGTGAGTTACAGTTGGTAACTTGTCTAACAAGGAAGTTTTTGAGGGAAATGTTTCACGATCTTTAGAATCCCAACGATTCTAGGGCACGCGTGATAAGACACTTCAAATAGCCTGAAGTTGAAATCATTGCAGTTACTCTCATCTATTGTCGGTTCATCTTGCTTTCCAAATTCTCTCAATCATCCTACCCTAGAAGAAAAGCTTGCCAGAATCAGTTTTCGTTCTGAAGCAATGGAGGTAGCTATGATATTCAGAAGGCATGTGGATTTCGAGTCACTAAGGAAGGATGGTATGGACGTAGAACCTAAGATTGAAAGAGCTGGTTGGAGGAATTTCTTCCAGGTACGAGAACCAGTCTACACCAATGAGGTATTTGACTTTTGGAAGAATGCTCAACTTGTAGACAACACTATTGTATCCTCAGTAGACGGTATATCTGTTGTCGTTACAAAGGAGCTGATAAGGATGGTGACCGATTGTCCATCGGTTGGTGAGACCCTGTCAACCAAGGCTAAGTGGATGACAATGGTCAATATGAAGGGAGAAGATGTTAGCAAAAAGTTGTATGGAGTGAATGACCCTTCGGAGAGGAAGACTTCAAGTCTGGTCCTGTTGGACCCCGATCTTTGAGTGAAATTTGAATTATGAAAATGAAATTTAAGGAGTGCTTGGTGAATGTATTGTATAATAGATGGCTTAAAATTTAAAGAATATTGAGAAGAAAAGAAATGATTTGATTTTGATATCTTTGGGGTTTTGAGTGGATTGATATGGTTTATGAAATTAAGTAGATGAGTTGATTGAAATTAAGTTGAAAATCATGACTGAAAAGAAAAAGTGTGAAAATTTGAAGAATTTAGAAAGTTTGACTTTTGGAGATAAAATGTTTGACTTGAGAGTTGACATTTTGATTTTGAGAGAATTTGAGAAAATGATCTTCTGGAAACTTGTAGTTTATGTCAAGAGCTTTCTGTAGTCATAAAGTTTGATATTTTTTGATATCGGGAGTGAGAGTTATGATCAGTCAAAGTTCGCTTAAAGTTTAACTTTTTGAGGAAAAAAGTTGACTTTTTGATTTAAGCAAAATTCGAGAAAGTGATCAACATGAACATTGTAGCCTCTGTTGAGAGCTTTTTGTGGACATAAAGTTTGCTATTTTTCGATGTCGGGATTGAAAGATATGATTTTCTGAAGATATGCTTTGTTTTGAAAATGCTATTAAGTATAGATTTGTGTGTTCTATGCTTCGAGGCCACTCGTCGTATAGATTTAATCTGAATTGGAATAAGTGGTCTTAATGAAAGTTGGAGCTTGTATTTTGATCTTTCCGACGCCATAAAGTATGTAATTTTTTTATATCGGGGCTAGGAGATATGATCTTTGGAAAATTCAAGTATAAGTATGTATTTGAAGTTTTGTAACTTGGTTTGAACTTCGACCCTTTTGTAATCTTTTGCTTATACATCCTTCGTCCGACATCCGATTGATTCGATTCTTGAAGCGTTGGATTCCTAAGACAATTACGTTCATTTTTATGAAGAATTATGATTTTTAGGAGATTAAATGGAAAGAGATTGATTGAACCAAAGTAAGAGATGGGTTATAGGTTATAAGTTGGATAATTTTCTGAACATGGTTCAGTATTTTGCGATTTTTGGGAGCTGTACAACTCCGATTGAGTTGATTCTTGAGGGAAAATAAAGTTAAGACATAGGGCTACAACTCTTTTGAAGGGATCGAAATTTAATTTCATCCCTAAGATTGTTAATTTCTGGAATTAAATTCGCGTAATGTTCAGTCTCGGATTTTGTGAAGGTCCGATAGTATTTCGGCTATAACTTCTTCGTTTTAGATCCGAATTGAGCGCCGTCAGTGGCGTTGGATTCGTAAGATCTAGAGGAACAATTATTTAGAAGAAAGTTTGTCCAAATTATTTCGTTTAGCTGCTCAAATTCTGGACGCGAAATGACAGTTTTTTTTAGACACATTGAAGGGCAATTTTGGAAATAGGCTAAAAAGAAGGGGCATAAGAGTCTTTAGCCTATCATTTTTAATGACATGGCAATCAGATTAAGAAGTGGATGTCGTTTGTTCTGGGGAATTCACGATGGTTCTAGAAATAATAAGAGAAGAAGGAAGAAAAGAAAAAGAGAGGGGAAAGAAGAAGAAGCTTACAGCAATGGAGAGAAGAAGAAAAAAGAAAGGAATTTTATGGGTTTTCTTAGAGATTTTCTTGGGTTCCAAGAGCAAAGAGGAGGAAGAAGAACAAAGGGGAAGAAGAAGATTTCGTGGGTCTCATTCTTCAAGGTAAGGGTTTCGAAATTTCTTGGATTTATGGGCAGATTCTTGTCTTTCATGCTTACTAAGGGTGATTAGAAGAGTTCTTGAGTTGAGCTTGAATAAGAAAAGAAAAGGGTTAAGTTTTCATGGAAGAGAAGAAAATCTGATTTTCATGGGTTAGGGATTTCGGAATTTTCTTGGTTCTCTTATTGGGGTTTTCCCTTTCTTGCTTAAACATGGTGATTTAAAAAGGTATTTATGAAATAACAAGGAAAAGAAGAGCTTTTGAAGCTAAGTGAAAATTTTGTTTTCGTGGGTTTCATAGAGGTGGGGAGATTTTCGAATTTTATGGGTTATGTGGATGAGTTTAGATGTTAATGGGTTAGATAAGGTTTGGGTAAGGTTAGGTTGGTTGAAATTCAAGTTTTGTCATTCTTGGGAAAATTTTCAGCATTGAGTTCTCTTGGTAAATTGGGGATTTTTGTGTTTGATGAAGGAAAATTGAGGCAATTAAGGAAGAGCCAAGGTATTGACCAATTCTAGAGTTAAAAGAAAGGTCTTTGGTCCGAGAAGAAAAGCTTAAGGAAATTGGTGGGTAGTATATTTATTTATTGAATTATAAGCTAAATGTGAATTTTGAAAATTAAAGAAAGCAAAATTTGATTTTGATAAATTATTATGGATAAAATGTTTGAAAAGGATGTAAATGTTTGAAATTATGATTTCAAAGGAGTAAAATGAGTTTTAGAAAATACAAGACTTATGAATTTCATAGTTTTCAAATTATGTGATTTATGATTTAAATGATTTAAAGAAATTAGTGCATGTTTGGTCATGAATGTGATTATTATGTGATTAATTTGGTGATGTGCATTTCATTAGATTGATTATGTGAATTCATGTAAATATATGCTTGTGTCATTTATGACACAATTTGATGTTATGAGATGAAAATGTGAAAAGCAAGATGTTTGAAAAGTGCCTTCGCCATCTGAAATTATGTTTTGCTTATGTGCTATATGGGTTTGGTAAGGTCCTTTGTGAGTCGGGCTGTCTCTACTTGTTATAGCCTTCTCCCGGCTGCCGCTAGTGGCATAGGAGTTCGATCTCGGACTCCCCTCATTCACTGTTTGCATGAATCGCTTATGCGGAATGTGCGAGACGTCTATTTTGGACCGAACCAAACCAAACCATTTGATGTGTTATGTGATTTGTGTTGGATGCCGCGGTATAACCCACAAACACACGCCGCAGTATAACCTGCAAACACCTACGGGTGGGGTGTGGGGTCCAACACTAAACCACTTGACGTGTTATGTGATTTTCCTTTGTTTATGTTGTAATGTATTATGACGTGATGCATTCATATTTGAAATTGTACATGAGAAATGAGAAAGTAAATGTTTATGAATACTTTGAAACAAATGAAGATTTGGAAATTTTAGAAAATGTTGATGAAGGTTTATGAATGTTTTGAAAGGTTTTAAAATGAGTTTTTGGAGAAATTCTTAAATGGGAAATGTTTGAAAAGTTTGAAAAATAAAAGATTTTTTTTTCCGCTTATTGTTCAGTTTATAAATATATTATCCACGAGCTTCCGAGCTTACCTCCCCTTTCATCCCCATCTCCAGGTTTTCACGCAAGAGATCGGATGGAAGACGAGTATGATGTCAACCCGATAGTTTTTGTATGCTTTGTTTTATGTGTAATGTTGGAGTTTAGTTTTGAAGTTGTGAAAAGGGTTTATGGATTATGTAGTGCTTTTGTTTATGGCTTGAAAAGTCATTATGTAAATTTATGATGTAGTTTAGTTATGAGTTATGTATGATTGTGGAATAGATTTTGTACGTAAATTTGAATTGAGATGGATATAAATGGCAATTGGAATGTATATGAATGGCTTGTGATTGAATTGTGGATAATTGAGTTTAGATGTATTATGGATTGAAATGATGAAGTGTTTAGAACTAAGATTGTATTTCTGCTGGTGTTTGGATGTTGGACGGTAGGTCCGATGTTGCCTTGTGCTATTGGATTATGTATTAGAAGTGCGTTTCTTTGGTTTTAAATTTTAGGTGTCAAAATCTGATCGTTATCTTTGAAATTTCGGTAAAATTTTGGTAAAATGGGTTTAAAGAAATGAGTTTGAGGATTTATATGATTGTATAAGAAATGATTAAGATGAATTAAGTGAATTGAAATTGGTGAGGATGAGTTTCCAAAAAGGGAATTGTATGGAATGGTTATGATTTGATTGAGATTGATTAAAGAGAAAAGGAATGAATAAGAGGAAAAAAAATTTATACCGGATTTGAAATGTCGTAAGGTTTCCAACGCGATGAGTTGGCTATGCTTCATGTTTGAAACGGATGTCGGTGTTTGTTTCAGTTTGTTTATTTCGATTCGCATTCGATTCGGAATTCTGCCTTTCGAGTTTCTCCGCTTTGTTATTCGTTTTTTTGATGCACAATTTTCCAAGTATTCGTTTCGCTCCGATGATGCGATTTGTATTCCGATTAGCGATTTCTCGCTTTTCGATTTTCCTTCTTTCCGTTCCATTTTTTGGTTGGGATCCGGTTCCCGGATCGGGTCCCAATAGGTCCCGAAAGCTAGGGTTCTTCATGCGATTTTGTTTAATTGCATCTTACCCAGAGCAGGTTCAAGGCATTTGGTGACGACCCTGGATGAACAATGTTTGTTCTACCTGCTGAATCGCAATCCTATTAACTTACCCTTCTTAATCTTCCATTATATGATTAAGGGGATGAAGGATACAAACAGCTATCCTTACGACATGCTTCTTACAAGGATTTTTAAGAAATCTGGAGTCCTTCTAAACAAAGGAAATAGAAGGATTGTACCTGTGAAGAGTACTATTGACTCAATCACTATACGGAGAATGGGTCTGAGGACAGTGAATAAAGAAGAAGCAGACTCTTCAAGGAGAACTAGAACTAAGGGGGAGCAACTATTAAAGAATTCTCCAACAACAAGTTCTAGATCCTATGGAAGAGTGAGTATGTCAATAGAAGAAAGGAGAAGATTATATGGAAGGCCTTTGATAAAACAGGCATGTCCTAGAGAAGAGTATAATCTAGCTCAGAGGAAAGACGATGGTGCGACAAAAAGGAAAGGAGAGAATCTTTTGGGTGAAATTACTAAGAAAGCAAGGAGATCACCTAGGATTCAAACTTTAAGGCAACAAGAAGAGAGAAGAGCCAGAGAGCAGGAACAAGAAGAAGCCTCTGGATCCAGTGCACCAAAGGTGACAAGATCTCTCGTCTCAATTTTGGAAGAAGAATCAGCCAAACAGAGCAAGGAGACTGAGAAGAAGAGAAAAATAGAGTCTGAGATACAGAAGTCTCAAGTCAAGAAAACTCCGAGAATAAGGACTAAAGTAGTTAGTCGAAGGAGGAGTTTATCTACTCCTGTGAAAGTTAAGCAAAAGAAGAATACTCCCATTGTTGAGAAACCGGAGGAACCAGTGGAGCCTAGCCTGGTTCAGCCTACTCCTGACGGTAATCAACAAGAGGTCACAACAGATTTGAGCTCAGTGCAGGTACCATTGAAGAAATCTGTTGAACCTAGTTTGGTCATTTTCAACTATTCCGAATTTTTAAGAAAAGGATAAGTTTGAAGTCAGACTGGTTGAAGTGGTGACAAGGAGGAGTACTGCAATTGTTATCTGCAGTCAACCAAGAAGGCAAATAAAAGCTGTCTTACAACCTATTCTGATAAATAGTGAGACATGGCACATATTGAATGAAGACGAAAGGAACTTCTATGATACCTTAAGGTATGCTGCTACAAAGCCATACCCTACAAAAATGTCTTCTCGTCCATACACTATTTATCCAGTCACAGAACAGTCGATAATAAAGGTTGTACTAGACATTCAGCCAAGATATCCTTTGGATATGAATAAAGGGAAAAAGAAACTATATCCAGAAGGAATCAGTGATGATCTGTCCGCATATCAGATTGCAGAAGAAGTGCGGAAAATTGATGCAGCATGCACTTCGACAAAGAATAAAGACGGAGCTAGTTGCAGTTTCACGGATAAGTATGAAGACTATCCAGTAGGGGGAAGATTAATAACAGGGACATTTATTGAATTCCTTGTTCAGACAGTTTTACGTATTAGACCACTCTCTGATACACTGTCTTTACAAGATGAAGCCATACCCCTGCAAGGAAGACAGCTGCTCATGCTACTTGCCCCGTATGATTTATATCTTCCTGAATCTAATACATTCATTCGTCCACCAACTATTGAGATTAATGAATATTACATTCCTTCCTCGGACGCATATGCTACAACAATTGCGTTCACTTCACCCTCAGCATAGAATGATCAATCCTCTCCACCGTTGGACTTACAAGCTGAAATCAGCAAATTACGCGGAGAAGTCAACGAGATAAAGGAGACAATGAATGATTTAAAGAAGATGATGACAGAACTGTTGAAGAGTCATCGTCGTTAATCATTTTTTATTATAACAAATAGGGGGAGAAGGGAAGGAGCAGAGGAGGAGAAGAGAATGTCCAGAAAAGAATCTCAAAAGGTGTGACTGAAGCAGACGAAGAAAAGAAAGGAAGAAGTTATATAAAAGTTTTGAAGATAAGTATTTTTTAAGAACATTGTATTTTGTTTTCTTTTCTGTATATAATTTGTTATCATAAAAAAGGGAGAGATTGTTAAGTCAAAATGACTTTACTTACATATAATTTTGATGTATAACAAAGAGAAAAATTAAATAGAAACAAATACAGACGAATCTATACAGACGAAGCAATACAAACGAAGCAACTCAGATGAACAGAAAGATAGACGCAGAAGTTAAATAAGACGTAGACACAGACGCAGAAGTTAAAGAACAGACGCAGACCCAGAAGTTAAAAAACAAACGCAGACGCAGAAGTTAAAAATAGACGCAGACGCAGAAGTCAAAGCAGACGCAGATGCAGACGCAAAAACATAGACGCAAAAATACAGACGCGAAGTAAGAAAAACAGACGCATAAGAGGAATTGAAAAGCAGACGCAAGAGTCAGTTCAGGTTAGTTACAGAAATAAATTGATTAACCGTTTCTTTTAAAGATTCAAGAAACAAGATTCAAGAAGCAAGAATCCAGAAACAAGAATCAAGAAGCAGTTGGAGATGAAGGCTATAAATACATGTCGAAGTCGAAGATTGCAAAGTTAGTTGAAAAATTAGTTGAATTATATCTACGTGATCGTAAAAAGCATACTGTGCAAATTAGCCGAGAGCTATTTTACTGTAACAAGTTCAAAACACTTTTCTGTAAGGAAGAAGTACAGATAGCCTGTAGAGGCTAAGTGTGAAAGAATACTGATTGTAGAGACCTGAAGAGGCTCGCAAAGAATATTTGTAAAAGTTGAAGAGATAGTGAAATCTCATAAAGAACTCTTAGGACTGGACGTAACCCACGATTTGGGGTGAACCAGGATAAATCACTGTGTCAACTACTCTTACTCTATCTCTTTTAGATTCAAGTTTTATCATTACTTAGTTCGAAACAAAGTTTCTTATTAAAGTTTGATTAATTAGAATCTATCGGAAGTTCTGTAAAAGAATTTTATTTCTAACAAACATTTTTGAAAGAATTCATCAAAAAAGGGGAATACACAATTCAACCCCCCTTCTCATGCATTCTTATATCATTTTCTAATCATTGTATTAACGTGTGATTCACTTCACAAGCATCATTTTAGATAACATAACATTGCGTTATTTTTCCATACTGCTTTTCCTTTAGCTATTAGGGTTTCCAATTAAGGTATGACTGATTTTATTGTTGATTGTTATTGCAGCGCTATCATCTTCATCTCTGGTGACATACTTCTAATTTTCCAGTGGTCTCTGGCTCTTGATGAATGTGCTTGTATGTGAACTTCCCATAGTATGTTGCTGAATCGTTTATTGATGTCTTGCTATGTGTGAAACTTGACAACACACATGTTGTACGGAGACTGAATTTGCGATGTGATTACTGGTTGAGATAAATGTGTGTTTTTTTTATAGGGGGACCCTTATTTTTTAAGGGGGTGTCCGAATTATAGGGGAAATGCTGCCGAAATTTCAATAGGCTCCTCGTCGTAGATGATGTTTAAATTTGAACATTAGATCGTTAGTTTTATTATTTGAAGATGATAAATGTCATGCATTGAGTATAATATATCATGCCTTGCGTAATAGTTATTATAAAATAAGGTTTGAAGAAATTTAATGTTGGATTTCATTGCAGCTCTATCATCTTCATCGCCCGTGACATTGTGCATTGATCGTGTCGTACTGCAGGAACATTTCTTGGCATTTGAATTAAGGTCAGTGCCTATGCTGTAGTTACCAATTTTATCGCTTGATTCATGATCTGGCAATTGAACTTCCCATTGCATGTCCCTGAACCGTTTTTTGATGTCCTGCAAATGCGTGAAACTTGACAACACACATGTTGGACAGAGATTGAATTTGCGGTGTGATTATTGGTTCAGATAGAAGTGTGTTTCTTTTACAGGGGGACCCTTATTTTTTAAGGGGGTGTTCGAATTATAGGGGAAATGCTTCCGAAATTTCAATAGGCTCCTCGTCGTAGATGGTGTTTAAATTAAAACATGAGTGCGTTAGTTTAATTATGTGAGGGTGATAAATGTTTAGCATTGAGTATGCTATGCCCTGCCTTGCGTAAAATATTTTCAATGAAGGTTTGACTGATTTTATTGTTGGGGTTCATTGCAACTCTATCATCGCCTGTGACGTTCTACATTGCCCTTGACAACGTGATTCAAGAACATTTCTTTGCATTTCAATTTAGGTTAGTGGTTATGCTTTCATTACTAATTGGATGGATGTTGTGTAAATGAATATCTCTTAACCTATAATATGGACATAATTTGATATGCTTATGTGAAATTGTATATGAAGGATTAATTTATTACAATAGGTTTTTACAATAACATTCAATCTTGTATGAATAGTACTTTGGCAATAGTATGATATTTAATATCCATTGAATATCACATTGTGGTCAACCACAATGTGATTACATATATGTCTACTATCATATATGTTGTGTTCATAGTATTAATATTCCAGTAGCTTAACTCTGACATGAAACGTTAGAAACGGATGTTATAACACATGTCTGTTATGATTTGGTTTCTAGATATATGGCTAACATAGATGCCTAACTTTGGATTCGATCTTGTAGAATAACAATTCTCCAGTTATGAGTTTCAGCGATAGATCTTAGATGTATAGACGTTTAACCGCCGATGGTTTCATTAATCCTGAATTTGTTGAGGGAGTTGATGCGTTCATTCATTATGCTATTCACAACGTGCATATATGGATGGGCCAAAGATCAGATGTCCATGTAAAAAGTGCAAGCACAAATGTTTCCTATTGATTGATGAAGTTCAGTTGCATTTGTTGAGAAAAGGGTTTGTTCCGAACTATTTTCAGTGGACACGACATGGGGAACCCTTGGTTGCTAGCACCTCATGGAGAATTGAAGAACCTACGTGTATGAACTTAAATGAGAATGACGTTGAGGATGGATATGAAAGACAATTTGGTGATGGGTCGAAAAACTCTTACAGGTAAATGGTGCACGATGGACTCGGTCATACATTGGAGCCAAATGGGGAAAATGTTGACGAAGAACCTAACCAACAGGCAAAACAATTCTTCGACTTACTACAGTTAGCTGATCGAGAATTGTGGCCAAATTGTGAGACAATGAATCAGTTTTCATCAATTGCTCGCATATTGAACATAAAGAGTGAAGGTCATATTTCGGATCGCAGTTTTGAAAAAATTCTTGAGTGGTACAACGAATCATTGCCAGCTGAGCATACAATGGTTGATAGTTTTCACAACATGAAGAAACTTATTCGTGGTCTTGGTTTACCTGTGGAAAAAATTGACTGTTGTCGAATCGGATGTATGTTGTATTGGGGAGACGATATGAACTTAGAACAGTGCAAATTTTGTGGTCAACCTAGGTTTAAGGCCAGAAAATATTCTACGAAACAGAAATTAGTTCCATGGAAGCGGATGTATTATTTTCCTCTCACTCCTAGGTTCCAAAGGCTTTATGCTTTTGATGTGACTGCGTCTCACATGAGATGGCATGCTGAACACGAACAGGAAGATGGAGTAATGACTCATCCATCAGATGCATTGACATGGAAACATTTTAATGACACGCATATGGAATTTGCGGTTGACAGTCGAAATGTTCGGTTGTGTTTGTCAACGGATGGATTTCAACCATTTGGTCTATCTGGACAGCAATATTCTTCGTGGACAATTATCATAACTCCTTATAATTTGCCTCCTTGGATGTGTATGAAAGAGGCATATATGTTCTTGACGGTGATTGTCCCAGGGCCAACAAATCCGAAGCAAAAAATAGATGTGTTCTTACAACCATTGATATCTGAATTGCAACAGCTTTGGGACTATGGTGTTCAAACTTATGATGTATCTAAGAAACAGAATTTTGTGCTGAGAGTAGCTTTGATGTGGACTATTAGTGACTTCCCAGCCTTTCCCATGTTATCTGGATGGTCAACCGCTGGGACGTTGGCCTGTCCTTATTGTCGCAATGATTCTGATGCGTTTTATCTACCTAATAGAGGGAAAATATGTTGGTTTGACAATCACAGGAAATTTCTACCTACAGATCATCCGTTTAGGCGCAATAAATATAATTTTAGAAAAAATTGGACGGTTCACACCCCTCCGCCTCCGATAACATCCGGTAAAGAGGTCTTGCAAGAAATTGAAGAATTAAGGTTGCTGAAAGTGACAGAATTAGAGGCCGATGATGTTAATTCAACAATTAGTCAGAACTTTGGTTGGCAGAAATGAAGCATTTTTTGGGATTTGCCATATTGGAAAACGAATTTGATTTGTCTTAATCTAGATGTGATGCACATTGAGAAAAATATCTTTGACAACTTGTTCAATACCATAATGAACATTAAAGGGACGACAAAAGACAATGCAAAATCACGAGCTGATTTGCAACTTTTTTGTAAAAGAAATGAGTAACATAAAGATCTTCGCACAGGTAAATACCCAAAAGTATGTTACGCTTTGGACAGGAGACAAAAGGAGCTTATATGTGAATGGTTGAAAAGTGTTAAGTTTCCTGATGGATATGTTTCAAACTTGGCTAGGTGTGTGGATCTAAGAAAGTACAAATTATTTGGGATGAAAAGTCATGATTCTCATGTATTTATGCAAAGGCTTATCCCAATTGTATTCTGGGAGTTGTTACCTTCTAAGGTATGGGAAGCTATAACATAGTTAAGTTTGTTTTTTAGAAGCTTAACCTCAGTTGAAATCAACATTGGCGAGATGGAAAAACTAGAACATGAAATTCCCGTAATTTTGTGTAAATTAGAAGGCATTTTTCCTCCAAGCTTCTTTGACTGTATGGAGCATCTACCTGTGCATTTAGGACATGAGGAAAACTTGCCGGTCCAGTTCAATATCGATGGATGTATCCATTTTAGAGGTAAGTAGACAAATATGACTGCAATAACCATTTACAGGCTTTGTCAAATGTGTTCTAATTAGTATTTTGGTTCCTGTAGGTATTTGCATACTTAAAAAAATGTTAAAAACAAAGCTAGAGTTGAAGGTTCCATATGTAATGCCTATTTAGTGGAGGAAGCGAGTACGTTTTGTGGGTATTATTTTGAGCCGCATGTTAACACAAGAGCAAGAAAAGTTCCTCGTAATGACGATGGGGGACAAACTAGCCATGCTGATGGAAACTTGTCCATCTTTTCATATTCTGGACGAACATCTGAGCGTGCGACAAGAAGAATGTTAACTGAGGAAGAGATCGAGGCTGCACATGGTTATATTGTATTGAACTGTGAAGAGCTTTTGCCTTTCGTGCAGTAAGTTGCACATGAATATTTCTGTATTTACCTTTATGTCATCTTCATCCCTAAAAATAGTCATTCTGTATTTAGATTATACGAGACATTATTACGGGAGATAATACCGGGTATGACGAAAGATGATTTAAATAAAGAAGTTGGGAAACACTTCCCTCGATGGTTTGAGAGATATGTAAGTTTTCACTTACAATTCATCTTAATTATAATTTGAAATTATATTTTACTTTTTTCATCAAACTAAATTCTTTGCGATGCTAAATTTATTTTTTTAGGCTTTAGACAATCCAATCGAGAACAAGATGAATTGTGATATTGCAAAGGGACCTCTACGAATTGTTAAATCGTATCCGGTGTATTTCATTAATTGATACAAATATCATACAGAATGTCATGGGCATAACATGTCAACAATAAATAGTGGGGTTTCAATACAGGGAGAAATGATGGATTACTATGGAAAAATTATTGAAATACTGGAAGTTGAATACCCTGCTTTGCCAGTCAAGCGATGTGTGATATTTAAATGAGAATGGTATGACCCGACACCAAATGTTGGAGTAAAGGTGCATACACAATACAATTTAGTTGAAATCAATCACCGAAGAAGATTGCGTCAATTTGAACCTTTCGTCTTAGCTGTGCAAGCTAAACAGGTTTATTACATCCCTTTTTCGAGCTTACGATGAGATAAGGCAGATTGGTTAACGGTTTGCAAAGTTAAACCTAGAGGTGTTTACGAATCATATAGAAGAGGAGAGCATAGTCTTGAAAGTGAGGCGTTTCAGGAAGATGTGACATTTATCAATGTATCTGTTACGTATGAAGATAATGAACCTTTGAATGATCCATCAATGGAATTTGCCGATATTTCATCTGGAGAGGATGACGAGGGTCTGAGATCTGACGAGGAGCCAGAATTTGATTCTTATTCTTCTGAAGAAGAAGATGATTGTAATTTACCATTAAGTTCTGATAGCGAATGACTTGTGTTTGTAATTGCATATTTTAACTTAAATAGTTACGTTATTTTCATTTAATTATATTATATTTAGTTTTTCATTGCATTTCTTTAGAAAGGAATGTCGACATGGCCATTGGTTCCGGACGGCAACAATTCTTTCCGTTGGGAGGAATGTGGCAAAATTGTCCCAACCCATGGAATCAAAACTACTGAAAATCTCACTCCATCATACAGTATCAATCGTTTGCCTTCTATGGCGGATCTATTACTTCAAGGTTTTTAGTATCATCTGCACGTCGACTCTTTCCGTGTTATGAACCTCTAATAACATTTATTAAAGTTATCAAACATATTGTCATTTCATTGTCATATTTACATGTTTAAGCTTCCTTTAAACTCGAAGAGGACATGTATGCCGATAAAGTTGACAGCAATGTCACGTCAGCTTATAACGGAATAGGACGATCGGGTATTGTCAACTCCTCTACTATTACGTAAACCTCGTCTGCATAATCACGTATACTTTAATATACCGTTATCGTTACTTATATGGTTTGTTAATATCACGGTTTCAACATTTCTTCACTGATGTAAATGATTTAGGTAGATTTGTTCCTGTTAGTAGTTCATCCGGAGAAGAAGTCTACCATTCTAAGACAGGGAACTCATTCACTGTTTCCCCAACAAGTATAGATATAGCTGCAATGCTATTGCACGGATGTGAACAACAACGCACAGGAGGTGGACGAAGTTTCACTGTTTCAATTAGTGCGTTTGAACATGTGAGAACCCTTCTCGAGAACCCAGACATTGGGGACTCTTTCACCTTTACCGACTCCCATGTTATATGGAATCCAAAAAATTGAATAGATCAATGTGCTTTTGTACTGCTAGACATTATTACACTTTACTTTCACGTTGATTTATTGTTGTATCTGTAAGACTTTGTTAAACAGTGCATATTTGATATTACTGTTAAGGTTCATTTATGGTTGATAACAATTTGTTAACCTTCATATATTGCCATAGTTTCTTCTGTACCTGTTGTGTAAAATATTGCTTTCAAATTATTAATTGTTCATGTAGAGAATTGTGTGAAATTGAATTTCAGGAAAAGAATGGGATCGAAGAGACAAAGTGAGATCATGCGACCGAGGTTTCGAACTATGTACGGGGGAAATTACAGTGAAGGTGGTTCGTCACAATCAGTCGCACCTACTGACTCACCTTCTCCACCTCTCGTGCCGGGAGTTACAGTTGACGCATCACCGACTGCTTCTCAACCTACACCATCCCCCTCCCCAACGCATATATCGTCCAACACCAGCGAACCGGATGCAGCAGACGTCCGTCAGCCTGGCACTGAGGGACCTGATGGAAGAAAGTTTGTTTCTATTGTTAATGACCAGTAAGTGAAATCAAAGCACTTCACAATTTGCTTATTATCAACTTTAACTTTTACCAATATGTACAAAGGATAACATCACTTTACATGTTAGGTTGGTTCCATCTGGACCGATTTCAAGAAATATGACTTCCTGATATGATTGAAGTATCTTATATTTTCTTATGCATTTACATGTGATTTCAATCCTATTTTTATGATAAAATGCTCAATTTGTGTTTAATTTATGTTGTTTGCTGGGTTGGATTTGTTGATATATTTTTGAGATCAAAAAGACAAAATTTTCTAAAACAAAATTGGAATATAATTGTTTACCAAGTTGATTGTTAAAAAAAAGAAATCGGTGGTTACGTCTTTGCGTTTCACATGGCGTTACTGCGTCTACGCAAAGATACATCACAGAAACGTAAAGGTATCTTTGCGTTAGTGAGGAGAGGGTTTTTTTAATGAGAGGGCTGACTTTAATTGTCTTGTCAGCTACAGGGGAGTCCAGCCACAGTAGTGAGAAGAAGCAGACGGCAAAATGACTCAGTCTTGTGTTGAAGGTTGGAGAGTGGCGGCCTTTGGAGAAGCAACACAGTAGCAAGGACAACAATCTGAAAGTTTATTCGTCAAATCGATGAGCAGTAAATTGAGAAAAGCTTGTCGCATTGAGAGGAAATTAAGGGGATTTTTGGCTAGGGACATTAGATGGGAGTTGAAGCAATTTGTCGGAAAAGACCCATGAAGAGCTAAATATCCCGACACCGGTTCGGAGGTAATATTGACGCCGACGACCCGGGTTAAGTATTATTTTAATTATTTTGTTGTTTCTTTCTCTCATTAGGAATTGATTGTGTTATCCTGTTTTAATTGATTTGGGCTTTGTGTATGAATAATTGAATTTTCGTTATTATTTGGTTATTTGTGTATGAACCCATTGGGTATTTTTAATTGATGATTTTAATGCATTCATTGAATCGTTAATTTTAAACCTATTGCTAGAGTTTCGATGTAATCCGTAATTGTTATGTTGAAATTCATTTGTAGCGACTAATGATTCGTAATCATTAGGGATAACATGACCTAGGTTAAATGACCCGAGCTTATGTGGTTGTTGCCTTGATTAATCGGTTTTCCTAATTCGTAATGCTATTACCTAATTAAATCTAGAGATCGTATCCTAGGTTGTTAGGTGGTTAGGTTTAATTAACGATCGTATCTTGATTAAACACAACCTAAGGGAAAACTCGGGTTAATTTTTAACCCACGATTAATAATTTCTAGGAGAGGTCAAAGAACAACAAATTAATAAAATATGCTTAGTCAGGGTGTAGGCCGAGATTGAACCGAAGAACCGGGTCCCTACCAAAGTCCCCACATTTATCATTTTTTTTATGTTTTCTTTAATTTGTTTTTATTAGTTAGTTTCATTTTTATTTTTGTTCTTTTAAAAATCCAAAACCCCCCTTTTTAGTGTAAACACCGATTAATTTCATTTCTTAAACTTTACACACACTCTCTGTGGGATCGACCTAGACTTGCCACTGCTACAGTAGTAGTCTAGTTAATTAATTTTGACTAGCATTACGACGCGCGGTCACTTCCTCGTTCAAGCAAAGAATTGAACCAGAGGGTTATGTGTGGAAAAATTTAGCTGACACCACAAAGCAATTATACTTTCAAGAGTTTGAGGTACAAATCATAGTTATTTTCTTGTTACATTGCTTTATATTCCTAATGTTCATACAACATTTTAACATTTTGTTATTCTTACTCATCTTATTTCAGAAAGAATTTTACCGGGATTCTTGTTTCGACGCCATCATGTATAAACAATGGGAAAAGAAAGCTCACATACGTTATCGCGACTTAATTAATCAAATACGCAAGGTTGGTGCACGACCGCGTATACGAAGGAAATTTGGACTCAGTGGACCGAATATTGGACATCACCTGCGGCAATGTCCATATCAGAGCGTAATTCGCCAATGATATGGAGGGCGAGGTGCGAGTCTTCAAGGTGCATACGGGAGGATCAATTACCCACTACGAGTATGCACATAGACTAGTAAGTATCTAATTTCTCATGACAATTTTACATATATTTTACTTCGCTTTATTGAACATAGTGATTATGATATAAATGTCTGGTGCCATATATGGCTGTGTGAAGTTATTTTCATTGTTGAATAGGGGGCAAATATCATATATACAGAGGAAACTCTGGCGAATTTTTTTTAAATTCTAGTTAACATCTGACAATTTAAGTTATACGTGTAGGAAAAGACATTGGGCACGAAGCCTACACCTATGCAGGTATTTATGCACACCCACACAAAGAAACATGATGGTGTCACCTTCATCAACAGTCGATGTAGAGAAGTGAATGTAAGTGAAATTCACATATTTTAATAATTTCTTAACAATTATACCTTATTTACTAATGTAAAGATTGTTTCCTAATAGGATCAAATACAAGAAAATATTCAGCGACAATCTCAGGAGGAACAACCTGTGGACGAGACTCAGACATATCTTGATGTCGTGGGTGGTTGGGATCGTTGTGGAAGAATATTCGGCCTGAGATCATATGCAAACACCTGTTATTCGCGCTCTTCCCTTTCTAATACAAAGAACATCTCGCTTCCGCCATCGCAATCTCATGATGTATCGGACTCCGGGCCACATTGGACTCATTGAGGAGCAAATTTAGTTAATCAAAGTGAGCAATTGGTTACTTAACATCACCAAAGATATGGAGGACATAGCTAAGGTGAGGAGGAGATTAGTCTGCAGATGAGAGAACACGGTGAGAGCGAGAGATGAGTCAAGATTGAGGAGGAGATGAGGACGGAGCTGGAGCAGGTTTCAAAGATCAGAGAGTCGCTGGAGCATATGGAGCAGGCAGCTAAAATGAGAGAGGAGATGGAGCGGCTTACTAAGATGAGAACGGAGATGGAGCAAATGACCAAGGAGAAACAGCACGCGGAGGAGATGGCTAAGCTTAGACAGGAGATGGAAATGTTAAAGAGGGGGGGGGGGACACAGTTCAGAGCATCCATGATCACCACGACATTAGCATAACCTTGTCATTTGTTTTCAAGTAAAAAATAAAAGAGATTTGTTCTTTCATAATTTTTAATTATTAAATTAAATTCTTTATATGTTTTATTATTTATTAATTTTCTCATTATTCATTAATATAACGCAACACAAATAAATAAAGTATATATATATAATATAATTATTATTATCACAACAAAAAAGTAAAAAAAAAATTATTATCAGTTATTACCGACGGTCAATTGTCCGTTGGAAACTAAGGTATTTAACGACGGTAAAATATTCCGTCGAAAAAAGTTGTTAAAGATACCTTCGTGTCACCGACGGACCAAATGACTGTAGCAAACTTTCTCCGACAGAATCTAACTTTCCATTCCGTCGTTAAATAAATACCGAAAACAAATGTTCCGTCGATAATTCCGTCGTTAAATTGCGACGGACTATTTCGGTCGATATTTTTAGCTGCGGGCAGTTCTCCGACCGATTACAGCGCCACCAAATTCCGTCGGTGATTAACGTTACCGACAAAATTCTGTTATCTACCGACGGTAATTTCCATCGGTAAAACACTGATTTCTTGTAGTGAAACCACTATGGAGAGAACCTATAAAGCAGACACGATGAGATTTCCAAAGAGAAGTCATAGCTTCTCTTATTAGACATTTTTATTGCATTCAAGCATTCTAAATTATATATTACTATTAATATTTATATAAGTGTTTTAGTGATTCTTGAATTTTTTTCCTTACATTTTAAATATAATCATGCACACGTGAAACTAAAGAAAGTATAGAAACTTTTATATTTCTATGTAAATAAGTGATTTTTTAATATAATTTTATAATTTTCTGAGATAAAATGTTATACAAAGTTTGAAAATGATAGTCATAACTTCTTAAATATACATATCCATAAACATGTGAAATGGTGGGAGCTTTTAGTTTAAAACTTGTTAGTTTTATTTAAACTAAAAGTTATATTTGAATTAATATGAATATGACAAGAACTGATTTACTTAATTTTGATTAGATTTTTACAATAAATTAAGTTTTTAAAAATAATTCGTAATTCATATTATAGAAAATTGTTTCAAACTTAATTACATGTAAAATTTTGTTTAATAATATATAATTTAAAATTTATTTCTATAAATATTATACTTATTAATTTGATATAGTTTTTAATCATTTCTAATGAATTAATATAAATAATATATAAATAAAGATACAAATATTAAATATAATCATATATAATTATAATCATAAAATGATAATTATATATATTATATAATTAACTTTATTTTTATATTAAAATATTAAATATTAAACGAATAAAAAGCGATATTGAAGTTGAACAACAATTACATATATATTTTAAAGAAATTAGACAATTGGATCGATGGTCTCCGGTGCCTAAGGTTGTTCTGTTGCCTAAAGTTATAGGCCCAGGTGAACATGAGAAGCTGACATAATTACATGATTGCCTTTATGGCCAAGAGGACGAATTCGGATTTTCTATATAAGATTATTATGTCTAATTCTGTTCATTTAAATATTAACCATTTATTTATGCGGGATTTACACGAAACTCATATAAATAGATACGAAATTTACATAAATGGATGCCTGAGATTCAACAGACAGAATAGTACAGAATAATTTTAAATAGAGATTCCTAACTCCAAGAGAACTATTTGTTGTTATTTAGGCCGACAACATGGGATATTCTTATTTATGAATTTGATTCTAGGATCTCGGGCTTGGTGTTTGATTCTGGAATCTACACGAAGTGGAGGATGATACAGAAGAAAGGTTCCTGACCAAAGGGATCAATGACTGCACAACATCCGTCATTAGCGGCCTATAATCTGCTGCTGGCTGCACACACATGGCTGCAATAGCAGCTACCTGTAAGCATGTTTAGCAATAGGTTATCTGTGACTTTTTGCTTAATTAATGCACAAGAAGCTGATGATATATAGTTACTGAGGTAACCTGAATTAAGTCCTTCTTGCAGTACTGGCCTTGCAGGGCAGGATCAACCATTTCTACTACATTTTCCCGGTTAGTTAACCTTGGAAGAGCCTGCAAATATAGCAGAGATGTTTCAGCACCTATGAGATTCCAATACCAAGGATCAAAGATGCAAGTTGAATTTAGCTGATACAGTGTCGGGCCACATTAGTTCTGTCAATTACTCATCATCATTGACAAATAATATAAATGGATGATTCATACATGTACAAGTGTTTCTAATATGAGAAAATGACAGTTCAAAGATTTTTCTATTTTTTATTAGGAAGAGAAAATTGATGGATTTTAGTTCACTAACCCAAGAGACAAGAACATGTTCGCCAGGAGGCCGTTTGGTATCAACCGGTATCCGCCCAGTCAATAGCTGTAAGAGAACGACTCCATAGCTGTAGACATCTGATTTTGTAGTAAGCTTACCTGTTGAAGCATACCTGAAACGCGTAGCTCACCCAAAAATGGAGACAAGTAAACGTTAGTTAGCAAAAACTAATTGCTTAGTGGGGAAAGGACATTGAAACAGAAATAAATTTCTTTATCAAATGAGCATTGAACACGACATTTTGCTTGCTCGAGGATAAAGAAAACGACTTGCTGCCTACGGGGACCTTACTTTGCCCATGTGCATTCTCATATGACAAATGACACGGCACTGTACCTATTGGAAGATTCATTAATATGATATGTATGATAGATGATAAAGCACTCACTCTGGTGCTAGATAGCCAGTGGTCCCCAGCACACGGGTCGAAATCTGACCATTGATCTTGTCTGAGCCCATCTTGGCCAATCCGAAATCAGAAACCTTAGCTCGGAAATTTTGGTCCAACAAAATGTTGCTGCACTTGAAGTCACGGTGGATAACTGCTGGGGTGGAATGCTCGTGGAGAAATTCCAAGGCCTTGGCACAATGCAGGGCAATTCTCAAACGGGTCACCCAATCTAACGGTGGATTTTTCTTGCGATGAAGATGTTGCTGGAGAGTACCGTTAGGCATGAACTCAAATATCAGGAGCCTATGGTGATGGTCAGCACAGTAGCCAAGTAGCTCCACCAAGTAAGGTGAGTGCAGCCTGCTTAACAGATCTACCTGAGAAATAAATTTGGACTTCATTAACATATCCATATAACGATAAACACAAAAAGAAAAGGATAGTGCAAGCAAAAGCCAATGAAGGAAGTGACTTGCCTCCATCCTGAAAGCACGCTCCCCTTGTTTTCCTTCTCTGTGTAGCATCTTAATCGCAGCCACAGTCCCATCACTAAGAACACCCCTATATACCACTCCATACCCACCATTTCCTATCACATTTGCTTCACTGAACTCCTCTGTGGCTGTTTCAAGTTCCTTGTACGTAAACACTTGAACTTTATTTTTTCTTTGGGGTTTCTCTCCCATATTGCCTCCATATAGACACCCACCCTTCACATCTGCAGCATACCAAAATCAAATTTAAGCTGGAGATAGAATTGCTGAAAGGAAAAGGAAAAAAACAGAAGAAGGAGAAAGATATTGCATACACGTTTTTTTACAGAAAAGTAATATTTTCAAACAACAAAACATTTACCAGAACAGGTTTGCTCTGATTGAAAATGGGAGCAATTCCATTAAAATGGTATAGCGGAACAAACCGAATAAACCAAGGTAAGTACATTCTGTTCCTTGAAAAACAAATGATTATTGACAACGATGGACGTCAAAATTCAGCTTCTTACAATAAAACATAAAAGTGACTCAAGAAATCTATGTTTATCGAACCATGAAAAGGGAAGTTATTACCTGGGCTAGAAGTGAAGTTGATGGCGGTATGAGAAATGAACACGCTACTTGTGTTGTGGATGCTACCATTGTCCTTGGAACTGTTTCTACTTTTGCCATGCTTGAGACGTGTGAGCATAAAAATAATGAGAAAGATAGCGAAAAGTACAATAACAGAAATTGTAGATATGATGATGATTAGAATGGAAGTCGAAGCAAGATTGGTATGGTGGTTGTGGGGTGTTGATGAGTTGTGATGTTTATGATTACTAACATCACCAGCTGCACTTGCAGGTTCAGCAAAACCACCATTACTGATGCTTGTTTCCATGAACAGAATGAGTTAGCAACTAAGAAAGCCGCCTAAAGGGACTGAGACCAGAGATGTTAGATAGAGAAGAGACTGGTAAGAAGATTAGTCATGTTTAAGAGGATGGAGTTCCCTTTGGTACAGGAAGTTTAACTTGTCCTTTAACCCTCCTAGGAGGTCACATTGATGAGTTGTATGGGTGCAGAATGTCTCTCTCTCTCTCTCTCTCGTGAATAAAGGAGCTGTCTTGTGTACTTGTTCAACGCTTGCGTTGTCTTTATCTAAGGAATGGTCTTTTTCTTGTATCAGGAAAGTTCTGAAACTTTTGTTACCATTTCCACATCCATGTTCAACCATATCATTCGCTAATTTATTTGACCTTCTTTCTCTTGATTAAGGGCTTAGTTTTCCTAATTAAACAACTTCATTCTGAAATCGGTAGTATCGTTTGCCTCATCTTCATTCTGAAAGGCAATTTAAGTTTCACAGGACAGAAGGAATCTTAAGGATTATAACATAAAAGTTCAGTTTCCCTCCCTTGTCTAAATATGCAACAATACTAACATATTCGACTGTAGTTGAAGTTTGGAAGTTACTCGCTTATGGAAGTCACAAGAAGATTGCTTCCATTATCAATACAAGGGAAAGTTTTAACTTCAAAGCAAAAGATTTCCAAGGAACTGGGACCAAAAGAGTGCTTCAACCCCTTACTCTTCTGCGATAACGAATGTGAAACATTAATTTTAAGACTTCAACCGCGGAAGATAACGTGGGCAAAGTAGTTTGTCTTCTAGTAAAAGAAAAGACACAGGTCCGGTTCCTAAACTTGATGTTCATACAAAAATCAAAGCTTGCACAAATTCAAGGAAATCAGATTCCCATGTAATTGGTCAGTCCCAGCGTAAAATTGCCTGCAGATTTATAATGATTTTACCTAAATTACGTGACTTCTACCGTACCAATAAAAAGTTATTAATTAATTAAAATTAATATAATTATTAATCTTAATCGTATTAACAAAATGATTATCTTAATTTTTAAATTTAAAACTGTTTTAAATTATAAAAGAGAATGAATTAATCTATAATTAGGTTACTCATAATCTAAGAGGCCAACAAGCTCAATATTAATTAGAAATTAGTTTCTAAAATTATAATTAATTAGCTTCAATTAGATAGAAATTAATTGATTAGACTCCTTAAAAGTAAGAAAATTGTTTTCTTAAATCATCAAGAAATTTGTTTCTTAATTAGATTTATTTATTTCAATTTCATTGAGATAAATTAAATTTATTGTTTATTTTAGAGAATTATTATTCAATTTATTTAGAAACTTAATACAAAAAATGGAGTTTAGTAACGAAATTTACTGACAGAACATCTACACATTCCGTCGCAAAGCTTAGCTAGCAATGAAAAATAAGGCATCGGAGAAATAACCGTAGGTAATAATTTGGGACGAATCACAGAATATCCGTCGTAAATTTAGTGACAAAAATTTTGTATAACCGTCAATGAATGTATCGACGGTTATGCTGTGCTGTCTTCGATTAGTAAAGTTACCGACAAAAAAGATATATCTGTCGGTAAACTTACTGACAGAATTGGTTATTCCGATGGTAAATTAATGTTGTCATTACCTATAGTTATTAGTTATCCTTTGGTAAATCAAATAGATTTTACTGATAAACTTTGTTTTTTCGTCGGTAAATTTACTAAAAATCATTTTTAAAATTTTTCCTGCATTTAAATTTTATTTGATGATGTTATGGTTGACGCATAATTTAAACAATTACAAGTATCAGAACAAAAAACCATAATATCAGATTCGAACTTTAAAGTACCATAATAGAACTTGTCTGTATCAAAATATTATCTGGTTATATCAAAACAGAACTTAGGTATTTTAGAACAAAGCTTGATTATATCATAACTTAGCATGTAATAGAATACAAAACAAATTTGACTGCTAATCCTTTTATAGAAGTGAGTAACGGGACCAGAACAGAAGATACACATATTTGGTATCTGAAACAGAAGAGACTTAAGTCACTGAAATAGAAAACACAAAAGTGTCTAAAATCAGAAGACACTAGAGTGTCTGGCACAAAAGACATTGAAGTGCTTGGTTATAGAAGAAGTTGTAGACTCTTCTAGGCATACCTATTTACCCACGACTAGGATTTGGTAGTTTTAAAACAAAACATTTCAGATTTCAGAATCGTATGCAAAAAATGTAGTGCATAACATGTCTTTATTCCATTTTTCTCAAATTGAACATATCCATTCACATCCAAGAACTTAACATACCTCATGAACACAAACACTTGTAATAATGTACTAATAAATGCATTATGTATTTACACATTACATATAATTACACAAATTCCTAATTCACAAATAATCATATTCAATTCATATCACATAAATCCTTTGAAAACATTTGTGTTCATAAGGACACATTCATCTTTAAACACACCATACATTTCAACATTAAACACATTATTTCCTAACAACACATTCCTTAAGTAATTACCTCAATTAACAGTCTCTAACTAAATTCACTTTTAGTCAATTAATCTAACCTCAATTTAAGTTCACTTCCCACCATAAACAAGTCCAATTAAGTCCCAATATACCAAATAAAATACCTAACCTTATATAGTTTATCAATTGCATAAAACCAAGTTTTTCACGCTCATAACCACTTCCTATGACCATGTGATTGTGCCTTATAAATCTCACAATTGTGGGATGAGTGAACCGAAGGTTCATTCATCCACAACCTTCAGTTTGTTTCTAAAACTTAACTTATTCGCTTCAAGTTTACCTTATTCATGCTTCAATATCTCATCAAATTCATGTCCAAACTAATTAAAACATCATTCATTAAGCATCTCACAATCCATCATCTTTCAGGTATCAACATCCAAAGTAAAAGCTATCAAATAAGTATCATATTCCAAACCTCAATTCATCATCAATTCAATACATATTCTATCCAATTCAAGAATCAAATAATTCACATTAAGCATGCAATCAAGTTTAGCATTCCCTTACCTTATTAACTTTAAATTAACAAGCCAATCAAACCCTTCATGCAACCAACACAAGTCCAAGATCAAGGTGCAAATCTTTGCACCAAGAAGACAACATAGAAGATAACATAATCTATTTTCTTGATGCAATATTTGGCTAAGAATTTGGAGTGGTAATGCGTGGATTTGCAAAAAAAAACTTCAAAGATGAAGGTTTTGGTGGTGATTAAGCAAGAAGAGAAAGAATAACCGGCAAAAACACTTCTGCCTTGTCACTCCCACTATATGGCATATGTCTCCTTTGCATGTATCACATATGTCCTACATTTAAGCTAACAATTGTCACACTTTCATTAAGCCATTTGTCACTTAATGAATGTTGCCAAATGCCACAATTCAATTAGGCCACTTGTCACTCAAATGTTGCCAAATGTCAATGCATTAGCTATGCCAAATATCACGAACTCATAGGCTTAGTCATCCAAATTTTCATGTACCAACTTATCTTGTCACTTGACAATTTTTCTGGTCCAATTGTACATTTTAGTACTTCAATTTTCTAATGTTATCAATTAATTCCAAGTCACTAAGTATGATCTATTAAACTAAGAATTCAAGATATATATAATTCACAATCATATAACAATTTCAACACCTATCACATTTACTTTCATAAACATGTAACATTTCAACTAGGATATAATTTAGGGCCTTACATGTGCAATTATTATGGTTTAATATATCAGTTTCGGAAGCGATTCGAGAGATACGACAAGATAAAGATCAAGCTTCAAAATAAGATACAAATTAAGTTTCCGCTTTATTACGATTTATGTTAATCATTTTATAGAATTAAACTGATATTGGTTTTTGGGAAATCAAAATACAAAAATTTTTATGATTAATTCACTTTGGTCAGGATCAAATTCCAACCCGGTTTCCTAACAACTAGGAGGAAAATATAAAATATGGGTTAATCTAAAGCTAGAGATTAAAAATAAAATTTAAAAATTAGCCTTCTTTATGTGAGTCTATAGTACTTTAATTTTAATAAACTACATTACTGTTGGGCCCCAAATTTTTCTAATTGATGTTATTAAGCATGAATTGTGTCCATTGTGTGATTTATGGTTTAATTGGATTAAATTAGAAGTATTACGGGAAAATTTAGATTAAGTGAATATAATGTGGTGTAAATGAGAATGAAAGGATAAAAATGTTTGAGGGCAAATTAGGAAGAGCACTTGAGTTGGATAGGTTAAAGCTTTGCTAGGAGGGGTATTTTGGTCTTTGTCTTCCCTTTAGACTTAAAGGAAAGAATTAGAAGGAAAGAAGAAAAGTAAGAAGAGAAGAAGAGGGAGAGAGTTGCCGTGGGTGTGGAAGAAGGAGAAGAGAATAGGGTTTTCGTTCCTAAGGGATTTTCGACAGATTCGGGACATTTCCTGGAAAGTTTAGCTTCATTCCATTGTGTTGTTGTTAGATTAAACCTTAGTATAGCTTGGTATTGTGTTAGAATCGGTTCTTTAGGGATTTTTGGAAAAACTAGGTGAAATCCTTGGGTTGATGAGTTTATGACTGATTTTAAGGTTTGAATGGGTTAGAAATATAGTATAAGACATGAATTAAGGTTTAGAAGTGTTGCATTTGCAAAATGGAAGGATGGAATGTTAGAGTAGTGCCCTGAAGGCAATCGCCTTTAGCGCATTTTGTACAAATTTGTGTACAGTTTTTATGAATAAATAAAGAAATGCATTTTTCATTACGTTGCTGTTCATTATTTATGAGCTGATATTGATCAATAAGCAGATTAATGAAGTCCTTGATATATGACATAGTATGAAGGAAATTATGATGTGATCATACTATTGAGATTCCTATCATGTGCAATTATGTCAAGATCTTAATTATCCTAGTCATAGGATTCTCGAGGCTGGACATCGGAATCCGGAAAGACTAGACATCTCAAGCTCCTTGATTTGATCAGCGGTGGATCTCGTAAACCTATATATAAGATATTTAGGGTTGAGATGTGGATGCTTACTAGAGGTAGTAAGTACATTGGATTGAAGTGAATCACACGTTAATATATTGAACAATAATATGATCAAGATACACAAGAAGGGGGTTGAATTGTGATAAACTTTTCGTTAATCCTTTAGAAATTACTTGTTCTTTCAAAACTTATCGTAAGTCAATTCGTAACTAGTTTGAAAAAACTTTGTTAATTTTGAAAACTACGATATAAATAATATGAGAGTAGAAAGAAAAACACAGCAATTTATCCTGGTTCACCCTAAATAGTGGGCTACGCCGATCCTCGATATCCTTACGAGATTTCACTATTTCGAACATTTACAAGTATTCTTTCGATTGAGCCTCTCCAGGTCTCTTTGCAGAAGTATTCTTTTACTCTTAGCCTCTTCAAAGCTATCGTAACACTTTCTAATTGAAAGAATAGTAAAGAGCTTGTTATAATAGAAATGCTCTTAACACTGTTCACTCGAAATATCATTCACAATTTTTCTCTCAGATAATCTGAAAATCAAAAGTTGAATATTCAAGGTTTCATGAAGTTCTATCTTCTTCAATCTCGACTCTTATTTATAGTTGGGTTCTTCATTTGTTTCTTGAATATCTGCTTCTTGAATCTTGAAGAAAGCGGTTATTGGTTTGACTCGTAACTAACTCAAACCGATGTTTCTTTCTTCCGCTCGATATTTTGTATCGCCGCTTTTCTCTTGTAAAGCTTTAAATGCCTTTTCTCTTGTAAAGCTTTAAATGCCTTTTCTCTTGTAAAGCTTTAAATGCGCTTTTAAACTTTGATTCTTACTTGCTGATTTTCTCCTTCATTATTTTTTACTTCTAAATGCGTCCATCTACTTTTCATTTGTATATTTCTCTTTGTTTGTCATCAAAATTATTTAATACGTGAAGTCTGGTTTGACTTAACATTCTCCCCTTTTGATGATAACAAATATTGTGAAATAGAGAAATATGAAAGGTATCAAATATCTGAAGTATGAATAAATCAAAATAACTTCGCTTTCAAAATTTCTTCATCTTTTCCTTTCAAATTTGATTCTCCTTTTCATTCTTCCTTCTCCCCTATTTGTTATTAATAAAAAATTATTTCCCAAACTGTTTCACCAACTTTTCAGATCTTCTTAATCTTCTTCATATCCTTATCAAGTTTAGAACTTGTTTCTTTAAAGTCAATGATTAATTTGCAATGAGGATTACATCTCAACAACATGCATCAACAACAAAGAATGTTGTTGTATAAGCTTCCACGTTTGAGACACGTGGTTCAATAATTTGTAGGAGAGGCGGAGGAACATATACGCTTGATCAGAATATCAAGATCATAGGAATCAAGTATACGTTGAAATGTGCTTCCAAGCCAAGGCATAGCTTCAGAATCGAGTTGATCTCCCAGAGGTCGATTTTGCGTAATGTTACGTAAAATACTATAAGAACATTTTAAGTTTCCAATCGAAGAGAATGATATCGACCTTTTCGATGGTGCCTCCACGTGGATCATCTGCTTTCAGAGCCTTAGTTTGGCTTGTTCTCGGATCTTGATAAATGCGGATAGAACTTCCACTTCTTTTCTTCACATGCTTCATCAATCAATTGACCGCTTCTACAATCGATCGAAGTCATGTCATCCAAAATCGGTTCTGTTGAACTTTCGGTTTGATTTCCCTTCACACTTGCGCTCAACAAAATTTGGTGGTTGTAAATCGGTACCACCTTGATTCTGTATTGTCGAGATTGGATAAAAAGTAAGACGCTCTCCAAATGGCTCTGGTGGATATGGTTCTCTTCCAACTCTCTTGATTGATCATAGAAATTTTGTAACCCCTATCCAGCGGATGTAGAATGTCGTTATCAAATTCAACCGATTTGAAAAAGGCTTTCACAAATCTCTTTGGTTTGTCTCGGATGATGTGATTTGGTCTTCTTCTCTCTGTGACAACCAATCGTGTTCCCAACTTTCTCTTTGAAAAGTTAAATATTTGGATGGAACATTAGTCATCACATTCAAGACTTTTGAGTAACCTTTGTCCCATAACATGTGTAGCAATTTGCTTGCGAATAAGTGAAGGCGAAAAGTAGTAGAAACTACTTCTTCAAAATTGGATTATCAAGGACATTGTGAGTATCCTTAAGGTTACCGAGAATGACTTCCATATTTACTTGACAATATCAACCGTATCAACAACAAACTTTTACGTAGTATCAACAATGATCTTTTCTTGCCTTACCTTCTTAGACTTTGTTTCATTGTTGGACTTCCTTCTTTGTCGCACTCATTTTCTTTCCCTTGGTGACTTTTTAGGTTGCATTTTTTCTTTTCAGGTTCTTCTTCCTTTCTCCTCCACTTCCTTGAGACCGAGTTTCGAATCTTTTCAAGGATTGATGTCAACGACTTTGTAGCTTTGATCTTTGCGATTCGTAATGCTTTGATTGACTTAATTCTCTGGATTGGTGGCTTCTTTCATTGTACGCCGCGCTCTAGGTGACCTTCTTGCTTGCTTTGGAATGTCACCAAGAAGGTAGTTCCCTTTACGCTTCAAGTCACCTGATTCAAAAATTGAACACTTCTCGACTTTGATTCACGAGAATGTGATCTTGTTTCCTTCATAGAAGACTTCTTGAGATCGCTCCCCTCAATTGTTGCTTTCCTTGGCGATTCTGCTCCTTTTACATCGAAAGTCTCGGACCCATTTTAGCAATAGATGTTGAATCTATATAGCTTTTAATGAGATATCTTACATCTAATTCCCCAATCAATCGATGCGATTCTCGAACACTCTTGTCAACAACATCCCATAAGGACAAGTGTTTGTATCCTTTATTGATTTTACCATGTATCGATAAATCAAATACGGTAAATCTATTGGGTGATGATTCGGAAGATGAAGAATACATTGTTCATCCAGGTAATGACCGATGTCGTGAACCTATTCTCGGTAAAACACATCCACATAGAATGCGAACAATACCCTTCGCTTTGGTACCAGCCAAGAGGCTCTCCTTTCGATTGGGTTATTTTGTCCATAAAGTTGACGACTAACTTCATCTTCGTTCATCTTAAGCTTAGTCATCCATTTCGCCATATTAGTGAGTTGAACTCCATCCATCGGACATTCGGTGACTTTCTCCAAGAACTCCTTTCATTATAACAGAGTGTGTGTCTACATACGACACGATTGTATCGCCTATTGACTTAGTATTCTTCCAGAACTCATAAACTTCTTGAAGATAGACTTCATCTCGTACTTGAAAGAAGTTTCTCTAACCGCCGCTATTATCTCCTATCTATATCCATCATTCTTTTCTTAGTTCTTGAAGTTTACCAATCTTCCCAAACCCGATCTGGATCAACTCATAAAATGGGCTTGACATTCATCTTGCTGATTTCGATTGAGTAGGAACTTGCTTGAAGAAATTTGGAGAGATTTAAGAGAACTAGCAATTTCTGAATTCGGTAGAAATCCCAAAAGTCGCTTTTAGGGAATTTATAGCGAATTCTAGAACTATTATACTTCTCGATGATCGTGACAGCTTTTTCCCTCTAAAACTTTTTCTTGTGAAAGAAGTTTTATATCTGAAACCGTCTAACGCCGTTAACTCCACCGTTCCAATTGTCTTGTCTTTATAAAAACCGGATGAATGGTCCGTTAACTCCTCCATCATCATCTTGTCTTTATGAAAAATCAGATGAATGGTCCGTAACCATCACCATATTGAGGTTGCGTCTAATTTCTTTAAGGCGATCTTCACTTAGTGGTTTTGTGAAGATATCCGCCCACTGATATTTCGTTTCTACGAATTGTAGACTGACGACTTTCTTCTGAACGTAATCTCTCAAGAAATGATGTCTGACTTCTAGTGCTTTACCCTTGAATGTTGAATTGGATTCTTTGACAAGCTGATGGCACTGGTGTTGTCGCAGTATATTGGAATCTCTTCCTCTTGTATTGAGTAGTCCTCTAATTGATACTTGATCCATAATATTTGTGAACAACAACTTGCGACAGACATATATTCAGCTTTGACAGTTGATAATGCAATCGAGCTTTGTCTCTTGCTTGACCATGACACCAGGTTTGGTCTAAGAAAGTGACAACCACCACTCGTGCTCTTCCTTTCAATCCTATCACCGGCATAGTCCGCATCGCAATATCCATTCAACCTGAAAATTTTACCTTTCTCATACATTAAGCAAAGATCAGTAGTACCTGCGAGATATCTAAAATTCGTTTACAAAGAATATAATGAGATTCTCTAGATCGGCTGAAACCTTGCACACAAGCATACACTGAATAGAATGTCAGGTCTACTTGCTGTAAGATAAAGCAAAGATCCAATCATCCTTCTAAATAGGGTTTGATCCACCTTCTTACCACTTTCGTCTTTTGACAACAAGTTTGAAGGATGCATCGGGGTAGACATATATTTAACACTGCACATATCAAACTTAGACAACAATTCTTTAAGATATTTTTGTTGATGGATAAAAATCTTATCCTCAATTTGCTTTACTTGCAATCCAAGAAAGAATTTTAACTCACCCATCATACTCATCTCAAATTCATTTTCATCGATTTTCAAAACTCATGCATAACCTTTGAAGTTGCACCAAAATAATATCATCAACATAAATTTTCACAATAATGAAATCATTACTCAAGTTCTTCCTAAAAGAGTTTTGTCTACTTTACCTCTAGTAAATCCATTTTCTATAAGAAATGAACTCTGCACGATCATACCATGCTCTAGGGCTGTTTAGGTCCATATAAGGCTTTATGAAGTCTGTAGACATGATCTGGATACTTTATGTCCTCAAATCCAGGAGGTTGCTTAACATAGACTTCTTCATCTATAAAACCATTCGAAATGCACTTTTTACATCCATCTGAAAAAGCTTTATGTCATGGCAAACCGCATATGCAAGCGGTATCCTTATTGCTTCAAGTCTTATTCTTGGATCATATGTCTCATTGTAGTCTATTCCTTCTGCTGATTATAGCCTTGTGCTACTAATCTTGCCTTATTCGACTTACTTTTCTGATTCGTCTAGTTTATTCTTGAATACCCATCTAGTACCAATAATGGATTTCTTTTCGTGTTTAGGAACTAAGGACGGACTTTATTTCTGAATTGATTCAACTCTTCTTGCATAGCTAGTATCCATGCTTCATCTTTTAGAGCTTCATCAATCTTCTTAGGTTCTACTTGTATATAAATGCCACGTTGGCTTCTCTTCTAAACTTGGACCTTGTTCAACACCTTCCGAGGTTTCTCCAATAATTGACTCTTTAGATGAGAACTTTTGTATCTCCAATCTTTCTTTAACTCCAAATTCTTCAAAATGTCTTTCTTTTAGTCATATAGTGTTTCGATGAAGATACTTCTTTGTACTCCGTCAAAGGCAATCAGAACAACATCATTATCGATTCCTCTTCCTTATTGGGTTGAGAGCTATCATCGAACTTGACATGAATAGTTTCTTTAATGATCTTTGAGGTGAGGTTGTAGACTCTAAATGCCTTTGAGGTGAGAGAATAACCTAGAAATATTCTCGAAAGTGTCTTTGCATCAAACTTGTCCGTAACTTCCTTTGTGTTCGAATAGTGCACTTGTAACCGAAAGGATGGAAATAAGAAATGTTTGGTTTCCTTCCATTCCACAACTCATAGGAGTTTTCTTCAATATTGGTCGCAAAGAACACTCTATCTCGAATATAGCATCTTGATTGATGACTTCCTTGTAAATATTTAGGAAGATTCATCTCGCACAACATTGTTCTTTCCATCTCTTGAATCGTCCTATTCTTCCTTTCAACAACTCCATTCTGCATGGAGTCCTTGGGGCAAGAGAAGTTATGGAAAATTCCATTTTCTTCTCGTAATACTCTAAATTTCTCATTCTCGAATTCTCCACCATGATCACTCCTTATCTTGGCTATAGACACTCCTTTTCATTCTCAGAACCTCATGGAAAGGTTTCTAAAGCACTTGAAAGACTCATCTTTATGTGCCAGAAAAAGTATCCAACAAAACCTTGTAAAATCATCAACAATGACAAGTCCATACTTCTTTCCACCAAGACTTATTGTCCTTGTTGGACCAAATAAATCCATATGTAACAACTCTAGTGGTCTAGATGAAGTTACTGAAATGTTTCAAGAGAAAGAGGTTTTAACTTGTTTCCTTTTCGACAACTTTCACAAAAGAAATCTTTGTCAAAACAAATTTGTGGCAAACCTTTACCAAATCATGTTTCAAAAGTTTTGAAATATGTTTAAAACCGACATGACCTAGTTTTTATGCCGATCGTCTTTCTTCTTCAAGAGATAAAAACATGAAATATTTTGAGACCGAAAATCGCCTAAATCAATTTTGTAAAGATTGTTTCGTCTTTCTATTTGAAAAGAAGGTAGAATCATCTTTGTTTCGACTTCACAAAGTTTTGGTTGAATGTAACTTCAAAACCGTAATCACATAATTGACTAATACTTATCAAGTTATGCTTTAGACCATCAACTAGCAGTACGTTGTTAATGCATGCATGGGAATTCTTACCAATCTTACCAATCCCGATTATCTTGCCCTGCTTGTTGTCTCCAAAAGTTACCGAACCTCCTTTCAGATCAAGATCTAGGAACATAGACCTTTTTCTCGTCATGTGACGCGAGCATCCCTCGTCCAAATACCAATGGTGCTTGGCTTGGCTCTTCCAAAGAAGGATTTCGTGGAGATATTATCTTGTTTTTAGGTACCCGATTCTCTTGGGTCCTTTAGGTTAGTATGGTGTAATGAATGATAATAAGAAGTAGAATGAAAACGTTGATGACCTTTTTGAAAACCTGATTGATATCTTTTCTTATCTTTTTGAACAATTGATTTCACGTAATGCTGGGACTTATTTTTAGTAAACCCTAATCCAGTTTTATCACTCGGAATCCAGTTTTATCACTCGGATGTCTGCATTTTCCTAGCATTTCATTAATCTTTTTTGTACTATCTGTAAATTTAGCTAGATCAATCGAGAGATTATTGATTCTCGATTTCAATCTGCTTAATCTCTTTGGATCTATCTATAACTTTGTTGTTATTCGCCTCAACTTGCTTTCTCGGACTTATATTCTCACTCTCTATCTCATGAGTATGTTTGAGGTTTTCTACATATTTCTTCTTCAACGACTTGTCTTTGTTTCGAATAGCATGAGAATCCTCTAAGAATTATGAGTATGCATCTTGTATATTATTATAGCTAGAAGTTACCTCTTCATCACTTTCTTCTTCACTACCGAGACATATGTTAGCATGTTACGATGCTTCGAGCTTGTATCGATTACGATGAATCCAGATCCTCCCACGTTGCCATCATGCTTTTCTTGTTATCCCTACTCTTTTGGGTTGTCTTTTCAACATTGGACACTCGGACTTGTAATGTCCCGACTTATTGCATTCATAACATGTAATAGATGCTTTCTCGACTTTTCCATCATCTTTGCATTGTTCCTTCGAATGTTGAATTTCCTTTGGACTTCTTTTTCCACATTCTTCTTATCTTTCTTGAAATGAAAGATAGCTCATCGTCTTCATCACTTGTTTGATTCGACTTCTGGAATCATCATCCTTTGATTCTTCAATCTTTAATGCCTTTGATGTATTCCTCTTTGTCTTTTTCTTCGGATTTTGTGATTCTTTTGACTGCTTGAGCGCTATGGACTTCTCTTTCTTGGGCTTATCTTACGCATCAAGCTCTCTACGTGTATCTTCAATGATCCAAGCAATTCATCAAGGTTTAGTACGCTTAAGTCTTTGGCTTCTTGACAACGATTACTTTGGGTCTCCATCTTTTGGCAGACTCCTCAAAATCTTTCGAACATGGTCTTGATCGTTAGACGTTCTTCCAAGAGCTTTTAGCCCATTAACAATTGTTTGAAATCTTCCAAACATTTGATCAATGGTCTCTTCTTCTTTCATTTTGAACAAATCGCATCGATGCACCGTAATGCTTATCTTAGACTCCTTGACTTGATTTGTTCCTTCATGTGCAATTGATAATGTATCCCACATTTCTTTGGCGATGTCGCATCCATGAACTTTGTCATACTCGCTTCGCTCAATGCACAACTCAAGAAAATTTCGCCTTGAAGTTTAGTTGAAATCTTGCTTTCGCTTCACCGTCCATCTTTCTCGTGGAATTGGATTTTATCATCATCTTCAGTGTGTATGGTCCGTTATCGATGATGTCCCAAAGGTCAATGTGAGTAGATTCGATAAACAATCTCATCCGGTCCTTCCAATAGTGGTAGTCTTCACCATTGAATCTTTGGAGGTCTAGTGATCAAGCTCCTTGACAATATACATGTGTGATTCCACCATTTTCTTTAATTCACACTTTATTAAAGTGATTCTTGAACACCAGCTCGATACCAATTGAAGTGAATCACACGTTAATATATTGAACAATAATATGATTAAGATACAAGAAGGGGGTTGAATTGTGATAAACTTTTCGTTAATCCCTTTAGAAATTACTTGTTCTTTCAAAACTTATAAATAAGTCAATTCGTAACTAGTTTGAAAAAACTTTGTTAATTTTGAAAACTACGATATAAGTAATATGAGAGTAGAAAGAAAAACACAACAATTTATCTGGTTCACCCCAAACAAGTAGGCTACGCCGATCCTCGATATCCTTCCGAGATTTCACTATTTGAACTGTTTACAAGTATTCTTTCGATCGAGCCTCTCGGGCCTCTTTACAGCAAGTATTCATTTACTCTTAGCCTCTTCAAAGCTATCTCGTAACACTTTCTAATTGAAAGAATAGTAAAGAGCTTGTTACAATAGAAATGCTCTTAACACTGCTCACTCGAAATATCGTTCACAATTTTCTCTCGGATAATCGAAAATCAAAAGTTGAATATTCAAGGTTTCATGAAGTTCTATCTTCTTCAATCTCGACTCTTATTTATAGTCGGGTTCTTCAATTTCTTGAATATCTCGCTTGAATCTTGAAAAAAGCGGTTATTCAGATTTGACTCGTAATTAACTCAAAATGATGTTTCTTTCTTCCGTCGATATTTTGTATGTTTGCTTTTCTCTTGTAAAGCTTTAAATGCCTTTTCTCTTGTAAAGCTTTAAATCGCTTTTCTCTTGTAAAGCTTTAAATCCCTTTTCTCTTGTAAAGCTTTAAATGCGCTTCACCGTGATTCTTACTTGACTGATTTTCTCCTTCATTTGCTTTTTTACTTCTCATGCGTCCATCTACTTTTCATTTGTATATTTCTCTTTGTTTGTCATCAAAATTATTTAATACGTGAAGTCTGGTTTGACTTAACATGGATGACCTGCTATGAGATCATCACATGGATATCCTATTCTAATGTCAGTGATAATCTCATCATAGCAATGGTGCAAGTATCCTTAGACTTGAGGTACTCAAGGATATCTTGGATACTGATTCTGTGCTTTGACTCCATTCCTTGTTACCTTATAGAGGTCGCTTGTAGGGTGGTGATTGGGTTCAGTTTGAGTTATTCGAAGGTAATTGAGTAGCCAATAGAGGATTCACCACTTCTGTGATAGCAGAAGATGATACCCATGGCCTCTTGTCAGGGTCATTACTTGGAAATCTCTGATCAGAGTACATAGGTCATGAAGAGTGTCTTCATTGACATATTAAGTATATAGTAATGAGTCCCAGGACAAGAACTGAAATCACTTGGACTAGATTTGACGTAGTCAGTCTAGTAAGAGTTGACACATTGCCCATACTCATAACCAAGTGGGATATAGCATGGTGAAAGGATGAATTACACGGTAATTGTCTATGGAAAGGTTCGTGATATGGTCCATGATGAATATAGCTTCATTCGTCAAACCAATTATTTTCCGGTCAATTGGGGGTCATGATGTGTTGCTAGATACCGCTCATGACTTGCTTAGATTAAGTGTTGATCTAAGTGGCCAATATAACCGGGAACCTAATGGGTCACATGCATAAGAGTGTCTCGAAAAACTCGTAAAATAGTTTTGGACAGAGATCCAATAAATGGAGAGCAATCGGATTAAATGGATCCCGATGAGATCGAGATATGTCCCGATGAGATCGCGACATCGATATTGCTGAAAAAGGTTTCCGGAGGTTTTTCCCATACCGGGACCCGGTAGGTCGGTAGGACCGACCCCAGTGTGACTGGACCACCTCAGCATTTATTTATATATATATATATATAATTAATTAATTAATTAATATATATGTGTGTATACGTGGGATGGAAGGAGAAGATGAAAGAAGTTTCTTTATTATGCTTAGTCATTAAGGCATTAAATGACTAAAGACAAAATGAAAAGTAAAAAAAGGAGATGATGATCGTGGCATATAACAAAAGAAGAAAAGAAAGAGTTCTTTTGGTCTTTAATTAATGATCATCATTGGCTAAAGAAGAAAGAAGAGAAAGTGTTCTCTCATCTCTCACCAACGTGCTCTTCATCATCTTCATCTTCTTCAAGCTCTCCTTCATCCTCTCTAAGCTTCTTCAAGCTTTCTTCCAAGCTCTCCAAGGACAAAGGTAAGAGCTAGCACTCTTTACTTTGTTCTAGCTATTCCCGGGTCAAAGAGTTTGTCCCGGTTAGGTTTTCCGATCTCTGCGTGGATACTGTTAGAGACGGTCTCCTTTGGTCGTTTTGGTTTGACTTTGTTATATAGTCACATGGATCCTGGCTTTCGCGAAGGTCCCGGAATAAAAAATTTTGTTTTTCGCACCATGGGCATGTGATGCTCACACCGGGATTTTCCTACAGTGGTATCAAAGCCACTTGTGTCGTATATAACGAAAAAACCATGACTAGGTCGGAGCTGCCTATAGCTTGTAACGATGATGTATGTTGATTGAGTGAATTTCGAATTCAGTATAGAGATCATGTTTTTGAAATTTTCTTGCCCAGATATGTTCACAAGATGTTTTTGTATATGTCTGTGGAAGCTCAAAATTTATCAATTGATTTGATATGGTTTTGCTAATTTATTCCCTAATGTTCTGGTTGCTGTCTTTGTACACATTCATTGGACATGCATGCTTATAAATTCGAGAATAAATTGTAGAATTTTTTTTTTTCGGATTTGCTTTCACCAACATGTCTCTAAGATGTTATTAATGTCTATGAGGATGGAAAAATGTTTTCGAGGTGATTTACTATTTATTTGAGAATTTATTGTGTGCTGCTGGGAATAACTGTGTTGGAGAACACAGATTCTACATTGGCTTTGTTGTTGAGGTTGGATGAGTTATTGTTGGAAATAAATCCTGCAAATATTCATGGAGTATTTTGAGAACATTTAGTAACCTCTGTAATTTTCTCAGAATTTATTGAAATTGTTTCAATGAGTTTTTCAAGCAAAACACAGAGCATGGCAGTTTTGAGAAAGTTTCTGGAGCTGTTTTGTTTGAAATAAGTAATTGTGTAACTTTTAGTTCCAATGCCTAGGATCATTTTTAATGTGATTAAAAATGTGTTACATTGATTTTGCATGCTTTCCAAATTGATTTTCTTGAAATTGGGTTTCCAAACAATTTTCGGATGCCAAATGTGTCTCATTAGCGTCTCGTTAGTATATTCCCTTATCTTGATTGTTTTGGCCGTCACAAATTTTGTGACCAGTGCCGAAGTAGTCTTGATAAAGTGTAGACTACTTAGAGATACTTAGGGTGATAGTTTGATATTCGCAAAATTATTTGGAAATCTAAATGAATAAGAGTGTATTCATCGATTTCAAGTTTTTCATGTATAGTTTGTCAATATATGGTAAGTAACAATGAAAGTGTTTCATTGGTACATCAAGGTAAAGTGTATTAGACTTGGTATTGTGAATTTGAACTACACGGATTGAGAAATTAGCCGATTAGATAGCAATTCCAAATGCACAAGTCGACTTATACGTTCATAACTCGACTTGTTTGGTGTACTGTAGACGAATTAGTCGACTTGCACAATGGTACAAGTCGACTTGTACGTGCACAGTTGCATAAGTCGACTTATACATGCATAACTCGACTTATACAGAGCCATAACTCGACTTGTACATATACAAGTCGACTTATAACATGCTAAGATGGGATGATGGATGATTTTAGGTATAAACTCAATGTGATTGATGAAATGCCCTAAATCATACCATATAGTCATAGTGACTATAATCCTACAGCTTGGAGAAGAAGAAGAAGAGACCTGAAAACCCTCAAATCATATGAAAACTAACGCCTTCCATTAATATGGGAAGAACCAGAGTTCTTATAGAGTTAGGTTGTTGGGTAAACCCAAGCTCACTCTATACGAATATGTTCGAACCATGAAAATAAGATTTTCAGATTAATGGGTCGGTTTTCACTAAAAGCGTTGATTTGTTGAGTAAACTCAAGGTCAACGTGGACAGAGGCAAAATTGGGTAGTGTACATTAGATGTACGTGCATCAAGAGTTGATAACCCAATAGGTGTGCATACATCACGAGTTGATAGCACTAATCGATAGTTGCATCTATAAAGTAACTGGTATGACCGATACCTGCCGATTGATCTAAGGTGGCTTGTTGGATAAACCCAAGGTCATTTTAGTAATGTCGGATATCTATGATGCAATTGGTATGACTGATACCTACCGATTGACCTAAGGTGGCTTGTTGGGTAAACCCAAGGTCATTGTTAGTAATATCGGATATCGACCCGCTAGGACATTTTTTCATAATGTTTCTTGGATTCATACTGAGGGTTATGGATTCTTTGAAACTAGTGGGAGCCATATGCATGTCATGCAAGTCCTTATGATCATGCATTTAATTCTATTCTAACATTCTTTCTCTCTTTCTCTTTAGGTTGATTGAAGATGACTTCAAGTGTGAACTTGCGCTCGCTTATGGACTCAAACAAATTAATTGGACCAAATTTTCTCGATTGGCTGAGAAATTTGAGAATTGTTATCAGATTTGAGGAACTGGGATATGTCCTTGATATTCCACTTCCTGATCCACCTGCTGTTGATGCTTCTGATGAGGATCAAAAAGTTTATCGAAAGCATCTCAAAGACAGTGACATAGCAACCTGTATTATGCTTACCTCGATGTCACCAGAGCTGCAGAAACAGCATGAGTCTATGGATGCTTATACCATAGTGTTTCATCTTAGGGAGCTGTTTGATGAGCAAGCTTGGTCTGAAAGGTTCGAGACCTCGAGGTTACTCTTCACTTCTAAGATGACTCCAGGTTCATCTGCAGTGCAGTATGCACTGAAGATGAATGGGTATATTGAGAGGTTGGCTGTCTTAGGTTTTGTCATGGATTATGAATTAAGTGTTGACTTAATTCTAGTTGGATTGTCTGATAGTTATTCACAGTTTGAGTTAAACTATCGGATGAATCAAATATCCACGACAATCCACGAGTTGATCAATCTGCTTTCGAGGCAGCAGAGCAAGCTATCGAAGGATAGCAAGCAAGTGCTTATGGTGGACTCTTCTTCGGTTCCAAGAAAAAGCGAAGAAGAAGAGGTTTAAGAAACCGAAAGGAAGTATAGCAAGAAGAAAACCAAAGAGGCGCACTAAAAGGAACTTGTTTCCATTGTGGCAAGGCAGCCTTTGGAAGAAAGCGTAAAGTCTATCGGAGGCTGAAGCGAAGAAGGCATCGGATGCCTCGACTTCTTCGGTATGTTTTCATTGAGGTTATCTGTTTCGATCATAACATATGGGTATTAGATATCGGTTGTGGCTCACACATATGCAATGATATGAGGCCTCGGGGACGATGAGCGACTCGTGAAGGAGAACTAGACTGCGTGTGGGAAATGGAGCAAGAGTTCTTTGCATTAGCCGTAGCACTTACTTTTGTCACTCCCCTTTGGGCTTGTAATTAAATTGGATGAATGTTATTTTTTACTGTATTAACAAAGAACATATTATGCATTTCTTGTTTAAATAGAGTGGTTTCCATTTGACTTTTAGTAACAATGGTTGTTCTATTAGTTTGAATGGAATGCTTTATGGTACTTGGTACATTATGCAATGGAATTTACATATTAGATATGTCACATCAATAATGAATGTCAATGACACGAAAAGACATAAGCGAGATAATTTAAAATCAACTTACTTATGGCATTGTCGCATGGCCATATAAATGAGAGACGATAGCTAAGCTCCATAAGAGTAGAAGTTTAGGGTCATTTGATTATGAATCATATGACACATGCAAATCTTGTTTATTAGGCAAGATGACTAAGTTGCCCTTTAAGGGAAAGGGTGAACGAGTGACTGGAGTATTAGACCTAATACATTCAGATGTATGTGGTCCGATGTCCATCCATGCTAGAAGTGGTTGTCTTTACTTCATTACCTTTATCGATGATTATTCTCGATATGGGTACCAGATTCGATGAGATACAAATCTGAAGCATTTGAAAAGTTCAAACAATTCAGAAATGAAGTAGAAAACCAACTTGGGAAAAATATCAAGTCATTACGATCTGATCGTGGTGGGGAATACTTAGACCAAGAGTTTTTGGATTATATCAGAGATAATGGGATTTTATCTCAATGGACTCCTCCTTACACACCACAGCATAATGGTGTGGCAGAAAGGAGAAATCGAACCTTGTTAGACATGGTACGATCAATGATGGGCTTTGCAAAGTTACCAAAATCCTTTTGGGGGTATGCAATCGAGACAGCTGTTTACTTACTAAATAGAGTTCCATCAAAGACAGTTGATGTTACTCCATATGAGATATGGACTAACAAAAGACCCTATCTTACTCATTTGAAAGTTTGGGGTTGTCCTGCTTATGTGAAGCGGACACAGTTAGATAAACTTGATACAAAATCTAACAAGTGTTTGTTCGTATGATATCCTAAAGAAACAATGGGATATCAGTTCTACCTCACGAGGAGCAAAGGTGTTTGTTTCAAAGCATGCTGTCTTTTTAAAGAAAGAGTTTCTTTTACAAGAAGACAGTGGGAGTAAAATAGAACTTGAAGAAGTTCAAGATGCTCGAACAGATGCAGATCAACTGCCTGAACCTGAAACTGTAACTCATACAGATGAAGTAACATTTCAACCTTCTATAACACACGAAATTCGTAGGTCACGTAGGATACGCTCTGTTCCCGAGAGATATGGATTTCTCGTGAATGAACAGAATAACGTATTGCTCATAGAAAATGATGAGCCTACCACCTATGAAGAGGTTCTGAAGAGTTCAGAGGCTGAGAAATGGCTTCAATCCATGAAGTCAGAAATGGATTCCATGTATGAAAACCAAGTATGGACTTTGGTTGATGCACCCGAAGGAATCAAACCCATAGGGTGCAAATGGGTTTTCAAAAAGAAAATTGACATGGATGGTAATGTAATTACCTATAAAGCAAGGCTTGTAGCTAAAGGCTTTCGTCAAAGACAAGGAGTTGACTACGACAAAACCTTCAGCCCAGTAGTAATGCTTAAATCCATTAGGATACTCCTAGCCATTGCCACTCATTATGATTATGAGATATGGCAAATGGATGTGAAGAAAGCTTTCCTAAATGGAAATCTAACTGAGGATGTGTATATGACACAACTTGAGGGCTTCATCTCCTATGATGGCAAAAAGGTATGCAAGCTTCAGAAATCCATTTATGGATTGAAGCAAGCATCCAGGAGTTGGAATATCCGTTTTGATGAGGTAATCAAAGAGTTTGGTTTCTCACAAAATCCGGATGAATACTGTGTGTATAAGAAGGTTAATGGGACTGCAATCGTATTCCTTGTTCTATATGTAGATGGCATGTTATTACTAGGAAACGATGTCTCGATGCTACAATCAGTGAAAATTTGGTTGTCCAAACAATTTTCCATGAAAGACCTTGGTGAAGCAACTTATATCCTTGGGATAAGGATCTATAGAGATAGATCAAAAGGTTGCTTGGTCTTTCACAATCAACGATACATAGACAAGATGCTAAAGAGGTTTAGCATGGAACAATCCAAGAGAGGGTACCTTCCCATCACTCGTGGATAACACTCTCGAAATCTATGTGTCCTAAGACACAAGATGAGAGGATGCGCATGGATATGATCCGTATGCATCTGCGGTAGGATCTATCATATCGCAATGCTATGTACGAGACCCGATGTATCATATGCTCTAAGTGTTACGGCAGATACCAATCGGATCTGGTGAGGGTCATTTGGGTGGTATCGAGAATATCTGAAGTACTGCGAAGGACTCGGGATGTTTTCTTGATATATGGGGATGGAGATCTCAAGGTGAGTGGGTATCAGATGCGGTTTTCAATCGATAAGGATTATTCCAAATCCCAATCAGGTTACATATTCACACCTTGAGCGGCGGGTAGTCGGTTGGAAGAGTTCCAAACAGAGGCACGCCGATTCAACAAGCTGAAGCGAGTACATTGCCGCTTGTAAGCGTGAAGGAAGCGGTTTGGATCAAGAAGTTCATTCTTGAACTTGGTGTGGTTCCTAGCGTTGATGGGCCCATCTGATTGTATTGTGACAACAATGGGGCTATTCATACAGCGAAGGAACCAAGGTCTCATCAATGATCCAAACACGTACTCATGAGATATCACATGATCAGGGAGATCATTGGTCGAGGTGATGTGCAGATAGAGAGAATTCCCACAGAGCAGAATATTGTTGATCCGTTGATAAAGCCATTGTCACGTAAGAGTTTTGATTCTCATGTACTACTTTATGGTATTAGATATCAAGGCGATTGGCTTTAGGTCAAGTGGGAGATTGTTAGAGTAGTGCCACGAAGGCAATCGCCTTTAGAGCATTTTGTACAAATTTGTGTACAATTTTTATGAATAAATAAAGAAAGACATTTTTCATTACGTTGCTGTTCATTATTTATGAGCTGATATTGATCAATAAGCAAATTAATGAAGTCCTTGATATTTGACATAGCATGAAGGAAATTACGATGTGATCATACTCATGAGATTCCTATCATGTGCAATTATGTCGATATCTTAATTATCCTAGTCATAGGATTCTTGAGGCTGGACATGGTGTCCGGAAAGACTAGCACATCTCAAGCTCCTTGATTTGATCAGCGATAGATCTTAGAAACCGTACATATAAGATATTTAGGGTTGAGATGTGGATGCTTACTAGAGGTAGTAAGTACATTGGATGACTCGCTATGAGATCATCACATGGATATCCTATTCTAATGTCGGTGATAATCTCATCATAACAATGGTGCAAGTATCCTTAGACTTGAGGTACTCGAGGATATCTTGATCTTGATTACGTGCTTTGACTCCATTCCTTGTTACCTTACAGAGGTCGCTTGTAGGGTGGTGATTGGGTTCAGTTTGAGGTATTCGAAGGTAATTGAGTAGCCAATAGAGGATTCACCACTTCTGTGATAGCAGAAGATGATACCCATGGCCTCTTGTCAGGGTCATTACTTGGAAATCTCTGATCAGAGTACATATGTCATGAAGAGTGTCTTCATTGACATATTAAGTATATAGTAATGAGTCCCAGGATAAGAAATGAAATCACTTGGACTAGATTTGACGTAGTTAGTCTAGTAAGAGTTGACACATTGCCCATACTCAGAACCAAGTGGGATATAGCATGGTGAAAGGACGAATTGCACGGTAATTGTCTATGGAAAGGTTCGTGATATGGTCCATGATGAATATAGCTTCATTCGTCAAACCAATTACTTTCCGATCAATTGGGGGTCATGATGTGTTGCTAGATACCGCTCATGACTTGCTTAGATTAAGTGTTGATCTAAGTGGCCAATATAACCGGGAACCTAATGGGTCACACGCATAAGAGTGTCTCGGAAAACTCGTAAAATAGTTTTAGACAGAGATCCAATAAATAGAGAGCAATCGGATTAAATGGATCCCGATGAGATCGAGATATGTCCCGATGAGATCTCGACCTCGATATTGCTGAAAAAGGTTTCCGGAAGTTTTTCCCATACCGGGACCCGGTAGGCCGGTAGGACCGACCCCAGTGTGACTGGACCACCTCAGCAATTATTTATATATATATATATAATTAATTAATTAATATATATATATGTGTGTATACGTGGGATGGAAGGAGAAGATGAAAGAAGTTTCTTTATTATGCTTAGTCATTAAGGCATTAAATGACTAAAGACAAAATGAAAAGTAAAAAAAGGAGATGATGATCGTGGCATATAACAAAAGAAGAAAAGAAAGAGTTCTTCTGGTCTTTAATTAATGATCATCGTTGGCTAAAGAAGAAAGAAGAGAAAGTGTTCTCTCATCTCTCACCAATGTGCTCTTCATCATCTTCATCTTCTTCAAGCTCTCCTTCATCCTCTCTAAGCTTCTTCAAGCTTTCTTCCAAGCTCTCCAAGGACAAAGGTAAGAACTAGCACTCTTTACTTTGTTCTAGCTATTCCCGGGTCAAAGAGTTTGTCCCGGTTAGGTTTTTCGATCTCTGCGTGGATACCATTAGAGACGGTCTCCTTTGGTCGTTTTGGTTTGACTTTGTTATATAGTCACATGGATCCTGGCTTTCGGGAAGGTCCCGGAACAAAAAATTTTATTTTCCGCACCGTAGACATGTGATGCTCACACTGGGATTTTCCTACATGGAAGTGGAAAAATGCTAGAAAAATCAAGTTCGGAGACGCTCTCCAGACCCGCACGTCGCGACGTGCTCACGAGCACGCCGCGACGTGCGAGGAAGGTGTGCATGTAGCGACGTAGGAATTTATGTTCGTCACGACGAGCACGGGCTGTTCGTCGGGCCTTCTGTAGCATCCCACTCTCACAAGACCCGAACCCGATATCGATGGTGATATCCGAGCCTGTGCCTCACAAGGGTAGTATGCTAGAGCAGTCAAAATAGTTCAATTACTCAGCAAGACATTTTTCTTCACCCTTCAAAACAATCGCATGTGCGTAAATCAGTAAATAACTTGGGCCCACTCTAATATGAAAACATTTTCAATCATAAAACAATTTCGGTCATAACAGACACTCAACAATATTTAAACCAATTCATGCACAAAAATCCATAGCTAAATTGGGCCCAATGCCAATCCTGAACGCTTTCAGTAATTTCATTACAATTATAACATTTATCAATTGTGGCCCTCTGAAATAATAGTACTATTATGCAAAAATTGCAGAAATACAAATTCTATACAAGAACAGAACGATACTAATGTAGACGTGAACTGATCTCGACCTCGAACTCTGACTTGCTTGCAGTAAACGTACTCCCGTTTCTCTAACGGGGTACTCTTCAAGTCCTGAAAAATATTTGCAATGTTGGGTGAGTTTGCGAACTCAGTGAGAAACCATCATCGATGGTTCACACAACTCATGCATATTCACACAATTCACAGAATATCACATATTAGCACATTCAGAAATATCACATGCGTTTTATTTCACCAATATAGGTGTTTCGCCTTTAACACAATTCATATTCAATCATTTGTATATGCGATGCACATGTGACACTTTCCATTTTTATTACGTTATTGTGACCGTGCGCCTGAACTGTCCCAGTGACGGGCACATTGCGTTGAGCTTGTGGCTCTGAATACATTGGTCCTGAATGCCCTGATACGGTGAGCCTGTGGCTCTGAAATTTCGTTGGGCTTGAAGCCCTGATACAGTGAGCCTGTGGCTCTTACGTTGGGCTCGAGACCCTGTTGCGTTGAGCTTTAAGCTCTGAATTACGTTGGCTGCTCCGGTCACAACTGTCATTATTTGAACATGCCTTTATGCATGATTGCCCATGTCCCAATTCACATTAACAATAATTCAATTCACAATTTCACACAAATAACACTTCGATATCACATTCCAATACTTCGGACACCCGTGGTCCAAAATCAATCATAAGCAAACACATATAACCCTCCATTAACTCCAAATGACATAAATGCGTAATATTAAACACATAAAGGTTGAGGAACCAACTAGGTTACTCACCTGCACTTCCGAGCTACTGCCTAGAAGTCTCAGCACTGTCTGTGGAATGACGATCCAACGGTGCCTCTATAACAGTCAAATAGTCATTCATTACGAAATGCATAATCAGAAAGATTCAATGATGCACATGCCTGAAATAAAAGATGTACGACGCAAGTTTATGACCTTCCTAGCGCTATTTCCCAATTTCCACTTTCTTTTGACAAACCTAACCTTTCACTCAATTGCTCAATAATAACTCATTTCAATTCATTAACATAACATGGAACTCCACCAATTTTATTTCTAACATTCAGTCAATTTACCAAGTCATACTCACTTAAGAAAGACCTCAATTTTAGTGTCACTATTCTCTAGATCAAAATTCATCCATTATGCTCAGTTTCTACAATTATACTCCAATTATCATGAAACAATCCTTAGGTTGTAATAGCAAATCTAAACCCAACTCTCATTCAATATTTAAGGTCTCACGCATTTGATTTCAAACTTTCTTTCTTTACCTTAATTGTAGACCCCTCTCTCTAGTTTATAACGAATCAAGAATCACCTCAACTGGAGGTCTACACCATTAGTTATGCCCCAAAAACCAAACTAAATCAAATCAGAGAAATATCCCTTGCTGCGGCCAAGGAACACTCACCGCGGCGTCTTGGAGTCGCTCGTCGCAACGTGGAAAGATGTTCGCCGCAGTGAACAGCTTCTATGGAGCTCGTCGTGATGTATAAGAAAGGGCTCGTCGCGGCGTAGATTTGCAAGCTCGCCGCGATGTCCATCCATGCTCGTCGCGGCGAGTAACTATTTGCTCATCGCGACAAGGCCCATCAGCACACGTCGCGACGTGCACGGCTCTGATCGTCTTCTTCGACGAATTTTCCCATTTCTCTCACTAAAACCAGTCAAACCTCAACCATAACTACCCCAATCTTTCACAATTAAACCCATGAATGCATCAAGCTATCAAATAAACAACATTAAACCATTTACTTACCAAAATCAAGCTTTTAATCTCCAAACTGTCGAAAATCCTCCAACCCTTTCCTCTTTTCTCTAACACCAACGGTGAGCTTCTGAGCTCTCGAAAATCAACACTCTCTCAAGGGTTTTGATTGATCTTCAGCCTCAAAGAAGGAACAAGCAATACTCTCGAAGGTGGAGATCGAAAATCACCGAGGAAGAGGAAGAAGAAAAACGTGCCTAGGTATAGGAAATGGGTTTTACTGCAACATGGATTTCAAAGGTTTTTAAAAGAGGATTTTAAACTTAAGGCATTTTAAAGGGGTTTCTCTCTTCCTCTATACAAGATCATTTCCAGTCTAATCTGTTTCTAATTTCGAATTTCCAATAGCTTATCATTTTTATTCCTAAACTCATAAATTAAATTTTCCCATAGCCATTAGACAGTCATTTCAGTCCTATAAAATCGATTCGTCCATCACTCAGAAAATTTTCGTTCTGAACATTTCCTCCCAATATTCTAGAAAATTTTCCTAAGGGTCACTATCAATTGACGGTCACTCTAATGCAGTCCCAAATCAATCGTTCAAACCCAAATATTCCATAATTTCCAATAAATCATAAATCATATCATTTTCACAATTAAATGCCGAGAATGTCAGAAATGCATGTACCTATATGTGCATGTGCAAAAAGACTTATTCCTCTAAAAGTAGAGGCGAAATAAATGCTCAATCAAAATCTGCAATGCAAATTACTAGCCTATTCCAATTGAACAATTTACCTTTCCTATCGGGGATGGGATGTTACACCTTCGTTGCGACGAGCGGGCCGTTCGTCGCGACGAGCGTGGCCTTCGTCGCGGCGAGCCCCAGTTTCTAGCAAAGATGTATTTTGATATTTTGAGCATATCTTTTGTTGTGGATGTCCAAATGAGGTGATTTCGGATTCACTGTGGTCTAGAGCCGTAGGGCTACAAGTTTTATGGAGAAAGGAAGTTTGGAATTTGCCTCTAAGATTCAGAAATTGGGTGGGAAGTCAGATGTAGACTTTTAGTGATTTTATTTTTTATTTTCAAGCTTATTGAATATTTCCTTTGAATGTTTCTTGATTGGGAAATTGGTTTGTTATAGGAAACCAAGCCGACCTGATCCAATCGCAAGAGGAAGGACAATAGTGAGTTGGACTCTCGAGCGATATTAGGTGGGTAATATATTTATGGTTGTTGTGTGTATGGGCAAAATGTGTATGCTTGCTTGCATGTGTGTGACACTGCTTGTGTTGAATTATGAGAAATATTTGCAAATGCACTGTGATCATGATTATGTACTGCTTGAAGGACATTATGGCATTTTGAAAGAATGAAAAGTATGAAAGCTTTGATAAAATGCATTGAGCATGAAACGAATGATTATGTGCTTTGTTTGGGTAAGAGAGGAACGTATCGTTAGTCACATGCACGTCGACGTATAGCCTTCTCCCGGCTGCCCGCTTGAGGCCACGAGATCCTAAGAAATCGGACTCGGATAGTTTACGGTATAAACTTCAGTTTATCTGGATCGTTCCACGGAACTCTCGAGCCACTTGTTGTGCATCTCATTATTGATCCATTAGGAAGAATGCATGGCATACTCTTGTGACATTTTGATGGCTATGAGATTGTAATTCAATTGATAGATTGCTGACTTGCTATATGCTTGGGTATATTTATGTATATGCTTGATTGTGTGGCTCGTTGCTAATGGCTATAAATGTATATGCCACTGAGCTTCGCAGCTCGCCCTATTATCTCCCACTCCTCAGTTGGAGAACGAGACGATCGTTGACCTTTGCGAGGCATCGGAAACTCCAAGATAGTTAGGAGCTTTTGTCTTAAGTTAGTATTTTTGGTTAGCCCTCCAAACATATCATCATTGGGCATTCTCATGTATTTTGGATCTAAACTTCGATATGTATTGTGCTTAGTTGAGATTGTTGCTCAATTTACTCGAATTGTAATAGCATGAAGTATATTGTTTATGGAGTGTGATTAATTGAAACTTTGAAGGCATGTGTATGTGATAGAATGTATGAGAATGTGTGTCTGTGTGTGATTTCGCTTAGATGTTGGGGACGGGTCTAAAAACTGGGACGCTTACCGCGGCGAACAATCCGAGGCCGCGGCGAGGCCTCCTCTTTCCCGCTACTGTTTCTTTATTCGTTTTCGCACAGTTTTGATTCTTCCTTCGCCCCCGAGGGGCCACCTCGAGATAGGAAAATCGGGACCTGGGCCCAACATATTTGGTATCAGAGACTCAGGCTTTGTGTCCTCGGCTTAGAATCCATAGTAGTATAATTTGTTGGTATACGATTATTTGTTGCATTGATTGATTGCATTAAGTGACATGCATATCATGCATATATGTAGGAATTAAGATTGACATGTAGCTAATCCTTAGTGTTTGGATTTGAAGGAGTACGATGTCACCTCGTAGAAGGACACGAGGAGTTCTGCAAGGATTTATAGCACCTGACTCTCTAACTAGGGAGGAGAGGACTGATGAGTCGGTAGCCCCAGGTAATGCTGAGGCTTCTGTAGGACTAGGTAGTGAGCCCATTCCATCGCAGACTTAGGATTCGCCAGTTATGCAGGAACAAGTGCCTCCACTGGATCCGAGGTTGTTCCAGGCATTCACCCAGGCATTTGTTCAGGCTATGGGTCTGATGCCACAACCTTTTGCTTCAGCCCCAGCGAAGAAGGGGAGACGGTTCGACAAGTTGAGGAAGTATGGAGCAGTGGGCTTCTATGGGATCACTGATCCTGAGGAAGCTGAGACCTAGTTGAGAAAGATCGAGAGAGTCTTGGACCAGATGGAGTGTGAGGATGATGAGAGAGTTGTGTATGCTGCAATCTTGCTTCAGGGAGATGCTCTGCATTGGTGGGAGACTGTGCCAGGGAGTCAGATGAGATCAGTAGGGTTGGTATGGCAGGACTTCCTTGCTGCTTACAGGAAGAAATATCTGTCTGAGGTGTACATTCAGCAGAAGACAGTAGAATTTGAATTGGATGACGACAGAAGAGTGGTATTTTCTGGGGACAGAAAAGCAAGTCCGCCCAAAATTGTTTTAGCTTTGACAGTAGAGAAGATGATGAGGAAGGGATGTGAGGCATTTTTGGCCTATGTGGTAGATACAAGAGCAGATGGAAGGAAGCTTGAGGATATTCCAATAGTCAAGGAATTCTCAGATGTCTTTCCCGAGGAATTACCAAGACTACCGCCAGCTAGGGAAATTGAGTTTCCCATTGAGCTTCTTTCAGGTACTGCACCGATTTCAATTCCTCCTTACCGGATGGCTCCGACGGAATTGAAGGAGCTTAAGGAGCAATTGGAGGAGTTATTGGAGAAAGGGTACATAAGGCCGAGCTCTTCACCTTGGGGAGCTCCGGTTCTTTTTCTTAAGAAGAAAGATGGATCGTTGAGGATGTGTGTAGACTACCGGAAGCTTAATCAGGTTACTGTGAAGAACAGGTATCCGTTCCCACGCATAGATGATTTGTTTGATCAATTGCAATGGGCGAAAGTCTTCTCCAAGATAGACTTGAGATCAAGTTACCATCATTTGAGGATAAAGGAATCGGATGTGCCAAAAACTGCTTTCAGAACACGGTATGGGCATTTTGAGTTTTTAGTTATGCCCTTTGGATTGACAAATGCTCCTACAGCCTTTATGGATTTGATGAATCGAGTCTTTAAGCCTTTCTTGGACCACTTTATCATTGTCTTTATTGATGATATATTGGTTTATTCTAAGAGTGACAAGGAGCATGAAGAGCATTTGAGAATTTCTTTGGAGACGTTGAGGAGAAATGAGTTGTATGCCAAATTCGATAAATGCAAATTTTGGCTGAGGGAAGTTGCATTTCTTGGACATGTAATCTCAGAACAAGGAGTACATGTGGATCCAAAGAAAATAGAAGTTGTGGTGAATTGGGAAGCACCAAAGAACATAGCTGAGGTGAGGAGTTTTCTGGGTTTGGCAGGTTACTACAGGAGGTTTGTGGAGGGATTCTCCATGATATCCGCTCCGATGACCAAGTTATTGAGGAAGAATCAGAAGTTTATTTGGAGTGTTGAATGCCAGAAGAGCTTTGAGGAGCTCAAGCGCAGATTGACGAGTGCTCCGATTTTGATTATGCCTTCTAGAGATGAGGGCTATACCGTGTATAGTGATGCTTCGAGGAAGGGTCTTGGTTGTGTATTGATGCAGGGAGACAGGGTGATAGTTTATGCTTCGAGCCAGTTGAAGCTATATGATTTGAATTATCCGACACATGATTTGGAATTGACGGCTGTGATCTTTGCCTTGAAAATTTGGAGGCATTATCTATATGGAGTTCAGACAAGGATCTTTACCGATCATAAGAGTCTCAAGTACTTGTTGAGCCAGAAGGAACTGAATTTGAGACAGCGACGATGGATCGAGTTGCTTAAGGATTATGATTTGCTGATTGAGTATCATCCAGGCAAGGTCAATGTAGTGACAGATGCTTTGAGTAGGAAGTCTTCGATTGCTCATGTTCGGACAGTTTATTTGCCTTTACTGGAAGAGATGGCCAAGCTTAAGATAAGCTTGAAGCAGGAGGACCCGGATTGTCTTTTAGCTAACTTCCGAGTGAGACCGATACTCAGGGAGAAGGTTAGGGAGTTGCAGGCTCAAGATGCAAATTTGAGCAAACTTCGAGACAAAATTCAGAATGGTAAGATTTCTGAAGTAGTAGTGAGAGATGACGGACTTATGACAGTAGGGAACAGGCTGTGTATCCCAGATGTGCAAGAAGTTAAGGATGAGATTTTGGATGAGGCACATAATGCGCCCTATGCCATACATCCAGGTAGCACCAGGATGTACAGGGATTTGAGAGAGCATTTTTGGTGGAAAGGCATGAAGAGGGATGTAGCAGAGTATGTAAGTAAGTGTGTTGGACCCTGTCTCCGAGGCCCAACATTCGGACCCATACAAGCATAGCAGACCCAAAATCGAACACAAACCGACCACAATTAGAGAGACTTTAATGGAAAATTTGGGAATGGCTTTTTAAGAAAATATGTTCCTTATGCTCTCACGATTCCAACGCCACTGAAAACGCTCAATTTCGATTAGAAATGAGAAAGTTATGGCAAAGATACTATTTCAAAGAAAACAGTCAAAATTTGTGCACTATCGACTTCAGGTAGAAATTTGAAAATCTTAAAGGCTTAATTTCTGATCAGTTCCTTCATAAAACTTGTAGGTTTAGGTCTCTAGTTTAATTTAAAACAAGAATTGCCTCAATCGGAGCTCTATAGCTCAAGATATTCTAAAATTAGTGAAGTATTTTTAGACTTTGACGACCGATCGTCACACTTTATTTCAAACCACCTTTTTCAAATTAAAAGTAATACTAACCAATCAGGTATAAAAAGGTAGAAAATTTTTTTATGAATCAAACTCTTCAAAAATCGGCTAAATCGGAGATCTGTACAAAAAGTTATGGCTAAAAGAAGGAAAAGGGGTCGATAAACAAAAGTAGATGAAAAAAAGTCAACTGAGACGCAAAAAGTCAAATCGAGGCGATGAGCGAGAATCGAGGCGATGATCGAGATTCGAGACGGTCAGCTGAGACGCAAAAGTCAAACTAAGGCGATGAACATGAATCGAGACGATGAGCGAGAATCGAGACGATGAGCGATGAATCGAGACGGTCAATCGAGACGCAAAAGTCAAACTAAGGCGATGAGCAAGAAACCCGTCGACCTTTTCTCCGTAACGTCTCAACTTATAAGATGCATAACTTTTGACTCAAAACTCTAAATTAGACACGGTTTAATTCGTTGGAAAGCTAAGAGAAAAATCTACAACTTTCATGAAGATCACGGACCTAAACTCCAACCCTATAAGGGCCAAAAGTTGACTCAAAGCTTCAGCCTGAAATTTGCAGAACTTCAACAGCCTCTAAACTTGTGCAAATTTCCAGCAAGCTCTCTCAAGGCAAAACTCAATGATAAAAGACTCAATACACATACTTCGCACATAGATCTCAAATCAACATAAACACATGATGAAGAGAGTACTAGAGCTCTCATTCTCTTTTCAAATCATAATAAAGATTCATGCATAACTTTGGTTACATATTGGCATATTCATCAAGATCAAGTACAACATACAAAAGATGAGATGCTCAATGATCAATATGCTTACAAAGCTATTCCAAAAGCTAGTTACTAACTTAGTACAAAGTTCCTAAGTTTCTTGGAGTGATGCCGGTGCCTTGCAAGGTTCAGCTCTCAACTTTGATTTTTCACCTGAGGAGGGAGAATGGGGTGAGCTAACACGGCTCAGTGGCTAACAAGTTTATAGCCATCGAATAATGAGCCACACAACACATCATTAACAATCCGAAACAATAGAAATTCATCATATTAAGCTCAAATAACCCAAAATCATCACATACGCACCACATGAGAGTTTATCTCAATCAAACACACATTATGCATCATAAGCACAATTAAAGAATGGAATGCACACAATAGGCTCGAGAGTTCCATAAACACGACAGAAACCGAAGTTTACCGTAAACACGACGAGTCCATTTTCAGATCTCGTAAGCCTCAAGCAGGCAGCCGGGAGAAGGCTAAAGGGGGTCAACGTGCACGTGACTATCAAAGTAGGTTCTCTCTTGCCCAATCACAACTTATTTATGCTCACACATTCAAGCACAAGAATAGCATTTCATGCTTCTTTCATACTTTCGAATCATCATAGTTTCACACTTTTCTTTCAAATCAATAGAAATACACTTTCAATACACACACAATGTAGCAAAGATAGCACACATAGGGCATTTGACCATTACATAACAGCTATAAAAATGTTACCCACCTATCGTAGAAATCTGAATTCAAGATTGCCCTTCCTCCTTGTCTTGAGTGGGGTTTTCTTGAGTTCCTTCAATTAAATCACACTTCATTCAATAAATACATTTTCAAAGAAGGTCATAATACTCATAAATCAAGCAAAGATGAAAATAAACCTTAAACCTAACCTACCCATAGGACATTTAAGCTAGAATAACCATAACCTTAGCTTAAAAGTCCCGAAAATCTATAGATCTCACCTTTCTCTCTATCTTTCTTCAAACTCTACACAAACCCTAACTTCCATCCTACACCATTTTCGAACCTAACCTAAGCAAAGATGGAACTTACCTCTCACAAGTGGTTTTCTCTTATTTTCTCCTTCCTTCTACCTTCCTTCAAGCCTCCAACAACTCTCCCTTTCCTCTTGGCTGAAGCTTTCTCTTTCCTTGCTCACGTTTTTGTTTCTCTTCCTTTAGGTGACTTACGACAACTTTGCTACTCCACTTCTCTTCTCTTAATTCCTTTATATCTCAACCAAAAAACCCTACCTCAAAACTATGTAGTTTTGATACTCCTTTAAAGCTTACTTATAAGACTTGGGCTTTCCTCCTCATAAGCCCATTCACCTCTAATCCACTTATTTCTAACCTTCCTTCTTCTTAACTCATTCTTTCCCAAAGCCCATTCCATCCAACATAAAGTCCAAGCCTTCATTTAATTCCCAACTTCTGATTCCCAATCATACATGCTAAATCCAAGCCTCAATAAAATATATATCTATATAAACACATAATTAAAACAATTAAGGAAAGAATAGTAAATAAATAAATGAATAATCAATTAAATAAACGAAAAAAATTTTCGGGGCCCAACAATTCTCCCCTCCTAAAAGAATTTCGTCCTCGAAATCCTTACCTGAATCCATGAAGAGGTACGGATACTTCTCCCTCATGGCTTCCAAAGGTTCCCAAGTTGCTTCCTCGGTCGAATGGTTCCTCCATAAGACCTTAACCAGCTTCACACTCTTGTTCCTTAATACTTTTTCCTTTGAATCTAAGATTTCCACCGGTTGCTCCTCATAAGTCAAATCCTCTCTCAATTGAACCTCTGAAGGTTGAACTATATGCGAAGGATCCGATCTGTACTTCCTTAGCATCAACACATGAAACACATTGTGAAACTTAGACAACTCCAATGGCAAATCTAACTTATAAGCCAAAGGTCCAATCCTCTCAATGATCTCATATGGGCCTATGTACCTCGGGCTAAGCTTGCCCTTCTTGCCAAACCTCAAAACACCTTTCCATAGAGAAGCTCTAAGAAACACCTTCTCACCCACTTCAAACTCCATCTCTTTCTATGGGCATCTGTGTAGCTCTTCATCCTATCTTGAGTGCTTTAAGCCTCTCGCTTTACCACTTTGATTTTATCGACTATAAGCCTGTACCAATTCAGGCCCTACAAGCTTCCTTTCACCTTCCTCATCCCAACATATAGGAGTTTTACATCTCCTACCATACAAAGCCTCATAAGGTGCCATCTGAATTCCCGAGTGATAGGAATTGTTGTATGCAAACTCAATCAAAGGTAAGTGATCATCCCACGAACCTTTGAAATCCAATGCGCAAGCTCTCAACATAGCCTCCAAAGTCCGTATCGTCCTCTCCGACTGTCCATCAGTCTGAGGATGGAAAGCTGTACTGAAATGCAATCTAGTCCCCAGAGCCTCTTGCAAACTTTCCCAAAACCTGGAGGTAAACCTAGGATCCCTATCAGAAACTATCGAACTCGAAATCCCATGAAGTCTAATTACCTCATCCACATACTTCTTAGCCAAAACGTTCAAAGAATCCGTCTGTCTAATTGGAAAGAAGTGCACTGACTTGGTCAGCCTATCCACAATCACCTATATAGCCTCATGCTTCTTGCTAGTTCTCGGTAATCCCATAAAAAAATCCATGGTAATCTTCTCCCATTTCCATTCCAGAATCGGCAAGGGGTTGAGCTTGCCCAAAGGTGCTTGGTGTTCAGCTTTCACTTGCTGACACACTAAACATCTTTTAGCATACTCTGCCACATCTTTCCTCATTCCCTTCCACCAGAAATGGTCTTTCAAATCCCGATACATCTTAGAACTCCCTGGGTGCATTGCATAAGGAACGTTATGCGCTTCATGAAGGATCTCATCCTTCAGCTCTAGCACATCTGGAACACACAATCTGTCACCCATAACCATCAATCCATCTTCCTTTACCTCTACATCAGAGGGCTTACCATCTTTTATCTCTGCTCTAAGCTTACTCAAGTACTCATCCCGATCCTGCAATTCTTTGATCTTCCCCCTCAACACTGGTCTCACTCTGAAATTTGCCAAAATACAGCCAGGCTCAACTTGCCTCAACGTCACATCAAGTCTGGCTAATTCCTTCAGCAAAGGAAGGTACACTGCCTCCACATGTGCCATAGTGGACTTCCTACTCAATGCATCAGCTACAACATTAGCTTTCCCCGGATGGTAGTCTATCACCAAATCATAATCTTTTAATAACTCCAACCATCGCCTCTGCCTCAAATTCAGTTCTTTCTGAGTCAACAAATACTTAAGACTCTTGTGGTCCGTAAATACTCTAGTAGTAACTCCATACAAGTAGTGTCTCCAAATCTTCAATGCAAATATTATAGCAGCCAATTCCAAGTCATGAATGGGGTAGTTCATCTCATAAGGCTTCAATTGCCTAGAAGCATAAGTAATCACTTTCTCTCCTTGCATCAATACACATCCTAAACCCTTCTTGGAAGTTTCACTGTACACAATGTATCCATCATCACCATAGGGTAATGTCAAAATCGGCACAGTAGTAAGCCTATTCTTCAATTCCTCAAAACTACTCTGACACTCTTCAGTCCACTCAAACTTCTGATTCTTTCTCGTCGATTTGGAAAGTGGAGCATTATCAAAGAAAAGCCCTCCACAAACCTCCAGTAGTATCCGGCTAATCCCGAAACTCCTCACCTCACCCACATTCTTAGGTGTTTCCCATTTAACCACAGCTTCTATCTTTTGTGGATCCACATGCACTCCACGCTCTGAAATCACATGCTCAAGAAATACTACTTCTCTTAGCCAAAATTCGCACTTGTTGAACTTGGCATACAACTCGTTCTTTCTCAAGGTCTCCAAAGCAACCCTCAAGTGAACCTCGTGCTCCTCATCACTCTTAGAATAGACCAATATATCATCAATAAAGATAATGATAAATTGATCTAGGAAAGACTTGAAGACTCTATTCATCAAATCCATAAAGACTGCAGGAGCATTGGTTAACCCGAAAGGCATAACCAAAAACTCGAAGTGACCATACCGCGTCCTAAAAGCAGTCTTTAACACATCGGTCTCCTTAATCCTCAACTGATGATAACCCGATCTCAAATCTATCTTGGAAAAGACTCTCGCCCTTGAAGTGATCAAACAAATCATCTATGCACGGAGCGGATATCATTCTTAATGGTGGCTGATTGACTTCACTGTAATCCACACACATCCGCAACGACCCATCCTTCTTCTTCACAAATAGCACCGGAGCTCCCCAAGGCGAAGAGCTCGGCCTAATGTAACCCTTCTCCAAAAGATCCCCCAATTGCTCCTTAAGCTCCTTCAATTCCATCGGAGCCATTTGGTAAGGCGGAATTGAAATCGGTCCAGTACCTGGAAGAAGCTCAACGGGAAACTCAATTTCCCTCGGAGGAGGTAGTCCTGGCAATTCCTCGGGAAAGACGTCCGAGAATTCCTTGACTACAGGAATATCCTCCAACCTCCCTCTATCTGCCTCCATGTCTAATACATAGGCCAAATACGCTTCACACCCCTTACTCATCAATCTCTCTGCTGACATAACTGAAACAATCCGAGGCGGAGTGGCTCTTCTATCTCCCACAAATACCACTTTTCTGCCATTCTCTGACTCGAATTCTACTATCTTTTGCTTGCAGTCTAAGTTGGCATGATACTTCTCTAAAGTATCCATACCTAGAATCACATCCAATCCTCCCATCTTCAAAGGCATCAAATCCACCACAAACTTTCCTCCATTAATCTCTATCTCACACTCTCTATACACTTGATTGATAACAATACACTGGCCGATCGGAGTACTCACCATCAGCGGAGTATCCAATGGGCTCAAGACTCTACCACATGCAGTTCTACTTGACGACACAAAAGAGTGGGTAGAACCCGGATCAATCAAAGCAAGGACATCAACATCAAACAGTTTTATCATACCCGACACCACTTACGGAGTATCTCGCCTCCTATCAGTCATAGCAAACACTCTGGTGGTGCTTGCCCCTGGATCTGTCTGGAGGATAAGCTCTCTTAGGTACACAGAGCTACCCACTTGATCCACAGTCTTACATCCCACTGTCTCGTCCATAAAGCTTGCATCCGAGATCCCTCTCTTACGTCGACTTAGGACAAAATTTGGCTATGTGTCCTTTCTGCCCACAATTGAAGCATGCTCCTGAAAATCTGCGACACTCCCCTCTATGGAGGTTCCCACAATGCTCACACTTAGGAAGAGGCGGTCTCTCCCCATGTCCTGTTCTATTGCCGCCCACCGTTGAGGCTTGGTGCGACATAGAAGAAGTCTTCATCGATCTAGGCCGGCTCCCACCGGTGCTCCTCTCCTCATATTGTACAGAAAAAGTTCTGGCACTTCTCTCACGAATAGAAGTACCACCTCCCCTCCTGAATTGCTCTCTTCCTTTCCTCTTTCTGCTAACTTCACTCTTGATGTTCTCAATATTTTCAACCCTCAACGTTGCTTCAACCAGCTGCTGAAAATCAGAAAAATTTTGCACCACTACCTTCTCTCTGATGGCAAGATGCAAACCTGAATCAAATCGGCGGCACTTAGTAGCCTCACTGAACATCAACTCTGAAGCATACCTCGACAATCGCTTGAGGCTGGCTCATATTCAAGAGCAGTCATCTCCTCTGGGTGAGACTCGAAACTCTCGCCTTCGCTGAATGTACACCTCAGACAGATACTTCTTCCTGTACACAGTCAGGAAGTCTCCCCATGACAACCCTACTGGTCTCGTCTGACTCCCCGGCACCGTCTCCCACTAGTGTAAGGCATCACCCTGCAGTAAGCTGGCAGCATAGACCACTCTCTCATCATCCTCGCACTCCATCTGATCCAAGACCCTTTCAGTTTTCCTCAACCAAGTCTCAGCTTCCTCAGGATCCGTGGTCCCGTGGAAATCCACCGCTCCATACTTCCTCAGCTTGTCAAACTGCCTCCCTTTCTTAGCTGGGGCCGAACCAGAAGCCTGAGGCATTTGACCCATAGCCTGAACAAATGCTTGGGTAAATGTCTGGAACAATCTTGGGTCAAGAGCAGGCACTTGCTCAGACTGACTAGGCGACTGCTGAGTCTGAGATCGAAGGGGCTCACTACTCTGCCCTCGAGAAGCCTCAGCCACTCCTGGGGCTACCGACTCATCGGTACTCTCCTCTCTTGGTGGAGAGTCAGGTGCAATAGAACCTTGCATATCCTCGTGTCCTTCTACGAGGTGGCATCTTACTCCTTCAATGAAAACATTTTTAATTAGCTACAATTCGTTTTAATCTTAGTTTCTATATGTATGCATGATATGCATGTCACTTAATACCAACCATCAATTCATAAAGCAAACATTTAATCACATAACAAAACAATTTTCCTACTATGCATTCCAAGCCTAGGAGTGAAACCTAAGCTCTGATACTAAACAATGTTTGACCCCGTCTCCGAGGCCCAACATTCGGACCCATACAAGCATAGCAGACCCAAAACCGAACACAAATCGACCACAATTAGAGAGACTTTAATGGAAAATTTGGGATTTTATTTTTAAGAAAATATGTTCCTTATGCTCTCACGATTCCAACGCCACTGAAAATGCTCAATTCCGATTAGAAATGAGAAAGTTATGGCAAAGATACTATTTCAAAGAAAACAGTCAAAATTTGTGCACTACCGACTTCAGGTAGAAATTTGAAAATCTTAAAGGCTTAATTTCTGATCGATTCCTTCATAAAACTTGTAGGTTTAGGTCTCTAGTTTAATTTAAAATAAGAATCGCCTCAATCGGAGATCTATAGGTCAAGATATTCTAAAATTAGTGAAGTATTTTTAGACTTTGACGACCGATCGTCACACTTTGTTTCAAACCACCTTTTTGAAATTAAAAGTAATACTGACCAATCAGGTATAAAAAGGTAGAAAATTTTCTTATGAATCCAACTGTTCAAAAATCGGCTAAATCGGAGGTCTGTACAAAAAGTTATGGCTAAAAGAAGGAAAAGGGTCAATCGATAAGTAAGTAGGCGATAAAGCGGGGCGAAAAAAAGTCAACTAAGGCGCAAAAAGTCAAACTAAGGCGATGAGCGATGGCGAGGCGATGAACGATGGCGAGGCGATGATCGATATCTGAGACGGTCAACTGAGGCGTAAAAAGTCAAACCGAGGCGATGAGCGATGAATCGAGGCGGTCAATGAAGCGTAAAAAGTCAAACTAAGGCGATGAGCAATAACCGTCGACCTTTTTCTCCGAACGTCTCAACTTATAAGATGCATAACTTTGACTCAAAACTCTAAATTAGACACGGTTTAATTAGTTGGAAAGCTAAGAGAAAAATCTACAACTTTCATGAAGATCACGGACCTAAACTCCAACCCTATAAGGGCCAAAAGTTGACTCAAAGCTTCAGCCTGAAATTTGCAGAACTTCAACAGCCTTTAAACTTGTGCAAATTTCCAGCAAGCTCTCTCAAGGCAAAACTCAATGATAAAAGACTCAATACACATACTTCGCACATAGATCTCAAATCAACATAAACACATGATGAAGAGAGTACTAGAGCTCTCATTCTCTTTTCAAATCATAATAAAGATTCATGCATAACTTTGGTTACATATTGGCATATTCATCAAGATCAAGTACAACATACAAAAGATGAGATGCTCAATGATCAATATGCTTACAAAGCTATTCAAAAGCTAGTTACTAACTTAGTACAAAGTTCCTAAGTTTCTTGGGTGATCTTGGGTGCCTTGCAAGGTTCGACTCTCAACTTTGATTTTTCACCGAGGAGGAGAATGGGGTGAGCTAACACGGCTCGGTGGCTAACAAGTTTATAGCCATCGAATAATGAGCCACACAACACATCATTAACAATCGAAACAATAGAAATTCATCATATTAAGCTCAAATAACCCAAAATCATCACATCGCTCACATGAGAGTTTATCTCAATCAAACACACATTATGCATCATAAGCACAATTAAAGAATGGAATGCACACAATAGGCTCGAGAGTTCCATAAACACGACAGAAACCGAAGTTTCTAAGTAAACATGAGCGAGTCCATTTTCAGATCTCGTAAGCCTCAAGCAAAAAGGGAGAAGGCTAAAGGGTCAACGTGCTGCGTGACTATCAAGTAGGTTCTCTCTTGCCCAATCACAACTCATTTATGCTCACACATTCAAGCACAAGAATAGCATTTCATGCTTCTTTCATACTTTCGAATCATCATAGTTTCACACTTTTCTTTCAAATCAATAGAAATACACTTTCAATACACACACAATGTAGCAAAGATAGCACACATAGGGCTTTTGCCCATTACACATGTTAGACCCCGATCCCTTTTTCCCTATTAAATAGGTTTGCAATTTAAATTTGCCTTTTGGTTAGTATGAAATTAGGGTTTTATTAGATTTCCTATTGGTTAGAATAATTTAGGATTTTAGTGCAATAATTATTAATTGAAGGAATTTAGTGAAATTAGAATTTTAATTTTGGTGTTAGATTTTAAAAGAATAAGAAAATGGTAAGTGAGGCCATAAAATAGTGTTAGGATAAATTAGAAAGTGTTTAAAAGGTTTTAAAGGCTTTAGGTTATTTAAGAGGGCTTTTAGCCCTTTGGCATGTCTTTTAAATGAGGGGGAAAGTAAATAAGTGGGCTAGGGTTTTTTAAGGAGAAGTAAATGAAAAAGAAAGGAAGCAAGTGGGCTTTTAAGTGGGAGCCCACGAAATTATTAGATGGAAGGAGGGAAAGATGAAAGTTTAAGTTGGAAGGAGGGAAAATGAAATTTGGGAAAGGTTGTAAGGAGGGAAAAGACTTGGGCTTGAAAAATTGGGCTTAGGTTTAAGTTAAAGGGTTTAAGTTAAAGAGTTAGGGTTAGGTTAAATTAAGAAGGATTAGGAAGTGTCTTAAGGAAAAGAAGAGGCAAATGAAAATTGAAAGGGAGGGAGTGAAGTGAGGTCATTTTGGCTTAGGGAATAAGTGAGAAAGAAGTAAAAATTAGGTCATTTCTTGGTTGACCATCCTAAAGTCACAAGAGAGGAGGAGATTTTGAAGGTTTCGAAACTTCAAAGAAGAAGGAGGAAGGGAGAGTTTCGGCCATCAAGAGGAAAAAGAAGAAGAAGGTTGGTTCATGTGTTTTATGTAAGAAGAAAGGAAGAGAAAGAGGTTCTCCATCTTTAGCATCAAAAAGAAGAGATTTCGTGGGTGTTGAGAAGGTAAGAGATTTCGAAAATTCTTGGTTTTATGTTAGGGGTTTTACCTTTCTTGATTTATATTGGTGATTAGAAGAGTGATTAGAAGGAGATGTTGTTGGAGGAGAAAGAAAAAAAAATCAGATTTGTGTTAGGCTAGGGTTTGAAATTTAAGAATTTATTTGGTAGGATTTTGTTTTCATGCTTTAAATGGAAGATTGTGAGAGGTTTTAGAGAAAGAATGAGAAAGGGAGGAGTTTCTATCATTAGAAGATAATAGGGTGATTGCCGTGAGTGTCTAGAGGGAAGAGGATTTGAAATTTAATGGTTTTGTTGTTAGCTTGATGAATAATGGTGGTTTGAAAGGTATTGGTGAAGGAAAAGAAAAGAAGAAGAAGTATAGTGGCTTAGTAAAAAATCAGCATGGGTGTATTGTCTAGGGGCTAAAATTTTGAAAATAATGGAGTAAATTGATAAGGGTTATGGTTAGTATAGCTTAGGAAAGGTTTAGGAATGGTTAGGTTAGATTAAAGTCAAGTTTATATAGTCTTGGAAAATTCCAGCATAGGTGTTTTTTGTTAATTAGTATTGTTATGCTTTGTCTAGGTCATTTAAGGCGCTTGGAGATTGAGGAGGTCGAGAAAATCAATCGGTCAAGATATCCAAGTTTGAATCAAAGAAATCAAGGTGGGTAACTTTTAATACTTGAGTAATAAGCTACCTAAATATCTCTTAAATGTTTTCTATGATTTTCAAAGTTTGAATGAAGTGGTGTTTGTGATAGTTTAGAAATGGATTGTGTGCCTTGTTATGTATCTAAATTGTGTAACTAAATGTAAATTGTTTGTCAAGATTGTATGATTAATGACCATGTGTGGCGAATCTTTGTGAGCAGTGTAAAGTATGGAAGAAGTATGGAAAATGTTTGGAAAAGCGATAGAAAGTGAAAAGATTTGAGTATGTGATTTTGGATAAATGCCTAATGTGAATTGCATGATTAATTGGGTTTGTAGTGATCCCTACGTTAGCAAGTGCTCACATGCATTAAAGTCTTCTCTCGGTTGCCCGCTAGTGGCATAGGAGCTCCGATTTCGGACTCTACTCTATTCACGGCTACACATGGTCGCTTGTCGAACATGTGTAATGCATCTGTTAGGATCACTCAAACCGTTTGTTATGTGATTATGTGTTGTTGTATGATATTTGTTGTTTTTTGTAAATGTTTCATTTATTAGAAAATGAGATTCCTTTGACTTGAAAAATTTAATCGTTGATGAATGTTTTAGCTTGTGCTTGGATATTAAGCTGTTACCCACTTGAGCCGTCGTGCTCACCCCCTTTCCTCCCTCCATGGGTCTTGGCGAGAAACAGGGTCATCGCGATCGGGAGTGAAGCATTACTCAATGCTTTTGCTTTTGGAAATTAAAATTTTGAAACAAAGCTTTGGTTAGCATTTTGGCTAATGAGCGAGTTGTAAAATTTCTTTTGAGCTTTTGTTGTATTAGGGCCAAAATGCCCTTTAAAGCTTTGTAACAATTATGTTTTTCATGTAATTATTAAGGCTTTGACGTTTCAAATGTAATGTGTATTGTATAAGTTTCCATATATATACGGATGTATGGTTGTATGTTTGATAATGTTAAAAGCAAACATGATGAGTTGGAAGTGAGGTAATGTTTAAGAGTTAGGTTGAAATGTTTGGGATGCCTACATTGTGATGTTGCTTTTGAGATTGGTATTGAGATATTTGTAGTTGGATGTTGTGAGAAATTGAAATGATAAAATGCTAGATACCTAAGAGTGTGTTGTTGCCATTTGGAGATTGATGTGGTATGGTTGTTGGATATGTATGAAAATTTGGAAGATAGAAGTGATTTTGTGTAGGTATGGAGTTTGGTTGGAAATTGAAGAGTTGGCTAGTGCGTTTTTAGGGGAGGTGCTGTCCATTTTTTTAAAAAAATGGGAAGCCACCTTGTTTTAACTTTAGAACACGTTAGAGTGATAATTTGAATAAGGGTATTTCTTAAGGGTTGTAGAGCTTATCAAGATCTTTAAAATGGTATAAAATGGGTTAATTTTAGACTTCAAATGAAAAGTTATGAACTTTTAAAATTCCTATTTACTATTCATTTGGTAAGGTTACTATTCATATGGTCATTTTACTATTCATATGGTAATTAGCTAAGCAACAATTATAATCAAGTTTCTACTTCTTTTAATGATTGAAATGACTTTTGTTTTCTTCATGAAATAAACAATAACTCTTCGCAATTGAACTTGGGGTAAAAGGTTATAAAATGTTAAATAAATTGTTTTAAAACAAATATAATATCTTTTCTTATTTTCCTTGATTCTTATCCATTTGACCTCCGATTTGCATGAAATTTGGCGATGGATTAACTAGTAACATTTTCTATTTCTTTTGGTAAAATGAGAGTGTCGGGTCACCGTTGGTCTTTATGGTCAATGTGTATCGGTTTTGTATGCGAAATGCGTTTTGGTGAGATATAAAGATCCGAATGAGGCGTTTGCATTTTCAATTGACCTAGAGGCATGGGATTTTGGATTAGCTTAGGAATAGGAGTAATTATGGGCCCTAGCGGATCAAATTTCTTGGAGGATAATTAGGGTAAATTTATCCGGTTCATTCGGATGACATGCACTGAAGTTCCATTCGAGGTTTCCTCAGTGGTGAGGAATCCTTTCCTCGTGGGATGCGTGTCCAGATGTCACGTGGGATGTCGGACACGTGTCGCACCAGGGAGGGGTTCCAACACTTATGGTATCAGAGCTTTCGGTTTAGATTCGGGTAGAAGGAGAACTTTAGGGTTTTCATGATTTTTATTAAACTTACATGATTTGTGTTCTTTTGCATCATTTTAATTGATTTTACATGCCTATATGGTGATTTCGATTAATTGATGATTTTAGATGATTATAACTTGAGCGTTGCACGATACTTTTTGAATTAAAGTTTTTCACTGGTTTTCTTTTGAAGGAGTAAATATGTCACCTCGGCGTAGATCTCGAGGAACTCGGTCTCGCTCTAACTCTCGCCAGGGGAGCACTGATGAGTCTCATGTCCCACAAGATGCAGGGACACACTCAGCTCCTGGCTCAGAGGCACCTAGTGTGTAACACGAGAGCAACCTCCTCCTCCTCCTCTGCTTATACTGCGATGGATCCATGATTTTTCGAGCTTTACCCGTGCTTTACCTTAGCCATGGGACAGGGATCTCAGGCTGCAGTGCTAGCTCCAGTGATTCGGGGCGAGCAGTATGATAAGTTACGGAAGTTTGGTGCGGTGGACTTTCATGGTACCACCAATCCTGAGGAAGCTAAGGCTTGGATGAAAAGAACAGAGAGGGTCCTGGTGCAGATGAAATGCACAGATGAGGAGAAGCTTGAGTATGCAGTGAGTCTATTGTAGGGGAATGCTCTTCACTGGTGGGAGTCGATGCCACAGAGTCGGGTTGTACCTCCGTGTTATCATGGAGGATTTTGGAGAATTATTAGGAAAAGTATTTCTCCGGGTTTATATGCAAGAAAAGGCGGAGAGTTTATGAATTTGGCTCGAGAGGAGTATGTCTGTTAGTGAATATGGTGAGATTCACCCATTGTCTCGGTATCGACTACATGGTGGCTAATGAAGAAGACAAGTGCAGAAAGTTTGAGGAGGCCTCCATCGGGAATCGAGGAGAAGGTAGTGATTCATAATTTCACCGATTATCGGCGGAATGGTGGATCGGCACTCCAGAAAAAACTGGAGAACATCGAGAGGAGGTGAGCAGGAAAAGAAAAGGCGGATAGCGGTTTCCTAGGAGAGGGGTAGTGTTGGACTGCTTCTGGGGTGAGAAGAGTTTTGGTGCAGAGTCGGGGAGGTCAGTAGTGCCCTCGTGAGCAGGCAATTGAGTAGAATCGGTCTGAGCCTCCTCGGTGGGAGAAGCAATGAGGTAGAGAAGCAGGAACCCGACCCCTCTATGTGAGCATTGTGGGAATCCACATCGGGGTGAATGTCGCAAGTTGACAGGTGCCTGCTTCAAGTGTGGAGAGAAGGGACACATGATTAGCAACTGTCCTTTGTGGGCTCGAGGGGCAGGATCATAGTCACAGGTTCAGAGGAGAGTGGAGATAGTGGGGACGGACCGACCTGGAGGTGGGCGATTCAGGTCGATGAAGAAGCCCATTCCTCCAGGGAGACCGAGAGGGCAAGCACAGGCTCGGGTATTTGCTATGACTCGAGTGGAGGCTGTAGCCGCACCGGATGTTGTTACTGGTATGGCTCAGCTTTTTCATTCTGATGTTTATGTTCTCTTTGATTCTGGTTCCACCCATTCCTTTGTCTCTGCGAGTGTGTTATTGCCTGGTATGCATTCAGTTCTTTTGGATGAGTTTCTGTTTGTTAGTACTCCGCTAGGGAGGACTGTTATCGTGAGTCGGATCTTTCAAGATTGTGAGCTTGTCATTGATGGATCTAGTTTGGTAGTGGATCTGCTACCTCTAGATCTGAAGGGGTTAGATGTGATCGTCGGAATGGACGTGATGGAGAAATATAAGGCGAAGCTAGATTGTGGTAAAAAGGAAGTGGAATTTGATTTGGGTGAGGGCCAGAAAGTAGTTTTTAGAGGAGACAGAAAATTGACACCGCCACGGCTTGTTTCAGCTTTGTTAGCTGATAAACTGATGGGAAGAGGCTGTGAAGCCTTCTTGGCGTGTGTTACGGATACGGGGTGACGGAGAGTAAGGTAGAGGATATTCCCATTGTGAGGAATTTCTGATGTGTTTCTGAGAGTTGCGGTTTGCCACCGAAGAGGGAGATTGAGTTTGCTATTGATTTGGCTCCCGGGACAGCTCCTATTTCGATTCCACCTTACAGGATGGCTCCAGCTGAGTTGAAGGAGCTAAAAGAGCAGTTGGAGGATTTGTTAGAGAAGGGATTCATTAGGCCGAGTTTCTCACCCTGGGGAGCGCCGGTCTTGTTTGTTAGAAAGAAAGATGGATCCTCGAGAATGTGCATTGACTACAGGAGACTAAATAAGATGACAGTGAAAAACAAGCATCCATTGCCCCGGATAGATGACTTGTTTGATCAGCTACAAGGAGCAACGGTCTTCTCCAAGATTGATCTCAGGTCTGGCTATCATCAACTCAGGATTAAAGAGTCTGATGTGAGCAAGACAGCCTTCAGGACACGGTATGGCCATTATGAATTCCTGGTTATGCCTTTCGGACTGACCAATGCTCCCTTTGCTTTTATGGATCGATGAGCAGGGTCTTTAAGGAGTTTCTGGATCAGTTTGTTATCGTGTTTATCGATGACATTCTGGTGTATTCCAGGAGTAAGGGAGATAATGAGGAGCACTTGAGGATTGTATTGCGGAGGCGAGGGAGAGAGAATTGTATGCCAAATTCACGAAATGTGAATTTTGGCTGCGTGAATAGTCTTTCTTGGTCACATTGTTTCCGAGAATGGGGTGCATGTAGACCCAAAGAAAGTTAAAGCTGTAGTGAACTGGCACGCTCCGACGACAGTGAAAGAGGTGAGGAGCTTTCTGGGTTTAGCTGTTTACTATAGGAGATTTATGGAGGGATTTTCCTTAATTGCTTCTCCTTTGACTAAGTTGTTAAGGAAAAATCAGAAATTTATGCAGAGTGATGAATGCGGAGAAGTTTTGAGGAGTGAAGCACAGATTGACTAGTGCTCCGTTTAGCTTTGCCCACGAGGAGATGGGAGTTTTCGTATGCAGTGATGCTTCCGAAAGGGGTTAGGATGTGTGCTTATGCAGGAAAATAAGGTGATAGCATATGCCTCACGGCAGTTAAAGCCTTATGAGGTGAATTATCCGACCCATGATCTGGAGTTAGCAGCAGTGATCTTTGCTTTGAAGATCTGGAGACATTATTTGTATAGGATTCAGACGATGATCTTCACAGATCACAAGAGTCTCAAATATCTGATGAGCCAGAAGGAGCTGAATTTGAGACAGAGGCGATAGATTGAGCTACTCAAGGACTATGACCTATTGATCGAGTATCATCCAGGTAAGGCAAATGTAGTTACAGATGGCTTGAGCAGGAAGTCTTCCATAGCATATGTTCAGACAGTATATCCGCCGCTATTGAAAGAGATGGCTAAGCTCAGGATCAGTTTAAAACAGGAAGAGTCTGAGTGCATGATTGCTGCTTTCAGGGTAAGACCGATCCTCAGAGAGAAAGTGAAAGAGTTGCAGATTCAGGATCCCGAGTTGAGTAAACTGCGGGAAGAGGTGCAGAGAGGTAAAGAGTCTGATATGGTAATGAGTGATGATGGACTCCTGACAGTCAAAAATAGGCTATGCATTCCAGATGTCAAGGGGGTAAAGGATGAGATTCTGGATGAGGCGCACAATGCACCTTATGTGATGCACCCAGGCAGTACCAGGATGTACAGGGATCTCAGAGAACATTTTTGGTGGAGAGGTATGAAGAAAGATGTAGCCGAGTATGTGAGTAAGTGTCTGGTGTGCCAGCAAGTTAAGGCTGAACATCAGGCACCTTCAGGCCAGTTGAGGCCATTATCCATTCTTAAGTGGAAATGGCAGAGAGTCACTATGGATTTTTTAATGGGATTGCCTAGGACCAGTAGGAGGCATGATGCCATATGGGTGATTGTGGATATATTGACGAAATCAGCCCATTTTCTGGCAATCAGACAGACAGATCCTCTGCATGTGCTAGCTAAGAAGTATATTGATGAGGTAGTAAGATTACATGGGATCCCAGATTCGATTGTATCTGATCGGGACCCTCGCTTTACTTTGAGATTTTGGGGCAGTTTGCAGGAGGCTATGGGCACTAAGTTAAGTTTCAGCACTGCTTTCCATCCTCAAACCGATGGTCAGTCTGAGAGGACCATTCGGACTCTAGAGGGAATGCTTAGAGCTTGTGTAATGGATTTTAGAGGAGCATGGGATGAACACTTGCCTTTGATCGAATTTGCATATAATAATTTGTATCATTCGAGCATTCAGATGGCTCCTTATGAGGCTCTTTATGGGAGGAGATGTAGGACTCCAGTGTGTTAGGATGAAGAGGGAGACAGGAGACTTTTGGGTCCAGAGTTGATACAGATGACCGTTGATAAGGTCAATTTGATTAAGCACAGGCTGAAGGTAGCTCAGGACAGGATGAAGAGCTATGAGGATGCTCATAGGAAAGAGATGGGGTATGAGGTCGGTGATAAGGTGTTCCTTAAGACTTCTCCGTGGAAAGGGATTATGAGATTCGGCAAGAAGGGTAAGCTAAGTCCGAGGTATGTGGGACCGTATGAGATTCTAGAGAGGATTGGTCCGTTGGCTTACAGGTTAGCCTTGCCTCCAGAGTTATCTCAGATACATGAAGTTTTTCATGTTTCTATGCTGAGGAGATATCGATCAGATCCCTCCCATGTCATTCAAGCTGATGAAGTTCAATTGAGTGAGGATTTGAGTTATGAAGAGCTTCCAGTTCAGATTTTGGATACAAAAGAAAAGCTTTTCAGAAATAAGACAGTGCATTTAGTAAAAGTGTTATGGAGGAACCATTCGGTGGAAGAGGCCACATGGGAGCCAGTGGAAGCTATGAAGGAGAAGTATCCTCGGTTTTCATTGATTGGGTAAAATTTCGAGGACAAAATTCTTTTAAGGGGAAGAAATGTTATACCCGATCCTGTTTCCTATTAAATAGGTTTGCGATTTAAATTTGCCTTTTGGTTAGTATGAAATTAGGGTTTTATTAGATTTCCTATTGGTTAGAATAATTTGGGATTTTAGTGCAATAATTATTAATTGAAGGAATTTAGTGAAATTAGAATTTTAATTTTGGTGTTAGATTTTAAAGAATAAGAAAATGGTAAGTGAGGCCATAAAATAGTGTTAGGATAAATTAGAAAGTGTTTAAAAGGTTTTAAAGGCTTTAGGTTATTTAAGAAGGCTTTTAGCCCTTTGGCATGTCTTTTAAATGAGGGGGAAAGTAAATAAGTGGGCTAGGGTTTTTAAAGGAGAAATAAATGAAAAGAAAGGAAGCAAGTGGGCTTTTAAGGGGGCCCACTAAATTATTAGATGGAAGGAGGAAAGATGAAAGTTTAAGTTGGAAGGAGGGAAAATGAAATTTGGGAAAGGTTGTAAGGAGGGAAAAGACTTGGGCTTGAAAAATTGGGCTTAGGTTTAAGTTAAAGGTTTTAAGTTAAAGAGTTAGGGTTAGGTTAAATTAAGAAGGATTAGGAAGTGTCTTAAGGAAAAGAAGAGGCAAACGAAAATTGAAAGGGAGGGAGTGAAGTGAGGTCGTTTTGGCTTAGGGAATAAGTGAGAAAGAAGTAAAAATTAGGTCATTTCTTGGTTGGCCATCCGAAAGTCACAAGAGAGGAGGAGATTTTGAAGGTTTCGAAACTTCAAAGAAGAAGGAGGAAGGGAGAGTTTCGGCCATCAAGAGGAAGAAGAAGAAGAAGGTTGGTTCATGTGTTTTATGTAAGAAGAAAGGAAGAGAAAGAGGTTCTCCATCTTTAGCATCAAAAAGAAGAGATTTCGTGGGTGTTGAGAAGGTAAGAGATTTCGAAAATTCTTGGTTTTATGTTAGGGATTTTACCTTTCTTGATTTATATTGGTGATTAGAAGAGTGATTAGAAGGAGATGTTGTTGGAGGAGAAAGAAAGAAAAATTCAGATTTGTGTTAGGCTAGGGTTTCGAAATTTAAGAATTTATTTGGTAGGATTTTGTTTTCATGCTTTAAATGGAAGATTGGGAGAGGTTTTAGAGAAAGAATGTGAAAGGAAGGAGTTTCCTATCATTAGAAGATAATAGGGTGATTGCCGTGAGTGTCCTATAGGGAAGAGGATTTCGAAATTTAATGGTTTTGTTGTTAGCTTGATGAATAATGGTGGTTTGAAAGGTATTGGTGGAGGAAAAAGAAAAGAAGAAGAAGCATAGTGGCTTAGTAAAAAAATCAGCATGGGTGTATGGTCCTAGGGGCTAAGAATTTTCGAAAATAATGGAGTAAATTGATAAGGGTTATGGTTAGTATAGCTTAGGAAAGGTTTAGGAATGGTTAGGTTAGATTAAAGTCAAGTTTATATAGTCTTGGAAAATTCCAGCATAGGTGTTTTTTGTTAATTAGTATTGTTATGCTTTGTCTAGGTCATTTAAAGGCGCTTGGAGATTGAGGAGGTCGAGAAAATCAATTGGGTCAAGATATCCAAGTTAGAATCAAAGAAGTCAAGGTGGGTAACTTTTAATACTTGAGTAATAAGCTACCTAAATATCTCTTAAATGTTTTCTATGATTTTCAAAGTTTGAATGAAGTGGTGTTTGTGATAGTTTAGAAATGGATTGTGTGTGCCTTGTTATGTAACTAAATTGTGTAACTAATTGTAAATTGTTTGTCAAGATTGTATGATTAATGACCATGTGTGGCTAATCTTTGTGAATAGTGTAAAGTACGGAAGAAGTATGGAAAATGTTTGGAAAAGCGATAGAAAGCGAAAAAGATTTGAGTATGTGATTTTGGATAAATGCCTAATGTGAATTGCATGATTAATTGGGTTTGTAGTGATCCCTCTATTAGCAAGCGCACTTATGCATTAAAGCCTTCTCCGGCTACCCGCTAGTGGCATAGGAGCTCCGATTTGGACTCCCCTCATTCCTGACTACACATGGTCGCTTATCGAACATGTAGTACATCTATTAGGATCACTCAAACCGTTTGTTATGTGATTATGTCTTTGTTCTATGATATTTGTTGTTTTCGTAAATGTTTCATTTATTAGAAAATGAGATTCCTTTGACTTGAAAAATTTAATCGTTGATGAATGTTTTAGCTTGTGCTTGGATATTAAACTGTTACCCACGGAGTCGTCGCTCACTCCCCTTTCCTCCCTCCACAGGTCTTGAAAGCGAAATCGGGTCATCGCGATCGGGAGTGAAGCATTACTCCGATGCTTTTGCTTTTGGAAATTAAAATTTTGAAACAAAGCTTTGGTTAGCATTTTGGCTAATGAACTTAGTTGTAAAATTTCTTTTGAGCTTTGTTGTATTAGGGCCAAAATGCCCTTTAAAGCTTTGTAACAATTATGTTTTCATGTAATTATTAAGGCTTTGACGTTTCAAATGTAATGTGTATTGTATAAGTTTCCATATATATACGGATGTATGGTTGTATGTTTGATAATGTTAAAACAAACATGATGAGTTGGAAGTGAGGTAATGTTTAAGAGTTAGGTTGAAATGTTTGGGATGCCTACATTGTGATGTTGCTTTTGAGATTGGTATTGAGATATTTGTAGTTGGATGTTGTGAGAAATTGAAATGATAAAATGCTAGATACCTAAGAGTGTGTTGTTGCCATTTGGAGATTGATGTGGTATGGTTGTTGGATATGTATGAAAATTTGGAAGATAGAAGTGATTTTGTGTAGGTATGGAGTTTGGTTGGAAATTGAAGAGTTGGCTAGTGTGTTTTTAGGGGAGGTGCTGTCCATTTTTTTAAAAAAATGGGAAGCCACCTTGTTTTAGCTTTTAGAGCACGTTAGAGTGATAATTTGAATAAGGGGTATTTCTTAAGGGTTGTAGAGCTTATCAAGATCTTTAAAATGGTATAAAATGGGTTAATTTTCAACTTCAAATGAAAAAGTTATGAACTTTTAAAATTCCTATTTACTATTCATTTGGTAAGGGTTACTATTCATATGGTCATTTTTACTATTCATATGGTAATTAGCTAAGCAACAACTATAATCAAGTTTCTACTTCTTTTAATGATTGAAATGACTTTTGTTTTCTTCATGAAATAAACAATAACTCTTCGCAATTCGAACTTGGGGTAAAAGGTTATAAAAATGTTAAATAAATTGTTTTTAAAGCAAATATAATATCTTTTCTTATTTTCCTTAATTCTTATCCATTTGAGCTCCGATTTGTATGAAATTTGAAGCATGGATTAACTAGTAACATTTTCTTTTTCTTTTTGGTAAAATGAGAGTGTCGGGTCACCGTTGGTCTTTATGGCCAATGTGTGTCGGTTTTGTGTGAAATTGCATTTTTGGTGAGATATAAAGATCCGAATGAGGCGTTTTTTGTTTTCAATTGACCTAGAGGCATGGGATTTTGGATTAGCTTAGGCATAGGAGTAATTATGGGCCCTAAGCAGATCAAATTTTACTGGAGGATAATTAGGGTAAATTTATCCGGTTCATTCGAATGACATGCACTTAAGTTCCATTCGAGGTTTCCTCAGTGGTGAGGAATCCCTTCCTCGTGGGATGCGCGTCCAGATGTCACGTGGGACGTCGGACACGTGTCGCACCAGGGAGGGGTTCCAACACTTATGGTATCAGAGTTTTCGGTTTAGACTCGGGTAGAAGGAGAACTTTAGGGTTTTCATGATTTTTATTAAACTTACATTATTTGTGTTCTTTTGCATCATTTTAATTGATTTTACATGCCTATATGGTGATTTCGATTAATTGATGATTTTAGATGATTATAACTTGAGCGTTGCACGATACTTTTTGAATTAAAGTTTTTCACTGGTTTTCTTTTGAAGGAGTAAATATACCACCTCGGCATAGATCTCGAGGAACTCGGTCTCGCTCTAGCTCTCGCCAGGGGAGCACTGATGAGTCTCATGTCCCACAAGATGCAGGGACACACTCAGCTCCTGGCTCAGAGGCACCTAGTGTGCAACCTGAGGAGCAACCTCCTCCTCCTCCTCCTGCTATGCCTGCGATGGATTCGCAGATTTTGAGCTTTGCCTGTGCTTTACCTTAGCCATGGGACGGGGATCTCAGGCTGCAGTGCAGCCCAAGTGATTGAGTAGGCGTTATGATAAATTCTAAGTTTGGTGCGGTGGACTTTCATGGTACCACCAATCCTGAGGAAGTTGAGGCTTGGATGAAAAGAACAGAGAGGGTCCTGGTGCAGATGAAATGCACAGATGAGGAGAAGCTTGAGTATGCAGTGAGTCTATTGCAGGGGAATGCTCTTTACTGGTAGGAGTCGATGCCACAGAGTCAGGCTGTACCTCCCGTGTTATCATAGAGGGATTTTGGAGAATTATTCAGGAAAAAGTATTTCTCTCGGGTTTATATGCAAGAAAAGGCCAGAGAGTTTATGAATTTGGCTCAGAGGGAGCTGTCTGTTAGTGAATATGAGCTGAGATTCACCCAACTGTCTCGGTATGCAGCCTACATGGTGGCTAATGAAGAAGACAAGTGCAGAAAGTTTGAGGGAGGCCTCCATCTGGGAATCAGGGAGAAGGTAGTGATTCATAATTTCACTGATTATCAAGACTGTGGACACTCAGCAGAAAAACTGGAGAACATCGACATGGAGGTGGCGAGGAAAGAAAAGGCAGAGGCAGTTTCCTAGAATAGGGGTAGTGTTGAGGCGCTTCCGGGGTGAGAAGAGTTTCGGTGCAGAGTCGGGGAGGCGGAGTGCCCTCGTGAGCAGGCAATTGAGTAGAATCGGTCAGCCTCCTCAGTGGGAGGAAACAACAGGGCAGAGAGAAGCAAGAACCCGAGCCCTCTATGTGAGCATTGTGGGAATCCACATCGGGGTGAATGTCGCAAGTTGACAGGTGCCTGCTTCAAGTGTGGAGAGAAGGGACACATGATTAGCAACTGTCCTTTGTGGGCCCGAGGGGCAGGATCACGACCACGAGTTCAGAGGAGAGTGGAGATACGGGACCGGACCGAACACAGGTGGGCGCGCCAGGTCGATGAGGAAGCCCATTCCTCCATGGAGACCGAGAGGGCAAGCACAGGCTCAGGTATTTGCTATGACTCGAGAGGAGGCTGCGCAATGCACCGGAGGTTATTCTTGGTATCAAATTTTTCATTCTGATGTTTATGTTCTCTTTGATTCTGGTTTCACCCATTCCTTTGTCTCTGCGAGTGTGTTATTGCCTGGTATGCATTCAGTTCTTTTGGATGAGTTTCTGTATGTTAGTACTCCGTTAGGGAGGACTGTTATCGTAAGCCGGATCTTTCGGGATTGTGAGCTTATGATTGATGGATCTAGTTTGGTAGTGGATCTGCTACCTCTAGATCTGAAGGGGTTAGATGTGATCGTCGAAATGGACGTGATGGAGAAGTATAAGGCGAAGCTGGATTGTGGTAAAAAGGAAGTGGAATTTGATCTGGGCGAGGGCCAGAAAGTAGTTTTTAGAGGAGACAGAAAATTGACACCGCCACGGCTTGTTTCAGCTTTGTTAGCTGATAAACTGATGGGAAGAGGCTGTGAAGCCTTCTTGGCGTGTGTTCTGGATACCAGGGTGACGGAGAGTAAGGTAGAGGATATTCCCATTGTGAGGGAATTTCCTGATGTGTTTCCTGAGGAGTTGCCCGGTTTGCCACCGAAGAGGGAGATTGAGTTTGCTATTGATTTGGCTCCCAGGACAGCTCCTATTTCGATTCCACCTTACAGGATGGCTCCAGCTGAGCTGAAGGAGCTAAAAGAGCAGTTGGAGGATTTGTTAGAGAAGGGATTCATTAGGCTGAGTTTCTCACCCTGCGGAGCGCCGGTCTTGTTTGTTAGAAAGAAAGATGGATCCTGGAGAATGTGCATTGACTACAAGAGACTAAATAAGATGAAAGTGAAAAACAAGCATCCATTGCCCCGGATAGATGACTTGTTTGATCAGCTACAAGGAGCAACGGTCTTCTCCAAGATTGATCTCAGGTCTGGCTATCATCAACTCAGGATTAAGGAGTCTGATGTGAGCAAGACAGCCTTCAGGACACGGTATGACCATTATGAATTTCTGGTTATGCCTTCGGATGACCAATGCTCCCGCCGCTTTTATGGATCGATGAGTGGTCTTTAAGGAGTTTCTGGATCAGTTTGTTATCGTGTTTATCGATGACATTCTGGTGTATTCCAGGAGTAAGGGAGATCATGAGGAGCACTTGAGGATTGTATTGCAGAGACTGAGGGAGAGAGAATTGTATGCCAAATTCACGAAATGTGAATTTTGGCTGCGTGAGGTAGTCTTTCTTGGTCACATTGTTTCGAGAATGGGGTGCATGTAGACCCAAAGAAAGTTGAAGTCAGTAGTGAACCGGCACGCCCGACTGACGAAGGAAAGAGGTGAGGAGCTTTCGGGTTTATTTGGTTACTATAGGAGATTTGTGGAGGATTTTCCTTAATTCTTTGCTCCTTTGACTAAGTTGTTAAGGAAAAATCAGAAATTTGTATGGAGTGATGAATGCCAGAGAAGTTCTGAGGAGCTGAAGCACAGATTGACTAGTGCTCCAGTTTTAGCTTTGCCCACAGGAGATGGAAGTTTTTCTGTGTACAGTGATGCTTCCAGAAAGGGGTTAGGATGTGTGCTTATGCAGGAAAATAAGGTGATAGCATATGCCTCACGGCAGTTAAAGCCTTATGAGGTGAATTATCCGACCCATGATCTGGAGTTAGCAGCAGTGATCTTTGCTTTGAAGATCTGGAGACATTATTTATATGGGATTCAGACGAGGATCTTCACAGATCACAAGAGTCTCAAATATCTGATGAGCTAGAAGGAGCTGAATTTGAGACAGAGGCGATGGATTGAGCTACTCAAGGACTATGACCTGTTGATCGAGTATCATCCAGGTAAGGCAAATGTAGTTGCAGATGCCTTGAGCAGGAAGTCTTCCATAGCATATGTTCAGATAGTATATCTGCCGCTATTGGAAGAGATGGCTAAGCTCAGGATCAGTTTAAAACAGGAAGAGTCTGAGTGCATGATTGCTGCTTTCAGGGTAAGACCGATCCTCAGAGAGAAAGTGAAAGAGCTGCAGATTCAGGATCCCGAGTTGAGTAAACTGCGGGAAGAGGTGCAGAGAGGTAAAGAGTCTGATATGGTAATGAGTGATGATGGACTCCTGACAGTCAAAAATAGGTTGTGCATTCCAGATGTCAAGGAGGTAAAGGATGATATTCTGGATGAGGCGCACAATGCACCTTATGTGATGCACCCAGGCAGTACCAGGATGTACAGGGATCTCAGAGAACATTTTTGGTGGAGAGGTATGAAGAAAGATGTAGCCGAGTATGTGAGTAAGTGTCTGGTGTGCCAGCAAGTTAAGGCTGAACATCAGGCACCTTCAGGCCAGTTGAGGCCATTATCCATTCCTGAGTGGAAATGGCAGAGAGTCACTATGGATTTTTTAATGGGATTGCCTAGGACCAGTAGGAGGCATGATGCCATATGGGTGATTGTGGATAGATTGACGAAATCAGCCCATTTTTTGGCAATCAGACAGACAGATCCTCTGCATGTGCTAGCTAAGATGTATATTGATGAGGTAGTAAGATTACATGGGACCCCGGATTCGATTGTATCTGATCGGGACCCTCGCTTTACTTTGAGATTTTGGGGCAGTTTGTAGGAGGCTATGGGCACTAAGTTGAGTTTCAGCACTGCTTTCCATCCTCAGACCGATGGTCCGTCTGAGAGGACCATTCGGACTCTAGAGGGAATGCTTAAAGCTTGTGTAATGGATTTTAGAGGAGCATGGGATGAACACTTGCCTTTGATCGAATTTGCATATAATAATTCGTATCATTCGAACATTCAGATGGCTCCTTATGAGGCTCTTTATGGGAGGAGATGTAGGACTCCAGTGTGTTGGGATGAAGAGGGAGACAGGAGACTTTATGGTTCATAGTTGATACAGATGACCGTTGATAAGGTCAATTTGATTAAGCACAGGCTGAAGGTAGCTCAGGACAGGATGAAGAGCTATGAGGATGCTCATAGGAAAGAGATGGAGTATGAGGTCGGTGATAAGGTGTTCCTTAAGACTTCTCCGTGGAAAGGGATTCTTAGATTCGGCAAGAAGGGTAAGCTGAGTCCGAGGTATGTGGGACCGTATGAGATTCTGGAGAGGGTTGGTCCGTTGGCTTACAGGTTAGCCTTGCCTCCAGAGTTATCTCAGATACATGATGTTTTTCATGTTTCTATGCTGAGGAGATATCGATCAGATCCCTCCCATGTCATTCAAGCTGATGAAGTTCAATTGAGTGAGGATTTGAGTTATGAAGAGCTTCCAGTTCAGATTTTGGATACAAAAGAAAAGGTTCTCAGAAATAAGACAGTGCATTTAGTAAAAGTGTTATGGAGGAACCATTCGGTGGAAGAGGCCACATGGGAGCCAGTGGAAACTATGAAGGAGAAGTATCCTCAGCTTTTCATTGATTCAGGTAAGAATTTCGAGGACAAAATTCTTTTAAGGGGGGAAGAAATGTTAGACCCCGATCCCTTTTTCCCTATTAAATAGGTTTGCGATTTAAATTTGCCTTTTGGTTAGTATGAAATTAGGGTTTTATTAGATTTCCTATTGGTTAGAATAATTTGGGATTTTAGTGCAATAATTATTAATTGAAGGAATTTAGTGAAATTAGAATTTTAATTTTGGTGTTAGATTTTAAAAGAATAAGAAAATGGTAAGTGAGGCCATAAAATAGTGTTAGGATAAATTAGAAAGTGTTTAAAAGGTTTTAAAGGCTTTAGGTTATTTAAGAGGGCTTTTAGCCCTTTGGCATGTCTTTTAAATGAGGGGGAAAGTAAATAAGTGGGCTAGGGTTTTTAAAGGAGAAGTAAATGAAAAAGAAAGGAAGCAAGTGGGCTTTTAAGTGGGAGCCCACGAAATTATTAGATGGAAGGAGGGAAAGATGAAAGTTTAAGTTGGAAGAAGGGAAAATGAAATTTGGGAAAGGTTGTAAGGAGGGAAAAGACTTGGGCTTGAAAAATTGGGCTTAGGTTTAAGTTAAAGGTTTTAAGTTAAAGAGTTAGGGTTAGGTTAAATTAAGAAGGATTAGGAAGTGTCTTAAGGAAAAGAAGAGGCAAACGAAAATTGAAAGGGAGGGAGTGAAGTGAGGTCGTTTTGGCTTAGGGAATAAGTGAGAAAGAAGTAAAAATTAGGTCATTTCTTGGTTGGCCATCCGAAAGTCACAAGAGAGGAGGAGATTTTGAAGGTTTCGAAACTTCAAAGAAGAAGGAGGAAGGGAGAGTTTCGGCCATCAAGAGGAAGAAGAAGAAGAAGGTTCGTTCATGTGTTTTATGTAAGAAGAAAGGAAGAGAAAGAGGTTCTCCATCTTTAGCATCAAAAAGAAGAGATTTCGTGGGTGTTGAGAAGGTAAGAGATTTCAAAAATTCTTGGTTTTATGTTAGGGATTTTACCTTTCTTGATTTATATTGGTGATTAGAAGAGTGATTAGAAGGAGATGTTGTTGGAGGAGAAAGAAAAAAAAATCAGATTTGTGTTAGGCTAGGGTTTCGAAATTTAAGAATTTATTTGGTAGGATTTTGTTTTCATGCTTTAAATGGAAGATTGGGAGAGGTTTTACAGAAAGAATGAGAAAGGAAGGAGTTTCCTATCATTAGAAGAAAATAGGGTGATTGCCGTGAGTGTCCTAGAGGGAAGAGGATTTCGAAATTTAATGGTTTTGTTGTTAGCTTGATAAATAATGGTGGTTTGAAAGGTATTGGTGAAGGAAAAAGAAAAGAAGAAGAAGTATAGTGGCTTAGTAAAAAAATCAGCATGGGTGTATGGTCCTAGGGGCTAAGAATTTTCGAAAATAATGGAGTAAATTGATAAGGGTTATGGTTAGTATAGCTTAGGAAAGGTTTAGGAATGGTTAGGTTAGATTAAAGTCAAGTTTATATAGTCTTGGAAAATTCCAGCATAGGTGTTTTTTTTGTTAATTAGTATTGTTATGCTTTGTCTAGGTCATTTAAGGCGCTTGGAGATTGAGGAGGGTCGAGAAAATCAATTGGGTCAAGATATCCAAGTTCCGAATCAAAGAACTCAAGGTGGGTAACTTTTTAATACTTGAGTAATAAGCTACCTAAATATCTCTTAAATGTTTTTCTATGATTTTCAAAGTTTGAATGAAGTGGTGTTTGTGATAGTTTAGAAATGGATTGTGTGCCTTGTTATGTAACTAAATTGTGTAACTAATTGTAAATTGTTTGTCAAGATTGTATGATTAATGACCATGTGTGGCGAATCTTTGTGAATAGTGTAAAGTATGGAAGAAGTATGGAAAATGTTTGGAAAACTGATAGAAAGCGAAAAAGATTTGAGTATGTGATTTTGGATAAATGCCTAATGTGAATTGCATGATTAATTGGGTTTGTAGTGATCCCCTCTGTTAGCAAGTGCGCACTTGTCTGTTAAAGCCTTCTCCCGGCTGCCCGCTAGTGGCATAGGAGCTCCGATTTCGGACTCCCCTCTGTTCACGGCTACACATGGTCGCTTGTCGAACATGTGTAGTACGTCCTGTTAGGATCACTCAAACCGCTTGTTATGTGATTACGTGTCGTTCTATGATATTTGTTGTTTTCTGTAAATGTTTCATTTATTAGAAAATGAGATTCCTTTGACTTGAAAAATTTAATCGTTGATGAATGTTTTAGCTTGTGCTTGGATATTAAACTGTTACCCACGGAGCCGTCGTGCTCACCCCCTTTCCTCCCTCCATGTGTCTTGAGCGCGGCGGGTCATCGTGATCGGAGTGAAGCATTACTCCGATGCTTTTTGCTTTTGGAAATTAAAATTTTGAAACAAAGCTTTGGTTAGCATTTTGGCTAATGAACGTAGTTGTAAAATTTCTTTTGAGCTTTTGTTGTATTCGGGCCAAAATGCCCTTTAAAGCTTTGTAACAATTATGTTTTTCATGTAATTATTAAGGCTTTGACGTTTCAAATGTAATGTGTATTGTATAAGTTTCCATATATATACGGATGTATGGTTGTATGTTTGATAATGTTAAAAGCAAACATGATGAGTTGGAAGTGAGGTAATGTTTAAGAGTTAGGTTGAAATGTTTGGGATGCCTACATTGTGATGTTGCTTTTGAGATTGGTATTGAGATATTTGTAGTTGGATGTTGTGAGAAATTGAAATGATAAAATGCTAGATACCTAAGAGTGTGTTGTTGCCATTTGGAGATTGATGTGGTATGGTTGTTGGATATGTATGAAAATTTGGAAGATAGAAGTGATTTTGTGTAGGTATGGAGTTTGGTTGGAAATTGAAGAGTTGGCTAGTGTGTTTTTAGGGGAGGTGCTGTCCATTTTTTAAAAAAAATGGGCAGCCACCTTGTTTTAGCTTTTAGAGCACGTTAGAGTGATAATTTGAATAAAGGGTATTTCTTAAGGGTTGTAGAGCTTATCAAGATCTTTAAAATGGTATAAAATGGGTTAATTTCCGACTTCAAATGAAAAAGTTATGAACTTTTAAAATTCCTATTTACTATTAATTTGGTAAGGTTACTATTCATATGGTCATTTTACTATTCATATGGTAATTAGCTACAACAACTATAATCAAGTTTCTACTTCTTTTAATGATTGAAATGACTTTTGTTTTCTTCATGAAGTAAACAATAACTCTTCGCAATTCAAACTTGGGGTAAAAGGTTATAAAAATGTTAAATAAATTGTTTTTAAAGCAAATATAATATCTTTTCTTATTTTCCTTGATTCTTATCCATTTGACCTCTAATTTGCATGAAATTTGAAGCATGGATTAACTAGTAACATTTTCTATTTCTTTTTGGTAAAATGAGAGTGTCGGGTCACCGTTGGTCTTTATGGCCAATGTGTGTCGGTTTTGTGCGAAATTGCGTTTTTAGTGAGATATAAAGATCCGAATGAGGCGTTTTCTGTTTTCAATTGACCTAGAGGCATGGGATTTTGGATTAGCTTAGGCATAGGAGTAATTATGGGCCCTAAGCAGATCAAATTTTACTGGAGGATAATTAGGGTAAATTTATCCGGTTCATTCGGATGACATGCACTTAAGTTCCTTTCGAGGTTTCCTCAGTGGTGAGGAATCCCTTCCTTGTGGGATGAGCGTCTAGATGTCACGTGGGACGTCGGACACGTGTCGTACCAGGGAGGGGTTCCAACAACACAACAACTATAAAAATGTTACCCACCTATCGTAGAAATCTGAATTCAAGATTGCCCTTCCTCCTTGTCTTAAGTGGGGTTTTCTTGAGTTCCTTCAATTAAATCACACTTCATTCAATAAATACATTTTCAAAGAAGGTCATAATACTCATAAATCAAACAAAGATGAAAATAAACCTTAAACCTAACCTACCCATAGGACATTTAAGCTAGAATAACCATAACCTTAGCTTAAAAGTCCCGAAAATCCATAGATCTCACCTTTCTCTCTATCTTTCTTCAAACTCTACACAAACCCTAACTTCCATCCTACACCATTTTCGAACCTAACCTAAGCAAAGATGGAACTTACCTCTCACAAGTGGTTTTCTCTTATTTTCTCCTTCCTTCTACCTTCCTTCAAGCCTCCAATAACTCTCCCTTTCCTCTTGGCTGAAGCTTTCTCTTTCCTTGCTCACGTTTTTGTTTCTCTTCCTTTAGGTGACTTACGACAACTTTGCTACTCCACTTCTCTTCTCTTAATTCCTTTATATCTCAACCAAAAAACCCTACCTCAAAACTATGTAGTTTTGATACTCCTTTAAAGGTCACTTATAAGACTTGGGCTTTCCTCCTCATAAGCCCATTCACCTCTAATCCACTTATTTCTAACCTTCCTTCTTCTTAACTCATTCTTTCCCAAAGCCCATTCCATCCAACATAAAGTCCAAGCCTTCATTTAATTCCCAACTTCTAATTCCCAATCATACATGCTAAATCCAAGCCTCAATAAAATATATATCTATATAAACACATAATTAAAACAATTAAGGAAAGAATAGTAAATAAATAAATGAATAATCAATTAAATAAACGAAAAAATTTTCGGGGCCCAACAAGTGTCTAGTGTGTCAGCAAATCAAAGCTGAACACCAGGCACCTTCAGGCAAGTTAAGGCCATTGTCCATTCCTGAATGGAAGTGGCAAAGGATAACCATGGATTTTCTGATGGGTTTGTCCAAGACTAGTAGGAAGCTTGATGCCATTTGGGTTATTGTGGATCGGTTGACGAAGTCAGCTCACTTTTTGGCGATTAAACAGACTGATTCTTTGCATGTGCTAGCAAAGAAGTACATTGATGAGATAGTGAGATTGCACGGGATTCCAGATTCCATAGTTTCTGACAGGGACCCTCGGTTTACTTTGAGATTTTGGGGAAATTTGCAGGAAGCTTTAGGAACTAAGCTGAATTTTAGCACGACTTTTCACCCTCAGATGGATGGTCAATCTGAGAGGACCATTCGGACACTTGAGGGAATGCTCAGGGCATGTGTGATGGATTTCAAAGGAGCTTGGGATAAGCATTTGCCATTGGTCAAATTTGCTTATAATAATTCGTACTATTCGAGCATACAGATGGCTCCATATGAGGCATTGTATGGGAGGAGATATAGAACTCCGATTTGTTGGGATGAAAAAGGAAAGAGGAAACTGGTAAGACCAGAATTGATTCAGACGACAGTTGATAAAGTCAATCTGGTTAAGCAGCGGCTTAAGGCAGCACAGGATAGGATGAAGAGCTATATTGATCCACACCGAAAGGAGATGGAGTTTGAAGTCAGTGAAAAAGTGTTCCTTAAGACATCTCCTTGGAAAGGAGTAATAAGGCTTGGCAAGAACGACAAGTTGAGTCCGAGGTATGTGGGTCCTTATGAAATTCTTGAGAGGATTGGACCACTCGCCTACAGGTTAGCATTACCTCCGGAATTGTCTCAGATTCGTAATGTCTTTCATGTTTCCATGCTGAGGAGGTATAGATCGGATCCTTCTCATATTATTCAGACTAGTGAGGTTCAGCTGAGGGATGATTTGAGTTATGAGGAGATTCTAGTGGAAAATTTGGACACCAAGGAAAAGGTCCTCAGGAACAAGATAGTTCAGCAAGTCAAAGTCCTGTGGAGGAATCATTTGGCAGAAGATGCTACTTGGGAGCCATTGGAAACCATGAAGGAGAAGTATCCGCATCTCTTCGATGATTCAGGTAATAATTTCGAGGACGAAATTTTTTTTTAAGAGGGGGAGAAATGTTGGGCCCCAAAATTTTCTAATTGATGCTATTAAGCATGAATTGTGTCCATTGTGTGATTTATGGTTTAATTGGATTAAATTGGAAGTATTAAGGGTAAATTTAGATTAAGTGAGTATAATGTGGTGTAAATGAGAATGAAAGGATAAAAATGTTTGAGGGCAAATTAGGAAGAGCACTTGAGTTGGATAGGTTAAAGCTTTGCTAGGAGGGGTATTTTGGTCTTTGTCTTCCCTTTAGACTTAAGAGAAAGAATTAGAAGGAAAGAAGAAAAGTAAGAAGAGAAGAAGAGGGAGAGAGTTGCCGTGGGTGTGGAAGAAGGATTTTTGACAGATTCGGGACATTTCCTGGTAAGTTTAGCTTCATTCCACTGTGTTGTGGTTAGATTAAACCCTAGTATAGCTTGGTATTGTGTTAGAATCAGTTCTTTAGGGATTTTTGGAAAAACTAGGTGAAATCCTTGGGTTGATGAGTTTGTGACTGATTTTAAGGTTTGAATGGGTTAGAAATGTAGTATAAGACATGAATTAAGGTTTAGAAGTGTTGCATTTGCAAAATGGAAGGATGGAAGTGGGAAAATGCTGGAAAAATCAGGTTCGGAGACGTTCTCCAGACTCGCACGTTGCAAAGTGCGAGGAAGGTGTGCACATCGCGACGTAGGAATTTATGTTCATCGCGATGAGCACGGGCTGTTCGTCGTGGCGAGCGCGGGCCTTCGTCGCGACAAGCGGGCCTTCGTCGCAATGAGCGTGGCCTTTGTCGCGACGAGCCCCAGTTTTCAGCAAAGATGCATTTTGGTATTTTGAGCATATCTTTTGTTGTGGATGTCCAAATGAGGTGATTTGGGATTCGTTGTAGTCTAGAGTCGTAGGGCTACAAGTTTTGTGGAGAAAGGAAGTTTGGAATTTGCCTCTAAGATTTGGAAATTGGGTTGGAAGTAGGATGTAGACTTTTAGTGCTTTTATTTTTTATTTTCAAGCTTATTGAATATTTCCTTTGAATCTTTCTTGATTGGGAACTTGGTTTGTTATAGGAAACCAAGCCGACCTGATCCAATCGCAAGAGGAAGGACAACAGTGAGTTGGACTCTCGAGCGATATTAGGTGGGTAATATATTTATGATTGTTGTGTGTATGGGCAAAATGTGTATGCTTGCTTGCATGTGTGTGACACTGCTTGTGTTGAATTATGGGAAATATTTGCAAATGCACTGTGATCATGATTATGTACTGCTTGAAGGACATTATGACATTTTGTAAGAATGAAAAGTATGAAAGCTTTGATAAAATGCATTGATCATGAAATGAATGATTATGTGCTTTGTTTGGGTGAGAGAGGAACATATCGTTAGTCACGTGCACGTCGACATATAGCCTTCTCCCGGCTGCCCGCTTGAGGCCACGAGATCCTGAGAAATTGGACTCGGATAGTTTACGATATAAACTTCGGTTTATCCGGATCGTTCCACGGAACTCTCGAGCTACTTGTTGTGCATCTCATTATTGATCCATTAGGAAGAATGCATAATTAATTACTATGTTGCGAACTCAAAGATATCATGGCATACTCTTGTGACATTTTGATGGCTATGAGATTGTAATTCAATTGATAGATTGATGACTTGCTATTTGCTTGTGTATATTTAAGTATATGCTTTATTGTGTGGCTCGTTGCCAATGGCTATAAATGTATATGCCACTGAGCTTCGCAGCTCACCCTATTATCTCCCACTCCTCAAGTGCAGAACGAGACGATCGTTGACCTTTGCGAGGCATCGGAAACTTCAAGATAGTTAGGAGCTTTTGTCTTAAGTTAGTATTTTTGGTTAGCCCTACAAGTATATCATCATTGTGCATTCTCATGTATTTTGGATCTAAACTTCGATATGTATTGTGCTTAGTTGAGATTGTTGCTCAATTTACTCGAATTGTAATAGGATGAAGTATGTTGTTTATGGAGTGTGATTAATTGAAAATTTGAAGGCATGTGTATGTGATAGAATGTATGAGAATGTGTGTCTGTGTGTGATTTCGCTTAGATTTTGGGGACGGGTTCAAAGTTTGGGGCCGCCATGCATGTGAACAATCCGAGACCGCATGGCGAGGCCTCCTCTTCCTTCTTTGTTTCTTTATTCGTTTCATACGGTTTGATTCTTCCTTTGCCCCTGAGGGGCCACCTCGGGATAAGGAAATCGGGACCCGGGCCCAACAATTACAATTTAAATAATTAAACATTTAAAAAATTTAGAGAAACATTATAGAAATTATTACTTCTTTTAATATAATTTTATTTTAGGTTTCTTATGTATTTGCTTTAATAACATTATTACAATTTAAATATAAAATCTTGGAGCCTTGTGTCTTATGTTAGAATTTTAAGGATTTATTTCAAAAGTTTATTATTAATTAAAAAATTTAATTAATGCTACATCAAATTAAATGAACTATAAAAAGATGCACAAAGTAAGCAAAGTAAAACATATATGAAATTCAAGAGAGTTTAATCGAAAAGAATGATCATAACCTTTCTATATGTAACAAATTATTGTAACCTTTTATTGAAGTTATCTTTGTCATTTTAATGATCTAAGGATTCAAATATTGCATAATAATTTTATTTTGTGAATAATTAATGAATTTTAATCATTAAGAGGAAATTTTGTTTAACTTTTTTAAAATTATCTTGATGCATCAAAATATTTATAAGAAACTTTTGAAATAGTTTTTAATCAAAATTTTATCTAAGGAGTGTTTTAAATCTTTAAAAGAATTTGAGAAGTTTTAAAAAACTTGTTTTATGAGATTTAGTGGACTTATGTTAGAATTAGGTCAACCTATGTTTGGATTTTTAAATGGTTTATGTACTTTTTGTTGGATCGAAAACAAAAATATACTAGATTTGGCTAAACGGTAGATTTCAAAAAAAAATTCAAAATCAAAACGTAGCAAAAGCATGATAAACAAATGAACATATTTAATCTATACATGATATGGTATTAGAAAAATAAATATCACAAGAAGAAGATTGAAAATTTACCGACTCTTTTGCTACAGCTTTGACTCTTCGCTATTGTATCCTCTCCTTGTTACTATATCCTCTCCTTACTATTGTACCCTCAACCAATCTAATCTACCACTTGTTCTCTTTGGACAACTTAGTTAACCAGATCCTTTGGTGGTAAAGAAGAAGAAATATTGTAGAGGTTTTTTCCTTTGTGATCAACTAGTTGAAAGAACTAAAATGAGATACACTCATTTCTAATTTCAGCTAGCTCATGAAAGAAAGGAGTGGGGAGTCATCAAAACCAACCAATACACCACTTCTTTCTTTTAATCAGAATGAAAGAGAGGGAAATAAATGAGACATTCTCATTTGTTTAATATGGCTAGATGAATAGACAAAAAAACCAAAACAAGACACTCTCATATCCGATTATATGATGAAAGAAGGGAGAGAGAGCAACAAAGGCACTACTTCCTTCTTTTAATCAAAATGAAAGAGAGGCCAATAAATGAGACACTCTCATTTTCGGTTATATGACAAAAGAAGGGAGAAAGAGCAGTAAATGCACTAATTCCTTCTTTAATCAAAAGAATGCTAAAAGGTTCACATGTTTTCCTACATGCCGAGATTAAATGGCAACCATTAAACCATTTAATGATAAGAAGCACGATAAAAACCCACCTTATATTTAGCAATTCAATGATAAATGTGCAGCTATCCATTTAGCTATATAAAACTGAAAATTTACATCATTGTAAATTTCAGTTTTGCCCTCCTTTTTGTCTTTACAAATATTTTTTCAATTTAATTAATCAAATTAATCAAATCAAACCAAAATTAACCAAATATTAAATGTTCATTTTGGGCTTCAAATTAACAATTAATTAGTGTAAGCCCAATATTTAATCATAGGCTTAAAACTCAATTTAGTTAACTCTTAATTAAATTGTTCAGTCTTATTATTCCGAATCTAATTCGATCCTTTACTTTTTTATTTTATTTCCAAGAACCTCTATTTATTTTTCTTACTTTGCTTGAAAACCTTTCCTAGAAGTCAAGTGGGAAATCTAAATGGACTTATATAATTCAAGCTCAAATAAACTCATAATTAATTTAATCTCATTAGAAGTAATTCCAACTTATTAACCAATTGACATTCTATTAAAGACAATTAGTTGAACTCTTGAATTACTAAATATTATGAGAATACATGTTCTAAATTAGATGTCCAATTACAAAATCTATTATAAACCATATTATAGCCAATCGTACAATAAAGGGTAAATTACTGCTTTGTCCTTAATTAGTTTTCCTTCTAGATCTCCTGCTTCACTTCTTGTAAACTTGCTTTTTCATATACTTGATATATGTCTTGAAAACCATTCTCGAAAATATGATTTTATGTACATTCGATCTTTTCAAAAGAAATCACTTTTATAAGTCATCATACAACTCATGTAGCAAAACACATAACAAATTTCATAAATCATTCAGGGACAATGAATGCAGCACTTATGATGCAATTGGAAACATTAAACTTTCTTTTATTTAAAGAAAACAATAGTAGTTTATTTACTCTATTATAAACCTGTACCTACCTTTATTTCCTTGCTTAAAGACTTGATTTTCTCAAAATGCCTCTTCTCTTTGCAATAACCTGAGGTATCAAAGGTTCTTTCCTGCTGTATCTTTAATATGCACTCCGTGAGATGATCTAACTGAAATAGGCCTCTATGACCCCCCTTGGTTCTTCACCAAATGAATAAATCTTTGGATCAATTGGAAGCTCTTTTCTTCCTCTACCTTTTTCTTTTCTTGAACAACCTCAAAATCTCTCTAGAAGGCTAAGGAAATTAAAACCCTAGCTTGTTTTCTCTTCGTTCTCTCTTTCCTTCTTTTTCATGTTTTCTCTCTCTTATCTCTTTTCTCATCCATGCATTTTGCTTCCCCAGAATCTTCTCATTCACGTTTTCTCCTTCTCTTAAATATAAGCCCACATTTTCGCTTTGTCCTTTTATGCCCTTAATGAGTCCAAAAAGTCCATTTTATCCTTCCTTATAGGCTTATGTCCTTTTAAACTTAAGTGTCTTGCCAAAAACACTCTTGAACATTCTGACATAACACTTTCTTCTAGAAAAATTTTCCTTATTGTCTTAAGTTTCTAATGGAACCAAAATCATTTAATTTGGTTCAGTGATTCAAAAGATATGCTTCAAACATTTTTGGACAGCTCTTGTCTATATTAGTATACTATGCACAACTTCCATCTGAAATTTAAACATATTAGAGACTGAATTAGATTCTAATTTCTCATACCATTTATAGCTCCATATCTCTAGGTTTCCAAAACTCATAAATAATCTCATTTGGAATCTTATAGATCCAGATATACTCAAAATACTAAAGTATGTTCAGTAGAATACCATCAGTTCATATTACTTAAGAGTGCACTCACTGTACCTGTCCCACTCTTTTCATTCAATCTTTCTCCATTAATTTCAGATGGCTATGATTTGTGGTGGAGAAGTATATCAGTGTCTTACGAGATGGTTCAAGAATCAAGTTATTTGGGTGTCTAGAGAAAACGTTGTGGCCAAAATAATCTAACATGTTCATGTCTTTACTCATATTGTACATGGCTTGGCACAATTGCCATAACTCTCACTACAGGTGTCGGATTGACTTAGCTTTTAGATGGTTTGAAAGAAAACTTTCAGATATACAACTTTGATGAAGAACTTAAAGCAAGATTCAGCCTCTAGAAGGATCAAAAATAGAACAAAAGAAGGAAGTAAAAGGTCAAGCTAAGATGATGCAAAAGTCAAACTAAGACGAAGCAAAAATCAAACTAAGACGATGCAGAAGTCAAACTAAGACGAAGCAGAGGTCAAACTAAGACGATGCAGAAGTCAAAATAAGATGAAGCAAAAGTCAAACTAAGACGATGTTGAAGTAAGACAAAGCAAAAGTAAGACGAAGCAAAAGTAAGATGAAGTAAACTAAGACGAAGCAAGAGTAAGACGAAACAAAAGTAAGACGAAGCAAACTAAGACGAAGCAAAAGTAAGATGAAGCAAACTAAGATGATGCACTATGCATAAGAAGATGTTTCAACTGGGTCTTTCTCACATCCCCAAAGTTCTAAAACACTATCTATACTCTCCAGAGCATTTTCACTTATAAGGATCTTAACTCTTAGCTCAATTGTCCAAAAATTCCATACTATATATCGTTGAAAAGATAAAAGAAAGATCTATAACTCTAAAGAAGGAAATTTATCAAAATATATCTATATCAATCTAGAATTTTCCCTGACTTCAAAACATGAATTTTACATTCATCTTCCAATGTACTACACCAAATTCTCAACTTTATGACCAAGTTTGAGATTTTTAGAGACGGAATTTAAATTTAATGCCTTCATAAGAAATGTAGCCAAATATCTCTAGTTTAATCCAAAATAAGAATCATCTAGTTTGGATAACTAGAAAATCTGTTGTGGCTAAAAGACTGAAGCATATTCAGTGAACATTTTCCATATCAACTACCAATTTGTTTCAAAATCTTTCCTTAACACAACTCATATCAAGATCACCTTTTTCTACTGTATTTTCCCTTCATTCTCAACTTCATTTCAAATCATTGTCCTCCATAAATAATAATTATAATCCACGACTAATCATGAACACCAGTGACAGAACATACACATTTATACCTATTCTTCATCAATTTACTACACAAATATTGCTTTCATTTTACTGCTATCTTTCACCTTAATTCTTTCAATTTCAAAAATATCTTATCCACCAAAAATGCCATAGCAAATCATAAATCTATCCACATCTCTCATTTCCTACTTTACTCTTGCCTATCATTTCTTGGTTCAAGAAGTTTCATCATTTGTTCTTTACTCATGACTAATCTCCAAAATTTCTTATTCAAATTGTTATAACTTCTATGAAAGGTTCGGGGTCCAACAGCCTTAGGCTCAACATTTAACGAGCTTGATATCCCCAACAGATATGGGACAGTTATCAATGAGCCTAGTATCCACAATGGATACAGAATAGTTTTAGGCACTCGGTCACAAAAAAGAAATAAATGAAAGTGAGTCTCATGTGCATTGCATATGAAAATTGATATGTATGCTCCAAATGAACAAAATGAACTGTGTGACTGCTCTGAATGTGAGTTGTCAAATAAGTGATCAAAATGATTTGTGATGCTATTTGATTATGATTGAAATGATGTGAATTAAGTGATGGTATGATCTGTATGTGCTTTGTGAATGAGTGAGTCATCGAGGATGGTCACTCACTGAGTTCGCAAAACTCACTCAAGATCAGAAGAGTACATCATTGGGCAAACGAGAGTATACCTACTGCATTCAAGTAAGAGGTAGAGGTCGGGATCAGTTTATGTCTTCATTTGTATTTTTCTTATTTTTGTATAAATTTATGTATTCCGTACATACTGTACAATATGTATATGAATGATTTCATAATTTAATAACTTTCCAAATTGGAAAGGTTCGTCAATGATTTTGCAATGTAATGAAATTATGACTACAATTATTTTGTATTCGTAGTGGGCCCAAATGGCTAGTGAAATTTTGATGAGTTGTGTACTCATTGTAACTTTATATTTGAAAATGTTAATTTTTGTAAAATGTGTGTATTGTCTTAATAAGAAGAGAGAAAAAAATTGTACTGAGTTTTCAAGTGGTTGACTGTTCTAACATGCCACTCTTACAGGATTCACACTGAAATATGTCTCATGATGTTGGGTGCGTGTCCCAAAAGGGTAAGGTGCTACAATTTGGTATCAAATCCCAGAATTAGTATCTTACATGGGCATTTTTTGAAATATGTATCAAGTTACATGCATTTTAGACATGTCTTAGCATGCAACAACAACCAATCCCTAATTTGAGTTGTATTTACATGAGTCACACACATGAGCATTTGTTAAGAGTTTGAGCTGATAGAAATAGTGAGAAGAATGATGATCTATTAAAAAGTGAGGAAATGAAAGTTTGTGGATATATAAAAATGAGAAATAGTATATGGTTAGATATGAAGGATAAAGGTTCAACACATTTATATTGGTGAATGTAATGTGAATATATATGGTACTATGGTAATATATCCTTGAATGTGAAATACATGTGAATACATTGCTGTGGAGTGATTAAGGAAAATGGATATAAGGTAGAAAAGACAAGATTTAAAGTGTATAAACAAAGTTAGATGAAAATATAATTTTCTATGATCTTGAGAGGTAGAAATTGGGCTTGTTGTGGTAATATATCCTCAAATGTGAAATAGATGTGAATACATTGTCGTGGATTGATTAAGGAAAATGGATATATGGTAGAAAAGATAAGATTTAAAGTGTATAAACAAAGTTAGATGAAAATAAAATTTTCCATGATCTTGAGAGGTAGAAATTGGGCTTAGAATGGTTGTTTGATTATCGTGATAAGAGTTTATGACTCAGTGTAAGAATATGTTAGTTGGATCCAAATTGAAATTTCAGGACGATTATGCATCTATGATTCCAAATTGATTGTGAACATACGTAGGTATGACAAAATCATGGAAATTGGAAGGTGAGACGATGATAATGGTAGATGAAAAAGTTCTCAAGGTTAAGTTGACTTTTTGACTTGCCTGTGTGAGTGCACATCTGATAATGGGATCACCATGACAAGTGAAAATGTTAAGCATATGTGTATTATATGTGTGGAGATGATATAGGAAGCAATTGGTGACTTATTGAATAATTGCTAATCATAGTTCCTATAGTTCAAAGTTCAAGGTGAGTTAGAGTAAGACGTGAAAGTGCTTGTAGTGATCAACTGGGAATGAATTGAGATTGTTAATGATGTTACCATACATGATGAATTTGAGGAAAAAGAAGAAGGACAAGATCATGGCATAATCACCACGATTGAGGACAGGCACAAAAGCGGAAGTATTGTCTATAATCAAATGAGATAAAGGAATCCTTAGCATAAGCTACTAATTAATGAGTTGTCCTAAATATGTCTCTCAATAAGATGTAACGATTTTGATGGTGTATACCAAGTTACCAAAGTAAATAATTTGCTTAATGCTTCAATGAGCCTTATTAAACAAGATGTTCTGATCATATAAGTTGTGGCATAAATTGATCTTAATGAGATATTATGAATAACTGAAATTGATCTTCTTAAGGTACTAAGAATGGCTGACAAGTAATGGTGAAGAAAGTTGATTGATAAGAATTTCATGAGCGGTTTTGATGAAAGTAGCAATAAATCTTCTTTCAAAGAAGAATTTCCCTGAATTAGGTTAAGTTGATTAGATGATTCGACTTAAGCATAAGATGTAGAATATGCCACTGAGAATTTGTGCATTTTGTTCGATGTCAAGTATCCAACTATATGATTGGATTCTTGGATTTGAGGTGACATCCTTATTAGTGTGAGGAGAATATAAGTCTACATTATATTCAGTGTAAATATGTTTGGGAGATACAAATTAGATTTGATGAATGTGTTACTAACCCAGGAAGTAAAGATTTCAAATAAACTAAAGTATATGGAGGAACTAGTATGAATGAATAGATATTAGAATAAGTCAATGTGAAATCAGAGGAAATCAAGTGAATTGAAAGAATCATTAAAAAAAAAGAGTCAATTGGTGAAATTGAAAATACCATGAGATAATATTACCTCATTGAGGAATTAGTCACCTAAGGAATTACAAGAAACTCATCATGGGAAAATCAAGTTAACAATGCCCGATCGTATCATAGTATTAAAGGTTAAAGTGATTCAAGCAAAATTGTATCAATTAGTGACTATGATCATAGATGATATATCGAATGTGTTTGATGTTGGATCGCCTATGGCCTTGGTATTCACAATACGCAGTAGAATGGACCATACTACAACAACAAGATGTATAACTGAAATATAACATGTACGAAATTACCTCTTGACGCAGATTGGTATTTGTTTCTTTTCAGATTTGTAGACGCTGCAATGCGCGAACGTCCTCTACCGGTATCCACACGAGGATGAACTATCCGGGCAGGGGCTAATGTTGGGCACTATTCCGGAACCTAACTCTTAATAAAATCATCCAACTTAACTTGAGCGTCATAAATAATACTTGAGCCTATTTCCATATAAGATTCTTTCCATGAACCCTTATTAAGCATCATTCCATAATGGTGGCGTGCCCATGACAATCAAACATCAATAACTAACTTGCTCTAAATCAATGTAAACATACAACTCATAACTGAAATACTTAAATCTATCATTTTATTACTCAAGCAATCGAGTTTGAAAAATACTTCGTTTACAAATCAAAAGCCACACCATTGGCTTAATTATAAAAATAAAAAGTAGAAAATATAGCAATTCCTTTAGGCTCTCGAACACTTGATCTTCTAGCTATAACCTGAGGATGGGAAAAAGAGGGGGTGAGTTTAACAGCTCATGTGTAACAATTTATAACAAATGAATAAGCAAAAACCTTGAAAACATTTTTACTTGTCTCAGAATATCTTATTGCATCATAAAAATATTTGCTTTTCAAAAATTTTGTCGTGTAGTCAAAATTCATAACTTACAAAACATCAATGCATCAACTTGACAATTCACAGATGCAATGCACAACAAATGGCTTGAGGGTCCCATCAAAACATAATGGAGAAACCGAAGTTTACCCCATGAACAGAATGAGTCCATTTCAGAGCTTATATGCCATAAGCGGGGAGCCAGGAGAAGGTTCTCGTCGACGTGCACGTGACAAACAAAATGGTTCTACTCTCGCCCATACAGAAGCACTTAATCATGCTCAAAATCATTTTATCAAATGCTCATACTTTCTCTTGATCACTTATACAAAATGCCATGACATTTTTAGGGCATAACATAAAATATTTCAATTGATTTCCATCTTTATATCGAAATTCATCAAAAAGTTAATATACTAAATCATAAAAAAGATTTCTCAATCATTCATAACAATAGATGCAACACTTGTGATGCAAATGAAATAAGAAAACTTCTTTGATTTAATGAAAATAGTAGTGGCTTATTGATTCTATTATAAACATGTACCACCTTGATTTCCCTGCTTAAAGACTTAACTTGCTCAAATTACCTATTCTCTTTGCAAACAACCTGAGGTATCAAAGATTCTTTCTCTTGTTCCTCTTGATCCCCTTAATAATAACAAAAATCCCGCTCAATAGGGTTTTCAATTGAAAATCTCACGAAGCATAATCACTGAGTTAAAATACTTAAACCCAAATATTTTCTAACTTCATAAACTAAAATCCTTTCAAAAACCCAAAAGTTTCAAAATGATCTTACCTTCATTCTTCACCAAATGAAGGGATCCTTAGCTCAAAGGGAAGCTCTTCTCTTCCTCTACTTGTTTACTTTCTTAAACAACTTCAAAATCTCTCTTGAAGGCTAAGGAAATTAAAACCCTAGCTTGTTTTCTCTTCTTTCTTTCATTCTCTTCTTCTCTTCATATTTCTCTCTCTTCATGACACTCTCCCCTCATCCACATATTTTGTTTCTCTAGAATCTTCTCATTCACGTTTTCTCTTTATTTATAAGTAAGACAATACTTTTTCTTCCAATTGTGCCCCTAATGAGTCCAAAAAGTCTATTTTATCCTTCCTGTTAGGCTTATGTTCTTTTAACCTTAAGTGTCTTGCCAAAAATATACTTAAACATTCTGACATAACAGTTTCTTCTAGAAAATTTCCCCCATTGTCTTAAGTTTCGAATGCCACCGAACTCATTCCATTTGGTTCAATGATTCAAAAGATATACTTCCAACATTTTTGAACTGCTCTTGTCCAAAATAGTATGCTATCTACAACTCCCATCCAAAACTTGAAAGTCTTAGGAACTAAAATTCACTTCCTTCAGATACTTTGTATCTCTATGTCTCTAGTTTACCCCAAATCAGAAATCATTTCATTTGGATTTCTACAGATCAAGATATAATCAAAATACTGAAGTATGTTTAGTGGGATAACACCATTTCATATCCTTTAAGAGCACACTCACTGTAATCGTCCTGCCTTATAATGTAGAGAAAAGTCTTATGAATCCAATGGTTCAAGAATCAAGGCATTTGGAGGTCTAAGGAAGGAGTTATGGTCAAAACAAGCAACCATATTTATGACCTCAATCATCTGAACCTATTTCGTGAAAACAGCCATATATTTCTATAGAAATTTCTGATTTAGGTATTCTTTGGATAGTGAGAAATAAAACTTCAAGAGATACAACTCTCATGAAGATATTGAAGGCAAATGCTTTCATCTGAGGGGTCGAAAATGGATCAGATGATATGACGTCATTTGTTAGATGAAGTGACATCATCAGACAATATAAGGTTGGGAAATTTTCCATAACATTCCATAAAGATATCGGATTAAGGTATTCTTTATATGGTTGAAAAGAATACTTCAATAGATACAACTATTATGAAGAAGTCAAAGGAAAATTCTTTCATCTGAGGGGTTGAAAATGGATCAGACGATATGATGTCATTTTTTAGATGAAGTGACATCAGCAGATAATATGAGGTTGGGAAAATTGCCATAACTTTCCCTACAGATATTGGATTAAGGTGTTCTTTATATGGTTGAAAAGAATACTTCAAGAGCTACAACTATTATACAGAAGTCGAAGGTAAATTCTTTCATCTAAGGAGTCAAAAATGGATCAGACGATATGACATCATTTTTGGGACGAAGTGACATCATCAAACGATATAAGGTTGGGAAAATTACCATAACGTTCCCTACAGATATCGGATTAAGGTGCTCTTTAGCTGGTTGGAAAGAGAAATTCAATATCTATAACTTTCATGAAGGCCTCAGAGTATTCGACTTCTAAAAGGGTTAAAAATGGGGTAGAAGAAGAAAGCAAAAGGTCAAACTAAGACAGAAAAAATCAAACTAAAACGAAGATGACATCATCAAGAACAAAACTAAGACGAAGATGACGTCAACAAAACTAAGACAAAGATGTTGTCAGCAAGAATAAAATTAAGATGAAGATGACGTCAGCAAAACTAAGACGAAAGGGTGAACAGTAACTTGGTCTTACTTTTGCTCCTGAATGTCTACACTTGTAAAGATCATAACTTTTGACTCCAATGTCCAAATTTTCTATATAATATACCGTTGGAAAGACAAAAGAAAGATCTACAACTTTTCAGAAGGTACTTTTGCCAAAATCTATCTATATGAATCCCAAATTTTCCCCTAAAATCTGAAGACAAATTTTCCATTCATACACAAACACTACACCGAATTCTTAACTTCATGACAAATTTTGAGACTTTTAGAGACAGATTTGAAATTTGATGTCTTCATAGAAATGTATCCATATATTTCTAGGTTAATCTAAATTAAGAATCATCTCGTTTGGATGACCAGAGAAAACATTGTGGCTAAAATGCTGAAGCATACTCAGGGAATATTTTCCAGAACAACTCTTTATTTCAAAATCTTTTCTTACACAATTCATACCAAAATCACCTTTTCTGTTTCATTTCCTCCTCATTCTCAACTTCATTTCAAATCAATGTCCTTTATAAAGAAATCATAATCCATGAATAATTATGAACACGAATAACATAATACACACATATGTACATATTCTTCATCAACTTACCACACAAATATTGCTATCATTTTACTGCTAACTTTCGCTTTAATTCTTCCTATTTCAAAAATCTCTTATCCACTAAAAACACCCTAGCAAATCATGAATCTATCCACTTTCATTATTCCCTACTTTACTTTTGTATATCATTTCTTGTTTCAAGAACTTTCATTCATGAGCTCTTAACTCGTGATTAATCACCCAAATTTCTCATTCAATAGTTCTCATCTTTCACGAAAAGTTCAGGGTCCAACAATTCTCCCCCTCTAAAAAAAATCGTCCTCGAAATTCTTATCTAATTGATCTCCTCATATTAACAATAATGTCATCTCGAATTCAAATATCAGATCACATAGTTGGATACTTTACATCAAACATAATGCATACACTCTCAGTAGTATATTCTACATTTTCATGCTTGAGTTTTCATCAGGAATAAGACTCCAATACTTACTTTTGAATCTTTCATAATCATTTCTGATTTGTTTCTTCGTCGATCATTCTTAATATAACACTATCTGATTTGCTTAATCTAATTTAGAGAAATTCTTCTCCGAAAAGATTTCTTGCTACAATCATCTATACTATTCATCCAATCTCTATCAATCAACTGTTATTATCTTTGCATTATGTGTATCATCAAATTCATCCCATTCTATCTGGAGATTTATTTCCTACAATCACCAAATTATATCTTACACAATTGATGCTTTGATCTCCCTTGGTCTTTGACAATATTTACAATAACTCTTCTTATTCAATTCTTCATCTTTTCCTTAATCTCATTCATACGTAAAAGTCTATCTAGTATGCATTTCTAACTTTCTCCATACTACATATCATTTCATTCATCCCATAAAAAGCCATTTATTTCTTTTTCATTTTCCCTCTTTTATTTCCTCATTTCTATCTCATTTTCCTATTGTCATCTTTTTGATCTCCCATAGGCATATCCTTAATCAATTCCAAGTCATTGATCCCTAATCGTCATGACATTCTGATTTAATATCACAGACACATTCTTATGCTAAATCATAACTGTTATCACCTCAATTTAACAATCATGTTCAATTCCTAGTTCAACCTTTCAATTCCTCTTTACATGTACACCTTAAATCTTTTCATTTTCACCCATGCCTCGATTTCTTTCTCAGTCAAATCAAGAAAACCTTTTTTCGACACATATCAATTCAGATACATATCCACAACAAGATTTCGTCACCCTATTCGTTGATATAACCACAAATACTAAATCTGTGTCTAACGTATAGGACTATGCCATATTTCTTATTGCTAAATATCCACAAACTTTCCTTACCATACACTCTATCAAGACACTATTCTTCTCACTAATTCTATTGGCCTTAACTCTTAACAATCGTTCTTGCGATTGACACAAATCCGAAGGTTACCCATGTAAGATCCTATTGTTAAGTCAAAATGACTTTACATATATATGATTTTGATGAATAACAAAGAAGTAGTAAAAGAAGAAGCAAAATAGGAAACAGACAGACGGAGTATAAAACACAGACACAGATGAAGTTAAAAGATAGACGAAGAAATACAGATGCATATTAAAAAAATAGACGGAGAAGTAGAGACGCAGACGCAAGACAAAAACACAGACGTAGACGCAGACGTAGACGCAAAGTAAAAATACAGACGCAGACACGGATGCAAAGTGAGAAACAGACGTAGACGCGGACACAGAAGCAAAGTGAAACGTAGACGCAGACGCAGACACAAAAATATAGACTGAGAAAAGCAGACGCAGAATTCAAAAGAAGACGCAAGAGTCAGTTCGAGTTAGTTACATAACTCAACTGATTAACCGTTTCTTTCAAGATTCAAGAAACAAGATTCAAGATTCAAGAAACAGTTGCAAACGAAGGCTATCAATATGAGTCGAAGTCTAAAATTGCAAAGTTAGCCAAAATTAGCGAAAGTGAGCAAAAAAGTTAGCAAGAGCGAAAGCGAACATTGTGCAAATTAACTGAGAGCTAGTTTTACTATAACATGTTTCAAATACTTTTGTAAGAAAGTAGTACAGATAGCCTGCAGAGGCTAAGAGTGAAAGAATACTGAGTGTAGAGACCTAAAGAGGCTCAGAAAGAATACTTGTATACGTTGAAGAGATAGTGAAATCTCAGAAAGAACTCTGAGGACTGGACGTAGCCCACGGTTTGGGGTGAACCAGGATAAAATCACTGTGTCAACTTCTCTCTACCCTATATCTCTTAAAGCTCAAAGTTTTGTTATTACTTAATTTTCGAAACAAGTTTTTAAAGTTTTGATTGACTGGAACGTGCTGAAGTTTCTGTAAAAGAACTTATTTTTAACGAAACAGTTTTGGAAGAGTTTTCAAAAAGGGGAATACACAATTCAACCCCCTTCTCGTGTATTCACTATCGTATTATAAAAATTGTAATAACGTGTGATTTACTTCACCTATTACTGGGCTCTGATACCACTCATGTTGGGCTCCGATTTCGGAACCCAACTTCGGATACTGAACGTGAGCCTGATCCTATGGAATTTCCTTGAACATTATCGATTCCTCTTCTTGTGGAAATCATAAAACTCTCTTTTTTTCCTTCATAACTCTTTAATACAATACTTACAACTAATTTCATCATTCCCATTTCAATAGCCTCAACATAGTCCGAAATCTCAAATTACAAAAGTTACAAGAACTACAAAATAGAAAAAGAAAAAAAATAATTCCTTTTCAAAAATTTTATCGTGTAATCAAAATTCATAACTTACAAAACATCAATGCATCAACTTGACAATTCATAGATGCAATGCACAACAAATGGCTCAAGGGTCCCATGAAAAAAGAATGGAGAAACCGAAGTTTACCCCATTAATAGAATGAGTCCATTTTGGAGCTCATATGCCACAAGCGGGCAGTCGGGAGAAGGCTCTTGTCGACATGCACGTGACGAACACAATGGTTCCACTCTCGCCCATACAGAAGCACATAATCATGCTCAAAATCATTTTATCAAATGCTCATACTTTCTCTTGATCACTTATACAACATGCCATGACATTTTTCAAGGCATAACAAAAAGTATTTCAATGCATTTCCATCTTTATTTCGAAATTCATCAAAAAGTTCATATACTGAATCATAAAAAAGATTTCTCAATCATTCATAACAATAGATGCAAGACTTGTGATGCAAATGAAATTAGAAAACTTCTTTGATTTAATGAAAACATTAGTGGCTTATTGATTTTATTATAAACATGTACCCAACTTGATTTCCCTGTTTAAAGACTTGACTTGCTCAAATTGCCTCTTCTCTTTACAAACAACTTGAGGTATCAAAGGTTCTTTCTCTTGTTCCTCTTGATCCCTTTAACAATAAAAAAAATTCCGCTCAATAGGGTTTTCAATTGAAAATCTCACAAAGCATAATCACTGAGTTAAAATACTTAAACCCAAACATTTTCTAACTTCATGAACTAAAATCCTTTCAAAAACCCAAAAGTTTCAAAATGATCTTACCTTCATTCTTCACCAAATGAAGGGATCCTTAGCTCAAAGGGAAGCTCTTCTCTTCCTCTACATGTTTAGTTTCTTAAACAGCTTCAAAATCTCTCTTGAAGACTAAGGAAATTAAAACCCTAGCTTGTTTTCTCTTCTTTCCTTTTCTTCTTCTCTTCATATTTCTCTCTCTTCATGACACTCTCCCCTCATCCACACATTTTGTTTCTCTAGAATCTTCTCATTCACGTTTTCTCTTTATTTATAAGTAAGACAATACTTTTTCTTCCAATTGTGCCCCTAATGAGTCCAAAAAGTCTATTTTATCCTTCATGTTAGGCTTATGTTCTTTTAACCTTAAATGTCTTGCCAAAAATATACTTAAACATTCTGACATAACAGTTTCTTCTAGAAAATTTCCCCCATTGTCTTAAGTTTCGAATGCCACCGAACTCATTCCATTTGGTTCAATGATTCAAAAGATATACTTCAAACATTTTTGAACTGCTCTTGTCCAAAACAATATGCTATCTACAACTTCCATCCAAAACTTGAATATCTTAGGAACTAAATCACAATTCAATACCTTCAGATACTTTGTATCCCTATGTCTCTAGTTTACCCCAAATAAAAAATAATCTCATTTGGATTTCTACAGATCAAGAGATCATCAAAATACTGAAATATGTTCAATGGGATAACACCAGTTCATATCCTTTAAGAGCACACTCACTGTATCCGTCCTGCCTTTTCCACTCAATCTTTCTTAATTCATTTCAGTTAGCTTCCATTTTTTGTGTAGATATAGATAAAAGTCTTAATAATCCAATGGTTCAAGAATCAAGTCATTTAGAGGTCTAGGGAAGGAGTTATGGCCAAAAGAAACAACCATGTTTGTGACCTCAATCATACTTAAACTGTTTCGGGAAAACAACCATAACTTTTTGTAGAACTTTCTGATTTAGGTATTCTTTATATATTTCAAAATAAGACTTCGAGAGCTATAACTCTCATGTAGACATCTAAGGCAAATTCTTACATATGAGGGGCTGAAAATGGATCAGAAGATATGATGTCATTTTTTAGATGAAGTGACATCATCAGACAATATAAGGTTGGGAAAATTGCCTTAACATTCCCTAAAGATATTGGATGAAGGTATTATTTATATGGTTGAAAAAAATACTTCAATAGATATAACTCTTATGAAGAAATCTAAGGCAAATTCTTTCATCTGAGGTGTTGAAAATTAATCAGAATATATGACATCATTTTTTAGACGAAGTGACGTCATCAGACAGTATAAGGTTGGGAAGATTGCCATAACTTTCCCTAAGATAATGGATTAAGGTGTTATTTATATGGTTAAAAAGAATACTTCAAGGGCTACAACTCTTATGAAGAAGTCGATGGAAAATTCTTTCATCTGAGGGGTCAAAAATGGATCAGACTATATGACGTTATTTTTTAGACGAAGTGACGTCATCAGACGATATAAGGTTGGGAAAATTGCCATCACTTTCCATACAGATATCAAATTAAGGTGTTCTTTAGCTGTTTGGAAAGAAAATTCAAGATACATAACTTTTATGATGACCTCAGTGTTAGACCCCGAACTTTTCGTGAAAGATTAGACCAATTGAATAAGAAATTTTGGTGATTAGTCATGAGCAAAGAATAAAATAAATGAAAGTTCTTGAAGTAAGAATTTATAGACAAGAGTAAAGTAGAGTTAAGAAATGGGCATAGATTCATGATTTGCTATGGGTTTTTTGGTGGATAAAAGATTTTTCAAATAGAAAGCATTAAGATGAAAGTTAGAAGTAAAATGAGAGCAATATTGTGTAGTAAATTGATGAAAAATAGGTATATATGTGTATGTTCTGTTATTCATGTTCATGATTATTCATGGATTATGATTTCTTTATGGAGGACATTGATCTGAAATGAAGTTAAGAATGAAGAGTGTATAGAGTAGAAAAAGTTTGTGTATGAATGGAAAATTTGTCTTCAGACTTTATGGGCAAATTTGGGATTGATATAGATAGATTTTGGCAAATTTTCCTTCTGGAAATTTGTATATATTTCTTTCATCTTTCCAAAAATATATTATATGAAAATTTTGGACATTAGAGTCAAAAGTTATGATCTGTACAAGTGAAGATGTCCAGGAGCAAAAGTAAGACGAAGTTACTATTCATCGTTTGACTTGTTGCGTCTCAGTTTGACCGTCTACTTTTTCTTCCATCTTAGTGTGACCGTCTGCTTTTTCTTTCGTCTCAGTTTGACTTTTTGCGCCTCAGTTTAACCGTTTGCTTTTGCTTTCGTCTCAGTTTGAATTTTTGCGTCTCAATTTGACTTTCTCAGTTACTATTTATTGTCACCTTCTGATCAATTTTCTACCCTTAAAACGTTGGAATTGGCCTTTTAGGTCTTCATAATAGTTGTAGGTCTTGAAATTGTCTTTCCAACCATATAAAGAACTCCTTAATCTGATGTCTCAAAATGACATCATCATCGTCTGCTTTTGTTTTTGACCCCTCAGATGAACGAATTGGCCCTTGAGGTATTCATAAGAGTTGTATATCTTGAAATTATCTTTGCACCCATATAAATAACTCCTTAATCCGATGTCTGTAGGGAAAGTTATGGCAATTTTCAAAATCTATATCATCTCATGACATCATCATCGTCTGCTTTTGTTTTTAACCTATCATATGAAAGAATTGGCCTTTTAGGTCTTCATAAGAGTTGTAGATCTTGAAACTATATTTCCAACCATATAAATAAATCCTTAATCCAATTTCTATAGGGAAAGTTATGGAGATTTTCCCAATCTGTATCGTATGATGATGTCATCATCGTCTTAAAATGACGTCATGCATTGTCTGCTTTGTTTTTGACCCCTCAGATGAAAGATTTGGCCTTTGAGATCTTCATGAAAGTTGTATTTATTCATGTCCTCTTTCAAACCATTCAAAAAACACCTCAATCAGAAATTTCTAAAGAAAGTTATAGCTGTTTCCCCGAAACAGGTTCAGTACAATTGAGTTCATAAACATGGTTGATTCTTTTGACCATAACTTCTTCTTTAGACCTTCGAATGACTTGATTCTTGAACCATTGGATTCATAAGACTTTTATCTACATCTAATCCAAAAATACAAGCTATCAAAAATTAAGTGAGAAAGATTAAGCGGAAAAGGTGGGACGGGTACATCAAGTGTGCTCCTAAGTGTTATGAACTGGTGATAATCCACTGAATATACTTCAGTATTTTGATGATTTTAGGATCAGTAGAACTCCAAATGTTGGACCTCGATTTTTAAGGAGAATTGAGAAATATTGAGTGAAATTAAATGAATGATTTAATATATGTATTGTGAAATAGATGCATTTATGTTTTGAGAAAATTCGTGAGAAAAGAATTATAGGGTCTTGATAATTCTAATTTTTATGGAGATTTGTAAAAATTTATGAGAATTCAAGTGAATTAGTTGATTGAAATGGGAGTTGAAAATCAAGAAATAAAGAGAAAAATGTAAAAATATGAAAAGTTTGACTTTTTGGCCCTTGAGGGTTGAATTTTTGTTTGAGGCAAAATTTGAGAAAATAGTCTTCTGGAAACTTATAGTTTATGTTAAGAGCTTTCTGTCGCCATAAAGTTTGCAATTTTTCGATATCGGGAGTGAAAGTTATGGTCAGTCAAAGTTTGAATGTGACATAGGTTGACCCATTTTAATGGCTGAAGCTTTGACCGGAAAATTTACCTAGTTAAAGGTTGATTTAGCCTTTAAGTTCTTCATGAAAGTTGAAGAGTTTGATTTTATCTTTATTTTGACATAAAGTATGGAATTTTTCGATCAAGGAATAATAAGTTATGATTTTTACAAGTTCCTGTTATGATTTTAGCATGATTATTAGAGGATAGAACTTTTGATTGGAAAATTGACTTCTTTAAAGGTCAAATTGATTTTTATGTCCTGCATGAAAGTTGTAGGTGACTTTCTGATCTTCGCAGTGATATGAAATATGAGGTATTCAGAATTTGGAGTTGAAAGATATAAATTTTCAAAGTTAAATATTGTTTAGGTTTACATTAAATTGGGGCAGTACATTTGATTGGATTTTTGACCTCTTTAGAGACAAAATTGATTTTTGAGTTCTACATGGAAGTTGTAGAGTTTGCTTCAAGCTTTCCACAGAGACAAAATTTGTCAAATTTGGAAATCGAAGTCAAGAGCTACGATTTTTGAAAAATTCGAATATATATATGTAATTATGTATATAATTTTATATATATATATATATATATATATATATATATATCTTTTGATAAAAAACGATTTGGGAAGCTCTATCGCGAGGGCGACGTATTGCCCTCGCGAGGAGGGTCTGTGTATAAATTTTTTTATTAATTTTTATTTTTTAATTATTTAATTATTATTTTTGGATTATTTAATTATTATTTCCATATTATAAGAAATATGACCCCTCTTCAATCTTTCGCTCATATGATTTCCGTCCGACATCCGATTGACTTGGTTTTCGAAACGTTGGATTCCTAAGACAGTGAATTACATTTTTATGTGAAATTTGTGAATTTTTTAGATTAAATTGAGGTTGACTAAATTAATCAAAGTGAGTCGGAAAATTTTCCAAACATAGTTCAGTATTTTGAGAAATTCGGGATTTGTGGTGATCCGACTGAATTGATTCTTAAGGAAAAATAAAATTAAGACATGGGGCTACAAGTTATATGAAGAAAGTAAATTTCAATTTTGCCCCTAAGACTTCCAATTTCTGAATTGAAGTTCGGATTAATGTGTAGTTTTGGATTAAGAATATCTAAAAGTATTTTGGGCATAACTTTTGATCTGGTAATCTAAATGAGGTAATTTTTGTTTTGGATTAAACTAGAGACATAAGGCTACAATTGTTATGAAGACATCGAGTTTCAATTTTGTGATTAAGAATGTCAATTTTTGGATGGAAATAACGTGTTGGAAAATGATTTAGCATTAGACATGCCCGAAATGTTTTGAGCATAACTTTTGATGAAATTCACTAGTTTCGAATTATTTGAAATTTTTGAAAAATGTGTTTCGTGAATTGTAAAAAGTTTGGATTATGATTTAATAAAATTATTGCCTTCATTGTTGTGAATTTGATTAATATGTGATTTAAATTTATGATTTGAGAATAAATGTGTTTTGCTATATGAATTAGTATGATATGTGATTACGTGATTGTTCAAGTGTCTAGTATGACACCATTTGAAATTCTGAAAAGCACGATTTTCGAAAAGTGCATTCGGGCAATCCGAATTTTTCGGTTTCGAATTATGTGTTATGTGGGTTTGGTCAGGTCCCATAAGTGGGACGAGTGCGCACTTGTCCATTTTATAGCCTTCTCCCGGCTGCCCGCTGGTGGCATGGAGCTTCGATTTCGGACTCCCTTCACGGCTACACTGGACCGCTATGTGGAAAAGTGTAGTACGTTACATTCATCAAGCCTTTGTTGGACCCCACAGGCTAGCATTTCCCACCAGCGTGTGTTTGCGGGTTATCTGCATGGCATCAACACAATCAGTATTGTCCTCTTTGGTGGGAATCGAACACCCAACCTCAATGGTAAGAGGCGTGCTTGTAAAAGCAACAAAACCTTGAGGTTGGGTGTTCGATTCCCACCAAAGAGGACAATACTGATTTGTGTTGGATGCCGCGGTATAACCCGCAAACACACACTAGGTGGGAAATGCTAGCCTAGGTGTGGGGTACAACATTAAAAGGCGCCTTTTAAAAGGTGATTTCTGATTCTAAATGACCTAGCGATATGGAATTTCATTTTAGCTTAGGAATCGGATCTAATTATGGGCCCTAAGCAAATCAATTTTATTGGAGGATAATTAGGGTGAATTTATCAAGTTTTGTTCGGATGACGTTAAATTAAGTTCGATTTGAGGTTTCTTTCGTGGTGAGGAATTCCTCCCTCTTGAGATGCGCGTCCAGATGTCACGTAGGAAGTCAGGCACGCGACTCACCGGGGAGGGGTTCCAACATGCACAAGACCGCTATGCGGGAATGAGCAGTACGTTCTGCTTTGGACCGAACCAGACCATTTGATGTGTTATGTGTTTTTGTCTTGTTTCTAAGTGTGCTGCATTGCATATTTTGAAAATGTTTAAGAAGTTCGGATTTGTTCATGAAATGTGAAAGAAATGTGAAAATCTTGAGAAATAAACAATTTTGGATTTTCAACCAGAAATTTATTGAAATTGCTTGGAAATGATTTGAAAAGTTTGAAAGAAAATAAGCTTTCGATGATTTTGTTACTGTATGACTTTTTGCAAAAATGGTAACAGGTTAGAGAATGGGTTTTGCTTATTATTTAATTTATAAACATATTATCCACGAGTTGTGTAGCTCACCCCATTTCATCCCCATCTCCAGATTTCGAGCAGGAGATCGGATGAAAGTATGTCAAGATGTTTGGTTCGATTTTGTGTCATTTGAATTTTTGTGTAAATTGGGATTGTGTTGGTATGATTATCGGGTTGTATTTGGATATGGATAATGGATTTTACACATTGAATTGAGATATAATTATGATTTGTGTATAGATGAATGTGAATGAATGTAATTTGGATTTCGTATAATGTATTTCGGATATGGATATGTAGATATAGGATTGCGTTTGTTATGTTGGATCCCAGACGAATAATCCAATGATACTGGATATTGTGAGAATATAGAAGTGTATTTTGAACACTTTGCAGGTTTGGGTTAATGAAAATGCAGCCGTTATGCTGCCCAATTTTTTATAAGAAAATTGGTTATATGGCAATCAAAGAAAATAAGAACGGATTAAGGGATGAAATTTTGGGATATGTATGTCTGTATGAGTTTTGCGATTTATGCAATTGAGTAGAATGGAAAAGAATGAAAAGAAAAAAAAAATATACCAGATTTTGGATCGGTTTAGTCTAGGTTTCCAACGCTATAAGTTGTCCATACTTTGTGTTTCCAACGGATGTCGAGATTTAATTAAGTTCGATTCGCTTATCTGATTCGTTGATTTCGCTTTCGTATTTTATTCAATTCATTTTCTCATTCTATTCCGATGTGTATTCCTTTCGATATCCGATTTTCTTTTGATCCGTCGTTGCTTTATGATTCGATTTCATTCTATCCGCTTTGTTATTCGTATCCTATTTGCTTATTCAATTCGTTTCGCTATTTTCGCTTTTGCTTTTGTCTCCGTTTTGTACTTTGATTCCGTATTTTGTTATTCGTTTTAACTATCTGCCACTTCGTTTTAGTTTCCGTCTTTCGCTTTTCCGGTTGGGATCCGATTCCCGGATCGGGTCCCAACACCAAATGAGATGATTTCTGATTTGTGATAAACTAGAATCATGGAGCTACAAATGATATGAAGAAATGGGAATCTAATTCAGTCTCTAAGATGTGTAAATTTCATATGGAAGTTGTATATAGTATACTGTTATGAGCAAGAGCAGTAAAAAAAATGTTTGAAGTATATCTTTTGAATCACTGAACCAAATTGAATAATTTCGGAGGAATAAAAAACTTAAGAAAATGGAGGATATTTTTCTAGAAGAAAGTGATGTGTAAGAAGGTTCAAGGATATTTTTGGCAAGACACTTAAGTTTAAAAGAACATAAGCTTATAGGGAAGGATAAAATGGACTTTTTGGACTCATTAATGGCATAATTGGAAAAAGAAGTATTGTCTTGCTTATAAATGGAGAAGAACTACGTGTATGAGAAGATTCTGGAGAAACAAAATGTGTGGACGAGAAAAGAGATAAGACAGAGAAAACATGAAAAAGAATGAGAGAGAGAAAGAAGAGAAACAAGCTAGGGTTTCATTTGTGTTAACCCTCAAGAAAGATTTTGAGGATGTTCAAGAAAAGAAAAGGTAGAGGAAGACAAGAGCTTCCTTTTGAGCTAAGGATCCCTTCATTTGGTGAAGAATGAAGGGATCAAGAGGAACAAGAGAAAGAACCTTTGATACCTCAGGTTGTTTGCAAAGAGAAGAAGCATTTTGAGCAAGTCAAGTCTTTTAAGCAAGGAAATTAAGGTGGGTACATGGTTATAATAGAATCAATAAGCCACGACGGTTTTCTTTAAATCAAAGAAGTTTTCTGATTTTAAATTTCATCATAAGTGTTACATCTATTGTTGTGAATGATTTGAGCATATCTTTGATATTTCGGTATATGAACTTTTTGATGAATTTCGAAATACATTTCATGTTATGCCTTGAAACACGTCATGGCATTTTGTACGAATGAAAAGATAGAAAAGGTCAAAAATTAGAGCAATTGATAAAATGATATGAGCATGCTTATGTGCTTCTGTTTGGGCGAGAGTGGAACCATTCTGTTCGTCACGTGCACGTTGACAAGAGCCTTCTCTCGGCTGCCCGCTTGTGGCATATAAGCTCCGAAACAGACTCATTCTGTTCATGGGGTAAACTTTGGTTTCCTCATTCTGTTTCCTTGGGACCCTCGAGCCATTTATTATGCATTGCATCTGTGAATTTTCAAGTTGATGGGTTCATGCTTTGTAAGTTGTGAATTTTGTCTGCACAGCAAGAATTTTGAAAAGTAAGCATTTTTATGATTCAAAGAAAGATTTCTAAGACAAGAAAAATGTTTTCAAGGTTTTTGCTTATTCGTTTATTATAAACTGTTCCCACGAGCTGTCAAGCTCACCCCCTCTCTGTCCCATCATCAGGTTATAGCGAAAAGAAGATCAAGTGTTCGCGAGCCTAAAGGAATTACTATATTTTGCTACTTTGTACTTTTGTAATTAAGCCAATGGTGTGGCTTTTGATTTGTAAAAAAAGTATTTTCAAACTTGTTTGCTGGAGTAACGAAATGATAGATTTAAGTAGTTCAGTTATGTATGTATGTTTACAATGATTTAGAGCAAGAGTTGGATCCCGAAGTCAAACGAGATCCAACATAGGTGGCATCAGAGCAAGAAAATGAAGCGATGATAGTTATGATACTTTGAAAAGTTGGGCTCCGGAATCGGTGCCCAACACTCAGAGTAAGATTCAATCTCTAAAAGGGTCAAAAATGGGGCAGAAGAAGGAAGCAAAAGGTCAAACTAAGACGAAAAAAGTCAAACTAAGACGAAGATGATGTCATCAAGAACAAAACTAAGATGAAGATGACGTCAACAAAACTAAGACGAAGATGACGTCAGCAAGAACAAAACTAAGATGAAGATGATGTCAGCAAAACTAAGATGATAGGGTGAACTTTGAGAGACAGAATTGAAATTTGATGTCTTCATACGAAATGTATCCATATATCTCCAGGTTAATCTAAATTAAGAATCATCTCGTTTGGATGACCAGAGAAAACGTTATGGCTAAAATGCTGAAGCATACTCAGGGAACATTTTCCAGAGCAATTCTTTATTTCAAAATCTTTCCTTACACAATTCATACCAAAATTACCTTTTCTACTTCATTTCCTCCTCATTCTCAATTTCATTTCAAATCAATGTCCTCTATAAAGAAATCATAATCTATGTGTTGGATTTATGTAAATATAGTGCCCTGGAAAGCAAGTGTATTTACATGTAACTTTATCTTCTTCAGTTACAGTTTTGTAATGAAAATATTTATTATTAATAAAACAAAAGAGTTTGGTTTTATCTGTATGAGCATTATATATCTGGTCATAAGGTACCAAGATTCATTTGTAAGTAATATACATATACATAGAGATGTATGGGAAACATGTATATTATTAGAATATGAATTAATTGATTCACAGTTGAATAATCAAGTTGGTCGTTTGATTATGGTTTAGACTGTAGTGTTGCGATTTATCTCCATATAAGTAAAGGAGTTTACTTAAAGGGAATGATGAGTTTCATACCATGATAGTAGTAGACTATCGATAATGGCACTATTAAATGAATCTGGAATTAATTATGTTTTCAAGAATAAAGTGGGCCGTTACTTTAATCTTAAAACATACAACTTAAGCATTTGCTTATTATGAACCACAATCTTGATGAGTGGTGAACTCATATGTGTTTCATTATAATTCTTGATATGATCGGAATGGATTTTTACAGGGTATTAATCCGATTGTCGCATGTTAGAATTATTAATTGAAACATGTATCGTGGAACATTCACTCAAATAAAGAGTTTATAGTGTTATCATCTCTTCAGATGTTTTAAGGAGATTTGGTGATTAAGCTGGCGCGAGAGTTTGATGGACTAGCTACCCATCAAGTCTTAACACTAAGATGAGATCTTATGTGTTAATCACCATATAAAGTAAAATGAGAGATCTAGAAGGAAAAACCAACATAAGGGCAAAACGGTAATTTTACCCTTTGTTGTGCGGATGGCTATAATAAGGTTCTAAATAGGGTTTGCAATTGGACATATTCTCATAATATTTAATAATTCAAGAGTTCAACTAATTGTCTTTAGTGGAATGACATTTAGTTAATAAGCTAGAATTAAATCCAATGAGATTGAATTATTTCTGGGCTTATTGGAGCTTGACTTATCAAAGTCCAATAAGATTCCCCACTTGGCTTTAAGGAAGGTTATCAAGCTAAGTAAGAAGTAGTTTGGAGGCTTTAGAAGTCCATAATTGAATGATGGGCTTATACTAATTAATGGTTAATTGGAAGCCCATATGTTTATTTAGAAATGGGCTTGTTTTGGTTTAATGTAATTGATTAGATTAATTATATTAAAACAATTTTTTAAATGGAGAAGAAGCAATTTCGAAATTGTGTTAGGTTATATGTGTAACCACATTTGACATTAAAATACTAAATAAAGATGGTCTTTATTATGGTTCATCATTATTAAATGGAGTTATGAACTTACCATTAAATGGTTTAATGGTTGGCTTTTAATGTTGGCATGTAACCTATTTGCATTCATTAGATTAAAGATGAAAGATGTGCATTAGATGGACCATCTTCCTTCTTTCTTCTTGCCAAAACCGAAATGGGTATTCAATTATAGGTTATGGTCTTTTCAAATAGCCATTTTAAAGATAAATGAAGTAAGTCTCATTTATTGGCTATTTGATGAGTGATTAATGTAAGAAGTGATGCATTGGATGCCTCTCACTCTTTCCATTCATGCATATTTCGAAATTGAGATGTAAGAAAGGGTTCTTGCATGGTTTTAGACATTCTCTCCTTTCATGCAAGGTAGAACCGAAATTCCTAAGTGAAAGAATTGAAAGAGTTTCAATTTTGGTTCTTCTTCTTCTAAGAAAATCTCCTCCAAATATTTCTTCTCCTTTCCCACCAAAGGATTTTGTTAACCTAGTTGTCCTTGAAGAAAAAGTGGTAAATCTAATTGGTTGAGGATACTACAACAAGGAAGAAGATAGATTGCTAAAGGAAAAGACTCAAAGGCAAAGGATTTGGATATATGAAGGAGAGGATAGCGCAGCGAGGATTTAAAGCTGTAGTGAAGGAGTCGGTAATTCCTTTTATCTTGTTCTTGGTTTTATTATCCTTATACCATATCATGTATGGATTAGCATGTTGATTTGGATATATTGCTTCCACTGCAAGATGATTTCTTAAAAAGTTTTGAAATCTATCGTTTCTCCATACTAAGCATGCTTTCTTTTTCCGATCCAACACTATGAATAATCATGAACACGAATAACAGAACACACACATATGTACATATTCTTCATCAACTTACCACACAAATATTGCTTTCATTTTACTACTAACTTTCACTTTAATTCTTCCTATTTCAAAAATCTCTTATCCACCAAAAACACCCTAGCAAATCATGAATCTATCCACTTTCATTATTCCCTACTTTACTCTTGTCTATCATTTCTTGGTTCAAGAACTTTCATTCATGAGCTCCTAACTCGTGACTAATCACCCAAATTTCTCATTCAATAGTTCTCATCTTTCACGAAAAGTTTAGGGTCCAATAGCTAATGTGTGCTAGCACGTTCTAAAACTCTTTTTAAACGCCGCACAATTATCTCTCGGAAGAAGAACAAAGGTGGCTAGGGTTTTGTCTCATAATCTAATGAGACATAAGTTTCTCTATTTATAGAGAAACCCTAATTCCTATTCCTATTAGGACTAAGAATATCATAATCCTAAGCCTATTAGAATTATTGAAGCCTAATAAGTTTCGACCCATATTATATCTCATATAATAAAAGCCCGATAACTTATTTCAATCTAGCCCAATAAATATATCCACATATATTTATTCAATGCCTAATAAATTAGGCCCAAGAGAATAAGCCCAGATCATATCACTCTTTTTGTGCGACCCTATAGGCTCATTTGATGTTGGCAATGGGATTGATTACACTTCAAGGCCCATAAGTCATAAGCAGCCTCTAGCAAGACATTATGACTACTTAAATCAAATAAAGATCGATAATCTGATTTAACCTGTAACCATGGTTACAAACTAAGTCCCTTTGTAACACAATATTAAGATTAATCACAAGGCATGGTATATGTCAACCTTTGATTAATCATAGTTTCTTGATCCCCAAGTTGACTGATTATAATAAATGACATTGATGACTCCTCATCAATTCATTTGAGCACGGCCATGTATTTCTTTAGTCATACTTGTCAAGAGGCCCAAATGATATCTCTCTCATTTAAGAGAGGTACAAATCCCATCTACATCATTCACATCCTTTCGAATGATTTATTTAATGTCCAACATAAAACTACTTGTTATTCGGTTAAAAATAACTTAGTCTAATATCAAAACATTGAATTCCTCATGTAAGGAACCATGATGACTTCAGGTCAAAGGACTAAAGTCAAACCATATTGAGAATCACTAATGACATGAAACTGAGGACTGGACGTAGCCCACGGTTTGGGGTGAACCAGGAAAAATCTGCGTGTCTACTACTCTCACTCTCTATCTCACTTTTAGTTTCAAAGTTGATCTTTATTTACTATTCATATACTTAGCATTGAAAAGTTTGATCAATCAGGATTAATAAGAATTCTGTAAAGAATCTTAATTCTAACAAGTAATTCTAAAAGATATTCAAAAAGGGGAATACACAATTCAACCCCCCCTTCTCTTGCATTCTATTGTGTTTTTAAGTGCTGTATTAACGTGTGATTCACTTCAATTGGCTGGAAGGGTCGGATCACCCTAAACAGTAACCACAACTTGTAGAAATCTTAACTTCCTATTTCATGGTCCCTAATTTCCATACTTGACAATAATGGGAAGATCAGAGCATAATCTAAAACTTTTATGAAGGACTTAAAAGTAATTGCAACCTCTAACTAGAATTCTGCTAGAATTTATCATCCTATATCACATCCAAACTTCTAAATTCCACAACCAGAAATAATATATTGTACATCCTTGAAAATCTAGGATAATCTCCTATGACTTTCAAGTAGATTACTGAACTCAATTCAAAACATATCTGTCCATACTTTGTCTCAAATCACATAACACACCTAAATGTACACTTATGAACATTTTCACAAATACTTAACTTTGACTGATCATAACTTTCATTCCCGATATCGAAAAATATCAAACTTCATGGCGACAGAAAACTTCCAACATAATCTAGAAGTTCCATGAAGATCATTTCTCAAATTCTACTTAAATCATAAAGTCAACTCTCTACTCTAAAAAGTCAACTTTCTCAATTCTTCATATTCTCATACTTTTTTCTCTATATTTCTTGATTTTTTTAACTTCCGACAATGTATTCTCTATCAATTTCATTTAAACTCAAAACCATACTTTAGCCCACAATTAATCATAGACGTCGATAATAAAAGCATCTACGTGCTTATACTCTCTCATCATCAACTTGCTAAATTTACCCTCATATGACAATGCACATTCTTGAGTTGTCTTTTTCTTTGCACACAAATAATTCCCCTCAAATTCCTCATCTAATGTCACATTTATACTTCAAAAGTTTCAAGAAAAGTTCGGGGTCCAACATTTCTCCCCCTCTTAAAGGAATTTCGTCCTCGAAATTCCTACATGAGTAATCATCAAGCAACTTATTCTCTTAAATAATTTCTTCTAAAAGATCATAATCGGTCACTTTCTTATCTCAGTTCTCATTATACATATTTCTTAATTTATTCACCATGTTTCACTTCTTGTATCTAATACCATCAATACTATTGTCAAAATCACTATCCATAAATCAGTATTTCCTAACGTATTTGAATCAAGTCAATGGTCCAATTCTCAAGGAACCTTACCATGGACCCATCATTATTCCTTATCAACCTTTCTGAACTTCTATACATATACCTCCATCATTGATGTCATCTTTCAAGCATTCCATGTTTAATCTCACTCATGACATTCTAACCTCAATATCATACACATTCTTATGATCGGTCATATAACTCATCACCTCAATCAAACAATCAATTAGGTTCTTCAAGTAATTCATGGAAACTTATTCAAATCAATCATATCCATTCACTAATTCTTAACAAATTCTTAAGCATATCACTAATACATATGCGCCTATGTAAGATCATAATACCGGCGCTCTGATACCACAAATATTAGATCCCGTTTTTGAAACCCAACAGCATAAACTTAAGATCATCATACATCTAAAGCGTGGTTCCTGGAAATCCTTTCTTGCTTTGATACCACCTATGTTGGGTTCCGGTTTGGAAATCGGACCCCAACTAGAACAATAGAATCATATACGTTGGATCCCGCTTCTGGAACCCAATCTTGAAAACATAATCGAAACACATGTGCATAACGTAAGCAAACTTGTACTTGGCGAAAATAAAATCCATGAAATCAAATCATATCAAAAGCGAAGGAATCGAAAGCAAATCGAATCGTAGGAACAGAAACATAATCGATTCGAACGGTCCAAAACAACAAATGGTTCGATCAAACTGAAACAAATTTCCGACATCCGAGAACGTGTAACTGAGAAGAACTAGCATTGGAATACCTTTAGACTAAACCAATCCTCAATCAAACTCGATTCATAACGTTCTTCGAAATCATGCAATAGCTCAATCTCATCTTTAACAAATCTTATACTTATTCTCCTTCATATTCATTCATACTCTTGACATTTAAATCAAATAGTAACTTAAATCCCTCAATGAATTCATGTGAACTTATATACATCAATCTCACATTCATCCATATCTCAATTCAAATACATAAGTTTCATAATCAGGTCACAAACCATAATTCACTTTTCCATTGTATATACAAATCCATAAATCAATTTCATCATGATATACATGCTTACAAAACCTTAGAGGCATTCGAAGCCATTTTATAACATCAATATCAAAACCCAAAAATGCTCAACATGCCAAAGATCTAAATCTTGCAACAGATTAACTTAAAGGCCAATCATAAGCATAACGATCGGACATCTAGACATGCTTTCATTCGACCTCCCTATTGATACTGGGAGATGGGGATGAAAGGGGGGTGAGCTTTACAGCTCGTGGATACACATTTATAATAAAGAATAAGCAAAACCATTTACAAAAGATAACTCATCGCCGTGGTACACTTTGAAATCATAGTAATTGTGTATGTAAAAACCATTCTTGCTTGATCTTGAAACAATTCATGAGTGGAATTCAAAACATGAATGCATGAAACATAACAATAGATCATAAGCACATAACATAGCATAATGGTTTGGGTTGTCCCTGATTCATGACGTACTACACATGCCATCGAAATGTTGATGTGTAGACGTAGTTTCGTGAGGGAATCTTTATGAGAAACCCTGTGCCACTAGCGGGCAGGCGGGAGAAGCCTTTTCGTGAGTCAATGTGCACTTGACTATTCGTGAGGGACATACCGCAAACCCACATAATTATGCATGATTCATGTTCTTGTAAACTTGTTTGTCAAACTGGCACTTGCTTGTAACTTGCTTGTCATAAGTCGTAAAACATGATTTCATGTACATGTATTCTTGAAAGGAGAAAAACCCCTTTTTGAATCCTTTTCATGAATGCAAATCATATAATAACCTATAATCATTCATAATAGTATGTAATGCAGTCGTGATGATGCAATTTAAATGCATTAATTCTTTCTTGATTTGAACAAAACAATGAGTGACTTATTTACTTTATTATAAACATGAACCCACCTTGCGTTCCTTGCTTATAAACTTGTATAGGTATGCCTCTCCTCTTGTTCCTCTTTCCTCACTTGGTTTCCTTAACCAAATAACCAAATTTCCAATCAATTTGGGGTAGAAATCGGAAAATCAAACTTTAATCATTCAAACTACAACCAAAACTGAAACAAGAATTTCATGTTCAACTTCCATCCAAATTGTAAGATTCTTAAAGACTGATTCAGAACTTCATTTCTTCATGAAACTTGTAGCCCTATGTCTCTAGTTTACAAAGCAAAAAGAATCACCTCATTTTCACATCTACATCAAAAGTTATGCCTACAATACCAAAGCATGTCGCAGCAGGAAAATGGTCGTTCGCCGCGACGAGAAGATGGAGCGCGCGCGCCGCGACGTGCTCATCTGCAGGTCATGACGTGCGACGACGAGAAAGCTCTGTAACTCTTTTTTTTCACTTTTCGCAACCATAATCCTCCCATCTTTCAATTATAAACACATCTAAACATTAAAACACCTCCTAAACTTCATTTCTAACCTCAAAATCATTCATAACAACAACATGATCATCAACCCTAAAAGATTTAACCATTTTTCCATAAACTTCTCCACAACCGAAACCTACACATTCTAAGCTATTCTAGGGTTTCATCTAACCCAAATAAAAATGAATAAGCTCATACTTACTTGATAATGCTTCAAGTCCTTCAAAATCTTCAAGGATCCCCAAAGCCCTACCTTCTCTCTCTTTTTCTCTTCTTCTTCCTCTCTTCCACGACCACGACTTCTCTTCCTCTTCTTCTTATTTCTAATTCCTCTTTCTTCTTTCCTCTTATAATTCCTACTTTTATGGGTGGGAAATGTCCATTTTGCCCTCCCACATAAGCCTTAATACTCTTAGACTTAAGTATCATGCACAAAATGCCCCTATAAAATCTTATCACTTTGATACTTCAATTCAGAAATTGAAAATCTTAGGGACTAAATTAGAATTTAATTCCTTCAGATAACTTGTAGTCCCATGCCTCTAATTTACTTAGAAACAATAATCGACTTTAGGATATCTACAGCTCAAGATTATCATCAAAATAGTGAAACTTGCTTAGAAAAATATCTAACTCATCTTGACTCAATCAATATCAGAACAATCATAATTTCCTATCATGATGTAGGTAATTGTCTTAGAAATCCAACGCTTTGAAAATCGGGTTAATCGGATGTCGGTCGGAAAAGTTAGAAGCAAAAGAACGGCAAGGGTCGGATCACCCTAAACAGTAACCACAACTTGTAGAAATCTTAACTTCCTATTTCATGGTCCCTAATTTCCATACTTGACAGTAGTGGGAAGATCAGAGCATAATCTAAAACTTTCATGAAGGACTTAAAAGTAATTGCAACCTCTAACTAGAATTCTGCCAGAATTTATCATCCTATATCACATCCAAACTTCTAAATTCCACAACCAGAAATAATATATTGTACATCCTTGAAAATCTAGGATAATCTCCTATGACTTTCATGTAGATTACTGAACTCAATTCAAAACATATCTGTCCATACTTTGTCTCAAATCACATTACACACCTAAATGTACACTTATGAACATTTTCACAAATACTTAACTTTGACTGATCATAACTTTCACTCCCGATATCGAAAAATATCAAACTTTATGGTGACATAAAACTTCCAACATAATCTACAAGTTCCATGAAGATCATTTCTCAAATTCTACTTAAATCATAAAGTCAACTCTCTACTCTAAAAAGTCAACTTTCTCAATTCTTCATATTCTCGTACTTTTTCCTCTATATTTCTTGATTTTTTTAACTTCCAACAATGTATTCGCTATCAATTTCATTTAAACTCAAAACCATACTTTAGCCCACAATTAATCATAGACATCGATAATAAAAGCATCTACGCGCTTATACTCTCTCATCATCAACTTGCTAAATTTACCCTCATATGACAATGCAAATTCTTGAGTTGTCTTTTTCTTTGCACACAAATAATTCCCCATAAATTCCTCATCTAATGTCACATTTATACTTCAAAAGTTTCAAGAAAAGTTCGGGGTCCAACAATAAATGTATGTTAGATGCAGTATCGGGAGGTTCATTAATTGATCTTATAGCTTCGGAAGCATGGGATTTGATAAAAAAAGATGGCTCTGAATCATCAACAGTATAGTGTTAAAGAGACTCAAGGAGTGCATGAGTTGGGTGCCACAATAACCCAATCCAAAAGAATGGAGAGTTTGGAGTCAAAAGTTGACTCTTTGGAGAGTAGAGTGACCTCACAATTATCCTTCATCATTTTAGAGCTGAAGAATATAAATGTACATCACCTGACATCTTCTATGGATCTTACAACACCCAATTGTGATACTTGTGGGTAAGTGATGCACATATCTAGTGTTTGCCCCAGTTGGTATGAAGAAGTGTCTGCATTGTATCCAGGACGATCAAATCAGAAATGGGACCTTAACTCCAACACTTATAATGAGAGATGGAAGGCCAATCCTAGGTTTAGTTGGAGGAATGAAGAGGGACGATATCCAAATAGCTTTCAACAAGGGGGAGGAGCTGGTACTTCCACCAACCAGTTCCCCAACCAACAACAAATCATGACCATCCCACCTAAGGAGGACACCAACCAACTGCTGCATAATATGATGAATTTGATGAAGGAAGAACGGAATTCTAACAACAACCAGTTTAATGCCATAGCTTCTCTGATTCAGCACAATTCTTCAAAGAATGTTGCTTGGTTCAATGCCTTGGAAAACATAATGGAGCAATAGGAGATGAAAGTTGAAAATATTAACTCATATGTCACTCATTTGTCCAACAACATGAGTGAGAACCAAGAAGCAGTGGAACCATTCTTTCAAACACTGTGATGAACCCTAAAAGTTTAAATGCAATCACTCTCTGAAGTGGGAAACAAGTGAGGTTCAAACGTCAAGATGAAGAAGAATATGAAGAGGAGATTGATAGTGGGGAATTGCCTTTGACAAAGAACAAAACCAAGAAATTCGAAAGCTCCAAAGAAAAATCACTTTTGGATGAAAGGAAGTCTGAATCAAGGAGCAAAGGAGATACTTCAGAGAGCTACAAGGAACAACCACCAACAAGTAAGCATGTGGAATTAAGCAAGCATGGAGCCAATGAAGCCCAAGGTAAGGAGGCAAATCTTCAAGACCTTCCTTTTCCTAATTCATATTTGATGAGCAAGTGAATGATTGACATTAAGCATGAAAAAGATATCATTGGTTTTTTTGGTAAAGTGGAAGTCAATATTCCTTTGCTTGATCTTGCGAAACGGATTCCTGCTTATGTTAAATATCTTAAAGACCTGTGTAACCATAAGAGGATGTTTAGGCCCAATGGACCCAATGAGAGAGTCCAAGTAAGCTAGTACCATGATTAGCATGAAAGAAGGTATGATCACTATGGAGTTAGGACACTAGTAGGTGAGTTTTAACATGTATCAGGCTATGAAACACCCCTATGAGGACTATTCGCTCCTAGGAGTTAACATGTTTGATATTATTGTTGATGATGCATGCGCTGAATTTGAACTCGCAATGAACCCATTCACTAATGACTCCATGGAAGAGGATTTTTTGTTAATGTTTCAGGTGAACCGAGAAGTGTGGGCTTTAGCACAGAAGTGGCAAGTGGTCGAGTTACCTCACCACAGCATGGCTATCAGCCAAACGTCACCTAGTAGAGGAAGGATCCACTGTAAGCAACAGGTCATTTCTCATCCTTCACTTACAACTTACTTCTGCTCTGTGATTAAAGATGACATTGCTATGCATGAGTATGTTGAATAAGTGTGGGGGAGAAACTGCTTCAGTAGGACTTAGGTTTAGTTTCAGTAGGACTTAGGTTTAGTTTTTAGTTATTGCAATTTTGCTTCAAAAATTCATCTTCCCTTTATATTCTGTGTTTTAGTCGATGCATGACACATCTTCTATGAATGAGAAAATTGGTGTAGATGGTGAATTGCATATTGTTTTGTGATGATTAAGGACTTTGCATATGAACTGAGTATCCACTTAGAAATTTTCATGTCTTGTTTCTTTTTCCTTAGGAAAACTTCGCCATGGCATGGCTCACTTCTCCACGGCATGGTTCATTTCACCGTGGCGAACTCATCTTTCGCCGCGACTATGAGGCCTCTCCAAGCCAATTCACGGCGGCGTAATTAATTTTTTTACCGCAGTGAACATTTTTATGCAGTTCTCACCATGGCATGAAATAATTCTATTACCGCGACGAAAAGTCTATCTGCATGAAAACATTGAGTGAAATTTCCTTTTCACCCTCCTTGTTCTTCTGCCCTTTCATCTGCCCTCTGTCTTTTTTGTCCTTTTCTTCTCCTTTCTTTCTCAACTTACCGCCCCCTCCTCCTTTTTCATTTTTGTATCCTTCTCTCATAGTTTGTCGTGGCAATCAGAATCCCCTCGCGACATTCCTCTTCATTTTTGTTCTCCTCGATCCATTTCGTGTTTGTGGTTTGCATTTGTGCCTCCCTCATCCTACTTCGTAAATCTTTCGCTTGTTCAGCTTTTTCCTCGTTGTTTTATCTAACATCAGGGCAAGTTCGCCGCGGCGAAGACACTTGTGGTAAGTGCAGCCTCGCCGCGGGGAGCCTTATAGGTTTTGTTTTTAGTGAATTTTGTTTAATCCTTTGTTTATTTTTCTATGCTTGGTTTTTCTACGAGAACATCCCTCGAACTAAGAATCCTACCTGTCATTCCCCCACCATGTCATCTAGTTCATCCGACTCCTCCCGTTAATCCCATTCCTCCTCTCATTCTGATCTTCCCACTAGCACTGACTCCGATTATGTAGACCTAGCCAAAAGGGAACGCCACTTTTTTTTGACCCCCTACAATAATCCTTTCGTCTGACAATTGGTACAATCTCAGCTCATGGGACTAGTCCAACCTAGGGATCAAGGCAACAACAAATGTGTTCACCACTTCTATACCTATGCTTGCCTCCATAAAACCATGGAAATTAATTTCTGTGGTGTACAAGTCCCTACCACCTTCACCACCGCAAGCATCCGTAACCACTAAAACCTCCCACCTATTCTCCGCTACCATTATGATCAGCTAATCTACCACTATCCAAGGGATGATGTCTTTCATACCCTCTGTCCCGAGAGTGCCGTCTGATATCAATCCATAATCTATCAACGCTACCTAAAGCGTTCTGATCTCTGCCCTGAAGCTCGTCCTTGGCTTCATTTGGTTAACAACAATATCATCCCCACCTCCCACCTAGCCTACATCACCAAACAGCAAACGTTGTACTTGTACCTTCCCCACCCCCTACACATCCCACCTCATTTCCCAAAGTTGCTGCCAACCATGCCGATGCATTGCCTCGCGAGGACAATCCTTCGGCTCCTGAGCCCATCACTTTGCAGACCCTCGCTAATCGAGTTGATGGCTTATCTGTATACTTAGCTACCCTCCGGGACACCTTTCATCAGGCCATCACCTGGTAGGATCGAGATCGGCAGTACCGGCGGTAGATGGATGCCTTGCTCGCACAGTACCTGCACTTTCAACTTCCTTCTGATGAGGATGACCTGCTTATTGGTGCTAGCCCATCGGGAGCAGATCCTTGGGACGCAGGGGATGATCACTCGATGGAGTAGTTTGAGTGTTTCTTCTTGTATTTTCCTTTTGTTTTATTTTTCTAGTTAGTTTTTCGGATGCTCAGTCAATTTTGTAATGTCCAAACTTTTTGCCCACCATTTGTATATAATTCTCTTTTTCCTTCCAATTTGTTGTTAATGCACCTTCCCCTTTCACTTTATTGCATATTTATGATAATTGTTCTTCACAATGAGGACAATATGATGTTTAAGTGTGAGGGAGGTTTTCCCACTTTGCAACTTTTGTTTATGCATCATTTCGGCCATTTAAATGTTTGTGCAAGTCAATTGTGCATAATGTTCAAATTCTAAACTTGGTGACTTGGGCAAATCAGTTGTTCAAAAAGTTTCTGACGTTTTAGACTTGGCAATGTGCGGACTTCATGTTTTTCACAGTGACAAAATCTTTTTTTGCCTCGGCGCCATACTTTTGCAGAAATTTTTTTAGTTTCCTCAATTCAACAATTCTCCCTAATTAGATTCTTGTCACTCTTGTATCTCAAAGATTTTATAAGTTTCAAAGCGATCCTAATGTTTTTGAAAAAACCTCCCATTCTTTAAATGATAGTCGGTTTTGGCTAATTTCATTTTCAATGTTTTTAACACAAAGTAAGTGAGGGTATGCTGACAAAGAAGCACTTTGTGTTTTGAGATTGTTCATTGAGATATTAACCTTGTTTAAAGGATATTTATGCCTGAATTTTTCATTTTTGTGTGTATGTGCTTATTTCATATCTCTCTAGAACTTGTTTCAATTCTTAATCAAAGCTTGATGAACTAGAATTTTGTTAATATGATAGAGGCATTTTTTCAAAACCCTGTTGACCCAAACACAATCCCCATAAACACCTATCAATTGATAGCCCCTTGAGCCATAATTTTTGAGCACATGCACACATCTTCTTATAATGTCAATCTTTTATTTCACATTTTCTTCTAGTTATCTCAAGAAATTGGTTATTGAGAAAAGCCATTGAAAAAAAAGAAAAGAAAGAAAGAGAACAATTTCCAAAAAGAAAGAAAAAATTATATATATATGTTCTCAAAAGAAAATATTCTCAACAAAATGGTGTCTAAAAAACAAAAGGGTTAAGAAATAAATTATGTTGTCATTTGTGTAAATATTGTCTTACTGTTGACATCTATTTCATAATTGTGGTGCATGTACTCTTTTTTTTCTTCTTTTGTCCATTCCATCCATTTCATCTGGCCTTCCGTGCATTACAACCTTGAAAAGTCCTCTTGATTTTTGAGATTATAGTTCTTGTAGTGGAGAGGTAGAACTATCACAAACTTATGGTAGAGAATGGACTAAGCAGATTTTAGAGTGAAATTTTGCCAAAAACAAGTGAGATGACAGCAAACACCTTCCCTTGAGTGAAATCTCTTGGATTAAATTCTTATAGTGATTATTTTCTTGGCACAATTTCAGTCTGCTTTGATTGATTTATAAGAAAGTGATTTTTGCCAATTTCCTACTCTTATTTTAAGCATTGTCAGAATTTTTCTTTTGCACTTGTGTCTCTTTGACTCTATCAAACTTTGTCCAAGAGTACAAAGGTCTAAGTCTGGGGGAATCTGATTGAGCCCAAGTTTATTATATAAATTGGCGACATTTTCATGACTTTTACTATACTTTTTCACTCCTATTTCTATATTTTATGCTTAAATTGATTCTTGAGTGTGTACCTTTATTTTATGTAGTTTGAGAGTAAAAATTATCACAAATCAGTATTAATTGCACTAATTAATTTTCTGAGAACAATTGATACTATAAACTACCATTGTTCATTGTAGGAGACTCAAGGAGAAGGGACTTAAAAAGAAGGTGTAGAGTCAAAGAAGGCTAAAGTGAAGTCAACAAGAGAACAGGCGTAACAGGAAGTTCGCCACGGTGAAATACAAAGGAATCTAGGCTGAACTTTCGGGAAAAGTTCGCGGTGGTGAAAATTAATTCTTTCGCCGCGACGAAGGAACCAGCAATGAAGCAAAATCTTTAGAGAAAAGTTCGCCGCGGTGAACCTTTGAAAACTTGAACTATTTTTAGAACATTTACCCACTGTGCAACCCGACCTAAATCATCTTTCCTTTAAAAACCTTCCAAATTAGGTTAACAGTCGATAGATACAGATATATAGATAGAACATACACTCGACTCTCTCTCAACTTCGACCATCATTCATCACTCTCCTCCATTTTCATCGTCAATTTCTTCATCAACAGTTGCTACCATGGATGCTACTAGTGGGTTTCCGGCTGTGAGTTTTCCCGAAGCAATGCTTGGCTAAGCACCTTTTCCTCTTGAAGATGTAGCAATGGATGGAGTTCAATGGGATTTAAAGGGGAGTAGTTTAATCTTGTTTAGTTACATTATTAGCAACTCCTAAGTTTAGGGACTGTAATTTGTAGTTGAATTTTCTTAATTAGAGTTTAATCAAGTATTGAACATTTAATGTGTTATTGGGTTTGTTGATCTAGAACTCGGAGCTTGAATATATGAAGTCCCATATATGTCTATTAGTGATTTTGTTAATTCTCTTTTATCTGCCTAGTTGTGTTTGATTTTGAGATGATGCTAGATCCCAAATTGACCATTTGCATTGACTTACCCATTGCACATACTAAGATGCATTCAACAAGGTTTTAAGAAATAGAGTTCATTGATTAAAATCTTGGGCTTAAAGAGTTCTTTAAGGTTTACCATTTGAAACTTAGTGATTTCTACTCCTATCAAAGATAAATTTCGAACTATGATAGCCAAAGCTTATTTTCGAGAGGATCCTATCATTATTTGAACGTTTTTTTATCTTTCCATTTTCTATTCCCAAAAATTAAAAAATATTTTTTACACATTTCTCTTACAATTCATTCAATTTTGTTTAGTTTTCTAAAAGAACCAAAAACTCCCTCCCTACCAACTTAGCTTGCATTTCATGACATATATGCTAGCTTAAGTCCATTTGTATAATTTTTGATTAAGTGAGACGACCTGAGGTTGTATTCTATACTGTAATCATTGGAATTAAATTTTTGATTCGACCACCAAAGGTAAGAGCGAAAAGTCGCGAATCACCACTTAAATACTTTGTTATCTTCTTCTTGTTGCTAACGAAACCCAACCTATTCCACATTAAAAAGGTGAAGATCGTGTATATGGAGGAGCTAGGGTTTCTTGGTGATTTGAAGGAGCTTTGAAGCAAAATCAAGTAAGTAACGTATTCCTCTTTATAGCTTTGATGAATAGAGCATGTTTGATGATAGTTAGGAGTTAGATATTCATGATATAAGGATGGGTATATGCTAAAAACGTGGATGAGAAATGGGGATAGATTCATGTCTTGCTTGTGTTTTGATGGATAATATATTAGGGAATGACATAATGTTGGATTGAGTGAGTGAATGGTGTTTAAAGTGTGATAGAAAAATATTAGCTAGGACATTTTTCACTGATTAAGCTTCTGTTTGTTTAGACATAATTTTTTATGTAGTTATCCAAATGAGATTATCTTTGTTTTGGATTAAATTAAAGATATATGGCTACATTTTGTATAAATACATTGATTTCAACTTCTATCTTTAAGACTTTCCAATTTTGACTTGAAGTTTAGGATTGGGTCTAGGAAAAAGGGCAGAAAAACTAGATAAATATTAGGTTTTTGTTATGTTTTCTTAATGAATTAATGTGAATCCCTTGGGTTTTTTTGTGATGATGTAAAATGAGTCTAAAGCTAAAGAAAGGGATTAATGTGGTGTCTTGAAATGTGAAGGTTAATGGGTAAATGATGAGTATTGAACTAGAAATGAAAGTGGAAATGAAGTTAGTGGTGTTTTTGATCAATCATGGGCTATAATTTGGTTATGGATGATATTGAGTTGAAATGGAGTTAGAGTAATGGGTAAATGATGAGTATTGAACTAAAAAGGACAGACTAAGCATGAGAACTTGAATGTTGTACGTAAAGAGTTAGAAATCTGGAAAACGTAGAAAACAATTGGGCATACTTTGGTACAAGAGGCATAACTTTTTCTGTAGAACTCGGATTGAGGTTACTTAGGCATGGTTTTAAATAAGACTTCGAGAGCTACAACTTCTATGCAGAACTCGAGATGATATTTTGATATCTAGAGGGTCAAATTTTCAAGTTTCTGTAAGTGACCCATAAAAGTCCATTTAACGGACATAGATATCCACCTAACAAACATTCACTGGTTTAGTGACCCTAATTGAGGCTTAAATGGGTCTTAAATTGAACCTAGTATGATCCTTGGTTTATGTGACTAATGTATGATAGCTTTGAAGTGAAAATGAAGGTTATAACTTAATGAATGAAGGGATAATATCAAAGGAACTAAGGCATGAGTATAATGGGAATGAAGATGTTCATATGATTGTAGCTATGATTCAAAGAAGTTGAGTAATATTTATTAAAGGATTAATTGTGAATGAGAATTGGATATTATGAGATCATATGAGGTTAGAAAAGAGATGACAAGAAATTGAGTTATGTTATAGAGTAACCAAGTGTTCTTGAGGTGTAAGCTTATGAATAAGCTAGAGACATACAAAGGGTAAAGATCGAATGGAGAATTTAGAATGATCATGTACAATTGAACTGTAAATCTAAGTTCAATTAGACATAATGAGTTATGAAATGGGAATGAGCATAAGATGTGAATTTAGAAAATATACCCAGAATTGTCATTGAGCATGCATTATACATTATACATATACATATGTGTAAAATTGAATGTTTATGTGATTGTGCAATTAATAATGTGTGTGCAATATGTGTTTTGCATAATGATGATACAGGATAGAACGTCCGCATCCAGATTTTTTTCGGATCATGGAAGCTAATGCTAATCTGGAGCGTATTGTGAGTAGACCTTGATGATCTTACTTTATTGCTTGTTTGTTTACATTATGTATTGAATGATTATGAATGTGATTTTTTTGTTGAATTCCAGACAGTGAAGGGCCGATGGTTATGATATATGAATGGGATATTGAAGTACTACTTGTATATAAACAATGTCAAGGTTACGTCTCCATTCATTAAATTTCTCTCCGTTTTCCAATTTGTTATTAGTCAAGAGCATAGTAAGAGGATTCATATTATGGTGATTATGTCTAAAAATATAAATTATTAAAGAATAAGCATACCAATCAATAATATTGGAACTTTATATAAAATCATAATACATGTATGCATGATGATAGATTTAACAAAACTCAAAAAATATAAAAATCTTTATACGACGGTTATTTTTCTTATCTATAACGGATTAAGTGACGGTGGACCATCTTATCCATTAAAAGAAAAACTAGGACCCTCCCACTAAAAAAGCTACCAAGCATCTTCATGCCTAAACTTTAAAGAAGCGCTATAATTTGGTCCATACATTTATCAACAGAGCTACAGTGGGTAGGTTAATGATAAAATATGTTAAGTGTGTAACCATTTGATTCATCCACCAAAGGTACTTGCAAATCATGCCTCCATCGGAGGTCACTTTTGCTACCAATGAGTTGACTTATCCTTTTGGAGACCCAAACTATGCAAGATGTAGGATTTATGTTCTTTAGTGGGGAGTAACACTTCACCACATGCAAATGGGCCATCATATAAAGACCATGGACTTTCACATGAGCATCCTCTTCTACTCAATCTTTTTGGTCTTTAAGTTTCAATATATACCATCTTATCTAGATGCAATTTATTAATCATCCTTTATTGTTTCATTATATATCTTATACATAATGAATGCATGGCAAAGCCTAGGGTTGGCAGTTATTCTAAATGACATACTTTCACATAATATTGCATATTACTAGCATCCATCCATCCATTCATCTCATGAATTATAAAACTAATTTTTATTGTCCATCCTAGAACATAAAAAATTACGAGGCTTTTTAGCCCCAAAAAAACAACTTTCTTGGACTTGGATCTTCTGCTTCAAACACTTCGCTCCTATGACACGACCCATTCGGTAAAAACGGGTAATGGCATTAATTTTACAACACTTTTTGCTTTTCATAAAACCAAATTTTTTCAATAGGAAAACAAAAAAATCCAGCACTTGAAAAAACTTCCAAAACTGAATTTGTCAAGAGAAACACAAAATTCCAGCACTTGAGAAACTCATAAAACCAAATTTCTCAAGAGAAACACAAAATTCCAGCACTTGAAAATTTCATAAACCCGAAATGGCCATTACACCATATCATAAGCTGAAACCATTACCTATTCTTTTCTTCGATCCATGGCTGCTTCATCTTAAACATTAAAAAAATTTGTACATTACAAAATCAAAGAAAATAGAAAATGAAGACAAAGAGGAAACTTGGTGATGATAGGTCACTCTCCTTGTTACAAACCATATGAAGAAAACTTACAAGATAAATCTATATTCTATGGACAACCAAAAGAGCAAAACATGCACCATATATATTTCTATCACAAAAAATATACAACATACATAAGTATAATTGCTAACCCATGCAACATATAGGAGCCAAATCATGCATAACAAAATGGCTTTGATACCAATTGTTGGATCGAAAATAAAAGCATACTAGATTTGGCTAAATAGTATATTTCACAAACTTTTTCTGAAATCAAAATATAGTGGAAGCATGATAACTAAATCAACATTTTTAATCCATATATGATAAACTATTAGAAAAACAAATAATATAAGAACAAGATCGAAATTTTATCTACTCCTTTGGGACAGTTTTAACTCCTCACTATTGTATCCTCTCCTTGTTATTGTATCCTCTCCTTACTATTGTGTCCTTAACCAATCTAATCTACCACTTGTTCTTCTTGGACAACTTGGTTAACAAGATCTTTTGGTGTGAAAGGAGAAGAAATATTGTACGGTTTTTCCTTTGTGATCAACTAGTTGAAAGAACCAAAATCAGGCACTATCATTCCTAATTTCGATTAGCTCATAAAAGAAAGGAGAGGGGAGTCTTCAAAACCAACCAGTGCACCACTTCTTTCGACTAATCAAAATGAACAAAAGGGAAATAAATGAGAGATTCTCATTTGTATATTATGGCTAAATGAAAAGACAAAAAACCAAACAAGATACTCTCATTTTTTGGTTATATGATGAAAGAAGGGAGAGAGAGCAACAAATGCACTACTTCCTTCTTTTAATCAAAATGAAAGAGAGGCCAATAAATGAGACATTCTCATTTTCAGTTATATGATGAAAGAAGGGAGAGAGCAACAAATGCACTACTTCCTTCTTTAATCAAAATAATGCTAAAAGGTTCATATGTTTTCCTACATGCCAACATTAAATGACAACCATTAAACCATTTAATGATGAGACCATTAAACCATTTAATGAGAACACCATTATGATAAAAACCCACCTTATATTTAGCAATTCAATGCTAAATGTGCATCTGTCTATTTAGCTATATAAAATTAAAATTCTACATCATTGTAAATTTCAGTTTTTCCCTCCTTTTTGTCTTTACAAATATTGTTTCAATTTAATTAATCCAATTAATCAAATCAAACCAAAATTCAGTCCATTGTTAAATGTTCATCTTGGACTTCAAATTAACAATTAATTAGTGTAAGCCCAACACTTAATTATAGGCATAAAACCCAATTTAATTAACTCTTAATTAAATTGTTGTAGTCTTATTATTCTGAATCTAATTTGGTCCTTTCCTTTATTTATTTTCTTTCTGGTAACCACTATTTATTTTTCTTACTTTGCTTGATAACCTTTCCTAGAAACCAAGTGGGGAATCTAATTGGACTTATATAATTCAAACTTCAATAAACCTGGAATTAATTTAATCTCATTTGAATTCATTCCAACTTATTAACCAAATGTCATTCCACTAAAGACAATTAGCTGAACTCTTGAATTACTAAATATTATGAGAACATATGTTTCATATTAGATGTACAATTACAAACTCTATTATGAACCATATTATAGCCATTCGCACAATAAAGGGTAAAATTAATGTTTTGCCTTTAATTGGTTTTTCCTTTTAGATCTCCTGTTTCACTCTATATGGTGATTAACACAAAAGATCTCATCTTAGTGTTAAGACTTGATGGGTAGCTAGTCCATCAAACTACTGGCACCAGTTTAATCATCAATCTTTATAAAACATCTAGAAGTGATGATATCACTATAAATTCTTTATTTAAGTGAATGTTCCCTGATACATGTTTCAATTAATAATTTTAACATGCAGACACTAGATTGATACTCTGTAAAATCCATTATGATCATATCAAGAATTATAATGAAACACATATGAGTTCACCACTCATGAAGATTGTGGTTCGCACATAATGAACTAAGTTACATTTTAGCACAATGTTTAGGGCTTGTGCTATAGATTTTAAAGGCTCATGGGATGATCATCTGCCTTTAATTGAATTCGCCTATAATAATTCCTACCACTCAAGAATTCAAATGGCACCAGGTTTGGACCTTTGTTCGTACCCTTGAAGGCCAAATAAAAAAATAATCGAAGGATTACAATATAGGATGCAACCTCGGGTTGTCTCACTTAATTGGAACCTAAAACTAATGGACCTAAGTTAACCTATGTGTCATGAAATGTAAGCTAATTTTGTAAGGAGGGGGTCTAGATCTTTGAAAACATTAACTGAACTAAATTGAATTGTAAGAAAAATATGTAAAATGTATTTTTGGATTTTTAGGAATAGAAAACGGAAAGATTAAGGCAAATAACGAAATAGTGATAGTATCCTCTTGAAAATGAGCTTTGGCTATCATAGTTTGAAATTAACTTTTTATGGGAGTGGAAATCACTAAGTTTCAAATGGGTAAACCTTAAAGAACTCTTTAAGTCCAAGATCTTAATCAATGGGACTTCATTTCTTAAAACCCTGTTAAATGCTCTTAATGTATGTAGTGGATAAGTTCATGCAACAAGTCACTTTGAGATCTAGAATCAATTCATTATCACAACTGCAAATTACAAATCCTAAACCTAGGAATTCATAAATCATAGTTGAACATGGATTAAGCTACTCCCCTTTTAAGCCCAATAAACTCTAGCCATTGACACATTTTTTAAGAGGAGAGAAAGACGCCTAGTCACACATTACTCCAAGAGACTTCACAATTGAGAAGCAATACGAGGCACCCATAATAGAAGTCGATGGTGAAAAATGGAAGAAAAAAATGATAAGGATGTGGAAGAAGAAGATGATGGAATAGGTGTGAAGATGGAATATGGATGTCTAATGTGTTGGCTCTCTCCTTCTCTCTTCTTGTAAGGAAGAAGTTGCTTCTATAATGGTTCTTCTTCGTTGATTCCTATTATTCTCTCCAACCCGCTCATGTTCTCCATTACCTGTATTATCACCATTCCTAGGTGGGTTAGCATGAAATTTAGGGTTTTGCAGAAAAGCTGGGTTCTCAGCCATGTTCACTATGTCTATTAACTCACTCTCACTCTTTGGTCGACTAGACTGTTTTTCTTTTCTCTCCTTTTTAATCTTTTGCAAACGTCTCTCAATTTAAGGGTAAAAAGGTAGAAGTTTGACTTTCTTGGGCATGTACGAAAACAATTCTAAATGGAACTAAAATAAAATAAAAAGTAACAAAAAATTCTTGCAAGCACACAAATTCAATTAAAAAGGCAAAATGTGAAGGATGCAAGTTTGTGGTGTATGAAAGTGTGTGTAACAACAAAGTGTGCAAGTAAAGTTTGTATGTATGAAAAAGCAACAAAGAAATGTTCAAAACTATGCGGTGTAAAAATGCTAAGTATGTGGTGTGCAAAAAGTGGTATCCTATTTTTTTGATTTTTCAAAAATTTTATGCTAATGAAAGAAAATGAAATCTTATACTATTAACAAGTATGACACTAATCTATCTAAGATGCAATCTAAACTAAGGTTCCTCGTCTCACTTAGCAGCAAAAATGACAACAACTAACCTAAAGAACCAATTGCTTAGCTCCCCGGTAACAGCACCATTTTGATTTGAAACCTTTTGTTCTTATCTTTGGAGGTCAAATCAAAAATTTTAATTCCAAGTAATGTAGTATAAAATGCAACCTCGAGTCGTTTCATTTAATTGGAACCTGATGAATGGAACTAAGCTAGCCTATATGTCATGATATGCAAACTAAATTGGCAAGGAAGTGGGAGTTTTAATCTTTGGAAATTTGGGCAAAAATAAGTGAATTGTAAGAAAATGTAATGAAAAGTGTCTTTGGATTTCGGGAACAGAAAATCGATAAAATTAAAACAACAATCAAATGATGAAAGTATCCTCTTGAAAACGAGCTTTGGATATCATAGTTCGAAATGAATTTTAATTGGATTAAATCACTAAGTTTCAAATGGTGAACCTTAAAGAACTCTTTAAGTCCAAGATTTTAATCAATGAACTCCACTTCTTAAAACCTTGTTGAATGCTCTTAGTGTGTGCAATGGGTAAGTCAATGCAATAAGTCATTTTGGGATCTAGAATCAACTCAATATCAAACACAACTAGGCACATAAAAGAGAATTAAACAGATCACAAATAGACATATATGAGACTTCATATATTCAAGTTCCAATTTCTACATCAACAAATCCCAATAATACATTAAATATTTAACTTTTGATTAAACTCTAACCAAGAATATTCAACTACAAATTACAAATCCTAAACCTAGAACTTCATAACAATGTAGTTCAATATGGAATAAACTACTCCCCTTTTGAAGCCCATTGAACTCTAGTCATTGCTACATTTTCAAGAGGAAAGAGGTGCCTAGCCAAGCATAAGTCTAGGAGAATTCACAACGTAGAACCCACTAGAAGCATCCATGGTAGCAGTTGTCGGTAGAGGAGTAGACAATGAAGTGGGGGAGAGTGGATGATGGAGTGTCCGAAGATAGAGAGAGTGAGTGTGTTGTATTTGATATTCTCCGTCGACTTTCTTTCCTTAACCTAAAATAGGTAGGTTTTTAAAAGAAATGGGTTATGGATCGGGTTGCAAACTAGGTAAACTTCCGAAAATGATTTAGGTATTCGAAGGTTCGTCGCAGTGACAGATAAGTTCACCGCGGTGAACTTTTCCCAAAAGTTTTAGCTACATTGTTGGTTCTTTCGCCGCGGCGACAGAATTAATTTTCACCACGGCAAACCTTGCCTGAAAGTTTTGCTTGGAGTTCTTCATACTTCACTGCGGCGACACATCCCTTTTGTCACGGCGAACTTCCTATTGCACCTGTTCACTTGTTGACTTGACTTCAACGTTTCTTGACTCTACTTCTTCTTCTTGAGTCTCTCCTCTTCGAGTCTCCTACAATGAACGAATGGTAGTTTGCAGTATTAATTGTTCTCAGAAAATTAATTAGTGCAATTAAAACTTATTTGTGACAATTTTACTCTCAAACTACATAAAATAAAGGCAGATATTCAAGAGTCAAATTAAGCATAAAATATAGAAATAGGAGCCAAGAAGTGTAGTAAAAATCAGGAAAATATCGCCAATTTATATAATAAACTTGGGCTCAATCACTTCCCAAACTTCCATTAATGTATGTTATTCATAGTCATTAATGTCCTATAACTTCCATATCTCTTCATTAGTGATGGGGGTTATGGAAGGCCAAATGGTGTAGAAAATATAGATTATTTGTGTGCATCTTGGCTAGAAGATTCAAGAACACTTCAATAACACCGATCTTTACCATGAATCCATCTTCATTTATACTTCAAATCTCAACATAATTCATTCGTTTAACAATCTATAACCATTACAATATGCCACAAAGATCATAATTTCACTTACTTATTTAGCTCAAGTTCCACCTCAGTAATCTAGCTAACTTAGCTCACCATGATTCCAAAATCATCCAGTACAAGATGGAAGTAAAAATGATTTTAGCAAAGGCAAAATGATGATAGTAGATTATAGCTATTTTTAGTAGATTTTTGTATGGATCTTGAAGTGACCATGAACGAAATTGAAGAAAAATTCAGAAGCTCTGAGGGTGTGTGAGTGTTTCGGTGGTGAGAGTAAAGGAAAGAAGAAAAATAAACACAACAGAAACTATCCCTGCTATAGCTTAACTCATTAGGTGTTAGGTGTCACTACTATATAATGGCCTTTTCCACCTAAGCACGTAAGTCACTTGTCCTCTCCATAAACTTCCATTTGTCACAATTAGTGTTGGGACCCGATCCGGGAACTGGATCCCAACCGAAAAGCGAAAACGGAAACATAACGAAAAACGCAGTACAAATAAAAGGGAAGGCGAATCTGATAACAAAGCTAAATACAAAGCGAGTGAAAATCAGAACCGGAAAACGAAAAGTAACCAAACGGATCCGAAATTAAACGAACGAAAGCGAAAGAAGCAACATGGAATCAAAATGCGAATCGAAAGCGGATCAAAAATCAAAGAATACAAAGGAAGTCAAATCGAATAGCATAACAAATGTCCGAAATCCCTGAATACAATACAAAGACAAAACGATCGCGTTGGAAAACTAAAACTAATCCAATCCGAAATCCGGTATATTTTTTTTTTCTCTCTTTTCTTTTTCTTATAACCACCATATTCAAACTCATGCCAATCAAATACAAATAATTCCCACTTTTGGAAATGCATCCATATACAAATCTCAAATTTATCATACTCTTATACTACTCACATCCATATAATTTCCCATAGTAAATTCATTCATAAATCCAAAACTCACAATCATCCATATCACGTCAATCATCATTTAATAAACTTTTATTCTTTCTTTTTCCAAAATTTCGGCAGCATAACGGCTACCTTTGACCTAACCCAAAGCCTGCAAATGGTTCAAAAATACACTTCTAAAAGCCCAATCAATCATACAATCATCAAAATCAATCGGACCCTCCGTCCGGGATCTCAACAGAAACAAACGCAATCTTAGTTCTAAACACTTCAATCATTCTTATCCATAACCATAACTCATCATCACACACAAACTTTGAACCGCAACTTAACATATAATTCCATAATTTACTTACACCAACACAATATACACAATTTCATATTCTCATACATCAATTCGTAATCCTCATACATTCTGAAATACATGCTCGAAATACATCATAATCACTTACTTAACGGAAATTCAAGCCATAAACAATATTAATATCCAAGCTCAACTCACATAAAATACAGACGATGCAAAATCGGACCAAACGTCTTCACATTCTTTCATCCGATCTCCTGCTCGAAACCTGGAGATGGGGATGAAAGGGGGGTGAGCTCGGAAGCTCGTGGATAACACATTTATAAATTGACAAATAAGTGGAAATCAATTTTTTTTCATAAACTTTTTTTTCCAAAGGGCTTATTTTTCAAACTTTATAACTTTTCAAACACTTTCCTCAAATCTTTCAATATTTTTCAAACTTTTCATAATAAATTTCACTTATCCATTTCTCAATTTAAACATGAATGCAGCACACAGAACAAAATCAAAAACACATAACATATCAAAATGTTCTGGTTCGGTCGAGCAGAGCGTCTTGCACATTTCGCATAGCGATCATATGCGGTAAGTAAACAGAACATACTACACTTTCCGCATAGCGGTCCAATTAAGCCGGAAGGAGTCCAAATCGGACTCCGTGTGCGCTAATGGTAGCTGGAAAAGGCTATAAGCGAATAGAGACAAGGTAATCGACTCATTAGGGACCTGACCAAACCCACTTAATCACATAATTCAAAACTGAAACTTTCGGATTGCCCGAAGGCACAAATCGAAAACTTGATTTTCATACGTGTCATACTACATACATTCACAGTTCTACATGATTCATACAATTCAATCAAATCAAGCAATTCCATAAATTCAACAATTTGCATGATTTATCAATGCATTCATAACATATGAATTTTCAGAAATTTCTATTGCTTTATCAAATCATTTAAAACAATGAATTTAAGCTTGTAATAATTTTCCAAAAAAAATCATTCGGAAACGAATAAAGTACAAAAATCTTTTCTTTCACTTTCTTGAGTTTTCGAAAAGTCATATATAGCTTACAAATCAAAATATAAATATGCTACTCACCTCGAATTAGTGCCCGAAACTTGATTTCAAGCTCCAATTGATCCTTGCTTCTTTCCTTCTTTCAACTAAAATTGACCTAAGCCATAATCATCCAAAATCCACATCATAATTTGCATAATTCTCAAAATTAACTGTAGGGAACCCAAATTTATCATTTTTCCAAGCTTTCTAAAACAAGAATTTCTAAAATTCCCAAATTCAAAATTTGACCTAAACCAATTCACTCAAATTCAATCTCATAAATAACTTAATTTTTAAAATTGATGTCATAATTCATCAATTCATACTACTTTCAAGATATCTAAACCACCAATTTCAAAAATCCCCAAATCTCAAAATTGGCCTAAACCAATTTATCTAAATTCAATATCATAAATCACAATTTCTTCAAAATTGATTTCATATATCACCGATCCATAATATTTTCCATAATTCTACACTAACAATTTCCAAAAACCCCAAATTATGAAATTTGGGCATAATCCTAATTAAATTTTCATCCAAAATTAAACACAACCTAAGGCATATACATCAAAATTGACTTCATATATCACATACCCATATCATTTTTCATGTTTCTCAACCAAAAATTCATCAAAATCTCAAAGCTCAAATTTTTCTCTTACCTCTTTTCTTCTTCAAATTTCAGATTTCTTGGTTCCCAAAGCAAGCTTCCTTCATTTTCCATCTTTTTCCTTTGAAACTAACTTAAAACTCATGCTAAAAGCTTCAAAAATTCGAAAAATAGAATGCTCTCTCTTCTTTCTCCATATACGAAGCTTCTCTCTTCTCTTCTCCTTATTCTTCTTTCATTTTTTTCTGATTTTTCAGCCACCTTCGTGGCTTTATTTGACTTAAAACGACATCCCCTCTTGTGTTTCTTCCATGTCACTTAAGTGAGGGGTAATTGACCAAGTTGCCCCTCCTTTTAAGTGAAATCCCAAAATACCCCTGCACAGGATTTTCAAAATCTGATAGCTTGCGTCCTATTTTCAGGCCTCTAAACGAAATAATTTGGACAAATTTTCTTCTTGAAAATTGTTCATCTAGATCATACAAATCCAACGCCACCGACAGCTCTCAATTTGGATCTAAAATGAAGAATTTATAGCCAAAATACTATCGGACCTTCACAAAATCCCAGACAGAACATAAACCCATTTTAATTCCAGAAATTAACAATCTTAGGGATGAAATTAAATTTCGATCCCTTCACAAGAGTTGTAGCCCTATATCTTAATTTTATTTTCCCTCAAGAATCAACTCAATCGGAGTTGTACAGCTCCCGAATTTTGCAAAATACTGAACCATATTCAGAAAATTATCCAACTTATAACCTATAACCAAAATCTCTTACTTTGGTTCAATCAATCTCTTTCCATTTAATCTCCTAAAAATCATAATTCTTCATAAAAAGGAAATTAATTTTCTTAGGAATCCAACGCTTTGAGAATCAAATCAATCGGATGTCGGATGAAGGAATTATAAGCAAAAAATTACAAAAGGGATCGGATTAAAAACAAAGTAACGGAACTTCAAAACTGAACTTTTCAAAAATCATATCTCTTGATCCCGAACTCAAAATTTGACAAATTTGGTGTCAATAAAAAGATCAAAAGAAGCTCTACAACTTCCCTGAAGTACTCAAAATCAAATTAAGTCTTGAAAGAGGTCAAAAAAAACTCAATCAAAGATTCCGTCCAAAACAGCTTTTCCTAAACGACTTCCAATTTTTAATCGCTCATAACTCCTAGCCCCAATATCGAAAAATTGCAAACTTTATATCAATGGAAAGATAAAAACATCATCTAAAACTTTCATGAAGACTACTTACTCCAATTCAGACTAAATCTATACGACGAGTGGCCTCGAATCATAGAACACATAAATCTATACTTAATAGCATTTTCAAAACAAAGCATATCTTCGGAAAACCATATCTCTCAATCCCGACATCAAAAAATAGCAAACTTTATGTCCATAAAAAGCTCTCGACAGAGGCTACAATTTTCATGTTGATCATTTTCTCGAATTTTGCCTAAATCAAAAAGTCAACTTTTTCTTCAAAAAGTCTAACTCCAAGAGAACTTTGACTGATCATAACTCTCACTTCCGATATCGAAAAATATCAAACTTTATGGCTACAGAAAGCTTTTGACATAAACTACAAGTTTCATGTAGATCATTTTCTCAAATTATGCCTAAATCAAAAGTCAACTATCAAAGGCCAAAAAGTCAAACTTTTCACAATTCTTCATATTTTCACACTTTCTCTCTTTATTTCTTGATTTTCAACTTAATTTCAATTTACTCATCCACTTTTGAATATTTCTTATTTTCACTCAAAAATCGGGGTCCAACAGGCAACGTGTCGAGAGGGCGACCTGACCCCTCTCTATTCTTTTGACCGTAACTTTTTCGTCTGACATCCGATTGACCTTATTTTTGAAGTGTTAGATTTATAAGACATTCCTCTACCTCTCCATGGAAATTTGTAGGTTTTTATATTAAATTGAAAAGGATGGGTTGAATCAAAGAGAGAGGATTGGTTAAAAGAGTGCGAGTGGGATATGTTTCTGAGCATGCTTCAGTATTTTGGTGATATCTCGATTTGTAGAGCTCCAATTGAGTTGATTATTGTTTCAAATTAAACTAGAGACATGGAGATACAAGTTATCTGAAGGAATAGAATTTCAATTCAGTCCCTAAGATTTTCAATTTCTGAATTGAAGTTGGGTATAGTGTTTAGTCTTGGATTAGTAAGAGCTGAAAGTGTTTTTGGCCATAACTTTTGCTCTAGCTATCCAAATGGAATGATTTTTAGTTTGGAGTAAACTAGAGATATAGTAATACAAATGTTTTGATGAAATTGAGTTTCAATTAAGTCTCTAAGAATGTCAATTTTTGGATGGAAGTCAAGCACAGGATAATGTTTTGGTATAAAAATAGTCCGGAAATGTTTGGGATATAACTTTTGGAATATTGAACCAAATTGAATGATTTTAGTGTCTTTGGAAAATTAAGACAATGAGGAACATTTCTCTATAAGGAAGCGTTAGCAAATTCCTTCAATTTGATTATTAGAAAAATGTCTTAAGTTAAGCATGACTTAATGAATTTGGAGGCATTGCTATATTATATTAGTTTGTGGAGTTAATTAACATGTTAGTGTGAGTGAGTAAGATTTTATGGCATAAGTTGATTGAATTATAGTGTTAAGGTGTTAAGAATGCATGAGGGGCAAAATTGGAAGGTCATTTAAGCATTAAGGTTACAAGGCTTACATGTAAGGGTATTTTGGACTTTGCTCATTCATTAATGGCATTTTGGTAATTAGAAGGTAGTTTTGCTTCTTAAGAAAAAAGCAAACATGAAAATTAAAAGAAAAGAAAGAAGAGAGAAGAGAGAAGAAGGAGATTTCGGTGGAGAGAAAGAAGAAAGAAAGAAAGCCATGCTAGTGTTTGATTTTTCTTGGTTTTCAAGAGTGATTTTGAAGTTGATTCAAGAAGGAAAAAGAAAGAGGAGGATGAGAGCTTCCTTTCAAACCAAGAAACTCCTCATTTGGTGAAGGATCAGGGTAAGAGTGTGTTTGATTTGTTCGATATTTTAAAAAAAAGGCCTTGGTTTAGATAGCTTGAGAAATGTATAGGTTTGAGCTTCCTAAAGTCAATTTCGGTGATTATGACTTATAGGTTGTTCAATTTGAATGCCTATTGATTAGGAATTTTTGCCATTGATGAAGGAAAGTAATAGAGGTAAAAAGGAACAAGAGTAGAGGCTATTGTACAAGTTTCAAGCAAGGATATGAGGTGGGTTTCATATTTATGATTGAGTAATGAGCCACTAAGCTTTCTTTGTTTTTTCGAAATCAAGAAATAAAAGTTAGTTTTTGAATCAAATGACAAAATGATTTCTAAATTGCTTTATAATTATGGCATTTGTTGCTTTTGAATTGTTGCGAAATTGCTATATGTTTTGTTGTGAAAATTTCTTTATGATATATGACATTGTGATAAATAATTGAATTGTGTATGATTATGTTATGTCATATGTCTTTTTCTTGTGAATGAATTTTGGGAATGTTTTCATATTGTGATGATGACTTGTAAAAGAATGAAAAAAAAGATTTTTGAAAGAATGCATTGCTTTTCATAAATGTGCCATTTTGGCAAATATGATTGAAAAATGTGAAATGTATGCTTATATGGATTTGTGGTGGTCCCTTAAGAAAGTCAAGTGCACTTGTCTATAGACTTCTCCCGCCTGCCCACAAGGATATGGAGCTCCTCACGGACTCCCCTAAGTTCACGGCTACACATGATCACTACGCGAAAATGTGTAATACGTTCTGGTTTGGATCCACCCGAACCATTTCTGATGTGCTTATATGTTTATGAATTGTGATCATTTCGATGCATTTGTTATGTTTGATGTATGAATAGTTTAATAAGTTTTGAATTTTGGGAAACCTATATTGCATGGCTTTCCATGTAAATTTTTCAATGTAATAAATATTTCAATGATTTTTGCTTGTTTATCGGTTATAAGCATATTACCCACGAGCTTAAAGCTCACCCCCCTTTCATTCCCATCCCCAGGTGATGAGGAAGACATCTAGTGAAAGGAAGTCAAGACATCCGTTTGTTTATGCATATGATGTGTTTTAAGTTACATTGTTGTAAGAATAAGACCTTAGACATTTGTTGAGAATTTTGGAGTTGTATATCTTGTATATTTTGGATTTTGATTTTGATGTTGTAATATGGCTTGGAATGCCATTAAAGTTTGTAAGCATTTATTTTAGGAAGTTAATGAGATATGGATTTGTGTATGGACTTGAAATATGAATTTGTGTATGGATATGTCATGTGAATTGGTATATGGATGAGATGAGTTGAATTCGAATGTAATGCATCAGAAGAAGTTTTCCGTTTAAGTTGATGAATTTGTATATGAATTGTTGGTATATAGATATGTGTGTGAGTTTTTTTTTTGGAAAAGAAAAATAAGACTTTTAAATGATGAGACATGATTTAATATGAAAAATCATATGAATTGAGGTTTGAGTGTGGATGAATTTTTCAATTTGGAAATTGAAGTTGCTTTAAATGAAGTGGAAAAAAAAACTATACTGATTTGGATTGGTTTCGACCAAGTCGTCTTCTCAAAAGATGTAACTTGTCTTTATAGTTTTCCAACGTTTTTCTAACGTATGCATTTTTAGATGTCGGAGTTAAAAGTTTTGACATTAAACTTTTTGCTTTCTTTGGTTTTTGCCCACGCTTTATGATTTCAAGATCTTTTTTTTTTAAATTATGTACGCACGCTTTTTGATTCTGAAAGGTTGGGTTCCGAAATCGGGACCTAACAATTATTATATGGAAATTCAATAAGAGCTATATATTGATCCCATGCTCCTTAAAACTCCAAAAAACAAGCTCTAAACATATCCTCAACAGTCTGAATAGTCCTCTTACTCTGCTTGTCTTTCTGAGGATAAAATGTTGTACTAAAATTCAACTTTGTACCTAATGTTGTTTGTATACTACCTCAAAATCTCGATATAAATCTGGGATCTTGACTTGATATAATAGATACTAGAACTCCATGTAACCTTACTGTAACACATCATTACCATAAGATATATACTCGAAATTCTTAAGAATATCCGAGCACATACCCTACAGGAATGGCATGTTAGAGCAATCACATTCAGTTAATATGGCATCATACACATCATAAGTAATCATAAAATAACTTATCTCATTTCACTAACAAAACATGTTTTACACTATTATTTCATTAAAAACCATCCATATATACAAAAACCATATGTGATCACACTCTTTTAAATAAAAGATTCTACATGAAATGAAAACTATACAAAGTACTCTATCTAAAATCCTCAAATGATAGCTAGATAAAACTCTGAGCCATATGTTGATCCAAAATGAATAGTACTAAACTTTAGTTTGTTTGTAAAAAAATCTCCTCTCAGTACCTAAAAATCAATGTTGCAATTACCATCATCAATGTGCTTACACTAAACAGAACACATATATATCAATGAATAACATTCAACCCAATCGAAGTAACACTTCATTCGAGCTATAACTTATATTCTACAATTTACATCATAATATAAGAAATATTTAAATATACAATCACATTTTAAATCATTCTAGAAGTACATTCTGAATGTAGGAATATCATGTAATCATTTCAAAGCATAACACTCATTTACCACAATTTTTCATATCACCATTAAAGTCATAAGCAGTCCTCAATACCAACACAATATAGTTCAACATTTATTTGCAATCAATATTATGAACACATTTAAAGATACAAATGCAAATGCAAATGTATATAAGACTCATTCCATTTTAACTTTGTTGTGACTGAGTGCCTATTTCACTGTCTCGTATCCGTTGTGGATATTGGGCTCTTTTTAATACTATCCTATATTCGTTATAAATACCAGGCTCATTAAATGTTGAGCTTGAGGCTCTGAAACGTCTAACTAAGCTTAAAGCTCTTTTCACGTTGGCTACTTCAGTCATAACTCCTTTATATGAACATGCATCATATAATGGAGTATAATAATTCATATAATATATCATCAGTCACTATCAGTCAATAAGCACATTCAATTTTCATATTTCATCAGATCTAATTCCAGCATTCAACAAATAGTTGATGATTCAATTTCCTTATTCACATTCAAATCATAAACACTCCCAATATAGTCCCAAATATCAAACTCCTCGAACAATCAATTGTTCGAAATTAGTAATATCACAATTATATCAATATCATTTCAATATAAAGGAATTAAGTTTGTTTAACAAAATTTGAAGAAAACACATTACCAATCGAAATCTCACATCTAGTTTACACATTATAGATATAATTCAAACAAAAGCATAAATATTTGAGTTTACACAACTAGGTTAACTCACAGTACTCTCCAGTTAGATATTGCCTCGACGTGTCGGTAATATCTGGATTGTGTCAGTTAGTGTATGCCTCTAAATCAAATAATACACACATGTACACATTACTAATTGATCAATCAAATGAATGCTCAAAGTTACACATGTATATGTTTCATATTTAATGCATACTCAATTGATTATTCTGGGTTTGAAATCTTATTCACAAATCATACTTATACATTCATCATAGTTTGTGTATCATATAGTTCACAATTAGGTTTATGTCTTAATACACTTGATCACTTTCAATTCATCACTCAAACATTTATCATTTGTTTTCATAGGATTATACACTCACACAATTTACTAGTTCTCATTCAACCATTCCCAATTCATCACTTACATACTTTAAATCACATTACATTCATGAGAACATCTTTATATCATTATCAATTCATAATTTACACTTATCCTTGAAAATTTTTCATGATCAAATGCCTCTTATAACATACATACAATTGCTTTTTTAAATCTAGAATTTCAGCAAGCTAGATTTATACATTTACCAAACTTTTTCCAGTAATATATATTCATACGTTTACCCAATTCTCATTCATAATTACCCCAAGTTCTTCAATTCTCATTCATCCATACCTTATACACATTTATCATGTTCTAAAGCTCTTGTTTGCATTAAAAGAACTCAGTTATTCCTTAGACAAATCATAATTTCCATATTTGAACTCAACTTCATCAAAACTGTCCATTCTTTAGGTTATGACTTCAATTAATTACATAAGCTTATCAAGATATCTTCTAGCCAAAATGTTTCACAGAAGCATTAATAAGACATCAATAATCATTTTTCATGTTTTATACTTGGACTAATTTGAGCTCTAAAGTCCTCAAACATCAGGAAATAATATAAAGTTCCTACACAGGGGTCACAGGCAAGATTAGGGAAACAAGTATAAATCAAGCTCTAGTCACTATTTTATTAAACCACTTTCATAGAGGTCAAGCTAAGATCTATATCTACAACTTTAATTCTTTGAGTTTATTCAAATTCATGATCTAAAGATATGTGAAATAGATCAAAATAGGAAGATGAAATTGAAACCAAAATTTTGACCTACAACTCTAATTTTCCAGATTCAATAACACCTCTATTTACCATGAATTCTTCATTAATTATACCTCAATTCCTTACTTAAATCATCCATAAAACAATCCTTAACTTATTATTTTTCTTACATGCAAAAAAATAATAGAAAAGTGCCTAAGTTCATGCAGAAATTTCCAGCACAATCAATCATTAACATCATATGTAATTCATCCTAATTCATCATCATCAATTCTCTATCATAACATACTATAAAAACTAATCATTTACTTATATGTTTAACTCCAATTCCAGCTCAAAAGATCAAGTCAATCTAATACTCCAAGTAAGCAAAAACATCATACATTCAAGGTAAAACATAGATGGATTTCAGCTAGGTTTAGTAAGGCAACTTCAAACTGATCTTTTACTTATCTTTGAGAGGCTAAAACATGGATTATTTGTCCAAAAATTAGTCATAACCATAAGCAAGTTCAGGGAGGTGAAAGAAAATAGTTTCGGTGGTGTGAGTGAGAGAATAAAGAATAAGAAATGAGCTGAACCAAGTTTACTCCCACTGAATGTTACACCTAAGGTGTTAGGCATCATCTAATGGAATGGTCATATGACTAAAGAAATGTTCGACATGTATCAAGTATATATGCTACCATATGTCACCATTAAAGCTAGGTCACATGTCGTGTATTACAACTTCCACTTTTCCATTAATCAACAATGTCATTTTTCATCAACTTACTAGCACATTTGTGACACAATGATCAACGCCAAATGTCACTCAATTATAGGCTAAATCATCCAAATTTTTTATGTATCAATTTTTCTTATCACTTGGAATTTTTTCCAACCCAAATGAACATCTTAATCCCTTAATTTTTTGGTTATACCAATTAATTCCAAATTTACTACTTGTGATTAGGCAAACCAAAATGCAAGGCATAAAATTCATATCATAAACAATTTAAACTTTTCATACCTGGAACGAATCAATGAGTGCATATGCTATCTTTGTAATGTGTACAAAATCATTATTTATGTGTGTGTATGTTAATGATATGCAATTTATTAATTCTAATAATAAGATAAAGTTCTAATCCTCAATATGAAAATCGATTATTACACTTACTATGTCATTTACATATCTATGGGCTAACTAATCCAATATGTTATTCTCTCGCACAGGTAAGAAATGTTACGATTTCATTAATATGTTAATAATGACCCATAAGGCATCACATTGCCTCGGATTCCTCGGCAAACCTATAATGAAATCCATAATAATCCTCTCTCATTTCCACTTCAGAATAGGTAATGACTGTAACTTCCTAATTGGAGCCTGATGCTCTACCTTAATCTATTGGCATATCAAACACTTGGCAATATACTCAACCACTTGCTACTTCATCCTTGGTCACCAAAAATGTTCTTTTCGCATATTGTATATCTTAGTATTACCAGGATGTATAACATAAGCTGCTATGTGTGCTTCCTCCAAAATTTCTTTTCTCAGATCATCAACAACAGGTACACACAATCTCTGCTTCAACCACAATGCATTGTCCTTTAACTCAAATTCAAAATTCGGATTTTGTTTCAACTTCTCTATAATTTTCACAAATTTTGGATCCTTGCTTTGAGCTTTTCTTATCCTTTCATACAACACCAGTCTAGGCTGTAACGTGGCTAACAATGCTTCATTCTGCCCCAAATTCAGCTCAATTTTTAATGCTTTCAATTAAACTAGGTTTGGTAACCTCGATGTTTGAACTTAAGCCACATTACTATTGGATTTTCTACTAAATGCATCAACTATAACATTAGCTTTACCTAGGTGATACTTAATTGTGCCATCATAATCTTTAAGCAATTCAATTCATCGTTGTTGTCTCATATTCAGCTCCTTTTGACTTAACAAATATCTCAAAACTTCTATGATCTGTAAATATCTGAAACTTTCACCATATAAATAATGTCTCCAGATCTTCAAAGAAAACATCACTACAGCAAGTTCTAAGTCATGAACCTGATAGTTAAACTCATGAGACCTTAACTGTCTCGATGTATATGCAATCACTTTACCATACTACATCAAAACACATTCTAATCTTTGAAGTGAAACATTATTATACAATATATATCCTCCATATCCTAATGAAATAGCTAACACCAGTATAGTAGTTAATCAATGTTTTAATTCCTCAAAACTCCTTTGGCATTCATCAGTCCATCTTAAACGTACATTCTTCCTCAGAAGCTTTGTCAAAGGGGCTGAGATCAATGAGACCCTCTCAACAAACCTCTTGTAATAACCTACTAGTCCAAGAAAACTCTAAATCTTAGACACATTTTTAGATGCCTACCACTTCATTAATGCCTCAACTTTCTTTAGGTCTTACTGTATGCCCTATCCAGATACTATATGACCCAAGAACAACACCTGATCAAGCCAAAATTCACACTTACTGAATTTGTCATACAATTGCTTCTCTCTCATTATCTGTAAGACTAACCTCAAATACTCAAAATGCTCCTCTCTACTCTTCGAGTTCACCAAGATATCATCTATGAGTACGATCATAAAATGAGCTAGGTAAGGTTGGAACACTTTATTCATTAATGCCATAAAATCTACTGGAGCATTTGTTAACCCAAAAGGCATCACTAAAAACTCAAAGAACCCATATCTGGTTCTAAATACACTCTTTGATACATCAGCTTCTACTATTTTCAATTAATAATACCTCGATATCAAATCCAGTTTAGTAAACATCTGAGCTCCCTATAACTGATCAAATAGATCATCTATTATCAGTAAGGGATATTTATTCTTCACTGTTACTTGATTCAACTGCCTATAATCAATACATAATCTCAAAGTCCCATCCTTCTTCTTCACAAACAAAACTAGAGCTCCCCAAATTGACACACTGGATCTGATAAAATCCTTATTCAATAACTCCTGCAACCGAGCATTAAGTTCTTTAAGTTCCACAAGTGCCATCCTATACGGAGGAATAGATATAGGAGCAGTATCTGAAATAAGGTCAATTGTGAACTCCGTCTCCCTATTTAGGGGTAATCCCAATAATTTAGTAGGAAACACATATAGAAAATTCCTAACAATAGGAATATTATGAATTTTCTACTCAACTCGGGCATCTGTCACATAGGCTAAATAAGCCTCACATCCAGTTCGAATCAGTCTAAGAGCACTCATTGATGAAATCAACCTAGCTAGCACTGCTTGACTAACATCTTGAAATATAACCCTTGGTTGATTAGGAGATTCAAGGATGACTTCTTTAGTGTAGCAATTCATCACAACCCTATATGCAGTAAGTCAGTCCATACACAAAATAAGATCTATCTCCTTTAATTGCATACTATCAAATTGGCTTCTAACTCTACCTGATCAACTTGAATAATTCACCTTGTACATACTTCCCCAATCACTGGACTATGCACTTGTAAGCCAAATTTTGACATCTCTCTCTTCTCTCTGTAGTTTAGATGCTAGATGTCGAGTAATGAATGAATGTGTAAATCCAACGAATGTGTAGATCCTGGATCTAATAATGTAAACACCTCAAATTGAAAGATATGTAACACACCTGCAACAACATCTGGAGAATTTTGTGCCTCCTGTCTGGTGGTAGCAAAGATCTTAGCCTGGGACTATGGTTGGTTATTCTGCCCCTTAGTCCTAACATTAGGACATGTTGAACTGGTTATACCCCTACCTCTACCTCTCTATCCTAGTCCACTAGATTTACTTTGCTAGATAGTTATCTCAGTCACTAACTGTGCTCCCAAAGTCGTGGGACAGTCTCTAATCAAATGCTCAAAAGAGCCATAATGCAAACAAGCCCTCGATATCTTCCAACACTCTCCACCATGTTTCTTTCCACAATGCTCACAACTAGGCATCTATTGTGTTTGCGCTCCAGATACTTGACCTCGACCACTACCAACATGAACAAAATTGCTTCTCAATCTAAACCCTAACTATCTCGATCTCAGTTTTGATTGTGACGATCTATTCTGATGTTTACTAAATCTCCTGCCAGAATCAATTTGAGACTCACTATACCTCTTAATTATGAACTCCTGCCTATACTCTCCTTATCCATCCTTCAGCAACTATTCAAATCAAATCGAAGTAGCTCTTAGCTCAATAAAACTACCCAAATTGGTAATAGCTAACCTCATTCTAATCTTCATATCTAGCCCATCCTCAAATCGCGTACACTTATCTTCCTCAATCGAAATTAGAGCAATCACATACCCTATTAATTTGTTAAATTGCACCTCATACTCGACTATAGTAAGACTTCCCTATTTTAGATCTAGAAATTCCTTCATCTTTCTATCCAAGTAGATCTTTGGCATATAGTTCTCTTTAAAAACCTTCAAAAAATCTTCCCATGTCAATCTACAAGGTCGGTGAAACTACCGGAAATAGTCTTCTACCATTGATAAGCTAGACCTTGGAGTAACGAGACTATGTAGTCAATCCTTTCATCAGACTTGCAATCCATTTAATCAAATACCCACTCCATTCTTTCCAACCAGCCTTTTACCTTAGTAGAGTTTGTACTTTCATAGAAGTCTACAACCCCCTACTTCCTAAGTTTATTATACCTCCTTTCTCTCCTCTCTTAAATTCTCTGAGGAATTTGTTCAAACTGGGGTAATACGGACTCTCTATTGGCTTTTATAGACTCAAGGTCAGCTGATTCTGCGACTTGATCTCTTATAGTAGATGACCTATAACAAACAATAATTGTGATCACTATATGAGTCTTTCACCATATGTCAAGTTTAAAGTGCTCATATATGTCCCTATGAATGTCAAACCATGCTCTGATACCAAAATTGTAATGAACCACTTCTGTAGTGCATATACTCAAACATCCAGAGGAGGAGAATAGCACATTGGAACAATTACATTATCATCGCATGTTTCACAAGCATTCAAAATGATTTAAATCTTCTTATTACATTCACAAACATAAACTTACATTGTGTTATTACAATTCATAATCCATGTATATAAATTACATAACATTTGAGAGTTTACTACTCCATACAAAATGTACAATGTGAAATGGGATGCTAACTGAAAATATTTTAACTAAACTCCTTATATATCAATTGGCTAGACCTCTGAGCCATTCGTGTTCCCAAAATGACAGTGCTAGAATTCTACTAGATTGCCTTAGAAGTTAGAACTCCCTTGTTTCTGAAAATTAACGATGCAATTTTGATGTGTTTGCGAACTTAGTGAGTGAACCATCATCAATGTGCTCACTTAAGTCAGAATGTAAACATCACAAGTATATAACCAAGTTCAACATGTATATCACCTCATTCAGTATCAAATCCCACAGCACATTTTATTTTTATCATATTTCAATAAGTACAACATCATCACCATTTCAAAATAATCCAATAATTCATCTCAGCCATTCATATGATACATGTAAAGTTATAAATATACAAATACACATGTGACTCCATTTCTATTTTACTTTGTTGTGACTGAGCGCCTATTTACTGTCCCATATCCGTTATGGATACTGGGCTCATTTCATTTACTCTCTTGTATCCATTATGGATATTGAGCTCATTATAATTGAGCCTATGGCTATTTGTACACAAATCCTGAGCTTAAAACTCTTTTTCATGTTGGTCAGTCCGGTCATAAACTCTTTTATCTAATTATGTATATTAATGTAATGGAATGCATCAATTCACATAATATGATATCAATACTTTTCATTCAATGTTTTCATGTCATTTATCACAATCTTCGGACCTAAGTCTAGCATTCAACATTTAGTTGAGGATGCATTCCATATTACTTATACAATTTGAAAACACTTCTATAAACAGTCCTAAGTATCAAACTCCTCGGAAAAATAATGTCCAGAATCATAACAATCATATAAGTAACCATTCAATAACTAAAAATTAACTAAAAACAATCCAATCATAGTGAGAAACATCTAGGTTAACTCACAATATGCTCCAAAAAAGCTATTGCTTTAATGATTCGGCAATGTCAGGATGTTGGCAATCAACTTGTGCGTTTATAGTCATGCAATGCATACATAGTTCACAATTCAATAACTTGTTTAGTCATATGAATATTCAGTATTGCACATGTATAAGTGTCATGTTCAATGCATGCTCAAATGACTTTCTGGGTATATATTCTTATACATAGATCTAAAATATTCAATTTGTGCTTATACACCCTAAGACCATTCAAACATTATATTTTGTATATTACCATTTTGCAATCAGGTTTCTACATTTAAGTTAGCTTGATTCACTCCAAATTCATCAACCATACTTTACACTTATCCTTGAACACTTTCATGATTAAAAAACCTCTTATAACGCACACATTATTGTTACTTTAAATCTAGAATTTCAGCAAGTTAGATCTATATGTTGGACCAATGGTGGTTGACAAATTAAATCCCACTTATGTTTTGATAATAATAAAATGTATAAAATTGGTTAAGAAATTGTTTAAGGTATTTTGGGATTGATATTCAATAAAAGAATTGTGCAAATCAAGATAGCATTAATCTTTGAAGGGAAAGAGATTAATCATTGTGGAATCAAGACGGAAATTACCTTAAATGTGCAAAGAGATATTCAAGGATGAAGATTATGGATAAGGAACTTCAAAGATATGTATCCCAACAATTAAAGATCAAGATTTCATGCAATATCGACTAGAACATCATAAGTCAACTAATATATGAAGATCTGTCAACATAAGTCGACTAATAGTCCATAAGTCGACTTATCGAAGGACACAAGTCGACTTACACAGCATAAGTCGACTTATTGAAGAGCGGAGATGAAATTTACGTAAATCGTTGACATAAGTCGACTTATACACTCGACAAGTCGACTTATGGGTACAGCAAATTAATTCCAACGGTTCAATTAGCCACATATGGAAAGGAGGATATTGAGGAACGGTCATAACAATTAGGCAACGACTATATGGGTTCCCAACAGCTATTTTTCTTCAAATATAAGAGTGGATGATCAAGGAAAAAGACGAGAGAAGTTCTACAAGAAAAATACTCCACTATTGCTTCATATTTTGCTCACTATTGCTCTTATCTTGTTACATCATTGTATTGAGCTTTGTTCTTCAATCTTTATCTTATTTCTCTTACAATTTGAGTGACTAGTGAAAGGTCACGTGTGAGGTAACAGGCCAGAAATCAAGTGGTGTTGGTAGGATTTGTCTTGGGAAGACAAATCATTTGTAAAGGTAACGAGTAGGAAATCAAGTGGTGTTGGTAGGATTTGTGCTGGAAGACAAATCAAGTGTAAAGGTAGCTTGAGCCGGAAATCAAGTGGTATTGTAAGAGTTCACACTGAACTACAAAGTGTGTAATAAAGTGGTTTGCAAAATCCTAAGTGGGAGCTTAGGTAGAGGACGTAGGTCTTAGCATCGAACCTCTATAAAAAAAGTGTTTGCTCTTCTTCTCTACTCTTTACATTTAAATTTTTTTAAATTGTTTTTGTGTGAATTAACTTCTGATTTTATTGTAGAAAATTACAAAAAGCTTAAAGATCTATTCAACCCCCCCTCTAGATCGCTAACAATTGGTATCAGAGCAGAAGTATCCAGGGATGACACACAACAAACTAGCGGAAGAAGGTAACACAAATTATCACCCTCCTTTATTTAATGGTACTAACTATTCTTCTTAGAAAAATCCTATGAAGTATCACATTATAAGCGAGGGAGTAGAATATTGGAAGATCATCATCTTCGGTCCACAAGCACCGTTGAAAGAAAATGGTGAATTAAAAACGGAGCTGGAATACGACGACAATGATTGGAAGCAAGCTTACATCAATGCGAAAGCTATGAAATTAATTTATTGTGCTCTCACGATTGAGGAAAGAAACCGAGTTAATTCTTGTACCAGCCCTAAAGAAATGTGGGAAAGACTTCGCATCACCCATGAAGGAACTAATCAAGTTCGAAAAACAAAGATCAACATGCTTCTCCATGACTATGAAATGTTTGTCATGAAGGAAGGTGAGTCTATTTCCATTATGCTTGATCGTTTTGTAGAAATCATAAATGAATTAGGCAACCTTGGAAAGCATATGACGGATAGCGAGAAGGTGAAGAAGATTCTCCGCTCACTACCAAAAGAATGGGACTCACAAGTCACAGCAATTATGGAGTCTAAAGATCTCAACCATCTGGAATTCAACGTCTTGGTGGGATCACTCATCAACTATGATATCATTCTCAAATCAAGAGGAGGTAGAGGTAAGTCACAAAAGTCAATTGCTTTAAAAGCTAATGCTTCTTCTCTTGATGAAAGTGATGAAGAAATAGATGAAAAAGACGAAGATGAAGAAATAGCAATGTATGCTAGAAACTTGAGAAAGTTCAAAGGACTACTCAAAAATAGGAGGAAAGAATTACGTAGTGGAAGAAATGAAGAAAGAAAGAAGTACACCATGGAAAGAGGACATCATGTTAGAGAATGCAAAAGCTCATCCTCAAATTCAAATCTCCAGAAAAATGACAAAGGGAAAAAGAAAGCTAGCCTTATAGCCACGTGGAGTGATGATGAGGAAGCATACCAAAGTAATGATGAAAACAACTTAGCATTTATGGCAAATAGCTCCTCAACAAGTAATGATAAAGATGAGGTAACTTTCATTGATAAAGATCTTATAGATTCTTTTAATGCTTTACAAATCGATTTTGAAGAAGCTATTGAAATCAACAAGAAATTGAGAAAGAAAATAAGAGAGCTGGTTGCTGAAAATAGTGTCTTGCATGAGACTATTGATGATTTAGATTGCACTAAGGAAGATCACTCTACATGCCTTGCTGAAAAAGAAAATCTTACTTTTGAGCTTGATAGACTTAGAAAGGAATTTTCTTATGTGGTTAAAAATTTCTTTGGTGGAATGAAAATTTGAAAAGATGTTATCTTTACAAAGATATTCAATTTCTAAACATAGTTTAGGATATGATCCATTTGATAGAGATTGTTCTTTGATTTCTAAATTTACTAAAGATGGCAAAGTTTCTAAATGTGCTAGATGCTTAAAAGATGGTCATATAGAAATTGCATGCAAAAGTATTAGAAGATGTATTAATGTGAAGAAAATATGGGTAGTAAAAGGTACAGCTCCTCCTAATATGGTTTATATGACTAACCAAAATGGACCCAAAATAGCCTGGGTACCAATGAGTAGAAAGAATGTTTCAGTTGTAGGTACAAACAAGGAATGAAAATCCACCAAGCACATGGTACATTGATAGTGGATGTCGACTAATTGGTGACAAGTCTGCTAACAAGTCGACTTGTGTGGGTTAATAAGTCGACCTATGATATACACAACACTATAGAAATGAAGAAATTTCAGGATAAGTCGACTTATAAAAATCAAAAAGTCGACTTATAAGGGTCGATAAGTCGACTTATGGAGGTAAACCAAGTCAACTTATGTTTACACGGGTTCCATTGTTGGATTGTTATTTTATGTAATGACTTTGCAATTTCTTTGTGTTTGCTTATGAACTGCCAGTCGAATATAAGTTATCTGGGTCTTCTTTAAAAATTCTCTTTTTCCCAAAATCTCCAAAAACATATTCTCTTCTACTTTTGAGATTTATTCATGATGATGTTTCTCCACCATGATGGTTTTTGTATCTAGCCAAGACCAACATTTCATATTATTTGTATTTGCTTGCTACTTGAGACTATTTGTGTTTGATGACCTGCTTCTTTATTTAATGTGATTGCGATATTTCATCTATTGTTGGTTTGTATTAGTTGTTTTGATTATGACAAAAAGGGGGAGAAAAATGAGAAATTGGATATTCTTTAGTTACTTGATTAAGGGGGAGTGTGTGATAATTGTCTTTAATTTAAGTCTATCATGATTTCAAATTACTTTTATGAATTTGATCTTACAAGGTTATTAAATTCAATGATTTATATGATTGAGGGGGAGACTTCTAACCAAAATGACAAGGTATAAAAACCTTGATCAATGTTTCTTTGTTTTCATTTCTTAAATAATTTCTAAGTGTTTTGTCATTATCAAAAAGGGGGAGATTGTTGGACCAATGGTGGTTGACAAATTAAATCTCACTTATGTTTTGATAATAATAAAATGTATAAAATTAGTTAAGAAATTGTTTCAGGTATTTTAGGATTGATATTCAATAAAAGAATTGTGCAAATCAAGATAGCATTAATCTTTGATGGGAAAGAGATTAATCATTGTGGAATCAAGATGGAAATTACCTTAAATGTGCAAAGAGATATTCAAGGATGAAGATTATGGATAAGGAACTTCAAAGATATGTATCCCAACAGTTAAAGATCAAGATTTCATGCAATATAATCGTTGAAGCCAACATAAGTCAACTAGAACATCATAAGTCGACTAATATATGAAGATCTATCAACATAAGTCGACTAATAGTCCATAAGTCGACTTATCGAAGGACACAAGTCGACTTACACAGCATAAGTTGACTTATTGAAGAGCGGAGATGAAATTTATGTAAATCGTTGACATAAGTCGACTTATACACTCGACAAGTCGACTTATGGGTACAGCAAATTAATTCCAATGGTTCAATTAGCCACAAATGGAAAGGAGGATATTAAGGAACGGTCATAACAATTAGGCAACAGCTATATGGGTTCCCAACAGCTATTTTTCTTCAAATATAAGAGTGGATGATCAAGGAACAAGACGAGAGAAGTTCTACAAGAAAAATACTCCACTATTGCTTCATATTTTGCTCACTATTGCTCTTATCTTGTTACATCATTGTATTGAGCTTTGTTCTTCAATCTTTATCTTATTTCTCTTACAATTTGAGTGACTAGTGAAAGGTCACGTGTGAGGTAGCTTGAGCCAGAAATCAAGTGGTGTTGGTAGGATTTGTGCCGGAAGACAAATCATTTGTAAAGGTAGCTTGAGCCGGAAATCAAGTGGTGTTGGTAGGATTTGTGCCGGAAGACAAATCATTTGTAAAGGTAACTTGAGCCGGAAATCAAGTGGTGTTGGTAGGATTTTTGCCGAAAGACAAATCAAGTATAAAGGTAGATTGAGCCGGAAATCAAGCGGTATTGTAAGATTTCACACTGAACTACAAAGTGTGTAATAAAGTGGTTTGCAAAATCTTAAGTGGGAGCTTAGGTAGAGGACATAGGTCTTAGCACCGAAACTCTATAAAATTAGTGTTTTCTCTTCTTCTCTACTCTTTACATTTAAATTTGTTTAAATTATTTTTGTGTGAATTAACTTCTGATTTTATTGTAGAAATTTACAAAAAGCTTAAAGATCTATTCAACCCCCCTTCTAGATCGCTAACACTATACATTCACCAAATTTTTCCAGCAATATATATTCATACATTTACCCAATTCTCATTCATAATTACCCCATGCTCTTCAATGCTCGTTCATCCATACCTTATACACATTACTCATGTCCTTAAGATCATGTTTGCATTAAAATAACTCATTTATTCCTTTAACAAATCATAATTTCCATATATGAACTCAACCACATCAAAGCAATCCATTTTTAGGTTATGACATCAATTAACTACATAAACTTATCAACCTCTTAACCAATTAATCAAGAAACAATATAGGCTCATTCTTAACCTTAATCAAGTCCAAATATACCAATTTAGAGTGAAATTTCTTAGCTAGTTCGACATGTAGACAAGGCTAAAATTAAAATTCCATAATTTGTCATCAACAACACTAATGTGTGTAACTTTACTACCTGCAATACTTCACGAGTTTTACAAGCTTAGAGACATCACTGACTCCTGAAATTTTCCATATTTCATGTCCTTTAAGATTACTTCATTTCAATTTAATTTAACTTCTATATTGGTTACACTATGGCTTACAAAATTCTGCTCACTTATGTCATTAACCGTCACTTTTTAGAAACACATCTACAGTTCTAATTTTCCAAATTCAAGAACACTTCAATAACACCTATCTTTGCCATGAATGCACCTTCATTTACACTTCAAATCTTAACCTAAATCTTCCATTTAACAATCTATAACCTACTATTTTCATGCATCAATAACAAAATAGAAAAATAACCAATTCATCCATCATATTCTAGCACAATATCATCATCAACGCCACATGCATTCCATCCCAATTCAGTCATCATAAAATGTCTATTTCAACACGCCATAAAGATCATAATTTCACTTACTTATTTAGCACAAGTTCCTTCTCAATGATCAAGCTAACTTAGTTCTCCATGCATGCAAAATCATCCAAGTACAAGATGGAAGTAAAATGATTTCAGTAAAGGCAAAATGATAATAGGAGATTATAACTATCTTTGAGCAAATTTTTGTATGGATCTTGAAGTGACTATGAACAAAATTGAAGTGAAATTCAGAAGCTATGAGGGTGTGTGAGTGTTTCGATGATGAGAGTAAAGGAAAGAAGAAGAGTGAACATAACATAAACTATCCATGTAGTAGCTTAACTCATTAGGTTCTATGTGTCATTACTTTACAATGACATTTGTCACCTATGCATGTAAGTCACTTGTCCTCTCCATAAGCTGCCATTTGTCACAATTACGCTAGGTCATTTGTCACTCAATCATCGATGCTATTTGTCACTTAATTTCTTATGTCATTTATCACTTAATTTTTCATGCCTAATGTCACTCATTTTATAGGCTTAGTCATCCTAAATTTCCATATGTCAACTTATCTTGTCACTTTACATTTTCCTAGACTAAATATACATTTTAATTCATCAATTTTTCAATTGTAACAATATTCCAAATTTACTACTTGTAATCTATCAAACCAAAATTCAAGACCTAAGCAATACACAATCAAATCATAATCATTCTAAACCTTTCATACCCCAAAATATGTCAATTGAGTGCAATTTTTGTAAATCAACATTTATGTGTATATATATGCTCATGTTATGCAAGTGAATGAAATCATATCCCAAATGTACCTATTCTTTATAATATACTACAATTCATGTGACTATCACTCTAATCCTCAAAAGGTTAGGAAACCGATTATTACACTATTAATGTCCAATCTCAATAGAACAATGATTAGGAACAATTTAAGAATAATACATAAATGTAATATGAATCTTATAATTATTGTTGGGCCCCAAATTTGTTTTTCTTGATGTTATTAAGTATGAATTAAGTTGATTTATGATTTATGGCATAGTTTGATTTTATTGAAAGTATTAATGGAAAATTAAGAATTATTTGAGATTAGTGTGGAATAAGTGTTTATGAAAGGAAGAGTAAAAATGCTTGAGGGCAAAATGGGCAAGTCACTCAAGGGTAAGAGGTTTTAGGCTTAACTAAGAGGGGCATTTTGGTCCATGTGCTATCTTGTAGGTTTAAGGAGTTAAAAGAAGAGAAAGAAAGAAAAGAAAATAAGAAGAATAGAAAGAAGAGAGAAAGAAGAGGAGAGTATCGTGGGAAGAGAGGAAGAAGAAGAGAAAGAGAGGAAAGCTCCAGTTTGTCGATCTCGAAGGATTTGAAGCATTCATCAGGTTTGTTAAACTCTTTTATCCTTATTTGAGTTAGATTGAACCTTGGTATTGCTTAAAATGGGGTAGAAACATTGGTTTAGGGTTTATGGTAGAACTTTGGTAGAAATTCATGGGTTGTTGTGTTGTTGATGTTTTTGGTGTTAGAATGAGTTTAGAAAGGAAGTATATGACTTGATTAAAGGGTTAGATGTGTTGTAGTTGAGAAAGGGAAGGTTTAAAGGTTGAAAAAATGTCGGAAATCTGGGTTCGGGAGTCGACCCTCCCATCTACATGTCGCGACGTGCAGCAGGCCGCACACCGCGACATCTCGAAACCTAAGACGCCATGACGTCTGCGAAAGGGGCATGATGACTGCTGACGTCATGACGAGGCCAGTTTTTCCAGCAAAGATGTTTTTAGTAATTGAAGCATATCTTTTGCTACAGAAATCCTTTTGAGGTGATTTTTGAGGCGTTGTAAACTAGAGACATAGATCTACAAGTTTGTGAAGTAATGAAGTTTTAAATCAGTTTCTAAGGATATGAAATTTTGGATGGAAGTTAAGAATGGAAATATTGTTTCAGCATGAGTTATTGATTGGAATTTTGGTTCTTATTTTAGGAAATCAAAAAAGGCAAGAGGAGCAAGAGGATCAAGAGGAAACTCATTCCTAGGCAAGAACAAGCAAGGAATTCAGGTGGGTTCATGTTTATAATAGAGTAAATAAGTCACTCATTGTTTTGTTCAAATCAAGAAAGATTCAAGGCTTTTAAATTGCATCATTAACGATTGCATTACATGTTATTATGAATGATTATATTCTGCTATGTGATTTGCATTCATGATTATTAACAATGTTTCACAAAGGGGTGTTCTCCTTTCACGAATACAAGTACACGAAATCATGTTTTACGAAATATATGACAAGCAAGATTACAAGCAAGTTTACAAGCAAGTGCCAGTTTGGCAAACAAGTTTACAAGAACATGAATCATGCATATTTATGTGGGTTTGCGGTGTCCCTCACGAATAGTCAAGTGCACATTGACTCACGAAAAGGCTTCTCCCGTCTGCCCGCTAGTAGCACAGGGTTTCTCACAAGGATTCCCTCACGAAACTACGTCTACACATCAACATTTCGATGGAATGTGTAGTACGTCATGAACTAGGGAAAAACCAAACCATCATGTTATGTTATGTGTTTGATGATCTGTTATTATGAATCATGCATCATGAATTGTTCAAGAATTAAGCATATTTCAAGATAATGACTCATGCATGTTCAATCGCTATGATTTCAACAAGTATCACGGCAATGAGTTATTTTTGATTACTTTTGCTTATTTTTATATTATAAATATGTTCCCACGAGCTTTATAGCTCACCCCCTCTAAATCTCCCCCATTTAGGTGACGAGCAAGAGACCGAGTGAGTCACGAGTTACGGCAGCACTCCACTTTGTCATGTTTATTTTTAAGCTTTAGTTTCATTTCAAGCATTATTGGTTCAAGAGTATTTTGTATTTTTGGCTCTTGAACTCAAAGTTGTAATTTGGTTTGAGATATTCTTAAAGCTTTATGAAACTCATCTTTTGGATAATGACTTATGGATATGTTTGTTTTGAAGCATGAAAGTAAATTTTGAGTATGTTCACGATGGGTCCATTGAACTTCCGATGGTCTCATTCCTCAATCGTTTAATTTACATGTTTCGCCTTGTTTATTTAAATCACATGAAAGCAGGTTTCAAGTTTGTTTTCCAGCAGGCCCATTAATCTCCCGCGGGTCTTTTTCTTAAATGTATAATTAGCATGTTTCACGCCACGCTCTCATGTTCGATGTTGGGCTCCGACAGCGGGGTCCAACAATTATGATCTCATCATAATTTTATTTGCAAAGTATATTTATTTTATTAATTTTATCATATATGTTTGAATATGTATAAGATAAAGAATGTGTTGAGGTTTATTTTAAAAACTTTCTTTACCATAAGTATACGAATCGTATCTTATAGTATCAAAAGTATCATTCCTATGAGGATTGTATGAGTTACCTAATAATTCATATAACACTTTGTTTAAGGTAAACAGTATGGTAATATAATGAGAAAATAAATTAAACTAAATAAAATTGATAACTGAATAATTGAACAAGCAATAGTGAAATAGTTGATTAATCAATGATGAAAACTTAGAAATTACTTATATCCTTATTTGTGTTCACTTCACATTGTTGATTTAACACTACCAGACCCTAGATATTTAATAATTATGATCACCTTCTCTCAAGATCTAACCAAGCAATCCTACTTAAATAGATAGAAACTGAATTGTGAGCTCTCGATCTATCAAAACTCCTCCTAACTATCCAATTAGATTCATAGCAATCTTATGGGTAACTAACAAATAATTAAGATCTCTCTTCAACTGTCTATTAACTTAATGTTTATAGGTCTATTATGGTACCAGATCTCGCTACATAACACAACACAAATGATTCAAGCTAATCTCTCAATTCAAATTGAATATAAAATAATGATCATAACAAAGTATATTTTATTAAATCAAGAATGTATTAACAAATAATTCAACAGTAATCCTTAAAGGGAGCTTAGCAATCTATATCCAACATATATCTCAATTGATTCATCGTTAACATTCAAGGACAAGGAAAAAAAAGAGAAAAAAAAGTAGATTTTTGAATTATGAATGTCTTCCCTTCTTTTTCCTTGCACTGGAAAACTATGCAACTTGTGTTATTCAAGAGTTTGGTCTCTTTTATCTCTTCTTTTGTGTTTCCATTCGTCTCTTTTGGGTTTTTTTCTTTGCCTTTTATACTTTTTAATCCTCCTAGGTCTCTTTTTAGGGTTTTGACACTTTTTTTGTTCCAAAATAGCTCTAAATCACCAAAAATACAAAAATCTCGCAACTTGAAATTTTAGTATTTGCACAATCATGTACCAAAGGTTCCTCCACATCCTTTCTTTCATGATCATGCATGCTATGCACAATAATGACAAAGATTTCACCAAAGTTCTTGCTACCCTTATGCACAATCATGTAGGTACACGTTCGTGTGCCAAGTTAGTTCCCTAACTCTTTCTTCATCTTTTCTGTAACTTTTTTTGCCTCTACTCATCATCAAACATGTTAAACATCTCATAAAACATACAATTAAGTTCACATTCTTGTCCTAACTAACAACAATCAAACAAAAACACAAACACACTAATAAATGCATAAATCTAAGTCTTAAACATAGATTATCACTTTAAGAAAATACTCAAAACACACTCTAATGTATAAAAACAGACTATAATTTATACTTATCATAATGCTTTTAAATAATTACTTTACTTAACTACAAACATACTATTGATTGTAGGATATAAAGTAACAATAACAATCAAAATATAATAGATATTCAATGTAATATATAAGATTATATATTAAATTCTTATTTGTACGGATAACTTGTTGTACACATTTAGGAATACAATATGTTAACTTAAGGAATGGTAATTGTTACGAAAATATATTAATTAATTTTAATGTTGATAAAGTAGAGGATACTTTTAAAGGTCATCAATTTTACTCTCCATGTCGGCCTCTAGCATACAATCGCATAAACAGTGGAATGTATGGATACAGGAAAAGTAAAGTTAAAGTTTTACATTTTGCCGTTCCTTGATTCGTTTTTCTTTTGAATTTTGACCACTTTTTATGCGTATTTGGCGTGCAGGTTTCATGCGAAGTGATGGCAATCGTTAGAATGTGTAAACTAAGAATTGGGTCTTGCGCTTGCCTCCTACAACGCAAAAAGCAGACAAAAGTGAAGCTGCGGTCTTGGACAGTGTCTATAAAGCGAAAGCGTACGAGTGACTATTCACTGATACTTTTACCTGGAATTTGAATCATGGTTGGTCTTGTTCCATACAGGATCTAACCATTAACCTCGATATGCATGCCAACTTTAAATACATGGGGATATTTTATCTCTGTCATTGAGCAATTAATGTCGAAAGATACGGAATGCATTGGAAAGTAACAGTGATGTTGAAGAAAACAATGCTTAACACTTACAATAGGTTTTAGTGTTCTAAAGAAACTAATTTAGTAACAACATGACTGAACAAGTCGAAAAGACTGCCATGGAAGACTGGCATTGAATGGTCTGAAATTACTTTTGACAGGTTTGGTTTACCATATCCTACCAAACCAATTGCAGATGTCCCCCAGTCAGGTTGAGTTTGTCATCCGTCCTAGAAGAAAATGTTCTGTGAAAGGCCTAACTTGGGCATCAATATGTATATATATATATATATAATTTATTTATTTACGTGGACCACCATGCCTGCTTTATCTGAAATAAAGGAACAGTGTCTGTCTGATGTCATTAAGCAGTCACACTAGTGTTTCCACGACGGGGAGCCATAAGTAAGCTTTTGTCAATGCTTATCTGTTGTTTTAGCCAAGGATGTCACTATCTCCTAATGCCCTTATTTTCCTTTATCCCATAGTTTACCATCTTGGGATCCGAAGGACAAAAAAAAAGTACAACAACCAATTGGCTACAACAACATCTTTAATAAAATTATCGACTAACTAAAATTAGATTATAGGCTACTGAAGTGTTTGATAGTGTGGACCCCATATCTTACCCGTAGGTATTTGGGGGTTATACTCCGGCGTGTGTTTGCGGGTTATACCGCGGCATTCAACACAAATTGGTATTATCCTCTTTGGTCAGGATTTGAACCCCTGACCTCAAGGTTTTGTTGCTATCTAACAGCACGCCTCTTACCATGGAGCCAATTTAATGTTGGGCCCCGATTCGTATTAAACATGTTTTAATCATTTTGAGGATTAGTTTGCTAATTTCTTTCTAGTTAGAATAATTTGAGATTTTAGTGTTTGATACATGGAAATAAATTGAAGGGTTTTGGTAAAAATTAAAAATTTTGATGAATTGTTAGAAAGAAAAAGAATAAATTTGCATAAGGGCAGTTTAGGAAGTCCATAAATATTTTTAAGGCTTAAGGCTTTCAAGGAGGGCTATTATGGTCATTTTAGTTAATTAAAACAAGAATAAAGAATAGAAATAAATGTAGTGTAGCCGTATGGTGAAGGAAGAACCACGAAATTTCAAGGAAATAGAAGAGTTTTATTAAAACTACGTAGTTTAGAGGCTTAGGTTTTAAGTTAAAAACAAGACTTTCCCTAAGTCTTTTAAGAAAGCTACGAAATTCACCAAGGAGAAAGCAAAGAAGGAGTTTCGGCTAAGAGAGAAAAAGAAGAAGAAGAAGATGAGGAGATGGGCTTTGTTGATTTCTTGCTTGAGAAAAGGGATTCTAAGAGTTTCTTTAAGAAGAAAAGGAAGAGAAAGAGTTTAATCCTCCATTAGAAGCAAAATCAGAATTTCGTGGGTTTCATATAGGTAAGGAAAATTTCGAAATTTTTGAAGTTTTTTTATGGGTTTTGGGTTTTAATAGCTTAGGAAAGTTATGGGTAAAGTAGATAGGTTAATTTCCATGCTTTCATATCCTTAGAAATGTTCAATTTTGATATCCTATGTTAAATTGAGATTATTGTGCTTGATGAAGGTGAATTGAGGAAATTAGAGGAAGAGCCAAGACAAATTGACCAATCCTAGAGTTAAAAGACTTAAGGTGGGTGATTTCTTAATACTTGAGATAATAGGCCTATTAGAATTTTTATAACGAATACAAATTAATGCTTTCCAATGACTTAGAATTGTTGTATGAAGTATTATTTGTGATGTTTTTCACTTGTATGTGATGTTCAGTAATGGCAAATTTATGTTAAAATTATGTGTAGCATGTTTTGTTAAATAAAAGAGACGAGAATTTGGGATTTCGGAAAAGATTGCCATTTTGGCAAATTATATGAAAATAAAGTTTTGTAAAGGCCAATTGAGGCTACTGAATTTTCGAATTGTGTGAATTATGTGCTTTCTTTGGGTTTGTGGTGGTCCCATCTGAGTCAGGTGTACCTGTCTATCCATAGGCTTCTCCCGCCTGCTCGCTAGTGGCATCGGAGTTCCTTTCAAGGACTCCCATCAGTCACGGCTACACATGATCACTTCGCAGAAATGTGTAGTACGTTCCGTTTCGGATCCACCCGAACTACTTTGTTGTGAATTTTGATTTGCTAGGTTATTTTTGTGATATGTTAAGTTTGTAAATTGTTCGGAGTAATAAATTCTGTGAAAAGATTTGTAAAGTGAAATTGCTTTTATTAATGTGATAATGCTTTGAACATGAAAGAATGAATAAAGGTTTTTACTTATATTCTCGTTTATTAAGTTATTACCCACGGAGCCGTCGAGTTCACCCCTCATTTCCCCTCCACAGGTGTCGAGCGAGAAATCGAGTCTCCACATCGGGATTGAGGCAACTCCGATGCATTTTGCTTTTGAAGTCATGTTTTGAGAAATCAAAGCATTAGCTTGTTCTTTGTACTTTCACTTTGCTATTTTGGATGTAATCGGGTTAAACGCCCTCTGAAACTTTGTATCGACTTGTTTTCATGTAAATATAAGGGTTTTGAAGTTGAAATGTATTTTGTATATACTTGCTAAGAATGTATGGATGTAAGATTGAAATTGATAAAAGCAAGGATGAGATTGTATTTCTTTAGATTTGAAATGGATAGATGCCTAAGAGTGTGTTACTGCCATTGGAGTTTGGGATATTTTGGTTTGAGTTGTGTTATGGAAGCTGGAAGATTGAGTTTTCATGCAGGTTATTGAGTTGGATTGAAGATTTGGCTAGTTACATTTTTAGGGGAGGTGCTGTCCAATTTTTTTAAAATGGACAGAACCTTCAACTGAAGTTTAGGCCATGATAGAGCATGAATTTAAGTGAGATGCCTTCTTGAAGATTGTAGTGTATATTAAAAGCTTTCTAATGATATGTAATTCGTCACAATTGGACTTAAAATGAAAAAGTTACGAGAGCTGAAATATTTCAGCTACTATTGTTGTCCACTAAAATTTTGCAGAATTTTTGGAGGGGTTTATCACCCTCTTAGAGACAGATTTGATTTTTGCTTTCTTTATAGAAAATGTAGATTGTCTTCTCCTCTTTCCAATGAGGTATAATTGGTCAAATTTAGAGTTAGGATGAAGAAGTTATGAGGTTGAGAAGATGACAATTATTATTCATTTCAATTGAGTTACTGTTTTATTGAATTTTTGCAGGCAGTAACTTTGAGAGTGTTTTTACCTCTTTTAATGACTAAAATGACTTTTTCACTCTTCATGAAAGTTGTAAATCGCCTCTTTATCTTTCCAACGAGGTAAAATGTGACATTTTTAGACTTATGTGCTAAAAGATATGAATTTTCAAACTTTTGATATTGTGTAGGAGAATTTGAGTTTGGGCTGAAACTTTGAAGCAATTTTTGACCCCCTAAATGACCAAACTAGTTTTTCCATCCTTCATGAAAGTTGTGGGGCTTTCCTTGAGCTTTCTTTTGATATCTACCTTGTCAATTTTGGAATTCAGGAGCAAAAGTTATGATTTTTGAAAGTCAAAAATTTTCTACTACTCTAAATTTCATCCTTAGACGTGGCCACGTCTAGTCTCTAAATCTGTTAGGCGTGCCCACGTCTAATCCCTGAACTTTCGACCAGATTGGGAATTCTGGATTTTTTTCCTCCTTCCTCACGTTTTTACTTTTCTTTCATTTTCTGATTTTTCCTTTTTCTAATTTTAACATATTCTCACTCTTTTGCTTGTAACCTTGTCGTTTAGCCTCCGATTTACTCGATTTTTGAAGCATTGGTTTTCTAAGAAAATTTTTCTACCATCTCATACAAAATTTAGAATTTTTGAGATTAAGTTGAATCTTGTTGGATGTTATCAAAGAGAGGAAATTAGTCGGATACATTGAACATGGTTCCGTATTTCGGTGATTTCTTGATCTCGGGAGCTCCGATTGAAGCAATTTTTGTTTCTAATGATTATAGAGACATGGAATTTCATTTTAGCTTAGGAATTGGATTTAATTATGGGCCCGAGGCAATTTTAATTTTTATGGCAGATTTATTAGGATGAATTTATCAAGTTTTGTTCGGATGACGTTACATTAAGTTCGATTTGAGGTTTCTTTCGTGGTGAGAAATTCCTCCCTCGTGAGATGCGCGTCTAGATATCACGTAGGATGTCGGGCATGCGACTCACCGGGGAGGAGTTCCAACAGATAGCCTATTGTAGAACAATATAAAAAATTCTGTGACTGTTAGTAAATTTCAAGTATGATGGCCAAGACAACAAAGCCCTTCTCTTAAGAGTCACACAACTCTCAACTTTTCTTTTAGAAACTTTACACCCTTCACTACTCTCTTTTCTCTTACAATAGTACTTACACTCTTTTCCCCGTTAAACTCTAATCTCACAGCATAATTGTTTTAAAAGTAATCGCAAACTATTTTAGACTTTCTGATTCACAAGATCCTCAAAAGAGGCGAGTGTAGAGTATACTTGTCTCTGTACCAAGATAGATAGCAACATCACTCAGGATTTAAGCTTTCAGGAGAGGGAGAACATAGAGAGAATAGAAAAAACTCAAACCAAATTTCATTAAACTTCTTCAAATCTAATTCTAAGTTTGCTTACAACGAAAGAGGAGCCTTGTTTTTATAGGCGAAGCAAGGGTGGAAAAGTAAATCTCTCAAGAGACATACTCATTACAACTTTTTTAAAAAAGTAACTTATAAGTACAATCATCATAAAACAACTTTTTAAAAAGAAAATAGTATAATGATAAGAGGTAATCTTGTACATTTTGGTTTATGCCCTATAGTCAATCATTTTGGTTATAGTTTAGTGACAAATTATTTAAAGGCATTTTTTATGTAGCACCCCACTCTCATCTGACACATGCATATGCACCTTTCGGATACACATGCATATGCCTGACAGAAATGGTGTGTTAACTATTTCGCCTTCACTTTAAAAAATGGCATCGTAAGCTAGGTTATAAATTACACATTGTTTTAAAAGCCAAAATTTCCTCATTTTATATCGTAAACTATAAGTTATGTTGTAGCATTATGTTCAACAGCCATGTTTACATAACATCATCCTATGAGCATCATCAACTCTAGCTGCACAGTATGTTACTTAAATGAGGAATCACAAAAGATAACACAAACTATCCCTTTAGTCCTAACTAACCGAACTTTAAACCATATATAATCTCCACAAGTTATACAAAATCGCTTCTATGCAGTCTTAGAAACTAGGTCGTCGCTCTCTCGGACCTGAAATTATCAACGTTGCAATTTTGGTGAGTTTGCAAACTCAGTAGAGTAACCATCCTTGTTGATTCACTCTTGTCATACAACAAACAACAAATCATGTTATCATATAATTCACATCAACTTGATTTTTATCAAATAATATCACATAACACCTTATCACATTTTTCATGTTTCAAAAACAAAATTCAAACATATCATCATTTCAATGTAATTTTGTAGAATATACACATTGACAAATTATCACATATTTCATACACAAAGTTCTCAATACATTACAATCATTCAATTTATTTAGATCATATGTGTATACAATGTTATGAGACTCAATTTCATTTATTTCATCATTGTAATTAGGTGCCTTTTTCACTATCTTGTATCCGTTATGGAGGATACATCATATACAGTGATGCTTCACATCAAGGATTGGGATGTATATTGATACAATATAGCAAGGTGATAGCCTAGGCATCAAGACAACTAAGGTCTCACGAGATGAATTATCTAGTACATGATTTATAGCTTTCTGCAGTTGTCTTTGCTCTAAAGATGTGGAGACATTATTTATATGGAGAGACATTCCAGATTTATACTGACTATAAGACTTTGAAATATCTGTTAAGTCAGAAAGTGCTGAACATAAGAAAGAGGAGATGAATAGAGTTGTTAAAAGATTATGACTACATGATTGAGTATCATCCAGGAAAGCTAATATAGTGACTGATGCATTGAGTAGAAAGTCACATGGCAGTGTAGCTCAGATTCAATTATTGAGATTACGAAATTTGATTCAGTTGAAAGCTTTGAATGTGAAATTGAATCTAAAGTATAATGAAGCATTGACAACTACACTAAAGTTGAGATCAATGTTACATTATCAAATTAGAAGAGTTCAGAGTAAAGATCTAGAAACGGTGAAACTGATTGAGAAAGTTAAGATGAATCTTGATTCTGAATTTGAATTGCAAGATGAAACATTGTAGTTAAAACATAGATTATATGTGCCTAATATAGATAAATTGAGAAAGGAAATACTTGAGGAAGCTCATATGACTGCTTATTTTATACTGTGCATCCTAGCACAACCAAGATGTATATCATGCTGAAGCAGCATTTCTGGTGACCTACAATGAAGAAACAAATAGCACAGTATATTTCTAAATGTATAACATGCCAGTAGGTTAAAGTTGAGCATTAAGCTCCAGTTGGAAAACTTCAATCATTGCCTATTTCAAAGGGGAAATGGGAATGAATCACTATAGATTTCATTTTGGGTTGCCTAAGACTCCAAGACAAAATGATGCGATATGGGTTGTGGTGGACCGATTAACTAAGTCAACCCATTTCTTACTAGTGAGAGAAAATAACTCATTAAACCAGTTAGCTTGGAAGTATGTGAATGAAATAGTTAGACTGCATGGGGTTCCAGTTTCCAATATATCGAACAATGATCTTAGATTTACTTCGAGATTATGAAAGAGTTTGCAGTCAGCTATGGGTACAAAGTTAAACTTCAGTATTGTATTTCATTCTCAAATGGATGGACAAAGTGAGAGGACAATCAAGATTGCTGAGGATATGCTCAAGACATGTATATTGGAGTTTCAAGAAGCTTGGGATCAGTAGATAGCATTGATTGAATTAGCTTATAATAATAATTATCACAGTAGTATCGAAATGGCACCATATGAGGCATTGTATGACAAAAAGTGTCGATCGCCTCTATGTTAGGATGGAGAGGGCTTGAGAATGGTTGAAGGTCTATAATTGATACAAGACATTGTGGATAAGGTGAAACTGATTAGAAGTCAAAAAAAAGCGACTCAGGATGGATAGAAGAGCTATGTGAATCAGCATAGATGGGATATGGAATACAGTGTAGGAGACAGAGTGTTTCTGAGAGTGTTGCCTTGGCGAGGAGTGCCGAGGTTTGGTAAAAAGGGCAAGTTGAGTCCTAGGTACATTGGTCCTTATGAGATCATTGAGAGGATAGGATCTTTGGCATACAAGTTAGCTTTGCCTAATGAAATGTCTCAATTGCATAATGTGTTTCATGTGAGCATGTTAAGAAGACACAGATCTAATCCAACACATGTGTTATTAGCTCAAGATATTGTGGTTGCATGTAATCTAAGCTATGTTGACGAGCCGATCAAGATAGTGGGTTATAAGACAAAGTAGCTAAGAAACCAAGAAATTCTATTGGTGAAAGTCCTTTGGAGAAATCACTCGACTAAGGAAGCAACTTGAAAAATGGAGGATCATATGAGGAAATAATATTCCCACCTGTTTGAATATCAGGTAAAAATTTCGAGGACAAAATTTCTTTAAGGAGGGGAGAGTTGTAACATCATGTTATTCATGATAAGGCTAAATTAGTGTACAAGTGAGGTAAATGAGAAATTAGAAAGGGTATTTCATGCTTATGTATAATGTGGCATACGCATACATGAGAAATTTGATTTTTGACACATTAAAATAATTTTACATGTATTCATTGACATTTTTCAAGTTATAATTGATTTATAAATGTGATTATATTGAGAATTGTGGTTTAAATGTGTTAAACACTGATTTCGTGTTAATACTTATTGTTTTCAATTTTTTGGTGAATTTTACGAAATTTCTAAAAATTTGGGATACATTTGGACTAGGACAAATGCCAAGTGGTAGGATAAATTGATGCATGAAAATTTTGAATGATTTAGCCTATAATTGAGTGACATTTTGCATAGTTAAATTGGTAACAAATGGACTAGTAATTAATTGACAAATGGATTAATCATTGTGTGACAAATGGGCTGGTAAGTTGATGACATATGGCATAGTTGATTAATGGACAAGTGACCTAGTTAGTTGGAGACATTTGGCAACACCTATGCTTGATAAGTGCTGAACATGCCATAAGACGTATGGCCATTCCATTAGATGACACTTAACACCTTAGGTGTAAGTTTCTGCTGGAGCAACTCCAGCTATGGTCATTTCTCTTCCTCCTCCCTCTCACACACTATCGAAACACTCTTCCTTACACCTCCATATGTTTGTTTATGTTCATGTCCGATTTTTTCACCAATAATTTGTGCTTCACCCTCACAAAGTTAAGTAGAGAATCAAAATATAGTTGCCTTGTTGTCCTAACTAAAATCCGTCCAAGTTCCACCTTGAATGTGTGATGCTTCTACATGTTTGGAGTACTGATTTTGAGTGACTTTTGAGCTGGGATTAGAACTAAACAAGTACATAAAAGATTAGTGTTTATGGCATGTTATAATAGAGAATTGATGATGTTGAATTAGGATGAATTCCAAATGATGTTAATGATTGATTGTGCTGGAATATGTTACCTGTATTGTTTTCACTAAACATGCATCGATATTTTGGCTATATTTTGATTTGTAAATTTCGAAATGAGATGATTCTTGATTTAAATTGAACTATAACATTTGACTACAATTTTAAGAAGAAATTAAACTTGAATTTTATCCTTAAGGGTCTCGAAATTTAGCTTGAAATTGAGTCTTTTCTTAGGATACAACACTACTTGTGATAGAAATCATATCCTATTGTTATCGAATAAATTGTATTGTTATAGGCTGAATCAGACAAAAGTGTCTTCACAAAATTTGTAGCTTATTCTCTTAACTTTCAATTGGTATAAAGTTTGTAATTTTTTGATATTTCAACTGAGAGATATGGCTTGTACAACTTTGGATGCATGATCATGCCCTAGCCAAAATTTCAAATGTACTCAGGCTGTAGTATTTTGAGTATAACTTATAGAATAATGAACCAAATTGTATGATCTTGATGTAAGGCATAGGGGAACAATTGTTTAGAAGAAAGTGTTACAGAAATACACCATTTTCCTTGTCATAATGAACATGTAAAGTAAACCCAAAAGTCTGTGTTGAAAAGAAAGCTGGAATAGTTAATAAGTGTATGAATTTTGACACATTTGGAGTACAATTGTTCTTTACATCAGTTTATTACAAAAGTATACCTGGGCATATGTCACTGAACATGCATGTTACATAATACATTTATAAAAATGCATATTCAGTTACATGAATAATGTGGTAACATAAAATTGTATTTGATTGCATACAAAAGAGCAAATAGAGCGGCTGCTTCCAGATATTGCCGAAACTTCAAGACAATAAGTAAAAAGGGAGAAATAGTGAGTAACCTAAGATGATCTCACCTTAATTTTTTCTATTTATTATTGAATTGAATTTGATATGCGTTGATTGTGTTATGAATTTCGGACAATAATTGTCCGAGGCGCTTGATATATGTAAATATCATTGGAAGTGCTACTTGTATGTAAATATCATTGGAAGTGCTACTTGTATGTGAATGAGATTGACTATTTAATTCTTAACTGAAAAATTGAATGTCGAACCTAGCCCGATAATTATTGTTAATACACAAATACAAAAATGAATGTGATTGAAAGTGATTGAATGTGATGACTAAATTGTGGCATGCATTTTATTTCAATGCATATAATATAAAGGCAGTTGTAACTGATTTTTCCAGTAAAAAAAAGAGCTTAAAGCTTAGACATTCGTCATTAGAGTCTAAGGCTCAATGTGTTTAAAGAGCCTTGTATCCTCAACGGATAAGGGATAGTATGAACGAGTTCGATATCCACGATGGATACAGGATAGTGACAAAGGCACATAGTCATAACAACATAATAAATGAATTGAGCCTTATAAACATTGCATTTAAATATGATATGAATAAATTGAATAACTACATTATTATGATGACTTCCCTTGTATGAATATGTGATAATGAATAGTATGAACTTATGTTTGAATTATGAGATTTGTGAACAAGTGATTCATAATATTACTTGATGTAACCAAGTTGATGTGAATTACATGATAACATGAACTATTGTATTGTATAACAAGAGTGAACCATCGAGGATGGTTACTTTACTAAGTTTGCAAAACTCATCAAAATTACAACATTGACAATTTTAGGTTTGAGAGAGTGACGTCCTAGCACCTAAAACTGTATACAAGCAATTTTGTACAACTTTTGGAGTTCATATATGACTCAAAGGTCAGTCAGTTGGGACTGAAGAAATGGCTTGTTTTAATTTTTATTTAGTTTCCTTATGTATGTAGCATATTATCTAGACTGAGTTGTAAACACTCTAAGTTGACATTGTAAAATATGGATGATGGTTAATGTTACAGTGTGAATTATAGTTTGAGAAACGAAATAAGGAAAATTTTGGTTTTCAGACAATGTGTTATTTATGGTTTTATTTACGATGTCATGTGATATAGTGAAGGTGAAATGGTTAACACACCATTTCTATTAGGCATCTGCATGTGTGTCTAAATAGTGCGCGTGCATGTGTTAGATGGGAGTGGGGTGCAACAACCATCTTTATTTGTCACATCTATAAGCAGTAGATGTGAATAAGAAGCTTGCGTAGAGAAGCAGAAATATGGGTTTGAAAAGGTGTTTCTAATTGTTTGAAAATTGTTGTCAAAGGGTTAATTTTATTAGGAATGCTTTGGAAGTTAGTTTAATTTTTCAAGATGTTAAATTATTAAATTAAATTAATCATCAAATCAATTCCAAAATTAAGATAATTATTTTCTTATTAATAATTATATTGATTCTAATTAATTTTAGAAACGTAGTTTCTAAAATTAGAATTAATTAATTTGAAAAGTTATTTCTAAAATTAGAATTAATTATTTTCAATTAGATTTAAATTAATTAATTAGACTTTTGACATTAAGAAATTTTTTAAATTATTAAGCAAATTGTTTCTTAATTAAATTTATTTATTTCAAATTGATTGAGATAAATTAAATTTATAATTTTATTTTTAGAGAATTATTATTTAATTTATTTAAAATTGCTTCTTTATTTATGAATAATAAATTTCTTGATTTTAGATAAAGTATTTTCTTGATTAAATTTTGAAAAGTGTTTTCATTTATTAATTAAAATGTGTGTTTTCTTTAATATGTTTTTAAAATAGTTTTCTAACTTATTAAAGAAAATTTTCTAATTAGTCAATAAACAAATCTCTAAATAAATAATATATGATAACTTTCTTAATTAAATTTAAAAGTTTTATTTAATTTTGAAAGTAATTTCCTTTAATATTAAAAATAGTTTTCTAATTAAAGAAAACAATTCTAATTAGATTAGAAATAGTAATTTCTAATTAGATTAGAAATAGTTTTTAATTGGATTGAATGTTTTACTTTTATAATTTTGAAAAGAAAGTTTTCTAAATTATAATAAATAAGAAGTACAATTTATTGAATATTGTTTTCAATTAAATTTTATCACAGAGTCAAGATAATTGGAAATAGTTTTCAATTGGATTTGAAAATTGTTTTAAATCAAATTGAATTTCTATTTCGAATAGGAATTTAATTTATTTAGGAATCAATTGTTTTAATCTAATTTAAGTTTTTCAAAGAGTTGGAAATGTTATTTTAGATTTTGAAGATCAATAACTAGAATCAAACGAAGCTTGATATTTTATGCCTATAACTTGATTATGAGTGCATAAGTTGCATACTTTATTTATATGGTTTATATATATATATATATATATATATATATTGGATGCATGATAATTGTATGTTTTATATGTGTGATATTTTACATGCAATTTTTGTTTGATAAGACAAACGAAGTTAAATCCCTCATTAAAATTTTAAGTATACATTAAGAACATGATTGTTGCCTTCCATTATTATAAAAATAAACCAAAGTTCTGTTTATTGTAGGCTTGTTGAGAAAACTCGAGGCTACTTTTACATAAACATGTTTAATCATATGATAGTGGGTTCTACTTAACAAAATTTGTGTGATTTGAATGAGCAAACTAATGATCACATGAATTTAGAGGCGAAGTTAGGAACAATATATAAGATATATTTTGGCAAGAGTTATTACCTAACGAATCTAGGAGTCACATGAGATGTAATTGATAAAATTGTTATCTACCTAATTGAAGTTTAGATTGTTTGTTGAGCAAACTCAAGGTCAATTATATTTGAATGGGATCCTAACCCACTAGACAGATTAGAGTAATCTTTTCGAATAAAAGTGAGGGCTATTATTTCGAATAAAATAGTATGAGTAACCAAATGCATGATTAAAGTCTTAATCTTATTAGGTAGTCATGGTATATAATTGATTACTTGCTTGTCTTACATTTATATTTTGTTATTAGTGAAACTTACCTTGTTTAGTATAGTTGATGCTAAGTTAGTGAACCAAATTTCATAGATACAGGTTATGTTTGAGAAGAGTTTTCAAAAGTTAGAAAAGAAATTGGTATGCCCATTATGCAAATTTGTTATAATCCTTGTTGAGGATTTGGTGTTAAAGTTTTAGAGATATGTCAAAATCATATAGATGACAAAATGTATTAACATTTTGAGTTGACTAATGTCTCATAAACTTTTATGACAATATGTAAGATATAGGTCAACACAATGATAGCAAGATGCAAATGGTTGCATAGAGTATAGTTAAAAGTTATAGTACATTGATGAAATTGTTCCTAGGCTATAAACAGAAGTAGACTCCTATATAGGCCTTGAAGTTGTGGAATAGTGATATGGTGGACAAGTTACTTTACTGGCATGAATGTTGATAACATCATAAGAGGATACTAATGTCCATTGAGAAGGTGATGGAGTAAGTGAGAAAAGTAGTGTCTCCAAAATATGGGCCAAGGGATGTGCAGATAGTTAAAAGAGGATTGCTTAGGAACTAATTGAGTTGATCCAAAACGGAGTGTAATTTTCCCATTAATTGTGTACCTTCTATAGACTAATTAAGAGTGGTTCGCCAATGTTGAAGATGATTTAGAGTACACAAATGTCCAAAAGTACTCATATAATAGGGTCGATGTAGAACATAGATGGCATAAACATTATGATCAGTCAAGGCAGTATTCCATAAATGCAAGTGAGTCAGAATTTATGGCATATCAATTCACCATTTAAACAATGGTTGAAACCATTCCAAGAATGTCTATAACAAAGAACTTCCATTTTTTATATCACAGAGATGTTAATAGAGCTGAAGAGGAGATATAGTGACAACACAAGTATAGAGGGTAGAGAGTGTACCATAATAAGTTTTCAGAAAGAGGATCATAGAGAAAAGTCACATTAAGGTAAGGTGCTTTGAGGTTGAATATTGAGGGACTTCTAAAGGAGTTATGTTCACGAAGAAATTGATGTAAATAATAAAACAAACTCATACGAGCAAGTGAGGCAACTTCAACAACACTAGTGGGTATACTAGTAATAGAAGGAAAAGATTTCTTTGTAAAGGCAAAGAGAGGTTGACTAGCCATAAAAACTTGATAGCAAAAAAATTTAAAGATGAAAGAGTTGTAATGATACTTGGCTAAAGCAGATATTTATAATGAAAAAAGGAAGGGAAAATAGTAGAGGCTAAGATGGATTTTGTCTATCAAGAGGCCAAAGTGAATTCTGTCTTACTAGCTTGGAAAACACGAAAGTTGAGCTGCCACGTATGGTATGAACTCACACATGTAATTAACAATCCCGAGGAATTGTTGTATCTATTTCACAGTGAGATGTTCATTAGGAAAATGTAATAGCTCTTGTGTAATATATGGATCAGGCTGGTAGAATCCATCTTTGAAATGCATACCCAGATATTCAATTTCTTTAGTGTTAATGATACTTTTTGAGGCTGAAAGCATAATATCATACTTTTTAGTAAGATCCAAGAATTGTTGTAGAAAGGCTTGATGTTTCTTATGGGTCTTTGAGAACAGAAGAATGTCATCGATGTAAATAATTGCACTGTAGATAGGCTCATAAATCTTGGTCATTGTTCTTTGAAATAGAGATGGGGCAACTTTAAGCCCAAATGGCGTAAAAGTCCATTGGTATTTTGCATTGGGAATGCAGAATGTAGTATTGTATCTCTGAGTTGGATGAATACCCAATTACCAAAATCCTGCTTTAAGATCAAACTTGGAAAAGATAACAACTTCTTTTAGAAATAGTACCTGAGTACCAATCTTTGGAAGAGGAAACTTGTCATCTTGTAAGAATGCATTCAGAAGCTTACTAATATCTTTTTTCCACTCTTTTGCTTTGAATGTTTTTTGACATAAAACATCTGGCAAGTCTAGTTTGATTTTGTGGGCTCAGTCAATCCTTGCTTCAAAAGGATAGCACACTCAGCTTATGTAAGCTTTAGATCAACATGGTTCATCCCTGGATGTGTGGCTTTTGAGGGATTGATATCCTCATTCTTTTTGAAAGGTGGACTTATGAAAAATTCAACATTTTTCACAAAATATATGGGTGAGAAAGCTGTGCATATGATTCAGGACAATATTCCAACAGTTTATCTCTTAGCAATGCATATAGTGTACGAACTTGAGAAAGCTCAGACACATTGTTTACGTCAATATAAAGACTAAAAAATGATCGATACCTGAGGCCTGTGATTAGGATCTATAAAGGTGAGGCTTTACTATATGTATCCATACAAATGAGAATATCTAGGCCACGTAGATTGTTTCAAAGCACTTTAGTTCAAACTGTGCATTATAGAAAGAATCGTATCCTGATCTTTCGCTTTGTAATAAGCCCTATGTTGAATGAATTATCATTTGCAGCTGTAAAATACTCATTATGTGAGGTCCATGCTTCAAAGGGTAAAATGTTAGGCTTAATGATTGTATGGCTGGATCCAGTATTTATAAACCCAATAGCTTTGATGGGTTTATCGTATTTATCCTATTGGAAGAGTTGGATCTAGACGTATGGTTGTTAAACTGAAGTATAATCTAACTTTATATGGATCTGCTGTAGCATGTATAGAGAATCACCCTCAAGAGAAGTAGAGGATTCTTCATCTTCAGAGGTCATGACAGAAAAAGCAAATTTTGTGTCCTCATCTTCATGAGATTGTTCTTCAAAAAGTTATTGGAGCAATGAATAGGCAAAATTGATTGCATCTGCTTCAATAACATGACTTCGTTCTTTGTTTTATGAGGACAAGTACATGCAAAGTGTCATTGTTGTCCACAGAGAAAATAACAATAAGCTTTCTAGCAATAAGAGGATTTTTTGAAGAATCTAACCATTCTTCTCTTCTTGCCATTCTTTCTCTCATATATTTTTTTGAGAGGCTTATAGCCTTCCATTTGTCTGCGGAACTTTCCTCTATGATAGACTTGTTGAAGATAATCTTTCTTTTTATTATGATATTCACAAGTCTTCTGTTCTTTGCACTTAGTTTGAAGATAAAGCTTCTTGCAAGCCCATTTCAGAACTAGACCACCCTTAATGATGTTCTTGAATAAGGCATGTTGATCACATAACTTATCAAGAGAGTCTAAAGCAAGATGGTAGATTTCTCCAAGAGATATATTAGCCATATCTCATTGTAAAGAAACAATAGTGCTTTGTAACTCCAGTTGCAGTTGATCTGGAAGGTCTGAGATAAAAGTATATTGAAGATTAACATCACTCCAACCATTCAAAACATAGTAACTTTCTGTCATTCGTTGATAATGCTTCTGTAGGTCACGCTTGTCAAGTGAACAACATTTCATTACAAAATATTCCTAACGAATCTGCTTATCAATAAGTTGAAAGTCACCAATGAATTCCTTATAAATTTTTCCAAGAAGAGATCCGGTTGTAGTGGCTTGGATATACTAAAGTCTTTGATAATCCTTAATACTTTGCTACCATTCTTGCAAAGTACCAGTGAAACGAGATGTAAACTCAAACAAAATATCCTATAAAGGATTATTCAGTTGAATCATTTGTAGATTTATCCATACACCAAATTCATGCAACCGATCTCTCCATTTCTTTGGGGGTAGATGATCAAAAATGAACCAAGGCCCTGAAGTAGGCTTGGTTTGAACAATTGGTTGAGCAGGTGCTGCTTGTGGTGCTTGATCAGGTCTAAAAGGTTCAGTGCTTGTGGATTTTGCCTCACTTATTTCTGGTTCAACTTCAGTAGTTTCAGGCATAATCATCAGAACTTATGATAATTCTGATAGTTCAGTTAGCTAGGTTGAAGAATCAGTAGACAGTTCAGAGATCTGTTCAGATGATGACTTAGAGATTGTTGCAGAGACTTCAGATGTTAGGATAGAAGCTTTAAAACAAACTTCTGTTTTATCTGATTGAGTAGATGAATCTTCTATAGTAAGTGTAGATGCAAGAGTTGCGATGAACTCTGCCTGAAGGGCTTTATCCTTCCCAGTAGAGGTGGAAGGTTGAGACTTCGGTGGAGAAGTACGAGGTGTATGGATCTATAACAGTTTACTCCACTGATTAATTATTTCAGGTTTAGTAAACGAAGGTGATGGCTCAAGAACTTATTCAGGCTTTGGCTTTGACTTTGATTTCTTAGGTTTAGCTTAAGCTACTTGAGGATGAATATATTGCCTAATCAAAGGATAGCTAAACTTGAAGACCTGTGAATAGTCAGCTTCTTCTAGATACGTCTAATAAATAGGAGACATGTATACTTGCTGTATGTTTGGAAATATTAAAGATGATGAGCCATATACAATTTTAGATCGCACAGATTGCATATCAACTTCCATTTATTGCACAATTTCTTGTATATTTTTTTATTTCTCTAACTTTGGCGTCGAAGTCAGGTCCAATATAATGTGTAGCAATGTAATGTCGAAGATCAGCATCAAATTGCTAAATCTGAGCTTTGTAAGATTAATACATTTGTTAGATATGCTTAAAGATAACGTTGACTTTATGTTGAGTAACATGAGTCTGTTGATTTATTCCATCAAGCTTATAATCAATTCTTTAAAGAATTTTATTCTATGCTACTGCATTTGATGTTTACGAATTAAGTACTTCATCAAAAAGATTTGAGACAAGTATTCCTTGTGAAGTGATTCATGTGGCTTGAATATAAGGGCTAGAGATAACTTTAGTTGTTTCATCAGTACTCCTGTATAAAGAAGGAAAGTCTTCCTCATATGGCTTAACCATCATGCAAGGTATATGAGTAGGATTCATAATAAGAACTGCTGACTAAGATTGATAGGTTTAAGATTTCAGCATCCCGCGAAGAGATCTAGGTCTGAATCTTTCAATTTATAGACCAATAGATTTGTTGGAATTATCTAGATCTGGATCATCATTATGTGGATGATACTATTGAGAAGGCATACAATGAGATTTTGTCTTTTTCTTCTTCCTTCTCCTTCTGGCATACTGTTCGTCATCATCATTACTGTCTGACTCAAGATTGAGACAGACTTCACAGTCGGGTTAGCACATAGATGGATCGACATCTCATACAAAATGTCTACGATGATAACTGACATAAATTGGATCTTCATTAAATTTGAAATAATGGATAGCAGGACCAGATTTACCTTCTGTTTGAGAAAATACAGGCTGGATCATAAAGAGAGATCCAGATGTAGAAGGTCCAGATGGATCCTTGTTAGGCTTTACGTAGATGGATTTCATCATTCCATCTTTTAAGATCTTTAGAATCGGATGAGTTGTTGTATGAAAAAAGTGTCGATGAGGCGTGTGAAACAATCTTTGGTAATTGATGATCCATTCAGTAGGCATCAACTTTTCAAGATCCTGTCCTACTAGTTGCTTTAGGATCTAGATGATAGTAGTCTGATCATTGGAACAATCAGTAACCATATAAAGAGCATCCGAAGTAGAATTTGAAAAGTTGAGTTCTAAAGTATGATTATGTAGATGATAGACCATCTGGTGATGTAAGATAGCCATGATGGTTGTAGGATCTTCATCTGCTCCAATGATCGAGATTTGAACTTGCAGACGTTCAGATAAAGTGGAATCATCCAACCAGATGTTGAAATCAGGTGCTATTATCATAATGACACTTTTATTATTAGAAATTTCGAGCTTTATGTATTGTTATGTGGTTGTAGATCTGAGGCTACACTATTCCAATCTAGAACTCTGAATGATTTTTTTAATTTTGGTCTAGATGTAAACAATATAGTACGAATACTTCTCTTCCAAGAACGATCAACAGAATAAATACTGTACGGACTCAACAAAAGTAAAGAAGACTCACAAACATGATTTTCTACAAAACATGGGTAATATCTACTAGATTTTCTATACGATTATATAACGCACTCTTTATACTAGAAGGTATTCTAGACATAGATAAAGTTGAAGTCAAATAAATAGGGTCATTAGGTAATGTTTTCATTACTTATAGCTCTCTCCCTACTTACTCTTATCAAAAGACAATGTTACCGTCGGTCAAAACACAAACGATGACTTTGATATCACTTAATTGTAGGAAAATTTCGGTGTGAGCATCACATGTCCACGATGCGGAAAACAAAATTTTTTATGCCGAGACCTTCCCGAAAGCCAGGATCCATGTGTCTATACAACAAACTCAAACCATAACGGCCAAAGGAGACCGTCTCTAACGGTATCCACGCAAAGATCGGAAAACCTAACCGGGACAAACCCTTTGAACCGGGAATAGCTAGAACAAAGTAAAGAGTGCTAGCTCCTACCTTTGTCCTTGGAGAGCTTGGAATCACGATGAAGAAGCTTGCTTGGAGAAGATGAAGCTTGAAAGATGAATGATGAAGAGATGAGAAGCTTAGGATTTTAAAACCTTTTCAAAACCCTTTCTTCTTCAAACCCACGACCTTCATCAACGACCACACTCTCAAACCTTCTTCCTTAGGCTTTTATATCTTTAACAATTAAAGATGTAATAAATGCTAAGGTGAGTCATTGACCCACGTTAGCTACTTTATATATATATATATATATATATATATATATATATATATATATATAAAGTAAAGTCAAGCTTTATTCTCTCCTTCCATCTTCCACGTATAACATATATATATATATATTAATTAATTAATTCTTTAATTAATTAATATAATATATATATGTATATTAATGCTGAGATGGTCCAGTCACACTGGGGTCGGTCCTACCGGCCTACCGGGTCCCGGCATGGGAAAAACCCCCGAAAATGTTTTTCAGCAATATCGATGTCGCGATCTCATCGGGACATATCTCGATCTCATCGGGATCCATTTAATCCGATTGCTCTCCATATATTGAAACTCTGTCTAAAACTATTTTACAAATTCTCCGAGATACTCTTATGCGTGTGACCCATTAGGTTCCCGGTTATGTTGGCCACTTAGATTAACACTTAATCTAAGCAAGTCATGGCGGTATCTAGCAACACATCATGACCCGAATTGACGGAAAGTAATTGGTTTGACGAATGAACATGTATTCATCATGAACCATATCACGAACCCGTCCATAGACAATTACAGTGCAATTAGTCCTTTCACCATGCTATACCCCACTTGGTTATGAGTATGGGCAAAGTGTCAACTCTTACTAGATTGACTAAGTCAAATCTAGTCCAGTGATATCGATTCTTGTCCGGGACTCATTACTTAATATGTCATGAAGACACTCTTCATGACATATATGCTCGACGAGACTTTCAAGTAATGACGACGAAGAAGCCATGGGTATCATCTTCGCTATCACGAAGTGGTGAATCCTCTATTGGCTATTCAATTACCTTGAATACCTCAAGTCTGTACCCAAGCACCACCCTATGAGCGACCTCAGAAAGCAACAAGGAATGGAGTCAAAGACAAAATCGGTATCCAAGATATCCTTGAGCACCTCAAGTCTAAGGATACTTGCACCATTGCTATGATGAGATTATCACCGACATTAGAATAGGACATCCATGTGATGATCTCATAGAGGTCATCCAATGTACTTACTACCTCTAGTAAGCATCCACATCTCAACCTAAATATCTCATATTTACGACACGAGATCTCTTGCTGATCAAATCAAGGAGCTTGAGATGTGCTAGTCTTTCAGATTATCGATGTCCGGTCTCGGTAATTCTATGATTATGGATAATTTGATCTTGACATAATTGCACATGATAGGAATCTCGATGAGTATGATCACATCACAATTTCCTTCATGCTATGTCATATATCATGGACTTCATTAATTTGCTTATTGATCAATATCAGTTCATAAATAATGAACATCAAATTAATGAAATATGCCTTTCTTTATTTATTCATAAAGACTGTACACAAATTTGTACAAAATGCGCTAAAGGCGATTGCCTTCAGGGCACTACTCTAACATTAATTACCCAAAAGACGTCTTGAAAATATAAACGTACCAAATCACTTATACAACTACCATGACTTTCACTTGGGCATACTCTGATGATGCAATGTTTAATCATGCTGACACAATGGCCTATAAGCCAAATCTCGGTATCTTTCGATGATTCGAACTTACGACGTGAGGCGACTTAGGCTGAAACTTGGTAACTCTGATATCACTAATCCCAAAAGCTATAGGTTGTGAAGGAAGTACTTTGAACCTTATTCTACTATGCTCCATTTGCCAACTCTGGCGGAGTAACCAATGAGCAAATCCTATTAACATTCGGATAATCGAACTTGCGATATGGGGTGACCCAGGTTGAAACCTGGTGAATCTGATACTACTAAGCTACCTAAAAGACACATAAAAGTTACATGCGCGCCAAATCACTTAACCAGCCGTTAAATTAATCTTCAACGTGGCTCCGCCTGGCATGGACCATGGGCTACCGGCGAGTCATCCTAGCAGTAGATTCCCTCGAGGTAATCACCTTCCTGTCTTCCTTCATTACTGTTTTACCTAACGATCTTTCTTTAGTGACAGACGTTCGTGATTTACTCCTCCAAAATTGGGAAGTTCAGATTCAACACATTCCCCGAGAAGGAAACCAAAGTGCGGATCATTTGGCTTCACTTACTTTTCTTGCCAGCTCCGGACTGCACATCTTACAGGAGCCCCCACTTACGATTTTAACCTTCCTTCGACGGGACCAGCAAGGTACTTTGTACTGTTGACTTTTGCGTTAGTTTGGATGTAGTTTGTTTCTTTTCTCTTGTTGTCAAAAAAAAAAAAATCTTCAACGTAAAAAGACGATTTTAGAAGTAAAATCCATATTCTTGTTGAACATGTGTGGCCTACGCAGAGAAAACCAATCTTGCTTTTGGTGTAAAGCCAAACAAACTTAGACGGAGACTCGAAGTTGCTGTTATGTGAAGCAATGATCATCTTTTGTCGATGAACTCACAAAGAAATGATGGGCACTAATATTGTATTCAAAAAAATCTCCAAAAGATTTGACTCAGTGACGAGACGAGTTTCAGACGTCTAAATTTCATTTGTAGAGGAAGAAACAATTTTGTTTAATTTATGAGGCTCACGTAAACATATGAAGTTAAATCTAACATCTCACCGTCGTCTATCTGACAAGGCGTAATTTTAATCTAATCTCTCCTAGTGTAATAGTTGTAATATTCTTTTTCCCACATGATAAACTAGGGCAGACTTTGGTGTTTCTGTTGACAGGGAAACATACGCGGACTTTGAGCAAGGGACAGGCTGCATTAGTTGCATATTCCGAGGCACTATATGCATTGAATAAGCCAAGATCTTATTCCTTTTAGTTTATTGCTCACTGGCTTCTCTTCTTCTTCTGACATTATTGGTAGTGTAACATATTTTTATTTGGTACAAGACCCTAAAAGAGGAGTGGATCTCCTGTTTCATTCTGTACAGGAACAGCAGATCTGAGGCCCCTGAAAGGGGCTTTGGCTGGACTATTAAAAGTTCTAAACTTTGTTTGTTAGCATAAACCTTTCTAGGGTAAACATGTTTTGGTCTTCTCTAGGTGATTGATAATTGATTAGAACCGTCAACTGCATCTCCAGTAATAGCTACTTTTCCAAACCCGAGGAATCCAAATGATCTATCATATGGGAACAGTACAATAATATGAAAAGATTGATCAGTCAAGCGAGAGGGCTGAATAAACTATCCCCTGCAGTAACGCATCAAAACCTAAAAAGCTTGGTGTCTGCAGGGGGTCAGATAGTGTAGTATAGTTTCCAGGTTTTTGCCTTGCAGGGGGGGCTTCATTCTTTTGTCACCATTCCAACATCTTTTGCAGGGGAAAAGGCGCATGTATGGGAAAAAAAAAAGGGACATCTTCTTCAAGGGTTTTAATAAAGGACAAACAATAATATTGGTTGCTAAAGAAGAATCCAATCTCAGGAAATTCTCTTTTGTTAAATCACTTTCATAGTTCTGTGTTTCTTAACTCTAGCGTTTGTCCTGGTCGGAAGACATCTTCGCAAGCTTTAACTTTGGAACCTTGACAATATGATTTATAATATGATTAATAAATAAAACATAATAAATTATAAATTATAATTAGTAACTTATTATCAGGGCCGTTTCTATAGTTTTATAGGTCCTAGTCGAAATTTAAAAACAGGGCCTCAATAAATGGACAATATACTTAAGTTTACATATTTGTATAAAACATAAATGACTCAATTTATAAGTTTACATAACTAACTAAATATTAAATGATTATAACACTAACAAATAAACAGAGGATCATGATTTATTAAAAACAATTTCTCCGTACATTTCTAGATGCAAAATCATTAATAATATTATCAAGATCAATATTGTCCAACATATCCTTCTCAATACATAACATAGCTAAATCATTCAACCTTTCTTGTGACATTGAAGATCAATATTGTCCAACATATCCTTCTCAATACATAACATAACTAAATCATTCAACATTTCTTATGACATTGATGATCTCAAGTAGGTTTTCAATAATTTTAATTTTGAAAAACTTCTCTCAGTTTTCAATAATTTTAATTTTGAAAAACTTCTCTCAGTTTATGTCAATAAAATTCGATAAGCAATTGAAACATTTGGTTAACAATCTGCAGCTTGAATAAATTCTAATATTTTAACTGATGACATTAACTCATTTGGCAAAGTCATTTGCAATACTTTTAATTCAGAAAAAAGATCATCTAAATCCACATCAGACATATTATCATGAGAAAAAGTCATCGTAAAATTAGTACAACATTATCTTAATTCGTTATCATCTAATGACCTCAACTTATTTGAATCAAATAAAAATCCAAAAATATGATCAAATGTCGTTAATTGTTCAAATATACTCTTTAACGAAGAAATTGCCATATCCACAATAACTAGAAAGTAATTAACCCTGAAAGAATCCTCAGCTGATTGTATTTATTCATTATGGTTAATTTCATCAAATTGTGATTTCCTAATAACACAACGTTTAGTTGGAAATATAGGCTCTATATTCATCTCAAGCGCAAGATTTTTGGCAATATTCATACTAGAGCTAAACCCTTCATCTCTATATTTCTCAAAAAATACCATCACACCTTCTAATTGCTTTATGGTAGCATTAATGCACATAGATTTAGATTGCAACTTTTTACTCACCATGTTAATAGCGAATAAAATATCATACCAAATAACTATACCAAGTAAAAACTCAAAAATCTCAAGTACACTAATTAAGCTTTCTACTTCACTATTTGACTTGGCATCATCACAAGATCTAATAGCTTTAACACTTTTTATTCGACTCTCCCAACGAGTGTTGGACAATGATTTTATAGTTAAGCCTAAAACATTATCAAACAAAACCTTCCACCTTTTAGGAGAACTTGAAAATAATGCATATATACGTTGCACAACTCCAAAAAATGAAACAGCTTTAACACAAGAATGTGTCATATCACTAAGAGTAAGATTAAGATTATGACAAATACATGGCATATATAATGCTCTTGGATTTATTTCAAGTAATCGCTTTTGAACCCCTTGGTGTTTTCCCTTCATATTAGAACCATTGTCATATCTTAGACCCCTTACATTATAAACATTAAGATCAAGAGAATTAAATGCATTCAATAATTCATTGAAATGTCCTAATCCAGATGTGTCATCTACCTTTAAGAACTCTAAAAAGTACTCCTCTATTTTTATTTTTTTATTTGACATATTCACACATCGTACTAACAAACTCATTTGTTCTTGATGACTTAAATCTGGGGTACAGTCAAGAATAATAGAAAAGTATTTTGCCTCTTTAATGATCCCTATGATAGAACTTTTAACGCTATGGGCCAACAGAGAAATCAACTCATTTTGAATTTTATGCTAAGATAATGATGATGAATTTCATGATTTTGAATACGTCTAACATGATCTTGCATTATCACATCAAATCCAGCAATCATCTCAATCATTCCTAAAAAATTACCATTACCATCTTGATAAAATTTCTCATTGGATCCTCGAAAAGCTAAATTATATTTAGCAATATATTTCACAACAGAAACTATTCTTATCAAAACTTGTCTCCAACGTTCTTTTTCCTTTGCAATTTCTTGTTGCAAATCTTTATCAACTGTTTGATTTGTGCTTAATCTTACTCTTAATTCATTCCACGTTCTCATATTAGTCATATGCTCAATGCAATTCTCATATTCTTTGAGTCTCTCACTAAGATGCTTCCAATCTCTAATTCTGTCATTTGCTAATCCACTTTGTTTGTTAGTAGATTTGAACAATTTACAACAAAAACAATATACTTTATCTACATGTCTAGAATAAACCAACCATTTTCTATCGCTAATCTCTCCATTACTCAAATTTCTACAATAATAAGAATATGAAAAATGACGAGAGGTATTATCTAAAGGAAACATAAGATTCAACTCTCTTACAGGCCCTTTTTCAACTAAAATATCCCTTACTTTATTATCAAGATTATCTCAATTTCTAAGATCATAAATGTTCAATATAGGGCTCACTTGCTCAATATACTATAAATTTTCTAAAGTGGATGTATTTGGTACATGATCATCCTCACTCATATTTCTAATATCCTCGTGAATATGAATCTCATCACTTAAGTTTTCTTTATATTGTTCAAAACCACCTTCACCTAATTCCTCAGGACTCTCACTAGAGGAGTCTATTCTTTTAATAAATTTATTTATTGCTCCTTTTTGAGATTCTATCAACTGTGCTACTTGTTTTCTTTTTTTTTTTTTTCCTTTTTTCACTACTAGACAAATGCTTTTTAGGCAACATAATATAAACTAATTATAACACAGTTGGATTAGAAAAAGAACAAAAGCACCTGTATGAAACTGGAAGAAGTATGCAGGCACAATTAAACTCCAACAGCTTCACAATATATCGCAAAGATATATAAATGGTATTATATCTGTGATACAGAAAAAAAAATAGCAAAATTTAATATCTAATATTAAAAATAAAAAATAAAGAGTAAAAATATATTAAAAAATTAGAAACTTTACCTTTAAATTATACCCGAACACGTAACACGTAAATGTAATCGTAAAATTTTTTGTTGCTAATTTTTGAGTTCGAGTACTTTAAATACATATATTGATGAAAATAAAGAAATTAGAAGGAAAAATATACTAAATATTTCAAGGCTATTTATAAGTATGAGGACCACAAACTTACCTTTACTTCAAAAAAAGAAATGTTATAACGTTAAAGATTACTTTAATAACGTTAAAGATTATTATAACGTTAAAGATTACTTTAATAACGTTGAAGATTATTATAACGTTAAAGTCATTACTCATTAGCTGCGTCACTTCTTAGAGTTTAGAGAGGGGCCTTTGAAATTGGGCCCCTCCTCATAAATGACATTAACGTTATAGTGTTATTAACGTTAAAGTCATTACTCATCAGTGGGAAGGTGTAAACTAAAAAACAAAAAAAGTCATTAGCTTAGTTTAGAGAGGGGGCCTTAGGTCCCCCTCTCATAGTGAACCTGGTAGGTGCCCGTTGACCCGCCTGTATCGTGCCCACTACTTATGAAGTTTGATCATTCTCTTATTATTTTCTTCTAATTATTTCTAAAATTAGTTTATCCCAACTATCATAGTTGTATATGTGTTCACCTTCGAATAGTATTTACATAATGTATTGAGAGATCTCTACAATTGTTATATGGAAATTGGATAAAAGTTTTAGTTCTTTTAGAGCATAAGTTTATTTATCATAAATTTGAGATCTTTTAGTAATTCAATTAAAATAAAATTTTAATTTCATTAAAATTTAAGTAAGATTATAATTATTTTAATTAAATACCAATTATGACCAAATAAGATATAATATCTCATATTAGTCTTTATTTATTAATTATCTTATATTTAATTATAAAGTTTTTCAATATTTACAATTAAGTTAACTTGATTCAAAAACATTTTCTCTCTTCAATTTATTCTTTGTGTGTAACTCATTATGTTCTCAAATATGTTAGTAATGAATAAAAATTATAATCATAAATTATATTTATGATTAGATAAATTAAACTCTTTAATGCATCTTTAATTCTATAATTAAATTATTTATATCTATATATCAAGTTTTTGCATCTAGCAACGTTCCATAACCAATTAAATATTTAGTAATGTCAAAGTGATTTTAATTAATCTTTTTGTATAATTTTTTTGAATAATTCATTCATTTTATCACTTAATGTTTCAATTAGATATAGAATATGAAATTAATATTTTGAGTTCAATCATATTAGTTCATTATCATTAGTAATAAATTTAAATAATTGTATGGCAACTTTTGACCCTAAGTTTTGTTAAGTCAAAATGACTTTACATAAAATGATTTTCATATATAACAAACAAAGAGAGATCATATACAAGAAAAACAAATCAGATCTGAGATTTAAATGCAAAGCGACCTTGACGCAGACGCACATAAATACAAAGCAAACGCAGCCTTAAATGCAAAGCAGAACCTGACGTAAATACAAAGCGACGCAGATGCAAATGCAAAAAAGCGACGCAGACATAAATGCAAAGCGACGCCTTGACGCAAATGCAAAGCGACAGAGAGCAAATGCAAAGCGACTTGACATAAATGTAAAGCGAAGCAGACGCGTAAATGCAAAGCAGCATTTAAAGCAAAAGCAAAGCGATTTAAATGTGAAGCGATCTGATTTAATAAAAGAAACAGACGCAAGAGTCGATTCGAGTTAATTCTGTAACTCAACTGATTAACCGTTTCTTTAAAGATTAAAGATTAAAGATTCAAGATTCAAGAAGCGATTAGAGGCGAAGGCTATAAATTCAAGTCGAAGTCGGCGAAAAGTGCGATCTTAGAAAAATTACACAAAGTGAAAAAGTGATTAAGTGCAAACTAGCTGAGTGCTATCTTACTGTAACAAAGTGTTCAAATATTTTTCTGAAAAGAAAAAATGTACAGAATAACTGCAGAGGCTAAGTGTGAAAGAATACTGGTTGTAAAGACCTGAAGAGGCTCGTGAAAGAATACTTGTAACGATTGAAGAGATAGTGAAATCTCAGAAGAAACTCTGAGGACTGGACGTAGCCCACGGTTTGGGGTGAACCAGGATAAATCCACGTGTCTACCACTCTTACTCTCTATCTCGTTTTTAGTTTCAAATTTTATCATTACTTACTGTTCATATTCATAGTATTGAGAAGTTTGATCAATCGGAATAAATAAAAATTTTGTAAAGATTTTTATTCCTAACAAGTAATTCTGAAAAGACTTATAAAGAGGGGAATACACAATTCAACCCCATTCTATTATTGTTTTCTAAGTGCTGTATTAACGTGTGATTCACTTCAATTGGTATCAGAGCAAGGTATCCAAGAATCACTTTGGCGAAGTGTGGATTAAAGATAATGGTGGAGTCACATGTATACATCGCTGAAGGAGCCTCAGTCACTAGACCTCCAGCATTCAACGGAGAAGACTATCACTACTGGAAAGATAGGATGCGGTTATTCATCGAATCTACTCATGTTGACCTTTGGGACATTATAGAGAATGGACCTTACACACCTTTAGATGAAGAAGGCAATTCTATTCCACGGAACAGATGGACGGCTGATCAGAAAGCAAGAATACAGTTAAATTCAAAGGCAAAATTTTTCTTGACATGTGCCCTAAGCGGGAGCGAGTATGACAAAGTGCAGTTGTGACCTCTGCAAAAGAGATGTGAGACACATTGTCTATTGCTCACGAAGGCACAAGCCAAGTTAAAGAATCCAAGATAAGTATTCTTGTGCATCAATATGAACTTTTCAGGATGGAAGATGAAGAATCTATTGATCAAATGTTTGGAAGATTTCAAACAATTGTCAATGGATTGAAAGCTTTTGGAAGGACATACAACAATCAAGATCATGTTCGAAAGATTCTAAGAAGTCTTCCTAAGAGATGGAGACCTAAAATTACTGCAGTGCAAGAGGCCAAAGACTTGAGCGTGTTAAAGTTGGATGAGTTGCTGCGATCCTTAAAGATTCATGAAGTAGAACTCAACGCTGAAGACAAGCCCAAGCGAGATAAGTCAATAAGATCAAGGCCGGACAAAAATCATAAGACTCGAGAAGGAGGAAGTCATCAAAAGCGTTGAAAATTGAAGAATCAAAGGATGATAACTCCGCCAATCCGAATCGAGTCAAGTGATGAAGATGACGAATTATCTTTCATTTCCGAAAGATAAGACGATATGGAAGAAAAAGCCAGAGGGAACCGACATTCGAAAGAATGGGAAAGATGAACTAAACCGGAGAAGTCTTCTATCAATTACTCTGAGTGCAACCAGCTGGACACTACAAGTCCGAATGTCCTACTCTCAAGAAGAAACCAAAGAAAGTAGTAGAAGGCAAGAAAAGCATGATGGCAACATGGGAGGACCTAGATTCATCTGAATCAGATACAGGCTCCGAGTCATCAGAACATGCAAACATTTGTCTAATGGCCGAGGAAGATAGTGATGAGGAGGTAAAATCAGATTATGATAATTTGCATGATGCCTATTCGAATTATTAGAAGATTCTCATGCTATTCAAACAAGACAAGTCGTTAAAGAAGAAGTATGTAGAAAATATTAGACATCTTGAGGTAATAGAGAGAGAAAATGTTTGTTTAAAGAAACAATTAGAAGATAAAAAGAAAATTGTAGACAGATCAGAAGAGATTAATCAACTTAAACTAAGGATTAAGAATTTATCAGTTGATTTAGCTACTTTCACAGAAAGTACAAAGAAAATGAATGAGATGTTTGGAAAATGTAGACATCCGAGTGATAAAATGGATTAGGGTTTACAAGAAACAAGATTCGGTCTAAGTAAAAAATCATCATTCAAAAAGAAGATATAGGATGATTCATTTTAATCAACATTCTAATAATATGCATCATAGATCACATCATATGCATACTACTAACCATAAAGGACCCAAGAAAATTTGGGTACCAAGAAATAAAATAGTTTCTCCTACAGATATCCTTCCTTGGAAGATCTGCAAACACCATTGGTATTTAGATAGTGGATGCTCGCGACACATGACGGAAGAAGGTCTATGTTCCTAGACCTTGAAGATAAGAAAGGAGGATCGGTAACTTTGAGAGACAACCAATGAGGGCAAAATTATTAGAATCGGAAAATAGGTAAAGATTCCTTTGCATGCATAAATAATGTCTTGCTTGTTGATGGTCTAAAGCATAACTTGATTAGCGTCGATCAATTGTGTGATTCGGTTTCACAGTTACATTCAATCAAAATCTTTGCGAAGTCGAAACAAAGATGTGTCTATACTTTTCTCTTCAAGAGAAGAAACAACCTTACAAAATCAATTTAAAGATTTTCAAAACAAAATATTTCATGTTTTCTATCTTCGAAGAAGAAAGACTAATCGGCATAAAAAGCTAGGTCATGTCTCTTTGAAACATATTTCAAAATTGGTAAAACATGATTTGGTAAGAGGTTTGCCAAAATAAGTTTTGACAAAGAACTTTTCTGTGAAAATTGTTTGAAAGGAAAACAAGTTAAAACCTCTTTCTCTTCTAAAAGTTTTGTAACCTCATCAAGACCTTTAGAAGCTATTACATATGGATTTATTTGGTCCTCTAAGGCATTAAGTCTTGGCGAGAAAGAAATATGGACTCGTCATTGTTGATGACTTTACTCGATTTTGTTGGATATTGTTTTATCACACAAAGATGAGTCTTTTAAGTGTTTTAAATCTTATCCGTAAAGTTCTGAATGAAAAGGAATGACCATAGCCAGTATCAGGAGTGACCATGGTGGAGAATTTGAAAATGAGAAGTTTAGAGTATACTGTGAGGAGAATGGAATTTCCCACAACTTCTCGACCCCTAGAACTCCACAACAAAATGGAGTTGTTGAAAGAAAGAATAGGACGATTCAAGAGATGGCAAGGACAATGCTATGTGAGACGAATCTTCCTAAGTATTTACAGGCGGAAGGTAGTGAATACAGCATGCTATATTCAGAATAGGATCATGTTGCGACCTATGTTGAAGAAGACTCCTTATGAGTTATGGAAAGGAAGAAGACCAAGCATATCTTACTTTCATCCATTTGGGTGAAAATGTTCCATTCTGAATACGAAAGAGCTGTTGGATAAATTCGATTCGAAGACCTATCCAGGAATCTTCCTAGGCTACTCATTATCGTCTAAAGCGTTTCGAGTTTACAACTTGACTTCAAAGATTGTTAAAGAGACGATCCATGTCAAGTTTGATGATAATTCTCAACCCCATAAGGAAGATGATGTGGAGAATGAAGGTCCTTCAAAGAACTTAGATGATACCTCAAAAACTCCCTCGTCAGACACTCATGAGAACAAGATTGAAGATATTCCAGAAACTATAGAACTAAGGCGAAATTGGAGATATAAAAGTTCTCATCGGAAGAACTAGTTATCGGTGACACCTCGAAGGAGTTAGGACAAGGTCCGATTCGGAAGAGAAGCTAATGTAGCCTTTATCTACGAAGTAGAGCCTAAGAAGGTTGAGGAAGCTCTTGAAGCGAAGCTTGGGTGTTAGCCATGCAAGAGGAGCTGAATCAATTTACTAGAAATAACGTCTGGTCCTTAGTCCCAAAACCTTTTAAGAAATCCATTATTGGAACCAGATGGGTTTTCAAGAATAAGTTAGACGAATCAGGTAAAGTGAGTTGTAATAAGGCTAGATTAGTAGCACAAGGTTATAATCAGCAAGAAGGAATAGACTACAATGAAACATATGCTCCAGTGGCGAGACTTGAAACTATAAGGATTTTGTTAGCATATGCGATCTATCATGATATAAAGTTGTTTCAGATGGATGTTAAGAGTGCTTTTCTGAATGGTTTTATAGATAAAGAGGTGTATGTGAAACAACCACCTAGCTTTGAAGATGTTAAAAAACCAGACTATGTCTATAGACTTCACAAAGCCTTATACGGTCTGAAGCAAGCTCCTAGAGCTTGGTATGATCGTCTGAGTACTTCCTAATAGAGAATGGTTTCAGTAGAGGTCAAGTTGATAAGACGCTCTTTAGAAAGAGTTTTCAGAATGATTTTATCTTAGTAAAGATCTACGTTGATGATATCATTTTTGGTGCTACTTCAAAAGAGTTGTGTTTAAAGTTTGAGAGCTTAATGAAGAAAGAATTTGAAATGAGTATGATGGGCGAGTTAAAGTTCTTTCTTGGGTTTGCAAGTTAAGCGGATCAAGAGAAGATCTTCATTCATCAACAAAAGTCGTGAAAGAGTTGTTGAATAAGTTTGATATGAATAATGTGAAGCCTATGGCAACTCGATGCATCCTTCAAACCTTTTGTCAAAAGACGAACTTGGTAAGAAGGTGGATCAAACCCTATATAGAGGATGATTGGCTCTTCATGTATCTTCTGAGAAGTAGACCTGATATTACATTCAAGTGTATGCTTGTGTGCAAGATTTCAAGCCGATCTAGAGAGTCTTATTTTATTCTTTGTTAAAAGAATTTTGAGATATCTCGCAGTACTACCGATCTTTGCTTAATGTTTGAGAAAGGTAAAGATTTGTGTTAATTGGATATTGCGATGCGGACTATGGCGAGGCAGAATCGAAAGAAAAAGCACAAGTGGAGGATGCCATTTCTCGAAGGAAATCTAGTCTCTGGTCAAACAAGAGACAAAGCTCAATTGCTCTATCAACCGTGAAGGAATATATATGCATCATCATCGTAAGTTGCTCGCTCACGTACTGTGGATCAAATATCGACTTGAAGACTATTGAGTTAAAGAGGAGGAGATTCCAATTTATTGCGACAACACCAAAGACAATAAATCTATCAAAGAATCCAATTCACATTCGAGTGAAGCATATAGAAGTCGATATCATTTCACGAGAGATTATGTTCAGAGGAAAGTGGTGCTTCTAAAGTTTGTTGAAATGAACTTGGTGGCGCGACATCTTCACTAAATCACTAAGTGAAGAACGGTTTCAGAAGATAAGACGCAATCTTAACATGGTGATGTTAAATGAGCAGTTAGGCTAAAGTAACGTGGAAACTAACGGCGTTAGTTACATCGAGTTACAGCTGGAAACTTCTCTCACAAGAAAGATTTTTGGAGGGAAAAATCTGATAATCTCGAGGTTCTTAATGATTCTAGAACCCACCGGACCATAACCCTATATGTAGACTGAAGATGAAATTATAGCAGTCTTTTCATCATCTCCTGACGATTCATTTCTGCTTTACCAATTCTCTCAAAAACATTTCGCTCAAAAAGTTCTCTAAAAGATATTTTTCACTCTATACAATGGAAGCAGCCATGGTTTATGAAAGACTTGTGGACTTTGAGTCACTAAGAAGAGACGACATGGATGTAGAACCAGAAATCATAAGAGCTGGTTGGAAGAACTTCTTTCAGATACAAGAACCAGTCTATACGAATGAAGTATATGAGTTATGGAAGAACGCTCGTCTGATAGATAACACCATTGTATCCTCTGTAGAGAGAATATCTGTTCTTGTCACAAAGGATTTGATAAAGGTGACCGACTGTCCATCAGTTGGTGAGAAATTGTCTACCAAGGCCGGATGTATGACCTCAGTCGGAATGAAAGAAGAAGATATCAAGAGGCAACTATATGGCATAAATAACTCAAGGGAGAGGAAGACATCAAATTTGATTAGAAGGCTAGGGTGCTTCACGCAATTTTGTTTAATTGCATTCTACCCGTAGTCGGTTCAAGACATTTAGTGACCACTCTGGATGAACAATGTCTGTTTCTACCTCTTGAATCGAAGCCCATAGATTTACCCTTCTTAATCTTTCACTATATGGTTAAGGGTTAAAGGAAACTACCGATTATCCTTATGGTATGATTTTGACGAGGATTTTTAAGGAATCCAGTATTCGTCTGCACCACGGTATCAGACAAACTGTTCCTGTGAAGAGCAAGATCGATGCACACACGATACGGCGAATGGGTCTGAACACAGTAGACAAAGACCAAGCCGACTCTTGAGGAAGTTAAGAACCGAGGGGGCGTGTATTGAAGAAGACTCTGTCTCAAGTTCTCGATCTCGAGAAGTATCAAATCACCCATCGCTGAACTAAGGAGAGTGCTAGGTAGACCTCTCATGAAAATGGCGAGTCCTCTTTTCAAAGAAAGCCAATCTCGGAGGACAAAACAAAGTCGCCAAAAGATAAGGAGAAAATCTTTTGAGCGAAGTTGAAGAAAGCAAAGAGATCACCAAAATTAGGACTCGAGGCAAGGAAGAAAAGATTGCCGAGAACAGAGTCGAGAAGAAACTTCTAAATCTTATGCACCCAGAGCCACAGATCCTTAGTCTCTATTCGGAAGAAGATACGGCGGAAAATCCAAAGAGACCGAGAGGAAGAGAAAAGCAACATCGAGAAAAGAAAATCTCCAACGAAGAAATCGATAAAACTAATCAAGCAGAGAAAAAAGACTAAAAGGTTAGTCGAAGAAGATCATTTCAAGCTCACGAGGGCGTTAGTCAACGAAAGAAATTATTATCTATTCAAGTAGAAGCGAAGGTGGCGGTTCTGATCGGATACCCCTATTGTTCATCAAGAAGAAGAACCAGCTAAAGAAAGCACGGTTCAGAAACACTGTTGCTCAGCAGAGGAGCGATAGATGAAAGCCAGTTCAGATGACTCCTAATGAAGCACATCAAGAGGCAACAATAGTCAGATTCGGAGGATGATAAACCGTGTCTAATGGTATACAACTACCACAAGTTTTGAGGAAGCGAAGTTGAAGATCAAAATGGTGGAAGTAGTTACCGAATGTAAGACTGCCATTGCAATCGGTGTTCAACCGATGAAGAAGATAGTAGGCGTGGTACAACCTATGGTGATTAATCATAACACATGGGAGTTACTCAAAGAAGACAAAAGATCTTCTATGATACTTTGGGATTTGTTGCTACTATGCCATATCTTACAAAACGCCCACGCCATCCGTGTACTATTTTTCCAATCACTAAAAAATACAGAGATAATGGTTGCACCAGATATACAGCCAAGATTCCCAAAAGATTTTAGGGGAAATCAAAATTATATCTGAAGATGATGCTAGTGATGATCCGTCCGCAGATCAAATTGCGTAAGAGGTGCGAAAAATTGATGAAGCGCGCGCCGCACGTAAGTCGATAAGCGAGCCGCAGCCATACTAATAGAGAGCAAGACTGTCCGATGGGGAAGAATAAGAACAGAACATTTATCGAATTCCTCATTCAGACGGTTCTTCAGTATAGCCCTTTGTCTAATACATCGCCTATTGAAGCACAAGTTTCTACCCGCAAGGAAGGCGATTCTTGATCTTTGCTTCTTTTGATTTAGATCTTCGAAAGTGAAACATTCATTCGTCCACCTACCTTTGAGATCAATGAAGACTACATCCCATCCTCTGATGCTTACACTACTTCAATTCCTTTCGCTCCTCCATCAGGAGAAGTTGATCAAGACTCTTCTTCGGTTGGTCCACTAGATGAAGTTAGCAGATTACGAGGTGAACTCAATGACATAAAGAAGACGGTGAATGATCTGAGAAAGATGATAGCAGAACTGTTGAAGACCCAGAATCGTTAATCATTTTTTATTATAACAAATAGGGAGAGCAGGAAAGAAGATAATCAATGAAAAGGAGAGGATGTTGAGACAAAGAATGTGTGACCACTGACAGACGAAGAAAGGAAGAAGATAAGTTTTTTACTTTGTAAAATCAGTAAATTTACTTTGTTACATTTTCTTTTCTTGTATGTAATTTGTTATATTCAAAAGAGGAGATTGTTAAGTCAAAATGAATTTACATAAAATGATTTTGATGTATAACAAACAAAGAGAGATCATATACAAGAAAAACAAAGCGACGCAGACGCAAATACAAAGTGACGTGAAGACGCAAATACAAAAGCAGACGCAGACGTAAATGCAAAGCGAACCTGAGCCTTAAATACAAAGCGACGCAGACGTAAATGCAAAGCGAGACGCAGACGCAAAATAAGCGAGCATAACGCATAAATACAAAGCGTGAGATTTAAATGCAAAGCGGTAGCAGACGCAAATGCAAAGCAAAGAATGCAAATGCAAAGTGACGCATTTAAATGCAAAGCGTACCTGACGTAAATACAAAGCGACGCAGATGCAAATGCAAAGCGACGCAGACGCAAATACAAAGCAGACGCAGACGTTAAAAGCAAAGGTACAGACGCGCAAATGCAAAGCGACGAACGCAAAAGCAAAGCGATTTAAATGTGAAGCGACGCAGACGCAAAAGCAAAGCGAGCGCAAATGTGAAGCGATGCAGACGCAAGAGTCGATTCGAGTTAATTCTGAACTCAATGATTAACTGTTTCTTTAAAGATTAAAGATTCAAGATTCAAGAATCAAGAAGCGATTAGAGGCGAAGGCTATAAATTCAAGTCAAGTCGAAACCGAAAAGCTCTTGATCTTAGAAAAATTACAAAGTGAAAAAGTGATTAAGTGCAAACTAGCTGAAAGTGCTATCTTATCAGTAATAAAGTGTTCAAATATTTTTCGAAAAGAAAAGGTGTACAGATAGCTGCAGAGGCTAAGTGTGAAAGAATATGGTTGTAGAGACTGAAGAGGCTCGTGAAAGAATACTTGTAACGATTGAAGAGATAGTGAAATCTCGGAAGAAACTCGAGGATCGGGCGTAGCCCACGGTTTGGGGTGAACCAGATAAATCCAGCGTTCACCACTCTTACTCTCTATCTCGCTTTTTAGTTTCAAATTTTATCATTACTTATCGCTCATATTCATAGTATTGAGAAGTTTGATCAATCGGAATAAATAAAAATTCGTAAAGATTTTTATTCCTAACAAGTAATTCTGAAAAGACTTATAAAGAGGGGAATACACAATTCAACCCCCCCTTCTTGTGCATTCTATTATTGTTTTCTAAGTGCTGTATTAACGTGTGATTCACTTCAAGTTTTGCACTAATCAACAAGTATGACCCTAACATTCGAACATTAACAATTCTAATCCTAACATTTGGAAAACGCCAAATTCTAACGGATAATTCAAATGATTTTGTTAAGCATAAGGTCTGCGGTGACTTGGCATTTGAAAAATATTTTTTATTAAAATGAATGGATCCCTTTGCCACTTCAGCACTGACGTGGTAAGGTGGGACCTATATTTTAATTAAATAAAAGAAAATATTAATTTTATTATTATATGTGGGACCCATAATTTTATTAAATATTAAGCAAACCTTAACCTAACATTTTTGTTAAGTAGAGGGATTAGATTACTGGTAAACATTATGATATCTCCTTCATTGATTTGTTTACTCTTTCTGTGAAATTTCTCCAACCATCCCTCATTCCTCCGACCCTCCCTCCGCATATTTTGTTTGAGCTTGTCATTTTTTTGCTCTGTTTTCTTCTTGTGTGAGTGGGCAATATGTGATTATAGGAATTTTCAAACTACATCCCCTCGTGATCTTAAGTTCACTGGCAGGAGAGATTTTTCTTAGGTTTATGTTGCTAGTCGCATTTTGAAACTAAAGCTTATATGTGCAAAACCCACATCAAGGGAAGAATGATAATTTTAGTAGGGTTAATTGCACTGCTAAAAGTCTCAACCATTAAAACCATTTTGTTTCATTATCTGAAGAGGTTGGACATGCTTTGGTTGGTGCTTTAATGCCTGAATATCATCTTGTGGCCAAGATATCAATCATAACCCGTGCCAAGTCGATGATACATTTTTTTCTCCAAGTGAGGAGATGTTAGAGTCTGCATTGTATAGCAGAAGCTACTTAGAGAACCAAATGGTTGTTGCATTTGGTGGAAGGTCAGTCATAGATCATCCATGAACCACTTTTTGCTATACATCTTAACATGGTAACAGCCAGATTTGGGAGAATAATTCTTCCAAGTTTCATTGATAATTTTCCCATGTACAGAGTCTATCTACTTATATTACATTAAGCTAGCCAACTATGGTAACTATCCTGTAGTCAATGCGTGATATTCTCTTAATGTACACAATTAAGGAATAATCTAATCCTGATTCTACGTGATCTCATAGAATATTCTAGCACTCCCCCTCAAGTTGAGTAGTGGGATCTCCAATATCCAACTTGACCAAAACTTTTTTGAAAATCCTGCCATTGACAGCCTTGGTCAAAATGTTCGTCAATTGGTCTTCTGAGTGAACATATGGTAAATCAATGATGCCCCCTTCCAATTTCTCCTTGATGAAGTGTTGATCCACCTCAATATGCTTTCTCCGATCATGCTGGGCAGGGTTTTCTGAAATACTTATGGCTGCCTTATTGTCACATAATAGCTTACTCATACCTTTGGGTGGGAACCCAAGCTCTGTCATCAACTTCTGGATCCAGAGGACTTCAACTAGCCTTCGTGTAATTCTAGGAAACTCCACCTCTGCGTTAGATAGTGCAACCACCTTTTGCTTTTTGCTCCTCCAAGTGACTAAGTTGCCTTCGACCATAGTGAAATATCCTGTAGTTGATTTTCTATCATTTGGATTCCCGGCCCAATCTACATCCATATAACCTTATATCTCTAAATGATCACTCTTCTTGAAGATTATACCTCAGCTCGTTGATCCCTTTAGATATCTCACAATCCTGAGAGCTGCTTCCATATGATCTTCCTGTGGATTATGCATATGACTGATGACTCCGACAGCATATGCTATATCTGGTCAAGTGTGGGCAAGATAGATCAGCTTTCCCACCAATCTCTGATACTTCTCCCAATCTGTAGGTTCTCCGTCTTCTTTTATTTGTAGGCCGTGATTTACTACCATTGGAGTCTCTACTAGTTTGCAGTCAGCTAGCCCTGTTTTTGTGAGTAAATCCAGGATGTACTTTCTTTGTGATATAAAGTTTCCTGTCTTCGATCTCAGTACCTCAATTCCTAGAAAGTACTTTAACCCTCCAATATCCTTCATTTTGAATTCTTCAAATAATCTTCCCCTGAGCCTTGCAATCTCCTCCTTATCACTTCCAGTGATTATCATGTCATCCACGTAGATAATGAGACAAGTAATCAGACTCCCCCTCTTCTTGAGAAAGAGAGTATGATCTGAGTTACTCTGCTTGTACCCATACGTCTTCATTGCGATCGTAAACCTTCCAAACCAAGCCCTCGGAGATTGTTTCAGTCCGTACAATTCCTTTTTCAGTCTACACACTCTTCCCTTCTAGATCCCATCCGTAAATCCCGGAGGTCCCTCCATATACACCTCTTCTTTAAGGTCTCCATGGAAAAAGGAATTTTTTACATCAAATTGTTGGAGTGGCCAGTCCAGGTTTGCTGCTAATGAGAACAGGACTCTGGTGGTGTCTATCTTTGCTACCGGAGAAAACGTCTCTGAATAGTCAACTCCGTATGTTTGCGTGTACCCTTTTGCCACAAGTTGTTCCTTATACCGCTCCACCATTCCATCTGCCTTGTGCTTTATGGTGAACACCCATTTACACCCCACTGGTCTCTTTCAAGGCGGAAGGTTACAAATCTCCCATGTCTCATTCTTTTCTAGGGCCTTCATTTCAGTCATCATAGCATCCCTCCACTCTTTCCTGCTTTTTTCTTCCTGCACTGTTCTTGGAACCTCTTCAGTGTATAATGTTGTTATGAACACTTTAGCTTCTACTGATAGACTCCCCCTCACCAGGTTTCCCATGGGATACCTTGAAGCTTTTGATTGATGTTTGGGGCCATATCTCCTGGGAGGTATCCCCCTCGTGCTTCTCAGGGGTAAAGTATATCTCTCCCTTTCTCCGACTATTACCTCAGGCACATCAGGTGTGGTCCTGTCATGGTCAGATTCTTGTGCTATAAGAGAAATTTCAACATCACCAGTGGGAGTATCAAGGTCATTCGAATTACTTACCTCTGGGACATCGTCCACATGAGTTATATTGGTTGTTGGCTCTAGTTTGGTGGGTTATATCATGTTTTCAGAGAGTGGCTCGGTGGTACTGCTTACTGGCTTTGTTGGAACAACATCTGGCAAGACTGATCCTTGCATCCAAATCAGTGGATCAACAATGGTATCACTACTCTCCCCCTGATCACTGAGTGGGTTGGAGTAATAGTACTCGGTCTCAACGAAGTCACAGTCCATAGTGATGTGCATGTGACGAGTGGAAGGATTGTAACATCTATACCCTTTCTGGTGTACTACATAGCCCACAAAGATACATTTGATAGCACAGGGATCAAGTTTAGTTCGTTCTGTTTTGGGAATATGGACAAAGACAGCACAGCCAAACACACGTGGTGGAAGGGTAAGGGATGGTGGAATAGCAGTATGGGTGGATAGAGTGTGGAGGGGTGTTTTGAAGTTGAGGATCTTTGTGGGTAGTCTATTGATGAGGTATGTTCCAGTTGCAACTGCTTCGGGCCAAAAATATTAAGGGACCCTGGACTTGAGCATTAATGCACGGGTCATTTCAAGAATGATGCAGTTTTTATGTTCCGCAACACCATTTTGCTGAGGAGTATTAGGACAAGTGGTTTGGTGAATAAGTCCCCGTTGTTGGAAAAAGGTACTCATGGTATGATTGACGTATTCCCACCCCCCCATTGTCTGACCTAAGAATTTGAATTTTTTTGTTGTACTGAGTATGCACCATATGATAAAGCATAATGAATTTTTTTGCAACCTCAGATTTATTTTTCATAAAGTAAACCCAAGTAATTCTTGTGCAATCATCAATAAAAAGTAAAATATATCGGAATCGAGCATTATTTGAGTTTGGGGCAGGGCCCCACACATCCGAGTGTACTAAAGAAAAATTGACTCTACCCGAGTGTTACTGGGAGGAAAAGATGTCCTTCGACTCTTGGCCAAAATACAAGTTTCACATGCAACATGTGATTTATTGGAAAACAAAGATGGAAATAACAACTTCAAATACCCATAGGAAGGATGACCTAAGCGGCGATGCCAAAGCCAGACTTGCCGGTCAGTCGTCCCGTGAGTCAACATGGCCGCACCCTGTTGAGCCACCTCATCGACAAAATACAACCCCCTTGCTCAGTACCACGCCTAATGATCTCCTGTGTACGTATGTCCTGCAAAAGGCCAAAGCTTGGTTACATCAAAACAGTGTAATTTAATTCCCGAGTAACATGACTTACTGATAGCAACTTGCAGGTCAAAGATGGCACATATAAACAATTTGACATTTTAGTTTCGGAGAAATTTCTATCGAACCGCCTTTCACTCTTGAGAACCCACCATTAGCAGTTTGAATACGGGTTTTTGTAGTAGTGGAGGGGTTTACAATATCTGTGGGATCATAGGTCATGGTATTCGTGGCTCCACAGTCAAAAATCCACCGTTTTTCCTTTCCTTCATTAGGACACTGAATTATGAAAGCTTTGGGGTCCATTGAAGGGGTTTTTTCAATTGTGAGGGCTGGTCTGGTAATTTTTACATAAGGAGGGGCTGATTTGGTACTGGGCAAGTTTCGGGGGGTCAATTTGGAACCTTTTGAAACTGCAGAGTTGGATTCATTGTTTGTGGGTTTTATAGGATCATTTTGGATACAACAATAATCACATGGACTGATTTTTGCAACATCAATATCTCCTGGGCCTTCTATCATATTTTCAAAATAACCATGATAAAAAATATTAGGTTTAGAAATGCAAGGGTTTGGGTTTAATTTATGAAACCTAAACCCTATACCTTTGCCTCCAAGCTCATTTTGGTTATTCATTTTGCTGCTCATCCCGACCGTTGCAAATCCTCCTTCTTCTCTATTATTTCCTCCTTCTTCTTGGCTGCTGCTGCCGTTGCCAGTGGCCTGTGGGTTGCTCATGGCAACGACAACCTTACTGCTGGTTGATTTTTTATGCTTATGGTCATCTTCCCACCACTCCGGGAAGCCAACAAGCTTGAAGTAGGTTTCTTTAGTGTGCTTCGACATACCACAGTGGCTACAGTGCAACTTTGACTTGTCAATCCATGTTTTCTCGATTTTTTGGCTTGATCTGTTTTATTCCTCTGTCCCCGTCCCTTTGATTTTTCTCCTGGGGCATTGGAAAGTAGCCTAGTGCTGACTCCTCCTGAGTCGTTGTCCCTGCTGGTTGCCAGTTTCAGTATACGAAGTCTGGCGGCCTCCTTCCTAACGACAGCATATCCTGATTCCACTATAGGAAGTGGTTCCGATCGGAGGATTTCCCAGCGGATTGAATCATATCTTCCATCAAGTCCTCCCAGAAATTGGAACAAACGATGCTCTTGGACAATCCGATTATAGATTGTGATGTCCTCGGTGCACTTCATCTAATTTGGCTGCCTTCGGTCTATTGACAACCACAGTCCCTGTAATGTATTCCAATATTGCTCTAATGTTTGCTTTCCTTGAATTTGACTGCTTGCCTGATTGTGTAGATCAAAGATTTGTAGGGCATATGCTCCGCTTTCGTACGTGACTGCTAAGGCATCCCACAATGCCTTTGCAGTGGGGTATTCTGCAACATTGCTCATCAGGTTGGACTCTATATTCTGAAGAATCCATGAGAAGACACTCAAGTCTTCTTGTTCCCACCGGAGAAATCCCGAATCTCCTGCTACTGGCACCGGTGACGTTCCCATAATGTGGCCTGTCCGGCCTTTCCCACCGATTGCGACCCTCATGAGTCTTGCCCATAGGGGATAATTATCACCATTCAATTTGATGTTGATTGACATATTTTCAGAGTTTGGTGACTGATTCTAAACTGAATTGATACCATTTTTCAGGAGTTTGGCTATTTGCAAGGTTAAATCATCAGGAACAACATTCTCTGATGTTGTTGGATTTTTTGTTTCGTTGGAACTGGTTACTGACATGTTTCTGTTTTGATTTAAGTTCTGTTGGGGTTTGAACAATGATGATTTTTCTGAGTTTAGGGTATTGGCTAGTTTGAATAGCTTGAAGGTTTGGACAGATTGAAGGTTTTGAACGATTGTGGCTGATTCTGAGTTCATAGGCTGATTTGGTAAGTGATAAGCAAAGGTAATAACAATAATTTGGATCGTTAGCTGCTTTGATACCATCTTAATATGGTAACAGCCAGATTTGGGAGAATAATTCTTCCAATTTTCATTAATAATTTTCCTATGTACAGAGTCTATCTACTTATAATACATTAAGCTAGCCAACTATGGTAACTATTCTGTAGTCAATGCGTGATATTCTCTTAATGTACACAATTAAGGCATAATCTAATCCTGATTCTACGTGATCTCATAGAATATTCTAACAATACAAGTCACTGATACGAAGTAGATAGTGGTCATGATTTTATAAAATCCTCTATTAACTGTTTGAAATTTTAATTTGCTCGTTAAATGCTGGTGTTCAATATACAAGAATCAATGGCAACTGTAAACGTGGTGGATTTAGAAGCTAGGTAGCTAGTGGAAAGGGCATATTTATGGGCCAAGCAAATCATTACAATTCACATTAATATCTTTCACAAGCTATGAACTGCACTCAAATTATGATTAGTGATATAGAATCCCTTTACTTTTGGATAGGAGAGCATGAACAATAAAAAATGTACAACCTGGGCTATTTGCCTCATAATAACATTCTATTGTAGTTTTAAAATCTTTGTCGCAGAAAGTTACGTCTCCACACTTTCTAACATCCAACGTATCCCTTATTTGTTAAGTCCATTCTTGGAAAGATAATTGTACAATAGTTTAGTATGAGGATAAAGAAAATGATTGGTAATAAGAATAAGCAACATACCGATGAGCATTTAATCACCTGATTTGTTTCTTCATCATCTTTGTAATGCACCATTATCAAAATTTGATGAATAATTGTCGGGCCCCGACCCGGAGACCGGACCCTAACTGTTGGATCTCGTTACCCAACCTGCATATAACTTACTATAGATGTTGGATCCGAGACCCAACTGTCCCGGGAGATGGTCCCTGGTGGAGCTCATTCCCGAGACACTTGCCTTGCTAAGACCCTAACTTGACACACTCTATTTGACTCACTTTGGTGGTGAGGATACACTGACTAAGGCCTGGACCCTGACTGCTCTTGACAATCCCCAAAATAATACTCTTATCTAAGGATCTGCAGAACAAGTCGACTTGTCTGATAAACAAGTCGACTTATCGAGACAAACAACTCGACTTATAACCAACAAGTCGACTTATCGAGATAAACAAGTCGACTTATAACCAACAAGTCGACTTATCGAGACAAACAAGTCGACTTATCTAACCGACAAGTCGACTTATTATTCAAAGCTTCAAGTCGACTTATGGGTCCAATAACTCGACTTATATCTATTCGAACTCAAACCTAACCTCTACACTCTCTCTTGACTTATTCCAAACACCATAAACACTTCTAAACCTCTCAACTCATCCACTCCACTCTCAACATGCTAAAATCTCACTTAAACTTACATCATTCATCTACTCACATGAATTCCAAAGCAATTTCATACAACTTTGGAAACTATGCTTAAACATGATAGTAAATGGCTTTGGGAGATCATGATAAATCATAATTCATGCATTTCATTTATATCAAAACAATGTTCTTATAATGCTTTAGTAGGCATTTCAAGCCTATTACAATTCAAATCAAAATACATCATTTTCTCAAATGCAACCTAAAGCATTCATTACAAAAACATGAAATACATGGGCAAAACACTAAGATCTTGGAGTATGCCTTGAGCTCATTCTTCGAGATCCAGATCTTCACCGAGATGGGACGGAAGTGGGGTGAGCTTTAAGCTCGTGGGTAACACGCTTATATTTATACTACTAAGTGAATCTATTCATTACTCATACTGTTTGCAATATTCTCATTAACAAATCTTACAACTTGCATTTCACAAATTCATCAAGCTAACAACAAAATTTCATGATTCATGCATTCATCATTCTTGCTAACATATGCTAATACATAATCACATAGCTGATGGTTTGAAAAGTCCACGGGTTTCTGATGAGCTACTCAAGTGTAGTCATATGCTGAGGAGTCCATAAAGGAACATCCTATGCCACAGTCGGGCAGCCGGGCGAAGGCTTTATTGGTCTACGTGCACGTTACTCTGCTGGTGGACTTAACTAACCCACATAACACTGAATTTCATGCATAAAAACTGGACTTTTCTTGTCCACTAGCTGAATTTCTGAAAATGGATTTTCATGCAATCTAAATAGCTGATTTTCTGGAAAATGCTTTTCATGCTTAGCTCAAATGTCAAATCTCACTAATATTCATGCTCATTCAATTTATGAATTTATCAAGCAATGTCAAGCAACGTCATATATTATCAAGTTCTCATATAATGGCATTCATACATCTATCATACTCAATCAAATCATCACAAAGTAATTTGAAAGAACATAATTTCTTTAATTAAGATAGTATTTATCACTTACTAGCATAAAGATAAAAGTGAAACCCACCTTATATCCTTGCTTAAGCTTGCCTAAGGAAGCTCCTCTTCTTGTTCTCCTCTTCTTTCTTGTCCTCCTTCATTCATGGCAAGAAAAGAACCTCACATCATTTAGGGTTTCTAAAATTGAAAACCTAATGAACCTTAATCATGAAATCAACCCTAGAATCACTAAACCCACTTCATTTCTAAGCTTTCTAAACCATAAAACCAACAAAAGCTTAACCTTGAAAACATAACTTACCTTGAATCTTTAGCTAACCAAGTGATTTCTTGGTTCAAAAAGAAGCTCTAGCCTTCCTCCACACTTTTAACTCTTGAACTTTCTTCAAAATCTTACCCAAACTCTTGGAAAAATCACAAACTTTCTTCTTTCTTCTTCTTTTCTCCTCCACCACCGAAACCTCTCCTTCTCCCTCTCAATTTTCGTATAGTCCCTCTCTTTTCCCTATTACTCACTTATTTCTTCTTCTTTTAAACTCCTTACTCACTTAACTTAAGCCCATAAGGCCTAAACCCACTCCTTTCCCTTCCTTCCTCCTTCCTTCCTTTCCTTTCTTATTTCCTTATACTACTTTCATTTAATTTAAGCCCAAGCCCAAGTTCACTTCTTCTAAATCTCTTTCTTCCTACATCATTTTCTCTTTAACTCACTCAAGCCCATTTGTTCTTTTAAGCCCACTCATTTCTCTTTTCTTTTCCTACTTCATTCAAACCCAACTAATACATTTAATTCCATTAATTCTTAACCTAACTACCAACCAACATATTAAATTTCATTTATTCACCACCTAACTCATTTATGTTACTACATGCTAATTAATGCCATATGCTATTTAATGCTATCATATTTAATTCATGCTAACTCAATTTCTTAATTAGTCTAGTCATGCTTAATTAAATAAATAAATAAATAAATAAAATCTCGGGGCTAATATTTCTCCCCCCCTTAAGAAATTTCGTCCTCAAAATTCTTACCTGACTCATTGAAGAGGTGTGGATACTTCTCCTTCATTGCATCCAATGGTTCCCACGTCGCCTCTTCAACTGCATGGTTCCTCCATAGGACTTTAACCAACTGAACAATCTTGTTTTTGAGGACCTTTTCCTTGCTATCCAGAATTTCTACTGGCATCTCCTCATAGCTCAAATCATCACTCAGCTGAACCTCTGAGGTCTGAATAATGTAAGAAGGATCTGATCTGTACCTCCTCAACATGGAAACATGAAATACATCATGGATCTGAGATAATTCTGGAGGCAATGCCAACCGGTAAGCTAACGGGCCGATCCTCTCTAGAATCTCATACGGACCTACATAACGAGGACTCAACTTGCCTTTCTTACCAAACCTCATAACCCCTTTCCATGGAGAGGTCTTAAGGAACACTTTGTCACCCATCGATACTCCATTTCTTTTCGTGAGCATCAGATAACTTTTCATTACATCTGTCTTCCGTGCCTTTAAGTATTTGTTTAATCAAATCAATCTTATCCACTATCATCTGAACCAATTCGGGTCCTACTAGCTTCCTCTCACCTTCTTCATCCCAACATATCGGAGTTCTACACCTCCTGCTATATAGGGCTTCATAAGGAGCCATCTGAATGCTCAAATGGTACGAATTGTTATAGGCAAATTTGACCAACGGCAAATGTTCATCCCATGCTCCTTTGAAGTCCATAACACCTGCTCTGAACATGCCCTCTAGAGTCTGAATGGTCCTCTCAGACTGACCATCCGTCTGGGGATGAAATGCTTTGCTAAAACTCAACTTAGTCCCTAGGGCTTCCTGCAAACTACTCCAGAATCTCGATGTAAATCGAGGATCCCTGTCGGATACTATAGAATCTGGAACTCCATGCAACCTCACTACCTCATCAATATACTTCCGACTAAGACTTGAATGAATACATGCGCTTAATTGCGAGAAAATGGGTGACTTGGTCAATCGGTCTACAATGACCCATATAGCATCATGCTTCCTAACAGTCCTAGGTAAACCCATCAGAAAATCCATCGTAATCCTTTGCCACTTCCATTCAAGAATGGACAATGGCTGCAACATGCCTGAAGGTGCACGGTGTTCACCTTGACTTGGCGACACACTAGACATCCGCTCACGATTCAGCCTACATCCTCTTCATACCTTTCCACCGTAAATGTTCATTCAGATCTCTGACATCCCGGTCTTTGCTCGGTGCATGGAATAAGGCGCATTGTGTGCCTCATCCATGATCTCATCCTTAACTGCCTTATCATTCGGAATACATAACCTGTTTCCAACTACCATTAGCCCATCATCCCTTACTTGCACTTCTGACTACTTACCATGTTGAATTTCATCTCTCAGCTTACTTAATTCTGTATCCTGCTCCTGCAACTCCTTGACCTTCTCCCTAAGGATAGGTCTCACCTCAATTGAGCAAGAATACAACTGATCGATCCGCTTCAAGTGATCTTCACTTGGCCATTTGCTCCAAAAGAGGCAAGTAAACCGCTCGAACATAAGCTAAGGATGACTTCCTACCAATGCATCCGCTACTACATTTGCCTTTGCCCTGGATGGTACTCTATCATCGATCATAGTCCTTGAGCAACTCCAACCATCGTCTCGCCTTAAATTTAACTCTTTCGACTCATAATGTACTTAAGGCTTTTGTGGTCCGTGAAAACCCTTATTCGAACCCCATACGATAGTGTTCCATATCTTTAGGGCAAAAATCATCGCTGCCAATTCCGGATCATGAGTCGGATAATTCAACTCATATGGCTTGATTCTTGCCGTGAAGCATAAGCTATCACCCTATCATTTTGCATTAACACACAACCTAAGCCCTTTCTCGAGGCATCTTTGATAATCGATACCCCGATCTCCATTGGGCAAAATTAAAATGGGAGCACTAGTTAACCGCCGCTAAGCTCCTCAAAACTCACGGCAATTTTCATTCCAAATAAACCGCTGATTCTTCCGAATAACTTAGTCATCGACGCAGCTATCATGGAGAATCCTCCACGAACCTCCCGTAATAACCTTCCAGCCTAGAAAACTCCGTACCTCTTTTATCGCCTTTAGCTCTCGCCAATTTACCATCGCTTCTACTTTCCTCGGATCAACATGAATTCCTCATTGGAAATCACATGTCCTAGGAAAACTACTTCACGCAGCCGTAATTCACACTTGCTGAATTTGGCATACGCCTCGCCTCTCAATCTCGCAATACTATCCCGAGATGCTCATGCTCCCCTTCATCCTTGGAATAGACCAGAATGTCATCAATGAACACTATGAAAACCGATCTAAGAACTTCAAAACCCTATTCATAAGGTCCATGAATGCATTTGGAGCATTGGTCATCCGAATGGCATGACCCTAAACTCATAGTGCCCGTAACGGTCCTCAAGGTCGTCTTGTTAACTTCAGACTCGATTCGGAGTTGATGATAACTCGATCCGAGGTCGATCTTGAAAAGACCCTTGCTCCTGCGGTGATCAAACAGATCATCTATCCCGGTAAAGGATATCTGTTTAATCGTCACCTTGTTAAGCTTCTGTAATCTATACACATGCGCCATGTCCCATCCTTCTTCTTAACAAATAGAATCGCGGCCCCAAGGTGATGAACTTGGCACGATAAACCGCTTCTAACAGCTCCTCTAATCGCTCCTTAAGCTCCCTTAACTCATTTGGAGCCATCTCAGATGGTGGCATCGAGATTGGCGCGTTCCGGAATCAAGTCAATTTCAACTCAATTTCCCTCACCGCGGCAACCCCAGAACTCGTCTGGGAACACATCCGAAAACTCCCTAACAACCGGATAATCTTCTAGTCCGCCCACATTTTCCTCTGGATCTACCACATGTGCAAGAAGGCCTCACACCCTCGATTCATCATATCGTCACCAACAAGGTGAAATAATCCTCGGTGGCAATTTTCTCCCCTCAAGATTACTTTCGACCATCTCCTGATCAAATTCTACTTCTTTGAGGCTCTGATCTAGCTTGGCCTTATACTTCTCCATGACATCCATACCTAGTATGACATCTAGCTCCTTTAGGTCTCAGAGGTAACAAGTCTACTACCAATCTAGCACCATCGACTCGAGCTCACACTTCTTGTAGACTAAATCGATCACCACCTTACTCCCTAAAGGAGTACTAACAACCAGAAAATTGTCCATAATCTCGGGACATACAAAGATGCATATTCATACTTGAGGAAACAAAAGAATGTGTGGAACCCAGATCAATCAAAACATAAAGCTGCAGAATTAAACAACTGAGCCATACCAGTCCACAACTTCAGAGCAGTGCAGGCTTCCTCTCTGGTCATGGCAAATACTCTACCGGTGCTCGACCCGTGTTTGGCCTCCTCGCAGATTAGCCTCCCGATCGCTCCAGAATCGCTTACTTGGTGATGGCTTGGTTCCCACTGTCTCCGTCGCCTCGAGCTTGAACTTGGGAACCTCTGTCTCGACCTCTGGGGACAATCTCTCATCATATGCCCTTCTCTCCACACTCGAAGCAACCACCAAACCCTTTAAGACACCTCCTGGATGAAACTTCCCAGACCGATCACACTGGGATGCTTGCCCTTCCATGACTTTCCGAGCCTCCCACACTAGAGACCTATTTAGAAATTGCCTGGATCGCTGCGACTCTTGGCAGACCACACGCCCATGCCACTGAGTATGATGGGTTGGTGCTCCTCTCAGTGTTTGAAGCACTCACTCCCTTCCTGGATGATTGTTCTCTGTTCTTCCTTTTCCCGCCACTTCACTTTTAATATTCTCGACTTCTCGGCTGAGCGCAGATCCACTAACTGTTGGTAATCACGAAGTTGTGAATCGGGACTTTCTCCCTTATTCCCAAGTGAAGACCTCCCTCAAACTTCGGCACTTGTCTTCCTCTGTTGCCTACAATGTTACCTGATAACGAGAAAGTTGTGTGAACTTCAGCTCATACTCGCCACACTCATGTCCTCTCAGATCGATTTAGAATCTCTAGCCTTCTCCCGCACATAAACCCCGAGAGATACTTTTTCCTAACACTTCCACAAAATCCTCCATGTCAACACCAAGGAACAACCTCGATGTGGGGCACTGATTCCCACCAATGCAATGCATCTCCCTGTAGCATACTGACTGCATAATACAGCTTCTCTTCATCTGAGCACTTCATCTGCTTCAGGACCCTCTTGGTCCTCCTCAATCACGCTTCTGCCTCTTCGAGATTTGTAGTCCCGTTGAAATCAACAGCCCCATACTTTCGGAGCTTGTCATACTGCCCACTCCGATCTGCTGGAGTTGGCACCTGAGCCTGCCTTCCCTGGCCCATAGCATATGCGAAAGCCTGGGCGAAGGCCTGAAAGAATTGTGGGTCTACTGGGTTTGGCATAGGAGGAGGCTGGAGAGGCACCTCATGCTGCACACTTGGTACCTCAGAATCTATAATGTGGATGGTCCTCGATCACGGGAATGTGGGATTCATCCGCATTTCCCTCCGAGAACTGGTCGAGATTGAGCTCCTCGAGTTCTTCTTCGAGGTGCATATTACTCCTTTAATGAAAACCATTTAAAAATCTTTAGTTCACGCCTTTGGTAAGACAAGTTCAAATCATGTAAAGCCGCTCAAAACTAATACTTGATCGGATTTAAAACAATGCATGTGGTTAATGTAACATGATGCATGCCGACTCTACCTCGAGGTTACCCATCAGGGCTCCTAGAAACCATAAACCTAGGGTCGCTCGATACCACAGATGTCGGGCCCCGACCAAGATCGACCCCAATCGTTGGATCTCGTTACCCAACCCGCATATAACTTACTATAGATGTTGGATCCGAGACCCAACCGTCTCCGGAGATGGTCCTCGTGGAGCTCATTCGAGACACTTGCCTTGCTAAGACCCTAACTTGACACACTCTATTTGACTCACTTTGGTGGTGAGCATACACCGACTAAGGCTCGGACCCCGATCGCCTCGACAATCCCCAAAATAATACTCTTATCTAAGGATCTGCAGAACAAGTCGACTTGTCTGATAAACAAGTCGACTTATCGAGACAAACAACTCGACTTATAACCAACAAGTCAACTTATCGAGACAAACAAAACAAGTCGAATTATAACCAACAAGTCGACTTATCGAGACAAACAAGTCGACTTATCTAACTGACAAGTCAACTTATCTAACTGACAAGTCGACTTATTATTCAAAAGCTTCACAAGTCGACTTATGGGTCCAATAACTCGACTTATATCTATTCTGAACTCAAAACCTAACCCTCTACACTCTCTCTTGACTTATTCCAAACACCATAAACACTTCTAAACCTCTCAACTCATCCACTCCACTCTCAACATGCTAAAATCTCACTTAAACTTACATCATTCATCTACTCACATGAATTCCAAAGCAATTTCATACAACTTTGGAAACTATGCTTAAACATGATAGTAAATGGCTTTGGGAGATCATGATAAATCATAATTCATGCATTTCATTTATATCAAAACAATGTTCTTATAATGCTTTAGTAGGCATTTCAAGCCTATTACAATTCAAATCAAAATACATCTGTTTTCTCAAATGCAACCTAAAGCATTCATTACAAAAACATGAAATACATGGGCAAAACACTAAGATCTTGGAGTATGCCTCGAGCTCATTCTTCGAGATCTAGATCTTCACCGAGATGGGACGGAAGTGGGGGTGAGCTTTAAACGTGGGTAACACGCTTATATTTATACTACTGTCAATCTATTCATTACTCATCTTTGCTTGCAATATTCTCATTAACAAATCTTACAACTTGCATTTCACAAATTCATCAAGCTAACAACAAAATTTCATGATTCATGCATTCATCATTTTTGCTAACATATGCTAACACATAATCACATAGCTGATGGTTTGAAAAGTCCACGGGTTTCTGATGAGCTACTCAAGTGTAGTCATATGCTGAGGAGTCCATAAAGGAACATCCTATGCCACAGTCGGGCAACCGGGCGAAGGCTTTATTGGTCTACGTGCACGTTACTCTGCTGGTGGACTTAACTAACCCACATAACACTGAATTTCATGCATAAAAATTGGACTTTTCTTGTCCACTAGCTGAATTTCTGAAAATGGATTTTCATGCAATCCAAATAGCTGATTTTCTGAAAAATGCTTTTCATGCTTAGCTCAAATGTCAAATCTCACTAATATTCATGCTCATTCAATTTATGAATTTATCAAGCAATGTCAAGCAACGTCATATATTATCAAGTTCTCATATAATGGCATTCATACATCTATCATACTCAATCAAATCATCACAAAGTAATTTGAAAGAACATAATTTCTTTAATTAAGATAGTATTTATCACTTACTAGCATAAAGATAAAAGTGAAACTCACCTTATATCCTTGCTTAAGCTTGCCTAAGGAAGCTCCTCTTCTTGTTCTCCTCTTCTTTCTTGTCCTCCTTCATTCATGGCAAGAAAAGAACCTCACATCATTTAGGGTTTCTAAAATTGAAAACCTAATGAACCTTAATCATGAAATCAACCCTAGAATCACTAAACCCACTTCATTTCTAAGCTTTCTAAACCATAAAACCAACAAAAGCTTAACCTTGAAAACATAACTTACCTTGAATCTTTAGCTAACCAAGTGATTTCTTGGTTCAAAAAGAAGCTCTAGCCTTCCTCCACACTTTTAACTCTTGAACTTTCTTCAAAATCTTACCCAAACTCTTGGAAAAATCACAAACTTTCTTCTTTCTTCTTCTTTTCTCCTCCACCACCGAAACCTCTCCTTCTCCCTCTCAATTTTCGTATAGTCCCTCTCTTTTCCCTATTACTCACTTATTTCTTCTTCTTTTAAACTCCTTACTCACTTAACTTAAGCCCATAAGGCCTAAGCCCATTCCTTTCCCTTCCTTCCTCCTTCCTTCCTTTCCTTTCTTATTTCCTTATACTACTTTCATTTAATTTAAGCCCAAGCCCAAGTTCACTTCTTCTAAATCCCTTTCTTCCTACATCATTTTCTCTTTAACTCACTCAAGCCCATTTGTTCTTTTAAGCCCACTCATTTCTCTTTTATTTTCCTACTTCATTCAAGCCCAACTAACACATTTAATTCCATTAATTCTTAACCTAACTACCAACCAACATATTAAATTTCATTTATTCACCACCTAACTCATTTATGTTACTACATGCTAATTAATGCCATATGCTATTTAATGCTATCATATTTAATTCATGCTAACTCAATTTCTTAATTAGTCTAATCATGCTTAATTAAATAAATAAATAAAAAATAAAAAAAATCTCGGGGCTAATAATAATTGTGAGATCCATCTGTGAACATGCATCAACTATTAGAGAAAGAGGATGATGTGGTGTAGGTGGTGCTTCTTCATGCTTTGTTATACCCAGCATCATGTGAGATGAAACTGGAAAGTACAATCGTTAAATTACAAGCAAAAAAGTCATCTACAAAGTTTATACAAGTAAATGCATCTCCTAAAAAGGCGTGAATAAGGATTAATAGATTATATAAGAAAGAACATAAAGAGGGATACAATTGATGAACCAATATCATGTATGAAGCATGTTAGTAATGCATTATTATATGCTCTAGTTTACAAGATATCATCGTTTAAGAGATTATGCTCTAGTTTTGAATATATTTGAAAGCCCGTATCCTTTATACAATATCATCATTTTTTGGATTGATCAACATGAAGTGCATAAAAGAGAGAGTATAAAGCATCTTTAGCTACTTAGTGTGGAACTAATTTGTTCTGGAAATTTTTACCCCCAAGCATATGTTAGGTAACAGTTAGTTAGTAGAATAATGGATACAAGTGGTTCTGTAGTTAACATTACTAGATGGAAAAGACATTATCAAATCTTGAAAAACTTTTTGGGTACTTCATCTAAGATGTTTTGGTAGAGGCAAGGGTTGCCGAAGATTAATAACTTTTGGAGGCCTTGCATGTTTACTCAAATGAACGCCATCTTCTACTTCATGGTCGTATGTTTGAACTGTATCCAAATTCACTAAAATCTAATATATTTGTGTAGAAGAAAAATCACCATTTAGCCATTGGAAACGATGATCTTTCATAAGCTCCTTTTGATCTTTTGAATCCATCTAATGTTCTAAATTCAAATAGGTTCAAGATCAGTGCTAATCTTGATGAACTTAAAGCTTCTATTTATGTACTATTGCAACTTTCGACCTGTTTAACTTCTTCAGAAACAAGACTGGATGAATCTCATGGGAGTGTTAAAAGGTTTGCTGATTTAGTATAAGGTAGCCCTGGGTGTGAAAATTGTAGGAAAGTAAAGAGACATAAGTTAAGTGAAGAAAGGAGCTTGTGTCTTTAAGGACATTCTCCAGCATTAGATGTTAAAGATAGTTAGTGGGTAAGAAGGGACCAAATTCCATAGATTCTTTAAAAGTTGATCCACATGGTAAACAAAACAATGAAGGTGGGCCCTAAATTTAATAATAAAATTAAAATTTTCTTTTATTTAATTAAAATCGAGGTACCACTTGCCACATTAATGCTGACGTGGTACAGGGACCCACTCATTTTAACAAGAAAAATTCTCAGACCTGACACTTAACATAATCGTTTGAATTTTTCGATAGGGTGGGGTTAAAATTTGACGTTTTTCAAATATTAAGGTTAGAATTGTTAACATCTAAATGTTTGAGTCATACTTGTTGATTGGTGCAAAACTAAGGGTCAAAAATGACCCTTTTGCGTAATAGTATTTGAAAATTATTATCAAAATGTCATTCCCCTTTGATCAAGGATTTTCCAAATTCATATTAATTGAGAATAATAAAACATTCTATCTAATCATTTTAAGGTAATGAATCATATATTGATCATAAAACTACTTCCATATAGTTCATGTTATATCTAATAATTACCAATTGAGATACTTGATTATAATCGATCGTAAGTAGTATCAAAACGTAGTAATCCCTATATGAGATACTTTTGAGATCTTATGTCAAAAAATCACTTATACAATCATCACAATGAGAATTTTCATAGACCTATAAGTAATGTTCTAAATAGAATTCTAATAGGGAGTCGATTCAATGTACTTGTTCTCTAACAAATACTCACATATTTATTTAAGTATCTTCATATTTTAGTTTATTTAGATCAATTATTTCCTTTGTTAGAAGAAACATAATGTGGTAATCTTTTACGCCTATTAATATTCAATTTTAATAGAACATTAATTATAAATAATTTAGAGATGATATATATATATATATATATATAAGATGATTTAATGTATTTAAATAATTACATCACTAAAATACATCTAACTAATCGACTGTAGGAATAAACTAACAAGATGATATAATTACAAGCAAGTCTTTTAATGACAATAAAAGGTATTAGAAAACATAAACAACAAGATTTGATATCAATCCTTCAATTTTATTACCCTAGTTTTCATACATATATAGTATGAAAATCAATATATCAAATATAAATTGCTCACTCCACATTCCATATGTTCAAAATTAACATCTACTATATTCTAATATAAGTTATCATAAAAATATTAATAAAAGACATAGTAATTAAAGCGAGAGTTTTTGCCAACAACTTCCCATTATTAAAGATTTCAAGAACATCAACAATCATTGTAGGCTTGATTAGGTGTTAGATCTTGTTGTAGAAGAATGGATTGAATCCATCCAAACTAGGGGCTTTGTAGGGGTTCAATGTTTTCAAGGCATCCTCAACTTCTTGACTAGAAATAGGTTGTGTTAACCATTCAGCTTTAATAGCAGTAATATTGCATAATTTCACTTAGAAGGTGTTGAGAAGAAGTGGCCTATGAAGGGGTTGTCAAAAACTGAGAAAAATGATCATAAGCACCATATAGTAATAAAGGTTAAGAAGTTAATTCCTAGTTGTTATGTAGCAAGGATATGATTTTGTTGTGGTTTTTCCTAGATGTGACTTTTCTATGGAAGTAAGTGTAGGAAAATCCCGGTGTGAGCATCACATGCCCACGGTGCGGAAAACAAAAATTTTTGTTCCGGGACCTTCCCGAAAGCCAGGATCCATGTATCTATACAACAAACTCAAACCATAACGGCCAAAGGAGACCATCTCTAACGGTATCTACGCATAGATCGGAGAACCTAACCGGGACAAACCCTTTGACCCGGGAATAGCTAGAACAAAGTAAAGAGTGCTAGCTCCTACCTTTGTCCTTGGAGAACTTGAATCAACGATGGAACTTGGAGGAACTTGAGAAGAAGATGAAGAAAGTTTGAAGAAGATGAACTTCCCACGATAATCTTCTTTCAAACTTCCAGCTTAGGTTTTAAAACCTTCTTCTTTTTCAAAACCTACGAGAATCATCTTCCATCCACTTCATATGGCATGTGTCTTTAGCTTTTAAAGACTCATTAAATGCCAAAAATGTGGACCATCCACGTATAGCCATATCTATATATATATATATATATAAAGCTTAATGATAAAGTTTCCTCCTCTCCATCTTCCACGTATATACATATATATATTAATTAATTAATTTTTTAATTAATTAATTATATATATAAATAAATGTGAAGTGGTCCACACACCGGAATTGGTCCTACCGCCTCATCGGGTCCCATATGGGAAAAACCCTAAACCTTTTTCAGCAATATCGATGTCGCGATCTCATCGGGACATATCTCGATCTCATCGAGATCCATTTAATCCGATTGCTCTCCATATATTGGACCTCTGTCTAAAACTATTTTACAAATTCTCCGAGACACTCTTATGCGTGTGACCCATTAGATTCCCGGTTATGTTGGCCACTTAGATTAACACTTAATCTAAGCAAGTCATGAGCGGTATCTAGCAACACATCATGATCCCCAATTGACCGAAAAGTAATTGGTTTGACGAATGAACATGTATTCATCATGAACCATATCACGAACCTGTCCATAGACAATTACCGTACAATTCGTCCTTTCACCATGCTATACCCCACTTGGTTATGAGTATGGGCAAAGTGTCAACTCTTACTAGACCGACTAAGTCAAATCTAGTCCAAGTGATATCGGTTCTTGTCACGGGACTCATTACTTAATATATCATCAAGACACTCTTCATGATATATATGCTCTACCGAGACTTTCAAGTAATGACCCGACAAGAGGCCATGGGTATCATCTTCGCTATCACGTATGGTGAATCCTCTATTGGCTACTCAATTACCTTCAATACCTCAGTTGCACTCCAAGCACCACCCTATGAGCGACCTCTGTAAGGCAACAAGGAATGGAGTCAAAGCACGTAATCAAGATTCAAGATATCCTTGAGCATCTCAAGTCTAAGGATACTTGCACCATTGCTATGATGAGATTATCACCGACATTAGAATAGGACATCCATGTGATGATCTCATAGCAGTCATCCAATGTACTTACTACCTCTAGTAAGTATCCACATCTCAACCCTAAATATCTCATATTTACAGCTTCGAGATCCACCGCTGATCAAATCAAGGAGCTTGAGATGTGTTAGTCTTCCGGATTCATCGATGTCCATCTCGGTAATCCTATGACTAGGATAATTTAGATATCGACATAATTGCACATGATAGGAATCTCAGTAGTATGATCACATCACAATTTCCTTCATGCTATGTCATATATCATGGACTTCATTAATTTGCTTATTGATCAATATCAGTTCATAAATTATGAACATCAAATTAATGAAACATGCCTTTCTTTATTTATTCATAAAGATTGTACACAAATTTGTACAAAATGCGCTAAAGGTGATTGCCTTCAGGGCACTACACTAACAATCTCCCACTTGACCTAAAGTCAATCGCTTTGATATCTAATACCATAAAGTAGTACATGAGAATCAAAACTCTTCGTGACAATGGCTTTGTCAACGGATCAACAATATTTCGCTCTGGGAATTCTCTATCTCGCACATCACTCGACCAATGATCTCCCGATCGGTGATATCTCATGAGTACGTGTTTGGATCGTTGATGAGACCTTGGTTCCTTCGCTGCAAGAATAGCCCCATTGTTGTCACAATACAATCAGATGGGCCCATCAACTGCTAGGAACCACACCAAGCTCGATAATGAACTTTTGATTCAAGCGCTTCCTTTGTTTATACAAGCGGCAATGTAATCTGCCTCGGTCGTTGAATCGACAGTCGTCTCTTGTTTGGAACTCTTCCAACTAACTGCCCCAGCGTTCAGTGTGAATATGTAACCTGATTGGGATTTGGAATCATCCTTATCAGATTGAAAACTGGCATCTGTATACACACTCACTTTGAGATCTCCATCTCCATATATCAAGAATACATCCTTAGTCCTTCGCAAGTACTTGAGGATATTCTTGACAGCCACCCAGTGACCCTCACCAGGATCCGATTGTTATCTGTTCGTAACACTTAGAGCATATGATACATCGGGTCTCGTACATAGTATTGCGTACATGATAGATCCTATCGCAGATGCATACGGGATCATATTCATGGGCATCCTCTCATCTTGTGTCTTAGGACACATAGATTTCGAGAGTGTTATCCCATGAGTCACGGGAAGGTACCCTCTCTTGGATTGCTCCATGCTAAACCTTTTTAGCATCTTGTTTATGTACGTTGATTGTGAAAGACCAAGCAACCTTTTTGATCTATCTCTATAGATTCTTATCCCAAGGATATAAGTTGCTTCACCAAGGTCTTTCATGGCAAATTGTTTGGACAACAAAATCTTGACTGATTGTAGCATAGAGACATCGTTTCCTAGCAATAATATGTCATCTACATACAGTATAAGGAATACGATTGCAGTCCCACTAACCTTCTTATACACACAGTGTTCATCCAGATTTTGTGAGAAACCAAACTCTTTGATTACCTCATCAAAACGGATATTCCAACTCCCGGATGCTTGCTTCAATCCATAGATGGATTTCTAAAGTTTGCATACCTTTTCGCCATCATAGGAGGTGAAGCCCTCAGGTTGTGTCATATACACATCCTCAGCTAGATTTCCATTTAGGAAAGTTGTCTTCACATCTATTTGCCATATCTCATAATCATAATGAGTGGCAATGGCTAGGAGTATTCTAATGGATTTAAG